>OX596279.1:0-2400000 GCA_951394225.1 Harpalus rufipes | reverse complement strand
TCGGCAACACTCATAATCGCATTCATACATACTCTTCTTCTCTTCATACTTGGAAACTCTCTCTCTTTAAGTACCCTACCAACCACATCCATCCACTTACACACTGGTCGGCCACGCAATCGAAAACCCTCAACTTCACCAAGATATATACGCTTAACAAGCCGTTCACTCGCCATTCTCTCCACATGCCCAACCATCTCAACTGACTCACACTAACTCTCTTAATCACATTGTTCTTAACCACACATTCTTCATACACCAAATTATTCCTCACGCGATCCCGTCTGACATACCCACATACACCACGTAAATACCTCATTTCCACGGCAATCACTCTCTTTTTATGCTTCCCCGTCCATGCCCAGCATTCGCTTCCATACATCAAAGCAGGCACTAGCACGCCATTATATACACTTAACCGAGCATCCCTTGATACGTTAACGTTTCGTGCAAACGTTCCCAGAACACCCATTACCTTACATCCCGCACTCACTCTCCTTTCTATCTCTCGATCAATTCGACCATCCCTCGACATCATGCTACCCAAACATACAAACTCATTTACCTGCTCTAATTTCGCTCCATCCACCAACACATTGCACTCAGTCACCAATTTACTCTTTTCAAATATTAACACTTTGGATTTATCAATATTCAACATCAGATTCATACTTCTTCCAACTACATGTATTCTCTCTATCATTCTCCTGAGTTGCTCTTCATTTTCTCCTAAAACAACTACATCATCAGCATACGCTAACGCAGGCACTACACTTACACCATCCATTTCACTCAAAGCTCTCCGTTAGAACACATCCTTATACAAGTTAAACAACCACGGTGACATACCACAGCCCTGTTTCATACCAACATTTATACGAAACCAATCACTCAACCTACCATCTATTCTCACAGCAGCCTTACTACCCTCATACAACGCTCGAATCGCTCCCAACCAGTTTCCATTCACACCGTACTCTCTGGGTACATCCCACAAAGTATCTCAAAGAACGCTATCATACGCCTTCTTTAAATCAAGAAAGCCACAGATCACCTTCTTGTTCTTGTCAATTGACTTCTCAACAATCATACGAAGAGCAAACAATTGATAGACACATCCCCTCTCAGGCAAAAAACCACGCTGAACGTCACTAATTTTTGAAATTGTTAAGGGTCGCACCTTATGAATTAAAACCTTATCAAAAAGTTTCCCAACTACACTCAACAAACTTATCGCCCGAAAATTCGTACATTCACTCGAACTGCCTTTGCATTTAAATAATGGGCAAATAACAGCTTTTTTCCAATCTTCAGGAATCACACTACGTTTAAAACAAAATCTAAATAAATAAATTAACCATTCAAAAACTTTTACCCTGAAAATTTACTCAAATTTATTTTTAATAAACCTCAGTAATTTTTTACTTGAACATTTGTCTTCTGTCTGAATGTAATGTTACTTTCTAAGTAAAAAACTTTAACATAAATATTTAAAGGAATGTTTTTGCGAACAATAAATTATGTGTTTTTGCAAACATTAATTCCCATTGTATTTTCCAGACAAATGAAAATGTCTCTGCTATTATTCAAGATAGACAAATTGAAAAGATTATTTAGTCTCTAAAGAATAGCAAGAAAAATATTGTTTGAAGATTATCATTGTTCTAATTCGCTAAAGAAAAACGAGAAACGTTGACCAAATAAAAACGATAAAAACACCAATACTCATTTCTCTATTTTATCCAACAAATTTAGCTGTTTATATAAATTGTCAAATTAAAGTATGCATTTGAAAATTTCTGTAGAGTTTTCATCTTAAAATTGGATTATAATTCTGTTATTTTGATGTTTGTTAAAAGTTTTCAAATCAAAAAGAGATTAAACTGGACGAATTCAGTTACATGTATATCCTAATCAAATTTGCAATAATCTGTTTTAATGTAAAAGTTGTCTGATGAATCTAAGTCTGATAATGGTTTTGTAGTTAAAATTTAATTGTTTTCAAGTTTGTAAACGATTATAGGTATCCAAAATTTCGACACGATTAAAGATAAACAATATTAAATATTTAATACATGTCGAAGTGGTTGATGAAGAAGGGAGAAATGGGCCAATTTTTATATTTAAAATTTTAGAGGGATATGAGTTAAACTTGTTAGCAAATTGTTCATCGGCAAAGATCGTGTAATACATGATAAGAAAGAGAATTTCATTGAGAATTCAAATTTTCAAACCGCGTTGTTGTATCTTTAACAGGATGAGTGGTAGATGAAAAAATAAGAGGTTTTGGTAAAGATTGGACAACTGGAAGAAGCAGATTCTTAAAAAAATCTTCTAAATATTATTTTTTGAAAATTTTTGTTCTTGCTAGTATTAAAGACGAGTATATTCTCGATGTGATACATACAAATATTTTATCTTTTAAAGATTTAGAGAAAAAGAAATATAAAGTAAATAAAAATCTGTTGTAATAAATCTCACAGCCCAAATAATGTCATGGAAACCAATTAAAATGTTTCTGACAGATAAATGTCAATGTCAAAAATCCAGAGACATTACTGAAGATTTTTTCTGAGAACTACATACATTATATTATTTCTTATTGTATAAATAGTTAAATGTTGGTATATTATACTCTTTAAAATTAATGTCAATCCCGATAATGAATTGGAAATATCTCGAATAATTAGAAAAGTAGGACAAAATTTCTTCATAGAATGAATTTAGAATTAAAAAATCTAAATATAAAGAGTAGATATAAGTAGAATTTTCGGTGTAGAGTGTAGGTATAAAAGAAATGTCAAATACAATAGAGCGTAAGCAGTCATGTGATTTTGTTGTAGTAGTAATTATGTACATAGTTGTCAAATATCATAATTTTTCATTCTAAATTTAGTGACTTTCAAATCCCATGTGGTTTACTTTCCTCGACAAGTAAATTCCACACTCCTGGTGACAAATTAAAGTGTAAAAATCAAAGAAATATTTTTAATTAAAATAATACGTTTATTAAACGATAAATAATTAGGATAAATATTAAAAAGATAATGAAAATAACTAACACTATGATTAAATAATTATAAACACTAATTTAAGACTAAGAATATTATTAAATGCTTAAACACTAAGATTATTTAATTAAACAATATTTATATCACTATATTTATTTATATAACTACATTTATTTATGTTAACAACTCGTATACTGTTTATTTATATCACCAATTGTTCATTGCTCGTTGCTTCTATATATCCTTCTCGAACTTTCTGACGTCACAGTGACATTGAATACAAAAGATTCAAGTCACCGGTGTAATTAACACGTCATCGCTCGGGAATATTCTAGCAGCCAGGGGCGCACGTTACAATATTCACATTGTATAAAACTTTTTGAATTATTTTGGCTTCTTCTCTATATAATATAAATGTGATACATTTGTTTATTAACACCCTGTATATCGCATCAAAAAGTAAACAAGTATATCAGGGGAACAAAATTATTAACTACATATTTATAATAACAACACTAATTAAACTCGCCGAATATAATAATAAGTTAATTAAACTTTTTAACGATAAAATTAACTTTAATACAGACACATTTTCATAAAAGTGTTTTATATTTTTCCACAATTTAGGACAACAAATATTACAAAAAACTGAATATCTGTGTGTATATTTATTTGCGAGAAATTAAATACAAATTTGTTATTTTATATACAGAAAGCGTGTAACTTACAAATTCCAGTGAAATCGAACAAATATCTTTAAGGCTAAGCAATTTACTGCTCTTCCCTCGTCTTGTAACGTGACGTTTTACAAATGGCAGTACATAAAACCGTTGAAAAACCTTGAATTACACGAAATCCAGTAAATTTAAAGTTAACACAAGGATATACAAAAAGCTATCAATCTATATGGAACATAAATAAATAATGGTTCTTAAAATAACATGATAATCAATAAAAACAATAAAATGCAATATAAATCAACAAAAAAAATTAAGCGCTGTGGTCAATTTCAACGAGCTTTGCGAAAAAGCCGCACTTTTTACCAATAAATAAAAAAAAAACGTAAATCCTAATTTAATACATATTCAATATCCTAAGAGAAATTGCTACTTGAATGCATAGTATTAATGAATACGAATAAAAAAAATCTGTTGTGGCCACCACAATACCTTCCGTCAATCCTGTGTATTATGTATCAATTCCATACATAAATTTTCTTGCAAAAGATTCTAAATTTCCAGTCAAATTATTTCATAAACAAACTATGTAAATTGCATTTGACAATCTTCTTCTTCTTTAGCTTTCCCCATTGGTTAGGGGCCGCTATTTTTTATTTTCTTCTTCCACTCATTTCTGTTTTGCGTGTCGTTCTCATTCAGATCCTTTTCTCTCAAGTCTTCCGCAATACAGTCCTTCCACCTTTGTTTCGTCTTTCTCTGTTGCTTCAATCTTCTATTAATAAGCTATTCATTCTTCTTCCAATATATTATTCATCTCTCCTCATGACCTGTTCAAACCAATGTAACCGTCTCTCTTGTATCTTTCTAGAAACTTGTAACACTAGAGTTATTTTCTTACCGTATCTTTCCGTGTCTTCCTTAACATCTACTTCATCATCCTCATCTTTGCCACATTAATTTACTTTTTATTGATACTGACATCTGTCAATCAGAATATATTAACAATTTTCATGGTTAGCATAGCTGGCTGAATTATAAAATTTAATTTCTATAAAATTCTTTAACTCTATATCTATTGAACATGAAGTATAAAATGCAATCAAATCGTATAGAGAATAATATATTCTTTAAGTCATAATAACATTAATGACCAGTTGTACCGCTTATAGTTAAATTTTAACTATTGGTTAAATTGACAAAATCGTATCGAAACGAAATGTCAAATGAGTTATTGGATATTACTGTCAAAATTTCGATACGCACTTTTTTTTTGTTAACCTGTAGTTAAGATTTTAACTATAAGCGGTGCAAATGGCCATTAATGTCAATAAATCAAATTTAACTGTTAAATCTTCAAATGAGGCTACTTCCGGTTGATCAATTATAACCAAAATCTAATCACTTGTTCTTCTGATTGTAAACTTGAGGAATATGAAAAAAAATTTTTTTTGGAAACGTGTTATTGAAGTTATGTGACCCGAAACTTTCGTCATACACACACGGACACAGATACATACAGACATCATCGTAAAAATGGTAAAATTGTATTATACGGACCTTAAAACATGCTTATTCACTAAAAACTCATCATTGAATTTTTTGACGAAAGACAATACTTTCCTTACCTAAAGGTGACGGAAGGTAAAGAAGTATCAAATAAAGGCAAGTACCTACATAACAAAATATATAACACCACATGTTTAGTCAACAAATTAAAACAATAAATAAGTAAATAATGTTAAAATAATATATGAACACATTCAATACGAGTACTAAAGTAAAATTCCATGGGTGTTACGATTACGAAAAACAGCGGTCTTATTTTATTTTAATTTGTTTTGTACTTTATTATGATACTTTTTCAATGTTCTCTTAATGTTTAAAAATCCCATCTCCTGCGGAAGTCCCATGAGGCATACGAAACCGATCGACCTAAGTCTAGACTCTTATCCTGAACTTTTTTCTTTCAATTTCCTGTTATGTTATAGTTATGTAAGTATTAAGGTTAGTAAGTAGTGCTTCCTACCGGTTGAGGATTTTGGAGATCGAGAAGAAGTCCCAATAAATAGAAAAGTCTGTAATATGAAATTTTGGATTATATTTTATTATGTTTTTCCTCGAAAATCCGTTAAGAGCTCCAAGTTAAGTACCACATCCCGTTTATCTAATATGTTGTTTCCAATCATATACGAGTTTTAAATACCAAATTTGAGAAGTTTCCGATAATATTTTGCCAAGAAAATCTGTTCAGATCTTCAAGACTATATGACTTCCGGTTTATCGATTTTATCTGATACATATAAATATTTTATTATAACTTTTACAAATTTAGGAATAAAGAAATATAAGGTATATAATAATCTGTTGTAATAAATCTCGCAGCCCAAATAATGTCTTGGAAACCAGTTGAAAAATTAAAATGTTTGTAACTGACTAAATTTTATATTACATATACCCTTCCCGACACTGAATTGGAAACATTTCGAAAAATTAGAAAAAATTCTTCATGGAATGAATTTAAAATTTAAAAAATCTGTTGTGGCCAGCACACTACCTTCCGTCAATCCTGTATATTATGAATAAATTCCATACATAAATTTTCTTGCAAAAGATTCTAATTTCCAGTAAAATTATTTCATAAACAAACTATGCAAATTGTACATGACAATGACATCTTCTTCTTCTTTAGCTTTTCCCATTCGTAACGGGGCGCTATTTTTAATTTTCTTCTTCCACTCATTTCTTTTTTACGAGTCGTTTTTATTCAGTTCCTTTTCTCTCAAGTCTTCCAGAATACAGTCCTTCCAACTTATCTTTAGTCTTCCTCTGTTTCTCCAACCTTCTATTACTAAACTATTCATTCTTCATCGAAATATTTTTCATTTCTCCTCATGACATTTTCAAAACAATGTAATCATCTCGCTTGTATCTTTCTAGAAACTTGTAACACTATAGATTTATTTCCTTACCTATCTTTCCGTGTCTTCCCCAACATCTACTTTAACATTCTCATCGCTGCCACATTAATTTACTTTTTATTGATATTGACATCTGTCAATTTGAATTATGTGAATATATTAGTAGTTTCCATGTTTAGCATAGCTGGCTGATTTATAAAATTTAATTTCTTTAAAATTCTTTAACTCTATATGTATTGAATATGAAGTATAAAATGCAATCAAATCGTATAGAGAATAATATATTCTTTAAGTTATAATAACGTTAAATCTCAATAAATTAAATTTAACTGTTAAATCTTCAAATGAGACTACTTCCGGTTTACCAATTATAACCAAAATCTAATCACTTGGTCTTCTGGATGTAAACTTAAGGAATACGAAAATATAATTTTTGGAATCGTGGTATTGAAGTTATGCGATCCGAAACTTTCGTCATATACACACACACACACACACACACACACACACACACACACACACATACATACAGACATCATCGCAAAAATGGTAAAATCGTATTATACGGACCCTAAAACATGCTTATTCACTAAAAACTCATCATTGAATGTTTTGACCAAATGACTTAATTTTTAATACAAATATGTCACTGATATGTTATTAATTGACAATTGAGCATAAAGTATGTAATGGTTATTACTCATTCGAATGATTTAGCATACATTACATACTCATTGAATAATATCAATATTTAACAGTAAAAAAACTATATGATTTTATAACTACTAATTAAATGACAAATTCAAATATTAATTCACACAAAATTATATTGCTATTATAAAGAATAAAACATGACAAATGATTCGAAAATGCGGTAATAGCAATAATAGTGCCACAATACAACTGTGATTGCGAGATATCTATCATCTTCAACTCTGTTCTAAAACGTGCCGATCGTAGATTCCATGGTGAACCGAGAATCGCTTCCTATTTACGATGACGTGTCGCAGTTTCCGCCTTGTCCATCAGCGAAGTTCGCAAACAATGTGTCCAGAACTATCTACGTCAATTTATTAAGTAGCCTGTAAATTCAAGCAAAACGTAAGACTGGCACGATGTGTATGAGGGAGACCTCGGCGAACACTTCATGAGAACCCTCACATTTGTTTGCTTTATCGATGTTGAGGAATTATTTATTCAGAACTCTTCCGAATATCTCTTTGTCTGATGTGATAAATAATGTTTTATTTCATGAGAAAATAGTTCTCTTTTGCGTTTTTGATCTATTTTTTCACTAAGAGGACATAAATTGACTTTAGAAAACTTGGTTGGTGTTTGTGATAGTTTCATTAATGTTTTGTATTTTTATTCATGTTTTAAAATACCATTATGTTGAAAACAATAATTGCTTTTGTAAAATTATTATTTTATTAATTTATTTTAGAGTAATAACAAAATTAAACATTATTAATCATAATATTTTACAGGTCAAACAAACAAACAAACAAACAAAGAAACAATTAAATCAAATAAACTAATAAAACAGTTTACATTTTTTTTATTTTTAAACGTAACTAACTCGTCCATTTGAAAAAAATGTACATAAACAACATTACTTTATTGAAGAGAGAAAAAAAACTCTTTCCAATAAAAGAATAAAAAAATATATGATTCCATTTAAAAAATATATATGGTGTCCCAAATATTGGGAACCGCTAATACAATTTTTTTTTAGACCTAGCCAATTTTTTAATAAAAAATGACACAATTTTGCTCATTTAACAGCTTATATATGTATACAGAGTGAGTCTGGGAAGACGGGACTTTTTACCTTCCGTCACCTTTAGGTAAGGAAGGTATTGTCTTTGGTCAAAAAATTCAATGATGAGTTTTTACTGAATAAGCATGTTTAGGGTCCCTATAATACGATTTTACCATTTTTACGATGATGTCTATATGCTTGTATGTGTGTCTGTGTGTGTGTGACGAAAGTTTCGGACCGCATAACTTCAATACTACGATTCCAAGAATTATATTATTTTCGTATTCCTCAAGTTTACATCCAGAAGAACAACTAATTAGATTTTGGTTATAATTGGTGAACTGGAAGTAGCCGCATTTGAAGAATTAACAGTTAAATTTGATTTATTGACATTTAACGTTATTATAACTTAAAGAATATATTATTCTCTATACTATTTGATTGCATTTTATACTTCATATTGAATAGATATAGAGTTAAAGAATTTTAAAGAAATTAAATTTTATAAATCAGCCAGCTATGGTAAACATGGAAACTACTAATATATTCATATAATTCAAATTGACAGATGTCAGTATCAATAAAAAGTAAATTAATGTGGCAGAGATGAGGATGTTGAAGTAGATGTTGGGGAAAACACGGAAAGATACAGTAAGAAAATAACTCTAGTATTACAAGTTTCTAGAAAGATACAAGAAATATGATTACATTGGTTTGAATATGTCATGAGGAGAAATGAAGAATTATATTTGAACAAGAATGAGTAGTTTATTAATAGGAGGTTGAAGAAACAGAGGAAGACCAAAGATAAGATGGAAGGGCTGTATTGCGGAAGACTTGAGAGAAAATTAACTGAATGACGACACGCAAAAATAGCGACCCCTAACGAATGGGAAAAGTTAAAGAAGAAGAAGATGTCAGTGTCAATTGCAATTTGAATAGTTTTTTTATGAAATAATTTTACTGGAAATTAAGAATCTTTTGCAAGAAAAATTATGTATGGAATTTATACATTATACACAGGATTGACAGAAGGTATTGTGCTGGCCACAACAGATTTTTTTATAATGTATACGTATATGTTTGTTCATGAATTTATTAAAGTATGGGAAATTCGCTTTATAGAGGCAGCTGTTTAATTGGGCCAAAATGGCTTGGGCCCGACATATCCCAATTAAGCGGAATCAACTGTGGTATATGAACAATACTTGTAGTTGAAAAAATATATTGTTGTCCTCTTCTTCCTAAAGTATATTTTGTACTATGTATAAAGTGTAGCTCTCCAGTAAAAGAAGTTACATGATTTTTCTACACCACTATGAAAATTCACAATTTTCTTATCATTTACAAAGTTAGAGAATTGCTCGATACTCATAGCTGTGGGTTAAAAAGTATAGGAATTTTTTCTCACAATATTTAACCTTCTGTTTGAGTCCAGTCATATTTGTTTTTATTGTTGCAAAATTTGTTTTGGAAACAACATGTTTACCTCAAGTTGCTTGAAATGTCGCTTCTCGTGAAGATATGTTAGTTATGACTTGATGGGTTTCCCACAAGATTCGAACAAGACAATTCAGTGGCGGCGCTATTAAATAATACCTTGTTTTGTGTATACTTATACAAAATTTGTGAATAATATATATCAATATGACTATTTTGTAACAATAAGGTATTATTGCATATTATTGTTGTAGTAATTTAATACAATTATAATGCATAATCTAGTTTAAATTTCATAAAATGAATACATACAGTACAGATGATTTTTTTTTGTTTTTAAAATTATACCATACAGGTATTTTATTTTATAGGACCCAGCAAATATCTCGCTTATTTATTAAGTTAGTAATTTCTTTCATATAACATGATTTATACAGCAACATGTAAGCTACTTGATGACGGATGTATATTCATGATACCACTTCCGGTTTATTAGTAATTAATATCAACTTTGAAATTTTAAATGGAACATACTATATTTTTTTACAAATTTGAAAAGTACATCAAATTTGCTTTACAATCATGTAAAATAATCTATATGTAACATTATTAAAAAGTAAAATGGCGGGCACTTTTTTATACACCTAGTCGAAAAGAGAATAGTGAGCCATGACTATGGCTTGAAATAAAACAATGAACTAAAACAATTGTAACTATTATTATTAAACGAAATAATACATTTGTTGAGTCGCCCTGGTAACAATTTCAATAATTCAATATTACTTATTGACAGATGTCAGTGTCAAGTACAAATTACATAATATGTATGTGAAATAATTTTACTGGAACTACAAGAAACTTTCAGTGTGGTATTTATGTCAAATACAAACATTTCAATAATGAATTTTATATTAATAGTTCATTTTGCACAATTTAAAAAAACAAATCAACTGGCTTAGTCGCCAGTTCTATACAAAATTTTAATTGAAAATACGAATACATATTTTTAAAATATGTATTTTGTTATAATTTTAACTCCATATCCATTGAATATGAAGTATAAAATGAAATCAAATCGTGTACAAAATAAAATATTCTTTAATATTTATAATAACATAAAATGTCAAAAAAATTAACAGCATTTGACCGATTATAACCAAAATCTAATCATCTCTTCTTTTGGATGTAAACTCAAGGAATACGAAAAATTATAATTTTTACCTCTCGCTGAGAGAGATATTGGATTCAAGGTAAAAATCTCATATCCAGATTTTAGCGAATAACCACGTTTTAAAGTCCCTAGAATCTGATTATAATATTTTTACGATGCTGTCTGTCTGTGTGTGTGTGTGTGTGTGTGTGTGTGTGTGTGTGTGTGTATGTGTGTGTGTGTGTGTGAGAGAGGATGTTGTATATACGATTTCTCAAATTCTATAAGACTAAAGACCCGTGTAACTACGGATTCCTCAATCTAACAGTAATGAGAAGAGTTGAATAGGTTCTGATAACAATTGGACAACCGGAAGTAGTAGATTCTGAAAAAAAATCTAAATATAATTTTTTGAAAATTTGTTAGTATAAATAATACAGATAATTAAATTCTTAATCTGACACATTTAATTTTTTTATTATATCTCCTATAGGTTTGGAGATATAGTAATAATATAGAATAATCTGTTGTAATAAATCTCGTTGCCCAAAAAACTTTATGGAAACCAGTTGAGATATTTCAATGTTTGTAAATGAAAGGTAAATGCAAAATGTCATTGTCAAAAATCAGCAGTTTTACTAACATTACTGGAAAAAAATTCTGGGAGGTACTGTATTATTAGTTAAATATGTATTTAAAATTATAGGTATATTAATATTACATATATCCTTAAGAAATACTGCTAATACCGTCAATGAAATTTAAGAATTTTGAACATATCAGAAAAGTAGGACAATATTCCTCATAGAACGAAAGAAGAGATACAATTTCAATTATTTGTGTGTGTGCAAGAAATGTTAAACCATTGAACTTTTTAAACAAAGACAATACCTTCCTTACCTATAAGTGACGGAAGGTAAAAACCAAAATTCATTGTTTTTTATGTTTTACGGCGCCGCAAGGAATAATAATTGTCACATGCAGCCGATGAATTTTGATGATTATGAATAAATGAAAACATTGGAATCCTGTTTAAAACGGAGATTATTTTTATAAAAATGTGTTGTATTATTTCTTTTCACAATGAAATTAACTAAGTGTTACAAAAAATGCAAATGTTATGTCAGTTGTGATGATTCGGGTTAAAGTCGTTTGTTAAGCGGTGTAAATGAATAAATGCTAATTTCATTGTCGAGCTTTGTTAAAATCTGCTTGAATTGATAATTGTTAGTGGTCGTTTTGCAATGTTTATGTTGATTCAATTAATTCGCCTTTGTTTTGAACCTGACGAGACTGTTTCACCGTTGGTTATTATAAGCTCTTAAAATATAAATAATTAAATACGACTCACTTTTTCCGATATTTGTCTCAAGAACACAAATAATTTGACGTAATCAATAAAGAAACAATATTTCATGTTTCATATTTTAATCTCTGTACATATATTTGTCATCTTTTAATCATTAAAGGAAAACGTATATTCATTTATATAGTACATATAAATAAATAAATATATATATATATATATATATATATATATATATATACATATATATATATATATATATATATATATATATATATATATATATTAATAGTTATTTAACTATCAAGTGTGTTAATGAGAGCAATTAATGATCACACGTTAATTGTAATGAACATTAATCGCCAATTAACAAACGTGTTAGGTTTGGAGAAAATATATTTTGAATGAAATTTTAACATCAATACAACCCTAGATTTATAGCAAAATGTTTAATTTACTTGAATAGGTTTTGGTATCAATTGGAAAACCGGAAGTAGTAGTATCTTAAAAAAAAATCTAAATATTATTTTTTATTCGATTATTCGATAATTTTTAAAATTTTATTATATCTTCTAAGGTATATATTGAGATAGAAAAGTAATATATAAAAACCATCAGATGTTTGTAAATGACAGAAAAATGTCAGTGTCATAAACCAACAGTAGTTCATAAAACTATTTGGGTGGTATTGGCAGCTCAATTCTAAAACTTGACCTTAAGTCTATTTTAACTAAACACATGACAGTGGATAAGAACCGATTCAAAATTTGTCATAATACAAATATGGTTTTATGTAGATTTTAGCTGAAACTAAATCTTAGAATTATTTTTTTTTTGCAACAATAGGAAAACGTTAAATTACGCTTTTACATTAAATGAAGACGTTTAACAGACATTATTGAAGATTTTTTCTGTGATATTGGTAAGTTTACTATTTCTTGTTGCATAACAATAATAACAATTAAATATTTAAAATTATAGCTATATACATATACCCATCAGAAATCCCGTCAAGAAATTGGAAGAAATTCGAACATTTAGAAATGTAGGAGAAAATGTTCTCAAAAAATAAATTTAAAATTATAAAAATAATCTAAACATAAAGAGCAGACATGAGAAATGTATAAGGCGCGAGCAGTCATATCATTTTGTTGACATTGACAAGCAGATATGGGGGCCCGTGTCAGAATGACAGCTAATAATTAAGAAAGACCTGAGAACATAGGGCGCGAACAGTCATGTGACTGTTGGCCTTGACGAGCAGATATGGGGGCCCGTGACAGAATTATAGTTACTAATTATAGATGTCATATATCATAAATTTTCATTCTAAATTTAGTGATTTTCCAATTCCATGTGGATTATTTTTCTTGCCAAATAAATTCCACACTCCTGGTAACAAATTAACTACGTAAATTTAGAAAATCTTGAAATTTTTAATGAAAAATTCTGACATTTGACATCTATGTACATAATTACTAATTGTCATTCTGACACGGGCACCCAACAATGTCACATGACTGCTCGCGCCCTATACTTTTGTAACCAAAAACGGAATAAGTGGCGAGAGGTATTGTGCTGACCACAACATATTTTTTACAATTAGTACACAAAAAAAAAATTAAAATAGGTTAATATAACTGCAAATAAGCAAAATAATATTAATAATTATTGTAACTAAAAAAAAATCACATTATATTCAGCGCCTACTAAAATAAATTCATTATATTAATGATAAAAATCACCCACCTTCCTTATTCCATGTTTTTCCAACCTACATCATTAATTAAAAATTTCCACTAAATTCAAATTCTAATCGACAGTGAAATAATTTTTTCAACAAACGAAGCACAAATTTCATTTGGAAATTTCAAGTGCACTCCGAATAATTACGAAGTCGCCCGATCGCAGCTGCGCCTGCTACGATACAACCCGGCGGTTCAAAGGACCAACGAGGTATGAATCACAGTCCTGCTACTGAAAACAACGAAGCGTCGCGCAAGCGCAAAAACAGATAAGTTTGTGCTGAAATAATGATGTGATGCCCAACAATACAGCTGGTTAAGTAATGAAGAAGTTTGAAATTACTTTCTGGAAAAAAATATTAAGAAAATGTAAAATTAACTTGATTAAATATTTATCTTATGTTGTTCGGATGTGAAGTAATGTTATTAGAAACATATCTATCATCTATGTAAACGACATAATTTTTTTTATTTTTAATCAGTAATAATGGATGATCAAGAAAAACCTTCCAAAAAAATCATCTTACAATAATGAAATTTAAAGTATATGATTTTTTTATAAATCATCAAAAAATATATAATTTTTCTACATAGTCTGAGGTCAACACATTTGGTCCAACGTTTTTCTAACTTTTCGATTCCCTCCCGAAAATGGTTTTCTTTGAGGTTCTCAAAATAAACATTTACTGCTTCGATGGCTTCTTCGTTGGATCGAAATCTCTTTCCAGCAAGGAACGTTTTGAGTTTCGGGGAAAGATGGATGGGGGACGATTTCAAACCTCAGTTCGGTCAATTTTTGTTGAGCAATACGACTTGAATGAGCTGGTACATTGTCGTGGTGAAACAAGACCTTTTCTTTGCCATTCCCGGACGTTTTCTTGAATTGCTGCTTTCAAATTGTTTGAAAGTGTAGCGTAGTATTGTACACTTACAGTTTTTCCTTTATCAAGATAATCAATTAGCAGAATGTCTTTGGCGTTCCAAAAGCCTGACGCCATCACCTTTCCTACCGATTGAAGTGACTTCGCTTTCTTCGGGGCAGACTCACCATGTGGAATCCACTTTTTCGACTGAATTTTCGTGTAGTGGAGTATCCAAGTTTCATCCATGGTTATGAAACGTCATTTAAAATCGACCGGATTTTTCTTAAACAACTCCAAATTTTCGTCTGAAGTTCGTGTCCAAATGAGATTTTGCTCCGAACTAAGCAAATGCGGCATATACCTGGCGCATATTTTTCTCATGCCCATCTCATTATGTAAAATATGAACTTCACGTTCATAAGAGATCCCTATGGCTTCTTCTCATGCACTTTCATTCGGCGATCTTCCAGAACCATATCATGGACTTTATCCACAATTTCCGGTGTGGTAGCCAATCTGAACGTGGCTCGTCACATGTGTGTGTTCGGCCATGCTTAAATTTCAAAACCGTGGAAAACGAAGGTGAAGTATTCCCAAAAACAGCACCCAACCTGATCTTGATCTTCGTTACCGTCTTTCCTTCCAAATAAAAAAACTTGATCACCGCACGAACTACTTTTTTCCATTATTGATTTAACGCTAGGTAGATCGACACTGAAGTTTTTCACAATTAGACTGATAACTTCTTGACAGTTCATATGAAGAGTTAAACAAAACAACATTAGATTGTTTTTGAAAAACCAAAGCCTTCTCAGTTCAATCGGTAGGAAAGGTGATGGTGTCATTCTTTTGGGACGCCAAAGGCATTTTGATAATTGATTATCTTAAATTTATCCATAAACTATATAGAAATAATATATTGTGTTATTAAGAGTAGAAGTGAGATTTTGTGTGACGAGCGTGGTAGTTTAAACGACGAGCGAAGCGAGTCGGATAAATGCACGCGAGGCACACAAAGACACTTTTACTCCGAATGACACATTATATTTTTTCTTCAAACGTAGATATTTAAAGAAAAATATCTACTACTGACGTTACATTTTACGTAAATTACGTTTGCGACACGTTTGCGATTTCAATTGCCCTGTAGCTATGGATACTTATTTGTTAACTTTTGGTTATAAACATTGAAATGAATTTTCTCACGTTTTGACGTTTACATAAAATCTGTGCAATTTTATATCCTCCTTGTGTGCAATTATGTCGGAATTTGAAGGATTATAATGTAATGTAAGTCGCCTGAAGTTCAATTGGATGGAAATCTAATAGTGTGGCTGAAAGATATATCCACGAATCACTGCAAATCAATATAATCTTTTCTTATCACTTTAATTCTAAGTATTCTTATGCTGATTACCGTCCCTGTAATTGTAATCTGTAAGTCTGCTATTCTTTAATAATGTTATTTCCTCAAAAGTAAACTCTGTTTATATTTCAATTCACAGGTTATATATTTAAATTTGACAGCTATGAATCGTATTTAGTAACTTTATTCTTAGGTTACCAAGCGTGTTATAGTGACATTTAGGGCGATATTACAGGTTTCTTTTATTGAGACAACTTCTTATTCGTTGATTCTGTATAGTTTCTATGGATATTTATTTATTTTATTTCTACCTTGTGAATCAAGTCACAAAAGATGCTACTTTTATGACGTTTGAAGAAAAAAGTATTAATGCAAACCTGTAGAAAATTTAATAATCTTTAATTTTTATAAATCTCGAAAAAATAACATTTAAAGGTATTTTTCGAAGAAAACCTATTTTGAGCTTCCAGTAAAGTGCCATTTTCGGTTATCTGATTCACTCCAAAATCTAATGACATCTTTCCATATAAAAGAAAGGTAGAAATACAAGGTTTCAATTTTTTCTGAACGATAGTATTTGAGTTAGAGGTTAGAGCGTAAAGAGGATCCACACACACATACACACACACACATGCGATTTTTAGCACGATCCCTATACCTCCCTTACCAAGAGTAGCAGAGTGTAAAAATGAAAAATATATTGAATAAGACTTCAAGCATATACTCTACATCTACTATATCTTAAATGACTTTACAAATGACGTAAAAAATGTTCCTTTCTAGTTCTACTAATGCATTTTTTGCCTATTGTTTTCCTGAAAGGTTCAAAAGAGTGTGAAATACATTGTCAAGTAGTAAAGTGGATTTAGCTTAAAATAATGCGTTTTTTGCATATCTGCTAATTTTGTTGAAGACACTAACGATGGCAGTAGAAACTGCGTCAGGTATAATATATACACGTAAATGTTTTGGGCATTTTGCCAACCACGAGTTTTGAAATACATAAGTTTCACTGTATCCAACTATTATCCTCTCGCTAAAGAGCAAAAAACTTTCTCTCAAACTTTGTCACATTGGCGGAATCCGTGGTAAGTGCTGGATCACAGCAGGTAACAAAACTTACGGCATCAACGAGGCTGTCACATTTTTTGCGAAAAACATAAATCAGTCCCGAAATAACAGTAAACAAAACTTTTTTTATATTTATAACAGCTATTCATACGCACTACCCGCTGTATCGGTTTTGCTGTAAAAAGCAAAGTACGCATTCGTCGACCAATATCAGTGGCGGTTGGTCTGTAAGGGCGCTGGGCGCGAGCCACCCGAAACGTAAAGCGGAAAAATCTGTTGTGGCCAGCACAATACCTTCCGTCAATCCTGTGTATTATGTATAAATTCCATACATAAATTTTCTTGCAAAAGATTCTAAATTTCCAGTAAAATTATTTCATAAACAAACTATGCAACATTAATTTACTTTTTATTTACACTGACATCTGTCAATTTGAATTATATGAATATATTAGTAGTTGCCATGTTTAGCATAGCTGGCTGATTTATAAAATTTAATTTCTTTAAAATTCTTTAACTCTATATCTATTGAATATAAAGTATAAAATGCAATGAAATTATAGAGAATAATAAATTCTTTAAGTTATAATAACGTTAAATGTCAATAAATCAAATTTAACTGTTAAATCTTGAAATGAGGCCACTTCCTGTTCATCAATTATAATCAAAATCTAATTAGTTGTTCTTCTGGATGTAAACTTGAGGAATACGAAAATATAATTTTTGGAATCGTGGTATTGAAGTTATGCGATCCGAGACTTTCGTCACACACACACAGAGACACACACACACACACACACACACACACACACACACACACACACATACACACGTACATACATACAGACATCATCGTAAAAATGGTAAAATCGTATTTTTCAGTAAAAACTCATCATTGAATTTTTTGACCAAAGACAATACCTTCCTTACCAAAAAGTGACGGAACGTAAAAAAAATAAGATGTCCAATCAAGGTCATCTACGAATTGTATGAATTATGATTTTAGCTCCGCTCATTCTGTCAAATCAGTAGTATCGTTTACTTAGTTTTTATGGGGGTACATAATATACTACTGTTATTTTATTATTATAAAAATATATAAATCATAGAAATGGGCTTAATAGATCCAGAAGATTTTAAATAAACAAAGAAAGAAATTGTGACTAATTCATGAACCTCGCTGGGATTAGAACCCATGGCCTTTCTATATCTAGTAGGACGCTCTAACCATCTGAGCTACGAGTTAACGACCTACGAATTCTCATCGAAGCCAATGAATATTTCATAAGTCCTTTCAACATCCACACCATTGACATTTATATACAAAATGGACCGGCGTCTTGAATAACTTGCGTATATCCACCAAAAATACAACCCGCCTGACTGGTAGGATCTCTGTCTCTCTCTAACATTTGTGTATAGCTGGTCTAAGCAGATTTGAACCATGTATATAATGCATAAATGTATTTAAACATAAATCGAAAGGGTGTAAAATTGAATGACCTAGCACGTTGCACAAATGGAAATGACAAATAATGTCAAGCCAAATTGATGCCAGGATGTAATTTTTTTTTCTTCATCGTCAATTTGTCGAACTGGTCCTAGCTGACGCATGCGTACTTGTCACTGTTAGGAAGAGATAGCGATCCTACCATGACAGTTAAGTGGATACAGCCCCTGCCATTGTAAAGATATAGGAGTCGTCGATCTATTTTGTATATAGAGGTCAATGATCCACACACAAAAGTACACAAATTTTTAAATCTAAGAAATGAATGAACTGTTTAATAATTGTAAAAATGTGCATACTTTTTCATTTGTATGCGTAGAATCGATTAACATTACTGCCATATTCGTATTTTTACTCATTTTGTTTATTTTCTTTAAAAAATCATAATTCTTCAATTTTCAATAAAAAGTTCAAAATTTTTAAAAATCTAATTTATATGGTTTTAGATACTATCCAACGCGCTGATTCCAAATTTTGAAACCGCATGTCGATATCTCTTTTTGTTCTCGAGATATTTGCCATCAAAGTTTTACTTAAAAATACCCATTTTTGGGGTATAGCTCAAAAATGGGTCGAAATACGGACTCATTAACATCATCATTCGATTTCCCGGGAAAAATTACATAAGTATACCAATTTTCATAATTTTTGAACAATAGATACAATCTCTAGAGTAAAATAACTGAAAATGGCCAAAATCTGAAAAAATCCTAAGGTGTACCCCTTAGGATTTTTTCAGATTTTGGCCATTTTCAGTTATTTAACTCTCGAGATTGTATTCGTTGTTCAAAAAATATGAAAATTGAGATACTTATGTAATTTTTTCCGTAGAATCGAATGGTTTTACTCCCAAGTCTGTATATTGACCCATTTTTGGGGTATGGCCCAAAAATGGGTATTTTTAGGCAAAACTTTGGGGGCAAATATCTCGAGAACGAAAAGAGATATCGACATGGGGTTTTAAAATTTGGAATGAGCGAGTAGAATAGTATCTATAACCATATAAATTAGATTTTTGAAAAATTTGAACTTTTTATTGAAAATTGAAGAATTATGATTTTTTTAAAAAATTAAACAAAATGAGTACAAATACGAATATAGCAGTAATGTTAATCGGTTCTACGAATACAAATGAATAAGTATTGTAACGTTCATTTATATGGGTGAAGTGTAAAAATCAAAAAATATTATTAATTAAAATAATACGTTTATTAATCGATAAGTAATTAGGATAAATATTAAAAAGATAATAGAAATAACTAACACTATGATTAAATAAATATAAACACTAATTTAATATCATTATATACTTAAACCCTCAGATTATTTATTTAAACAATATTTATAGCACTATATTTATTTATATAACTACATTTATTTATATATTTAAACTTAGAAATAGGCCGTAAGGTCGAGGAAATATTTAATTAAACGAAGAAAGAATTTGTGACAAATTCATGGACCTAGCAGGGATTTGAACCCACAGTAGTTAAATACCGGTTATAGCTATTAATTAGTAACAATTGATGAAAATAGTAGTTATTTACATCCGAATGGATTCCGAAAATCATGATGTTTTAAATGAGAAATTATTATACTTGACACCTATGTACATTATTAATAGCTGTATTTTTACTCATTTTGTTTAATTTCTTTAAAAAAATATAATTCTTCAATTTTCAATTTAAGGTTTCAGAATTTGTTTGGTTAATTTGGGTTTCTGGGATCCCTACTATTTACTTAAATTAAGACTTGTCTACCGTTACAAATGCATCGCTTAAAAACGATTTATTAGCAAACTAGTTTATTTAAAACGGAATAAAGAAAATGAAAAGAGATTTCTAATTATGAAGATGTTAAAGTAAAATTAAGAAATTTAATAACGTCTTTTGATTAAGAACTTTCGCAAATAAATGTGAAAACTTTTGTAAATGAGCAGATTAATAATAATTTTAAGTCTTCTGTCGTAATTTTATAACAAATTACTAAAAAAAATTGTTTTTGTAACAGTTAAACATTTTCCATAAATTTTTATAATGGATGGACCTTATTAAGTCTTTTGCATCTATCTATAAATTTATAAAGAACTCCATACTATATACGTAAAGAAAATATGGAAGAAGTAGATTTATATGAACCATTAAACCAAAAAGTGCAATCATTCTACCAAGAAGTGAACAATATGCAGGTATTCCTATTGATTGAAATTCTATGTATAAGTATAACATACATCAAAGAGAAAAGAGAGTTGAAGAAATGTATTGCTTTTATCCAGAATACAGCGTAAATGTATTACGTTCCAAGAAATATATAGTGTATAGATATACAAAGAAATAAAAATATACTGATATTACTTAAAACTTTATTTTTCTTTCTCAAGTTTACAATCAAAGAACCGACGTTGCACTTTTCAATTAAATAAGTTGTTAAGCCTCTTATTGTTGTAAAATATTTATACCACTTTAAAGAGGTAAGTATTTTCGACAAACAGTTACTAAAAGCGTTATTAATATTATACTCTAAATACTCTGAAATGATGAAATGTACGTACTGCAAAATGCTATTACGAAAATAATCATAACAGTGGTTCCCAAACTCTCGATTCTTGGCATCCTTGCTGAATCTAAATTAATAAATAAAATTTTCTTGCAAAAGATTGTAAATTTCCAGTAAAATTATTTAATAAACAAAGTATGCAAATTGTGCTTGACACTGATATCTACTTCTTTTTTAGCCTTTCCCATTCGTTAGGGGCCGCTATTTTTTATTTTTTTCTTCCACTCATTTCTGTTGTTCTCATTCAGTTCCTTTTCTCTCGAGTCTTCCTTAATACAGTTCTTCCATCTTATCTTTGGTCTTCCTCTGTTTCTTCAACCTTCTATTACTAAGCTATTAATTCTTCATTTCTCCTCATGACATTTTCATACCCATGTAATCATTGCTTGTATCTTTCTAGAAACTTATAACACTAGAGTTATTTCCTTACCTATCTTTCCGTGTCTTCTCCAACATCCTCATTTCTGCCACATTCATTTACTTTTTATTTATATTGACATCTGTCAATTTGAATTATATGAATATATTAGTAGTTTCCATGTTTAGCATAGCTGGCTGATTTATAAAACTATAAAATGCAATCAATTTTTATAGAGAATAATATATTCTTTAAGTTATAATAACGATAAATGTCAATAAATCAAATTTAACTGTTAAATCTTCAAATGAGACTATACTTCCGGTTCACCAATTATAACCAAAATCAAAATGTAATCAGTTGTTCTTCTGGATGTAAACTTCAGGAATATAATTTTTGGAATTGTGGTATTAAAGTTATCCGATCCGAAATTTTCATCACACACATACATACATGCAGACATCATCGTAAAAATGGTAAAATCGTATTATAGTGACCCTAAAACATGCTTATTCACTAAAACTCATCATTGAATTTTTTGACCAAAGACAATACCTTCCTTACCTAAAGGTGACGGAAAGTAACAATTATTAAATGTATTTTTATTATGAATTAATTAAAAATATATAATTTTTATGCTGTCTGTTGACCCCCTGTGGTGCACTCTCAACGCCAGCAATGAGTGCCCGTGAAATCTGTGTACAAAGAAGATTGGCACACCCAGCAATGGGTAATATGCCGTGATGATATATTTATTTTATTTTGGAACATGTTCGCAGAAACATTATTGCTTGTCTTTCTCCAATTACTTAATTTACTCATGAGTGTAGCGGGTAGCGAGAAAATGAAAGTACTCAATTACCACCAGATTTGTAAGTCTAAAAAATATCCATATAAACCATATGTGTCACTGTGCTAATAAATTAGGGTATAAATCCGAGAAGAACCCAAAATTACTTTCATTTGCTTTCGCGGGTACTATAGAAGCTTGATGTCAGCTTAACAGGGCGACAATCAAATTTAAAATTAATTACAAGTCTGCGAAATTAATCCAGTTTTCTCGACAGTGGTGCCGCTGTGGTTTCTAACTCCCGCTGAGGAACCAGCGTCGGTAAACCAACAAATATATGCTAATACGATTACAATCTATAAATAAACCCTACCGACCCTACATCATTTTTCTGCCGCTATAGTTCATATTTACTACATTAACTAAACACTAACTAAAATTTATTTTGCTGTCTCACAGACGCATCGAAACTCGAAGTGTCGGTAATGTATGAATTAATCTGACATATAACCGATATTTTTAGTAGGTATACGTAGGGTTTAGCAATACATACGCGTCAATATTGATGGAACACTATTCCTTAGTTCGTGTAAAATACAATGCATTTAAACTGATTTCTTAGACTTAAATTAACGTTTGTATTAGTTTAATCATAATGACAGTTATTTTTATCCTTTTTAATATTTATTTATCGTTTAATAAACTTTTATTTTAATTAATAATAATTCTCTAATATTTATACTTGATATGGCAGATAATTCTAGAAAATTAAAAAAGAATTATTGACGCGTTGTAAAACATTAGATTAGAACACAAGTTGTCGCTGAAAATAAACTTGTATTGGTATTGGAAAATCACTACATTTACAATGAAAACATATAATATTTGATATCTATGTACATAATTACTAGCTATCATTCTAACACGGGCCCCCATATCCGCTTGTCAAGCAAACAAAATCACATAACTGCTCGCGTCCCATTTGTTGTATACCTACACTCTACACCAAAAATTATACTTGTATTTAGATTTTTACCTCCCGCTACCCTTGGTAAGGGAGGTATAGGGATCGTGCTAAAAATCGCATATCGAGATTTTGGTAAATGACCACGTTTTAAGGTCCCTAGAATCTATTTTTAACATTTTCACGATGATGTCTGTGTGTATGTATGTATGTATGTATATGTGGATCCTGTATAGTGTATACGCTCTACTATCATTCAGAAAGTTTTGAAACCATGTATTTCTACCTTATTCTAATATGAAAATATCTGATTAGATTTTGGTGGCAATCGGATAACCGGAAATGGCAGTTTACTTAAAGCTCAAGATAGTTTTTCTTCAAAAAACACCTTTAAATGTTATTTTTTCTCAATTTGTTACTATAAAAATAAAAGATTATTTCATTTTCTACAAGTTTGCTTTAATACTTTTTCTATATATTGTATGGATAAATTTATAAAGTAATATAAAAATTATATACATTGACAGTATTTTTGAAGGGTATATGTAATATACCTATAATTTTAAATATTTAACTATTAATTCAATAAGAAATAATATAATGTATGTATGTACTTCCCAGAAAAAATCTTCAGTAATGTCTCTGGATTATTTACATTGACATTTATCTGTCAGTTACAAACGTTTTAATTTTTGAATTGATTTCCAAGATATTATTTGGGCTGTGAGATGTATTGCAAGAGATTATTGTACCTTATATTTCTTTATTTCTAAATATATAAAGAAGATTTTTTTTTAAGATTCTGTTACTTCGATTGTCCAATTATTAACAAAACATTTTCAGCTCTTCCCAGTAATGTCCGATTGAGAAATACGTAGTTAAACAAATATTAAATATTATAGTTTTTCAGAAATCGCCCTTCCAACTTCCTTACACATATACACACACACATGCATCCACACACACACACAGACATCATGGTAAAAATATTAAAATCAGATTGTAGGGGCCTTAAAACGTGCCTAAACATTAAAATCTGGATATGCGAATTTTAGCATGAATCCAATACCTCACCTAGCGAGAAGTAAAAAAACTCATAAATGATTCTATAAAATAACACATCATAAGTTTAATAAACAGAATATTTTTTTACAAAGTATATGTATAAATATGAGGTGTTTCTAAAAACCGCAAAGTAGTTTCCAATGCAGTAGTAATAAAATAATTAAATAAATATGTATTCAGTAAACAATTTTAATATGTTTTTATATCTATATGCAAAAAATAATTATTTCCCGCCCGCATGCCACGGAAAATAAATCTTACATAAAAGTTATTGTTTTATATTTGCAGTTAATAACGACAATTAATATTCACAATGATCACTTGGAAACCGCAAAAAACTTTTGTAGGACAGCAAGTAGACTAGTACTTTGTATTATGTATGTATCAGGGAGTTGAATTGGACCCGAACCCCAAAAACCCAAATTAACTAAAAAAAAAAACTGTTGTGGCCATACCTCTCGCGCCCTTTTTATTGTGGTATATATAAGTATTGTATTTAACATTTCTTGTACACACAAAAAAATCTAATTACACCCTTATATTTACGTATTTTCTACAATTTTAAATCCATTCTATGGGCAAGTTTTCTCTATTTCTTCTAAATGTTCGAGGTTTTTCCAATTCATTAACGGAATTGGCGATATTTCTGAAAGGTTCATGTAATATACCTATAATTTTAAATATATAATTAATAATACAATACTTTTGTTTTGACTTCTTCATAAAGTTTAAAGTCAAATTAACAGTAACAGGTCATTAGTGATTATAAATTCTGGATTCTGTGAATATATTTCTGCGCAAATTAAAGCAAAGAAAATATATTGAACGTTTTAATATTAATTTGTAAAAAATAATTATAGATTTGTTGCAAAAACATGTATTATGTTGTAAAAGAAATTTTAAAAACAAATGTAACATTTTGCATTGCATTATGCAGACCTAGATATGAAAGCTTTTTACCTTCCGTCATCTTTAGGTAAGTAAGGTATTGTCTTTGGTCAAAAAATTCAATGATGAGTTTTTAGTGAATAAGCATGTTTTAGGGTCCCTATAATACGATTTTACCATTTTTACGATGATGTATGTATGTATGTGTGTCTGTGTGTGTGTGTGTGTGTGTGTGTGTGTGTGTGTGTGTGTGTGTGTGTGTGTGTGTGTGTGTGTGTGTCTGTGTGTCTGTGTGTGTGACAAAAGTTCCAGAACCCATAACTTCAATACCACGATTCCAAAAATTATAATTTTTTCGTATTACTCAAGTTTACATCCAGAAGAACAAGTGATTCGATTTTGGTTATAATTGGTGAACCGGAAGTAGCCTCATTTGAAGATTTAACAGTTAAATTTGATTTATTGATATTTAACGTTACTATAACTTAAAGAATATATTATTCTCTATACGATTTGATTACATTTTATACTTCATATTCAATAGATACAGAGTTAAGGAATTTTAAATAAATTAAATTTTATAAATCAGCCAGCTATGCTAAACATGGAAACTACTAATATATTCATATAATTCAAATTGACAAATGTCAGTATCAATAAAAAGTAAATTAATGTGGCAGAGATGAGGATGTTGAAGTAGATGTTGGTGAAGTCACGGAGAGATACGGTAAGAAAATAACTCTAGTGTTAAAAGTTTCTAGAAAGATACAAGAAAGACGATTACATTGGTTTGAACACGTCATGAGGAGAAATGCAGAGTTATATTTGAACAAGAATGAGTAGTTTATTAATAGAAGGTTGAAGAAACAGAGGAAGACCAAAGATAAGATGGAAAGACTGTATTGCGGAAGACTTGAGAGAAAATGAACTGAATGAGAACGACACGCAAAACAGTAATGAATAAAATAACGAACCCTAACGAAGGAGAAAAGCTAAAGAGGAAGAAGATGTCAATGTCAAGTGAAATTTGCATAGTTTATTTATGAAATAATTTTACTGGAAATTTGGAATCTTTTGCAAGAAAAATTATGTATGGAATTTATACATTATACACAGGATTGGCGGAAGGTATTGTGCTGGCCACAACAGATTTTTTTGATATTTAGTAGGAAATTTAGAAATGAATTGGTATAAAACAAATTTAAAAAATATCCGTAAATGTACTTGTTATTTCATTATTTCTTTCAATACGTTTCATTAGGTTTGTCGTTACGCTACTTCACAATGTACACCTGCTCCTCAATGAGAAGAAGAAGAACAACAACAACAACAAATAAAAGTACCTATTTACTAGATGCGAATGACAGGGAAGTGATGCGGAAAACGAAAATAAAAATATTGAACTACGTGAAATCAGTTTAAATTTTATTATCAATATCCTGTTTACCGCCCGAGTTATTAGGAAATAAAAATAAGGAAATAATTTATTTTTAAAATTTAATAATCTACAGAAGATTTATCTGGAGTGGATGGTATATAAGTACTTATAATGTTTTTACCACCCACCACAGAAATATACGCAAACAAAACAAGCATTACCTGCATTTTAACAAAAAAAAATCAAATAAGGTTCAAATTTAAAGACATAATAATAAATTGTTGAAGTTGAATTCAAGATTTCAATTTGACAAAAAAAAATACATACAGTCATATAAAAAATATTTAAATGTTATGCCATCCCAACGAACTATAGTCACGAATCTACACAAAAATTAAAACGACGTGAGACTCAAGTCTTCCGCAATATAGTCCTTCCATCTTATCTTTGGTCTTCCTCTGTTTCTTCAATCTTCTATTACTAAGCTATTCATTCTTCTTCCAATATATTCTTCATCTCTTTTCATGACATGTTCAAACCAATGTAATCGTCTCTCTTGTATTTTTCTAGAAACTTCTAACCCCAGAGTTATTATATATTATTACCCTTCAAAAATACTGTCAATCCCGACAATGAATTGGAAACATTTCGAAAAATTAGAAGAGTAGGACAAAATTTCTTCATAGAATGAATTTAAAAATAAGAAATCTAAATATAAAGAATAGATGTAAGTAGAATTTTTGGTGTAGAGTGTAGGTATACAAGAAATGTTAAATCTAATAGGACGCGAGCAGTCATGTGACTTTGTTGGCCTTGACAAGCAGATACAACGTAATAGCTAGTAATGGGGTCTCGTGGCCGTGTGCCTGAGTATCTGGTCGCGAATCTGGGGACCCGGGTTCGATCCCGACCGACGCCAAAAATTACATCGAATTTTAATGGCACAAAATTGAGCCCTGTGGTGCACTCTCCACGCCATCTATGAGTGTCCGTGAGGTGACGCCTGGTAAGCGCCCACACGGTACAAATATTCCATCATTACCGATATCTGTATACAAAGCAGATTGGCACACCCAGCAATGGGTAATATGCCGTGATGAAATATTTATTTATTTATTGATAGCTAGTAAATATGTACATAGATGTCAAATATCATAATTTTTCATTCTAAATTTAATGATTTTCCAATTCCAAGTATAGTTTATTTTCTTCGACAAGTAAATTCCACACTCCTGGTGACAAATTGAATTTTTTAATGAAATTTGACATGTATGTACTTAATTACTTATTATCATTTTGAAACGGGCCCTCATATCTGCTTGTCAAGGCTAACAATGTCACATGACTGCTCGCGCCCTAAACTTATGTAACCAAAGACGCTAGTGGCGAGAGGTATTGTGCTGGCGACAACAGGTTTTTTTAACAGGTCTGCACTTACAGTTTTGTACTTTTTAATATAAATACGGCTTAAGAACAATGAATTCTCAATCTTGTAAAATTTTAAATGAAGTGCAAAGAAAACAATGAATATAAAGGACAAACTTTCAATTAGAGCTTAATTTTTTTAAAATATCCAGACGTGTCTTTTGTTTCTTTACTTTCAACCCTGAAAAATCATGCAAAAACTGCATTTTAAACAAAAAGTTTCCTAAAGAAAAGTTTCTGTTTCTTATTCTTAATTAAAAGTTTTCGTTTTCATGAACTTGTCTCAAGAATAATGAATAATAAATTCTATGAAATTAACCTCAAATATTTCTTCCTAGAAGTGATTTTAATAATTTAATTTAATTGAGATTGGAATATATTATAATTCTTAAAAGATCTTTTAATTTATACGTGATGATTATGTTAATTTATTCTTCCATAATTTTAATTACAATTAATATCAAATTTGTGTTTGTTGAGTATTTTTTTTTTTAATGCTTGATGAATTGTAAAATACACCATTCCGGTACATATTTATTTGGTTAAATTTACTATATGAAATTCATTTTACCGGTATGTATTTAATTAGTATAACATGCAGGCGTTTCAAATAATGTTCCAACTCTATTATTATAAAAATAAATCAAATTATAGGCTTCAGCAATTCGTAAAATTTAAATTGAATATACATACAACACAGAGTTTAAACCGTAAAAAGAAATATGTACCGATATAAAAGTTAGGGCCGGTATTTTCACTTGCGATAAATATTTTTGTTGTCTTTTCACTTGCAAATAAATTTATTTGAAATAACATCTGTTATTCGCAGAATAAGTTATTCGCTAGTTTGGTAGCGAATAAAGGGTTTATTCGTAAGTACATTACATTTCTACATAGTGCAGCTTTATTAACAAAGTGGATATATTAAATATTTTTAATGATTCTGATGATTGTTTGAACTGTGAATGAATAAATAATGCGAGAAATCGAAAACGCACTATCAGATAGCGACCTAACCACACACATCAAGGAATTTTTTGACAGATTCCGATTATGAAAACAAACTGTTTTCTATTTTATTATTACAAATTGGGGTTCGTATTTGATCTCAAACAATGCATACATAGGTAAATCCCTCCTTGGGTAAATCATTATAAAGATCCTGACATTTGATTCTGGTAAAATATTTTTGGATTTTGAATACTTTTATACAATATTCATTTACCTCGAACTGAAAAGAATATACAAAAATTATAAGGACAATTTTACCATATACATATATTTCGTTTACCGCGTATGATTACTGCAATAGATTACTTGTTAAACTACACTCTCCTGGGGCTAAAAATGCAGAAGGATATATATTACATTAAGGATGTCAAACAAAATTTTGACAAGTACGGATTAAAAAAAAATTGACATTTCATCCTTGTCTGCTTAAAGTGGCTACGCAATAGTCCATCCTTCTCCACTGACACAAATTCACTCTACAAGGTTACCAATTCACGAATGTTAAAATTATTCGACAGATAGCTATTTGTTTTTGTCAAATGTGTGAAAAGACTTAATGGAGTTATTCGTTGGATAAATAAATATAGAATAAATTTATATAACGAATATTTATTCGAAACTTTATTCGGAAGTGAGAATACCGGGCCTTAATAAAATATTTTTTTTATGAATATACCTATATTTGCCCATTTATGGGTATACCAATTCTATATTACCATGGTAGTGTACGTTAGGTGACCTATTGTGATTCAAACGATCCGGATTCAATACTGACCAAATTATTTTAAAATTGAACAAAAGTGATGCCAAATCATTTGGCATGATGGTAGCGCATCCGGTCTAACCGGAAGTGACATTAACTTTCATATTTCAAATGGGACACCAATATATTTTTATATTTTTGGAATCGTTAGAGAAATTTATGAATAATTAACCTGGTAAGCCATAGCCGTGTTCCTTCGGACTATGATTGTGATTTTGTGAATCCTGATTAGTTTAATCGTGATCCTTTTGAATTATGATTTAAAAATTATATCAAGAAAACAACTTGAATAATATAAACACCATCTAGCGTCAAAAATGTTCTTGGTAACATAATTATGAAATATGTTTACTTAAAACAAATCTTTTATGTAACATATTTTCTGTGTGCGTGTGTGTATATATGTGTTAGATTGTTGGAGGTTCGATTTCTCAAATTCTATAAGACTAAAGACCTGTGTAACTACGGATTCCTCAATCTAACAGTAATGGGTAAAGTTGAATAGATTCTGGTAACAATTGAACAACCGGAAGTAGTACTATTTTAACAAAAATCTTCTAAACATTATTTTTTGAATATATTATTACAAATATTAAAAAACAAAATTCTCTATACGATCCTTTTAAAAAAATTATTATACCTTCTATAGATTTAAAGATATAGATATATAATCTATAAAATAATCTGTTGTAGTAAGTCTCACAGCCTGCTCACAGCCCAAACATCTACTTAAGAAATTAAAATGTAATTTACGAATAAATTCACTAATGTCAGTGTCAAAAATTCAGAGATAGTACTGAAGGCTTTTTCTGGGAAGGATGTTTAATATTTCTTATTGTATTATTAATTACGTATTTAAAATTATAGGTATATTACTGAACTCTTCAGGAATAACGCTAATCCCGTTAATGAATTGGAAAAACCTCGAACATTTAGAAGAAATGGAGAAAACTTGTTCGTAGAATGAATTTAAAATTATAGAAAATACGTAAATATAAAGTTTAGGTGTAGTTAGATCTTTTTTACAAAGGACGAGTGCATTAACAGTCTTTATGAAACGTGTTTTTTTTACTATTTTTACCTCCTGCTACCCTTGGTAAGGGGGGTATAGGGATCGTGCTAAAAATCACGTAAATGGCCACGTTTTAAGGTCCCTACAATCCAATTTTAACATTTTCACGATGATGTCTGTGTGTATGTATGTATGTGTGTGTATGTGTGGATCCTCTTTACGCTCTAACTCAAATAATATCATTCAGATAGTTTTGAAACCATGTATTTCTACCTTATTCTAATATGGAAAGAAGCCTTTAGATTTTCGTGGTAATCAGATAACCGGAAATGGCAGTTTACTTGAAGTTCAAGATAGTTTTTCTTCAAAAAATACCTTTAATGTAATTTTTTCGCAATTTGTTATTATAAAAATTAAAGATTATTCCATTTTCTACAGGTTTGCTTTAATACTTTTTGTATATATTTTATGGATAAATTTATAAAGTAATATAAAAATTATATCTCGGAGCTTATGCTTTAAACACATCTTCGTGGTTACATAGTTCAGCTCAAATGTATGTAACTGACAGATAAATGTTACTGTCAAAAAAATAATTATTTCAAGTTAATAATAGTAACGTTTTAAAAGGAAAATTGTAAATAGAACAATAGTTTTATGTAAAGGAACTTAAAATACATAATTTAAATAAAGAAATAAATAAATATATTATTACGGCATATTATCCATTGCTGGGTGTACTAATCTGATTTATAGAAACATTTCGGTAATGATGATGACATATTTGTATTGTGCGGGCGTTAATTTTATGCCATTTAAAAATCGAATTATTTGGCGTTGATCGGGATTGAATCGGATTCTTCAAATTCACGTCTAGACATCAGGTACGCGACAACAAGACCCCATAGGTAAATGGCGGGAGGTATTGTGTTGGTCACATTAGATTTTTTATATCGAATTTGAACCTAAATCAACATTTCTGAACCTTGAACCGAACCTGAACCACAAATACATTTCGCTTCAGGTCCTTGTTTTATATTTCTCTAAATTAATTATTTTCGACAATAAATAAAAATACATAAAAAAGTTTTGAATTAAAATCAAAATAACTTGTTTGATAATATTTGTTTATTGATTATCACAATATCACGTACTCGTATAGTTCAATATTTGGAACTGTATTTACATCGAGAAATAATAAATGTATGAATTTCCGACACAACAATTACCAATGATAAATTTTTTATTCAAAAAACAATTGCTATGAATTTATAAAAACGACAAAATTGTTTAACTTCTCATTTGTTTACACTATGTTTACATTGTCACCATGGACTCGCGTCTCCTACACGACTCTGTTAAGTGCATGTGCGACAGGTGCAAATTGCTTTACACCTTTGACGTCATTGTGACAGGCAACCAATGAGACACAAGGATACAATGGAGCGCCAGAATACAAGTTTAAGGCGATTGATATGCTTGTAAGAAGAGGGGCAATAAAGGAATTAAGTATTTTATCTTATAATCTCAGTTTCTCGTTAGACGTATTCAAGTTCAGTTTTGTTTACAGGACAAATAGTTTCCCAAAATAAGTGAGAGTGAATGCGATTTGGAAGACATTTTTTATATTTATCAGTAAGTATTTTTTATTTTATTTTATGTTATGTTTCTGGTATGTTTATAAGTAAATCATAATTTCAATGGATTTATTAATTAAATGTATTTTTTTTTATTTTACATACATACATTGTCCATTAAATAATAATATTTTTTCTTTATACGGTGAAGTCATTACCAAATATTTCATAACTTTCATGGTTAGTAATAGATAAAATATCTATTAATATGTTCTTCAGTTTATTTTTAAAACACCTGTAATTGTGTACATCTAAAATTTCAATTTTAAAATATAATTTGTACAATATTAAACAATTTTTTACCTCCCGCTACCCTTGGTAAGGAAGGTATAGGGATCGTGCTAAAAATCACATATTGAGATTTTGGTAAATTACCACGTTTTAGAATCCTAGAATCCAATTTTAACATTTTCACGATGATGTCTGTGTGTATATGTGTGTGTGTGGATCCTCTTCAAATACTATCGTTCTGAAATATTTGAATCCTTGTATTTCTAACTTATTCTAATATAGAAAGAAGCCATTAGATTTTGGTGTAAATCAGATAACTGGAAATGGCACTTTACTGGAAGCTCATAATAGTTTTTCTTCGAAAAATACCTTTATGTTATATAAAAAATTATTAAATTTTCTACAGGCTTGCATTAATACTTTTTCTATATATTTTATGGATACACAGTTTAAATCTCAAATGCATGTAACTGACAGATATATGTCACTGTCATTTATTTATATTCTTTGCTGCCATGGAGAGGGGACCACAAGGGTCAATTTTGTGCCATTTAAAATTCTAAAATATTTGGCGTCGGTGGGGATCGAGCTCGGTTCCCCAGATTCGCGTGATGTGACGCCTGGTAAATGCCCGCACGGTACAAATATGTCATCATTATTACCAACATCTGTGTACATATCAGATTGGCTCACCCAGCAATGGATAATATGCCGTAATGATATATGTTTTTATTATCTTACCTATATTTTTATATATTTACTTATGCTGGATTTACTCCATTCATCATCGATAAAGTGATTATTAATGTTATTATTACCCCGGATGATTACAACTTCCAACCCTTGTTCGCTTCCCTTTCTCGTGTTATAAACTTAATCCTGATTCTGGGTAATAAGAACATCCATTATAGCGTTATTGTATATCTACAAATAATTGTCTTTGACTTTGATCAAACTTGAATTCAGCTTGTCAAAACCACTTGCTTCACTTAAAAAAATCTGATGTGGCCAGCACAATACCTTCCGTCAATCCTGTGTACATAAATTGCAAAAGATTCTAAATTTCCAGTAAAATTATTTCATAAACAAGCTATGCAAATTGTACTTAACACTGACATCTTCTTCTTCTTTAGCTTTTCCCATTCGTTAAAAGTCAATATTTTTTATTTTCTTCTTCCACTCATTCCTGTTTTGTGTGTCGTTCTCATTCAGTTCCTTTTCCCTCAAGTCTATATATTACTAAACTATTCATTTTTCTTTCAATATATATTCTTCATCTCTCCTCATGACATGTTCAAATCAATGTAATCGTCTCTCTTGTATCTTTCTAGAAACTTGTAACACTAGAGTTATTTCCTTGCCATATCTTTCCGGGTCGTCCCCAACATCTACTTCAACATCCTCATCTCTGCCACATTAATTTACTTTTCATTGATACTGACATCTGTCAATTTGAATTATCTGAATATATTAGCAATTTTCATGGTTAGCAGAGCTGCCTGATTTATGAAATTTAATATACTTATAATTCTTTAACTCTATATCTATTGAATATGTCAATAATAAATCATATTTAACTGTTAAAATCTTCAAATAAGGCTACTTCCGGTTGACCAATTATAACCAAAATCTAATCAGTTGTTCTTCAAAATGTAAACTTGAGGAATACGTGGAATTGTGGTATTGAAGTTATGCGATTCGAAACTTTCGTCACACACACACAGACACACATACATACATCGTAAAAATGGTAAATTGTATTATATGGACCCTAAAACATGCTTATTCACTAAAAACTCATCATTGAATTTTTTGACCAAAGACAATACAATAAAAAAAATATTTGTTTGAATATAAACTATGTTCTGCTTTAAAATCATATTTTGGTGAATTTAATATTATTTATTATTAATATTAAATAATGGAATTTGACATTTCTTAAAACATCGTTTTAGTGAAAACAAGGCTTGTGGTACCAGCCAATTTTTGACCGAAGACAATATCTTCCTTACCTAAAGGTGACGGAAGGTAATAAAATTAAGTATATTACTTATCTTATTTGCCATGTCTATGCTGATAATTTAGTTTGACTAACATTTTGCAAAAATGAATTTTATACGAAATGTTTGTCATACATACATACATAACCTCACTAACAATTATTCTGTTGTAGAGCATGCACCACTCATACAATAAATGGAAAGTTGATGTTGATAAACATATAAATGATTGGAAAACATAAATAATTAATCTTCAATTTAAATGTATTTTCTACTAATTAGTTACTAACTCTGTATTTATTATAAACTACTGTTCTTATATGACAATTAGTTCGTTCACTTTTTATAAGTAATTATAAAGTACTTTTACGATGTATAATAAATTGTATCGTTAGTATATTTTTAGATCATATAATTTGTCTTTAATCTGTTCTTTAAATTATAACACTAATGATTCATTACACAGCAAAAAAATAATCAAAATTTACAAATATGGATGTCTGTTATCATTATGTTAAATCTATGTTATCATGCATTTTAAATCATAATATTGTGATAAATTATCTGTCGCATGATATTTCACAAAATTTTAATTTTAAAAAACAGTTATCACTAAAAGTTCTTAAGCTAAACAATGGTATTGTTTCAAAAAATCGTTAAAGGTTAGAATTTGAACGGAATGTTAAAACCATATTTTTATCAGGTTTGAAATGTCGCGTGAGATACAGAATGCATTTGTTTTTCAATAATGATAAAAATAACCTCCTAGATAATTTTTCTAGCATCCTACCAAGTCAGTAATTTTTCTAATTAACTACACATATTGTCGAACAATAATTTGATTTTGTAGTGAAAGTCATATTGCGCAACCCTGCTGTTGACAGAATGATGCGGGCATATTATGTTAGATATGAACTCTATTTGTTCCATTTAATTTCGCAATATTTTAATAAATATTACATTCTCCTAACTCGATCTGGCCGTATTATGTTTATATTTGTTTTTACCTTCCGTCACCTTTAGGTAAGGAAGGTATTATCTTTAATAATAAGCATGTTTTAGGGTCCCTATAATACGATTTTACCATTTTTACGATGATGTATGTATGTATGTGTGTGTGTGTGTGTCTGTGTGTGTCGAAAGTTTCGGATCACATAACTTCAATACCACCATTCCAAAAATTATATTTTTTTCGAATTCCTCAAGTTTACATCTAGAAGAACAACTGTTAAATTTGATTTATTGACATTTAACGTTATTATAACTTAAAGAATATATTATTCTCTATACGATTTGATTACATTTTACACTTCATATTCAATAGATATAGAGTTAAAGAATTTTAAAGAAATTAAATTTTATAAATCAACCAGCCTATGCTAAACATGAAAACTACTAATATATTCGTATAATTCAAATTGACAGATGTCAGTATAAATAAAAAGTAAATTAATGTGGCAGAGGTGAGGATGTTGAAGTAGATGTTGGGGAAGACACGGAAGGATAGGTAAGGAAATAACTCTAGTGTTACAAGTTTCTAGAAAGATACAAGCGAGATGATTACATTTGTCTGAAAATGTCATGAGGAGAAATGAGAATATATTGGATAAAGAATGCATAGCTTAGTAATAGAAGGTTGAAGAACCAGAGGAAGACCAAAGATAAGATGAAAGGACTGTATTGCGGAAGACTTGAGAGAAAAGGAACTGAATAAGGATGACAAGCAAAATAGAAATGAATGTAAAAAGAAAATCAAAAATAGCGACCCCTAACGAAAATGGAAAAAGCTAAGAAGAAGAAGATGTTAGCGTCAAGTGCAATTTACCTAAACGAGATATAATAAAAAAATTTAAATGTGTTAGATTGAGAATTTAATTTTCTTTAATATTACCAAGAAAAATTTTCAAAAAATAATAATTAGATTTTTTTTCAAGAATATGCTACTTCCGATTGTCCATATGTTACCAAAACCTTTTCAGCTCTACCCATTAATGTCCGATTGGGAAATACGTAGTTAAACAAATATAAAGTCTTATAGTTTTTGAGTAATCGTCCTTCCAACGTCTGACACACATACATTCACACACGCACAGACATCATCGTAAAAATGTTACAATCGGATTGTAGGGACCTTAAAACGTGCTAATTCATTCAAATCTGGGTATGCTATTTTTAGCATGAATCCAATACCTCTCTTAGCGACAGGTAAATATGTAAATTTTAGTTACATAAAAACAATTTTACGTGCGAATATATAATTTTAAAGTAATGTACATTATTATTATTAAATGCACATTAATATATAATTTCATTATAAACAAGTAATAATAATAATTGCATAAAATATAAAAACTACTGTCACATTGAAAGTATAATTACATAATATGTGTATATGTGTATGACAGATTTTAATTACGATAAAAAAGTAATGTACCTGTACGAATTTGTAAATACTTTAATATAAATTTAACATACAAGGTAATTCATAGTAGGTATGTTGTTAAGTTTCATGATAAGTGAAATAGCATATAAATTTGCGTAACATGCGATACAAGTGAAAATAATGTTTATTACTATTACTAGTGTTAGTAACCTTTTCATTTCATAGAAAATATTTACGATAACATCAAACTTGTTGAAATCCAGTCCCATATTAAACAGCATAAATAAATTTCATACGATTTACCTTTTGTTGGGTGTGGTATTCTGCTCACAGCAGATTTCGGCAATAATAAATTCTTGCTTTACTTAGTGGTAGAGTATAAATAAAACAACAACAATTACAGCTGCTAACAAAACGCATAATAGTTTTAATAATACAATAATAATAATTATAAATTGACACACCAGGACAGTATAGGGGCAACGAAATTATTCGCAATCGAAAGGAAACATGAATTTTAGTGTTCGTCTTTATAATCAATCTCCTTCATTCATAATCATAAATTTTTATCGGTTGCATATGACCGTAACAGTTGCGCTGCCGTAAAATATTAATAAAAATCTGATGTGGCCAGCACATTACCTTCCGCCATTTACCTATGGGGTTGCCGCGTGCATGATGTCTGGTCGCGAATCTGGGGAATCCGATTCGATCCCGATCAACGCCAAATAATTCGAATTTTAAATGGCATAAAATTAACCCTTGTGGTAAACGCCCGCACAATACAAATATGTCATCATCATTACCGAAATGTGTGTATAAATCAGATTAGCACACCCAGCAATGGATAATATGCCGAGATAATATATTTATTTATTTCTTTATTTAAATACCTGCATATTTACTAATGCAAGAAATTATGTATATTAAGTTCCTTTCCATACAACTATTGTTCTATTTACAATTTTCCTTTTAAAACGTTACTATTATTGATTTGAAATGATTATTTTTTTGACAGTGACATTTATCTTATAGAAAATGGAATAATCTTTAATTTTTATAATTGAGAAAAAATTACATTTAAAGGTTTTTTTTGAAGAAAAACTAAGTAAACTGCAATTTGCGGTTATCCGATTGCCACCAAAATCTAATGGCTTCTTTACATATTAGAATACGGTAGAAATACATGGTTTTAAAACTTTCTGAATGATAGTATTTGAGTTTAGAGCGTAAAAGTATCCACACATACATACAAACATACACACAGACATCATCGTGAAAATGTTAAAATTGGATTGTAGGGTTCTTAAAACATGGTCATTTACCAAAATCTCGATATGCGATTTTTAGCACGATCCCTATACCTCCCTTACCAAGGGTAGCGGGAGGTAAAAATTCTAGCAAAGGATTTTCCAATAAAATTATAACACAAACATACTGTCAATTGTATTTGACACTGACATCTTTCAATTATAATTTTCTTAATATAGTAGCTTTTTCAATGGTTATAGCATAGCTAGAAGCTTTATAAAATTAAATTCCTTTATAATTCTTTAGCTCCATTAAATATGAAGTATAAAATGTAATCAATGGAGAATAAAATATTCTTTAATATTTATAATAATATTAAATGTGAATAAATGATATTTAACAACGTTTTTTCAAGAAAAACTGTTAAACCCTTCTAATGAGGGTACTTTCGGTTGACCAATTATAACCAGAATATAATCAAGTCTGGATATGCACATGAAAGTTAGAAGGTATATAATTATCTTGACGTGATTGTATATGAAATTAAATTTAAATTAAATAAGCTATTATTTAGTGTGAAAAATTATAATTATTAAGATAATTATTAGTTACAGAAATAAAAACGAATCGTCCCTCCTAATCTGAAAAACGATCGTCCTTCACATGAACAATTGTTTTTATTTCAGGATAGCCAAGGTTGACCTTATACATCTATTTTTAATATCTATGCACTTGTCAGACCCTTTTCATCCACGCAATCATTATAACCTTACGATTTCTCGTAAAAAATAAGATATCATAAACAGTATTCCAAATTACCTGCTAACATTATTATTATTATTATTACATCGAATTTTAACGGCACAAAAGTGACCCCTGTGGTGCACTCTCCACGCCAACTATGGGTGCCCGTGAGGTGACGCCTGGTAAGCGCTCACACGGTACCAATATTCCATCATTACCGATATTTGTACAAAGCAGATTGGCACACCCAGCAATGGGTAATATGCCGTGATGAAATATTTATTTATTATTATTATTTTAATTTTATTTTAATTTCTTAACTGGTTACCATGGAGATGTTTGGGCTGTGAGATTTACTACAACAGATTATTTTATAGATTATATTTCTATATCTTTAAATCTATAGAAGATATAATATAAAATTTAAATGTGTCTGATAGAAAATTTTGTTTTTTTAAATATTTTCAAAAAATAATATTTAGAATTATTGTTAAAATACTACTATTTTCGGTTGTCCAATTGGTACCAGAATCTATTCAACTCTTCCCATTACTGTTAGATTGAGGAATCCGAAGTTACACAAGTCTTTAGTCTTGTAGAATTTGTGAAATCACACCTCTAACATCCTCTCTCACACACACACACACACACACACACACACACACACACTCACACACACAGACAACATCGTAATGATTCCAATATCTCTCTTAGTGAGAGGTAAAAATGAATACGTGTTAATATCTTTTGCATAGAATTAGAATGTCATACATGATACATGAATATTTTGCTTGCGTGTATATTTGCGATTGATTAATAGAATAAAATATTCACTTCTTTCTGTCAGGGCAATCTAATTCTATGTTAAAAATATAATATGTATTTGTTACAGTTAAAGTATACATTTCAGTCAGTGCATACACTGTCTAGTTGATGTATGCTTCCACTAGCTGTTTTAGTGAAAGTATAAATTATTGCGTTGCCCACGCAACATGCCCATCCAAACTGCCCACCCAACAATCTAGGCGTATAAATTTTATAAAAAAAAACAAATAGAAACAATACCTAACGCAAAGAACTCGGATTTAGGTAACAGTGACAAAAGAAGGTGTATACACTAACTAGACAATGAATACATTAACTAGATAAAGTATGCACTATATAAAATAATGTATACTTTCACTAAAACAGCTAGTGGAAACATACATCAACTAGACAGTGTATGCACTGACTAAGTTGATACTTTAACTATAATATATTCATTATTTCCAATCATAGCATTCCTATATAAGTATAGCAACGTTTTAATAAAATTAATATCAATCTTTATATGCAGTTTTCATCACGGCATATTACCCATTACTGGGTGTGCCAATCTGCTTTGTATATACAGATATCAGTAATGATGAAATATTTGTACCGAGCGGGCGCTTGTATCATTAAATATAAAATTAAATTCTCTAACGAATGAACAAATAAAAAATATATGTTCTAATTTAAAATAATAAAAGTTAAGTTCCGTATTTTGAGAACCACTAGTCGAAAAGAATTTTTTTTCTTTAAATTTGTCTTTTGAAAAAGAAATTGTTTGCCCATTTAACCGTCTTTATAGCTCACGAGATATCAATGTATATATGAATATTCTTCTAGTTCTGAATTTAAAAATAAATTGCTAGACTAAAAATAGTTTGAAAAAGTTACTGTACTTTTAATATCAAGCCTGTTCTTTCTTATTGTAATTGTAATCTACAGAGATATATTTTGTAATTGCAATTGTTGTTTGGTCTATAATTAGATCAAATATTTATGGTCAGAAAACGCCCATATTGCGAAATGCAACTTTCTCTTCAATTTAAATTAGACAAAGACGAATTGTGAATGTAATTAGCTGATTGTCACATTTTCCATTGCAGTAATTACGATAAAATTCCCCGACCTCATCTACAGAGCTCTCCACAGGAATTCCCTGTTCAACAATATTTGTGTTTTACTGCGAACAAGCTATAACAGATTATATCCTATATATAGCTAGATTGTCTAAGGTATTAGGATCTTTTAGTGCTGTATACTTTCAGAGTAAGTAGTTTTTCTATTCAACTTTATGTTATTTCTTCCTTTACAATAGGAATATAATCTATTTTTACTTTACGTCACCTTTACGTAAGGAAGGTATTGTCTTTGGTCAAAAAATTCTATGATGAGTTTTTAGTGAATAATCATGTTTTAGGGTCCCTATAATACGATTTTACCATTTTTACGATGATGTCTGTATGTATGTATGTATGTATGTATGCATGTATGTATGTACGTATGTATGTATGTATGTATGTATGTATGTATGTATGTATGTATGTATGTATGTATGTGTGTGTGTGTGTGCCTGTGTGTCTGTGTGTGTGTGTGTGTGTGACGAAAGTTTCGGATCGCATAACTAACAATACCACGATTCAAAAATTATATTTTTTTCGTATTTCTCAAGTTTACATACAGAAGAGGAAGCCTCATTTGAAGATTTAACAGTTAAATTTAATTTATTGACATTTAACGTTATTTTAACTTAGAGAATATATTATTCTCTATACGATTTGATTGCATTTTATACTTCATATTCAATAGATACAGAGTTAAAGAATTTTAAAGAAATTAAATTTTATAAATCAGCCAGCTATGTTAAACATGGAAACTACTAATATATTCATATAATTCAAATTGACAGATGTCAGTATCAATAAAAAGTAAATTAATGTGGCAAAGATGTGGACGTTGAAGTAGATGTTGGGGGAGACACGGAAAGATAGGCAAGGAAATAAATCTAGTTTTACAAGTTTCTAGAAAGATACAAGCGAGATGATTACATTGGTTTGAAAATATCATGAGGAGAAATGAATATATTGGATGAAGAATGAATAGCTTAGTAATAGAAAGTTGAAGAAACAGAGGAAGACCAAAGATAAGATGTAAGGACTGTATTGCGGTAGACTTGAGAGAAAAGAAACTGCATGAGAACGATACGCAAAACAGAAATGAGTGGAAGAAGAAAATAAAAAATAGCGACCCCTAACGAATAGGGAAAGCTAAAGAAGAAGAAGATATTAATGTCAAGTGCAATTTGTATAGTTTGTTTATGAAATAATTTTACTGGAAATTTAGAATCTTTTGCAAGAAAATTTATGTATGAAATTTATACATAATACACACATAGCATATGTAACTTCAAATCCCAAAGAATCGATTATGCTGATCATTATTTCCTTATATTTCTAAATGTCAAATAGAATTATAAACAAAACCAAAATATAGAAACTATGGCGAGAGTGTCTTCTGAGGACGCAAAGCCAATCAAGCTTAAATAATAATACACAGGATTGACGGAAGGTATTGTGCTGGCCACAACAGATTTTTTAATTTTGCCAGTTCTATGATGTTTCGGATCATTGTTAAAAAAAACGTTGCTTTTTTGTTTTCTTTATTTCAATTCCTTTCCAGTCAGTCCCACATATCCTTTTTTCTTTACCTCTTTTTTTAAAATCATAACTTTTGTTATCTCTTTGTTTAGTGTCATTCTCTTTTTGTCTAAAAACTTTTCAAACGCTTTCATGAGGCATTTCATTTCGTTTTCTCTTTTCGCTAAAATTGCAATATCGCCAGTGGACGTCAATGATATTTTTTTTATTTTTCCAATTATAGTCTCACCTGATTTTTCACTTAATCCATGTTCAAAACTAATACGAATTTTTTATCAATATGAATAATAATACCTATAATTCATTGTGCCTATTAAACTATAAAGATAAGAGTATAGGGTTAAGCAAAAGCAATGCGTCATAATATCTTTTGTGAAATTCGACGTTATGTGATTTGGTGTTGTGTAAACATCACATGATGTACTTAACAATGCTATTATGTGGGGTATTTCAACTTATATTTGCTTTCAGAACACTTACTTTAATTTTATACTACTGTAAATAATAGCTTTGTTATATAGTGTGCGCATTTATCATTTAACCCTATTTTACGAGAAATATCTCCTAATTTATCTTCACGTCACCGGTTACGTGCGTCTGCATTTTTGTCATGTGACATTGTTGGCCTTGACAAGCAGATATGGAGACTCTTGTCAGAATGACAATTAGTAATTATGTACATAGTTAATTTGTCACCAGGAGTGTGGAATTTATTTGTCGGGGAAATAAACCACATGGAATTGGAAAATCACTAAATTTAAAATGAAAATTATGATATTTGACATCTATGTATATAATTACTAGCTATCATTCTGACACGGGCCAACATATCTCCTTATCAAGGCTAACAAAGCCACATGACTGCTCGCGCCCTATTGTATTTAACATTTCTTGTATACCTACACTCTAAACCAAAAATTATACTTACATCTATTTTTTGTATTTAGATTTTTTAATTTTAAATTCATTATATGAAGAAATTTTGTCCTTCTATTTTTTCGAAATGTTTCCAATTCATTGTCGAGATTGACAGTATGTTTGAAGGGTATATGTAATATAACTATAATTTTAAATATTTAACTAATTATACAATAAGAAAAAATATAATGTATGTACTTCCCAGAAAAAAATTAGGGCTGTGAGATTTATTATAATAGCTTATTTTATATATAAATAAATAAATAAATAAATAAATATTTCATCACGGCATATTACCCATTGCTGGGTGTGCCAATCTGCTTCGTACACAGATACCGGTAATGATGGAATATTTGTACCGTGTGGGCGCTTACCAGGCGTCACCTCACGGGCACTCATTGCATATATTGTACTTTTTATTTCTAAATTTATAGAAGATATAATAAAATATTTATATGTACCAAAATTTACTTTTCTTTAATACTAGCAGAAACAAAATTTTTCAAAAAACCTTTTTAGCTCTTCCCAGTAATGTCCGATTGAGAAATACTTTGGTAAACAGATATAAAGTATTATAGTTTTTGAGAAACCATTCTTCCAACATCCCCACACGCATACACACACACACACACACACACACACACACACACACACACACACACACACACAAACATCATCGTAAAAATATTAAAATCGGATTGTAGGAACCTCAAAACATGCTTAAACATTAAAATCTGGATATGCGATTTTTAACATATATCCAATACCTCTCTTAGCGAGAGGTAAAAAAGAAAGATATCTGGCGATGCTTTGATTAGTCACAATTTTTATTATACGCAGATGATTTGAAATTTTTTAAAGCCATTACAATTATATTAAAAACAAGAATAAATAAACTTCTGGATGATTATTACTCCAATTCAACAAATTTTGATATGGTGTATTAATAGATTGTACAGAACTTGAATACATTGCTTATAATAAAATTTCTTAGGTTTAATAATAATTTATTTGCAAATAAACCATTGTCTGCATGTGACAAATGTTTTCGTCATTAATAATTCGCTAATAACTTTTATTAAAGTAATAAAATTTAAGATGACAATTAATTTAGTATATTGTCAGTTACATTTACCCTCAGTTTTATAGATAATACTAACATAAATATTGTATTATTTACTGTTGGAACTAAAAATTTAGGACTTGTCTTTTGTCAAATATTTGCCCGTAGATTATTGTTTAAATTAGAAATTTAGTTAATAACATTGTATTTAAATCCAGTACACTTTATTAATACATAAAATAAAAAAATATATTTATTTCAGAGGGTACGAATACATTTAGGGTTGGGCTCGTATTAACATATGACAACAAATTAGTAAGACCAAAAAAGGATATTGAGCGTTGATGTGAGAAATGTATTATGGTAATTATGTAAATATTTGATAAAAAAGAATTAATTTACATAATAAATCTCCATTTCATAACCGGAAATGTTGTCTGTAGTTTTTTTCGGGTTGAACATTTAAATCAACGACCTCAAACTGTACTACAAACCTATATTATGTCATGTAATGATAATGGATTCCTAGCCATTCGATACAAAGCGGTAGTTTGCGGTTTATATATAGTTATTGATGACCGTGAATTAGCACCCACAACTTTTTGCACAATAAGCCAAGCATGCTAAGCATTCAACAACTACTGTCCATCTTTGGTAATGTGTAATTACATTTTATTTTAAGGTTGCAGGGAATTCCCAGGTCAATAAAACGCATACGGACACTTAACTTAAGAACCGGTTATTCCCTGGTCGACATAGCGGACTGTTGCTGCTGGGTCTCCTTTTTACATGCGGGAATTTCTATTAACACATACCGACTTTTTTTTAACAAAAAGTGCTGATGGACTATTATTTTACTTCTGTGGTTAAGAAAATTTGTATACAATGAGATTAAATTATAACTTGGCGTGCATTAATTATAACAATTATTAAGGTGGAATTCCTCACAATTTTTTGCTTATATGTTATTTAAAATGATATACATGTTGACCGTGACACCGGAACATAGGACTTTAACATGTAAAATCATTCAGTCGTAATTTCTTGCTTCCCTAATTATTTTAGGTAAAAAAAGGTTCAAATAAAAATTGTAAAGCTTAAAATTCTGCATCTAAATCAACAAACAACATTAATTTTAAATGGTTTGTAACGGCATAAATTAGGTATGAAAATATCGAAAATCACTTTAAAAATAGCGATAGCCATTGAATTGAAACTAAAATTTAACAAATGTTACCGATTTATATGTCAAGCTAGGTTAATTTATTTTTATTATTATTTGTAATTTCTGTTAAAGTGATTTTTTTTTAATATACATATATATCTATATATACATACAGGTGTTCAATTTAAGTGTTTCGCTATTGCTATCTCGAGAACCGTAAGAGATACGAAGTCGGTTAAATTAGCAAACAATTTCTATATTATAAGACTATTAAAATGTGCATTACAAAAATTATTTTCAACCAGTGGTTCTCAAAATACAGAATTCAACTTTTAAATTTTAAATGAGAACCTACTTTTTTATTCGCCTATTCAATTCATCATTTTTTCTGAATACAACGATATAAAATGTTTATACCCTTACATAACGAAAAAAACGAGAAAAATGCAAAAGAAAATTTATTATTTTCATATTTATTTCTACATGTAATCAGAGTGCCATGACAAAAACGCTGTTAAATATCAATTTTTGACATTTTATGTGGGGTCTCGTGGCCGTGTGCGTAAGTGTCTGGTGGGACCCGGGTTCGATCCCGATCGACGCCAAAAATTACATCGAATTTTAATGGAACATAATTGACTCCTGTGGTGCACTCTCCATTCCAACGGTACAAATATTTCATCATTACCGATATCTGTGTTCATAGCAGATTGGCACACCCAGCAATGGGTAATATGCCGTGATGAAATATTTATTTATTAATTTTTATTTTATTTAAAGAGAAAAAGAATTATAAAGAAATATCTTGCAACCTATGCTGATAAAAGTTGCACTATGGAAACAGAATATTCAAATACATATTACTAATTGACAGATGTCAGTGTCAAATAAAATTTACATATCTTTGAGAAATGATTTTACTGGAAATATAAAAATGTAAAATAATTCAATGTGGCAAAAACATATCACATTTAGTGCATTAGATAGAGAATTTTTCTGAATTCATCGATAAATATTGTATAGGGTTGTATAACAATTATTTCTAGAACAATGGTATTAAAAATTAAAAATAATGTTACAATATTGAAATACGCTATGCAATACACAAGTATTGATTTGTCTGTTGCCTAGGTTACACTAGTAGTATAGCCATTTTTTATTATATTATTTCTAAATTTTAATACCAGTTTTCTCGAAATATTTTTATACAACTTTATACAATATGTAGTTTTACTTATTTATTTTATTTGATAGACAATCCATAATCATGTATATTTTTTACTTACGAGAAACATAGAATAAATGCATAAGAAACAAATAGAAACAAGGTTATGTCCACGGTGTCAGTATCACCATCAACTGTCGCTTTGACTTGTCACATCCCATCGCTCTAAAACAACGACGCTAGCGACATTTGCGGCTTTAAGTATGTAAGCGTGACGTCACAGAGAAGAGGTCGATTTGAATCATTAATATTTTAAATAACTTTTTTGAAATATTTACAAAAATGCGAATCTAATTATTAGAAATTCGTAGAAATTTCACACAGTTTGCGTACGTTGTATAATTTGTTTGTTGAAAATGTAAACCGAGCGAAATGAGTTTGGGATCGTATACCTGATAAAGTAATCATTCTTAATTATCCATTAATTTCGTTAAAAACAATTTCATACGGTTTAGATAAAAAATGTTGTTATTGTTACAGAAACTTCTAGTTAAATATTAAAGTAATTTTCAAGAACAAAATATTGGTTTTAGCAGTTTCATTAGAACGTGAATGTGAATAAATGTATTTTGTAAACAAAACGTAAATATGACTGCGTCAGACTACCTATTAAAAATATGAGATTTACCGCAAATTTTAAATCAGGTAGAAAACATAATGATGTGATATTAGTTCCGTGATGAACACGATTTTTGGATTAAAGAACATGATGCTGATGATGACAAGATACGCATATTTCAACTGAAAAACAATTGGTATGAATGTATTGTTTTTACCTTCCGTCACCTCTAGGTAAGGAAGGTATTGTCTTTGGTTAAAAAATCGTTGGTGAGTTTTCATGGAATAAGCACGTTTTAGGGTCTTTACAATACGATTTTACTATTTTTACGATGTCTGTATGTGTGTGTGTATGTGTTGGTGTGTGTGTGACCGCGGTTTCGGCCACGATATCTCCAATACTACAATTCCAAAAATTACAATTCTTACGTATTTCTCTTCCTTACAAGCATATTCAGAGTTGATTAGATTTTGATTATAATTGGTCAACCGGAAGTATCCTCATTTGAAGACTTTAACAGTTTTTCTTAAAAAACTCAGTTAAATATTATTATAACTTAAAGAATATATTTTCTCTATACAATTTGATTGCATTTTATATTTCATATTCCACAGATATATAGTTAAAGAATTATAAAGATAATAAATTTCATAAATTAGCCAGCTATGCTAACTTAACCATGGAAACTGCTAATATATTCAGGTAATTCAAATTGACAGATGTCAGTATCAATAAAAAATAAAGGAATGAAAGAATAAGGGAAATAACTTTAATGTTTCTAGAAAGATATAAGAGACGATTACATTGGTTTGAATATGTCATGAATGAGGACGACACGCAAAACATAAATGAGTGGAAGAAGAAGATAAAAATAGTGACCCCTAACAAATAAGAAAAACTAAAGAAGAAGATGTCAGTATCAAGTGCAATTTCCATAGTTTGTTTATGAGATAATTTTACTGGAAATATAAGATCTTTTGCAAGAAAATTTATATATAGGGCGCGTGCAGTGACGTGACTTTGCTGACGTTGGCAAGCAGATATGGGGACCCGTGTCAAAATGACAGCAATTAATTATGTCCATAACTGACAAGTGCCATAATTTTTCATTCAAAATTTCATGATTTTCTTATTTCATGTGGTTTGTTTGTTATCACGAGTATGGAATTCAGTTGCTGAGAAAAGGAATCATAAAATACTAAAAATTTAGAATCTTTTGCAAGATAATTTATGTATGGAATTTGTACATAATACACAGGATTGACGGAAGGTATTGTGCTGGCCACATCAGATTTTTATTATATTACTATGATAATAATTAAAAGTTCTGAGAAAATTAGTTGGTCAATTTTTATTTATATAGAATAATTGGTAGAATTTATGTAAATTTATTATTTTAATTTTATTATTTCTAGGAAAAATTTAAAGTTTCGCAAAAAAATATGTAAATAATTTGTTTATTTTATACGAAATATACCGTAAGATACGATCTGAATTTTATGATTCACTCAGTGTTACCATTGACGTCATAGTAAAAGTGAAATGATTCCAAAGAAGTGAAACGTGCTTGTGTGTGCATAATAAACATTAAAAATTGGCTACTGTAACAAAATTTATGATATCTATGGTTTCACATATTACGAAATAATGAGATTGTACCAGCAGAAACACTTTTTACCTTTCGTTAAGGAAGGTATTATCTTTGGTCAAAAAATTCAATGATGACTTTTTAGTGAATAAGCATGTTTTAGGGTCCCTATAATACGATATTACAATTTTTACGATGATGTCTGTATGTATGTATGTGTGCGTGTTTCAGATCTTATAACTTCAATACCACGATTCCAAAAATTATATTTTTTTCGTTTTCCTTAAGTTTAAATACAAAAGAAGAGGTGATTAGATTTGGATATAATTGGGCAACCAAAAGTACCTCATTTGAAGATTTTAACAGTTAAATATCATTTATTAACATTTAACGTTATTATAACTTAAAGAATATATTATTATCTATACGGTTTGATTGCATTTTATGCTTCATAGTTAATAGATATAGAGTTAAAGAATTATAATGATATTAAATTTCATAAATCAAGCTATGCTAACCATGAAAACTGCTAATATATTCTGATAATTCAAATTGACAGATGTCAGTATCAATGAAAAGAAAATGAATGCGACAGAGATTACGATATTGAGATAGATATTGCGACACGGAGAGATTGAGTAAGGAATTAAAGGATAAGGAGAATGGCTCGAGTGATAGAAGTTACTAGATAGATATAAAAGAGACGATTGGTTTGAACATGTCATGAGGAAAACTTGAGAGAAAAGAGCAAAACAGAAATGAGTGAAAGAAGAAAAAAATCTGTTGTGGCCAGCACAATACCTTCCGTCAATCCTGTGTATAATGTATAAATTATATAACGAAAGATTCTAAATTTCCAGTAAAATTATTTCATAAACAATCTATTCAAATTGCACTTGACATCTACCTCTTTAGCTTTTCCCATTCGTTAGGGGTCGATATTTTTGCGTGTCGTTCTCATTCGGTTCTTTTTCTCCCAAGTCTTCCGCAATACAGTCCTTCCATCTTATCTTTGGTCTCCCTCTGCTTCTTCAACCTCCCATTACTAAACTACTCATTCTTGTTCAAATATAATTCTTCATTTCTCCTCATGACATGTTCAAACCAATGTAATCGTCTTTCTTGTATCTTTCTAGAAAATTGTAACACTAGAGTTATTTTATTACCGTATCTTTCTGTGTGTTCCCCAACATCTACTTCAACATCCTCATCTCTGCCACATTAATTTACTTTTTACTCATACTGACATCTGTCAATTTGAATTATGTGAATATATTAGCAGTTTCCGTGTTTAGCATAGCTGGCTGAATTATAAAATTTAATTTCTTTAAAATTCTTTAAGTCTCTATCTATTGAATATGAAGTATAAAATGTAATCAAATCGTATAGAGAATAATATATTCTTTAAGTTATAATAATATTAAATGTCAATAAATCAAATTTAACTGTTAAATCTTCAAATGTGGCTACTTCCGGTTCACCAATTATAACCAAAATCTAATCACTTGTTCTTCTGGGTGTTCACTTGTTCTTCTGGGTGTAAACTTGAGGAATACGAAAAAATTATAATTTTTGGAGTCGTGGTATTGAAGTTATGGGATCCGGAACTATTGTCACACACACACAAACACACATACATACATACAGACATCATCGTAAAAATGGTAAAATCATATTATAGGGACCCTAAAACATGCTTATTCAGTAAAAACTCATCACTGAATTTTTTGACCAAAGACAATACCTTCCTTACCTAAAGGTGACGGAAGGTAAAAAATAGGGATCCTAACGATTGGGAAAAACTAAAGAAGTAGTGGGAGAAGTTGTCAGTGTCAAGTGCAATTTGCATAGTTTGTTTATGAAATAATTTTACTGGAAATGTAGAATCTTTTGAAAGAAAATTAATGCATGGAATTTATACATAATACACAGGATTGACGGAAAGTAATATGCTGGCTACATTAATTTTTTTTGGATGGCGCCATTAGATTTTTTCAACTTCGCTGATGAATAATTTTTAAAAATACATATTATACATATGTATGTATGTACTTATATCGCAAACATATGTGAATGCGCATTGTATTTTACAACGATCTCTTACATCATTTATGGCAATTTTAATATTTATTTTATTACTTTCGCGAATCCTTAGATAAACATAATTGTCTAATATTAAACAAACATCTTTTCTGCTAAATAACACTTACTTTTCGCATATTAGAAGAAAGAAAAACGTCATTTAGGTCAGTTACTTAAGAGTGGCAAAGAAATATGCAAATATATAAAAAATACAATGAATGTCGAACGGGATTTATGGTTACCACACATCCGATTAGATTTAACATGATTTTTTATCTTTTCAAATATAGCAGTAACACAGTTTAGATCTGAATTAAATGTGGTGAAAGCTAATTTTTTGTATCAGTTTTGAGATAATATAAAATGGTTTCATATGTATGACCATACGTGAATGTATATGTTAAAAGCCAAAGTTATCAAATGTTACGCAAAATTTTACCATTATTTAATTTAATTTTTAAAAGTTCAATTAGAATTTCTCATATCATAAATTATTTATATTTTTTTTATAAACATAATTGGTAGATAAAATGTAATTTTTACATTTAAAAAAATTATGCTTCTGAATATTTATAGAAAATACCTACTCGTTTTCATAATAAATGAATGCAAATTTATTTTGTAAATAAATTTATATTTCTTTCGACAATATTATTTGAAATTTGCGTAAATTTACAAAAATTAATTGTTCAAATATTATCTGTCCTGTAAAATTTTATCTGGTGTTTTATACTAGTACAAATCATACAGATTTAGGGAATTAATTTTAAATTTTTGATTGACAATTTCTTTGGTCTTGCTCTGTTTCTCAACCTTCTATTACTAAGCTATTCATTATTCTTCCAATATATTCATTTCTCTTCATGACATGTTCATACCAATGTAATTTTCTCTCTTGTATCTTTCTACATATATTATTCTTTATACGACTTGATTTCATTTTATGCTTCATATTCAATAGATAAGATTTATAAAGATATTAAATTTCATAAATCAGCCAGCTATGCTAACCATGGAAACTGGTAATATATTCAGATAATTCAAATTGACAGATGTCAGTATCAATGAAAAGTAAATGAATGTGGGAGAGATGAGGATGTTGAAATAGATGTTGGGGAAGACACGGAAAGATACGGTAAGGAATGAAAAAATAAGGGAAATACTCTAGTATAAGAAGTTTCTAGATATATACAAGAGAGACGATTACATTGGCTTGAACATATCATGAGAAGGGGTGATGAATATTACTATAGTTTCAATGGTTATTGGTTACCATAGCTGGTTGATTTATGAAATTTAATATCTGTATAATTATTTAACTGTATATCTATTGAATATGCAGCATAAAATGCAATAAAACCGTATAGAGAATAATATATTCTTTAAGTTATATACCGTTAAATGTCAATAAATGATATTTAACTGTGTGTTTTCTAGAAAAACTGTTAAAATCTTCAAATGAGGGTTACTTTCGGTTAACCAATTAAAACCAGAATATAATTTTTGGAATCGTGGTATTGAAGTTATACGATCCGAAACGCACACACACATACATAGATACAGACATCACAGTAAAAATGGTAAAATCGTATTATAGGGACCCTAAAACATGCTTATTCACTAAAAACTCATCATTAATTTTTTGACCAAAGACAATACCTTCCTTACCTAAAAGTGACGGAAGGTAAAAAGTAATAATGGTAACAAAATAATACATAAAGAAAAGTAATTTACTTGTTTGTTGATAAGCCTTTTTTAATAATATTGTACCTATGAGACAAACAGTAATTTACATAGATTGAGACACTTAAATTATATATAGAATGTAAATAAAATAATTATTTATTTTAATAGCAATATAATTAAGAAAATTATTTTTCTCATGTAAATTTAATTTCATTTTCTGAAGAATATTATGTACTTTGTAAAATTAATTACTTATTCATAAATAAGTGTACAGTAAAATTTTTGAAAGATGTCCGATCAAGGTCCTCTGTATCAGGAACGAATTAACAAATTGGCATACATTTATCCTCCTCCTTTACAAAGGCTTTAAGCGTGTGCGATAAGGATGGATATAACACGCTTGTCTTTCAAAACTTCATATTGTTTCGACTTAAGTTAGGACATTCCATTTTAAAACGATGCTCCTTGTTAATAATACTTTCGCTGTAACGTAAGTTTAGATATTAATTTAGATACATTACCCTGATTCATAGCCGTACAAATACCGTTATTTTCTGTCAGTATCACTGACACTGACATTGTGTCAGTATCTTATTTTTCACATATTTGGTTTTACATTTGCTAATACTTATTTTTGAATTTTGAATGCTGTTATTGTAACATATATTTTTATAAAAATAACAGTAGTATCTTATGTACCCTCATAAAAACCAAGCAAACGACACTACTGAATTTGTCAGAATGGGCGGAGCAAAAATCTGAATTCATACAATTTGTAGACAACCTTGATCGGACATCTTTCAAAAATTTTACTGTACATACAGGGTGTATCATAGAAATCCCGATATTTGTGTATGAAGCAGATTGGCACACCCAGCAATGGGTAATATGCCGTGATGAAATATTTATTTATTTATGTTTTGTAAAATGACTACCAAAATGTAAAATAACGGTAAATCAAGGACTAATGCCGATGTCACACTAATCATTAATATAAATGATGAAGTGATCTCCGTGAATGATTAAATTTTCACGGGCCGCTATTTTTTCGTCATTCACAATCAGTCACAGTTAATTTCATACGTAAGAGCAATATAAACAACTTCACCTTTTTGTATATATTCGGTAAAAATTTCATGTTTCATGCATCACTTCTTCTTTCACATAGTTAAGTGAACGATAGGTAAGTAGGCACAGTTATGAGAGATCCGAGCGACAGAAACTTTTTGCATGCTTACAATTTGGCGGTTTTTACCTATCGCTAAGAAAGGTGTTGGAGTCATGCTAAATATCGCATATTCAAATATTAGCGAATAAGCACGTTTTGAGGTCCCTAGAATCCGATAATAACATTTTTACAATGATGTCTGCGTGTGTGTCTGTGTATGTGAGTGTGTGTGAAGTTGTATGTATGAATTCTCAAATTCTATAAGACTAAAGACCTGTGTAACTACAGATTCCTCAATCTAACAGTAATGGGAAAAGTTGAATAGATTCTGGTAACAATTGGACAACCGGAAGTAGTAGTATTTTAACAATAATCTTCTAAGTATTATTTTTTGAAAATTTATGTTATTACAAATATTAAAAAATCTGATGTGGCCAGCACATAACCTCTCGCCGTATATTTTACCTGGCTGTATGCATAAAGCAAAGAATATTTTTATAAATACAAATAATATATTCATATAAATCTATGACATATAACTTCTTTATTATTCAATAATAGCATGTCTCAACATAAAGATATTTTACCATAAATTATGTTACAATAAATTACAAAGTAGAGTTTACCATATATAAATATTAGGCTGGTAACAGCAATTTTCAATTCGAACAACCTTGTTTACTTTCTCTTCATATTCTTCTAGTAAAAACATTAATTTTGGGCGGTCTAAAATGTATATATGGATTGTGCATCTATTCTTACATATCTTCTTTTACATTTTATTTTTTCATACTTGTTATATCTAAATAACACTAATTCCCTTTAATAAAGTGACGGATAGATTGCACTCCGATTATTCTTATATCGATGTGTAATTTTGTCAATATTTACAACTTACTTGAGAAGAATTTGATAGCTTTTTCGCAATTCAAAGTTACTCTAGTCTACAGTACTGGTGTACATTGTCCCATAATGTTTGAAACAAATTTAAGTCCTTCAACCTAGACTTGTCATCTCCATAATAGTCACAGATCAAGAATTAAGGGATTCTCCAAATACATTTTTCTTTCATTACTCATTATTTCTGACACTGACATTTATCTGTCAGTTACAAATAATTTAAATTTGCAACTATTTTTCATGGCATCCTTTCGGTTGTAAAATTAATTACAACATTATTTTATATATTATATTCCTTTTATCTCTAAATCTATAAAATATGTATAAAAATATTTAAATGTATCAGAAAGAGAATTTATTTTTCTTTAATATTATCAAGAAAAATTTTCAAAAAATAATATTTAGAAGATTTTTTTTCAAGAATCTTCTACTTCCGGTTGTCCAATTGTTACCAAAACCTTTTCAGATCTTCCCATGAATGTCCGATTGGGAAATACGTTGTTAAACAAATTTTAAGTCTTATAGTTTTTAAGTAACCGTCCTTCCAACATCCCACACACACACACACACACACACATCCACACACACACACACACACACACACACAGACATCATCGTAAAAATGTTAAAATCGGATTGTAGGGACCTTAAAACGTGCTTATTCAATAAAATCTGGATATGCGATTTTTAGCATGAATGCAATACCTCTCTTAGCGAGAGGTAAAAACAAATTTCTCTAGTCGACACATTTAAAAAAATTATTATTCATTCTATAGATTTAAAGATATATAAAATAATCTGTTGTAGTAAATCTCACAGCCTGCTCACAGCCCAAACATCTCCATGGTAACTACTTGCGAAATTTAAATGTCTGTAATTGACAGATAAATATCACTAATGTCAGTGTCAAAAATTCAGAGATAGTACTATGCAATTGCACTTGATACTGACGTCTTCTTTTCTCATTCGTTAGGAGTCGTTGGTTTTTAGTTTCTTCTTCCACACATTTCTGTTATGCGTGTCGTCCTCATTGAGTTTCTTTTCTCTTAAGTCTTCCGCAATACAGCCCTTCCATCTTATCTTTATGGTCTTCCTCAGTTTCTTCTACCTTATAATACTAAGCTATTCATTCTTCTTCCAACATATTCTTCATTTTCCTCATGACATGTTCAAACCAATGTAATATATCTTTCTAGAAACTTTATCACGCGAACCAATTCCCTTACCTTTCATTCCTTACCCTATATTTCCGTGTCTTCACCAACATCTATCTCAATATCCTAGTTCCTAGTCTTTGTTCTCATTGATACTGACATCTGTCAATTTGAATTATCTGAATATATTAGCAATTTCTATGGTTAGCATAGCAGGCTGATTTATAAAACTGAATATCTTTATAATTCTTTAACTCTATATCTATTGAATATGAAGTATAAAATTTAATCAAATTGTATAGAGAATAATATATTCTTTAAAATTTATAATCATTAAATGTCAATAAAAACTGTTAAAAGTTGCAGTTAACTGTACTTCCGGTGGACCAATTATAACTAAAATCTAATCACGTCTGCATATGGATCTAAACTCGAGGAATACGAAAAAATTATAATTTTTGGAATTGTGGTATTGGAATCCGAAACGATCGACAGATACACATACATACAAACAATACCTTCCTTACCTAAAGGTGACGGAAGGTAAAAAATAAAATAAAAACTATATCTTTTAAAAATAAATACAAGAAAGGTTATAATTACATAATATCAGACTTCCTATTGCAAAATCCGCATACTAAATATTTTTACCAAGGTTTACATACAAGCGAAATTTCAAGGTTCACAAATTAATATATGGATTGGACTCTATAATAAGAAAAAAATATCCGGTTAGAATTCCCCGCAAATTGACGAATGCTATTTTCTCTTAGTCTAACAAAAACACACATTACCTCACCGCATATTAATATTTAATAAGTGTGTGACCTGTTCACTGTTCATTAAGTGATTGCTAACTTTAGTTCAAGAGTATACTTGTCACGGGAAATCCCGATGTTGACAATTATATCTATTTTGTATTTTATTATTTCATATTATATTACGAACGTACTTTTATAATAAAAGCTTGATTTTTTTGTTTCCAATAGAGGATTGATTTTGACGTCACACGGATGAAAGAGAGGGTTGAGGTAAAAGTTGAGATGGAAGTTTATAATAGAAACAAACCATCAACATTTTTAAAGTTCCGTCTTCAGTCACTTTTATTTTGACATTTGAGTTTTACATAATTCATTGTCTTTGGATGGCTGTAGAAATATAACCCTCCATTGGATCGATGCTAATATTTTTATACTGAATAAATCCATAATATTATTTCAATATTATATGAAAATGGTCGTAAAAAATTAGTATTGGATTCATGCTAAAAATCACATATTCAGATTTTAATGATTAAGAACGTTTTAAGGTCCCTACAATCCTATTTTAATATTTTTACAATGATCTCTCCCTCTGTGTGTGTGTGTGTGTGTGTGTGTGTGTGTGTATTTGCGTGAGTCGGTTGGAAGGACGATTTCTCAACAACTATAATACTTAATATCTTTTTAACTACGTATTTCACAATCGGACATTACTGGGAAGAGCTGAAAAGGTTTTGGTAATAATTGGACAACCGGAAGTAACAGATTCTTCAAAAAATTCTTCTGAATATTATTTTTTGATAAATTTTGTTCTTGCTGCATATAAATATTTTATTATATCTTTTATAGATTTAGAAATAAAGAAATATATTGTATATAATAATCTTTTGTAATAAAACTCACAGCACAAATAATGTCATGGAAACCAATTGAAAATAAAAAAGTTTGTAACTGACAGATAAATGTCAGTGTCAAAAATCCAGAGACATTTAAAGATTGTTTGTGGAAACATTATATTATTTCTTATTGCATTAATAGTTAAATATTTAAAATTATAGGTATAGTACATATACCCTTCCAAAATACTGTCAATTCCGACAATGAATTGGAAACATTTCGACAAATTAGAAGAATAGGACAAAATTTCTTCATAGAATGAATTTCAAATTTAAAAAACCTAATTATAAAGAATATATAAGTAGAATTTTTGGTGTAGAGTGTAAGTATACAAGAAATGTTAAATACAATAGGGCGCGAGCAATCATGTGACGTTCTTGGCCTTGACCAGCAGATATGGGGGACCGTGACAGAATTTTTCATCCTAAATTTCGTGATTTTCAAATTCCATGTGGTTTATTTTCCTCGACAAGTAAATTCCATACTCCTGGTGACAAATTAACTACGTGAATTTAGAAAATCTTGAAATTTTTAATGAAAAATTCTGACATTTGACAGCTATGTACATAATTACTAATTATCATTGTGAAACGGGCCCCCATATCTACTTGTCAAGGCCAACAATGTCACATGACTGCTCGCGCCCTATAATTATGTTATCAAAAACGGAGAGGTACCTATTATGTTGGCCACAACAATTTTTTTTCATTTAAAATGTATCCATAAATATTTCATGTTGTACGTCTATGTATACGAAGTGCAGTGAAGTTATCTGCAAGTAATATTATATCAGACAGTTAATAAATGACCTTGAATAGTCATCTTTCGTGAACCAAACTATAAACAAAAGTTCATTTATGTTCGGCGCTTGGTTTGTATTTGTATATTATTGATTAAATTTTAATCGTGGAATAATTTTGTGTGCAAACCTTGTAAAAAGTACATATAACTTATCAATAAATAACTATATTATCACATATTTGAAAAAATGTGAAATATATTTCCATTTCCTTAATTTATGTAGATAAATGTAATTTAAATAAAATGCATATCGCTTTTTACGATAATATATGCATTTTGATAATTCCCATTTTAATATTTAAATTTTAAATTTGTATTTTTAATGAAAGTTAAATCGATTTTTTTTTAGATAATATTTGGAAAAGTTTTGAACACTGGTTTGAGGAAAAAAAATTATAGAAGATAAACAGTTTACTCCACGAGTATATCTGAAGTCAATTTTAATTTTACTTTATCTTACACATGGTATTTTTTTGTTAAATGTTAACTACATACATATGTATATATAACGACAAAATAATTTATGTAACTTAATATACTTTTTTTAAAACCTATCAAAAATATTAAGAGTTCAGTTAATACTTGATTCGTCCAAATTAATAAAAATCAAACAAAATGATATTTTTTATTGCCATAATTGACGAGTTCTCAAAAATTGTAGGACTTAATATCTGTTTAACTACGTATTTCTGAAACAGACATTACTGGGAAGAGCTGAAATGGTTTTGGTAATAATTGGAAATCCGAAAGTCTTAAAAAAATCCTCTAAATGTTATATTTTGAAAAAAAATATTCTTGCTATTGTTAAAGAAGAGTAAATTCTCTATCTGACACATACATATTTTATTATATCTTTTATAGATTTAGAAATAAAGAAATATGAAGTCTCGAGGCCGTGTGCCTGAGTGTCTGGTCGAGAATCTGGGGATCCGGGTTCGATCCCGACCGACGCTAAAATTTACTTCGAATTTTAATGGCACTCAATTGATCCCTGTGGTGTACTCTCCACGCCAGCATTGAGTGCCCGTGAGGTGACGCCTGGTAAGCGCCCACACGGTACAAATATTTCATCATTACCGATATCTGTGTACAAAGCAGATTGGCACACCCAGCAATGGATAATATGCCGTGATGATATATTTATTTATTTATAATAATCTGTCGTAATAAATCTCACAGCCCGAATATTGTCATAGAAACCAATTGATAAATTAAAATGTTTGTAACTGACAGACAAATGTCAGTGTTGAAAAACCAGAGACATTACTAAAGATTTTTCCTGGGAAGCATATATATTATATTAATTCTTATTGTATTAAAATACTGTCAATCCCGACAATGAATTGGAATCATTTCGAAAAATTAGAAGAATAATACAAAATTTCTTCATAGAAAGAATTTAAAATTAAAAAATCTAAATATAAAGAATAGATGTAATTAGATTTGTTGGTGTAGAGTGTAGGTATACAAGAAATGTTAAATACAATAGGGCGCCAGCAGTCATGTTACTTTGTTAGCCTTGAGAAGCAGATATGGGGGCCCGTGTCAGAATGATAGCTAGTAATTATGTACAGAAATATCAAATATCATAATTTTCATTCTAAATTTAATGATTTTCCAATTCCATATGATTTATTTTCCTCAACAAGTAAATTCCACACTTCTGGTGAATTTAGAAAATCTTGAAATTTTTAATGAAAAAATCTGACATTTGACATCCATGTACATAATTACTAATTGTCGTTCTGACACGGGTCCCCAAATCTGCTTGTCAAGGCCAACGATGTCACATGACTGCCCGCGCCCTATTGGTTTGTGTTGGCCACAACGAAGTTTTTGGCTTGGTGTCCGATGTACAATAGTAAATTTATACGAAAAATCAGTATGTGGACAGAGAACGAACTAAATAATTTCGATGAATAAGTTTGAGATAAAATATAATTTTGAATGCTCCTTACAAAAACTTCAATTTCCGAGATTAGCAACGTTGAATGTTAAACTGACAGATAAGTAAACGCATAACTATAAATATTCTATTCATTTTCACTATTTTTCAATTTCAAATAAAATTAAGTATGTACCTCTGCACTGAAGTTCTTTTTTTATCGCTCATATGGTTTATTTTCCTCGGCAAATAAATTCCACATTCTTGAAAAAAAATAATAGAACTTCAGTGCCTTGACACATAAATAACTATTATCTTACAGTTAGATAAAGGTATTTACCAAATAAATAATAAAATTCCGTAGCACACTGTCATAAATATTTTTTATATTTTGATACAAACATCATGTTTTTTTAACCATAAAAACAGTCCAACATTATAATTAAAAATAAAACTACAGTCTCTGTTAAAAAAACACATGCTAATGTTAAATGTTATAAACAAATATTCATATTTGCATGTGAGAGAACTATATCAGGAAAACAAATAAAAAATATCTGACTAATTCTATCTCTCCGGAAAACAAGTATTCCCCCAAAGAACGTCACAGAACGATTTCTTACTCTATCATTTGTAATTCTGATTTTACTAACTGAAGTTTTTGTTAGTTTGTCAGTTTACTCACAGACTTGGAGGTGTAAAGTAAATTTTAATATTGTTACAGATATGAAGAAGTTTATAATTATTGCAATACTTATGCAAGTTGTGTTCGTCGACCCAGCTTTGATGTACAGCGAAAACTGTAAGTACCTTTTTATTTTTTTTAATTATGTTTTCAGAAACTTACAAAGAAAATTTGAGTTTCAATATTGAACGATAGTATTTATTAATCATTTAAAATGCATTTTATTATTTATTTTTATCTATGTTCATAATTACATATTTCTATATTTGAGGTAATAGAATATTTATGTTAACATACCAGACATTTTAATTTTTTTTTTCTAATCTCACATCCAAATTTTAATGATTAAGCACGTTTTAAGGTCCCTACAATCCAAATTTAATATTTTTACAATGATGTCTGTGTGTGTATGTGTGAGTGTGCGGGAGAGTGTATGTGTGTGTGTGTGTATGTGTGCGCGTGTGTGTGCGTGTGTGTGTGTGTATGTGTGTATGTGTGCGCGTGTGTGTGCGTGTGTGTGTGTGTGTGTGTGTATGTGTGTGGATGTTGGAAGGACGATTTCTCAAAAACTACAATACTTAATATTTGTTTAACTACGTATTCCGCAAATATTCTTTTAAATATTATTTTTTGAAAAAAAAATTCTTGCTTGTATTAAAGAAGAGTAAATTCTTTATCTGATACATTTATAGTTATTTAACTATCAAGTGTGTTAATGAGGGCGCATTTATTAATAGGCTATCTTAATGTATAGAAAATCATTCATTAATGATCCCTATTAATGCATGATTGTTTATTAATAAACGATTTATTGGGTGCGTTCACCACATGGAACACAGCATGTATTGCTAACCCTAAGTTGTAGCAAAAAGGTAGACAGAATTAAAAGTCATGCTTTTGAAACTTACTAGCTAGGTATATTCACGTAGCATACCTTTAAAATGAATTTGAAAGAATCAAATTCCTCAAATAACATAAAAAAAACGCTTGTGTTGTCTAGCATTAAGTAAACTGAACGCACCCACTGAAAACAATTGATGACAAAACTTATTGATTTACTGACGTAAAATTTGACGTTCGGTCAACCATTACTAACCTAAAAAAAATTGTCATGGAATAAAATTAGATTTTCCATTTAAGTAAGATACGGTCAACGAAAAAATATTGTAGCTAGCACGTGTGTTAATTGGCGATTAACACACTGGATAGTTAAATAACTATTTCAAATTTGTAAAAAAATATAGTATTTACGTTCAAGAAAACTTTGACATTATCTTCTTATAATCTCATCTTAGTGAAGTTCGTTGGTCTTTTAAATTTAATATGTGTTAAACGTATAAAGCAAATATATTTTATTTGTTTATAAACATAGCTTAATATGAATCATGGATCTAGAAATATAATTTGTACTTTCAAAAACGTTTTGTTTATAAGCGTTGATGCATAGTTGCTACCATCTTTACCAATATATTCTATTGTAGTCCTGGGATGATTTTTTTCACAATTCTTTTTATATAGCACATTTTTTCGTTGGCAGTTTTCTCCTCTAACATTTTTTGCTGGGCACTGCGCTCGGAATATTTTTTTTGTCAACCAGCTGTCAATCAAAACAAAATAAGTTTTTGTCCGATCGATAGAAAAATAAGCTTTTTATACATCATTTGGCTACAGAAAGTGAATAAATGTACATCAAAGTTCTTTGCATATAGTTGCTAGTAAATAATAAGTCTACAACTACAAGGTGCTTAGCAGAATAAACAGGGTGTTATATTTTAGTGGACCCAGCAAATATTTCGCTTATTTATTAAGTTAGTAATTTCTTTCATACCGGAAGTGGTATCATGAATGTACATCCGTCATCAAGTAGCTTACATGTTGCTGTATAAATCATGTTATATGAACGAAATTACTAACTTAATAAATAAGCCGAGATATTTGCTGGGTCCATTAAAATATAACACCCTGTAATAATAGATCCTTATAATATTTAATTTTTCCTATTACAGTGACAGACACAGAAGAATATTTCCTGCTTCCCGGGTCAGAATCCCCATGTCTTCGTCCCTGCCAAGTGAATACCACTCCTATGGTATGCCGATATAAATTTGCTGTTGAGTGGTACAACACAATGAGTCGGGCATGTTACGATTGCCCGAAAAACAAGACAGATTGCCTGCGACCACATTGCGTAGCAGCAGACGGAGTCAGTAGATCCATATTAACAATTAATAGACAAATGCCTGGACCCAGCATACAGGTAAGGGGTTAGAGTTTGTTTTATTCACAATTTAAAAAATCTGATGTGGCCAGCACAATACCTTCCGTCAATCCTGTGTATTATGTACAAATTCCATTCATAAAATGTCTTGCAAAAGATTATAAATTTCCAGTAATATTATTTCATGCAAATGGCACTTGACACTAACATTTTCTTCTTCTTTAGCTTTTCCCATTTATTAGGGGTCGCTAATTTTTTTTTTCTTCCATTCATTTCTATTTTGCGGCCATCCTCATGTCAAAATTTTTCATTCAAAATTTATTTTTTTGGTATTTTATGATTCCTTTTCTCGGCAACTGAATTCCACACCCCTCTGATAATAAATATACCACATGAAATAAGAAAATCATGAAATTTTGAATGATAAATTACGACATTTGTCAGTTATGGACGTAATTCATAGCTGTCATTTTGACACAGGTCCACATATCTGCTTGCCAAAGTCAGGAAAAGTCACGTCACTGCACTCGCCCTACACATAATTTTTTTTGCAAAAGATCCTATATTTCCAGTTAAATTATTTCATAAACAAACTATTCGCATTGCACTTGACACTAACATCTTCTTCTTCTTTAGTTTTTCCCATTCGTTAGGGATCGCTATTTTTTATTTTCTTCTTCCACTAATTTTTGTTTTGTATGTCGTCCTCATTCAGTTCCTTTTCTCTCCTTTCATATTATATTTGGTCTTCCTATGTTTCTTCCAACTTCTGTTATAAGCTATTCATTCTTCCAATATACTCATCTCTCCTCATGACATGTTCAAACCAATGTAATCGTCTCTCTTATATCTTTCTAGAAACGCCCAACACTAGAGTTATTTCCCTTATTCTTTCAACATTTACTTTTTATTCATATTGACATCTGTCAATTTGAATTACCTGAATATATTAGCAGTTTCCATGGTTAAGTTAGCACAGCTGGCTGATATATGAAATTTTATAATTATTACAATCTTTATAATTCTTTAACTCTATATCTGTTGAATATGAAATATAAAATGCAATCAAATCGTATAGAGAATAATATATTCTTTAAGTTATAATAAAATTTAACTGAGTTTTTCAAGAAAAACTGTTAAAATCTTCAAATGAGGATACTTCCGGTTGACCAATTATAACCAAAATCTAATCAAGTCTGCATATGGTTGTACGGAAGAGGAATATGCAAGAATTGTAATTTTTGGAATTCTAGTATTGGAGATATCGTGCATGAAACTGCGGTCACATACACACACACACATACACACATACACACACACACACACGCACATACGAACACACACACACACATACAGACATCATCGTAAAAATAGTAAAATCGTATTGTAAAGACCCTAAAACGTGCTTATTCAATGAAAACTCACCACCGAATTTTTTGACCAAAGACAATACCTTCCTTACCTAGAGGTGACGGATGGTAAAAAAATCTGTTGTGGCCAGCACAATACCTCTCTCCACTTATTCCGTTTTTGGTTACATAAGTATAGGGCGCGAGCAGTCATGTGACATTGTTGGCCTTGACAAGCAGATATGGGGGCCCGTTTCAGAATGATAATAATTATGTACATAGATGTCAAATGTCAGAATTTTTCATCCTAAGATTTTCTAAATTCACTAGTTCATTTGTTACCAGGAGTGTGGAATTTACTTGTCGAGGAAAATAAACCACATGGAATTGAAAAATTTAGAATGACAAATTATGATATTTGACATCTATTGCCGCATCCGCTTAGTCATGATGTGTAGCCGTGACATCAGTGTCCAATATTTGAAATTAAACTTTTAAAAAATCATATCTCTGATTCTAAAGACTTGTAAGGTGTAAAACATACACCTATATATTTAATTTGACCTATTCTTTCAAGAAAAAAATAAATTAGAAAATGTGAAATGACCCCATTGTCAATGACACTATGCAAAATTATTTGCAATTTGTCAAATTAGTAGAGAACAAATTAGTATAACATTCAACATCCATTGTCTATTTTCTCACAAATTTAATTATTCAGTATAAGAGTGAAATATTGGTTGATATAATTTGTCTAAATGGATAAATGTAACGAAATAACTCTGCGATACAATTTCATAATTAGCTGGCAACCAAATCTACACAAAAGCAAATGGAAACAATGCTTTTTAATAGATTTTTTAATACTTCAATTAAAAAATTCTTTTGTTGTCTAAATTCCAACATTCATTTTCCATTAATTTTTTTACAGTTTTAACAGTTTACACCTATTCATCCTTGTAAAAATAGGAGCAACAAAAGAAAAATTATTGATTGATCATAACATATTCATAACTATAAAATCAATACTGCTTATAAAATTTTAAAACAAATTTATAATTTATTTATTTATTACTGATAGAAAACTTTTAAAATAATAAATAATTTATTAAATGCGCATATTAATCTCTTAATTATTACATTGTACAATAATAAATCATTTGCAAAATGTTAAACAAATTCCCAGCTATTACTTATAAAAAAAATTGCACATAAAATCTGCTTCCACTTACTATTAATTAAACAAAAAGCATCTCTAATGTTTACTGCTAATTGCGTAGAGACAGTGGCGTACCACGTGATTTTTAAACAGGCTCACAATATTAATGTTAAGTTTTAAAAAAAGCACGGGAAAGGTACGGTAAGGAAATAACTCTAGTGTTACAAGTTTCTAGAAAGATACAAGAGAGTTGTTAATATTGGTTTGAAAATGTCATGAGGAGAAATGAAGAATATATTGGAAGAAGAAAGAATAGCTTAGTAATATAAGGTTCAAGAAACAGAGGAAAACCAAGGATAAGATGGAAGGCCTGTATTGCGGAAGACTTGAGAGAAAAGGAGCTGAATGAGAACGACACGCAAAACTGAAATGAGTGGAAGAAGAAAATAAAAAATAGCGATCCCTAACGAATGGGAAAAGCTAAAGAAGTAGATGTCGGTGTCAAGTGCAATTTGCATAGTTTGTTTATGAAATAATTTTATTAGAATCTTTTGCAAGAAAATTTATATATGGAATTTATACATAATACACAGGATTGACGGAAGGTATTGTGCTGGCCACAACATTTTTTTTCAAATACATTAATAAAAACTAATACGGTTTATATTTTAGTAAAATAATTATTAAAAATAAAAGTTGATAGTTGTATCTTGTAAACCTGGCTTTATAAAAAACATCTACATGCGCCATCAATTAGTATATTTAAAATAATAAAACTGTTATATGAGCCATTTTTTTCTATTACTTATAAAAAAGTTAAGGGGGGGGGGGCGTCTTCCCAGACTCCTGTATAGAATGTCCCATTTGAAATATGAAAGTTAATATGTCATTTCCGGTTAAACCAGAAGCGCTACCATCATGCCAAAAACTCTGATGTGTGAGCCCCTACGCCTAGTTTACAAACGTATCAAGAAAATCAAAAAATAATTATAAATAAAATTGCGATTTTTGCGATTCCTGTTTAGGAGTATATTACGTCATCATAAGGAGAGAGCGTCCCGCCGTTTTAGAAACTCTGAACGTCGTGATTATATATTTATATATTAACAATATAATTGCACAATATAACATTATATTACTACATAATTAACTGTATGAGCACAAGGGCAAACATTAAAACAAAGAATCATTCATAATAAAACAAAGAATCAGTCAATTAACTGAAAAACATTAATTGTACGCCACTGAAACAACGTTAACATTTTTCCAATTGCGTAAGGCAGCTAACAATATATCATCATACTTTTTGCAGGTATGTCAAGGCGACGAAATCATCGTGGACGTAGAGAATCACCTCCAGACTGAAGAGACAACGATTCATTGGCATGGCCACCACCAGAGGGGGACACCATACATGGACGGCGTGCCGTACGTCACGCAGTGTCCCATATCATCTGGAAGCACGTTCCGGTATAAATTCCAGGCAAGACACCCTGGGACACATTTCTGGCACTCGCATTCCGGTGAGACATTAAATGATTTAGATGATTTCGTATTTCTTATAATTCTTGGAATCCCTACGTCGACGCTCTACAATCTGGTTTTTGCTTTATTTCAATATCAAAATGATTTTAAAATATTCTGATTTAATATCAATGAAGCAATGAGTGTCCGTGAGGTGACACCTGGTAAACGCCGGCACGGTACAAATAATATTCATCATTACTGATATCTGTGTACAGTATTTTTTTAAAGATGTCCGATCAAGGTCATATGTATCATGAACGAATTAACAAATTGGCATACATTTATCTCCCTCCTTTACAAAGGCTACAAGCCTGTGCGATAAGGATGGATATAACAAAGTCTTTCAAAAATCCATATTGTTTCGACTAAGTTAGGACATTCCACTTTAAAACGATGCTCGTTGTTGATAATACTTTCGCTGTAACGTAAGTTTATTTATTAATTCAGATACATTACCTTGATTCATAGCCGAACGAATAACGTTATTTTCTGTCAGTCACTGACACTGACATTGTATCATTATCTTATTTTTGATATATTTGGTTTTACATTTGCTTATAAACTTACAAGTTGATTTATTTTTGAATTTTGAAAGCTTTTACCGTAATATATATTTTTATAATAATAAAATAACAGCAGTATCTTATGTACCCTCATAAAAACTAAGCAAACGACACTACTGAATTTGTCATAATGGGCGGAGCAAAAATCTGCATTCATACAATTCGTAGATAATCGGACATCTTTCAAAAATTTTACTATACAAAGCATATTAGTATCCCTTGCAATGGGTAATATACCGTGATAATATATTTATTTATTTTATCTGATTTCTGATAAATTACTGTTCTTGAAGATTTTAAAATATTAATCCGAAAATAACGAATCATTAAATGTAATATCAAGAAAAGCTTAAAATATTTATAGAATCTTGAGTACTACTATAGTGAAAATGATAAGGCAGAAGACTCACGTCATCAACCTGAGAAAAACCTTATAAAATAAAAATAACTTGTAGAAATTATTGGGTGTTATTTATTTTTAAAAGAAAAAGAAAAAATCCGATTTAGGTTTTACAATAATATATTTGCAAACAAACCATTGTCTGCATCTGACAAATGTTTTTGTTTTTATTATAATACTAACATAAATATTGTATTATTTACTTTTGGAACGAAAAATTTTGGGACTTGTCTTTTGTCATATATTTGCCCATGGATTATTGTTTAAATGAGAAATTTTGTTAATAACATTCTATATTTAATTTAAATCCAGTACATTTCATTAATACATAAAAATAAATAATTGCCTAAATATAGTCTTAACTATTGTAACCTAAAAATTTATTTTTTATTGCTGTTAATATATTTATTTCAGAGGGTACGAATACATTTGGGGTTGGGCTCGTAGTCTTATAGTTCTCGAGAGACCAATAATATACCACTTAAAATGAAAACTTTGTATAGTTCGACATATATTTTTTTTATATTTTCAAAGAAAATAAATAGTGTACAATATTTGAACAATTTTATTTAGGATAGGATAACATAACACTCAAAGCTTTGAATATAATATTATTATTTTAATATTTAATATTGAATATTTTCATTTAAATTATCTATAAAATATTAAAATATTGAAATATACAAATATTTGTTTATAATACCTAAAAAAATATATAATTTCAGTTCATTTAATGTAAACAAATGAAATAAATATAAATACATTCCATTGTGATATTGTGGTATCCCGAAAAAAATAATTATATATATACGAGTATATAAAATACAAACTACGGAATTATTACGGTTTTGCGGAAATATACACTCTTTTACAGCAGATTAAAAACATTGGGATAGGTAAAATAAGGAATAAAAATAAGTGCACTTAACGCAAATATAACAGTAAAAATATTAAAGAGGAATAAAAGATAATAAAAGGCAAAATGAGGTCATGTGTTAAATTATATGAAATTTGAAAATTCTGCACCACATTAAATATTATTACACGCCATAAAATTTAAAACATTAATATTTATTTGAATTTTTAGTACTATAAATTATATGCAATATACAAATACAGGGTGTTTCAGACCACCCGTCCCAGGCTTTTTTATTTTCTTCTTCCACTCATTTCTGTTTTGCGTGTCGTCCTCATTCAGTTCCTTTTCTCTCAAATCTTCCGCAATACAGTCCTTCCATCTTATCTTTGGTCTTCCTCTGTTTCTTCAACCTCCTAATACTAAGCTATTCATTTTTCATCCAATATATTCTTCATTTCTCCTCATGACATTTTCAAACCAATGTAATCATCTCGCTTATATCTATCTAGAAACTTGTAACACTAGAGTTATTTTCTTACCTATCTTTCCATGTCTTCCCCAACATCTACTTCAACATCCTCATCTCTGCCACATTAATTTACTTTTTATTTATACTGACATCTGTCAATTTGATTTATATGAATATATTAGCAATTTTCATGGTTAGCATAACTGACTGATTTATAAAATTTAATTTCTTTAAAAATCTTTAACTCTATATTTGTTGAATATGAAGTATAAAATGCAATCAAATCGTATAGAGAATAATATATTCTTTAAGTTATAATGACGGTAAATGTCAAGTAAATCAAATTTAACTGTTAAATCTTCAAATGAGGCTACTTCCGGTTCACCAATCTAATCAGTTGTTCTTCTGGATGTAAACTTGAGGAATACGAAAAAATTATAATTTTTAGAATCGTGGTATTGAAGTTATACGATCCGAAACTTTCGTCACATACATACAGACACACATATACATACATACAGACATCATCGTAAAAATTGTAAAATCGTATTATAGGGACCCTAAAACATGCTTATTCACCAAAAACTCATTGGCTGGTACCACAAGCCTGGTTTTAACAAAAACGCTGTTTTAAGAAATGTCAAATTCAAATTTCAATATTTAATTTTACCCTTTAAAAATATTTGTTTGAATATAAACTATGTTCTGCTTTAAAATCATATTTTGGTGAATTTAATTTTATTTATTATTAATATTAAATAATGAAATTTGACATTTCTTAAAACATTGTTTTAGTTAAAACAAGGCTTGTGGTACCAGCCATTGAAATTTTTGACCGAAGACAATATCTTCCTTACCTAAAGGTGACGGAAGGTAAAAATTTCTGGTAAAACATGCATTTTACGATGTTGTTATGAAACAAATTTTGTAACATGATTATTCACCTTCAATTGTTTCTTTTTATCATTATTTGACGTACTATAAAACTTGTTAATGTAATATAGTTAAATAAATAAATATTGATTATGGTATTCAGTGCACGGCTATAACACCGATACCAGTTTTTTTTTCTGATATATTATAATAATAAGCAAAAATTCAATTTCCTGTAGGACTCCAACGTGGCGAAGGCGCATTTGGTTCTATGATAGTTAGGCAACCACGTGAGCAAGACCCCCACCACTCTCTTTATGACTTCGATTTACCGTCGCACATTATTATCGTCCTAGATTGGATCCACGATACAGGATTATCTAAATTCACGTACCATATGCACAGTGACGGGAATAATAAACCAGATTCGCTTTTGGTAAACGGCCTGGGATATTTCCAATTAACTAATAAAACGGAATATATCCCACCTGCGAGATTTTCCGTACAAAAGGTAAAAGGCAAAACAAGATTTGTGATCGAGAATTAAATTGTTTTTTTTTAAGGGTTTCAGATACAGGTTTAGAGTTATAAACGCGGAGTTTTTAAACTGTCCTATTGCAATTTCTGTCGATAATCATACACTGACGATGATTGCGAGCGATGGGAATAATTTTGAGCCAGTCGAAGGTAAGGTTGATTTATTTATATGCTTTTATTTTTACCTCCCGCTACCCTTGGTAAGAGAGGTATAGAGATCGTGCTAAAAATCAAGATTTTGGTAAATGACCACGTTTTAAGGTCCCTACAATCCATTTTTAACATTTTCACGATGATGTCTGTGTGTATGAATGTATGTATGTATGTGTGTGTGTGTGTGTGTGTGTGGATCCTGTTTACGCTCTAACTCAAATACTATCATTCAGAAAGTTTTGAAACCATGTATTTCTACCTTATTCTAATATGGAACGAGGCCATTAGATTTTGGTGGCAATCTGATAACCAGAAATGGCAGTTTACCTGAAGCTCAAGATAGTTTTTCTTCAAAAAAATATCTTTAAATTTTTTCTTAATTTGTTATTATAAAAATTATTGCATTTTCTACAAGTTTGCTTTAATATTTTATGGATAAATTTATAAAGTAATATAATAATTATATCTCGGAGCTTATGCTTTAAACACATCTCCGTGGTTACATAGTTCAGCTCAAATGTATGTAACTGACAGATAAATGTCACTGTCAAAATAATAATAATTTCAAATTAATAATAGTAATGTTTGAAAAGGAAAATTGTAAATAGAACAATAGTTTTATGGAAATGTTATATAAAATTGATTATTTTATTAATTTATCCATAAAATATATAGAAAAATTATTTATGCATACCTGTAGAAAATTCAATAATCTTTAATCTTAATAATAACATAATCGTGAAAAAATGACATTAAAAGGTATTTTTGAAGGAAAATTTTTTTTGAGCTTCAAGTAAAGTGCGATTTTCTATAGATAGCAATGGTGGCCCATTTAAAATGAACACCTGTATATTACGATGTGGAAGGGGGGGGGGGGGTATTTTTAGATCTTGCCCACCCCAACTTTTGTTCTAGGTCCAGCCCTGTCTCGTTTACTATATTACTTTTCTGTTCCAGTGGAGTCTTTTGTAACATACGCTGGCGAGCGCTTTGATTTTATTTTGAACGCAGATCAAGACGTAGATAATTATTGGATGCGGTTCCGCGGCCTGATGGATTGTGATGAAAGATTCACAAGCGCTCATCAAGTAGCAGTGCTGCATTATTCCGGAGCAAAGAACACAAATCCCGATGGAAACCCTGATTATGACTCTTCACTCAAAGAGGGACCGGTAAGCAGATATTTAATATGTAAAGTACAAGGGGTAACTTTGAGCTCGTCCATATGAAACTAATTTGGAAGAAAAAGTACTTGAGTCCTGTATTTTGTTGTTAAATGTTTCTAGGTCAGACTATAACAATATTTACAATTTTGCACACGCTTCCAAAATCATTTCATATTTTCTAATTTATTTTTTTCTTGAAAGAATAGGTCAAATAAAAAATTTAGGTGTATGTTTTACACCTTACAAGTCTTTAAATATTTAGATGCTGACGTCACAGTTATACGTCACGGCTTGGCGGTTGCGGCAGTAGCTCTCTACCGGTTTTGTTTGGAACTATGAGTGTTTGGGTTATCACATGTCAGTTTGATTTTGTGACAGCAACATATTGTTAACTAAAAACATATTTCATACAACTTTTGATATTTATTTTAATAAATGTTTTATTTACATACCTTTGCTCTTAACTCTGCTTCACCTGTCACAATTTTAGGTTAGTTTGTTTACAGCAGCAAACGGAAACCACGTGGACCGTTGTGTGTCTGTGAGAGCAATATCTTTGTGTAACAAACTGTGACGTCACGAATTTTACAGCCGCGAAAGTTTATTAGCAAATTTATGAATGAAAAGTCGCATATTTCATATTATTTTATAAATATAAAAAATAAATAAATATTTCATCACGGCATATTACCCATTGCTGGGTGTGCCAATCTGCTTTGTACACAGATATCAGTAATGATGGAATATTTGTACCGTCCGGGCGCTTACCAGGCGTCACCTCACGGGCACTCATAGCTGGCGTGGAGAGTGCGCTACAGGGGTCAATTTTGTGCCATTAAAATGCGATGTAATTTTTGGCGTCGGTCGGGATCGAACCCGGGTCCCCAGATTCGCGACCAGATACTCAGGCACACGGCCACGAGACCCCATATATTATTTTATATTACTATATTTATTAAATGAGGCGGATTTCACGATTTTATAAAAAAAAATGTGATTTAAAATATTAAAATTATTTTAATGAGAATATAATTTAATTTATTTTTTATAAATTCGGTGGGATATGCGAAGGTCACAAGAGTGTCTAGACGAATGAAATCGAACATAATTGGATCAATATCCTTAGAAATTTGTGTATACAGAATTTAATTCATTAATTCCTTATAAAACTACGAAATAACTTTGATAAAGATTCGAATTCATAATCTATTTTAAATATTTCTGAAAAACAATCCATATACCTAATAAAATAAAAAATCTGTTGTGGCCAGCACAATACCTTCCGTCAATCCAGTGTATTATGTATAAATTCCATACATAAATTTTCTTGCACAAGATCCTATATTTCCAGTAATATTATTTCATAAACAAACTATGCAAATTGCACTTAACACTGACATCTTCTTCTTCATCTATAGATTTTCCTATTCGTTAGAGGTCGCTATTTTTTATTTTCTTCTTCCATTCATTTCTGTTTTGCGTGTCGTTCTCATTCATTTCCTTTTCTCTCAAATCTTCCGCAATACAGTCCTTTCATCGTATTCTTTCACCTTATATTACTAAGCTATTCATTCTTCTTTCTATATATTTTTCATCACTCGAGTCATTTTCCTTATCCTTTAAATCTTTACCCTATCTTTGCGTGTCTTTCTCAACATCTATCTCAATATCCTCATCTCTGCCACATTTATTTACTTTTCATTGATACTGACATCTGTCAATTTGAATTATCTGAATATATTAGCAGTTTCCATGGTCAGCATAGCTGGTTGATTTATTAAATTTAATATCTTTATAATTCTTTAAGTCTATATCTATTGAATATGCAGTATAAAATGCAATCACATCGTATAGAGAATAATTTATTCTTTAAAATTTATAATAAATTGTTACAAGTTGCAAATGGGGGTACTTCCGGTCGAACAATTATAACCAAAATCTAATCATGTCTGCATATGGATCTAAACTCGAGGAATACGAAAAAATAATAATTTTAAATCATGGTATTTGAGTTATACGATCCGAAACGATCGTCACATACACAGACGCGCGCGCACATACACACTCACATACAGACATTGTAATAATCGGGTTAACAACTCTGTTGCTAGGACCTCTGGCATGGTTTACATGTTGAGTAATCTTAGCTACTCCGCTTAAATTTGTAGTACTGATGATGAGAACATAGTTCTCGAAATATATAAGTTTAAGGAGTAATTGTATTAGTTTTAGTTATAATTTAACCTTAGACTCCTCCTATATTATTAAAGGTAACCTTTACTATTCGTAATTGTTATAATATACGCTAATTTTTCTATTCTTGTTGACTAAATATACCCCCAAATATAATACTGCAATGAACTCCGTCAAACAAAGTTAGCCCAAGGCTCCGAAAGTTCACGGACGGCCCATGAACCCGAGTCCTTAGATTCGCGACCAGACACTTAGGCACCCGTCCACTAGACCCCATAGAATTCAGTGTTTCATATTTTAGCAGTTCTGACGAACTGGGAAACTTCAAGACAAAATAATATTTTCATTAGTGTTTTTAAGCCTCTGTCAATATTTTCATTGGAGCTTTTAATTCAAAGTTCAAGCTTATTATATTATTTCTCTTTATATATTTCTTTCTTAAAACAAATTATTTTTTTGCGATTCAATAACGCTAATTTATTTCTTTTCAGCAATTAAATACTCTTAATGAGGGAATTTCGTCGTTTAATAACAATTCTATAAATATCGCAGAAATGAACGCGACTGTTCCAAATGATATTAGTCTACAAGAAAAAGCTGACTTGCAATTTTTTATTTCATATGATTTCTACAATATTTCTAACCCTCATTTTTACCACAAGGGCATGTACGAATTTTTTAAAGGTAAGAATTAAATTAAATATTAATTTTGAGTAATAGTTTTAGGAGAAAATGAAGAACAACTCAGGAGAATTATAGAGAGAATACATGTAGTTGAAAGAAGTATGAATCTGATGTTGAATGTTGATAAATCTAAAGTGTTAGTATTTGAAAGGAGTAAATTGGTGACTGAGTGCAATGTGTTGGTGGATGGAGTGAAACTGGAGCAGGTAAATGAGTTTGTATATTTGGGTGATGATGAATTGATCGAGAGATAGAAAGGAGAGTGAGTGCGGGATGTAAGGTAATGGGTGCTCTGGGTACGTTTGCACGAAACGTTAACGTATCAAGGGATGCTCGGTTAAGTGTATATAATGGCGTGCTAGTGCCTGGTTTAATGTATGGAAGCGATTGCTGGGCATGGACGGGGAAGCATAAAAAGAGAGTGATTGCCGTGGAAATGAGGTATTTACGTGGTGTATGTGGGTATGTCAGACGGGATCGCGTGAGGAATAATTTGGTGTATAAAGAATGTATGGTTAGGAACAATGTGATTAAAGTTGGTGTGAGTCAGTTGAGATGGTTTGGGCATGTGGAAAGAATGGCGAGTGAACGGCTTGTTAAGCGTATATATCTTGGTGAAGTTGAGGGTTTTCGATTGCGTGGCCGACCAGTGTGTAAGTGGATGGATGTGGTTGGTAGCTTAAAGAGAGAGAGTTTCCAAGTATGAAGAGAAGAAGAGCATGTATGAATGCGATTATAAGTGTGGCCGAGGCGAAAGAAGTCTGCTTAGATAGGAATGTGTGGCGAAGGATGATTGTTTCCTAACTATTATTGTGATCCGGATGCGGTATTTCGCTACCGAAAATCGGTCACTTTAATATGTTATCGGGTTTGGGTGAACCCACTAAGTGACACGCGTGATTTTATGTATGTATGTACTTCAAAATGTTGTTCTTTTAGATCATCCAAAATTCAGGGTGACGACTCCGCAACTCAACCACATTTCCATGAAATTTCAGCCATTTGCTTTACTGTCCGGGCGTAATTTAATAAAACCGGAAATGTTTTGCAACGAAACAACGGTGCAGAACTGTGTTGAGGACTTCTGTCAATGTACGCACGTGCTCCAAGTTAGTACATTTCGTTTTATTATCTCTATTCACCACCTATGTTTATTTATGAAACAAAAAACGCGACAAGTCTGTTATTTTGAAAAGCAAATTAAGTTTTATTTGTTCTAAGATTAAACATTTTGCAAATAAACGCATGTATTTTTTTTAATAACTACAAAGTAATAAATCAACACTTACAAAGCGCCTAAAATTTTAAATGATATAATTAAGGTTGTATTCGTGCGAATTACGATTCGTGAGAATCTTATGAAATTTTATCTGCATATACAGAACATTAATATCTACACATTGTTTTAATTTAAAATCGATTGACCATCTCAAATTTGAGACAAATGCAATTAAACATAGCACATTTTATACATATTTCCTTTGAATATATAATACATATAAGAACGGCAACGCATATGGCCTAGCAAGATACTATATCTGTCTCTTTTTATTCACAAAATTATTATAGATAGCTAGTGACTCCTACCACAAAACTACGATAAATCGTGCTGACAGCATTGCCAAATAGTATTTGTTAGAGGTATTCAATAATCAATAATTCAAAAATATTGTTTCATAATAACCAGATAATATATTTTGAATCTTCAATGTACATGTATATTTTACAGTAGCAAACTTAAAAACCTTTTTAAAATCTTATCTTGTTGTTCTAGCTACGTGGCAACACTGTGCAACATCCACCTATTATGTATTTTTTGAACTAACTCAGAAATAATTCGTATACGGAGGAATAGATGGCACCTTCTCTCGAAATATTTAATCTAAATACATTACGTTGCCGTTCTTGTATTGTATTATATATTCAAAGATATTTCCTATATTAGGCCCATAATAAATGACATATTTTTCACTGTAGCTTCAAAACGGTACGTCACATTTTAATGAAAAACATCTCAGCTTATAAAGATATATAAATGACAAATATTAAAATAAAAAATTAATTTTTTGACCATTTTGTTTAAGAGATATAGCTTAAGGTAGTTGTCACTCCAGTGTACCTATTCAAAAACTTGTTCTATGTTCAAAATAAAAATTAAGCTAATGCAGTTTATATTTGCAATAACTTATATTTTTTAACATTATATACACAGATTGCATCAAAATAGTTAAAAGCTAATATCAAACACTGTAACAGATGAATTTTCTTTATTTTTCCGTAGAAAAGTTTTTTTTTAACTGTATCACTCGCACTAATACATACACAAGTGTCGTATTTCAATATACTCACACTACAGTATGAATGTTGGAGAATAACTGTGGCAACGTCGCACCTAAATATTTATTGGTACATTGGGGTATAAAAGTAATACGATATTTTGAGATATAATACTAATTCTAAACTACAAATGAAAACTGCAAACCAAATTAATATATTTCTTTCTTAAAATTACAAAAGTAGTCTTATACTGTTTAAAATTTTCATGCATTTCACGTAAAATACCAATTTAAAAAATATTTCCTTCTAATGTACGTGTGAAATTTCTTTAACTGAACTGATACTCCATCTGGAACGCTTGTACATGGTTGTCAAGTATAATTCTACTTATTTATTGTATCTTCAGATTATAATTTTCTAGAGGCAAGAAAATTAAATCTGGACGGTAAATAATTTTCAATTTTTTACATAAAATTCGTTAATTAGTTTTCTATAACATAATAGTTTTTCGATTAAATGTTGGTATGGATATAAAAGTTATAATTTAAAATGTTGTGTTTATTTTGCCATTTCCTATTCTTCATGTGTTAAAAAGGCCAAATTTAATTGCAAATATCTCAGGTACCGCGTGGTCAATTGTTTTAAAACTTGAAGGAGGTAGATTATACTTCAGTTGAGATGTACTTAAAATTTCAATTAATTCTAGGTAAAATGGTTTCACGATATAACTACCTTAAATATAATGTTATTATTTATTTTTATAGCATTAAGTAGGTAATAAATTAAATTAGCGTAGCCCCAAAATAAAAAATAATTGAATTGATTTCTCCCTGTTATATTGGCCCAATTAATTTTGTTATTGAATTCTCAGGTTCCGCTAAATTCGGTGGTCGAATTAGTGTTAATTGACAAAGGTGAAATGTTTGATGCAAATCACCCGTTCCATTTACATGGAAACTCATTTAGAGTGGTAGCGATGGAGCGCTTAGGCTCAACCACGTCTGTCGAAGAGGTGCAAGAACTTGATCGTGCAGGGCTGATTGACAGAAAACTGGATCGTGCACCAATTAAAGATACTGTGACTGTGCCTGATGGTGGATTTACTATGTTGAGATTTCATGCAAATAATCCAGGTAAGAACAAATTTGATTTTGTTGTCTCATATTATATTTAAATCTAGCATTTTTCGAAGAATTAAAAATATAGTTTAAACTATAAAATATGTCAATTCGTGATTTATGCATTTTAAGGGGAGGAGGGAATGTAATTTTGCACAAAGGCACCTTTTACCCCACCGAGCGGCCTTGTTTTTCTAATATGTATTTATATAAAACAAATATACAGTAATAATTTTATTTTTAAGTAATGCATAACGAAATACAAAATGTATACCTGAATTTAATATCTAACTCTTTTTAGTCCGCGAGCCAGCAACAGATTTTCATGACCAAGTTTCTCTCGGACGATAACTTGTAAAATGCTTCAGAGAGTTGTATCATGAAGCTCCGTGAACGTCAGCTGCGGTTCGGTGGGTGGGTTAAGCAGCGGTAGCCTCCCATGCACGTTGAACAAAAAATGAATTTTAATCATTTCCTCCCGATTGAAAATTTATCAAATTATAGCTAATCCAATATCTTAAAGAAAAAAAAAAGTCAGCTGACTATAAAGTGGTGGAAAATACGTCAGCTGGTCACACGAACATGATAAAAAAATATATATGTTCAGTCATTTCTTCTCAATTGAAAATTTATCAGATGACAGTTTATATGATATTGTGAATAAATAAACATGTCACCTGGCTATATCTCGGTGGGAAGATTGTCAGCTTATGCTCTGAAGGGTGTAACGCAGGAGCCAGACAGGAGCATCTATCGCCTATTTAAATGCACCAGCTGACGAGTTTTCCCTCGGCATATTGCTAGCTGATTTTTTTTATTACTTTACAGGATCATATTAACTATCAGCTTACAAATTTTTATCCGGGAGGAAATGACGTATCTAAAGTTATTCGACATTATGCTTCATGCTCTAACTGAAAGATATAATCTTTTTTATATATATTTTTAACATGTTCGTGTGACCAGCTTACGTATTATCCACCACTTTATAGTCAGCTGACTATTTTTTTTCTTTAAGATATTGGATTAGCTATAATTTGATAAATTTTCAATCGGGAGGAAATGATTAAAATTCATCTTTTTTTCAACGTGCGTGGGAGGCTACCGCTGCTTAACCCACCCACCGAACCGCAGCTGACGTTCACGGAGCTTCATGATACAACTCTCTGAAGCATTTTACAAGTTATCGCCCGAGAGGAAATGATTGACCAAATTTGTACCCTGGCTCGCGGACTATTTGGTTTGTTTCGCAGTTTATTCTAAAACGTTTACAATTATTTTAAATCTTAAAAGTAAATAAATCATTAAATTTCGATAAAAAATAACTTACCTTCTTAAATAATGATAAAAAATGTGTACAGTAAAATTTTTGAAAGATGTCCGATCAAGGTCATCTGTATCGAACGAATTAACAAGTAGGCATACATTTATCTCTTTCTTTTGCAAAGGCTATAAGAGTGTGCGATAAGGATGGATATAACACGCTTGTCTTTCAAAAATTCATATTTATAAGTTAGGACATTCCACTTTAAAACGATGCTCGTTGTTGATAATACTTTCGCTGTAACGTAAGTTTATTTATTAATTCAGATACATTACCTTGATTCATAGCCATACGTATAACGTTATGTTCTGCCACTGACATTGTGTCATCTTATTTTTCACATATTTGGTTTTACATTTGCTAATAAACTTACCAGTTGACTTGTTTTTGAATTTTGAATGCCATTATTTATATGGACCTTTAGCAATCTAATTACGATAGTATATTATAATCAAAGTATAACCTAGAACATCAACAAAATTTAAAGACTTTATATCTTTTGCAACAATTAATTTATAATATGTTTATTTTTCTTTTTCCTTTTGTTTACCTATCAACACGGTGGTCATTTTTGAAATACCTATAGCTCAACAAATAACCTAATAACATGACTATGAAAAAAAAAGTTTTTATTTTTTATTATTACACTGTAATTCTCAAATGCTTTTAGGGTATTGGCTCTTCCACTGCCATATTGATTTTCATGCTGAAATTGGGATGGCAATTGTTTTTAAAATTGGAGAACATTCTCAGTTCCCTCCCGTGCCTAAAGGATTTCCACAATGTGGAGATTATCTTCCTGAAGACCCGGGGGCGACTACAGAAATAAGCACCGAAACTGGTAATGATTTCAATAATGAAATTGATAATATGACAACTACTACAATAAGCAAATTAACAGATAATTGCGATCAAGTTACATTAATTCAACAATTACTTGCAAATTTGCATATAAGAAATCAAAATAATTGTAATAATTTAGCTGGTGCTATATTTTCACATCAAAGTACTGTTATATTAGTTTTATTATGTATATTAATACACGTTTTAAATTATTAACAAATTACAAAGTACCTATTTATGTAGAATATGTATTTATTAAAAGCAGCAATAATTTTAAGATTAGACTATTTGCATATAAGTTTGTACATTATATGCAAACAGCTTATTATTTGTACATATTGTATGTAAAAATAATTATTTTTGTAGTTTTAAGAAAAAGAAACGTAGATTTTATATTTTTATACAACAATTTTAATCAACAAACATGTACAGATCTCTTATGTAGCTGTGTTAAATTAATACGTTCCTATGTGCTCACAACTATATACCTATTAACATATTGCGGATCCCTTGCTCTCCGTGAAGCCTTGACTGACAGATGGAAATATCCTTAGACCAGGAATAGAGGGGAGACCAGGCATAGTTACACCATTGGTTATATATACTAAAGTAATGCTAACGAGTCAAAGTGCAAACAGAAATGAAACTAAACCATTTGCTTGCTGCATCAGCTGGCGGCCGCTGTCAGCGTAAGCCAATAGAATTCAAATATTACGTGCATGCGCATAATCAAAACTTGGGAAAATGAGTGAGACTTATGCAGCAATGATATTAGTATCTCTCAATCAAGGCTTCAGCTAGTCTCTACGTAAAGGATAGGAGCTTTAGCAATATATTAGTTAATAGGTATATGCTCACAACAGATAATTACAGTATTATATATGATTAAGTAGTGAAAAAAATGTAGATATGTGATAAGATACTCAATAATGTACATATTAATAGACAAAATGTGATTAATGTTGAAAAATTCGTGTATATAAACTTGGTTATGGCTATTATATTTTTAATATTATCTGTATTATTTATTTTATGAATAATATAAAACTACTTACTTTTATATTTATGGTAGATAAATATGCTGCGAAAGAATAAAACTACACAACACTGCACACAGACTGATTACACCTCTGATTAAAAAAATTCAAAAGCTGAAAAAAAAAATTGGAAGGCATATTCCTCAAAAACTATAAGACTTAAGACCTGTTTAATAACCTATTCCTCAATCTGACATTAATGGGAAGAGCTGAAAAGTTTTTGGTGATAATTAGACAAGAAGTAGTAGTTTCTTAAAGAAAATCTTCTAAGTATTATTTTTCGAAGGAAACCAGTTGACAAATTTAAATGTATGCAATTGACAAATAAATGTCATTGTCAAAAATTAACAGTTTTTGTGACATTACTGAAAGCTTTTTCTGGGAAGTACATTCAATATTTCGTATTGTTTTATTAACTAAATATTTAAAATTATAAATAAAATACTTATATTCATAACAAATACCTTGATTTGAAATTTTTGAAAGATGTCCGATCAAGGTCGTCTACGAATTGTATGAATTCAGATTTTTGCTCCGCCCATTATAACAAATTCAGTAGTGTCGTTTGCATAATTTTTATGAGGGTACGTAAGATACTAGTGTTATTTTATTATTTATATCCATCCTTATCGCACATTCTTAAAGCCTTTGCAAAAGAAAGAGATAAATGTATGCCTATTTGTTAATTCGTTCGTGATACAGATGACCTTGATCGGACATCTTTTCAATTTTTTACTATAACTATATTAAATAAATTCACACAAAGCGTTTGTGATGGTGAATATTTCAAGACAAGGGGACGGGTAGATGGGAATTAGAAACGTGGTTATATGTTCTAAAGACACGAAATAAATACTACATACAGTGACAGATAATTGCGTAGTTGCCAGTTTGTTATTAAGAAAGTTACAAACAAGAATAAAACTATTGTTTTTATTTTTGAATAAATTCTTTTGTCTTTATTAATAATTTCTTTATAAAGTCAAAATAATTTAAGTTTTAATGTTTAATTTTTTTTTTCTATTTTGCATCTGTAACAAAGCTATTACAGCACCCAAAGGAGTTCGTTAATAGCTCGTTTGAGTGTTGTAACAGCCTAGTACAATTTATTTTTATAAAGTTGGTAGCATAGCTGAAATGTTATGTCAAAAAATATCAAATGTCAAACCTCAATGAATAAACGATATTAACGATTGTTAAGATTTTTATTTTTATATATTTGGGGCATAAATAGTTCAAAACACTATTGTTGATATTTAAAACATGTAATTTATTTTTATTTATGAACTCTGTCGGTAAATTAGTTCGAGCTTTTTGGCGCTGATGTCATAGCCAATGTTACGCAGGTTGTGTAGTAGTTCAGACAAAAGCAAAATGGCGGCAGAGGAGAAATGTCAACAAGAATTAAGTGTTTATTTATAAGAAAATAGTGTTTTAAATATAAGATGTGTATAATTATATAGTTTTACACATTCCACATCCTTTTCAGTTCATTTTATACAATAAAATGTAAGTAACTTGTAAAAATTTTATATTTGGTTATGACTATGAAATCTGACTTTTTCATTGTTTGTTTTTCGAATTATAAAATGTATTTTCCGTAATTTCACGTGGAGTACACAAAAAATCGTCTGTATTCATTTTTAATTTGATATAAATTTGATTGTAAACAACACGAGACAATTTTAAATTCAAACAATTGAAATTCCCTAAATTTTGAATTTACGATTTTTTATTTAAAAAGATCATAAAAAGCGCAAAATAGAAAAAATAGTATAAAGAACTCATGTCATAATTGTCGATTATTTTGATTGAAGGTTTGGGCAACTCCGCTACGTGTCGTTACCCAAACTTCCTTCTCACAAAATAAAATGACAATTATGACATTCGTTCTTTAATATACTGTTATCGAAAATAAATGCTTGTCATTTTAATCTTTTTACTTGACAAGATGTCCGATCAAGGGCACGTGTATCACGAACGAATTAACAAATAGGCATACATTTATCTCTTTCTTTTGCAAAGGCTGTAAAAGTGTGTGATAAGGATGGATATAACACGCTTGTCTTTCAAAAATTCATATTGTTTCGACTAAGTTAGGACATTCCATTTATAAACGATGCTTGTTGTTGATAATACTTTCGCTGTAACGTAAGTTTATTTATTAATACAGATACATTACCTGGATTCATAGCCGTACGTATAACGTTATATTCTGTCAGAGTCACTGACACTGACATTGTGTCAGTATCTTATTTTTAACATATTTGGTTTTACATTTGCTTATAAACTTACCAGTTGAGTTATTTTTGAATGCTTTTACTGTAATTTATATTTTTATAATAATAACAGTAGTATCTTACGTACCCTCATAAAAACTAAGCAAACGACACTACTGAATTTGTCATGATGGGCGGAGCAAAAATCTGAATTCATACAATTCGTAGACAACCTTGATCGGACATCTTTCAAAAATTTTACTGTCCTAGTTCATAAAAATTGTACTGAAAAATGACGTCACTGTGCAATAAAAAGGTCCATTCACTGATTTGATTTCATTGAAAGATGTAGTTTGGAAAAAAATAAGCATTATTCATTAGAGTATTTTATTGAAATATTTTTCATGAGTATTTGGAGTTATTGAGATGATGAAAATTCCAACTTTGATATATTTTGTTGACAATTAACAATACTAAATTTACCCAATACTGTTTCAACACCAGTGCAAACCACTACAAATCTGAAACGGTGTTACACCTTGCAATCTGATCAAAAGTAACGATTTATATCTACTAAAATAAAAACTTGTATTCTGAAATCCACTAGTCATATTAATTACACATATTTACAAATTAGTACCGCTACCTTGGATTTCAGCGTACCAGAAATTATTTTTATAATATTAGGAATATTGGAAAGCGTCTGACAATGCAAAAATTATTTACAAATATCTGTTAAAACAGAATATTTTTATTTGTATAGATTAATAAACTGTGCACCCGTATTCATATATTTTAAATCCAAATTTTCTAAATATAAAATTTGTAAATTTCATGTATAATAATAAATATAAAATAAAAGTATAATATTTGGTTTAAAATTCTTATGAATCGGATGATGTATGGAAGTTTACAACACTAGTTGAAACAAAAGAATTTTCTAAGTCCTATATACAACTCGTGATGTTAATCACTGTTATTCTCATCAAGTGTACTTTTTATCCTGGAATAAAAGAGCAAATATGGTGTTGCGGGTGAATTTCTTTTACAGTTTAACAATTTTTGGAATTCTTTGGTTGAAAATGTGCGCACAACATCGTCATCACATTCCAACCAAAGATTTTCCTCATCAGACACAACAATCTGGTCAGTGTTACTCCGTAAAGACGATTTTCCATCTTTAGTGGAGGTATTAATCGCGTTTTCAATGACTGATTTATTAAATTTAATACCGCAACAATCCATACTTTTACAATTACTTACATCGTTAATTGAACCATTTTTAGAGTTTAAATGGTTCATACTAGACTTAATATTATCAGATTTTGGTTTAAGAAACTTTAAAAAATTAAGTGATTTTTCTGTAGGAGTTGAATTAAAATTTATAAACTTAGACGTATCCTTACAGCAATTGACGTATTCATAGTGATAATCGGAAGCTCTGGTGTACGCGATATAATGGCCGGAAGCCATCGTAGCGCCTAAATGCATAATCACTGCATATAATTGGTAACTATGAAGCTTTTCTCCGATCGGCTGGTTGGAGCATTTATCGCAAAAACACTCCAAAACTAGCGGAGACGGAATGTAATTATTTATTTTCTCAGTGCCATTAGCAGATGTTGAAAATCTTTTCAATTGTAAAACAAGTAAATTTGGTAATCTCTCGTAAGAAACTTCTCTTCTTGCTTCATTATACCTAATGCATTGTTCACACCAGTATTTATTCGTCCCCTGTAAATTTTCCGTCGTCACGCAGACTTGGCGATAAAAATCACTTTCATTGCCGTCAAAATTATTCTCTGATACAGGTACACAAATATCGTAAAATGGTTCTTTTCGCTCCGTTACTGATTCACATTCCAGGCATTTGGTTCGCCGGAGAGTTATCCCTCCGAAGTCCTCTGAAACAAAATTGAAACCTAATTTTTTGGTCACTTTTTCAACTGGAATTGCAATCTCTGATGATATTGGTTCATCAGTTTCATCGTTATTTACTTGTTCTTCTCGAATTTGTTTATCCTTTTTGTCCATTTTCTTGTTTGATGATTCTTTGTGTTTCTTCCAAGATCGCCTGACCCCTCTTGCTTTGGTTGTTAAAGAAGAATTGGATGGTGATTGCGTGTTTTCTAATAACAAATCTGTTAGTACATCTGGTTGGTTTTCCGCTTGTTTTGCCAATAAATTACAAGTTTCGCTTAAGGTGTCAAGCAGATAGATTAACAATTCGTGAGCGTCTTGTTGTTGGTGGCCTTGATAAATTGAGTTTACTTCTATTAGAGCTTGAAGAAAAGATGCAGGTTGATACGGTTCAACACCATCTTTCATTTCTAAACTATGCAAAGACATATAAAGCTCATGAAGCTTTTCTGTGGCGATTTGCATTTTAGATTTCGGGTGTAAATCATTTTGGGTGTTTCCCAACGATAGCAAATCTTTACTGCTGGAGCTACGGCTACTTGGTCCCGTGATGCTACCGATGGTCCGCCCCAAAGATGAACTCTTGGCTTTCGTCTGGTTGAGTTTGGAGTGCATAAGCGCTAAGTCAGCCACCAAATGGTGTAGATTATGAACGAAAGATGGCGCAAAACGCAAAGTGTACAACACGCTGTTTAAGTAGCATGTATTGCCCATATTAGACAATGTAGCTACCGGAACAGCTATCGAATGTGAGTTGTCGTCGGTACGTTGAAGTACCTCAAGGGATCGATATCCATTCAACATATTCGAACCAGTGTTTGGTTTTTTGGGTTCGGGGAATGATAAAGAGGTTAGTTTCCTCTTGTTACCGGGATGAACGGTTTCGGTGACTTCTTGTAGAAAGTGGGAATTTATGCGTCCTCCCTTACCCGACGACGCCCCATGTCTCGATAACGAGAGTGGTAATTGTGGACGGAAAGATACTGTTTCCGACTCATCTTCCGCCCTCATTCCTGGCATTTTCTATCAACCTGAAATTATAAAAATTACAACTTCGTTTATTTAATTAGTTTAAAACGTAGATCAAGATTTTAAATAAACGAAGAAAGAAAATGTGAAAAATTCAGGGACCTCGATGGATTTGAACCCGTTGCGATTTGTAAAAAGACTTGTGAAATATTCATTGACTCAGTTGTTTCTGGGTTCAAATCCCAGCGAAATCCACATATTTTTCACAATTTCTTTCTTCGTTTATTTAAAATCTTCTTGATCAACGATTTATTTAAACATTTAGGATGGATCACAAATAATTATTATTTACATTTTTACCTCTCGCCAAGAGAGGTATTGGAATCATGTTAAAAATCGCACATCCAGATTTTATTGATTAAGGTCCCTACAATCCGATTTTAACATTTTTACGATGTCTGTCTGTGTGTGTGGATGTATGTGGGATGTTGGAAGGACGATTACTCAAAAACTATAAGACTTTATATTTGTTTAACTACGTATTTCCCAATCGGACATTCATGGGAAGATCTGAAAAGGTTTTGGTAACAATTGGACAACCGAAAGTAGAAGATTCTTAAAAAAAATCTTCTAAATATTATTTTTTGAAAACTTTTCTTGGTAATATTAAAGAAAATTAAATTCTCCGTCTGATACATTTAAATATTTTATTAAATATTCTATAGATTTAGAGATAAAAGAAATATAATATATAAAATAATCTGTTGTAATAAATTTTACAGCCGAAAGAATATCATGGAAAATAGTTGAAAATCCGGAGATATTACTGAAGACTTTTTCTGGGAAGTACAGACAATATATTATTTATTAATGTATAATAGTTAAATATTTAATATTATAGGTACATTACACACACACTTCAGAAATACTGTTACTCCCGACAATGAATAGGACAAAATTTCTATAAGTTTTCTATATATATTTCTATAAGTAGAATTTTTGGACCCAGCAAATATCTCGCTTATTTATTAAGTTAGTAATTTATTTCAAATAACATGATTTATACAGCAACATGTAAGCTACTTGATGACGGATGTACATTCGTGATACCATTTCCGGTTTATTAGTAATTAATATCAACTTTGAAATTCCAAATGGAACATACTATATTTTTTACAAATTTGAAAAGTACATCAAATTTGTTTTACAATCATGTAAAATAATCCATATGTTGCATTATTAAAAAGTAAAATGGCGGGCACTTTTTTATACACTTAGTCGAAAAGAGAATAGTGAGCCATGACTGTAGCTTGAAATAAAACAATTGTAACACGGTAAATGTCAACCTGTATACTCAGTAATAATTGTTCTAACCTTTATTTATTGTTTTATTTCAAGCCACAGTCATGGCTCACTATTCTCTTTTCGACTAGGTGTATAAAAGAGTGCCCGCCATTTTACTTTTTAATAATGTAACATATGGATTATTTTACACGATTGTAAAACAAATTTGATGTACTTTTCAAATTTGTAAAAAAATATAGTATGTTCCATTTGAAATTTCAAAGTTGATATTAATTACTAATAAACCGGAAGTGGTATCATGAATGTACATCTGTCATCAAGTAGCTTACATGTTGCTGTATAAATCATGTTATATGAAAGAAATTACTAACTTAATGAATAAGCGAGATATTTGCTGGGTCCAATAAAATGTTACATCCCTATGTTCAAGCCCACCACCCGATATAATATAGTCAAAAAAATTGACTGTCGGGTCCAGCAATTAAACTGTAATCGTAACTATGTCAAAGTGGCATACAAAAATAGTACTTATGTTAACGAAACAATAAGATTAATTTACCACCATGTACGATATTTATAGTATTATTGTTGGATTCAACAGTCAATTTTTCTGACTGTAGGTACACAGCAGCCACAGCCCCCCCTTAAGAGTCCTTGATACGCCACTGTAACCTGATGTAAAATGAATGCATTATACATTACATAATATCAACAACTTAATTAATTCATATCTTAATGATGACATTACTGATTAATAACCATATTTCTAAGAATGCTATGTAATTACAAAGTCATAAAATATACTAGGCTATATCAAAAAATTTAAATTTCCCAATGACTAATGCAATTTATAAAAACATCCTCATTTCATTTTGACTAAAGACAACAATTTACATTGTTTACAATAATTAGAACAAAGTATGTACAAATAAAACTATGGCTATTCAATAAATAAGCAAAAATATAGAATTTAAATAACTGTATCTAACAAATAATTTACACGTAAAATACTTACATATTTCTTAAATGTATAATTAATATTTATCTTTATTCAATTATACTTGATTTATCTTCTTATTTTCTATTAAATATTGTTATTTCTTAATAATTGTAATGTATTTGATAGTCCATTTAATAATTTTGCGAAGATTACATTGGCAGTTGTCATTTTAAGTGTAATACTGAAACGTAAAATATCCCTATCGCCCTAGTGTACGACGTTACATGTTTGCCAACTGTACTAAATATTTTTATTTATCATGTAGACAGCCAGAACTACACGATTGCACGGCGGTAAGTGAGAATACGACCAATATTTTTTTCCTATTTTGCATTTACAAAATTTGAAACGTCTAAGTATTAAATGAAAATTTACTAAAATATTTTTTTTACAATAAAATATTCATATCAAACAATAAAGCACATTTCTCTTGATAAGGGAGTTATAGGGATATTAATATTTTCACAATGATGTCTATGGGTGTGTGTGTGTGTGTGTGTGTGTGTGTGTGTGTGTGTGTGTGTGTGTGTGTGTGTGTGTGTGTGTGTATGTATGTGTGTGGTTCTTCTGGATAATACTATCAAATAATATCAATCGCAAAATTTTGAAACCTTGTATTTCGACACCATGTCAAAATTTGTTGAATTGGAGTAATAATTATAGCATCCAGAAGCTTATTTATTCTTGTTTTTAATATAATTGTAGGTGGTACTTTATTAAATAATCACTTTGCAAATAATTTTTCTAACAAAATAAAATTGAATATAGAAATTAATTGAATATATTGTCAGTTCCCTTTATCTTCAGTTTTATAAATAATACTAACTTAAATATTGTATTATTTACTGTTGGAACTAAAAAAATTAGCACGTATCCGTTGTCATATATTTGCCCGTAGATTATTGTTAAAATAATAAATTTAAGTAATAACATTATATTTAAATCCAGTACACTTTATTAATACATAAAAGAAAAAAATGCCCAAATATAGTCTTAAATATTGTAATTTAAAAATTTATTTCTTCTTGCTTTTAATAGATGTCCTAATGTCAATTATATTTACTTCCCCTAAGTAAGGGATATATTTGTAAAAGGGGAAATATATTTGCAAAAAAATATATACATATTTAAATTTATAAAATTTCATAGGTACATTCATACATTGTATAGGTAAATATATAATAAAAAAAGTTTGAATTATAATTTTACATTAATTTGTGTTGCCGTAGGCCGCGGTAACTTGTTCAAAGTGGTAGACTGGTACGCCTTGGCACGACTTAGAATCTTGGGAGACGTTGGAGCGAATGGACGTATATATCTGTGCAGTAAATATTAATATTTAAACTAATATTTAAAATGAAATATGAACATTTATACAAATATGAGTGTATTTAGAATCCAGATAAAGACACCTATGTTGAAAATATGTCATCAGACGGTGAGTTACATAATTTTTGCCAAGGGAAAATGCGTTTTATAAATGGAGACGCTTATGAGATTTTGCTTTTTTTGTACCTTGTTGAATACATTGTTCCTCAGTATGTATAATGTATACGTACAACTTGTATGTATATTTTAACACCCCTACGTAATCAAATTGTAATATTTGGTGTTAAATATTAAAAGCCGGGTTCACATTGAAACGAACATTGTTCCCTAACTTTTTTGTTAGCGAACAAATGTTCATCAACATAGTTCGTGAATAATTGTTGGCAATACTATTAGTTAACATACAGGGTGGTGACCGGCACAACCGAACATAGGACTTTAACATATAAAATCAGACTTTAATAATTTCTTGCTTCCCTAATTATTTTAGGTAAAGAAGCTTCAAATGAAAGTTGTAGAGCATAAAATTCTGCATCTGAATCAATAAGCAAAATTAATTTTGTATTCCTTGTAACGGCAGAACTTAGATATGAAAATATTGAAAATCACCTCAAAAATAGCAATGGCCATGGAATTGAGACAAAATAAATTACATATGTCTAACGGTTTATCTGTCATGTTAGGGTAATTTATTTTTATTAAGTATTATTTTTAATTTCTATTCCAGTTAACAATTATTTGTTAATTTAAATTGATATTTGTTCACTTGAACAGAAATTACAAATAATAAATTAACCTACCTTGACAAATAAATTGTTAACATTTTTTATATATTTTGTTTCAATTCCATGGCTATTGTTATTCTTGGGGTGATTTTTCGACATTTTCATACCTAATTTCTGCCGTTACAAGGTACACAAAATTAATTTTGTTTCTTGGTTCATATGCAAAATTTTATGCCCTACAACTTTTAATTGAAGTATTTTTCCCCAAAATAATTAGGGAAGTAGGAAATTATGAATGACATTTTAAAAGTCACTACCCTATATAATTCCAAACTAGAACAACAAAATACGTTTGGCACAGTTTTAAGAAAAGAAATACAAGTTTCCTTTTGTTCAATTTGCAAATCGAAGACGACAGTGGCTTTAAAGTTTTTATTTGAATGTCACCATCATTTTTTTAATATTTAATAAAAGTAATTGGATCCAAACTTCCTTACCAGGGCACTAATTTGCAGAAAAATTATTCACTACTTATTTTTATAATACAAAATATACATTTTATGTTCACAAGTCTTGCATCAACATTTAATTCTTTGAAGCATTGTTATTATATGTTGCAAAATGTTAGTAGGATCATTCTACAACTAACAAATTTGTTAGCGAACATATTAGCAAACACTTTTAGCTAACAACGTTTCATTTCTATGTGGACCCAGATTAAAATAGAAATTGCTTGCCCATTTAAACTTCTTTGAGCTCTTATAGTTCTCGAGATAGCAATGATGGCCCAATTAAAATGAACATATTTTTAAGTAGAGCCCCCTCTAATATTATTTTAACCCCATATAAATTTAACCTCTCGCTAAGAGAGGTATTGGATTCATGCTAAAAATCGCATATCCAGATATTAATCAATAAGCACGTTTTAATGTCCCTACAATCCGATTTTAATATTTTTACGATGATGTCTCTGTGTGTGCGTGTGTGTGTGTGGATCTTGGAAGGACCATTTCTCAAAAACTGTAAGACTTAATATTTGTTTGACTAAGTATTTCTCAATCGGACATTAATGGGAAGAGTTAAAAAAAGGCTTTGGCAGTAATTGGACAACCGAAAGTAGCAGATTCTTAAAATAATTCTTTTAGAAAAAAATTGTTCCTGCAAATATTAAATAAGATTAAATTCTCTATTTGATACATTTAAATATTATATTATATCTTTTATTGATTTAGAGATAAAAAAATATAATATATAAAATAATCTGTTGTAATAAATCTCACAACCCAAGTAATGCCATGGAAAACTATAATAATAAATAAAAATTAAAATGTTTGTAACGGACAGATAAATGTCAGTATCAGAAATCGGGAAACATTACTGAAGACTTTTTCTGAAAAAAACATACATATTTCTTATTGTATTAATAGTTAAATATTTAAAATTTTAGGTATATTACATACACCCTTTAAAAATACTATCAATCCCGACAATGGATTCGAAACATCTCGAAAAATTAGAAGAGTCGAATGAATTTAAATTTAAAAAATCTAATAAATAGAATTTTTAGTGTAGAGTGTAGGTATAAATGATATATTAAATACCATAGGGCGCGAGCAGTCATGTGACTTTCTTAGCTTTGACCTTTGACAAGCAGATATAATAAATAAATATAAATAATGAAAAAGCGTAATAAATATTATTAATATTATTATTATATGTACATTAATGTGAAATATCATAATTTTTCATTCTAAATTTCGTGATTTTCCAATTCCATGGGGTATTTGAGTACTTCTGCAAATTCATCACGCAAAAGTACCTTCAGAAATTGCAAACCAAAATCTCGTATTATTTCATATAACAAAATTATATTTTAGCCTAGAATCTAGTGACCTATTCCAATTTCGTTTCTAAAATATGGTTTGCTTTTAAAATAAATACAATAAATATTGTAAAATAGTTCTTTTAGGTATTATTTAATATCATTTCAACGATTTTTTATAAAACTAATTGTTTTGTTTTTCAAAAGCCATTCCTATAAAAGCCGCCTTGTTATTTTCGATAAATTAAACTGTTGAAATACAATAAAATATGTAATGGGTCCTATATCAATTTTTTTTAAAAAAATCTAGTAGAAGAAGATGAACTATGAATTTTAATGTAAACGCGACTTGAAAAAATTACGTAAAACGGTTAATTTAGCAGGCATAAAACCCAGTTTGAATAATCGGTTTGGCAACTATGAAACCATCCTTAAAAATCGATTTTTAAACAAAAATTATTAACCGGTATTTTATTCAATTTCCTGCCTGCCATAAAATTATAGATACTGTAAAATAGCTTATTATAACATATTAATATACAACAAATTCATAATTTGTATCACACATTACAAAAACAAAAATAAATTCATTTTTCTTTCGTCTGAAATAAATACATTTTTACATATTTCAAATGAATTTGTTGTTGAACCACGTGACCCCACCTAATCTATTTCAACCAATCCTAGCCTTCTTCCTCAAAGCGAAGCGTTGCGTCTACGTAATGGCAATGAACAATGATGCAAACACGTGTTCCGCGATACAAAAACTGATAAGAAAGGAAAAACTGATGAAACCGTGCCAGAAATATGATAATAATTGTTATTATGTCTTTATTATTATCGTGATATAGTTTTTGAAGATCTCCCGAACCGGAATTCAACATATTTCAAGCAGAATTTTTTTATGAAACACGTGGTTTTGGTTGAACTGTTTAGTGCATGTTTGCATTATTTTGTTTTGAACGGTGAGTCTAACATCAAAATTTTTTTTTTTTAATTTTATTGAGCTGTGTGTATGAATAGCTAATTTTTATTTTATATTTATATGTCTACCAATATTCAAACGATGTTATTTGTGTTAATAGAAATAATTTCAATGAATATTATTTCCCTGGTTTTATATTTATAATTTCAAGTTAATATGAAATTTTGTTTATTTTTTATGAATTTGATCAAATTTCAATCGATTTAATTTTGATCTAGTAAATTCGTATTGTAGGGACCCTAAAACGTGCTTATTCATTAAAACACCATCGAATTTTTTGACCAAAAACAATACCTTCCTTACCTAAAGGTGACGCAACAACGGAAGATAATAAATATAATTTTATTTTAATATTTAATTATTCATTTAATAGAGTCATTATCTAATAATCACGCCACTATCGGTTCGCCAGTCTTATGTTTCTTCTCAACAAACACAACTTGCCATGTTTTAATTGTTTTAATTTTTAATAGTGAAATATTGTTGTATATTGTTGCAAATTAGCAACAATGGTAAGTTTAAACAATAGTTTAAACGTTTTAATAGTTATTTATGCTGATAACATGTTTTATTATTGAAATACTTGTGTTTTAAAATAAATTATTTTTGTGTTTCAGATTTCCAGTGAATGAAAAAAGTTTCTTGGAGTTTGCTGTTGCAGGGAGCTGTCCTGGGGCCGCTGAGACGTCTTGGGCCGTAGCTGATTCTTCTTACTGGTGGCTGAGCTGTGTTCATCAATGTAAGTCGTTATTATTATGTGCGTCTCTTCCCTGTCGCTTTTTTGCTATTTTTTTCAGCATAACACAAAAGTAAATTCATTTTCTCCTGAAAATATGATTTATGTTGTTGAATTTAATTCAAATAATCATAGTTTCTTCTATATTTTTTTCTGAGGCACATTGTGTATATCTATATCTATGTTATTAACATACCGGGCGTCGTAACTCGTTATAAGATAGTAAATAAATCGGCGAAACTTTTTTTTATTATACATATTTAAGTTAGTTTAAATAAATATCTGTTCGTTCAGTAATAGGTTTTTCCACAAAAAAATTGTATTTGTTTAAAAATATTTTTAAACAAGTATGGTTTACAATACAGGTTTCCAGCGAAATTTCCAAGGAGGGTAAAGGCAGATCAACAGCAGGGCTTTTCTAAAGCTTTGTATAAGGCTTTAAAGACTTTAAGGCCAATCTACAACCATAAGAAGGCAGCAATAGTTTTAGTTATTAAAATCGCGATTATTTTTTATTAATGTTACATTAAAATTAAATTCATTTGCATTTTAAAGTTAGGATAAAATATAAAGTTAGGTAAAATATAAAGTTAGGTAAAATATAATTAATGTTGTGCCGATACTTTTTCGGATTCTGGTTGGTTTCCGCGTTATTTAAGGACAGGGTAGTGGTGTTTTTATTTGGAGTGTCTAACCCATTATTTAATTTAATAATGCACATGATTAGTTGTTAAATAAATGATTAGAAATGTGAAATACTCGGGTTCAAAACTATATAAAAATATATACATGTATATACATTTTTGTTTTGAGTGGTTTGCTATCCCTATATTTCAGATTTTATTAATGGGTCCTTTACTATAGTAAAAAATCTGTTGTAACCATCACAATACCTCTCTCCACTTCCGTTTTTGATTACATAAGTATAGGGCGCGAGCAGTCATGTGATATTGTTGGCATTGACAAGCAGATATGGGGGCCCGTGTCAAAATGACAATTAGTAATTATGTACATAGATGTCAAATGTCAGAATTTTTTATTATTATTATTTTAAGATTTTATAAATTCACATAGTTAATTTGTCACCAGGAGTGTGGAATTTACTTGTGGGAAATAAACCACATGGAATTGGAAAATCACTAAATTTAGAATGAAAAATTATGATATTTGACATCTATGTACATAATTACTGGCTATCATTCTGACACGGGTCCCCATATCTGCTTGTCAAGGCCAACAAAATAAAATGACTGTTCGCGCCCTATTGTTTTTAACATTTCTTGTATACTTATACTCTACTCCAAAAATTCTACTTACATCTATTCTTTATATTTAGATTTTTTAATTTTAAATTCATTCTATGAAAAAAATTAGTCCTCTTCTCATTTTTCGAAATGTTTCCAATTCATTGTCGGGATTGACAATATTTTTGATGTAATATACCTATAATTTTAAATATTTAACTATTAATACAAGAAGAAATAATATAATGTATGTACTTCCCAGAAAATATCTTCAGTAATGTTTCTGGATTTTTGACACTGACATTTATCTCTCAGTTTCAAACATTTTAAATTTCAATTGGTTTCCATGATCTTATTTTGGCTGTGAGATTTACAACATATTATTACATACCGTACAGTTTTTGAGAAATCATCGTTCCAACATCCCCACATAATACACACACACATACACACACATACATATAAACACATACAAACACCTACACACACACACACACACAGACATCATCGTAAAAATATTAAAATCGGATTGTAGGGACCTTAAACCGTGTTTAATCATTAAAATCTGAATATGCGATATTTAGCATAAATCCGAAACCTCTCTTAGCGAGAAGTAAATCTAAAAAAATGGTTTTTTTATATTAAAACTTGTTCAAAAAACATTATTTTTTTTTACTTTTTAAAATATTCGAGTTTTCAAGCCTTCTGTTTTATATGAAAGTAAAGAATAATGTTGAATAACGTAGCTGCCAGTGCCAATCAAAATTTGGACTATTGTATATATTATACGTATATTACGTATTTTTTTATTATTTTATTAAATTATTAGCCACGAAAATTATTTTATGTCATGCTGGTTTCTAAAGCAACGTTTTTTGTACAATTTATAAAACAAAAAGTGAAACATTAAAGTCCTAGAACTTTAAAATATCTAGGACTTTAAAATTTTACCTTCATAATGAATCCTTTATTTATGACATTAAATTGTTTTCGCCTCAGTAGCTTCATCCAAAATATCTCAAGGAATGTATTTTTCATCAATTATAGCGAATAAGAATGTTCATGAAACCAGAAAAATTCAATTTCAATCTGTCAAAAATTTTCCTAGGATTTTTGAACAATTGCGACTTAGTTTACTTATACAAAATTCATAGTGCTACAAATTGCTGCATATTTCTTTTTATAATTTATTCGGAAATGGTGCTATGGTACCTCGTAGGTTTAATTTGTGGAAGGGTGCTTTCTTTCCGCATACTGGAAGTAATAAAGTATAAAGGAGATTTGGATCACCAAAACTTAAATTTCTTTAAATTTTATTTGGACGTTTCGAGAGTTGGCCATCTCCCATCTTCAGCATACAGTGAAAAAATTTAAAATAGTGACTGGAAACAAATGTTTGTATGAACAGCAGTTAAATTTAAGATTGCTGTTCAACCCTAGATGTATACGTACCCTCTGATATAAATATATTAACAGCAATAAAAAAATAATTTTTAGGTTACAATAGTTAAGACTATATTGGGGCATTTCTTATTTTATGTATTAATAAAGTATACTGAATTTGAATATAATGTTATTAAATAAATTGCTCATTTAAAAAATAATCTACGGGCAAATATATGACAAAAGACAAGTCCCAAAATTTTTCGTTCCAACAGTAAATAATACTATATTTATGTTAGTATTATCTATAAAACTAAGGGTAAAGGTAACTGACAATATACTCAATTAATTCCCATCTTAAATTTTAGTACTTTAATAAAAGTTATTTGCGAATTATTAAAGACGAAAGCATTTGTCACATGCAAACAATGGTTTATTTGCAAATAAATTATTATTAAACCTAAAAAAATATATTAAATAAATGAAAATAAATAAATATTTCATCACGGCATATTACCCATTGCTGGGTGTGCCAATCTGCTTCATACACAGATATCGGTAATGATGGAATATTTGTACCGTGCGGGCGCTTACCAGGCGTCACCTCACGGGCACTCATTGCTGGCGTGGAGAGTGCGCCACAGGGGTCAATTTTGTGCCATTAAAATGCGATGTAATTTTGGCGTCGGTCGGGATCGAACCCGGGTCCTAGATTCGCGACCAGACACTCAGGCACACGGCCACGAGACCCCATAAAAAAAATATTATAAGCAATGTATTCAAGTTCTATACATTCTATTAATATACCATATAAAAATTTGTTGAATTGGAGTAATAATCATAGCATCCAGAAGTTTATTTATTCTTTTTTTTAATATAATTATAGGTGGTGTACTTTATTAAATAATCACTTTGCAAATAATTTTACTAAAAAAATTAAATTGAATATAGAAATTAATTGAATATATTGTCAGTTTCCTTTACCTTCAGTTTTATAAATAATACTAACATAAATATTGTATTATTTACTGTTGGAACTAAAAAAAATAACACATGTCTGTTGTCATATATTTCCCCGTAGATTATTGTTAAAATGATAAATTTAGTTAATAACATATTTAAATTCAGTACACTTTATTAATACATAAAATAAATAAAAAATGCCCAAATATAGTCTTATTGTAATCTAAAAATGTATTTCTTCTTGCTGTTAATATATTAAAATAATATACATTTCTCTTCCATGATTTCTACATTTTCATAAAGGACTTTTCGATAAGCAAATATTAGTTACATAATTTCTAGACGTCAAAATTAGATTTGATGCATGAACTCTATTGTACGAGTACAATATGCGTGCACTCATACACTAAATTAAGAAATTAGTTACAATATCGTAAATAAATCGGTGAAACATTTTTAGAGTTATTTTAAATAAATATCTGTTTAGAAATAGGTTTCTTTTCCCAAAAAAAATGTATTTGTTTAACTTTTAAATAAGTACGGTTTACAATACAGGGTTCCAAAGAAGTTTCCAAGGAGTGTAAAGGCTAGTTTAAGCCTTTGATGAACAACAGCTTTGTTTAAGGCTTTGTGTATCAAGTTTAGTCAAATTCACCTTGATATAAAATCTTAAATACTAAAACTTAAAATTTTTGGATTATATTTTAATATATATTTCATTAAAAACTGTTATAGGCTTCAAGTAAAGTACCACTTCCGGTTTATCAAGTTTAGTCAAAATACAATGACCGCTAGTATGAACAGTGATTAAAGGTGATTAACGAGCATTTGATTAGCATTGTTTTATCTCTGTCAATCGTTTATAGATTATTTTAGAGAAAAATACTTCAAATAAAAGATGTGTGCAATTAATTTCTCTACAACTTTTACTTGAAGTATTTTTCTTTAAAATAATAAATAAACGATTGACAGGGATAAAACAATGCTAGTCACATGCTCGCTAATCACCCTTAATCACTTGTTCATACTAACGGTCAATATGTTGTTCCCCTTGATATAAAAGCCTTAAATACTAAAATTGAATATTTTTGGATTATATTTTAATATAGTTTTTCATTAAAAACTGTTATGGTCTTCAAATAAAGTACCACTTCCGGTTTATCAATTTTAGTCAAAATATAATACATTGTTCCCCTTGATATAAAAGTCTTAAATACTAAAATTGAATTTTTTTGGAATATATTTAATATAGTTCTTCAATAAAAATTATTATGGGCTTCAAGTAAAGTACCACTTCCGGTTTATCAATTTTAGTCAAAATATAATACATTGTTCCCCTTGATATAAAAGTCTTAAATACTAAAATTGAATTTTTTTGGAATATATTTAATATAGTTCTTCAATAAAAATTATTATGGGCTTCAAGTAAAGTACCACTTCCGGTTTATCAATTTTAGTCAAAATATAATACATTGTTCCCCTTGATATAAAAGTCTTAAATACTAAAATTGAATTTTTTTGGAATATATTTAATATAGTTCTTCAATAAAAATTATTATGGGCTTCAAGTAAAGTACCACTTCCGGTTTATCAATTTTAGTCAAAATATAATACATTGTTCCCCTTGATATAAAAGTCTTAAATACTAAAATTGAATTTTTTTGGAATATATTTAATATAGTTCTTCAATAAAAATTATTATGGGCTTCAAGTAAAGTACCATTTCCGGTTTATCAATTTTAGTCAAAATATAATACATTGTTCCCCTTGATATAAAAGTCTTAAATACTAAAATTGAATATTTTTGAATTATATTTTAATATAGTTTTTCATTAAAAACTGTTATAGGCTTCAAGTAAAGTACCACTTCAGGTTTATCAATTTTAGTCAAAATATAATATGTTGTTCCTCTTGATATAAAAGTCTTACATACTAAAATTTAAAATTTTTGGATTATATTTTAATATAGCTTTTCGTTAAATACTGTTATGGGATTCAAGTAAAGTATCACTTCCGGTTTATCAATTTTAGTCAAAATACAATATGTTGTTCCCCTTGATATAAAAGTCTTAAATACTAAAATTGAAAATTTGTGGATTATATTTTAAAATAGTTTTTCATTAAAAACTGTTATGGGCTTCAAGTAAAGTATTACTTCCGGTTTATCAAGTTTAGTCAAAATCTTATATGATGTTGTTCCCCTTGATATAAAAGTCTTAAATACTAAAATTGAATTTTTTTGGATTATATTTTAATATAGTTTTTTTTTATTAAAAACTGTTATGGTCTTCAAGTAACCCTTAACGCTGACTACAAGTTGTCACCGAGATATACTGCGGACTTAACACCATGCTCTCCAACAAAAATTACAGTAAAAAGAAGAGTCCATTAGAATGAAATAGTTGTATATTTCGTTCTCTGTCTTACAAAAATAAATATTTGCGAGGGTGTGTTCTATCCTGTCTTTCTTATTCTACGTAGTGTTGTCTCTCTCTTACAATATATTTATCTTTGTCACATAAAAATCAATATCTAGATCATGCACCCGCCGTTTAATAATTCACGTGGCGAACACTTTTGGGTAAAAACTGAGAATTTTAATTTTATTGATCTTTTGTTATGAATCAATGCCTCCCGTAAAACGTACATGTAGGAAAGATGTATAGTTTTAAGTAAAATGAAACAACCACTCTCAAGCGTGCTAAAGTGTACTTGATTTTTTTTTACAATATTTATCAACAATACCTCTCGCTAATTACAAATGTCGATAAAACACGCATACATATATGTATACATACACTAACTAAAGGAACAGTACCCCCCCCCCCCCCGCCAACTTATCACAGTTTATAGGTCACAGTAATTTCTTTCATCAACAATACCTCCCGCTGATCACAAATAGTGATAATACACACACATACATACATATACACATACATACATACAAACCAACAGTACCTCCTGCCAACTAACTGTGTGATGTACACATATTAAGAAATCTGATGTGGCCAGCACAATACCTCCTGTCAAATCTGTGTGTTTTGTAAATAACTAACTAAAACTAAAGTAACTCATTTCTCTTTCTATTTCAGATTGCATGCATGACCATGAGGGTTTCGGAAACATGGAAGTGGGAGTAGAAGAGGGCAGAAGAAGAAACAGGAGACATGTATAAGGTAAGAATCTTAATAGATTTCATACTATTTACAATTCTGTGGCTTTATGGCAAAAGCCATTTAACTTTTATTCTTTTTATCATTATTAAATGTATTTATTTGTTTGGCTAATATTGTTGATAATGCAACAATACTTTATAATCCAAGAGTCGAAACTTGGAATAAAAATGAATAGTCAATAAAGACTACCTGAAACAGTTTTGTCTGTATTGTGCGTGAAATATTTGCACTAGAGCAACTAAGAATTGGAAAAGTGGTGCACTTTCCACTTGTATAGTTGCACCCGACGGACAGGATGGTACAAAATGAATGGCCTTCTCTGTACTATTTTTTATCAAATTTCGAAATATCAAATTAAAGCAAATTTTAAATACTTTTGAAACCATTTAAAAACTGTTGGACAAAATACCTAATTATTAACTTGTTCTCATATTCAACCATGAGAACTTTGTCAGTGAAATATGACTATTATAAATGTCTAAATATTATCTTGTACTCAAATTCGATTTTGAGTACTACATTGAAAGAAATATAACATTCATGAATGTCTGTATAATATTCAAACAAATTAAAATTGAAATATCGACTGTTTATCAATATAAAATCAATATTTGGTAACATATGATTAGCATATTATGTTTCAGGAATCGGACATCAAGAAGACTAGATTAATATAATAGAAATATAAGTTAGTTATAAGTTCTATGAAATGTATTTTCAGGTCTTAAATAAACTCTGGCTCATCGCGCCGTTGAGCAAACACGCGTTTTCTTTAAAAATTAAAAATAAATTGATTTAAAGTTGAAGTGCATTATTCCCTTGCGATAATTCATCATAAAATCGTGCGTTCTGATTGCCCAGACGGCATCTAGGGAGAGTGAATGTGAAAAAAAAAATTGTATGAATTGGTGTGTCGGGGCATGCTTGCTGTCGAATGGTGAGAGAATCAGGAAGTAGGGGGTGTGAGATTCGAAACTTGTTTGTGGGTTCGGGTTTCCTTATTTTTTTATTATTATTAACATCACGGTTAGTGGGATAGTTAGGCAGGATTCGTGCGCGATTTCCATAATTGAGTGGACTGATATGTATAGCATTCACAACGCCATGTGAAACCTATATTCTGGTGGATCGCTTCACATTTGTGTGAATGTTTCTAGGGACAGTTTAATTCTTTTGTACTAGTGCTGACCATCGTTCGTACTGGCCGCTACTCTAGATTTGGATGCGTTTTATCCGCTAGACTCAAATGAGAAAAGTTTTAAACGAACCTGAATGCTTGCACAGGAAGCTTTCTTATGGCCGTATGTGCTCTCCTCATCCGGAGGCAACGTAATCATCGTTTAATTTTAATGGCAACGTATAATTTAAAGACAAAATAAAGTTTTTCTTTGATTTAACTTTGTTTGAGCACACGGGTTAACCGCGTTCGGTGTTAGGTGTTTCGGGAATGGCCGGGCGATGCCATCGGGAGTAGCTCTTTATTGCATCCAAGCCGAGGAATAAACATAATTGCTTCCCTTGTCCTTAATTAGCTCGCGTTGTAGGCTGTAAATCCATGTGGATCGCGTTGGGTCGGCTTAATCCCATCGTAAACCATTTGTGAGGGCCATTCCGGCGTTCTCACTTTTTGTCTTAGTTCGTATATCTCTCTCTCTCTCTCTCTTCCACTTTAGCTTAGCATAGTCTAAATATAAGATAACTTGCGTAGACATAAGATAGCTTAGATATAAGATAGGAAAGGGTTGTTTTTGCTTTTTGAGAGAGAGAAAATTAACGTAACTTACCATTTTTAGATTTGCTTTTGTTTGAAAAAGATATTAACGTAAGATAGGTTTTTTTGCGCACTTCATAAACTAAATTTGGGGGGAACTACAATAGTTTAAGTTAGATTATAAGGTATTATTGTATACGGAATTGTATTTATTTAATAAATGGTATTGAGGGTGGTGTGTCCCTATATATACCATTTATTAAATAAAGCGTTTCATTTATAGTTTTAAGATAGTTATAAGTTAAGAGAATTCCCCACCGCCGCTGTTGCCGAAATTGCAGTGCCGATTGCAATGCGTCTCCATGGCTTCCTCTGCATAAAGACTTCTTTAAAATGTTTGTACAATAAAACAATCTTTTAATTTTGTTTATTTTTATTTAAACCCATCTCATTAGTTTTAAAGTTAGGTAGTTTTAGTAAAAATTGTAATTATTATTAAGTTATTTGACGCGATCAGGGCAAAGTTAGATTTTAAGTGTTTATTGTAAACGAAGCTTTATATTAATAAGTATTATATATTTTGGTGAGTGGGTGGTTGAGGCGGTGACACCAAAAAAATATATAATATATTTAATATAAAGGTTCTCGCAATCGGTCTTAAACCGAATACGAAATCTTGTACCTTTAACAATGGGAACAAGGAATCTTATTTGAGGATGCCAAGTTTTAGTTTGTTAAATTAGTCCATAAGTATTGTAAACGGAACTCTAATATATTATATATTTGGGCGATTTTAGTCTAAAAATATATAATATTAATTTAAGAGTTTTGTATCAGTTATAAAACTAAAATGTTTGTTACCAAATAAAATTATTATGATTATTTTATTTGTTGTTTATTATTTTGCATCTTTATTCTGTAAATAAAAGTTAAATCTTCCGGTTAAACTTTTATTTGTAGAATAAAGATACAAAATAATTAACAACAAATAAAATAACCATAATAATGACAATTTTTATGGTAACAAACGTTTTAGTTTTATAACTAACCCCTGTGTGACATTGTTATAAATTGTTGATAGATTTGTTAATAAATTTAGTGGGAAATAATTATGAACAGAATTTTTAAACTCTAAATCTTTTACTTTTCATTTGTTATATTTCTGTTTATAATTGTTATTAAATTTGTTAACAAATCTATTAACTATTTATGATTGTCAAACAGTCCTTTGTAATAATAATGCCAATAAACTTTGATTTTTATGAAATAAAATGTTGTAATTTCTTATATCTAAATATATTTTTATATTATTAAAAAATTGAATTTTTTTCTAAGTCCCTACACGTATGTAGTTTTTTAAACGGCCACCAGTTGGCAGCACCTGTCGAAAATGATAGCAACAAAAGAGTAAATCTGACTAAAAAAATATTTTTTTGTGTACATAACGACGTACATACACAATTTTCAATAGCCTTTAGAATTTAGACTAATTAAATATGGGATGTTATGTCCATTTTGAATGCGGGCTTACAGTTAGCATCCATGTATCTGCTTCTGCTATCTGCAAAATGTTTTTTTTAAAAGTCCCTGTACGTCTGGAGTTTTTAAAACGACCAGGTTATAATTGTTTTTATTCGTTTTCATTACATGGTGAATTATAACAATCATGTATCATGATTCCAAATTCACAATAGGCCTTAGTTAAATGTTTACTGGAAGTAGGTGCTACCCCCTAACGGCCATTTTCGGAACTATTTACAATCCCGTATGTACGTTTGTATAAACATAGCAATATTTCTACTTACCTATATTTTTAGGGGTAATGCTTTACGATAGGTCTGAAAATTTTACAGAATTCATCCCCTAAGTAGAAGGAATTAAAAAAATAGACAAATTAAATTTTAATTTACATTTTATTGTATAAAATATTGTAGATTAGGATAGTTTACATGAAATACAACAATGTAAGATACAAAAAACAATAAATACATATAAAATTTACACAAACTATTATTTAAACATCCCTATTTTTAATTTTCAGGACAAGGGTAAGTATATTTATATAAAATATTGTACTATTGTACATTAGGGTAGTTTACATGAAATACAACAATGTAAGATATAAAAAACAATAAATACAAGTAAAGTTTACACAAACTATTATTTAAATATCCCTATTTCTAATTTTTCAGGATAAGGGTAAGTATAGTTATTTATAAAATACAATGAATAAGAATAAAAAATACAATTTAAGCTATGAACATAATAAAGACAACAATGTATTACAAATAAATAATAAAAATATCTTAAACTAATACAAGTTTTTATTTAACAACCCCGTATTCATTGAAAATACCACAACAAAGAGACAGGGAAGTATGTACAGTTCACTGAACTCTAATACTTATCGTAATAAGTATTAGAGTTCAGTGGTACAGTTGATTCGGCTTCATTGGGACGACAGAGAAGTATGAGAACTCTAATTATGCATATTAATAAATGTTATTAAATTTGTTCAACTTTTTTAAAAATACAAGCTGTCAAATTTTAATTAGGCAATTTTTAAACCCTTGGCCCTACGCCCTTGAAACTTGAATATGTTGTTCTACGACCCCGACATTTCAAAGGATACTAAGGGAACGCGAAATTTCAAGGAAATCGCTCAAATCCCAGCCGTTTCCGAGATACAAGCCCCTAAAGATTTTGGGGGGTATTTCACCCTAATTTGCCTGTTTAAAGGAATTAAGGGCTGAAAAATAGCGTATCGGGCGTATGTTGACCCGCTCTTTCGATTGACCTGCGCAGAATTGCTTATAACTCTTTAGTTTCAGATATATTTACCCTTCAAATTTGTAGGGGTGTATGGATTAGCTAACTTTGTTATTAATAGGGCCAGAAGGGTCGAATAAATTTTATTACACTAATTTGGACCTGTAGATTACGAATATGAGCTCAAATTTCTCCCAATGGCACATTTAAGCCCTTCTACCTCTCTTAGTTTCAGAGTTATTACACATTTTTCTTAATTAAAAATGTTGCGTTTTGAATTCGCCCTTTAAATTAGCTCTTAGGGAAAATATGACTACGGATTCGTAATCTACGGGTTGAAATTAGTATAATAGAATTTGTTTCGCATTTCTAACCCTAATAGTTTCATAGTTACAGTCCATTTTTCTTATTTAGTGTGATGTTGTGTTTTGAATCAAAATGTTTCAATTAAAAGCTGTCAAATTTCAATTAGGCGATTTTGAAACCCTTGGCCCTAGGCCCTTGAAACTTAAATATGTTGTTCTACGACCCCGACATTTCAAGGGATGCTAAGGGAACGCGAAATTTCAAGGAAATCGCTGAAAACCCAGCCGTTTCCGAGATACGAACCCTTAAAGTTTTCCAAAGGGTCCTAGCTATAATTCGTATATTTGAAGGGCTAAAGGGATGGAAAATAGCGCATCTGGGGTATTTGAACCCGCTCTTTCGATTAGGCGGCGCAGAATTGTTGAAAACCCTTCTGTTTACAACATTCTTAGCCCTAAAGTTTATGGCAAAGGGCATACGCTAACTCCGTTATTAAAAGGGCTAGAAGGGCGGGAATTTTTTTATTAGGCTAATTTTGACCCGTAAAACACGATTCCAAGGTCAGTTTTTTCCTAAGGGTCATTTTAAGCCCTTTGCCCTTTAAATAAGCCCTTACGGTAAAATTTGACTTCAGATTCGTAATCTACGGGTTGAAATTAGCACAATAGAATTTATTTCACTCTTCTAGCCCTAATAGTTTCCGAGATATGGACCGTTAAAGTTTTACGAAGGGTTTAACGCTTAAATTCGTTAATTAAAAGGGCTACAAGGTCGAAAAATAGCGTAACGGCAGGATTTGAGCCCTCGCTTCCCATTGACTTGCACAGAATTGATGAAAACCCTATGGTTCACAATATATTTGCGCTTCAATTGTGGCGAAGGGCCTAGCCTAATTCCTGATCTAAAAGGACTAGAAAGACCGGACAAGTGTTGTTAAACTTACTTGGATCTGCAAAATTGAAATCCGTGGTTGGATTTTCCCTAAGGGCTCAAATAAGCCCTTAGCTCTTTATAAAAGAGCGGACTCCTATCGGATGGTTATTTTCGTTCCTAGAGAACTTAATACTAAAGGATAGGTTAGGAAAATTCGAAAAAATCATTAAATATTAAGATATTTCCCTGTCTCTTTTGTTATTACATAGGAAAGGTAAATAAAAAACTGTTTTGTTTTTTTATTCTCATAAAAATCATCTATTATCTTCATCCATTGTTGTAGTTACCATATCCTATCGCTGGGTGTAGTACTGGGGGGGGGGGCTAAAGGGGATCTGAAAACAAACATAAACAGTGTTTATTTTGAGCGCCAAAGTATAAAAAACGTAATCAATTAACACTTAATTAGTGTTAGTTGTTACGTTATAATATTAATATTTTAATATTATATTTTTATAAGGGAGACCTCAGTTCCTTTCTGGCTTTGGTGAAGTGAACATGGGGTGCTTGTGAATAATCGTGTATTGCGATAGTGTAGTGTTGATAGGAATCGAAAAGCTTAGTAGTTTTTATTACAATCATTCTCTTATTCGATTTATAGTTCGCGATATAAATAAGAGTATTCAAATTTACGCTAAAACTATATTTATTAGTTCATTATTACTGGATATTTTTAACTTTGTTTTATTAAGTGCTGCAATTGTTAATTTAAATAGTGCGAGTGTTGTGTAATGATTACTTGAAATTGTATTCTAATCAGTGTACATCGCCAAAGACGATACACTTCAGTGATGAAGCACTAGCGGACGATATGTTGAGAAAATTCGCCGATCATTACCATTACAAGAAGGTAAGTACTAAAATATTTGTTGTTGAAATAATTCGAAAAAATCATAGAACCTATGTTTATAAATATTAAATTACTAAATTTTAGACACGTATGTAGAAAATAACGTTTAATCCGAAAAAATATACGTCAACTCTTTATCTCTACCCTATTTAATATGTAACGTCATTTCCGGCTAAACCATTAATTCTAGAAGAAAATTGTATATGACAAAAGTTGTAGAGAATTAAAAATTATATAAGATTCCCCAAAAAATATTTCTAATTTGACCTAGTTTTGTGTGTAGAAAAATTTGGACTTTTATTATTTTTTATAATTCAAAAACAAAATTTTGGGTATATACGCAAAAAAATACGTAGATTCCGAAAATCGATATCTAAACTACAAATCTCCACCCATTTTGGGGTATAATATTATTATCTACCAAACTATCAACTTTACAAGAAATATTATATGACAAAAGTTGTAGAGAATTTTAAGTTATGTAGATTGTCTAGTATATATTTTTCGATATTACCTCAAATTAAGGGTGTGAGCATTGAAAACCCTTTAAAACCTATATAAACCATCGTAACTCGGAATTAGTACGCCGTATGTTAAAAATTTAAACATATACCGTCCTAGAATTCAATTTACTACAAAAAAGGTCCTATACACTTTTTTTCTCTATCTCTAACCGTTTCCGAGATATGAATTTAAAATCTGAGATTCTCCAGGGGCGATTAACTCACATTTATATTTTACAGAGATCTGGCGAACCGGTTCAAGTCTTCACGATAAGAAGGAGATGGTTTCCTGATGCTGGCTACGAAATGAAATCCACCAGGTACAGAGAGAAGCCCCAGGATACTCACGAACGGGTCCTCCAAGTCGCGATGTCTGCATCTCTGACCACCGGAACTTCGTAAACGTGATCATCTGTAACAAAAAATAAGATTTATTAAGAAAATTGCAAATGTAATAACTTATTTATTGTATCTGCAATTTGTGTTTATCTGTATTAATAAAACCGCTTTTCTATATTAATATCTAAAGTTGAAATATCCTATAAAAAAGTATTTGTCAACATTTCATCAATTTTAAAACTTTGCTTATTTATACAGAGGTGCATGCTCAATTCAAATTTGAAACGTACAAGTTCGTATCTTGTTTAGTTTCAGAGATATTGAACCCTGGAATTGAAATTTCTTATAGAAAAACATTTATCTTTGAACAAGCATAAATGAAAATTTTTCATCATTTCACCAACTTTGCAAATTGGCATGTTATTAAATAAATGCATGCTGAATTCATATTTGAAACGAACAAGACCCTATTTTGCTTAGTTTCACAAATATTGAGCCCTAAACTTGAAAATTCTTATAGAAAAACATTTGTCTTTGAACAAGCATAAATGAAAATTTTTCATCATTTCGCCAACTTTGAAAATTAGCATGTTTGTAGAGAAATGCATGCTGAATTCATATTTGTAACGTACAAGTCCCTACCTAGCTTCGTTTCAGAAATATTGAGCCCTAAATTTGAAATTTCTTATAGAAATACATTTGTCTTTGACAAGCATAAATGAAAATTTTTCATTTCACCAACTTTGAAAATTGGCGTATTTGTAGAGAAATGCATGCTGAATTCATATTTGAAACGTACAAGTCCCTATTTTGCTTAGTTTCCGAAATGTTGACCCCTAAATTTGAAAATTCTTATATAAAAACATTTGTCTTTGACAAGCATAAATGAAAATTTTTCATCATTTCACCAACATTGAAAATTGGTGTATTTGTAGAGAAATGCATGCTGAATTCATATTTGAAACGTACAAGTCCCTATTTTGCTTAGTTTCCGAAATATTGAGCCCTAAATTTGAAATTTCTTATAGAAGAACATTTGTCTTTGAACAAGCATAAATGAAAATTTTTCATCATTTCGCCAACTTTGAAAATTAGCATGTTTGTAGAGAAATGCATGCTGAATTCATATTTGAAACGTACAAGTCCCTATTTTGCTTAGTTTCCGAAATGTTGAACCCTGAAATTGAAATTTCTTATAGAAAAACATTTATCTTTGAACAAGCATAAATGAAAATTTTTCATCATTTCACCAACTTTGAAAATTGGCATGTTATTAAATAAATGCATGCTGAATTCATATTTGAAACGAACAAGACCCTATTTTGCTTAGTTTCACAAATATTGAGCCCTAAACTTGAAAATTCTTATAGAAAAACATTTGTCTTTGAACAAGCATAAATGAAAATTTTTCATCATTTCGCCAACTTTGAAAATTAGCATGTTTGTAGAGAAATGCATGCTGAATTCATATTTGTAACGTACAAGTCCCTACCTTGCTTCGTTTCAGAAATATTGAGCCCTAAATTTGAAATTTCTTATAGAAAAACATTTGTCTTTGACAAGCAAAAATGAAAATTTTTCATTTCACCAACTTTGAAAATTGGCGTATTTGTAGAGAAATGCATGCTGAATTCATATTTGAAACGTACAAGTCCCTATTTTGCTTAGTTTCCGAAATGTTGAGCCCTAAATTTGAAAATTCTTATAGAAAAACATTTGTCTTTGAACAAGCATAAATGAAAATTTTTCATCATTTCGCCAACTTTGAAAATTAGCATGTTTGTAGAGAAATGCATGCTGAATTCATATTTGTAACGTACAAGTCCCTACCTTGCTTCGTTTCAGAAATATTGAGCCCTAAATTTGAAATTTCTTATAGAAAAACATTTGTCTTTGACAAGCATAAATGAAAATTTTTCATCATTTCACCAACTTTGAAAATTGGCGTATTTGTAGAGAAATGCATGCTGAATCCATATTTGAAACGTACAAGCCCCTATTTTGCTTAGTTTCCGAAATGTTGAGCCCTAAATTTGAAAATTCTTATAGAAAAACATTTGTCTTTGAACAAGCATAAATGAAAATTTTTCATCATTTCGCCAACTTTGAAAATTAGCATGTTTGTAGAGAAATGCATGCTGAATTCATATTTGTAACGTACAAGTCCCTACCTTGCTTCGTTTCAGAAATATTGAGCCCTAAATTTGAAATTTCTTATAGAAGAACATTTGTCTTTCAACAAGCATAAATGAAAATTTTTCATCATTTCACTAACTTTGAAAATTGGCATGTTTGTACAGAAATGCATGCTAAATTCATATTTGAAACGTATAACTTCTTATCTACCACTCTAGCATTCTTTCTATCAACCCTATCATAAATTATATTTCGCGGGAAGTCCTTCTTTACAAATAGAAATTTAAACAAATGATACGGGCGAGTAAAGAATTATGTAATACATAGACATAAATTATAATTTATAATTACTCTTTATTTTGATTGTTGGCTACTATTTTTTTATTATTATCTAATGCCTAGCTGTTACATATACTCATTTTGTCATTGTCAGTTTTATTGTTGCAGTGCTAGTGAACAGGCGTGTGTGGTGTGTGCTCGTGTACTGTGCCTTCGAGGACGACTTCCTGATCCTTGGAGAGAACTTTTGGATACCTTCAGGACTTGGCGTTATACTTAGGGAGATAATTTATTAATAGTAAGTTTTTTTTTAATATTGAACTACTTTATAGTACCCATTATTTGGTATATCAGTCATTATTTCTAAAGACCATTTAGGCTGTAGATATACTATATAATTGTATAATAATTGTTGATGTGTGGAAAATAATTGGAATTAATTTAAAATTATTTAGTGCTACAACTATACACAAATATCATATTGTATGTACTAAATATTTTACTACATATATTTTATTTTATATTTCAATATTCTTTTCAATATGTAACGAATTTCTCGCTCTTTCATATATTTTTTATTATAATAATAATTACACACGATTGAAACATATCTGAGTCCATATTATTATCTATAATCACTAATTTAAATATTATTTCGATTATATTTTTATTGTTACAGAAAAATGAACTCAGTCCTGGACGATGCGAGTGAGTGGCAGAAGGACGTACCTATATCCTGATTTCAACGTTGCAGATGATCATATTGTTGCAGAGCATCACACTGAGGACACCCCAACATGTATTGGCGCCCTTCAAGACTTATTTATAAGATTTATGTAAATAAATAAATAAAACTTATCCTCTTAAACATTAAATACTCGTAATAAAATTAATATATAGAAAAAACAAATCGTTCCATAATCAATTCATGTCATTATGTCATGTCATTATTCATAATATACATACATATATTTTCATTTTCATATATTTCACAGTTTCTACAGTATTTAAGGAATACATTCTTACATTACTCGTATATAAGAAATTCATGTACAATATATACAAACATACTTACGTACTATTCAAATAATACCTACAGAAATATAAAATCGTATCCGGCGATTCGAATTTCTGAAACTATGTATACATATAAAATAAACCCCTGAATCCAAATTCTAAAACCGCAAGTCGCTATTTCATTTAGTATTTGAGTTAATTAATTTTTATCATGATATGAGACAATAGCAATTTAGCTATCTTGAAGCAAACATAACTGACATTTTTTTCAGCAATTCGAATTTCTGAAACTTAGTTGTAATTTTCTTGAACGAAACATTACTGAAAATGTTTTCAGGGATTCCATAGTACTGAAATTACGTTTACATATAGAAAATAATCCTATAAATTCAAATAAGATTAGGATAATTCATTATCACTCTTAGTTCTTGAAGTATTTATTTTTAAATGTACTATACACAATATAATAATCACATTCGTAGTATTTAAAACTTTAAAAATTCAGTATCTCGAAACTATACTCGTATAAGTACATAATTGGAACTTTGCTCTATTTTTCTGTAAAATGTTTTGCATTCCCTACATAGATACATACATACACATACGAGTAATCTAATACTTTGAGAAACTTTGATCGTTTTAAATAAAACATAGGTACAACCGTTTCATTTGTATTATATTTATTAATAACACATTTAACCCTCTTCATACACCAGTTCAAAAACACTTCATAATAAATTCGCACTTTGCAAAATAGTAACTGTGTATCTAGAGCGGAAAATGACACTTTGCGCTCATGACGCATGACACACACTTTTTTCTACGTCCATTGAAAAATATAATAAAAACACTTTGGTTTCAAATCTAACCGTGAATACTTTCGTTTTTCATTTATCCTAGCTAAAAATTTACATTCCTATTTTAACCAGAAAAACTGCAAGTTGTTCTGTATACTTCAATTATCAATTTTCTGCTCTAAACTGACAGCTTGAGAAGCCTTCTTTGAAAATAGATGTAGAAAAAATTATATTGTCTCACTTAGAAAGAAAATCATATCATCGTTAAAAAACAATAGGTACATAATACTGTCACACTATTTATCATTATAGTCGCCGTCAAATAAGTATGGACTGATGCTCAACTTTTTTCCTTGTCTGCACCCTTCGGCGTTGCCGCTTCTTCATAACTTAGCATTTTCAATATGACCACTGAATTGGCAACAGTGTAAAATGTCCAGTCCATACTTATTTGACGGCAAGTATGGTATACTCGTACTTTATACACTATACATATTAGTATGTTCTTAGACATACCGTAAAAATTATATACATTTACTCTATTATGTTTATATAGAATAATATACCTTAATAAAATCATACAGAAAAACCCAAAAGTATTAATACTTCTTCATACTAATCTACTATACAATCATTATATTCAGTGGTAAGCTATAGCCTATTATTTTTTGTCCAAAAAAGAAAATGTAATATCTTAAAAACATTTTCTTTGCATTACTTGAGCGACAAAGTAGAACGGTACCCTGTCAATTAATCGTCACTACCTATGCTTTGTTAAAAAATTTATAACTCACCACTGATTATATTGAATACAAACACATAATAAATAAATGTATAATATATTTCATATTATTGTTAATTATTCTACAGACTTTACGCTGTAGGAAAACACTCATATATTGTCATATTTAAAAGAAAAACTATCTTTCATCTAGCGAGAAAACTATATACTTTTACTTACGCTATTGTATATAAGATAGAAAAATCATTTATAAAAAATACATATATGTGTGTTTGTATTCGTAATTGCATTGTTGATATTGTATTGTTGCACACACATTAAAATTATGTATGATATACATGACATTTCTATAATTTTCTGATTGTATATACATCCCATATATTGAATACACTTATCTAGTTAGGTATATATATTTCGCAAAACTGTACCACTAAAATGTATATCTTAATATGTTATCTAGACGTCGCAATAAAACTTATTCGTAATAAAAATTGAACTACATATTCTTGTTAAAAATCTATCATTCCTTATGCATATATTTAGCAGATAAATAATTTATGTATAGTACCATTTGCAAAGTCAAATTAGACGTAATTAGAGCACATATCATTTCTGTATTTGTGAATCTGCGAACGACTTATATGAGTAATGTATCACAAATACATAAATCAAAAATTATTTATTCATTGTTAAAGTAATGTACGTATTTCATGTATTATTGTAATATCATTATTATGTAACACATCTCTGACAAATAAATCCTTGTTATAAATAACAAACTATTTCATTCCAATACACCGATCAAAAATCGCATTCCAAACATCTAGGTTCATATCCCGCTTGCTAGCAAGCATTTTGTAGGCCGCCAATCTGCAAGCAGAACGGCGACCTACAAAATCCTGCAAACCAAACATCCAAATTCGATTCCCGCCTACTAGCTACCTGCACCCAGCAACCAGAAGAGCATATTCATCCCTTCCTAGCTAGCCACCAGCAAAACCACCAGCCCGTGCCTAGCCTGCGGTCTAGGGAGGGATCCTGGTGGCCAGCTGGCCAGCTAGCTAGAAATCCAGCCTGCTAGCTAGAAATCCAACAAAAGCATGTATATAGCTCGATTACGTAATTTCACGGAGCAGAGTGTCCGATTCGACACCACCACTCACGCTGAATGACTGTAAATTCATCAAACACTTGTATATAAGGCTGAAATTTGTGGTGGGAAGGCTAGGATTCATGAATCCACCACCAGGCGATTGAATTTTGAATTTTGTGGGAGAATGTCTTACTATAGCCTTTGGATTCTACGAATTTTAAAGTTTGATGATCACATGTCTTGCTACAGCCAGTAAATTTGAATTTTGTGGGAGAATGTCTTACTATAGCCTTTCGATTCTGCGAATTTTAAAATTTGGTCTTGCTGGAGCCAGCAAATTTTATTTTTGTCGAGTATATGCCTTGGAATCGGCTGAAAATCCGTCTGAGAGCTCAAAAATGCTCGTAGCGGCCGTAGAATGCTACTTTTCAGCCGCTACGGCTCTAAATCGTCGATTTTACACGATTTTTGAATTTTATCGACCAGAAGCCTTGCTGTAGGCTGTACATTGTCGATTATGTAATCGAGCTGCCGTGGATCGCTCGCTGTATTTCCGCGATTACGTAATCAGCTGCCATGCTTTGCTCGCTGTATATTGGCGATTATATAATCGAGATGCCGTGGTTCGCTTGCCGCTGCTCTCGGCTCGATCGCAAATCGATGCTCTAGTTCTAGTTCGTATTTAGGTGAATTGCAGGTTGTCTGAAATTTTTTAATTTTGGGTATGGAGAAATTGTGATTTTGAATTGAAATATTGTATTCATTTTATGGTGTTTATTGGTCATTCATACAATACATTTTTAAAACTAATATATAACGATATGAATTAGAACTTAGAAATAAATAAAATGTGTATCAATTATGTATTTTTCACATGGTTACATTATGTACGTATTTTGACACATTTTCTAAGACTTACAGAGCTGGAGATATTTTGGATGTTATATATATTACAAGACACAAAAGTAGATCAATGTATATTATAATTTTATAATGCAAATAGCTAGTATGTCTATAAGTCTTAGAAAAACTATATCAGGATATTAAGTAGAGCATAAATATAAATCAATTAATACCAGATATGTACAATCACATATTAATTTCTATCTTCCAATACTGTTAGCATATATGTACGTATTTTTAAAGTGACAACTAACGGAATTTGAATATTGGAGAACAAGGATTTATTGTTAAATTTGGTTCATTTTATTAGCTATTTTTTCGCGATTTGGTTTTTTAATATGTTCATGTATGCATTTATGAATTGAATGTTTTAACAGCTTAAAAATTAATTAAAGAATACATACATAATGTTTAACTAAAACATGATAAATAGGTCAGTAACACATATGAGTAAAAATGTATTAATCAATAAATAGATCAATATATGAAATTAGTTTTTTTTTTAATTATTTAGAATGAATCTTACTTATTAAATACTTATCATAATAAAAAGAGAAATCGTAATACAGTTATCTTGTGTAGTGTAAGTATGAACTAATTATATTAATTTCTTCGCCGGGGGAAGGGTTATTTTATATTTTAACCAAACATTAGGATTATGTTTTTTTCTGACACGATTGAATGTTGGAATATGTGATTGTATAATATTTGATATGTATGTAAGTATATATTATTTTCGTATATAAGTATCTCAGGCTATGTACTATGTATACATATACTATTTATATAGAGAGGTATAGTATGTATTTATATTTTTCACACACATTGACAAATAAACATATATATGTAGGTAACACACTAACACACAGTACACATATAATAATGACAACTTATAATAAATAAAACAAAACCAACACATTTATATTAAACGATATTATCGGCAATTATTATTTAGGTATTTATATTTCACTGTCGTCGTTGTTAATCCCGAACACACCGTTTGTATTGCTATCAATCGAGAAAATGTAGTTATAGATTACTGATATATGCACTATCACATATCAAAAATGCAAAAATTATTTTTGAAGCTACTTATATTTTCTTTTAATCAATAAAAGCTATTTTTATTTAAAGGTAAATGTATAATACTAATGTCTTCTTTTGCAAAATATTCAATTTTTGTTTCACAAACGTGATGTTACAGAATATAAATTTCATTACCATTATACCAAAATGCTTCAAATTAATTTTTTAAACTAAGAAATAGATTGGGGTTTGTAACACCCCACCAATACACTATTTTAATCAACAAAATATATCTCAAAAACTTAAATATACACCCAAATAATATTGGCAGCTTAAGACATACCACACACTTTTACGTTAAGTTCTTAAAAATAGTGCAAATTTTGTACGACCTTCAGAAAGCTAGGTTAGACATTTTGGGTATAAAAAAGTGTTAATACTTTACTAATGTAAAAGAATATTAAACGCAACAATACATTATACTCGTATGTATTTAGTCTGCATGGTTTTTGATGAATTCAATATATAAATACATATTTAGAACTTGAAGATGTACGTAACGTCATAATATATTTCAATATGATATTTGTCTTTAAATTTATGATAAAATCAAGTAATTTACCTTTCAAACTACAGCTAGGCATTCGAATTCAACTGCTTCAGTTCCATTTCACAAATATAACACGTAAATACACTATTTCAAACACAAAGTATATCACAAAAATGTAAAACCACGTGTTGACATATTCCTGCTAATTTGCACCACGTGTGGCGACGCTCACGGCCAGGGAATACCTGCTCACGGCGACACGTAATTAGTTGTAAGCACGATCGCGATTAGCGAAAATAACGAAGCTTATGATTGGTTGATATAGAACGAAAACTGGAATACGATGAAATCTTATGAATTTTCAACGGATAAAGAATATTTATATGAAAATGATTATATTAATTTAAATTCCGAAATAATAATTTGTAATTTGAATTCATCGTACAACAATGTGCATCAATTTTTACCCAAAATTATACATAAATAAATAATATAATAAGAGATTTTTTTGTGAATTATTTTGGTTTTATTGACATGTAGATGGTAATGGACACAAGTATATTCAAGGCAGGGTTTGTGGGGCGGGCATAAAGGTGTGTTCCTTCCGGGAAATTCTTCTTCACGTCTTGGTAAACACTCTCCAACGATGATATTGTAGAAAATCAGGTTTCATGTAGGAACGTTAAAACTTTCTGCATTTTTGTGGTGTATTGGCCATACTAGAACCCTGTAACATTTGAAATAAATAAAAGTTAGGATATTTTAAAGATAATATAAATGTTTATATTTGAATTTAAATGTTGAGACATCCGAAATTTAAAAAATATACATTTTCTTTCAAAATACGTTATTAATTCATTGTTCAAATAACTTCTAATAATTTTGTTTTTATTTTTACTATATTTGTTTTATTTGTTCATTTATTAAATGTAGCTAAATAATTGAAGAACTGTTAGTAAAAACAACCTTAGTCCATTTTTATCTTCCGCCACCATGCGTTTGACGATTTTTTTCCTAGACGATAACTCCAACACTACAATTCCAAAAATCAAATTCTTTCGTATTCCTTTCCTTTACATCCATATGAAGAGCTTATTAGATTTTGGTTATAATTAGTCAACAGAAAGTACCCTCATTTGAAGATTTTAATAGTTTTTCTTGAAAAAAAAACACTGTTAAATATTATTTTTTGATATTCAACGTTATTATAAATATTAAAGAATATTCTCATTATTTATACGAATTAATTGTATTTTATACTTCATATTCAATGGATATAGAGTTAAAAAAATTATAAAGAAATCAAATTTCATAAACCAGCCTGTATGTAACTCATATTTACAATATTTGGACTATGATTGTTTTTATCATAAACTCCTCAATTATTGTGAAAAAAATTATACAGATCTTTTCTGTTAATTTGTGGAGACGTTGGTCCCAACCCATTTTTGGGTATGGTTAAGCCCTGCCACCACGACAAGGTCTCTCCACTTGGGCAGGGAACCCTGTCCAAACCTCCTGCGATTCAAAGGAGTTGAGGACAGAGCCACCCCGGTCTAAACCACGACTGGGATGTCTTACAAAACTCTAACGATCTCATATTAACTACATATAGAATCGCCCGCGCCTGAAACCCTAACAAAAATGATAATGAGATGAAATGAACCTATTGTGGCTTGTTCATGGACGCGGCCTGCCGGGGCCAAGCGCGATCCAACCACTGCTATGCAATACGCCGATAAACTAATGCTCATCGTAATATGGCATTCAGTGTTTGGACCTACGACCGCGCCCTCCTCAATCCGCGAAATCCAACCCCGTGCAATCCTTACGGAGGGCCAGTTTTCTTGGACGAGGGTTGCTCACCTCACGGTAAAAAACAACTCTATTGTGATTACGAAATTAGCTGCTGGTACCAATTTTAGCAATCTGCAACAAAGCTATTTTTTACCATGTGTAAAGTCCACCGAACATTTTCATGCCCGCGAGAGACTTTCGGCGGAATCTGATGAGTATTCATTGCACAGTACAAGTACTGGCATACCGAATACCCAGTGCGCTAGAAAAAAAAGCATGTACACAAATAAATATATTATATTTATATTATATAGGAGCATATATAACATAATATAATATAAAGAAACAATCCCAAATCCCACCCCAAATGTATCATCATAAATCGATTTTCGCGAACAAATTTATGGCAAAAATTAACCCTGCAAACCCCAAACAACTTTAAGTTATTTTAAAAATAACAATACTATTAAAATCTGTTCAAAATTTCGCGATCTAGATGCCTGAAGACTCGCTCATCTCCCGATCCCTCGTAGTCCCCCGTTGTCCAGGTTCAGGGTACCTGGTCTAATCGATCCGGCCTCATACCGGATAACACGAGCTAATATAAACAAAACAAAAACAATCCGGGCCTCTTGCCGGTAAATTAAACATAAAAGTTAAAATTAGGATGACGATGTTTGTCCATTTCCCGGTCCCACGTTGTCCAGGTCCTGCGGACCTGGCCTAACCGATCCAGACCTCATGCTGAATCATACGGAACGGAATCGATCCGGACCTCATGCCGGGATACGCGGAAGTTAACGACCCGGGCCTTATGCCGGGTTACGCGAGCAAATTCACCCGAAACGAAAACTATAGTTTAAACTAGATTTAAAAGTTAAAGTTAGGTTAACGACGCGCCCCCTTAAACTATACTTAACTAGGCTGTACTGCAATGAAAGTTTTTATTTGACTTATTATTATTCATTATAATAGATATTTATACACCAAGTGAGTTAAAATAATGTTTATTCATAAAAAGAAAGTTAAATTGTTTAAGTGAATAAACATTTTTAACTCACATGGTTTATACAATATTTTATTCAATTTTGGCGAAATAATATGAAAACCCATTATATTATTTAATTTTAACAAAATAAAAACTAATCAATTAGTAGGCTATGCATGACAATCGTCGTTGATAGACATCAAGTCGTTTATATAAATTATAAAGAAACTTTATTTTCTGTGAATTAAATTTTTTAATTCACTAGCAAATAAATAGTTACTTATAGTTGTTGCTATGAAGTTAATAATGACAGTTTAAAACGTCAAAATTGAATAAATCTATCAATTAATACATTAAAAAATAATAAAAAATTGTAAACCCCTATTGTTAGGGGTGGCCTATTGTTCCTGAATAAACCTCAATCACACAAAACATTCAGGGGATCATTCATACAAATAAAAATTGGTTTTAGTTTTCATATTATTCTTATTTTTTTTTTGTTTTTGTTTTTTCCCATATACACGATCCACATTCATTCACACTTTTCATTCTTAATTATTTTTTTTATATCTTTTCATTTATTAAAAATTGAACAATCATTGCAATGTACAGCTACTTCCCAGCAAAACTGTGATAATTGTTATACTTGAAATATATTAGAAAATTAAATGAAATACTTAACATTTCCTCTATTTTATAATCGTTGAGTGCGGGATTTGAACCCAAAGCTAATTGGCATACAATAATAAAAATATTAAAAAATAGTGCAAACTGAAATAATTAAATGTTAAAAATTAATGTGAAATAATTTCTCATGAAACATATTTTGCAGACAGGATTTTCCCAAGTTACTATTATGAATAAAAATATATTGAAAATTTAAGAAAAAAAAAAATGAGTACAAATATGGCGCCCTATCTTATAACTAACTTATTCTAAGCTAACTTATTTCTAACTTAATTAAAGCTAGTCTCACTATATAAAATTTCCCGGGCAATTTTATAGAGCAAGATTTTGCTTACCCAGTCACTCACACACTGTCATTCCTTTATATGCCATAGTGTACTCAGTTTTATACTTATTTACAGTTGAAATAAACATTTATTTTATGAAAGCCTGTTTAAAATACATAATAATTACGGCTTAACACCCATTTCTGGGTGTATTATTTAACTTATTTTTATTTGATAGTTTGTATATTTAAATAATTCAATAAAAATCCTTGTCAACAATCTATGAGACATAGAAAAATGTTTGTTTCACAAATTTTGAAATTATAAATTTTAAATAGTTTGAATTAATAATTAAATATATGGATTTAGTTTTCTCTTTTGTGAAGAATGAGGCAAATACTTATTAAAAAATATACTTTAAGTTGAAAGTAAATAATAATTATATTTTTTCTATTTCGGTGTTCTCATAAGTCTATGAAAGCACTGAAAACACGTCGTTAAGAAGATCTATAAGCGCACTGTTTGATACAATACAATGTATTAATGTATAGAATTAGACAAAATTCACAGCACGCAATATATAAACTGTCAAAATGTGAAATTTCAATTGTTAGCGGGAAGCGCTATCAATATAACCGACAAAAAAACCACAAAACTATTAATAGAATTTTTTATATAAAAAAACATGTTTCATAAGGCCTGTTAACGCACTCGTCCTTGGTAAAACTTAGACTCGTACGTTAACAGATTGCCTTATGATATATGTATTTTAATGCACTATTATTTATTATATATGTAATACTAGTACTGTATTTTAAAATATTAATTCATTGTATTGTATACTGTATAGTATTGTTATGCCTTTATACCCAAATTTGGGTACAGCAACAATTATTAAATTGAGGAAAATGCCAAGTTATTGATCGAAAATATTTTGAAAATTAAAACAACAAACAGTATTAATTATTGCATTATAGTGAATTTAAATTGTATTTTTCATATTTTAGTTGATTTATAACAAGTATGATTTTATTGGGAAAACGTTTCATGCAAAATTTGATAAATTTTCAATTTGCTGGGAAGTCTTTTTCACATACCTTGTCTCAGGATAAACCTGGACATTTTACCAAAATACCAATATACAAATAAGTATCCCACGTTGTCCTTTGCGCCCTAGGATAGTCTAGGCGCACTATGTTTTAGTGAATTTAATTTTAGAAATTAAATTATTTGAAGGGTAGAGGTGACTACCACAGATTTGATACTACGAAATACAAATAAAAAAAGAAAGGAATGGTCGAGCACGGCCCAGCAAAGCCAGAAGAGTACAACCATCCTTTCAATATGAAGAACAAATTGTAAATGAGGTGTTAGGAGGATTAATATTTTTTTAAATAATGAATTATCTAATACTTGATAATGACATAACAACCGGCAAAAGACTTGTGCTGCAGACTGAAATAAACAATTAAATAATAATTTTTAATCGGAGATAAATTTACGTAATTTTAATAGTAAATAAAATATGTATTTTTAAAATAATAATTTTAAATTAATGTTGTTTAATGTAAAAACAACCAATGTCCCAATTTAGTAACTTGTGAAAAATTTACATATTTTCGTTTCTAGGCATTTTATCCTGTCCACTTTAAACTATAAAATAATTTGTGTGCTTAATTTTATTGCACAAGAAATGTTAAATATAAAAAAAATAAAAAATATTTCATCACGGCATGTTACCTATTGCTGGGTGTGCCAATCTGCGTCGTACACAGATATCGGTAATGATGGAATATTTGTACCGTGTGAGCGCTTACCAGGCGTCACCTCACGGGCACTCATTGCTGGCGTGGAGAGTGCGCCACAGGGGTCAATTTTGTGCCATTAAAATGCAATGTAATTTTTGGCGTCGGTCGGGATCGAACCCGGGTCCCCAGATTCGCGACCAGACACTCAGGCACACGGCCATGAAACCCCATATAATACTTATATAACCTACAATGGAAATGGCGAGAGATATTGTGCTGACCACAATCGATTTTTTTTATTATTTTGCACATTTTAAAATCTGAAACATTAAATGGAAGATTATTTAATTGGATTACAGAGGAGTGTGTGTTACATATTTTTAAAATCTTTTAAAAAATATATAATTGCTAATGATATTTATTAGTTTTGAATTGTCATTGTGCACATCGACCATTTTACAGAAAAGGTATATAAGTAAAAAAAAGATGCACATATTATAATATGATATATAAGTTAAAACTAATTAATAAATATTTTAAAATGTCTTGCAATTCATCAAATATAAAATCTACACAGTGATAGTGAAAACATTATTACTCATTAATAATTATGAATGGAACTTTCACTTATAAATATAATAAATGAATTCATTAATTAATGTTATATTTAATATTCTTCCCCTTCGTCTGCTTCTCCTTCGATAGAATCAACTCCCACTTCTTCATAATCTTTTTCTAAAGCTGCTAAATCTTCGCGAGCTTCAGAGAATTCACCTTCTTCCATTCCTTCACCTACATACCAATGCACGAAAGCTCTCTTTGCATACATCAAATCGAATTTATGATCCAGTCTGTAAATGCAAATATATTTTTTATTCTCAAGTTGCGATATTAACTATTTATTAATCATAGCACGACAATCTGTAGTAAAGATAGTATTTTCCAATTGTGGGTAATTAATTGGAATCATCTCGGAAAATTAGAAGAGTAGGACAAAATTTCTTCATAGAATGAATTTAAATTTAAAAAATCTAAATATAAAGAATATGCGAGAATACAGCTCGAAGGAAGACGATATTTAAATGTTATAAACACAAGATGAAAGTGAAGGTAGTCTCTACTCTGCAACGTAAAATACAGAAAAAAATGTATCTCATCGAAATAATGAGTAATGAAAGAAAAATGTACTTGGAGAATCTCATAATTCTTGATCTGTGACTATTATGGAGGTGACAAGTTTACGTTGAAGGACTTAAATTTGTTTCAAACATTGGGACAATGTACACGACCACTCTAGACTAGAGTAACATTGAACTGCAAAAAAGCTATCAAATTCTTCTCAAATAAGTTGTAAATATTGACAAAATTACAAATCGATATTAAAATAATCGGAGTGTAATCTATCCATCACTTTATTAAAGGAAATAAATGTGTTATTTAGATACAACATGTATGAAAAAATAAAATTTAAAAGAAGATATGTAAGAATAGATGCACATATCCAGATATATACATTTTAGACCGCCCAAAATTAATGATTTTTCTAGAAGAATATGAAGAGAAAGTAAACAAGAACGTTATTTGAATTAAAAATTTCTGTTACCAGCCTAAATTTTATATATGGTAAACTCTACTTTGTAATTTATTGTACAGTAAAAATTTTGAAATATGTCCGATCAAGGTCATCTGTATCATCAACGAATTAACAAATTGGCATACATTTATTCCCTTCCTTTACAAAGTCTTTAAGCGTGTGCGATAAGGATGGATATAACACGCTTGTCTTTCAAAAATTCATAATATTTCGAATAAGTTAGGACATTCCATTTTAAAAAGATGCTCGTTGTTGATAATACTTTCGCTGTAACGTAAGTTTATTTATTAATTCAGATACATTACTTTGATTCATAGCCGTACGAATAACGTTATTTTCTGTCAGTATCACTATCACTGACATTGTGTCATTATCTTATTTTTTACATATTTCGTTTTACATTTGCTAATAAACTTTCCAGTTGACTTATTTTTGAATTGGAATGCTTGTATTGTAACATATATTTTTATAATAATAAAATAACAGTAGTATCTTTTGTACCTTCATAAAAACTAAGCACACGACACTACTGAATTTGTCAGAATGGGCGGAGCAAAAATCTGAATTCATACAATTCGTAGACGACCTTGATCGGACATCTTTCAAAAATTTTACTATACATAATTTATGGTAAAATATCCTATAGATTTTGTAAATATATGTGAAAATTGTTTTATGTTGAGATATGCTCTTATTGAATAATAAAGAAGTTTATACGTCATAGACTTATATGAATATATTATTTGTATTTCTAAAAATATTCTTTGCTTTATGCATACAGCCAGGTAAAATACACGACGAGAGGTTATGTGCTGCCCACATCAGATTTTTATTTTATTTTTTATATAATTTTTTGCAAGAAACTTTCTGTAAAGAATTTACACAAAATGCATAGAATTAACGGAAGGTAATGTTTTGGCCACATCAAGTTTTTAATTAAGACTAGTGTAAAAACTATTTTCTTACCTAGCCCATGCTTCGGCAATAGCTGTGGTGTTACTCAACATGCAGACGGCCCTTTGGACTTTTGCCAAATCACCTCCAGGTACGACTGTTGGTGGTTGGTAATTAATACCCACTTTGAAGCCAGTAGGACACCAATCGACGAATTGAATTGTTCGCTTTGTTTTGATTGTTGCAATTGCAGCGTTTACGTCTTTCGGTACGACGTCTCCTCTGAAAAAAACAAATACTTTTACTCATATCCTGTATCACATCACTAATATTTAATTTATAGAGTGGTTACACAAAAAATTAGTTAAGAAATTATAAATTTTTCTTCGTACCTGTATAACATGCAGCAGGCCATATATTTTCCATGTCTGGGATCACATTTCACCATCTGATTGGCAGGTTCGAAGCAAGCATTTGTAATTTCAGCAACAGTGAGCTGTTCATGGTAGGCTTTCTCAGCAGAAATTACTGGAGCATAAGTTGCCAGTGGGAAGTGGATTCTAGGGTAGGGTACTAAATTAGTTTGAAATTCGGTAAGATCAACGTTCAATGCTCCATCAAACCGAAGTGAAGCAGTAATAGATGAGACAATCTGCAAATATAAATTTTATTAACCCATTGGATTCCATTTTTACCTTTCGCTACGATTAATAAGGGAGGTATTTGGTAAATGACCATGTTTTAAGGTCCCTACAATCCAATTTTAACATTTTCACGATGATGTCTGTATGTATGTGGGTGTATGTGGATTCTTTTTAAGCTCTAACTCAAATACTATCGTTCAGAATTGTATTTCTACTTTATATGGAAAAACACTATTAGATTTTGATGTAAATTATATAACCAGAAAAGGCACTTTACTGGAAGCTCAAAATAGTTTTTCTTTAAAAAATACCTTTAAATGTTATTTTTTCGAGAGTTATGTTATATAAAATTAAAGATTATTAAATTTTCTACAGGTTTGCATTAATACTTTTCTATATATTTTATGGATAAATTTATAAAACTATCTATAATTTGAATCCCGAAGTCTGCTTTAATCGCAAATTCATTGTTACACAGTGTAGATTTCAAATGCATGTAACTGACAGATATATGTCACTGTCAACAAATTAAGCATTTCAAATATAATAGTAACATTTTAAAAAGAAAATAGTAAATAGAACAATAATATGGAAAGGAACTTAATTCAGTTACCGGCGTAAGTAAATATGTAGGAATATAGGTAAGTATATAATTAAATATATCGTCACGGAATATTACCCATTGCTGCATGAGCCAATCTGCTTTGTACACAGATTTCAGTAACGATTATAACATATTTATATCATGCGAGTGTTTACTAGTCACCTCACAAGCACTCATTGCTGGCGTGGAGAGTGCAACACAGGGGTCATTTTTGTGCCATTTAAGATTCGAAATATTTAGCATCGGTAGGGATCGAACCTGGTATTTAAATTTAATTTAATTTTAAGTATTTACATGAATAAAAATTAAATTAAACGGGAGCTAGTCTGTTAGCCACATCAGATTTTTTTTACCTTCCGTCACCTTTAGGTAAGGAAAGTATTGTGTTCAGTCAAAAAATTCAATGGTGAGTTTTTAATGAATAAGAACATTTTGGAGTCCCTAGAATACAAATTTACTATTTTTACGACGATAGTTTAGACCCCGATTACTCCAATACTACAACTCCAAAAATTACAATGCAAGGGACAGGGTGTAGGGAAGGTAAAAAGGTGAACATCAGTCCATACTTATTTGACAGCGAGTATAATATTTGATTAACACAATGTAACTTACTTGTCCAATAAGCCTGTTAAGATTAGTGTATGTTGGTCTTTCAATGTCCAAATTTCTTCGACAGATATCATAAATAGCTTCGTTGTCAACCATAAAGGCACAATCTGAATGTTCCAAAGTAGTATGAGTGGTAAGAATAGAGTTGTATGGTTCAACGACAGCTGTAGACACTTGAGGAGCAGGATAAATTGAGAATTCTAATTTTGATTTTTTGCCGTAGTCCACACTCAATCTCTCCATCAGCAAGGAAGTGAAACCAGAACCGGTGCCACCGCCGAAGGAGTGGAACACCAGGAAACCCTAAAAAAGTCATTTCCATCTTTTATTCCGTATGAAAATAAATGCCGGACATGCGTATTAAAGCATTGATCCTGTATCAATTCAATTCCAATAGACATCAAATCAAGTTACGCGTCATTTGATATGTTTTTTTTTCTTTACGGCGTCTTATTTTCGCGGTCTAATGGTTGATTGGTTATCTGACTTGCTGTTATTATTATCTCACCTGCAAGCCAGTGCATTGGTCCGCGAGTTTCCTGATGCGGTCAAGCACAACATCAACGATCTCTTTGCCGATGGTGTAGTGACCTCGAGCGTAGTTGTTGGCGGCGTCTTCTTTTCCAGTAATTAGCTGTTCGGGGTGGAATAACTGGCGATAGGTTCCCGTTCGTACCTCATCTGAAAAAGAACATATCGTACTCAGATTCTCAAATTTATCTCTTGATCGCGATCAGATTGTCAAATTTTCATTATTTTACAATTTGACTAGTCGTTTTCTAAAACGTCTAGGCGTTTTGTAAAACGACAAACAGCGTACATCTACATTTATAAATTTATTAAATTACCGTACCGCTTGCTAAGAGAGGTATTGGAATCATGCTAAAAATCGCATATCCTGATTTTAGTGGTCCCTACAATCCGATTTTAACATTTCTACGATGATCTCTGTCTCTCTCTCTCTCTCTCTCTCTCTCTCTGTGTGTGTGTGTGTGTGTGTGAGAGAGAGAGAGAGAGAGGTTGTTGGAGGTACGATTTCTCAAATTCTCTAAGATTAAAGACCTGTCTAACTACGGATTCCTCAATCTAACACTAAGAAGAATTTGATAGATTCTGGTAACAATTGGACAATGGAAGTAATAGTATTTTAACAAGAATCCGACACATTTAAAAAAAATATTATTCCTTCTATATATTTAAAGATATAGATATATAATCTATAAAATAATCTGTTGTAGTAAATCTCACAGCCCAAATATCTCCATGATAACTACTTGAGAAATTAAAATGTCTATAATTGACAGATAAAAGCCACTAATGTCAGTGTCAAAAACTCAGAGATAGTAACCTACTAAAGGCTTTTTCTGGGAACAATATTTCATATTTCTCATTGTATTATTAATTAAATATTTAAAATTATAGGTATATTACATGAACCCTTCAGAAATAACGCCAATCCCGTTAATGACTTGGAAAAACCTCGAACATTTATAACAAATAGAGAAAACTTGCTCATAGAATGAATTTAAAATTATAGAAAATACTCAAATATAAAGATTGTGTGTGCAAGAAATGTTAAATACAATACTTATATATACCACAATGGAAAGGACGCGAGAGGTATTGTGATGGCCACAACAGATTTTTGGCTAAAGCATTTCAGACATTTTCTAAAAGTTCTAACGTCAGTTCCTACGCCTAGCCGTTTTGAAAATGATTGGGCGAATTATCTATCTGCCTTTTATAAAGTGACTAGGCGTTTTATACAAAGGCGGATTTTCCAATTTGGCTACGACATACACATTACTACAGAATATTAATTACTTTTAAATTAATCAATCTTGTTTGGTGCCCTGTTTGAATATGCAAGAGACAAGTTTTTAATTACTTCACCGCAACATTTATCTTGTAGTTTTATCGAACAACAAAACGAAGTTCTTCTAAATGTTTCCTGCATTTAGATAAACTGTCTATAATCGCCATCTTTTTCTCCTATTTAATATTCCATGTACACTGCATTAAGTATTTAAGTAACTATTTAAGAAATTAGAGCTACCACGAACTATGAAGATAACATTTAGAAATTAGAAAAATTACCTATAAACACAAGCTTACTATGCAGAATAAGAAAGCATTGCATATATTAAATTGTTATAAACACATTAAACGCAGTTTTAACTCTGACAAGTGATGTACTGAATGTAAATTTCAAACAATTAAATATAATCTACACAAAACTTAACTAAGTTATAATTTTTTTACCTTCTGTCACCTTTAGGTAAGGAAGGTATTGTCTTTGGTCAAAAAATTCATTGATGAGTTTTTAGTGAATAAGCATGTTTTAGGGTACCTATAATACGATTTTACCATTTTTACGATGATGTATGTGTGTCTGTGTGTTTGTGTGTCTGTGTGTGTGTGACATAAGTTTCGGATCCCATAACTTCAATACCACGATTCCAAAAATAAAATTGTTTCGTATTCCTCAAGAACAACTGATTAGATTTTGGTTATAATTGGGAAACCGGAAGTAGCTTCATTTGAAGATTTAACAGTTAAATTTGATTTATTGACATTTAACGTTATTATAACTTAAAGAATATATTATACTCTATACGATTTGATTGTATTTTATACTTCATATTCAATAGATATAGAGTTAAAGAATTTTAAAGAAATTAAATTATATAAATCAGCCAGCTATGCTAAACATGGAAGTTTCTAATATATTCATATAATTCAAACTGATAGATGTCAGTATAAATAAAAAGTAAATTAATGTGGCAGAGATGAGGATGTTGCACTAGATGTTCGAGAAGACTCGGAATGATAGGTAAGGAAATAACTCTAGTGTTACAAGTTTCTAGAAAGATACAAGCGAGATGATTACATTGGTTTGAAAATGTCATGAGGGAAATGAATAATATATTGGATGAAGAATGAATAGCTTAATATTAGAAGGTTGAAGAAACAGAGGAAGACCAAAGATAAGATGGAAGGACTGTATTGTGGAACACTTGAGTGAAAAGGAACTGAATGAGAACGACACAACAGAAATGAGTGGAAGAAGAAAATAAAAAAAATAGCGACCCCTAACGAATGGCAAAAGCTGAAGAAGAACAAGTAGTCAGTGTCAAGTACAATTTGCATAATTTGTTTATGAAATAATTTTACTGGAAATTTAGAATCTTTTAAAAGAAAATTTATGTATGGAATTTATACATATATACAGGATTGACGGAAGGTATTGTGCTGGCCACAACAGATTTTTTTTTCCTTTTAACATAACAGAGTCATTTTCAAATGTTTTGCGACGAATATGTTAATGTATTTGTCATCTAATGATGATTGCACAGAAATTAAAGAGTATGTATCTATTCTATTTACAATAAATTTGTGAAGATGTATCGTATCTACTTGTTCTTACCTACAACGGTTGGTTCCAAATCAACGAAGACTGCCCTAGGAACATGTTTCCCCGCGCCAGTCTCGCTGAAGAAGGTGTTGAATGAATCATCTCCACCTCCGATGGTTTTGTCAGATGGCATCTGGCCATCAGGCTGGATGCCATGTTCAAGGCAGTAGAGTTCCCAGCAGGCGTTACCGATCTGGACGCCGGCTTGGCCAATGTGGACAGAAATGCATTCCCTCTGTAACAAAAAAAAACATAAATTCATTTAGTTTATAAAATTTGCGTTTTTCAACGTTGATTATACTATAAAAACTACGTAATATTGAATAATAGGGGGTCCTCCACTGTAGTAACATATTAGAAGATTGGTCATTTTAAAACTGTATGTATCAAAAAAATTATTAGTTTTCGTTGTGTGCTATTATTGAGTACAAATTTACTATAATATGGATAAAAGGTCTCATAAAAAATTTCTTTCCTTATTTATTCAAAAGTTTTTTGAAGTTCAATATACTTTCTTTCAATAACCTTAGTTAACTTGAAATTGCTCATAAGAGTTATATTTAGCAACATTAGTAATAAATTACATGACATCTACAAAATATATTACTTTATGAATTGTATCATTTTTAGAATAATCCCTATAATTTCATAGAATAAGTTATTCTGTGTTATTTATTATTCATAGCGAAACAATATTTCAAAGTCACATAATAAATGATAAGATAGCTTTCCAATAAGTATGTAGTTACATATTGAAAAAAAACTGTTATTCAAAGATCCCAAACGATAAAAGAAATGTTTCCGAAATCTGCAAGAAATCGCAAATCCAGCCTTTGACCGCATATGCAAACATTTGGAGTCAACAACCGTCTCATGTCTCGTCTAATAGGGAGGAGAGAGGGTTAAATATGTCTGCAGTGCGTTTACTGCAGGAAAAATAACGAACAATTGCGTGATGCCGAACCATCCGTGATAGGTGTGACTATTTCTTTTCCATTAGTTAATTACATATTTATGGACTGTAAAATTAAACTACCAAACAAAATATAAATTATGAAAAGTTCTTCTGTCAATCACAAAGCTACATGGTTGAAGATGAAATTAAAAGTTACGTCCATCAAAACTTAAAACAAATTACTACTTGTGAATGTAAATTACCACTTCGAGCATTTTGTTTATTTACACAAATAAATAAAAATAAAATTATGCATGTCCCTCTAATTTATATTTAGGTGAAAAGGATCGTGAATGTCTGGTGTATAATACAAACAAATTCAATGGTTTCCGTCAATTTATTAATAAAATAATTCTTTATGACGTTTTGGCCGTACTCCGGCCTACTTTAGGAAATGCTACAATTTCTGTATATTCTACAAATACATAATACATTAATAGGGCATTATCTCATGTTTTTTTACTTCCCGCTATCCTTGGTAAGGGAGGTATAGGGATCGTGCTAAAAATCGCATGTCGAGATTTTGGTAAATGACCACGTTTTAATATTTTCACGATGATGTCTGTGTGTGTGGATCCTCTTTACGCTCTAACTCAAATACTATCGTTCACAAACTTTTGAAACCTTGTATTTCTACCTTACTCTTATATGGAAAGATGCCATTAGATTTTGGAGCAAATCAGATAACCGGAAATGGCACTTTACTGGAAGGTCAAAATAGTTTTTCTTTGAAAAATACCTTTAAATGTTATTTTTTCGAGATTTATGTTGTATAAAAATTAAAGATTATTAAATTTTCTACAGGTTTGCATTAATACTTTTTTTTATATATTTTATGGATAAATTTATAAAACTATCTATAATTTTAATCCCGAAGCCTGCGCTTTAAACACAACTCATACACATGGTTACACAATTCAAATCTCAAATGTTTGTAACTGACAGATATATGTCACTATCAACAAACTAATCATTTCAAATAATAATATGAACGTTTTAAAAAAGAAAATAGTACCTGGAACAATAATTATATGGAAAGGAACTTAATATAGTTTCCAGCATAAGTGACATGTTTTCCGCCAATCAACATTCAGAATCTCCCTAGCTACAAGTCTATCACAGCGATAATAAAAAACAAGGAAATTATCACCGTATTTATAGTCGTTACTAAGATATTTGTTTTCTTTATTTAGGACATTGACAGTTAATTTTGAGTATAAAAATAAATAATAACTATAATTCAAACTCCGAAATATTAAATAAAACTTGTAAGTACCATGTTTTAATACAATATGAATATGTATATCAAAAGTTAGGTTCGGTTAGATTGCAAAAATTCATTATATTCTCTCATTAAATATAAGCTCGTGATATGATTAATAATCGTAGATATTGCTCGTGAAACCGAAGCAGCACATTTCAACTCGTCCTTCGGACTCGTGAAATCTGCAGCTCGGTTTCACTCAAGAATATCATCGATGATAATCATATCACTTGTTATATTACGTATGATAATAAAAACATATTATACCATTACGACATATTACTCATTGATGGGTGAGCCAAACTGCTTTGTACGCAGATGTCGGTAATAATGATAACATATTTGTTCCGTGCAGGCGTTTACCAGGCGTCACTTCACGCGAATCTTGGGAACGGGTTCGATTCCGACCGCCGCCAAATATTTTAGAATTTTAAATAGCATAAAATTGACCCCTGTGGTGCATTCTCCACGCCAGCAATGAATATAAGTATATAAATAAATAAATATATCATTACGGCATAATATCCATTGCTGGATCTGCCAATCTGCTTCGTACACAGATTTCGGTCACGATGATGACATATTTGTACCGTGCGGGCGTTTACCCCACAAGCACTTATTGCTGGCGTGGAGATTGCACCACAGGGGTCATTATTGTGCCATTTAAAATTCGAAATATTTGGCGTCGATCGGGATCGAACCCGGTGTTTAAATTTAATTTAATTTTAAGTATTTACATGAATAAAAATTAAATTAAACGGAAGGTATTGTGTTGGCCACATCAGATTTTTTGATTACTTTTGATGTGTAAATCATAACGTTTCTAATATTATAGAATGAAGTATTAGCTGTATACAATATAGGCGATTAAATTTCACGTATATGTCTTGTAATAAAAACAGCACACGCAATAAAATTGTAAATTTATATGAATTTATAAAAAATGTAAATAATTAAATGGTATAAATGGAAATAAAGATAACGGTAATAATAATGCACTAAGTTGTCTCTATAAATAAATAATAAATTTAAAATTCTTTCCATGCACGATTATAAAAAAACAAAACAACTGCTGCATTTTTATATTCTAAACAAAAAAACATTCGTAACGTTGATAAATGATAAAAACATTAAAAACCAACCAGTTTAAAAAGTACATATAATTTTTTTCGCACTAAATGACCGCAATTTAGTTTCAAAGCGCAGAACAAAGTTCTCTATTTGGAGTTTATGAATCTTTACTTCAACCAGATGTCCACGCAGTTAATCAGCTAGTGATACGTCCTAATAGCATAAAATTTCCATTACATTTCCTGCGAAGAAGGACAACGTTGTTAGAAGCGAAGAAATATAGGAAATAGTTTATCACTTCACGTCACATAAGTGCAAATTTTTTCACTATCAAGTAAATTTAAAGCTTTGTCCCATTTACGGGTAAGACGCGATCAATAATGTAGTTTACTTCTGGCTTCACCCTTTGCGATATTTCTTTGACAAATTATTGCAGGATACGATGACACATCGAGAATAGTTACAGGAAAAATATTTGTTTAACACGGCGCGATGACTGATTTTGATAAGGCATAGAAAATTGAAAGTTGTCACATTGAGACTTGTAAAACATTTGTTTTTACCTCCCGCTACCCTTGGTAAGGGAGGTATAGGGATCGTGTTAAAAATCGCATATCGAGATTTTGGTAAATGACCACGTTTTAAGGTCCCTAGAATCCATTTTTAACATTTTTACGATGATGTCTGTGTGTATGTATGTATTTATGTATGTATGTATGTATGTATGTATGTATGTATGTGTGTGTGGATCCTCTTTACGCTTTAACTATACAGACATCATCGTGAAAATGTTAAAAATGGATTGTAGTGACCTTAAAACGTGGTCATCTCCATATGCGATTTTTAGCACGATCCCTATACCTCCCGTACCAAGGATAGCGGGAGGTAAAAATGTCTTTGAAAGAGGTTTAACATCCTATGAAGTAGAAAATAGAATTAAATACTAATATGCATAAAAATGTTTTTGATAATTACATATTTCGGTACCTATCACTGTCACGCAAGATACCTAATAATTTTAATGAAAAGCCATACAGATATAGATAACAAAACTATTACGAATTAGGGTTAGATACAAAACAAATTCCTTCAGGGTTTTAATATCTCCCTTGTGTTATATTATTAATGTAATTATGATGTGTTAACAAGGGCATCGATAAGCTACTCTTTATATACTTTACAGTGTATCAGTATTTGTCAACATTTTTATGTTAGCGATACAATTTTTAGGAGGAAGTCAGTGGCTCATTTTTCTAGTCTTTGCCCGGACTCGTACAAGATGTTCAATTCTTCGGTAAGTTCCCGATTCATCCATCGCCTGTTTGAACAAACCATTTTTGCTATTTTTTCCACGTTTTCATCTGTTTTTGAGGTCGTTGCTCGTCTTCAACCGACTTATTTCTGCTTTTAAATTGCTCATACCACTTGTAAACAGTCTTCAGAGTCACCACATTATCACCATACAGTGATTTTAATATTTTATGAGCTTTTTTGGCACCTTTTTGAATGTTAACGCGTTGTTCGAAATCCATGATGCATGACAGACAGGTAAACACGACTCTTCCAGTTCTTGAAGCTGACTGACAAGTCACATCATGTTCAAACTTAACACTGACTATCTCAACGGATCAGGTACCCTTGGTTACAAACGCCACTAATTTATGGGTTTATAATAACAAATCCGTTATGTTCGTTGTTCTTTATTGATCAGGGCACTATTAAAAATCCACAAAACTAGGAATCATTTAATAATTAGTACTAGAAATTAATTAAACAGTTTTTCTACGATTCTGAAAATTTTACGAAAGTGGATTTATCGGGTTTTGATCCTTGACTTAATTGTCAATAACTACAGTGTCAATGGTTTCATTTATCACACAAGCTTTTCATTTTGCGAATGATTATATCATAAAGTGAATCTTTATTGTTATATAAATGCGATTAGAATTGTAAAAGCAGACTTATGTATGTCTGACATAAATCCAGCTCCTTTACCAATGCAAATGAATTGTGTAGAAACGATGACAGCACCATATAAGTATTTCAGAACTGTAGACAGGTCAATCAAATGAATTGAAGAAACCATTTTATTTATATTTTTATGTATGTACAACTGCAACCATATGGCTTGTGTAGAACTATTTATTTTAAAGTACGGCGATACATTTGGTAGCGAGATAGATTTATTTACAGAATCTAAAATAGGCTCTCACTGGTGAAACATTCTTGTTAAAATACATTTCCGTTTAAGGGATGTGCACATATAAACATACATTCCTAGTGCGTGTGGTGCACAAAAATAAATACTTTGGTAATTTGGTCACACATTATAGTTATATGATTCATAAAACAGGATACCTTGTCATTATAATTACATCAATGTTTTTGACAGTTGAAATATAAACTTGCTCGCGTGAAACTCATAATATTTATGTTGCTATTTAGAAAATATTGTTTGGTGTTAATTACATTTGTAAAAAGTGTATTGAACTACCTTTATTTTATGTTATTATTAAAGAAGTGTAACAAATTATGATTTAATAACATTTTTTGTTTACATACAACGAATTAAATTAGGAATTAATGAGTCTTGTGTTTAGTTTTCACACTAATTTAGTAGTTACAGTAATGTAAAGTTAATTAGAGATCTGAAATGTACACTTAAACTTTAACCTATATTTTTGTGAATTCATTCAACTTTTTGTTGATCAAAATAGCATATACTTATTAAATACTTTTAGTTCTTTACAGTGATGATGATGTTTTTCAACCTATGATTCCGCTGAGAAAATTTTTAAATTCTGAACAGTTTGAAAGTTATTCAAAATTACAAAAGATTAAAAAAATATGTTATATAAAAGTTACATGATTTGATAAGGCAAACTTAATAGTGATGTTAGAATAAAATTCAAGGTGGCGGTTTTCAAGATAGTAGTAGCAACGTTCTTATTATAAATGGACGCTATATTAGATTTTATTTTTAAAAAATACTTATTTTTACCTTCCGTCACCTTTAGGTCAAAAATTAATTGATGAATTTTTAGTGAATAAGCACGTTTTGGGGTCCATATTATACGATTTTACCATTTTTACGAAGATGTCTGTATGTATGTGTGTGTGTCTGTGACGAAATTTTCGGATCGCATGTCTTCAATACCACGATTCCAAAAATTATAATTTTTTGTATTCCTCAAGTTTACATCCAAAAAAGAGGTGATTAGATTTTGGTTATGATTAGTCAATCGAAAGTACCCTCAATTGAAAATTTTAACAGTTTTTCTTGAAAAAAACGCAATTAAATATCATTTTTTGACATTTAACAAAGTATATATTATTTTCTACACGATTTGATTGCATTTTATGCTTCATATTCAATAGATACAGAGTTACAGAATTATAAAGATATTTCATAAATCAGCCAGCTATGCTAACCATGGAAACTGCTAATATATTCAGATAATTCAAATTGACAATGACAGTATCAATGAAAAGTAAATGAATGTGACAGAGATGAGGATGTTGAGATAGATGTTGGGGAAGACAAGGAAAGATACGGTAAGTAATGAAAAAATAAGGAAAATAACTCTAGTGATAGGAGTTTCTAGAATGATACAAGAGCGACGATTACATTGGTTTGAACATGTCACGGGGAGAGATGAAGAATATATTGGAAGAAGAATGAATAGCTTAGTAACAGAAGGTTGAAGAAACAGAGGAAGACCAAAGATAAGATGGAAGGTCTGTATGGCAGAAGACTTGAGAGAAAAGGAACTGAATGAGAACGACACGCAAAACAGAAATGAGTGGAAGAAGAAAATAAAAAATAGCGACCCCTAACGAATGGGGAAAGCTAAAGAAGAAGAAAAAGAAGATTTTAATGTCAAGTGCAATTTGCATAGTTTGTTTATGAAATAAATTTACTGGAAATTTAGAATCTTTTGCAAAAAAAATTATGTGTGGAATTTATTTTATTACAAATATTAAAGAACATAAAATTCTCTATTCGACATATTAAAAAAAATATTATATCTATTAATTTAGAGATATAAAAATAAAATCTATAAAATAATCTGTTGTATAAAATCTCATAGCCCAAACAACTCCATGGTAACCATTTGAGAAATTAAAATGTTTGTAATTGACAGATAAATGTCACTAATGTCAGTGTCAAAAATTCAGAGATGGTACCGAAAGCTTTTTTTCTGGGAACGACATTTAATATTTTTTATTGTATTATTAATTAAATATTTATAATTATAGGTATATTACATACACCCTTCAAAAATACCGCCAATCCCGTTAATGAATTAGAAGAACCTCAAACTAGAAGAGTAGGAGAAAAATTGCTCATATAATGAATTTTAAATAATAAAAAATATTTAAATATAAAGAATAGATGTAATTAGAATTTTTTGTCCGTACAAGAAATGTTAAATATAATTCATATAGACTCCACAATGGAAAGGGCGAAAGGTATTAATGCTGGCTACAATATATTTTTATATTAATAATAATGAAAAATGAAAATTTGGAATACATTGCGTGCAAAATCATAAAATTACTACATATTGAATTTCCAAGACAGCCAGACAGAGTACCCGGAAGATAATTACAATAACAACCCTAAATCACATCCAAATTACCTAATAAAAAAACGCTGTATATGGTTAAAAAACCATATCACCCTAAAACTATCAGGTTTAAGTAATAAATTTAGTTCTTTTGTAAACACGAAGGTCTATCAACTTTGTAAGAAGGGTAGTTTGTTTCTTCGCGACATCTCGGTGCCCGGGTCATAACCGTGCCAGTCACCCGAAAAACTAATCAATTGTGTTTTGTTAATCTCGCCTCTTCATGCACCTAAGACGGTAAGAATAGTAATGTGTTCCACCTGGTACGAATTATTGTATGTCAAGTCATTCTACTAACAAATAAGTAAATTGACTATTGATGAGACTTGATTTGAAAAGGAAATGAAAAGCTGGACGGGAAAGAGGTATTAATCTTCGGAAGTTATTAATTTCGTACATGACATATATTGCATTTCAATTTTTCAAAGAAAATTAATCTATGCAATTTGCTATCAAATGACGAGGGAAGTTATTAATGTAGGAATAATTTATAGTTGATTCCTTTTGTGTAGTTTTATAAAAAAGCAATATAATATGCTATTACTTAATGTAATAGAAACATTTATTCTTATAAAATATTCCTTTAGATTCAAACGATTTAAATGTACCATAAACATAAATATATAAACAAAATTAATGACTAAAAGATAATTTGTTTTTTAATGGTATACCATATTTCCTCTATTTTTACCTCTCGCTAAAAGAGGTATTGGATTCGTGCTAAAAATCGCATATCCAGATTTTAATGATTAAGCACGGTTTAAAGTCCCTACAATCTGATATTAATATTTTTTCGACGATGTCTGTGTGTGTGTGAGTAAATTGGAAGTACAATTTTTCAAAAACTATAATACTTAATATTTGTTTAACTACGTATTTCTCAATCAGACATTACTGAGAAGAGCTGAAAAAGTTTTGGAAATAATTGTACAACCGGGAGTAGCAGATTCATAAAAAAAATATTCTAAATATTAACTTTTGAAAATAATTCTTGCTTGTATTAAAGAAGAGTAAATTCTCTATCTGATACATATAAATATTTTATTTTATATCTTTTATAGATTTAGAGATAAAAACATAAAGTATATGATAATCTGTTGCAAAAAAATTAAAATGTTTGTAATTGACAGATAAATATCAGTGTTAAAAATCCAGAGACATTACTGGAGACTTCGTCTGGGAAGTACATATATTATAGTATTTCTTATTGTATTAATAGTTAAATATTTAAAATTATAGGTATATTACATATACCCTGCAAAAATAACGTCAATCCCGACAATGAATTAAAATTAAAAAATCTAAATATAAAGAATTAGATGTAAGTAGTATTTTTGTTGTAGAGTGTAGGTATACAAGAAATGTTAAAAACAATAGGGCGCGAGCAGTCATGTGACTTTTAGCCTTGACAAGCAGATATGGCGGGCCCGTGTCAGAATGATAGCTAGTAATTATGTACATAGATGTCAAATATCATAATTTCTCATTCTAAATTTAGTGATTTTGAAATTCCATGTGGTTCATTTTCCTCGACAAGTAAATTCCACACTTCTGGTGACAAATTAACTACGTGAATTTAGAAAATCTTGATATTTTTAATGATTTGACATCTATGTATATAATTACTAATTATCATTATGAAACGGGCCCCCCATATCTGCTTGTCAAGGCCAACAATGTCACATGATTGCTCGCGCCCTATACTTATGTAATCAAAAACGGACGTGGCGAGAGGTATTGTGCTGGACACAACAGATTTTTTTAAATTGAAATAGATTTGTAAAATAAATAAATATCAATGTCATATGAATTTATTTAATAACAATAGTAAACAATTAAAATTATGTAGAGAGTAGGTATCCTTTATAACTATAATAGAGACTAAAAGTATCTTCGAAAATAACTAAATAATTTATCACAAATTACCGCGGCGATAGGCGGTATATCGCAAAACGCAGCGATAATTACCGTCGCATTTTGCAGTAAAACGCAGTATAGCGGAACGAAAAAACCTATTATTGCCTAAAATTAATAGGCCTCTTTTGTGTGAGTAAAGAATGAATGTTTTCCCATGTTCCCATTAAATGCCTACGGCTCGGTTTTCATATTACACATGTAATATCGATCCATTCAAGACGTACACATGTTATTTATTGTAACTTTGTTTCATAGTTAATTATTTTTTTATTAAAAGGTTTGAAAATTGAAAAGAAACATTTAACTACCGTAAATCTTTTGTTGATTGCTGTTCTGGATAATAAATCTATATGATATTTTATAGTTCATAATGAAAACGATTAAGATTTAATAATCACTTCATTAATAATTCTCTCTGTTCACCTTCTGCAATTATTTTTAATTGCTACTAAGAATAACCACAAAAAAACAATTTCCGTTTTTAAAAAAGTAGCATTTCCGGAATTATTCTGTCTAAAATTACCCTTGGTCTAAATGCATTTTTAAGTAAGAACGTTTCTTGTGAATCTTATTTTGCATGGTTATTTTGACTCATTTGTGTTTTGCTCTTGTCGCGAATACATTTAACACTTAGGTCATCGACCACAAGTGCAATGTGAAGGCTAGTCATGAATATGAGTCTTCTAAGTGGAATTTTAAAATAAAACCAAGCAGATAAAGCATATACTTATGGTCTAATTGTCGTGTAATGGATTTCTCGAGAAATGATAACAGAATATGTTTTGCTCATGACATCATACTTTTATTTTATTACGGTCACGAAATATAATAAATATTATTATAAATCCCGGAGACTTTGTTTTAAAGATAAACACAAGTCCTTGGTTACACAATTCAAATGTACCTATGTAATTGACAGATTAAAGTAACTCTCACTGCAAAATATAATCATTTCAAATTAATAATGCTAGTGTTTTAAGAAAGAAATATTTAAATATGAATTTATAAAAACCTAATCAATAAAACAAATCCATGTTTGTAATTGAAAATAAATTTTAATTAATATAAGGGTAAGATTCTAAAGAAAAAAATAATGATGATACATTAACAATGGGGTATTCTAATAATTTAAACCTCTCGCTAAGTGAGGTATTGGATTCATGCTCAAAATCGCATATCCAGATTTTAATGATTAAGCACGTTTTAAGATCCCTACAATCCGAATTTAATATTTTTACGATGATGTCTATGTGTATGCGTGTGTATGTGTTAAAAATCCAGATAAATTACTGAAGATTTTTTCTGGGCAGTACATACAATATATTATTTATTATTGTATTAATAGTTAAATATTTAAAATTATAGGTATATTACATATACCCTTCAAAAATACTGTCAATCCCCACAATGAATTGGAAACATTTCGAAAAATTAGAAGAGAACAAAATTTCTGCATAGAATGAATTTAAAATTAAAAAATCTAAATATAAAGAATAGATATAAGAATTTTTGGTGTAGATTGTAGGTATACAAGAAATGTTAAATACAATAGGGCGCGAGCAGTCATGTGACTTTGCTGACCTTGACCAGCAGATATGAGGGCCCTTGTCAGAATGATCGCTAGTAATTATGTACATAGATGTCAAATATCATAATTTTCCATTCTAAGTTTAGTAATTTTCCAATTCCATGTGGTTTATTTTCCTCGACAAGTAAATTCCCCATTCCTGGTGCCAAATTAACTACGTAAATTTAGAAAATCTGGAAGTTTTTAATGAAAAATTCTGACATTTGACATCTATGTATATAATTACTAATTATCGTTTTGACACGGGCCCCCATATCTGCTTATTAAGGCCAACAATGCCACATGACTGCTCCCGCCCTATTCTTATGTAACCAAAAACGGAAGTGGCGCGAGGTATTGTACTTTAAACACGCTTAAATAGAATGTGAAAATTAAGTTGACACTGATACTGTCACAAATTCCAAGGGAAATGATAGAAATAGTTCGACGACAATTTTAGTCTGGGATTTCCAGTTACACTAAATCTAAATGTAGAACAATTTTACTCTTTTTAAACTCATTTTTCATTAACCTTTGCGTGAATAATAAATAAACTTCTTCTCTGATTATCTACTTTCTTCGCATTAATTTTAACTATGAATAAAACAAACAGCATAATATTTTTTTGTCAGGTAATTATTTTGAATTATAGTACTTTGCAGGAATTCTAATTGATTTGCTCTAATTTTTACAAATAAAGTTACTACGCGAGAAACAAAATCATAAGACTGTAATTAGTCACAGTTCAATTGTTTAAATAACAACTGTGTCTCATGGTCAGGTTGCATCGTCGTGCAAAAAGAGCAAAAGGAGTTAAAACGGAACAGGTCAACTACCTTTATTCAGAATATAAATCATTTACACTAGTAATCGATTCTAATTGCTATTGATTTTTAAAATTCTGGAAAATTTTTCAGCACGACCGTAGTTCACGATAGTGAGTTAAAATTACCTTTTCTTGTAATACAAAAAAACATTTTAGAAACATAATTTTATATTTGTGAAGCTATAGTCTTCAAACACTTTGTTACTGACAAAACACATCTATTTTTGTTGATTAATATAAAATTATACGATTAGCAGCTTTCGTTGCGATTTTATTCACATTACAGATTTAAGACATAGTTTTGACCATAATATGGCCATTTAGGCCGGTAAAAGTAGAGACTTTTAAGCTAAATGTAAATCATTTGAACTTGTAATGCAGAATTGATATAAAAAAAAATTGCTGATTTTTCAAGTTGTACGCCAATTGGCATAAAAAGATTCGTATACCGCGATTACAAAGTCAATTTTGCCACACTGTTTTTTACCTTCAGTCACCTTTGGGTAAGGAAGGTATTGTCTTTGGTCAAAAAAAATCATTGATGAGTTTTTAGTAAATAAGCATGTTTTAGGGTCCCAATAATACGATTTTGCCATTTTTACGATGATGTCTGTATGTATGTGTGTGTGTGTGTGTGTGTGTGTGTGTGTGTGTGTGTGTGTGTTTGTGTGTGTGTGTGTGTATGTGACGATACTTTCAGATCGCATAACTCCAATACCACGATTCCAAAAATAATATATATTTTTCGTATTCCTCAAGTTTACATACAGAATAAGTGGTGATTAGGTTTTGGTTATAATTGGTCAACCGAAAGTACCCTCATTTGAATATTTTAACAGTTTTTCTTGAAAAAACGCTGTTAAATCATTTTTTGACACTTAATGTTACTATAAATATTAAAGAATATACTATTATCTGCATGATTTAATTGCATTTTCTACTTCATATTCAGTGGATACCTACTACAGTGTTAAAGTATTATAAAGGAATTAAATTTAATAAATCAGCCAGCTATGTCTTTTAACAACAAATACTATTAGATATCAAATGTTTATTGAAACTGACAATGTTATCAAATTTGTTATTTTAATATTTCTTTTAATAATAATTTTCAAATAAAAGTAAATTAATGCGAAATAGATACTATTGTGTGTATTACTTGACTTGGGCAGTCAAAATATACTTGCAGTATAAGTACAGTTTGTAGACTAGAGAGTGACACAATAACAAATATTTATTTTAATTTTATTTATATTTGTTGAATAATATTCGATCGTAGACAAAATATTATATGCATTTCTTGCATATTATGCCGTGCACTAAATATAAACTTTTTGCACTAGTTTTATAAATAGCTATTAAATTTACACATTTTTTATCGATGTAGTAATTAGATTTAGTATAGCAGAGAGTGTAAATAATAATACAAAAATTATTTACTCGTAATTGCAAACTGGCGTCATATTAATGATAAAATAATAAAATAGATGATGGTATGTATGAAGATATGAGAATAAAATCTCGTATTAGTCCAGTAACTCATTGTACCGGTCAGTGACATTATAAAAGAAGACAGACATGTTTCATGCATAATGTTTTCATATGTAATCGATTCAATAGCTAATGAAAAAGCTTGTCGCCATGTTGCCACGAGTACGAAGTAGAGTAACAGTGGGAAAAAAGTTTACATTTCTTAAAAACAATATTATTAGCCACAAAAAAGAAAAAAAGAATAGACTTTTTTACGCATTATGATCTAATTATTTGATACAACTTAATTATACGGTTCAAAGTAATGAAAAAATTATGTAATTATGCGATCATTTATCATAAATCATCATTAGAAAAAGACAAGGATATAGAACATTTGAATTAGAATCATTTCAACTTTAATGTATTAAATAAAAATCTGCTGTGGCCAGCACAATACCTTCCGTCAATCTTGTGTATTATGTATAAATTCCATACATAAATTTTCTTGCAAAAGATTCTAAATTTTCAGTAATATTATTTCATAAAAAACTATGCAAATTGCACTTGACACTGACATCTTCTTATTTAGCTTTTTCCATTCGTTAGGGGTCACTATTTTTATTTTCTTCTTCTACTCAGTTCTGTTTTACATGTCGTTCTCATTCAGTTCCTTTTCTCTCAAATATTCCGCAATACAGTCCTTCCATCTTATCTTTGGTGTTCCTCTGTTCTTCAACCTTTTATTACTAAGCCAATATATTCTTCGTTTCTCCTCATGACATTTTCAAACCAATGTAATCATCTCGCTCGTATCTTTCTAGAAAGTTGTTATTTCTTTACCTATCTTTTCGTGTCTTCCCCAACATCTACTTCAACATCCTCATCTCTGTCACATTAATTTATTTGTTATTGATACTGGCATCTGTCTGATTTATTAAAATTAATATCTTTCTAATTCTTTAACTCTACATCTATTGAATATGAAGTATAAAGTGTAATCAAATCGTATAGAGAATAATATATTCTTTAAGTTATAATAACGTTAAATGTCAATAAATCAAATTTAACTGTTAAATCTTCAAATGAGGGTACTTCCAGTTCACCAATTATAACCAAAACCTAATCACTTGCTCTTTTGGTTGTAAACTTGAGGAATACGAAAAAATTATAATTTTTGAAATCGTGGTATTGAAGTTATGCGATCCGAAACTTCCATCGCGCACACACACACACACACACACACACACACACACACACACACACACACACACACACACACACACAAACACACACACACTCACAGGCACACATACATACATATAGACATCATCGTAAAAATGGCAAAATCGTATAATAGGGACCCTAAAACATGCTTATTCATTAAAAACTCATCATTGAATTTTTTGACCAAATACAATAAAAGCGCCAAAAACAGTGCGGTTATAGATCAAAAATTAAATATAAATATCAAATTAAGAAAGATCTTAAACGATGTACGTTATAACAAAATTCAATTTCAATAGCTGTGAATTCGTGAAATATACACTAAAAATGCGAAACATCGCAAATTATGAAAAAATTTCCTAGTACAATATTCAATTAGTTATGTCTCAGATAAATTATCTATGGTCAATTATTGCATAGGAAACACTTTTCATGCCGTATTATTACTTCATTTCTATGCAAATATATTTAGAAAAATGTTTTCTTCTTACTCAAATCTGAGTTAGCTTCTACTTGGCATATGACGTGTCTTCATGCACTGTTTGAAAAGTAATTACACACTAACACACTATGTAATCCTTAATGTAATAATAGCATACGATGTGCGACCCTGTTTGTTGTAAAAAGGGTTGTTGCATGCAACGTCGAGAACGTCCTGTATTCTGTCTGTGAGCCAAGGACGTAGTCACGAGGAAATTATTAAGGGGCAAAGGATTTAAATATATGTAATTCGACATAAAAAAAAGTGTTGCCATTTTCATTTTATGTTGCATAGGGCGCGAGGAGTCATGTTACTTTGTTGGCCTTGGCAAACAGATATGGGGGCCGGTGTTAGAATGACAGCTAGTAATATTGTACATAGGTGTCATCATTTTTCATTCAAAACATGATTTTCCAAATCCATGTAGATTATTTTCCTCAACAAGTATATACCATATTATTGATTATGACATATGGCAATTGTGACATCTATGTAAATAACTACTAGCCGCCATTCTAACACGGATCCTCATATCTGCTTATCAAGACCAACAAAGTCACATGACTGCTCGCGCCCTATAAGTAACGAATTTAACATTTCTTGTACACACAAATAATTGAAATTGTATCTCTTCTGTCGTTCTACAAGGAATTTTGTCCTACACGTCTAATATGTTCAAAATTATTCAAATTCGTTGACGGTATTAGACGTATTTCTTAAGGATATATGTAATATTAACATAGCTATAATTTTAAATACATATTTAATTAATAATACAATAAGATATATTAAATGTACTCGTATCTCCCAGAAAAATCTTCCAGTAATGTTAGTAAAACTACTGATTTTTGATATTGACATTTTGCATTTATCTGTCAATTACAAACATTTAAATATCTCAACATATTCTATATTATTATATACTATATATCTCCAAACTTATAGGAGATATAATAAAAAATTTAAATGTGTCAGATTGAAAATTTAATTATCTTTATTATTTGTAATAACAAATTTTGAAAAAATAATATTTAGAATTTTTTTTTAGAAACTACTACTTCCGGTTGTCCAATTGTTACCAGAACCTATTCAACTCTTCTCATTACTGTTAGATTGAGGAATCAGTAATTACATAGGTCTTTAGTCTTATAGAATTTGAGAAATCGTACTTACAACATCCACACACACACATACACACACACACACACACACATACACACACACACATACACATACACATACACATACACACCCATACGCACACACACACAGAGAGACATCATCCTAAAAATGTTATAATTGAATTGTAAGGACCTTAAAACGTGCTTATTCACTAAAACTGGATATGAGATTTTTAGCATGAATCCAATACCTCTCTTAGCGAGAAGTAATAAATAATTACAATTAGAACTGTACGATAGGGACTATCAAAGGTTTAAAAAATATATTAATTTTTAAAATACCTATTCGTGTTTTTAATGACGCATCTACTCAATCTACTCTATACTCTATTATAAATTGTTACTACTTTCAAGCCTTCGTCTTCTGCTATTACTTGGTGAATAAATATCTATTAGAAGTGTTGGAATAGAGAATAGATAAATTTATGTCACTGCAATTATTAATGTTCTCCAATTGTTTGAAAACAAAATGAGCTTCCAAGTCATATTTAAAAAAAATATAACTGAACGAATCATAATTAAAACTTTCTAAAACGACAGATAACTTTCAATTTAGTGGTAGTGGACCCCATTTGTGCAAAATGATTTATTTTATGGAAATTTGGAAATTATCATTTCAGAATACGAAGGGTGCCATCAAACAATTAGACTAGTTAAAACGAACATATACGTGACACCTATCGACTAATAATATGCTGTCAGAAACCCATAAATGCATGGTAATTATTAGGGTGTCCACCCCTTTTTCGCCCCCTAATCTACGTCGCTGGTGCAATTGCAAACAAACGATGAGTCACGATTTGCGGATATTAGGTATCACATATGGCTTTGCAGGATATCTTGGGCCCACATTCACCTGTCATTGTAGCCAGACAAGCCTGCTTTGATTACTATCTACGTAAACTTTTTTGAAATTCATGTGTGGGTTGAAAGCATTAGCTATACAATGAGCTTTTGTTTTATCTGAGTAATACCTAATGGTAATGACTTGCGGAACTAATGATTGTGTTTGACAACAAAAATTATACTCACCATTTTTATTTTTGAGACGAAAGAAGAAACATTTTAGGGAAACTAATATACATAATGACAAGGAAATGAATAAAAAAAATCTGTTGTGGCCATCACAATACCTCTCGCGCCCTTTCCATTGTGGAATATATAAGTATTGTATTTAACATTTCTTGTACACAAAAAAAATTCTAATTACACCTAATCTTTATATTTACGTATTTTCTATAATTTCAATTTCATCTATGAGCAAGTTTTCTCCATTTCTTCTAAATGTTAGAGGATTTTCAAATTCATTAACGGGATTGGCGTTATTTCTGAAGGGTTCATGTAATATACCTATAATTGTAAATATATAATTAATAATACAATAAGAAATATTAAATATGGTTCCCAGAAAAAGCCTTCAGTACTATCTCTGAATTTTTGCACGGACATTAGTGACATTTATCTGTCAATTACATCAGTTTAATTTCTCAAGTAGTTACCATGGAAATGTTTGGGCTGTGAGCAGGCTGTGAGTTTTACTACAACAGATTATTTTATAGATTTATATCTTTAAATCTATAGAAGATGTAATAAAAAATTTAAATGTGTCGGATAGAGAATTTTGTTTTTTAATATTTGTAATAACATAAATAATATTTAGAAGATTTTTGTTAAAATACTAGTACTTCCGGTTGTCCAATTGTTACCAGAATCTATTCAACTCTTCCCATTACTGTTAGATTGAGGAATTCGTAGTTACACAGGTCTTTAGTCTTATAGAATTTGAGAAATCGTACCTCCAACAACCTCTCTCACACACACATACACACACATCATCGGAAAAATGTTATTATCGGATTGTAGGGATCTTAAAACGTGCTTATTCACTAAAATCTGGATATGCGATTTTTAGCCTGAATCCGCACGAGAGATCTTCCATTTCGCTTGCAGATAAAATAGAATTTTACTCACTTGTACTATAAATACAGAATAATCTTCCATATATATTAGGGTGACCAGGTTTATAACTCACAAAATCGAGACATTTTTCAAAAGATTGTAAAATCAGTGGCGGCTTGTGCATCAAAATTTTGGTGATGTAAGGTATCCAGAAAAAAAAAATCATTCAAGGTCAAATGCCTTATAATTGAAAGTTACATTTTTTCAAGGGATATGAAGTTGCATGCTTTTCCCCTTTCATATACAAAAATAAATTGCCAAACCACAAAACATTTTAGGAAGGAGAATATATTTAACGGATTGTTGACTTACCCGGATAAACTGTCTAAAACATATAATGCATTCATAATGCAAGAAATAAAAATAATGTAGCGCATAAAATTACAATATATAAAACAATTAATTTTTTGTAATAAATATTACAAATGTCGATAGAGGATATAAGTAATAAATTTGGGTATGAAAACCGGGACAATTACGTGTGCCGAAGATGTTCATGGAGACATCGGGACATATAACTCAAAACATGGACGAAACCTGGAAAATCGGGACGTCTGGTCACCCTAATATATACACAAATTACTCAGATTAGAAGACATTTTAGAAGGTTAATGCTAGATATTGCACTTCTGTTTTTTTCGTTATCTGAAGTACAAGTCTAGTGCTTTTAAGATTGCTGATAACACTTTAAAATTAAAATCCTGTATTTTTACCACAGATTGTCTACAAACAGACCATCCACAAGGGAAATAAGAATGATTATATTTTTATTTATATTTACTGTATAAAACGTCATACATTTCGTATATGGTTTTGAAAACATTCATTAAACATATGCAAAATTAAATAGCAAGTCTCTTTATTTATACTCGATTACTCTACTTTCATCTTAATGTGTAACTAATTTTAATAAAATTACATAGCAACATACAACTACATAACTAAATGTACGAAAATAAACATCCAAGTTATTATTAGTCAACAAATAACAATTTCATTGTTAATATACTTGAACTTATACTCAATAATAGATATATAAATTATTATTCACTATTTTTTCTTGTTGTATCAATTATATAAAATAAGTATGTTTTATCGAGATTACCTACTTAATTAATATTAAATTCAGATTATCTTGATAAATTTTAATTGATATGATTCTAGTCTAGTAAAGTCAATAAAACTACTCATATAATTATGTACTTTAGTCGTCAAACATTGTAAAATATTCAAAAAATAATTCCCCAAAACAATGACTACAAAATTACAAGAAATTCTAGCCACTGAAAGTATTGCTTAGTTCACGCTAAATGTGATTCACGTTAAAAGAAATTCGATTATTTATTGATGATTATAAAAATTACATTACAATACAAACAGTAGAGGCGTGGCATACATTTCTAATAAACGAGAAAATTTATAATAACATTGTATATAAATCCAGTACACTTTATTAATACATCAAATAAAAAAATGCCCAAATATAGTCTTAACTATTGTAAACAAAAAAAAAAATTATTGCTGTTAAAATATTTATTTCAGGATACATTTGGGGTTGGGCTCGCATAAACAATAGTGAATATAAACTTTGTACGAAAATTTAAAAAAAACTGTTGCAGTGGTTCAAAATCCACAAGTTTACTATTTATAGACCTGAATACTTAGCCTTGTACTCATGAAATAAAAATGAAAATTTTCACCAAAATAACTCCATTCATTTCTTTGTAATGGCGAAGAAGATACATATAAATGTATAATAAAGTAATTGACATTTGTAGGGAAAAGAATAAACGAAATGTTTTCCACGAAATAACATTGCATGCGTAAAATAACTTTAACAATCGCTATCGATCCACCTGTCGTAAAAGGTAAACGTTGTCAGTCTGCGTGTGTATAACCTCTAATATTTTTTTTCTTTTTGACAACAACTTCCAATTTAGAACATCACCACTATACCCAATCCCCAATTCGTGATAAATAATCGTTCAGATTTTTCTTCCTGAGAAATAACACGTGTATGTATGTAGAAAGGGGTGATAAAATAGTGTGTCGTGAGCGTGAAAATATGTTCGTTTAATATAATGAATACATGCACCAGATAGATAAATTCATATTTAAAGACTTTTTAATTATAGTCCGCTGTTTTCTCAAACGATGGTTGAAGATAACTGTTAAAACTGTACTGGGAAAGTTTTTGTTGTAAGACAATGTATTATTGATTTCCTGATTACTGGATAGGATATAATTTGTTTACTAGGTTAGCTGTAAACATAATGTATAAATATGAAATATTGTTCTACGTAAAACGTATTTTGTAAAACATTAAATAAACATAAAGCGCTTTTGTTTTACTTTACTTTTGTATTTAAAAATTTGATGTGGCCAGCACATTACCTTCTGTCAAATCTATGTATTTTGTACAAATTCCATACAGATAGTGCCTTGGGACAGATTCTATATTACCAGTAAAATTATAACACGAATTTCTTCTTTATCTTTTCCAATTCATTAGGGGTTGCTTTTCATGATTTTATTCTTTCACATACAGTCCTTCCTTCTTTTCTTTGGTCTTCCTCTGTTTCTCTTGTATCATCATAGAAACATATCACTCGAGCCATTTCCCTTATCCAAGCATTCCTTATCCTTTTTTGCCCTTGTCACTGACGTATGTCAGAATTACTTGAATATCAGCAACTTCCATGGTTATGTGGTCATAGCATAGCTGGCTGATTCATAAAATTTTAAAATCTTTCTAATTCTTTAACTCTATATCTGTTGAATATGAAGGAAAAACTAATATCAAACCGTATGGAGAAAATTCTTTAATATTTATAATAACATAAAATGTCAAAAAATATTGTTTAATTGCATTTTTCAAGAAAAATTGTTAAGAACTATAAATGAGGGTACTTTACCAATTATAACCAAAATCAAATCATATCTTCATATGAATGTAACGAAGAAGAATTATAATTTTTAGTACTCCTGGAGTTATTGACAGAGAAAATTTCGTAATACAGTCAGCCATAGACAAACATACACACACATCCACACATCCATAAATACACACATACAGACATCGTAAAAATAATAGAATCTTATTCTATTCATTAAAAACTCAACATTGAATTTTTTGATCAAAGAAAATACCTTCCGTACCTAAAGGTGACGGTAGGTACCTACGTGTGTCTGTGTGTGTATGACGAAAGTTTCGGATCGCATAACTTCAATACCACTATTCCAAAAATTATAATCTTTTCGTATTCCTCCAGTTTACATTCAAAAGAAGAGGTGATTAGATTTTGGCTATAATTGGTTAACCGGAAGTACTCCCATTTCTTAAAAAACCCTCTTAAATCATTTTTTTGACATTTAATGGTTCTATAATATTAAAGAATATAGTATTATCTACGCGACTTAATTGCATTTTATACTTTATATTTAATGCATATAGAGATAAAAAATTATAAAGATATTAAATTACATAAATTAACCAGCTATACTATAATCATAGAAACAGCTACTATATTAAGAAAATTCTAATTGTCAGATGTCAGTGTCAATGAAACGAAAATGAATGTGGCATAGAGATGAGAATATTGAGATGGATGTTGCGGAAGACATGAGGATAGATGAAGAATATATTGGAAGAAGAATGAACAGCTTAGTAGTAGAAAGTAGAAGAAACAGAGGAAGACCAAAGAAAAGATAGAAGGACTGTATTGCGAAGGGCTTAAGAGAAAAGGAACTGAATGAGGACGACAAGCAAAATAGAAATGAATGGATGAATAGCGACCACTTAATCAGTGGAAAAGCTGAAGAAGAAGAAGGCGTCAGTATCTATTGCAATTTACATAGTTTGTTTATGAAATAATTTTACTAAAAATATATAATCTTTTGCAAGAAAATTTATGGAATTTGTGCATAATACACTGAATTGACGGGAGGTAATGTGCTGGGCACATCAGAATTTTTTACCACCTAACCTTATGAAGACCAACAATTTTTTTAATTGATGCAATTTGTACATTATTAATTAATATTGTAGATGCATTTAAATAACTCGTGAATGTAAATTAAAATATTTTCTGATTGATTCATCAAGTAACTGTTATAAAAAATGAAATAAATTTATTCAAACTATGCATATCAGAACATATGGGTTATTAATGTTTTCTGCACTGCATAGAACAATTCACTTTAATATATTCATTACCATTAAATTAAGTCACATTTGTTACACATTTTCAGTCTGGCATTATTTAAATAGATTTCGGTGTTTGACATTTTTCTTACTTCACTTTGTACAATTTATAAAGTATTGGAAAAAGTTTACTTTGATGGGGTATTCTGATTAATATAATATATTTTGCATTGGAATTGGAAATTTGATTTTTAAGTGGTCAATCTGTTTAGCATTGATTTATTAATCATCAATTCATCGATAACTATATGTACTTGAAATAATGAGTTATTATTTCTTTGACATGAAGACAAATACATTATAAATAATTGATATGAAACAATAGGGTGCATCATTTCCTTGCATGCCAAGCCTTAAAGATCAATTGTCCAATTACAACAAGATTAATTTTTTAATAAGAAGGGTGCGGCAAAGTTAAATATCAATTTTGATAATGACAGCTATTTTGTTCCAATTACAGATGTCGAAAAAGGATAATACTGCTCATGTAGGAGTTTCCTCATTTTTATATTTGCCGAAAATGTCTTTGAAGTTAGAAAATAAATATAATGAAGTACAAAATATATGATGGACTTTATTTAATTACCTGATTTGTACTACTTTCAATGACAGTTATAATAATATATAAATAAATACAATTTAATAATTAAACAACGATAAAAGATAATTCATTCTGTCTATATTACGCGAATTTATAGTTTATACATGTTTATTTTTTCTTATACTGTATGCTCATTTACAAATAACAATTGAATAGGTGTGAATCATAATTTTATTTAGAAAACAAAAGGATGTTTGTAAGAATTAAAATATTTATATGTATATCTTATCATTTGTTTTCTACTTGATAACAATATTTATTATTAAAATGAAAATTGTTAACGGGTGATACAATTTGGTATTTTGATTCCGTTACAAAAAGATTTTTTTCTTATTTCGCGTTCATAAAGTGAATTTTGTACAACCGTTTTTTTTTATCAAAAATAGTGTTACAATGAACATTTTTGTATAAACGTTTTTTTTAACATTTTTCACGATGATGTCTGTGAGTATGTGTGTGTGTGTGTGTGTGGATCCTCTTTACTACTCAAATACTATCGTTCAGGAAATTTTGTAACCTTGCCGTTTCTACCTAATTTTAATGTGGAAAAAACCATTAGATTTTGATGTAAATCAGATAACCGGAAATGGCACTTTACTGGAAGCTCAAAATAGTTTTTCTTCGAAAAATATCTTTAAATGTTATTTTTTAGAGATTTATGTTATATAAAAATTAAAAATTATTAAATTTTCTACAGGTTTGCTTTAATACTTTTTCTATATATTTTATGGATAAATTTATAAAACTATCTATAATTTTAATCCCGAAGCCTACGCTTTAACCGCATGGTTACACAGTTTAAATCTCAAATGCATGTAACTGACAGATATATGTCACTGTCAATAAATTAAGCATTTCAAATAGTAACGTTTTAAAAAGAAAATAGTAAATAGAACAATATAGGTAAGTATATAAATAAATAAAATAAGTATATCGTCACGGCATATTAACCAAGGCTGGGTGTGTCAATCTGCTTTGTACACAGATTTCGGTAAGAGCGTTTACTAGGCTGTACGCCTAGACGGGTCATTTTTGTGCCATTTAAAATTCAAAATATTTAGCGTCGGTCGGAATCGCACCTGGTATTTAAATTTAATTTTACGTATTTACATGAATAAAAATTTAATTAAATAGGAGGTATTGTGCTGGCCACATCATATTTTTATTTTATGTACCACTGAATTCAATTTTACACTACAATTAAAAAATATTCAGAGTTAATATTAATTTATCTGGTTAACTTGATAATACTTTCAGTTTTCAGTAAATACTTAAAAAAAATTAAACTAGTTTGTTCATAATCTACTATCTACATTATATTAATAAATATGAAAGACTACATTCAGTTATTAAAAGTTTGTAACTTTAAACTGCAAAATTATAAAGTAACTTTTCTACTTGTAGTAATTGCAGTTATGGAACAATTTTCAATAGAATTTTTTTTTTCTTTTCATTATTTATATCCAATATCTTTCTTCAATTTATATCTTATAATCTTCTTATCTCACTCACCATTTTGTGGCTGAGTTAAAGATGAAGAGCGAAAACTGACTGGCAGCGGTAGATCACACGATGCTAGTGATGGAACACCCGTGAGACTGTGAGCCATTTCAGCGCTTCCAGTAGCTTTATATACCCTCAAGCTTCCGTTAAGCTCCGACGACTGCGTACGAGGACACCCGAAAGTCTGAAAGTTACACTTACAATTAGTTACTATTAATGCCTGATTTATATCTGTAATTATAAATTGATTTAGGAAATTTAATTATGTGTGGGTGAAATTATTTTCAATTATTAGATGTATTTGGAAGATGGTTAATTGGAGAACCAAATGATATATGATATACAATATGTGGCATTTCATTACAAGACAAAAGATATGTTTTATTGTTGTATCTGCTTTAATAATTAAAATAAGTTAATTAATAAAAAATGATTAATTAATAATTTCATACGTACTACTGAATAAAGTAATTAATAATTATTTTGACTATACCTATGAATACTTTACATTTTAATACAAATATTATTCGTAACTAAAATTTCCTGTAAATATATTTACCATTTTAACATAAGAATCCACTTGGAATTATAGTTTTACAATATTTTTACCTCTCGCTAAGAGAGGTATTGGATTCATGCTAAAAGATTTTAATGATTAAGCACGTTTTAAGGTTCCTACAATCCGATTTTAATATTTTATAATAATGTCTGTATATGTGTATGTGTGTGTGTATGTAGGGAGGTTGGAAGGACGATTTCTCAAAAACTATAATACTTAATATCTGTTTAACTACGTATTACTCAATCGAAAATTACTGGGAAGAGCTAAAAAGGTTTTGGTAATAATTGGACAACCGGCAGCAGCAGATTCTTAAAAAAAATCTTCTAAATATTATTTTCTGAAAATTTTTGTTCTTGCTTGTATTAAAGAAGAGTATAAATTCTCTATTTGATACATATATATATATATATATATATATATATATATATATATATATATATATATATATATATATTTTATCTTTTATAGATTTAGAGATAAATAAATATAAGTTATATAATAATCTGTTGTAATAAATCTCACAGCCCAAATAATGTCATGGAATATATATATAGATAAAAGATATAAATATGTAACAAAGTTATAACTTATTTCGTTGACAATGTAAAAACCTTTTAATGAATTAATAATTTGTAGTTGTTCCATGTTTGAGTATTGATTTTTAATCTATTTGAATATCAAAACTCCTTATTATAGAGTATTTTTAACAGATAATAGATTTTTTAATTCAAAAGTCAATACTATAACTTATCACAATTTATGAGACGGATTTTTTTATAACAATCATCATAAAATGAAATATATAATGATATATTTGTTCAAAACTACCTATATTCAATTTCACAATAAAAATAGTAGCCATCCAGAAGTAACTTTAAATAAATAAATATATCAGCATATTACCATTGCTGGGTGTGTCAATCTGCTTTGTACACAGATTTCGGTAATGATGATGACATATTTGCACCGTGCGGGCGCGTACAAGGCGTCACCTCACTTGCACTCATTGTAGAGGTGGAGTGTGCACCACAGGGGTGATATATGTGCCATTTAAAAATCACAATATTTGGCGTCTGTCGGAATCAAACCCGGTTCCCCAGATGCGCGTGAAATGACGCCTGGCAAACGCCCGCACTGTACAAATATGTCATCAATATTACCGACATCTGTGTAAAAAGCAGATTGGCTCACCCAGCATTGGGTAATATGCCGTGATGATATATATTTTTATTATCTTACCTATATTCCTACATATTTAATTATGCTGGAAACTGTAATAAGTTCCTTTCCATATAATTATTGTTCCATTTACTATTTTCTTTTTAAACCGTTACTATTATTATTTGAAATAAATAGCTTGTTGACAGTGACATATATGTCAGTTATGTACATTTGATATCTGAACTGTGTAACCATGAAGTTGAGTTTAAAGCGTAGGCTTCGGGATTAAAATTATAGATAGTTTTATAAATTTATCCATAAAATATATAAAAAAAAGTATTAATGCAAACCTGTAGAAAATTTAATAATCTTTAATTTTTAAATAACATAAATCTCGAAAATATAACATTTGAAGGTATTTTTCGAAGAAAAACTACTTTGAGCTTCCAGTAAAGTGCCATTTCCGGTTATCTGATTTACTCCAAAATCTAATGACATCTTTCCACATAAGAGTAAGGTAGAAATACACACACATACACACAGACATCATCGTGAAAATGTTAAAATTGGATTCTAAAGACCTTAAAACGTGGTCATTTACCTAAATCTCGATATGCGATTTTTAGCACGATCCCTATACCTCCCTTACCAAGGGCAAAGGGAGGTAAAAAAATCATATTTTGTCACGAATTATTATTACAATAATAGGAGGAGTCTAAGGTTAAATTATAAATAAAACTAAAACAATTACCCCTTAACCTTAAATTAATAATATAAGCTATGAGCTTATATTATTAATTTAAGGTTAAGGGGTAATTGTTTTAGTTTTATTTACGAATTATTATGTTGCAAACTATAACTGTAAAATTGTTGATTCCAACAAACGATTGTTTATATTTTAATAATGTTGATTACAAGAAGGAAATTTCATTAATATTTTAAATCTAGCATTATTCGAAGAATCAAAAATATAGTTTAGTCTTTAAAGCGCGTGTTCATTTGTAAATTATACAGGCGGGTGAGAGGGCGCTGAAATATAATTTTGCACAAAGGCGCTTTTTACCTACGAAGCGGCAATATAAATGAATATTTGTAATATTGTACATTTTTATCTTTATCTGACGTTTTATGCATGCACTCTATGCAGTGGCGGATTTCCTATTAGACTAAGTAGGCTGAAGCATATGGCGGCAAATTTTCGACGGATACGTAATTTCGACTTTGAGGCTTTTATGAATTTTTATTTAGGCGGGAAATTTTATTTCTCTCGGCTGAATACCCTGTGCTATGTGCACGCGCACGTATGCACATGTGCTCATGGACCACGTACATTGTGGGTGCGATACGGTGATTCAAATTAAAATTCTATGATTCTATCTACCATAAGCGATCGTCCACATATGTGTCTACCAGAAGATTTCTTGACGATTTGTACTTCTTAGATGATCAGTGGATCAAGCCTTGATTAAGGAATGGTGAATTCGGCCGTTTGTTCCTTTATTTTATTTTATATGTTACTGTCTTTTATAATTTTATTAAAGTTTAATTTTTTACCTCTCGCTAAGAGGTAATGGATTCATGCTAAAAATCGCATATCCAGATTTTATTGAATAAGCACGTTTTAAGGTCCCTACAATCCGATTTTAACATTTTTACAATGATGTCTGTGTGTGTGTGTGGATGTGTGTGTGTGTATGTGTGTGTGTGGGATGTTGGAAGGACGGTTACTCAAAAACTATAAGACTTTAAATTTGTTTAACTACGTATTTCCTAATCGGACATTCATCGGAAGATCTGAAAAGGTTTTGGTAACAATTGGACAACCGGAAGTAGAAGATTCTTGAAAAAAAAACTTCTGAATAATATTTTTTGAAAAAATTTCTTGGTAATATTAAAGAAAATTAAAAACTCTATCTGATACATTTAAATATTTTATTATATATTCTATAGATTTAGAGATAAAAGAAATATAATATGTAAAATAATCTGTTATAATAAATTTTACAGCCGAAAGAATGGCCATGGAAAAAAGTTGAAAATTTAAATTGTTTGTAACTGACAGATAAATGTCAGTGTCAGAAATCCGGAGACATTACTGAAGACTTTTTCTGGGAAGTACATACATTATATTATTTCTTAAAGTATTAATAGCTAAATATTTAATATTATAGGTATATTACATATATCCTTCAAAAATACTGTCAATCCTGACAATGAATTAGAAACATTTCGAAAAATTGCAAAAGGACAAAATTTCTTCATAAAATAAATTTAAAATTAAACAATCTAAATATAAGGAATAGATATATGCGTAAGTAGAATTTTTGGTGTAGAGTGTAGGTATACATGAAATGTTAAATACAATAGGGCGCGAGCAGTTATATGATTTTGTTGGCCTGGTCAAGCAGATATGGGGGCCCATGTCAGAATGATAGCTAGTAATTATGTATATAGATGTCAAATATCATATTTTATCATTCTAAATTTAGTGATTTTCCAATTCCGTGTGGAGCAGAATTAAATGTTAAATATCTAAGGCATACGACAAGTAAATTTTAAACTCCTGGTGATAAATTAACTACGTAAATTTAGAAAATCTTGAAATTTTTAATGTAAAATTCTGACATTTGATATCTATGTACATAAGGAAGTGGCGAGAGATATTGTGCTGGCCACAACAGATTTTTTACTTTCTATTTGCTGTTTTTTGTATCCAATTTTAGATTTATTTCAGATGTTTTACCTTACTAAATATAGAGAGGCTCAAAAATGTGCCAAAATCTTACCCTTCTGACAAGAATAGGGAGAGGCGGATTTTGGCCTAGGCTAAAGAGGCAATTGTTTCGAACTATTTATATACATGTATTAAATATATTTTGTTTTTACGTAGGGGTTCAAAATAAAGATTTTGCCTAGGGCCCAAGAGTTAAAATCCGCCCCTGAGAATAGGCGTCAAAATATTTCAACCTACCGGCGGCAAAAACGTAAATCCACCACTGATTCTACATATCTGGTAAATAATAAATAATATATCTGTACGATATTCTGTATTATATTTCATATAAATACACTTACCTTGGTAATTATTTTACAGCAAAACCTGTTAATGTAAAAAAACTATTAAAAATAAACTAAAATTACTTCTCACAACATAACAAAGGTTCAACACAAACTACAAATCAAATATGAACTGCAGAAACGAGAAATGATCGCGCTACACTTTGCAGAAATAACAAGTTTAGTTTTGTTTAAATTGTATAAAACATACATTGTTGCACTAAATATTAAATATTGATAAACTAAAGGTACTCACTATAAAATATAATTAAAAATATATTTATTTAAACATTAAAAATCTCATGCGGCCAGCACAATACCTTCCGTCAATTCTGTGTATATATAAATTCCATACATAAATTTTCTTGCAAAAGATTATAAATTTTAAGTAAAATTATTTCATAAACAAACAATTATCTGAATATATTAGCATTTTCCATGGTTAGCATAACTGGCTGATTTATGAAATTTAATATCTTTTGAATATGAAGTATAAAATGCAATCAAATCGTATAAAGAATAATATATTTTTTAAGTTAATGTCAATAAATCATATTTAACTGTTATAATCTTCAAATGAGGCTACTTCCGATTCACCTATTAGAATTAACTAATCACTTGTTCTTCTGGATGTAAACGAAAAATAGGAAAAAATTATAATTTTTGGAATCGTGGTATTGAAGTTATGCGATCCGAAACTTTCGTTACACACACAGACACGGACACATACATCATCGTAAAAATGGTAAAATCGTATATATGGACCCTAAAACGTGTTTATTCACTAAAAACTAATCATTGAATTTTTTGACCAAAGACAATACCTCCCTTACCTAAAGGTGACGGAAGGTAAAAAAACAATTTTATTTTTTAACTAATTTTTGTTATTAAAAGATTAGGAACAATAAAAGCATTTATATATTATATCATTGTATGAGAATATAGTTTAATATATTGAAAAGTACAATATAATTTGTGTAAAAACAATAAGAAGAATTGAACATCAAAATTAATATTTTTTCCTAACTTATTTAGATTTATTCGTGTGTACAAAGACATTTAAATAGTTGATGAATATCTGAAGACTCGAAAACAAAACCCAAGTATAAAAACAAAAGTGGACAATCATCTTTCCAATAATAACTATACAAGCCAAAATATATAAGTATATCTATGAACTAAGGTATGTAATACCACTTGCGTAAAAATTGTCCTTAACCGAATGTGATTTAATTATTAGAAAAAGTAATAACTTTGTTATAAAAACAGTTCATAAAATTACTTAAAAACTCCTTTATATTTGTAAATATCATCCAAACTTATTTAGAAGGCAACTTGGTATATACAGAAATAGCGACAAGTCACTTACATTAGGCAGCTATCTTGCTGAACACCTCAATTATTGCAATGCAAGTAATAACAAAAGTGTTGAAGTAGTATACGCATGTTTATAATTTAACGTAAGTAGATAGATCAAGTGGACAATATCCACGCATTCGCTAAAAGTATTAAAAGAATGTATGTACATACAGAAGAGGAAGCACCTTGGTTAACAATACTATTCGAAGACTGTCAAATTTGGATTGCGAAATGAGAAAAATGGCACTAAAATACAGATAATATAAGGGGGTACACAAAAATAACGGGAATTATTTTCTGGCGGGTAATAGGGTCCTAGTTTCGACTTCTCCCGCTAGATATATTTACTAGACACCTTTTTGGATGTTGCCTAAACGAATATACTAAACTATATGTCAGGCAGTGGCGGCTTGCCAGGGTAGACAGTGCCTCACCAGAAAAAAAATAAAGCTGCAAGTATATGTATATTAAATTTTAACTTATTCCGTTAATGCTTGTCTTTATAAATATCAAAAGAATAATTTAAGCCACCACCATAACTAACATGTAATAATGCAGTTCACCTAATTTACACACTATAAAGTGCTTCTCGAAATGTATAGTATAACTGCCTAATGTTTTTGATAAAGCATTCATTCCGGTAAGAAATACGTGCGCTAGACAAAGAGTTGTTTGAGGCACTGCTTCAAATGTTAAATGCAAGTGAGCGCGTAAAGGATAAAAGATAGTCGCTTTACCTTCCACGCGGCCCTATAGAGGCCGTTACCATACATTAATACAATCAACGCTACGTACTGATAAATTTTGTAAGTAGGTTCACATTACTGCATATTTTTGCAAGCAAGATTAAATAGTTGCAAATTGCATTCGACAATAACATAACCTGCCTTGTGTAGCATTTTTTTTATAATAGGCTCTGATTTGTGACTGATACGTATTGCAGTAAATATTTAATTCTTTTATTTTTTCGTAGTTTTTATAGTTTACCCACGTAGTGTTTTTGTAATTTGAACTTTAGTTGAAAAAAAAAACAAATAATAGCTTCGACTTCAACTTTAAAATAATTGAGTGACAATATAACAAATTCTGAGGATATTGTTAATTTTTTAATTAACAAAAATCCATTTAATCAACTGACTTATGAAGATAAACTATTTGTCAAAGAATTTCCTAAAATGTTCTGTGATCTGGCAATTTCTTTTTGTACACGAGGGAAAAATATGCATTTGCACATCCCTTGAAAAAAATTTAACTTTCAATTATAAGGCATTTTACCTTGAATGAAAAAAAATATTTTGCCTGCGGCGCATTTTTTTTCAGGGTATCGAACCCGTCAAAAACTAGGTTCGGTTCAGGTTAATTTATTTTTTGAGAGAATAACAATCTTTATATAGAAATAATTTAAAATGCAACCGGAATTTACGCAAGACAAGAACAAGAATACAATTTTCACAACAACACATGTGTCGAATATCGGCTGTATTATGATTACGCCATTGATTATATATAGTACGTTAGTATATATAATCAATGATTACGCTTACGTTTCGAACTCAAAATGAACTTGAACTCTAATTTTAATACCCGGTTCGGTTCGGACTCGGGTTCAATTGAAAAATATATTTGAGGTTCGGTTCCGGGATTGGGTTCGCTAAAATGTTACGGTTTGTTTCGGGTTCGAACCAAAGAAAAATTCTCGCTACCACGAAAGAATATCCATTTGAATTCGTAATTATTTTCGACATTTTCATTTGTGACGAGTCAAATAAACAAAAATATAAAGTGTCATTATATAATTGTGAACCAATATTGTGAATGTTATTGTAATTAATTGATTCTGCTATAAAATGAGCGATTTCAAAGAATTTACGGAAATTGAAAGCGCTGCCAATGATGCGCTAGCTTTTTTACTGCCAGAAAAATCGGAGACAAGGTATGAAAGAACATATAGAATATTTAAAGAGTGATATTTTTAAGTTAAAAATTGTTCAAATTATACTATCAATGTTTCTATAAATAAATAAGTTAATATTGTTTATATTTACTTATTTTTTATTTCATTTTGTATATTTGTTCTGTTGTTAGGGGTTAGGGTATTTGACCATGTGCGGTAAGTGACCTAATGCGGTAAGTCGACTTTACTGTCCTTACTTATGTTTTGTTTATATTCAATTCAATGTGTTGTTATCGTTAGTGGATAAATTACTTTCCATTACTGTTGACTTTTTTTATAGGGTAATGCTAACTTACCAATGTGGTAGCGAGAAAACAAATATAAATTTAAATTAACAAATAATTGTTAACTGGAACAGAAATTAGAAATAATACTTAATAAAAATAAATTTCCCTAACATGACAGATAAACCGTTAAACATTTGTTATTTATTTTGTCTCAATTCCATGGCTGTTGCTATTTTTGAGGTGATTTTCGACATTTCACAAAATAAATTTTTCATATTGGAAGTTTTACAACTTTTATTTGAAGCAGTTTTACGTAAAATAATTAGAGAAGCATTATGAGCAAAGATATCTAGCGGGAGAAGTCGAAACTACAAGCCTATCACCCACCAGAAAATAATTCTCGTTATTGTTTGGTACCCCTCGTATAATATAACTAGTGATGTTAATTTATATTTTTTGATTATAGATTAGTAATGACACTTTATTAAATCTTACAAAAATATACATCGATTGATGTTTGATTGAGAAGATAGTTTTATTAAGTATTTTGATTGGTATTTACAATGCTTATTTATTTATTGATTTTCAGCGAGAATATTTGTAAAACTAGACGAAGTAATTAAAAGAACATCACTAATCATAAGAGCAACTAATTGCAAGGTAATAAAAATTTGGAATGCTAGAAATACACTAATATTTTTAATTAAGATATAATAAACAAGTATTAAAATATACAACGTTTCATTTGAAAAGGATTAAAATACAAACCTGAATCACTCAATGCGACATAGGCCAAAATACGTGCGCCACAATCCTAATTAACTAAAACAACACAAAATCGAAAAAATAATGGAAGAATTCAGTTTTAAAATGTTTTAATGTCGCATTGTTTTCAAATACTATAAGATTGCAACGCACGACTTTAAAAATTGTAACAAATACACCTGATTTTAATTGACCATTTCTATACAAAACCTGATCTTTATTTACTAACCAATTCGATTAGTCAAAACACACGGTGATTAAGCATGAAATACTTTAAAATATCACTAAGGTAATAAAGAATAATGAAAATATATACTATTTTCACAAAAATATATAAGATAACAGAACTATGTAACTGATTATTAAATAAGACCACGGCTGAAAATGCATTAAAACGAGGTATATCTACCTCATAAATATATATAATTTTTATTCAAAAGGACGCTACATTCAAATACTTACTGCAAAGTTATTTCGCTCTTGCATGTTTGAGCGCGGTATTTTTAAAAAACTTGTTTTAAAATACTGGAAATAATAGAATTTACCACCAAATTAAGTCATGCGAGAAAAAGTAAATGAATATTCGACGTAATGATTACATGTTTTCGAATTGGTCAACACGGCGTTTGGTGTTTCCTTTGCGGATTTCACGTAACGTTTTGTATTTATCGCGCCCTTGACGCACATTCTCTCTGTGGATTTTATCCATTGCAGTTTCTTTTGTTTCGTCTCTCGATTGGGCGAGATCTTGCTTCAGGGCCTGCAACAAATTAACAAACATATTTAAAATGCATCCTAATTCATTTGGAAAGGGACAGCTTTTTTGAGCCGGTCTTCAATGAAAAAAATGATTCTTTCTCAGCAGGTACGTTCGTAGGAAAAATATAGTAGAAATATCTGCTGAGAAAGTTATTTATTAGAGAAAATAATTCCTTAGTCACGTGACATGTTTCCCGCCAATCAATATTCAGAATCTTCCTAGCTACGCGTTTATCACAGCGATGATAAAAAACAAGGAAATTATCACCGTATTTATAGTCGTTACTAAGGGATTTGTTTTCTTTATTTATGACATTGACAGTTAATTTTAAGTATAAAAATAAATAATAACAATAATTCAAACTCCGAAATATTAAATAAAACTCGTAAGTACCATGTTTTAATACAATATGAATATGTATATCAAAAGTTAGGTTAGGTGAGATTGCAAAAATTCATTATATTCTCCCATTAAATATAAGCTCGTGATATGATAAATAACCTAAGATATTGCTCGTGAAACCGAAACAGCACATTTCAACTCGTCCTTCGGACTCGTGAAATCTGCAGCTCGGTTTCACTCGAGAATATCATCGATGATAATCATATCACTTGTTATATTACGTATGAAAATGTACGATTGGGGCTCACACTAGAATTATTGAGAATACAAAAAGTGAATATTTAATGGGTAGTTTCGCCTTTTTTTATTTTTACCTCTCGCTAAGAGAGGTATTGGATTCATGCTAAAAATCGCATATCCAGATTTTAATGAATACGCACGTTTTAAGGTCCCTACAATACGATGTTAACATTTTTACGATGATTTCTGTGTGTATGTATGTGGAACGTTGGAAGGACGATTGCTCAAAAACTATAAGACTTTATATTTGTTTAACTAGGTATGTTAATATTACATATACCCTTAAGAAATACCGCTAATACCGTCAATGAATTTGAAGAATTTTGTACATATTAGAACAGTAAGACAAAATTACTCATAGAACGAAAGAAGATATACAATTTCAATTATTTGTATGTACAAGAAAAGTTTAATTCGTTACTTATAGGGCTCGAGCAGACATGTGACTTTGCTGGCCTTGGCAAGCAGATATGTGGGTCCGTAGTTATTTACATAGATGTCGCAAATGTCATAATTTTTTATTAAAAACTTCAAAATATTCTGATACCATGGATTTGGAAAATCATGTTTTGAATGTAAACTTATGATAGTTGACACCTATGTACATTATTACTAGCTGACATTTTGACACGGTCCCCCATATCTGCTTGCCAAGATCAATAAAGTCACATAACTGCTCGTGCCCTATATGCAACATAAAATGAAAATGGCGAGAGGTATTGTGCTGGCCACAACGGATTTTTTACTAGAAGCAAGTATATTTAAATTTTCCCTATTTTTTTATTTTGCACAATTTTTGTTTTATAAATGAGAAAAAAAATATTGAAAATACCGCCATTGTTGCCCAAACAAAAATAAATAAGTAAAAATGCGTGCTAACTTGACAGCAATCTAACGTAACAAACAAGTTCCCTTTACCCCGCAAGACATACGTCGCATCTTTGTCATACTTCGAGCAGCACGTTGGAACTAAGTTGCAACGGAAATGACAAGAGTAACGTTACAATTTTTTTCTCATTTAAAAACAAAATGTGTACAAAATAAAAAAAATATGGAAAATTTAAATTTAAAAATACTTGCGTCTGGTAAAAAAATCAAAAAGGTGAAACTTCCCCATTATTTTAAAAACTATAACATTTTTAAACTTTGGTAATTCTAACATACAGGTTTAAGTTCTAGTCATGTATCTTATTCTCAATAAATCTTGCGTGGCCTTGGTATTTTAAGGCAAATAATCATCAATACTAGTGGATATTTGTTATTTCTATTATTTTAACAATAAAAATAAGAAAACTAGCGTTATCAAAGCAAAATTGATATAAATTACACACTAAAAAATATTAACTGTCCGACAGCGACAAGATAATTGCATTTATCTATTCGTGATGTGATTTGAAGGTCATGACAAAGCATTCGGTTTACATTATTACAAGTTATAAACGCTGCGACAAGATGTGTGACTGCAAATATTAAAAATATCACGGCAACCATGCAGATATATGTAAACAACGAAACAATGATGCAATCGCGTTGTTTAATCACACGAAAAATTCTAAACTAAACAAAAATCGAACACGTTTACATTACATTTTGCATTTTCAGGTACTCGCTATATGGAATGTAACCGAACATTGGCGACTGCAAATTTCATTTATTATTAAAATGGCGCCGACTAATACTCGAAATCTCAGTCATTTATTTTATTTTGGTTATTCAACAGGACATAATGTCCCAATTACAGAATAACACAATTATATATGAAATATTTTACAAAATATAGTAGTTGACAAATAATGTACATTGTACACACACATACAGAAACCCTATAAAAAAATTATATATTTTTTAAAATGTTTCTTATATTTAATAAAATTATGTGAAAATAAATCGTGAAAACCATTAAAATTGCAAAGATTGTTAACAGTGGAAGACGATTTAATGGGGCATTTAACGCTGAATTAGTCTTATTAATTTTTAATATGAATAGATCGAATGTTCTTGTCGTGTAATTCGGTTTAGTTCGGAGCAAAGGCTCATTCGGTCACGAACTTCAGCCGAAAATTTGGAATTGTTTAAGAAAAATCCGGTCGATTTTAAAAGACGTTTCAAAATTTGAATATGTTGAAGCGTGGAATGGACATGGTAATTCGGCCCCGAAGAAAGCGAAATCAGTTCAATCGATAGGAAAGGTGATGGAATCAGTATTTTGGGATGCGAAAGGCATTCTGCTAAATGATTATCTTGATAAAGAAAAAACTGTAACTGGGCGCCACACTTTTAGACAAGCTGAAAGCAGCAATACAAGAAAACGCTCGGGAATGTCAAAGAAAAAGATTTTGTTTCACCACAATATGCCAGCTCATTTAAGTCGTATTGCTCAATAAAAATTAACTCAAAACGTTCCTCGCTGGAAAGAGATTTCGATCCAACGAAGAAGCCATCAAAGCAGTAAGTTTATTTTGAGGACTTCAAAGAAACCCATTTTCGGGTTGGCATTCGGTGTGTTATGTAGAAAAATAAAATGTAGTCCGTATTAAATATATATTTTTCTTCATACGTCATAAAAGTCGCATCATTTGTGACTTGATTCACAAGGTAGAAGTTTAATTTCTACGCCGCCGGAGTAGAAATAGCTAATTTCTACGCCGCCGGCGTAGAAATAAAATAAATAAATATCCATAGAAACTATACAGAATCAACGAATAAGAAGTAGTCTCAATAAAAGAAACCTGTAATATCGCCCTAAATGTCACTATAACACGCTAGGTAACCTAAGAATAAAGTTACTAAATACGATTCATAGCTGTCAAATTTAAATATATAACCTGTGAATTGAAATATAAACAGAGTTTACTTTTGAGGAAATAACATTATTAAAGAATAGCAGACTTACAGATTACAATTACAGGGACGGTAATGAGCATAAGAATACTTAGAATTAAAGTGATACCTAAGAAAAGATTATATTGATTTGCAGTGATTCGTGGACATATCTTTCAGCCACACTATTAGATTTCCATCCAATTGAACTTCAGACGACTTACATTACATTATAATCCTTCAAATTCCGACATAATTGCAGACAAGGAGGATATAAAATTGCATAGTTTTTATTTTAAACGTCAAAACGTGAAAAAAATTATTTCAATGTTTATAACCAAAAGTGAACAAATAAGTATCCATAGCTACAGGGCAATTGAAATCGCAAACGTAATTTACGTAAAATGTAACGTCAGTAGTAGATATTTTTCTTTAAATATTTACGTTTGAAGAAAAAATATAATGTGTCATTCGGAGTAAAAGTGTCTTTGTGTGCCTCGCGTGCATTTATCCGACTCGCTTCGCTCGTCGTTTAAACTACCACGCTCGTCACACAAAATCTTACTTTTACTCCTAATAACACAATATACTATTTTTATATCCACCCTCGTACAGTCCGAGAAACAATTCAATTACTGCATGAGTCATTTCCTTGTCGTGTAATTTCCCGTTTTGGTGATCAAAATTGGTCACCCAGATCATGCGATTTAACGCTGTTGGACTTTTATATTTGGGGTTTTTTTTAAGTCTAAGGTTTTTCGCAGTTTGTTATTATAAAAATGAAAGATTATTCCATTTTCTATAGGTTTGCATTAATACTTTTTCTATATATTTTATGGATAAATTTATAAAATAATATAAAAATTATATCTCGGAGCTTATGCACACAACTCTATGGTTACACAGATAAATGTAATTGTCAAAAAAATAATCATTTCAAATTAATAACAATGTTTTCAAAAGAAAATTGTAAATAGAACAATAGTTACATGGAAAGGAACTTAAGATACAAAATTTCTATAGCATTAGTAAAATGCAGGTATATATTTAAATAAGAAAATAAATATATTATCACGGCATTGCTGGGTGTGCCAATCTGCTTTGTACACAGATTTCGGTAATGACGATCACATATTTGTATCGTGCGGGCGTTTACCATGCGTTAGTTCACAGGTACTCATTTTGGCGTGGAGAGTGCATCCCAGGGGTCAGTTTTGTGCCATTTAAAATTAGAAATATTTGATAGTAGGAATTGAATCCGGTTCTCCAGATTCGCGACCAGCCACTCCGGCACGCGGCCATGAGACCCCATAGGTAAATGTATTTAAATTAATAAAAATTAAATGGCCGGAGGTTTTGTGTTCGTCACATCAGATTTTTAATTATAAACCTGTTTTTCATCAAAATTACTTCTTGCGTACATTTTATGACATTATACCCCAAATCGACAACAATGTTTTTGTTACAATAATAACAATAATAGGAGGAGTCTAAGGTTAAATTATAAATAAAACTAAAACAATTACCCCTCAACCTTAAAATAATAATATAAGCTAAAGGCTATATACGTATTTCGAGAACTAAAATTCTCATCATCAGTAGAACAAAAACAAAAGTTTAAGCAGAGAAGTTAAGATTACTCAACATGTACACCATGTCAGAGGTCTAACAACTCTTCTGTTTTTGTGTTTAAAAATCTGCAAGATCTTATGTATCCTGAAGAAGGTGTATGTGTATTCCGAATCGTCGGTTGTATGACTGTGATTTCGAGTATTTGTTAACACTTAATATACAGGTATCTCATTTTCCATGTTTTTTTTTTTTTCGAGAAATGTTTAATAATCGCAATTCTACAAAAAATTCTGTGGCGCCCATTAAACTTTTTTGAAAAGTTAACCCGAAATACCTTTTAAAAAAAACAACATCGAAAATGAGACTCCTGTACACAACAGTCGAGAAATATGTATATTCATATTTATTAAAATGTTGTATTCTCACCTTAAGTTGATCATGAAGACGTTCATTTCTTTCCGCTAAAGTACGCCTTTCTTCCACAGGATCAACAATATTTTCATCCGTAGCTAAATCCCTGCTAACATCACCATTAACCATCTCATCATCTTCATCATGTCGTTCTTCCTCTTCCAGGTGACCTTTGGTGGCGTTAGCAAGCTGCTGAACTCTTAACTCTTCCTCCTTGCGTCTAGCTTCCTCGACTTCTTCTTGGAGCCGTCTGGTTTCAGAATCCTTTTGCTCAACTTCTTCTTGAATCCGTTGGACTTCGATCTGCTTCATTTTGATTTCTTCTTCTAGTTTCAGTCTCTCAGCTGCTTCTAAGTTCTTGGATTCTTCTAATCTTTCCATCATGCTTTGAAGCTCGTTTTGGCGCTTTTCGAGTTCTTCCTTGGCAGCTTGGAGTTGGCGAAGTTGTTCTTCAAGTCGGCGGATCATGTCCTGGGCTTCGACTAAGTTTGCTTGGCTGCGTTCCATTTCTTCTTGGAGGGCCTTTAGTCTATCTTCATATTCTTGCTGTTTCTTTTCCGCCCGTTCTCTTGCAGCAATCTCAAGTTGCAATTTCTCTCTATAACAATTAAAATCCGGTTAATAAATTGTAGAATGTAACGTTTTATTACTAATAACTTACCTTTGTTGCTGTTTGGCGATTTTTTCTTCACGAGCCTGAGCCTTCATCTGTTGTACGTCTATGGTGTCAGGTTTACGACGTCTCATATATAATTCATGGTTACCCATGCACAAAGCCAGGATTCGTTTATTGATACGGACCCGAGGAGCGAAGAATACGAAATCTGGAGCTTTTTTATCAATTGGCTTGATGATGAATTTGCGGTCATTGAATGAAATGTTACGAATTTCAGACCAGGGGAAACCGATTTTCGGTGTAAGCCTAGAAAACATACATAATTAAATCATAATGTCACAGGACTGTTTTTACCTTCCGTCACCTTTAGGTAAGGAAGGTATTGTCTTTAGTCAAAAAATTCAATGATGAGTTTTTAGTGAATAAGCATGTTTTAAATTAAATTTTTTTCGTATTCATGTTTACAACCTAAAGAACAAGTGATTAGATTTTGGTTATAATTGGTGAACCGGAAGTAGCCTCATTTGAAGATTTTAACAGTTAAATATGATTTATTGACATTTAATGTTATTAGAACTTAAAGAATATATTATTCTCTATACGATTTGATTGCATTTTATACTTCATATTCAATAGGTATAGAGTTAAATAATTTTAAAGAAATTAAATTTTATTAATCAGCCAACTATGCTAAACATGGAAACTACTAATATATTCATATAATTCATATTGACAGATGTCAGTATAAATAAAAAGTAAATGAATGTGGCAGAGATGAGGATGTTGGGAAAGACACGAAAAGATACGATAAGAAAATAACTCGTGTTACAAGTTTCTTGAAAGATACATTGGTTTGAAAATGTCATGAGGAGAGATGGAGAATATATTGGAAGAATAATGAATAGTTTAGTAATAGAAGGTTGAAGAAACAGAGGAAGACCAAAGATAAGATGGAAGGACTGTATTGCGGAAGAATTGAGAGAAAAAGAACTGAATGAGAACGACACGCAAAACAGCAATGAGTGGAAGAAAAATATGTCAGTGTCAAGTGCAATTTGCATAGTTTGTTTATGAAATAATATTACTTGAAATTTAGAATTTTTTCAAGAAAATTTATGTATGGAATTTATACATAATACACAGGACTGACTGAAGGTATTGCGCTGGCCACATCAGATTTTTTTTCATGTTGTGAACATGCCTATACGAGGGGGTCTAAAAGAATTTATACTTTCCAAGAGTCTTTTTAAGTAAATGAATCTAAGATCCGATACTAAAATCAGTTTCCAAAATAAGAATGGCAACGCATATGGCCTAGCAACATACTATATCTGTCTCTTTTTATTCACAAAATTATTATAGATAGCTAGTGACTCCTACCATAAAACTATGAACTACGGTAAATCGTGCTGACAGCATTGCCAGATACTATTTGTTAGAGGTATTCAATAATCAATCATTCAAAAATATTGTTTCATAATAACCAGATAATATATTTTGAATCTTCAATGTACATGTATACTTGTTTTACAGTAGCAAACTTAAAAACCTTTATAAAATCTTAACTTGCTGTTCTAGCTACGTGGCAACACTGTGCAACATCCACCTATTATGTATTTTTTGAACTAACTCAGAAATAATTCGTATATGGAGGGATAGATGGCACCTTCTCTCGAAATATTTAATCTAAATACATTACGTTGCCATTCGTATATGTATTATATATTCAAAGATACAATACTCAAATTCGGATCCAAAATCCGATACTCAGATCCGGATACTTTAACATTCAATTAACTGGATATACAGATATTTTTGGATCCGAAATTGAAACTATCCGAATCCGGAACTCACCACTATATATTGCTAGCATGAAATGAAGTTACATCGTAAAATTTTAGGTGCAAATTATTTACCTTTTCTTTAATCATCACTCCATCATTTGATGCATGTTGTTTTCTTTGATTTAAAAAGCAACTTATAAAGAGCCTTTTTCATTTAACAATACACACAAAAAATACTTATAAAAACACAAAATGCAACCTATCAGGTTATTCAACATAATATTTTTCAAAATATATTTACAAATGCGACTGATTTGTTTTACTAGTAAATAATTCATGCACTTATATTTAATTTTGGCTAGTTACATTTTAGCATGTATAAAAAGCTGTTAAATTGAAGCTTGGTTGTCAAAAATCAGCTGTTCACCCGCCATGTTGTGACGTAAGTGCAAGTGCCCTTTTGTTCACTATATTGAGTTCAGTATGAAGTCAATGTATTTCTTTTTTGTGTTCAATACATAGTAGTTATTTTATAATATGGTATATTAAATTTGCGAGAAAAATCCCCTAATTGAAATTACTTTTTTTGAAATTGAAGTTAAAAAGGTAAGTATAAAATTCACTGTTTTAATAAATGAGAAAGGGTTTTCATATTTTTATAAAAAAAAAAGTTTACCCACCTGTCTTCTTTTTCGTAGATGTTCAACCCTAAAGCATCAACACCTAACCACAATTCCGTCCCCTTCTTATTTCTAATTTCGAAGTAATTAACCCCATACATTTCCAAATCTTGGGCAATTTTAAGATATTCCATCATGGCATCTTCCCGCAGCATACCTCTGTGCTCGTGCCACCACGTTGTAATACTTTGTTCCCATTCGTCTTTAGACATCTTGTGTTGGTCCATAACTCTCTGAGGTAGGAGCCTATCGTTGGCCAAAAATCCAGCACCATGCGTTGATTTGTTGAAGTCCCCATGTCGCGCCTGGACGGCATATGACGCTAAAAGGACTGACGTTTCTGGAGGACAATAGATTTCGTCGGATAAAATGGAGTTCTTAACTTGTAAATAGAATAATCTTAATGTAATATCTTGAATAAGTTCATCTGCTACGTCTTCAGGGTAGAATTTGGCACGGAATTTGAACTGGAGTGGGTTCTCCTTTTTGACATCTTGGTTCATCACCTAAACAATAAAAAACAGTTAGTGTCATGAAAAAGACTAAATTACAATTTGTATTGAGATATTTCATTAAGAACGCGCATTGTGAAATGAACAGTTGGTGATATAAATAAATAGTCTTACGACAGGTGAAAAAACCGGACCTACGAACAATTTTGCAACATAACCGTTGGTTATCAACAACTGTTACTTTAACTAGAGGTGGTACGAGTAGGAGAGGGCCTAAAATTTATAAAAAGACGAATTATATAATGTCGCAACGACATATGCATATATTTAGCCTATCAGTAACGGTATTATTAAAGTATAACAAGAAATTCTTGATAGTATTACGAAGTTTTAATTTGTATTTATGCAAAATAAATATAAGTAATTTATTTGCATATTCGTGTACATAACTTACAATTCAGACGAACTTACCCAAGTAGAAAATGGCATAGATCCTGTCTAGATCCATTCGCAAGCATTGAAAAAGTAAAGCAATCATATGAAAGATATCAATCTGAACCACAATCAACATATTTCGACAACTATAGTGAAAATGATTTGGCAGAAGACGCATGTCATCAACCTGAAAGAAACCTTATAAAATGAAATATAACTTGTGGAAGGAAAAATATACTAGTATATATTAATTAATTTACAATCATTTCTAAGTCAATCCTTATTTCTTTTATATAAAATTATGACATAACATAGTCATTCTCAGTAGTGCCAACGTATGATATGAAAATAAACTACAATTATTTCAAATAATTTTATGTTCTGTAAAAGGAATAACGATTGACTTAGAAATAATTGTAAATATCATTAATATATACATTACTTAATGCTAGTACTTTTTTTCATCTTTTTAAAGAAATAAATAACACCCAATAATTTCTACAAGTTATATTTGATGATGTTGATGAAGTGCGTCTTCTGCCTCACCATTTCTACTATGGCTCTATTTGATACACAGGTTCTAGCATCTATTTATTAATCACAATCGACAGTTTGCATACATAACTCCAAATTTCTCTACTATTACTTAATTTCTCATTATTACTACATGGCACATTTAGTCGAGTCGAAAATTTATTTTGAAAGATAAATATCTCACGCCGAGAATAAGTTTGCCAAAAAATAGATAAATTCTCCTACTAAAATCATTTACTTGATTAGATAGATAAACATAATTAATTAAATTCCAATAAGGCGTTTCTCTATATTTTATGTTATTCTTGATTAAAAATAATTAACACATATTTTTGTTTGTTCATATTTGGAATACAACTGGTAATACCACTCACTAGATAGCAACCGAATAGTAAACGTTAAAATGTATTAAGCCGGCTTCCCACGGCCTGTGGCGCGTACACGCCACTACCTGGTTTTGCGCGCAACGGGCCATGGGAAGGGGCAGCGCGTTGCGCGTTCGCGCCGCCCGTCCGTTCCCATCATTTGTCGGTAAATGTTGCACGCGTCAAAAGAAACCCTCGGCGCGAGATGGCGCGGCGTGTGCAAGTATGCCCATGGCCTGTGCTTGCTTGTCCCTACACGCGTTCTTTTCTAGCAGTATAGCAGGGCAGTATAGTTTCATCAGCGTTGTTGTACAGTGCATAATAATTATATCGTACATGTTTATTATGGACAAACGATATTATTATTGAATTCCTGGACTTATTCCAAAATGAACCAGCAATTTGGAACCCCAGACATGAGAAACATAAAGAACGAAATGCAATTCACGATGCGTGGGTTCGAATTAAGGAAAAAATGAGTGTAGATTTTCCTATGGAGGAAATTAAAAAAAAATCATTAATGTCGACATACAGAAAATTGCACGTTGAAAGTTGACATCCACCAGCGTCTTTTCTGTTTGATTTTCTTTTGTTTTAAAATTTCGCCCGACAATAAAACACATGTAGCTGCACACACAGTAATCTTTCTCTGTTGTGTATTCATAATGAACTGCATTATTGCATAAGCGTCAAATTATCTTAAAATCAAGATGGCGGGTGCCTCGGTTAGGCCCGTGCATGCTTGCGCGCGCTTCACGTACTACGCGCCAACGCGCCGTGGGAATGATCGAGGCTTGTAGAAGCTCGTGGAGCGAAGCGCGTCTACTCAGGTAATGGCGCGTCGCGCCACAGGCCGTGGGAAGCCGGCTTTATACTACTCACATACTACTGCTTAGCCATCTAGCGGCCTTTATCATAGTAATGTCAAATGATGACGTCATTCCACAGCAGCAGATTTTAATTGTAATTTAATATGTATCACAAACATAATTTTTATTACAGAATTTATTTTTTAATACTGGCATATTATATAAATATTGCAGAGACAATGATTAAATGACCGAAAAATTGAATCAGATTCTGAAATCTTATAAACCATTGCGAATGCTTTTCTAATTACTTTATTAAAACATATTATCAAAATTGCATTATTGCTTGATTAATGAGAAGAATACCCTAGTGTAAGAATAATTTGGGCATCGTGAAACCGGTATGAGATAAATACCCCGTTCTTTTGATCCAGACTGAAGACATGGAAAATTCTAGAAAACGAATGGGCATGTAACTAGGTGTGTGAATGTTTGAATGGTAGAAGTGAACACATTCCTACGTATGAAGCCCCGAAGGTAGATAGCAAAATCTCGCTTTAAACATGGCACGCAAGTAGGACAGAGTTAGTGATTAGACTTAGTATGATAAACGCGCAGTGCGGAAGAAGCAAAGGGAAAGAAGACACTTTCTAACGACCTTGCGCGACCAAAACGCTTACGTGTTTCCAACGGCATGGATGCCAATTCCGCTTATGGACAAATTATTCTACAGCTATGTTTAAAGGGTTCATTTTCGCAAAAAAAAATTCAGCATTTTACAATATTTTTAAGCAATATCATTTAGCAGTAAGATAAATATTTCGGCACTAAAAAAAATCTACAGAATCCCGTAATTAGATTTTATTTTTCGGAAATGGATGGCTTGCAAAACCCGGGCTGAATTTTATGCGGTAAGTTATATAATTATGCCAGGTCAATTTGAAAACGAAAAGTTTTGTTTCAGTTATAATTACATATTAAAAATTGAGAATTATTCATACGAGAAAAGTTACAAATTATTGTAAGTAGGTATTATTTTTATGTAAATTGTATTTTATAATTTTTGACAGGTTAAATATTTGTGTAATTTCTATTTATACAAAAAAGTTTCATAAGGCAATCTATCAATCTATGAGTCCAGAACGGACCTTAGTAAATAAACATGTTTTAAGGTCCCTATAATTTTTTTACCATTTTTACGATGATGTATGTATGTATGTATGTGACGAAAATTTCAGATCGCATATCTTCAATAACACAATTCCAAAAATTATATTTTTTTCGTATTCCTCAAGTTTACATCCAGAAGAACAAGTGATTAGATTTTGGTTATAATTGATGAACCGGAAGTAGCCTCATTTGAAGATTTTAACAGTTAAATATAATTTATTGACATTTAACGTTATTATAACTTAAAGAATATATTATTCTCTATATGATTTGCATTTTATACTTCATATTCAATAGATAAAGAGTTAAAGAATTATAAAGATATTAAATTTCATAAAGCAGCCAGCTATGCTAACCATGGAAACTGCTAATATATTCAGATAATTCAAATTGACAGATATCAGTATCAATGAAAAGTAAATGAATGCGGCAGAGATGAGGATGTTGAAGTAGATGTGGGGGAAGACACGGAAAGATACAAGTTTCTAGAAAGATACAAGAAAGACGATTACATTGGTTTGAACAAGTCATGAGGAGAGATGAAGAATATATTGGAAGAAGAATGAATAGCTTAGTAATAGTAGGTTGAAGATACAGAGGAAGGCCAAAGATAAGATGGAAGGACTGTATTGTAGAAGACTTGAGAGAAAAGGAACTGAATGAGAACGACACGCAACAGAAATGAGTGGAAGAAGAAAACAAAAAATAGCGACCCCTAACGAATGGGAAAAGCTAAAAAAGAATGTTTATGAAATAATTTTAATGAAAATTTAGAATCTTTTGCAAGAAAATTTATGTATGGAATTTATACGTAATTCACAGGATTGACGGATGGTATTGTGCTGGCCAAATCAGATTTTTTAAATTTACCTACGCTCTAAATGCACATTTTAATATTGCTTGTTTTATTTTCAGTCTTTTTTCCACAAATCAAACCACGGTTCACAACAATTTTTGCAGCATAAATTTCTCACAGTTTGCATCAATATTTAATGTTTGTTTTCGGTAAAATACGTGATAAAATTTTGCACGATAAGAATTATTGTAATCAAATATAATATGTTTACATAAACACGAAATTCTTAACAATAAAAATTGTTATTTGCACATTTAATTATTTAGTTACTAATCATTAAGGGGCCTTGAATTTCTTGTCATATCCGTTTATATCATTTTATTTATTAACATGCAAATCTAATTTTAGATTCAAAGAATTGCTACCATAAAATGACAGACATTCTATAAGACGCTAACATGTGTGGATGTGTTTTCAGTATATTCGTTTTTATCTGAATGATGTCACTATAATCAAGATTAAGAATGAGAGTTCAAGTAAATTGTACCCGTACCATTTTCATTTTGTTTGATTAGAGTGATTAGATAAACAACCGCAAGAATAATAAGTTCTAGTTTCATTGGAGGTATAAAAGTGTTGATATTTACCAGGAATTTATTTATAAATAATTTATAACACAGCTGACCAATTAAAAACTACATAATTTTCCAATCGCGATTAATAACTCTTTTAATTCCAGAAATATCTGCGTTGAAAATAGGACCACAAAAATTTAATTTTTGGGCAATAATTAAAAATGGGAAGTAAAGCAAAATAACTGAAAATTATCAAAAATCATTTTTGCAGGGGTGAATCAAATATATACGGGCTGATTTTATTACCTTCCCTTAGGTAAGGAAGGTATTGTCTTTGGTCAAAAAATTCAATGATGAGTTTTTAGTTAATAAGCATGTTTTAGGGTCCCTATAATATTTTACCATTTTTACGATGATGTCTGTATGTATGTGTGTCTATGTGTGTGTCGAAAGTTTCGGATCGCATAACTTCAATACTACGATTCCAAAAATTATATTTTTTTCGCATTCCTCAAGTTTACATCCAGAAGAACAACTGATTAGATTTTGGTTATAATTGGTGAACCGGAGGTAGCCTCATTTGAAGATTTAACAGTTAAATTTGATTTATTGACATTTAACGTGATTATAACTTAAAGAATATATATTCTCTATACGATTTGTTTACATTTTATACTTCATATTCAATACATATAGATTTAAAGAATTTTTTTATAAATCAGTCAGGTATGCTAAACATGGAAACTACTAATATATTCATATAATTCATATTGATAGATGTCAGTATAAATAAAAAGTAAATGAATGTGGCAGAGATGAGGATGTTGGGAAAGACACGAAAAGATACGATAAAAAAATAACTCGTGTTACAAGTTTCTTGAAAGATACAAGTTCGTGTGACCAGCTGACGTATTATCCACCACTTTATAGTCAGCTGACTTTTTTTTTTCTTTAAGATATTGGATTAGCTATAATTTGATAAATTTTCAATCGGGAGGAAATGATTAAAATCATTTTTTGTTCAACGTGCATGGGAGGCTACCGCTGCTTGACCCACCCACCGAACCGCAGCTGACGTTCACGGAGCTTCATGATACAACTCTCTGAAGCATTTTACAAGTTATCGCCCGAGAGAAACTTGGTCATGAAAATCTGTTGCTGGCTCGCAGACTACTAGTATCAAGTGCAATTTGCATAGTTTCTTTATGAAATAATTTTACTGGAAATTTAGAATCTTTTGCAGGAAAATTAATGTATGGAATTTATACATGGCCACAACATTTTTTTTTTTTTAATTCCAGAGGGGTCATAAACCCGAATGGAGTTGATTAGAAGGTAGCTTGGACTATTAGGAAGGGGGTAGACATGACCCCAATTCGCTTAGGTCTCTATAGTATTAAAGAAAACCATGAGCGAACAAGAAGGGCATGTCTTCATGGAGCAACGGATTATTATCAAGTTTTTGGTCAAGGAAGTCCAACCGAAATTTTGCTAAGAAAAAGATCTTGTTTCATCACGACAATGCGCCAGCTCATTTAAGTCGTATTGCTCAACAAAAATTGACGTTCCTCGCTGGAAAGAGATTTAGATCTAACGAAGAAGCCATAAATGCTTATTTTGGGGATCTTAAACAAAACCATTTTGGAGAGAGCACCGAAAAGTTAGAACAACGTTGGACCAAGTGTGTTGACCTCACAGGGGACTATATATGTAGAAAAATAAAATGTAGTCCGTGCAAAGTTGTTCAGGATTAAAAGATTCATTCAAAACAGTTTTTATATTTTTTAAGTTCTGTTAATTAGTAGCAATATGAAAATTAAATTAAATAATGAATGTTTACTTGAATAAGGAGAAAGTGTCATTATTATAAAAAAATATTGTAATGGAAATAGGTATTGAAGAATACGGGAATTATTTTCCATGAGTCAGTTTGATGTTTAATATTAATTTCTGAGAACCAGAAAAAAGAAAACAAAAAAAATGTTATGGCTATTACTACGAACAAACAGCAATTTTGAAATTTGTTTTTAAATTATGAAGAAACTAGAAACATAATAAAAAATATTGAAAGAAACTTTCAGAACTCATAATAGAATAAAACAATATTTGGATTTAATTCTGTATTTTTTTTATTATTTAAACGACGTTTCAACAGCGAATTTCTGTCTTCATCAGGTAAATAACAAGCAAAATACACGTAGTCAAGAGAACATGTTTACAAAATGAGGGTAACACAGATCAAAAGTTAATTAAAAACAGAAAATTACGAACGAATAACAGGTAACCACGACTTATTAAGCTCAAAACCTGTATTTATATTAACGTTATTAGAAGATTTCTTTATTTCGATGGCTTCTCTAATTAGTCTTCTCATCCAGTTATTTACTTTTACTTAAATCTTCGTGTTTTTGAAATTCCATGTAATTCTTGAATAGTATGTTCAGCAACAGCAAATTTTGTAAACTTTTGAAGATGTGGAAAATGAGTGTACTTATTTGAATTTACTTTCTTTTACATAATTTATTTGCAAGCATGAATGCAAAAATACTTCTGGCCTTTAAGGTTTTTGGGGGTACCGGACCATTAGCAATTCAAACAAATAATTTTTTTAAGGATCCAGATAACAAAATATCACTTGATTAGATATAATTGAAACATTTTGTATATGATGATGTTATCAACGTTCTCCTGGATTTTTGGGAATGCTGTAGAAACTATGAAGATAAGAGATGGTACAATTGTTTCCAAATATTTTTGCTTTTGTCAGTATTACAAACTAGTGGTGGGATCAGTTTCGGATCCAGAAATATCCGAATATATAATTGTGTGTCAGTCAAAGTATCCGATTTTGGATCCAAATCTCAGTATCGGATTTTGGATCCGGATCTGAGTATCGGATTTTGGATCCGAATCTGAGTTTTGGGTTTTGGATCCAAATCTGAGTATCAGATCTTGAATCCGGATTCGAATATGAGTCATATTAATATGTTACTTTATATGTGTAATAATAGAAATTTGTATTTTTATGTATGGAATTTGTACATAATACACAGGATTGACGGAAGGTATTGTGCTGGCCACATCAGATTTTTTAGATGATATCTTCAAAAAAATAATTAAAGTAGCAAAATTTTGATTATTGAAACTGATTGACCTGTTTAATAATTGTAAAAATATGTATACTTACTCATTGTATGCGTACAATGGATTAACAATACTGCCATATTCGTATTTTTACTCATTTTGTTTAATTTTTTTAAAAAAATTATAATTCTTCAATTTTCAATAAAAAGTTCAAAATTTTAAAAAATCTAATTTATATGGATATAGGTACTCTTTAATGCGCTGATTCCAAATTTTCAAACCGCATGCCGATATCTCTTTTCGTTCTCGAGATATTTGCCCTCAAATTTTTACTTAAAAATACTCATTTTTGGGTTATACCCCAAAAATGGGTCAAAATACAGACTTAGGAGTATAACCATTCGATTCTACGGGCAAAATTACATAAGTATCCCAATTTTCATAAATTTTTAACAATCAATACAGACTCTAGAGCAAAATAAATGAAAATGGCCAAAATCTGAAAAAATCGCAAGGGGTACGATTTTTGCAGATTTTGGCCATTTTCAGTTATTTTGCTCTAGAGACTGTATCTATTGTTAAAAAATTATGAAATTTGGTATACTTATGTAATTTTGCCCGGGGAATCGAATGGTGGTGTTAATGAGCTCGTATTTCGACCCATTTTTGGGATACAGCCCAAAAATGAGTATTTTTAGGCAAAACTTTCAGGGCAAATATCTCGAGAACGAAAAGAGATATCGGCATGCGGTTTCAAAATTTGAAATTAGCGCATTAAAGAGTATCTATATACATTTAAATTAGATTTTTTTAAAAATTGAACTTTTTATTGAAAATTGAAGAATTATGATTTTTTTAAGAAATTAAACAAAATGAGTAAAAATACGAACATGGCAGTAATGTTAATCGATTCTACGTATACAAATGAATAAGTATACATATTTTTACAATTATTAAACACCTCAATCATTTTCAACAATTAAAAATTTGAGAACAAACCATTTTTACCTTCCGTCACCTTTAGGTAAAGAAGGTATTGTCTTTGGTCACAAAATTCAATGATGAGTTTTTCGTGAAAAACACGTTTTAGGGTCCCAATATTACGGTTTTACCATTTTTACGATGATGTATGTATGTACATATGTATATGTGTGTGTGACGATCCTTTCGGATCGTATTACTCCAATAGCATATTTCCAAATTGACGGAAGGTAATGTGCTGGCCACATCAGATTTTTTTATTCATCATTTATAAAATAGAACTCTTTGAAGGTATAAATTTCTTTTTCTTTATATTTGCACAAACTACATGGCTATTTTACATTCAAAATGAAGAATTGGATCCAGAATTAAAATTTGGATCCGGATCCGTAAAAAAAACATCGAATCCAAGTCCAAATTTGGATCCAAACTAGGATCCGGATCCAAATTCGAATAAAATTTACGGATATTTGCTTCAATATCCGAAAATCGGATATTTTGAAATCCGGGTACTTGGATCCAAGATTTGTCGGACCTTCACAACACTATTACAAACCCGCTTTTCTTAAAGCGCTTTATAATAGCAGTGCAATTATTATAATACGATCCTAATACAACCCAATGGATATCATTTGCAATTGCATATTTTTTAATCGTCCAACATTGTTAGGTAGATACGAGTATTTTTTTTACGTAATAAGCATTCTAGCAACGACTGCATGTTTTATTTTACCAGGTCATCATCGTCGTCATCTTCTTCGTCATCAGTTGGAGGATTGTTTAAACGTTTTAACTTTTTAATGCATTTTATGCTCTTTTGCAAAATGTTGTCAGGCTAGAAAACAACATAATAAAAGTATATAATTATTGTATAAATAAAGAATTATATTGTAATTGCCTTTAACAACTAATACAATAGATTGATTTAAATAATTAATTATTAATGAAGAAAAAAATATAATGTGTAATTATTTTATGCATTATTTTGCAATACTAAAACGGAACATGCGTGTTAAAATTATCTATAAACAAAAACTAAAGACCATGAAAAAAGTTTAAATAACCTAATTAGCAATTAGTACACAAAAAATGACAACTTTCACTGATCGGAATAAAAGATTTTCATGGAAAAAAGAATCTCTAGGCGAATCGAATACGAAACTGCAAACTGCGGACTCATTGGTGCATGTACAATGCACGCGACACTTTTCAATGATGTTTTTTTACCTGACAAATATCTTATGCAAGATGGTGGTTCAAGGTAAAGATTTTATGTAATAAAAAGCATGTACGTTGCTCAAGTGCAAAGGTAGAATAGTATTCATTGCAGCAGAAATGTCTACGAATTATTTTAACTAGAACTAAGTATCGCATATCGAGATTTTGATGAATGGCCACATTTTAAGGTCTTACAATCCAATTTTAACATTTTCACGATGATATCATTCCGAAACTTTTGAAACCTTGTATTTCTACCTTACTCTTATATGGAAAGATGCCATTAGATTTTGGAATCAGATAACCGGAAATGGCACTTTACTGGAAGCTCAAAATAGTTTTTCTTCGAAAAATACGTTTAAATGTTATTTTTTCGACATTTATGTTATATAAAAATTAAAGATTATTAATTTTTCTACAGATTTGCATTAATACTTTTTCTATATATTTTATATATAAATTTATAAAACTATCTATAATTTTAATCCCGAAGCCTGCGCTTTAAACACTACTCATACATATGGTTACACAATTCAAATTTCAAATAATAATATTAACGTTTTAAAAAGAAAATAGTAACTGGAACAATAATTATATGGAAAGGAACTTAATACAGTTTCCAACATAAGTAAATATGTAAAAATATAGGTAAGATAATAAAAAAAATATATCATCACGGCATATTACCCATTGATGGATGAGCCAATCTGCTTTGTAGGCAGATGTCGGTAATAATGATGTCATATTTGTTCCGTGCACGCGTTTACAAGGCGTCACTTCACGCGAACCTTGGGAACGGGTTCGATTCTGACCGATGCCAAATATTTTAGAATTTTAAAATAAAATTGACCCCTGTGCTGCACTCTCCACGCCAGCAATGAATATAGGTAAGTATAGAAATAAATAAAATAAATATATCATCACGGCATATTACCTATTGCTGGGTGTGCCAATCTGCTTTGTACACAGATTTCGGTAACGATGTTGCTTTACAACATCCATCTAAAATAATTAGGGGAGCAATGCGCACGGAAAAACTGATTTCCTATGTTAAACGCCTATGCTTCACTTCACGCGTGTCCCACTTAGTGGGGTCGCACAAACCCGAAAACATTAAGAACAACATCATACAACAAATCCTTACTCTAAACATATTAAAGTGACCGATTTTCGGTAGCGAAATACCGCATCCGGATCACAATAATAGTTAGAAAACAATCATCCTTCGCCACACATTCCTATCTAAGCAGACTTCTTTCGCCTCGGCTACACTCATAATCGCATTCATACATGCTCTTCGACTTCTTCTTCTTCTTCTTCTGTGTATAGGTAGTATTATCAATCAACAAGTCAATTTAACCTTCTTCGTAGCTCTTATAGTAAAAATCATGATACAAGTTGTGATTGTCATGGATGAAATAAATCACCTTGAATAGAAATATTGCATATAAGCTAAAATATGATGTTAATATTAATGTACCTAATAAAAAAGTTGATGATATTTGTGTATGACAAAAAAAAAGAATCCTTGAATTATAAATTTGTAGAAATTACGATTGACACAAAAATTAAATATTAACATAGCTATTCAAATATTCATAAAATAAACTTGTAACCAGAGAAACAAGCGTTTGCTTAAGTAATTTTACACCTTTAAGCGCCGCATAGAATGTATTCTTATCAACTTTATTCATATTACATTTCTTTGAAATGAGCAATAAATATAATATATCAAGAAATAAATATTGAATAAATATTGTAGACCAATATGAATGAAAAAAATATCTCTTATCATTCATGTCAATGACCGTTACATCAAAATTTGACAGTGAAGCAATTTAATCAAAAGTCAGCAGTTATCAATGAACTTAACGGCTAATTTACAATATTTAACACAAGAAAACTCAATGAACTTGGCAATGGTGTAACAAAATATTTTTATAAATAAGTTTACAGACCAGTGAGCGCGCCAAGATTTCACTTTGATGTGGGATCCGACAGTTGAAAAAATAAAATTTCATCCAAAACTGCAAGGTTGTTTTATTAAGGTTACTTATGAAGAAAAACAATATATTAAGGCTATAATTAAAACAAAAAAATATAGAAATATGTAAATTTCTGGATTGGTAAAAATTTTTTTTTTAATTTTTGGCCTCGACAGGTTTCGGCATCTCTTATGCCTTTTTCAGGAGGTGAATGTTTACCTCCCGCTACTCTTGGTAAGGGAGGTATAGAATTCGTGCTAAAAATCGCATATCGAGATTTATAAGCACGTTTTAAGGTCCCTACAATCCGTTTTTAACATTTTCACGATATCTGTGTGTGGATCCTTTTTACGCTCTAACTCAAATACTATCGGTCAGAAAATTTTGAAACCTTGTATTTCTACCTTATTCTAATATGGAAAGAAGCCATTAGATTTTGGTGTCAATCGGATAACCGGAAATGGCAGTTTACTTCAAGCTCAAAATAGTTTTTCTTCAAAAAATACCTTTAAATGTTATTTTTTCGCAATTTGTTAGTATAAAACTTAAAGATTATTTCATTTTCTACAGGTTTGCATTAATACTTTTTACCTCCTTGGTAAGGGAGGTATAGGGATCGTGCTAAAAATCGCATATCGAGATTTTGGTAAATGACCACGTTTTAAGGTCCCTACAATCCAATTTTAACATTTTCACGATGATGTCTGTGTGTATGTGTGTATGTGTGTGTGGATCCTCTTTACGCTCTAACTCAAATACTATCATTCATAAAGTTACGAAACCATGTAGTTCTACCTTATTCTAATATGGAAAGAACTGATTAGATTTTGGTGGCAATCGGATAACCGGAAATTGCAGTTTACTTGAAGCTCAAGATAGTTTTTCTTCAAAAAATACCTTTAAATGTAATTTTTTCTCAATTTGTTATTATAAAGATTAAAGATTATTCCATTTTCTACAAGTTTGCTTTAATATTTTTTCTATATATTGTATGGATAAATTTATAAAGTAATATAAAAATTATGTACATAGGTAAATGGCGGAAGGTACTGTGTTGGTCACATCAGATTTTTTCTATATATTTTATGGATAAATTTATAAAATAATATAAAAATTATATCTCGGAGCTTATGCTTTAAACACATCTTAATGGTTACATCGTTCAGCGCAAATGTATGTAACTGACAGATAAATGTCACTGTCAAAAAAAATAATCATTTCAAATTAATAACAGTAACGTTTTCAAAAGAAAATTATAAATAGAACAATAGTTACATGGAAAGGAACTTAATATACATAATTTCAAATTAATAATAATGTTTTAAAATTGTAAATAGAACAATAGTTATATGGAAAGGAACTTAATATACATAATTTCTAGTATTAGTAAATATGCAGGTATGTATTTAAATAAAAAAGTAAATAAATATATTATCACGGCATATTACCCATTGATGAGTGTGCTAATCTGCTTTGTACACAGATTTCGATAATAATGAAGACATATTTGTACCGTGCGAACATTTACCAGGCATAACCGCAAGGCCATTCATTGCTGACGTGGAGAGTGCACCATAGGGGTAAAGTTTGTGCTATTTAAAATTTGAAATATTTGTCGTTAGTCGGGATCGAACCCGGGTCCCCAGATTCGCGACCAGACACTCAAGCACGCGGCCACGCCATTATATATTTTATATTTAAAAAATAAATAAATATATGTCTAATAATTACTTTTAACAATTTCTTTATTCAAGAATTGCAGTATGTTCAAAGAAGTTCCCTTCAACAACAATACAGTATCATTCTTTCCTTCTCTTAAAACTTCCGAACCAATCTTCTTTTGGAAGTTCTAACTTAACTCTTGCAATTTAATTTTAAATGTGAGATTAAACAGCTGTTGCAAATGCAAATTCTGCATTCCACAACCTATCTAACTTACTTATTCTCAATCTCATATTTGCACATAAATGGTGGCATTCGTATTTGCAAATAAATCTCCCGTAAATATCAACCGTTTAGCCTGTGTCCAGCAGAGTCAACGCATTCTATCTGTGCTTTGGTATTACTGGTACAAGGTTACTGTAAGTTCAACGACTTGTGAACATTCCAAATGCGACAGACGTGTATGAATTTAACGAAAATACGGTCACCTCTTCTCCAATGCACTTGGCACAGCTTCGATACAACGCAATGAAATTGAGGACTGCACTTGTTTTTGACAAGTGCATCGACATTTTGTAAATAACCTCAAAAAAGTTGGAGTAACTGTTTTTTGGTTTTTTTTTTTGCAATAATAACCTACTTTGAAAGACCGAGTTTAAATTTGACTGAATTCGTTTATTTATAGTATTTTTCAGTCATAACGCCTGCTACAGTAGAAATATCATCAAATCTAGATCAGTCAGTAGGCGAAAAATATTTATTTAGAATAATGTTACTGCTTACTCCATATTTAAATAAAGTTTGTATTATTTAAGTTTATTGTTTTATTTAAAATATAGGTCGCCTCAAACGTATTTTAAGAATTTAAAAATTATTTGTTAACAATTACTCGAAACTTCAGTCAAACAGCATTTATTCTTACTAAATCAACGTTTTGGTGCACCCTTGCACCTTCTTCAGGGTCTACAACAATTATACAACAAAAATGTAATACATACAAAATAACATGGACATTATCACACTTACAGTAAGATCTTACAAATTGTTACAATTCATATACACAAAATACATTCGTACAAAACATTCAGTTAATTTATTAAACATCGTACAAAAAATGAGCATATACCCATCCATTTGCTCGAAAAAACGACAACCGAATAATACGGAAAATAGCCGGAAATATCCTGTGTAAGGATTCTGGTGACATCATTGATACGGACTCCTATTGGTCGTCTGTACACCAATAATAATGTAGCAAGTTGTAGGAATTTAAATAAAATGTAAAGAAATTAACAGGGCATCGAAATCGCCAAAAACTGGGTACGATTCAGGATCAGGTTAATTTATTTTTTGAGTGACGGGTTTGGGAGCGGTTCTGGTTCAAACATTAATAAAATTTGCGGTTTTGTTCCGGGTTCAGGTATGGTTCGACCTAATGAAAATTGAATTAATGTTTTTTGAATAACAATATATAGAAATAATTTAAAATGTGAGCCAAAATTTACACACGAACACAATTTTCACAAACAGACAGCACAGGCGTCGATAATTGGCTGTATTACGATTACGCTTACGTTTCGTACTCAAAATGAACCTGAACCGGAGCTTAACCCTGAACCCGAATTTTAATGCCCGGTTCAGTGCCAACTCGGGTAAAATTGAAAAATATATTTGAGATTCGGTTCCAGGTTTGGGTTCGCCAAAATGTTACGGTTTGGTTCCGGTTTTGGTTCGGTTCAGGTTCGGGTTCGAAGCCTTGGAAATTAATGAAACTCAGTTTGGCCTGAAATGTTTATATCCATTGATTGTTTCACGGTAGACGGGCGAAACAGGCGCGCGACTCTCGCATAATCATTAATTTCTGGTCGCGAATCTGGTGACCCGGGTTCGATCCCGACCGAGATCAAAAATTAATTCGAATTTTGGTGGTACAAATTTGACCCCTGCGGTGCATTCTCCACGCCAGCAATAAGCGTCAGTGAGGTGACGTCTGGTAAGCGCTCTCACGGTGCAAATATTTCATCATTATCAATATCTGTGTACACAGCAGATTGGCACACCCAGCAATGGCTAATATGCCGTAATATATTTATTTTATTTTCTTGTAGTTTGCAAACTACTTTTTGTATATATTCGTATTCATATCTAAGATACTTAAAATTTGACTATGGTATAACCCCATTATATTATCCCGATATCTAACGTGCTAACGACAAAGCAAATATTTGACAGTTGTCATGCGGAAAACAGTTGCAAATGATTATAGTCTTAACCAATAACCGGTCTTTGTCTAAAGGTGCAGTAATAACGTCACGCACAATTTTATATAAAAAATATTTTTTATTTGAAACTAAAAACATTTTTGCAGAATATGACTCTATATTTTGTTTAACTTGAACCTGGATTTAGTGATATAGATTTCTACAGAAATAGACTCATTTCGAAAAAATTATAAAATAAATTATAAATGAAATAAATATTCCCAGTATTTTCAATGACAAATATCAATAGAATATATGAAAAAGAATAATTGAAATATTTCCTGAATGAAAATAATGATGTTTACATCATATTTAAAACAAACAAATGAAGTCATGTATGGTTATAAAATGAAATAAAAACATTATGGCGTCATGGGTTATCGTTATCGTACCACAAATGTTTATATGACTCATGAACACCATTGGAGAAAAAATATGGAAGATGTTTCATTCATCTAACCGTTTTATTAATGAAGCATAAATTTAATAAATAAATTGTGGATAATTTCTCGAGTGTGATGTGGATACGGTGTTAACAATTACTCGAAAGTCAGTCAAATAGCATTTTTATTCTTACTCTACCGATATTTCGGCGCGCCCTTGCACCTTCTTCAGATTGTTACAATTCATGTAAACAAAATACATTCGTACAAAACAATCAGCTATTTTATTAAAACATTGTACAAAAAATTCAAAGAGCATACTTCGATCCATTTGCTCTAAAAACGACAACCCAAGGGTTGAATTTTTTTGTGATGAAGTATGACAGTAAATGTATCAAATAAATCTAATTCTAATATGATGTACGACGCTAAATTCTGAATCTGTAACCGGAAGTTGCTTTCACGGATGCGCATTACCATTTCCTGTGCAATTAACCGCCAATACTATAATGTCTCATGTGTTAACTCTATTAATAACCTCATCATTACAGACAGACAGATTGCATAAGAGTTCGAAAAAAAGACGTAATGAAGGGTGATTCACTGTGTTTTCTATCAATTTCCACAAAATCAATAAACATGTATTGATTCTGCAGATACAGATGCACAGAATGTAAATAGAAAATAAATGCACGACCTTTTGAAAAATTGTAAAGTTAGATTTGATTAGATTTTAGAAAGTTAAACATAATTCATGGAGATGAAACATAATTTTATTTTATAGACGGATTAATTACATGTCAATAAATATAAATATTAACTCTCTTTAATGGAATTTTTAAAAGAAATTATTTTTTTCAGAAATTCATTTGGAGAAATTATAAGAGGGCGAGATTCAAAAAATAACTAGAAATTGATGCACTTCAGAAAAAAAATACACAATACCTCTCGCCATTTTCATTTTATGTTGCATAGGGCGCGAGCAGTTATGTGACTTTGTTGGCCTTGGCAAGCAGATATGGGAGGCCCGTGTCAGAATGACAGCTACTAATGTACATAGGTGTCAAGTATCATAAGTTTTCATTCAAAACATTATGATTTTTCAAATCCATGTGTATATTCCATACTATGGATGACAAATAAACATCAGAATATTTTGAAATTTTGAATGAAAAATTATGGCATATGATAATTGTGACATCTATGTAAATAACTACTATAGGTCGTGCCAAATAGAAATGACCTGTCAATCATTTCTTGCGCATATACTGTGTACCACTATTTTTAGAGCGGAGTGGTCTCTCACTATCCATTTCATAGTGATACATGTACCTTTTCCGTGCGCCGCTTACCCAAAAAGAATTCTAGGGACTGCCCAGTAGTCGCTCGTGTAAGTACTGTAATGACATAAATGCAAAACCGATGAAGACACAAGCGTTCAACTGACAATGGATGTGAACACTGTGTTGTGTCAGTGGCGTAGAAATAATTAGGCAACAATAGTATTTAGAATATTTAAATTAAGCTTAAAAACTAAAATATGTACAAAATACCTAAAAATAAATGAAGATCATTTAATATTCTCCATAAATTTGATTACCTTGTACACTAACAACCTACTTTTACTATTTAGTACCATGTTTTCTAGTCAACTTAACTATACACAATGGCCTGTACTACGATCACGGTTTTAACTAAAACGCTGTGTCAGATATCATTATTTAATAACAATAATAAATAATATTGAATTTATCAAAATATGATTTAAAAGGAGACCATAGTTTGTATTCAAACAAATATTTTTAAAAAAATCGATGTTCAAACATACGTGCAAAATTAAATGTTGATATTTGAATTTGACATTTTTTAAAACAGCATTTTAGTTAAAACCGTGATCGTAATACGGGCCAATAAATTTAAATCTTTAATAATATTATTCGGACGCCACTGAGACAAACCCGTTTAAGTACAGTGCATGCGATTGGCCCTTTAAGTAAGAAGGGCGGAGAATGCGTAAATGCGTTTTACGCGCAGGTCATTTCTACTTGGCACGACCTATAGCCGTCATTCTTACACAGATCCTCATATCTGCTTGCCAAGGCCAACAAAGTCACATGACTGCTCACGCCCTATAAGTAACGAATTTAACATTTTTTGTACACACAAATAATTGAAATTGTTTCTCTTCTTTCGTTCTATGAAAAATTTTATCAAAGTATTCTAATATGTTCAAAATTCTTCAAATTCACTGACGGTATTAGCGGTATTTCTTAAGGATATATGTAATATTAACATACCTATAATTTAAATACATATTTAATTAATAATAGTAGTTATATATATATTAAATGTACTCATATCGCCCAGAAAAATATGACACTGGCATTTTGCATTTATGTCAACTTTAAATATCGCAACTGTTTTTTGGGCAACGCGATTTATTACAACAATAAAAAAAATGTGTCAGATTGAGAATTTAATCATCTTTAATATTTGTAGTAACAAATTTTCAAAAAACAATATTTAGAATTTTTTTTTTAGAAACTACTAGATTGAGGAATCCGTAGTCAAACAGGTCTTTAGTTATAGAATTTAAGAAATCGTGTCTCCTACAACCTAACACACACACACACATCCACATACACACACAGACATCATTGTATAAATGTTAAAATTGGATTCTATGGACCTTAAATTGCGCTTATTCAATAAAATGTGGATATGCGATTTTTAGCATGAATCCAATACCTCTCTTAGCGAGAGGTAAAAATACCATTTTGCATAAATTCCATACCAACGGAATACCCCATTCCATTTTATTTTATAAAATATCACAAAATAAAAACCGTAATGTAAAAAATGATACACCAATTTCTTGAAGCTATTGAAGTATAATTTATGAATCTTAAAACAATGCTTATAAGATGCAACATATGTAATACTCTTCAACCCACACTCTCATTCGTGGAACATTCTAATTGATTTTCGAAGCCTCTGATATACGTGCACAAGAGCATAAACATAAAATATTACTCTTTACCTTGTCAAATGAAATATGAGTTACTCATATAACAATTAAAATAAATTTGAGACATGAGGTAAGACCGCCAACTCATTCGAAAGAAATTTTGATTTGGAAATCGTTTGTGATAACGCCGGATCTTGATAAAATTAATTTCATTTTTAAAGTTTGCGTAACCCAATAACTATGTATACAACAATAATGATATGAATGTTGTACACGGAAAAAAATGCGCCCATACTGAAATTTATCTAAAAAGATAAGTCTACAATGAAACAATACAAATACTACGATGATAAATTAGACAAGAATGTGATACGTAAAGCTATATAAAATTATTGGAAATTACTATATACGAGTATCTTGTCTTTATTGTAGTACTGTAGTAAGTACAGTCCGATCAAGGTCATCTACGAATTGTATGAATTAATATTTTAGTTCCACCAATTCTGTTAAATTCAGTAATGTCGTTTACTTAGTTTTTATAAGGGTACATAAGATACTACTGTTTTTTACCTCTCGCTAAGTGAGGTATTGGATTCATGCTAAAAATCGCATATTTAGATTTTAATGTATAAGCACGTTTTAAGGCCCCTACAATCCGATTTTAACATTTGTACAATGATGTCTGTGTGTGGGACGTTGGAAGGACGATTACTCAAAAACTATACGACTTAATATTTGTTTAACTACGTATTTCCCAATCGGACATTCATGGGAAGAGCTGAAAAGATTTTTGTAATAATTGAACAACCGGAAGTAGCAGATTCTTGAATATATTCTTAGTAATATTAAAGAAAATTAAATTTTCAATCTGACACATTTAATTTTTTTATTATATTTCGTATCGGTTTGGAGATATAGTAAAGAATAATCTATTGTAAGAAATCTCGTTGCCCAAAAAAACAGATGAGGTATTCAAATGTTTGTAATTGACAGATAAATGCAAAATATTAGTGTCAAAAGTCAGATTTTTCTGGGAGATAAGAGTACATTTAATATATATTGGAAATTGAAACCAATAACGATGTTGTGGAACTAGAAAAATTCGAACCGTCATCTATACGAGAAGCTATTCAACTAATTCGAATTTATTTCATATTCAACAAAACTGTAAAGACGTATATGCAGAGTCCGTCATTTCAACTCAAGAAAGGACAATCGAAACAAAGTAAAGTAACAGATTTCATTGTTAAAATAAATTAAACTACATGTAATACATTATTTTTTTAAATAAAAATTGCTTTCATCATTTATACGCGTATTTCCTACGGATATAACGATCTAATACGTCCGGTCCCTTGACCAGGTAGGGTAGGTTATGCCCTACACAAAGGCGCTTAACCCTAAGGGACGCCAGTTATACACGGTAAGGTGATAGAAGTGAACAATATTTTTTTTTAAATTTCTTTGCATTGGAGCTCTAGCTATAAGTTAGTAAAATAATTTTTCTTCAGACGTCATAAAAGTAGCATCTTTTCTGATTGATTCACAAGGTAGAAATAAAATAAATAAATATCCATAGAAACTATACAGAATCAACGAATAAGAAGTAACTTGTATAAAAGAAACCTGTAATATCGCCCTAAATGAAACTATAACACACTAGGTAACCTACGAATAAAGTTACTATAAATACCATCAATAGCTGTCAAATTTAAATAACCTATGAATTGAAATACAAACAGAGTTTACTTTTGAGGAAATAATATATTAAAGAATAGCAGACTTACAGATTACAATTACAGGGACGATAATGAGCATAAGAATACTTAGAATTAAAGTGATAAGAAAAATTTATATTGTTTTGCAGTGATTCCTGGACATATCTTTCAACCACACTGTTAGATTTCCATCCAATTGAACAACTTCAGGGGGCGTACATTATAATACTTCAAATTCCGACATAATTGCACACAAGGAGGATATAAAATTGCAGTTTTTATTTAAACGTCCAAATGTGAAAATTTTCACTTCAATGTTTATAACAAAGTGAACAAATAAGTATCCATAGCTACAGGGCAATTGAAATCGCAAACGTAATTCACGTACAGTAAAAATTTTGAAAGATGTCCGATCAAGGGCACCTGTATGACGAACGAATTAACAAATAGGCATACATTTATCTCTTTCTTTTGCAAAGGCTGCAAGAGTGTGTGATAAGGATGGATATAACACGCTTGTATTTCAAAAATTCATATTGTTTCGACTAAGTTAGAACATTCCATTTATAAACGATGCTCGTTGTTGATAATACTTTCGCTGTAACGTAAGTTTATTTATTAATTCAGATACATTACCTGGATTCATAGCCATACGTATAACGTTATATTCTGTCAGAGTCACTGACACTGACATTGTGTCAGTATCTTATTTTTAACATATTTTGTTTTACATTTGCTTATAAACTTACTAGTTGACTTATTTTTGAATTTTGAATGCTTTTCCTGTAATATATATATATATATATATATATATATATATATATATATATATATATATATATATATATATATATATATATATATATATTTATAATAATAAAATAACAGTAGTATCTTACGTACCCTCATAAAAACTAAGCCAACGACACTACTGAATTTGTCATGATGGGCGGAGCAAAAATCTGAATTCATACAATTCGTAGACAACCTTGATCGGACATCTTTCAAAAATTTTACTGTAAATGTAACGTCAGTAGTAGATATTTAAAAAATATGTGTCATTCGGAGTAAAAGTGTTTTTGACGTGCTATATACTTACCAAACGAATATTTTGCTAGCATGGTTATATTGAAATAATAACTCTGAATATGTTGATTACAACAAAGAATATTTTGATTTTGTTCAAGACTATTGATTACCAGAATGAATCCGACAATTAATCCAATATTTGAATACTAGCATTTTGCGAAGAATTAAATTCTTCTTTTACAATTCAGAAATCTTAAGATTATTTTTCTTTTCTGCCGAAAAATAAAGTAAAAGTAATATCCTGCCAAACGGAAAATTTTCTAGCATTGTTACGAAGCTGCGATGTTATGTTTTGGAAGTTTGAATTCAAACTACAACCGTAAAATTGTTGATAACAACATACGATTTTGATTATAACCTAATAATATTGATGACAAGAATAAATCCAACAAAGGAAATTTCATCAATATTTAAATATAGTATAGTTTAAACTTTAAAGCGTGTGTAAATTTGCAGTAAATTATTCAGAAAAATACAGTCTTACTTTTTTGAAAATTGTTTATTTTTTTTTATAAATAAATATCGGAGTATAGCTTTTTTTCTAAAAAAAATTTACAAAATAATTACATTTCGCGTATGTGGTTGTGATTTATTACACCAATTACAATAAATTGAGTATGATTGTGTTTGGTAATAAATTTAGCATAAAGTGACATTGTACTACCGAGCAAGTAGGTTAAAATAATCGTATGTATGTAGAAATTGACACGACCTCGACCTACAGTACTTATTTCTATGTCTGAATATATGTAACGGATAAAATAATTTACCCGTAAATAAATTTACTAATCAGCAATTTAACAATGAATTCTTTCCATTTATTAGACAAGTTTCCCATAAAAAATTCAATAACTTGGATTAATCTCAATATTTGCTTAAATAAATACCTGATAAAATTTAATTTTTATGACGCTAGATTATTTAAGATAAAAAAATTCTAATCGTACTCTTAATTTTCTTATCATTTTTTGACTAACTAAAACTATTCGAAACATTATAAACATATTTGTGAAATAAAACTTTTATCGCTTGCAGATGTAAAATTCGTTTTATTGCACAATGTCGGTTCATAATCCTTGGCCAATTTTTTGCCAGTGAGACGAGAGTGCCTACAAAGACGTACGTCTATGGATGATGACCTATCATCCCACGGATGTCTACCCACAATACCAGTTTGCTAAATAAAAAATCGTGTAACGTAAATGACACAGTAATACTTATTTTAAATAATGAATAAATATTACTCATTTGAATGAATAAAACTAGATCGCAATTATATCGTGATTTATTTTGGAACAAATGACTTCATACAACAATTGTTTTTTACCTTCCGTCAAATATGGGTAAGAAAGGTATTTCGGTTTTACTATTTTTACGATGATGTTTGTATGTACAAACGAGCCCAACTCCAAATGTATTCGTACCCTCTGAAAAAAAAATATTAACAGCAAGAAGAAATACATTTTTAGATTACAATAGTTAAGACTATATTTGGACATTTTTTTATGTTATGTATTAATAAAGTGTGCTGGATTTAAATATATTGTTATTACTTAAATTTATCATTTTAACAATAATCTACGGGCAAATATATGACAACAGACACGTGCAATTTTTTATTAGTTCCAACAGTAAATAATTCAATATTTATGTTAGTATTATTTATAAAACTGAAGTTAAATGAAACTGATAATATATTCAATTAATTACTATATTAAATTTTAGTAAAATTATTTGCAAACTGATATTTATTTTTTAAAGTACCACCTACAATTATATTAAAAAGAAGAATAAATAAACTGGATACTATGATTATTACTCGAATTCAACAAATTTTGATATGGTGTATTAATAGAGTGTATAGCACTTGAATACATTGCTTATAATAAAATTTCTTAGGTTTAATAATTTATTTGCAAATAAACCATTGTCTGCATGTGACAAATGTTTTCGTCTTTAATAATTCGCAAATAATTTTTATTAACGTAATAAAATTTAAGATGGCAATTAATTGAGTATACTGTCAGTTACCTTTACCCTCAGTTTTATAGATAATACTAACATAAATGTTGTATTATTTACTGTTGGAATGAAAAATTTTGAGGCTTGTCTTTTGTCATATATTTGCCCATAGATTATTGTTTAAATGAGACATTTAGCTAATAACATTGTATTTAAATCCAGTACACTTTATTAATACATAAAATAAAAAATGCCCAAATTTAATCTTAATTATTGTAACCTAAAAAATTATTTTTTATTGCTGTTAATATATTTGTTTCAGAGGGCACGAATACATTTGGGGTTGGGCTCGTATACAGGGTGAGTCTGGACGCCCCCCCCCCACTTTAAGTTTTTTATTATACGTAATAGAAAAAATGGCTTATATAATTTTTTTTTTTATTTTAAATATATATTTAAATTAATAAATTACACTTTTAAAGTGACCCTTGTATAATTAAAAGAAGAAGTTGGAACTAACATAATTATTTCCTGGAATAAAATTTTAAATAAATAACTTTATAAAAATGGTACTTTAAACATCAAAGCTTCAATTCTAACAAGTGAAACTATCAAATTAAAAATAAGGAAGCAAACTTCTGAAATATAATGATAAATTTTAAATGGTATTACATATTTAAAAAAAATTATACAAAATTTGTCTCATGACTGTTTCGTAATGAAAGAAAAGTGAAAATAATTTCAAACATGTTATTAAAATTAGAAACAAGTACATATTTCATGTGTTGTCAACAAATTATGTGCAATTTAAATTAACATCTTTATAAATTAGTGTTAAAATTGAAAATTAGAAAACAAATTATATAAACTCATCCTTGAAATAAGTTTCCAAATTTGTATTTTAATATTCAATAGTTTTAGAGGCCTCTTCATATTTTCTTCTTCATTAATATGTGATATTAATAAGTTACAAATATAATTTAAATATCAATAAAATAAATTTATGCCCTTATTTTAAAAATGATCAAATTCTCGTGCTTTGAATTTAAATAGAAATGATAAACGTAACTTCTAAATATACATAACATACATTATAAATAAAACATTATTGATTTTATGCCATATTTTTTGTGAATGAAAAAACGTATATTTTAAAATTATAATTTCCAGTGAGTATCTTTTCAATGAAAATATGTTTTTACATTCAAAATTAAAAGTTCTACATGACGCGAAGATAAACGTGTTGTTCCCGTCACAACAATCAACTGACATGTCACATCCCATCGCTGTAAAACAACGACACTAGCGGCATTTGTGGCTGTAAGTATGTAAGCGTGACGTCACAGAGAAGAGGTCGATTTGAATCATGTAATTTTTTTAATAACTTTTTTGAAATATTTACGTAATAAATGGCAATTTTTATTACAGTATATATCTTATTATGAGGCATATATTGTAAACAAATAAAAATTTCACTAAATTTTAACATAATGGTAACTACCCATTTGGCTATTTACACATACAATAAAAAAAAATTAAAACATTTTGCAATTTATTCATTTTCATATTCACTTAATACGAAATTTTTAAAAACGGCGCTTTGACTTTTCTGAATGCCTTTATAACATTTAACTTTCTAAAAACAAATGTCAATTTCATATATTTTACTTGATTCTGTGGGTATAACTCATAAGCGGCCTTGCTTACATAATTTTTTTTTGTAATTCAGTTATCTTTGAATATTTATAGTATAACTGTTGTAAACACAAAATAATTGACAGATTTAAAATATCAATTTCAAATTGATTAAACCATATTCTAAAATAAAACATTTTATGTAAAAATTAAGTCATAATTCACAAATTCATATTTAACTCTATCCTCATCATTTTAATCTGAAACAAAGACATAATAAAACGCTATCCCTCAACAATGGTGCAAATTTAACCCATGATTCCTATACGCGACCTGTTGCCGCTAACTTCAGACCAACAGCCGAGCTGGTGACTCACCAGACACAGGTGTTACAGCCGAGAGGAAAGGGGGCAGAGCACCACAGACCACAGCATAACCAAGGCCACCGACACAGAATACGTTAACATAGGGAGCACCGCACGGTTCAAGATGAACACGAAACGAGATGTAAGATAGGGAGACTTGTGAAATTTAAACGCACTCATTTCTAACGTGAATTGAATTGGGAATAAGATTTTTTTTCAATCAAGTGGGTCATTTAGGAAATATATCAGTTTGAAATTTTTGTCCGGTCACGAAAGTTGAATTATGAACAAGAAAATGTGGAAATTTATTGTTCTCATAGTAGACAGCCAATATATCATCTATCAAAATGAGTTTCCGATTCCGATAATGCTGGTACGTTCGTTGAATCATAAGTACACAATAAAATGATAAATGTATTTTACTACTTTACAGTTTAGAAACAATATTTGTTTTTGTATTGACTACATCTTTTTTGGAAAATAACAAAGAATATACAGGGTGTTCATTTTAAATGGGCCACCATTGCTATCTCAAGAACTATAAAAGATATAAAAACGGTTAAATGGGCAAATAATTTCTATGTTAAAAGATAAATTTAAAGAAAAGAAAAATTAGTTTTTTCGACCAGTGGTTCTCAAAATACAGGACCTAACTTTTTACCTCTAGCTAAGAGAGGTATTGGATTCATCCTAAAAATTGTATATACATATTTTAAAGTCCCTACAATCCGATTTTAATATTTTTACGATAATGGCTGTGTGTGTGTGTGTGTGTGTATGTGGGGAGGATGGAAGGTTGATTTCTCAAAAACTATAATACTTAATATCTGTTTAACTACATATTTCTCAATCGAACATTACTGGGAAGAACTGAAAAGGTTTTGGTAATAATTGGACAACCGGAAGTAGCAGATTCTAAAAAAAAAAAAATCTATATATTATTTTTTGAAAAATTTTGTTCTTGATTGTATTAAAGAAGAGTAAATTATCTATTTGATAGATATAAATATTTTACTATATCTTTTACAAATTTAAGGTATATAATAATCTGTCGCGGGTTCGATCCCGACAGACGTCAAAAATTACATCGCATTTTAATGGCATAAAATGACCCCTGTGGCGCACTCTCCACGCCAGCAATGAGTGCCCGTGAAGAGACGCCTGGTACGGTACAAATATTCCATCATTACCGATATCTGTGTACGAAGCAGATTGGCACACCCAGCAATGGGTAATATGCCGTGATGAAATATTTATTTTATTTATAATAATCTGTTGTAGTAAATCTCACAGCCCAAATAATGTCATGGAAACCAATTGAAAAATTAAAATGTTTGTAACTGACAGATAAATAATGTCAGTGACAAAAATCCAGAGATATTACTGAAGATTTTTTCTGGGAAGTACATACATTATATTATTTCTTATTGTATTAATAATTAAATATTTAAAATTATAGGTATATTACATATACCCTTCAAAAATACTGCCAATCCTCACAATGAATTGAAAACAATATTTCTTCATAGAATGAATTTAAAATTAAAAAATCTAACTACAAAGAATAGATGTAAGTAGAATTTTTAGTATAGAGTGTAGGTATACAAGAAATGTCAATTACAATAGGGCGCGAGCAATCATGTGACTTTGCTGGCCTTGACAAGCAGATATGGGGACCTGTGTCAGAATGATAGCTAGTAATTATGTACATAGATGTCATATATCATAATTTTTTCATTCTAAATTTTTCCAATTCCAAGTGGTTTATTTTCCTCAACAAGTAGATTCCACACTCCTGGTGACAAATTAACTACCTACGTGAATTTAGAAAATTGTCATTCTGACACGGGCCATCATATCTGCTTGTCAAGGCCCACAATGTCACACGATTGCTCGTGCCCTATACTTTTGTAACCAAAAACGGAAATGGCGGGAGGTATTGTGCTGGCCACAACTGATTTTTATATATTTTAAATTAGACATAATTTTTATTAACTCATTCGTTAGAGAATTTAATTCTGAATTTAATGATATAGTATTTTTGTAGCCTTATGTAAGAAATATATGTAGAAATCAAGTCATATAACTGCTAATTTTATTTCGAACTATTTTCGGAATCCCCATTTCTATCAGCATTAAAAGCATATTAATTTCGTTCGTGACATTAAAGCCTACTCATTAATCTCCCTAGAAACCATATAAATCGGGGAGTCAAAACAAATCAAATGCATTCCCACTTCATCTTTCTAACATAAAACTGGTATTTCGAACATAAACTATAAATAACTCCTACATGCTACATGTGTGTGCATTACAGACAACTCACACCCAATGTGATATGTATCTCTTCTTCATATGCTACAACAACGGAATGAAACCCAAAGAACACGCAGACGGTACAGTTGATCGCAGTTTAGATACATATCAATGAGAAAGAAACGTATTGTTTTTGTAACCTATATTTTTATTTTCAATTCACCTACTGTTTCTACAAACATGACATAGCCTAAAGAAAGAAATTATGCATTGGATACAATTGATTTTGTATAGTATGGTAGAGAGATTCCAATAAAATTTAAATTAACAAAACAATAATTATTAGTTGTGGATAATTTCTCGACTGTGATGTGTATTAGGTGTTAACAATTACTCGAAAGTTCAGTCATCGCAGATCTCTACCCCGAACAACACGGCAAATAAATGTGCTCTGGTTGAACATTCCAATACACTAAAACACACTTTTGATCTGGATAATTTCAAGATTTTGGAGGTAGAGCAGGGATGATTGCAATAACATCAATGCAAGAACTGCTAATCAAGGACTTAACAGCGTATATTTTGGTGTATTGGAAAAGTTCAAAAAGGAAAAGGCAAATTTCAGCCCAAACTGAGTTTCATTAATATCTTTACATTTTATTTAAATTCCTACAAGTTGCTACATTATTATTGGTGTACAGACGACCAATAGGAGTCCGTATCAATGATGTCACCAGCATCCTTACACAGGATATTTCCGGCTATTTTCTGTATTATTCGGTTGTCGTTTTTTAGATGGATGTGTGTATGCCCTTTGAAGTTTTTGTACGATGTTTAATAAATTAACTGAATGTTTTGTACGAATGTATCTTGTGTACAGTCCATACGATGTATAACTTGGCGAGCCAAAAGAATGTAATTCAGTTCACTATTCCCAAGTTGCGTTTTGTCAAATATTTACTTTTACTTCGATGCCGCACAGCTTCAGAAGTGAAATAGTGATTTTACAATGTTTTATTGCCTTACACAAAGCAAATTTCACCCTAATACACTCAAACTCGGGGTGTCAGGTACTTTTCAACGCAAGAAGTTATATTCATACATAAGCGTTGGTGCATTTTTTTCTCAATAGCAATAGAAATTTAATTTTCTTAACTTTATTAATTTAAAAAATAATTAATTATAATATGATTTATATAATAAATAATTCATTCCAATATTTGTAATATTTTTTTTTTGTATAAATAATTTCTTTTTTTTGTAATATTCGTAATTTTATTGAACTTCATTCTTCTTCCGTACGCCTATGGATTTTATAACTTTCCCATTACCGCAGTGATAATGTGAATTGCTCCAACTCGCCAAGTTACATCGTATGGACTGTACATGAATTGTAATAATCTATAAGATCTTACTATCCTGAAGAAGGTGCAAGGGTGCACCGAAACGTTGGTATAGTAAGAATAAATGCTGTTTGATTGAACTTTCAAGTAATTGTTAACACCTAATTAAATTAAATATTCATATACAAAATATAGAACAACATATGAGAGAAAATAATGGTTGAACTTAACTTCCAGGGAGGGGCAATATCTGTTTGTCAAGGCCCACAATGTCACATGACTGCTCGCACCCTATACTTATGTAACCAAAAACGGAAGTGGCGAGAGGTATTGTACTGGCCACAACAGATTTTTTTTTTTATTATGAAAGTGCGCTCCTAATACTGGCATTTTTATTTTATTAATATAGTTGAGTAAAAGTCAGTTAGAATTTACTCGTCCTAGTTTAAAAAAACAAACTTGTAATAAATAATGAAGTTCATTGCAAACTTCTATTTTCAAGGCATAACCTACAAATAATAACTGAACTTGATATTAATTAGGACAAACAAAATTAAAATGTCAAGAACTTTTCATGTTAAATTACATAATAAATACTTTGTGCCAAGAAAATAATCAACAAAAATAAAACTAGATTCTAAATTTAAATATAATAGAACAGGACAAGTAACACAAGTATATTAATTACAATAATATTGTTTTCCAAAAATATACTTCAAATTTTCCACGTATGACATTGAATTTAAACAAATATAATGTTGCATTCTCATACAACTCATATTTATAGTATTTGTTCTAATTAAAAACTAATTCAGATTAGTATTAAGTCTTATCAATATTATTCCAACACTTAGACAATAATCCCAATTATCTAATCAAATCGGTTTGAAAAAAATTCTGATAAAATTAACCACAATAATTTCCCTACCACAAAATTTCCTAGATTGACCATAACCATGAAAAGAACTTATTACAAAAAAATGTAATAAGAAATATATATCTATAGTAACATGAATCCATATAACTATCCAAAATGTAAAGTAACACTTTACCTACAAACTTGACGTCATGTAATATTTGCAATGACTTAAAATAACTTGTACAAACATGTCTGAGCCATTCGTCGATGACGTGGTTCACATATGCTTCAAAAGAAGATTATTTTTATTATCGCTAATTCATGCTTCATTACACATTCACTGCAACTCAAAAAAATTATTTTTGATTTATGGAACTTCATAAATTATAATAATACATAATATTGCACTTATTTTAATTAATGATTAATAAAATTGAATTATTACTAAAATAACGAAGTTTGTTTTTATTGCTGGTAGCACAAGCCTTGTTTTAAAATGTTAAAAAATTCCAAATTTCAAAATCCTTATGTTTAACGAACAGTTTTTTCTTAAATATTTGTTTGAATATAAACTTTTGTCTATTTTACCCTCCATTAGACGGGTGGTTTCAAAATAACACGACCGAATGGGTGAGGCCTGTCAGGCCCATACTTGGAATAAGTATAAAAAAAAATCTGTGTAGTTTTTTACCTCTCGCTAAGAGAGGTATTGAATTCATGCTAAAAATCGCAGATCCAGATTTTAATGATTAAACATGTTTTAAGGTCCCTACAATCCAATTATAATATTTTTACGATGATGTGTAGGTTGATAGGACGATTTTTAAAAAACTATAATACTTAATATCTGTTTAACTACGTATTTCTCAATCAGACATTACTGGGACCAGCTGAAAAGGTTTTGGTATTAATTGGACAACTGGAAGTAGCAGATTCTTAAAATCTTCTAAATATTATTTTTTGAAAAGAAGAGTAAATTCTCTATCTAATACATATAAATATTTTATTATATCTTTTATACATTCAAAGATAAAGAAATATAAGGTATATAATAATCTGTTGTAATAAATATCACAGCCCAAATAATGTCATGGAAACCAATTGAAAAATTAAAATGTTTATAACTGACAGATAAATGTCAGTGTCAAAAATCCAGAGACATTACTGAAGATTTTTTCTGGGAAGTATATACATTATATTATTTTTTTTTTGGATTAATAGCTAAATATTTAAAATTATAGGTATATTACATATACCCTTCAAAAATAATGTCAATCCCGACAATGAATTGGAAACATTTCGGAGGTTATTTTTTTATTAAAATTATTATTATTATTACTTAATGAAATATATTTTTCTAAAACGACGTTTTAAAACAAGGTTTGCTCTACCAGCTTATGTTTTTTATATGGTGAGAACGAACATCATTATGATTTTTAACACTCAAATTATTTTGCTTTTAAATCTGTTTTAACTCATCAATTAAAGACGGCAATTTTGGCGTAATTATGGTTACATCGGGATCAAAATTAGCTTACTTTATAAATCAATATAATTTTGTAAATTGTTTATATGATTGAATTTTTTAATTTTATAATAGTTAGTACAGTTAAGTATATTGCGATTTATTTTTGCCTATATGCCTGAAAAAGAGAATCTTATCTTCTTTCGATTGCATGAAGTAGATTTTCTTTACTTTAAAAGAAAAGGAAAAAAATGCGATAAAACCTCATTACGTATCATTATTACTTTACTATTATGTACTCGTATCACTAATAACTGTAATTAAGTATGATTCTCAACCAATAATAAAGTTCAATCAAATGATAAATAGTTATTTATGCAACAAGAGTAAAAAGTGATGTTTTATTTCCGGAAAAGATAACTCTACTCAACTACTCAATTCATAACTATGAATAGACAATTTTGTGTTACTGTTTTAGTCAAAAACATTCTTAATTGTTAGATGTTTTAGTCAAAAACATTGTTAAATGTAAACTTTGTATAACGTTAGGTACGGTTTTTATGGATTTTTACCTTCCGTCACATATAGGTAAGGAAGGTATTATCTTTAGTAAAAAAATTCGATGGTGAGTTTTAGATGAATAAGCACGTTTTAGAGTTCCTACAATACGAATTTACTGTTTTTACGATGATGTCTGTAAGTCAAAAATTATAATTCTTTCATATTCCTGTTTCGTACGTCCATATGAAGAGTTGATTAGATTTTGGTTATGATTGGTTAACCGGAAGTACCGTAATTTGAAGATTTTAACAGTATTTCTTGAAAAAACGCTATTAAATATCATTTTTTGACCTTTTATGTTATTATAAATAAAAGAATATGTTATCCTCTATTTGATTTAATTATATTTTTTTCTTCATATTCAATGAATTTAGAGATAAAAAATTATAAAGAAATAACTTGCAACCTAATGATGTTAAAAGCTGCACCATGGAAACAAATATCACTAATTGACAGATGTCAGTGTCAAATAAAATTTACATATCTTTGTGAAAATATTTTACTGGAAATATATAAATGTAAAATAATTTAAGGCGGCAAAAACAAATCACTTAAGGTAATACAACAGATAATAGCCATAAGCCAATTCAGCAGATTATTATGTTATAAATATAGTGCTATATGTTTTTATTTTCTACTTCTTATTTTAATAAACCTACTATTCTTTTTAGTAGTTCAGTTCAGTACGAGGTAAGATCAATTCATTTCTCCCCTAAAAAGAAATAGTTTGCAAAAAAATCTCTGTGTGGAATTTGTACAAAATACGTAACATTGACGGAAGGTATTGTGCTATTGTTGGGGATTTTGTTCATTAATTACAGATATACAAATCTGCAATACGTACAGATCGACCCATTAGTTTGCAAAATCAACTGATTCCTTCGTGAAAAACAAAAATATGAAAATGCAAAACATTTGGTATCATGGAAAAAGTTTCTACAGACTTTTTACATCTTTCAATATTTAAATATGGACAAACATTATTGTAATATTAATAATAAAGACTTATGATACTTTCTAACTCATAAAACAAAAGAGAAATATAATTTCAATAAGTTTCTATTCTCCAATAGCACACTGAACTGATATTTTAATACTCAATTATATATTTATTTTATAGTTACAAACTTTCGTTTCAATAATTTTCCTACTACCGAAACTTTTGATAAGTCGTTTGGTAGTTTTTGGACATCTGATAATAGAAGGAAATTTTATTTAATATGATAAATGTTACTTCATAATTATTATGTAAAAATGAGTTATTGGGCAATTAAAATAAAAAAATAAAAACTGTTATCGTATTTTGAGGTTATTTGGCCTTCTAGTTATAATAAATGATAACTAGTCATCTTTGTATTTTCCATACTTTTATAAAAATAAAAATATATTTTACGGACTAATGCAACACGAGAATAATATCTCTATTTGTGGTTTGGTGTTCGGGTCTTCCCCAGTTTTGTTTATGAGTTTCAAATAATAATTTTCAAGTTTATTTATACTACCTATTTCTTAATTATACAATGTTAGAAGATACATAATAATATGTATGATCAGAGCAATGAAAATTACCAAGAAAAAAATAATTTTTACGTTTAATTTTGTTTACAAACTATTGTTCAGTTATGGGAAGGAAGATTCCCATCAATTGATGATTATTAGGAGAAGAAAAAAAAAACTATTTTTATAATTTAAACCCATACTTTTAATTAGCGTATATGTTATGTTATTCGGAATAAATATATAAATACTAACAGTATGGTAAAAATAGCATAAGAATACTTAGAATTAAAGTGATAAGAAAAGTTTATATTGTTTTGCAATGATTCCTGGGCATATCTTTCAGCCACACTGTTATATTTCCATCCAATTGAACAGCTTCAGGGGGGCGTACATTATAATACTTCAAATTCCGACATAAATGCACACAAGGAGAATATAAAATTGCACAGTTTTTATTTACACTTCAAAACGTGAAAATTTTCACTTCAATGTTTATAACAAAAAGTGAACAATAAGTATCCATAGCTACAGAGCAATTGAAATCGAAAACGTAATTCACGTAAAATCTAACGTCAGTAAGAAGATATTTTTCTTTAAATATCTACGTTTGAAGACAAAATATAATGTGTCATTCGGAGTAAAAATGTCTTTGTAAGCCTCGCGTGTCGGACTAAAATAAAATATTGTGCACGCCACTGAACAATTTGTTGGAGGCGTGGTCTGTCCAGTCTTGACGTAGCCGGCTTGATCTTAACGTGGACCTCACTCACAATATTTTTATCGATGATTATGTGTCGTCTCACGCAACTCAACAAATCCATGCCATGGTGATACGCCATTGGCGTTTGAAACATATTGTGTGGGTTTATATTGATGTGTTTGTTTAGGTATATGACTGTACCTTTTTGTAGAGCTTGATCCAGGTGAGGTCGCCCTTGGAGTCTGTGTACTGCAGGCCGAAGAACCAGACCTCGCGTAGGCCGATAGTCTTGACGACCTGGTCGAACAGCTGCTTCCCCGTCGTCGTCTGCTGGATCGCGAACTCCAGCTCCGCGTCCATCGTCGTCACACGGACGTTCATCTATAAAAGAAATACAAGTTTTATAAGCATTTCATTTTGGTTATAATTGGTCAACCGACATTACCCTCATTTGAAGATTTTAACAGTTTTTCTTCAAAAAACGCAGTTAAATATGATTTATTCACATTTAACTCTGAAGATAGTTTTTGAATAAAACCGAAATCGATAAGATTATTAATTTTGTGTTTTTATTTATTTATATATTTTATTATCATTGTGATATAACATCAAGAGTTTTACAATGTAAAATAAAAATAGAATAAATAATTCATTATGATTTTTATATAAATTTCGTGTCGACCAGTGAAACTATACAGACCGGCTCTTAACGGACAAGTTCGAGCTAATATTAAGACCGGTGTTTGTTGTTTATTATTGCTGTCTTTTGTCAGTGTATTTGTTACCTACAAATGAGAATGTCTTCTGCTCGTATTAAGTGCAATTCTCGTGAAAAACTTTTGTTGGGGGAGTTAAAATAGTACATATTTGTTTCTTTTAGTGTAAAACTAACTTTCATGATATGAATTTTTAATGTGTGATGGTTTTCAGTGGACTAAATAGTGAAATAACTGAAATTTTGTCCCAATAAACGTTCCTAGTCGCAGTGATAGCTGATTTCCTGCGATGCTGAGATCTTCGATGCCTCTGTTGGCCAAATTGGATTGACAGTAGGCGAGGTTGGTCCAACATTTATCTCATTTTATTTTATAATTGTTCTACAGTTTTTAATATTAGTTAATCTGTCAATAATAATAATAGATTGTCTCACCGAGAATAGATAATAATTAGAAAAATATATAATCAATTTGACAAACTTTATTTGACTCAAATAATTTGACTATGTTTAAAAATTATTTCAAGTAACATATATAAATTTAACTATGTGTATAATTTTTCAAATTTTCATTAGATGATTATTAATTTAGTTCTTGTATAGCAGACCCGTCCCGTATCAGTTGGCTTACCCTCTTTCATTATAGCAAATTATATTATATATATTGATAGTGAAGAAAATAGCTATTTGACTAAATTTTTTTAACCACTCTGCGTATTATTTATATGTATTTACGATTATATATATAGTATATCAAAATAAATTGCATATTGGACTTATTAACAAAAAAACATCGAGAAATCTCGGCCGAGACGAGACTCCATTGTTCAAGACGAGAAAAAATCGAGACGAGACTTAATTTCTTGTCTTCTAAACGAGACGAGACAATGTAGTTTCCCATTTCGATCGTCTCGTCAGAAACACTAAATCTGTTGAATATAAAGTATAAAATGCAATCATATTGTATAGACAATAATATATTCTTTAAGTTATAACAATATTTAATTGAATATAAAAAAACAAAACTGTTAAAATCTTCAAATGAGGGTACCTTCGGTCGACCAATTATAATCAAAATCTAATCACCTCCTTTTCTGGATGTAAATTTGAGCAATACGAAAAAATTATAATTTTCGGATTCGTGGTATTGAACTTATGTGATCCGAAACTTTCGTCACACACATACACATACATACATACACACATCATCATAAAAATGATAACTCATCATTGATTTTTACTTCCTTTTACGTAAGTAAAGGAAGTATTGTAATCGCGAAAAATTTCGGTTTTCAGATTTCAGCGGAAATATCCATTTTGATCATCCCTGAATCCATTTTGACTAATTTCGACGTGACGTCTGTACGTACGTATCTCGCATAACTCAAAAACGGTAAGCCGTAGAAAGTTGAAATTTTGTATTTAGGACTCCTATAACATCTAGTTGTACACCTCTCTTTCTGGTTAATACACAATTTCCAGAAGTGGCACTTTACATGAAGCCTATAATAAATTTTAATGAAAAACTGTAAAAATATAATCCAAAACTTTTCAAATTTGGTATACAAGACTTTTACGTCAATCGAAATAACATAATAGATTTTGGTTAAAATAGGCTAACCGGAAGTGGTACATTACTTGAAGTTGTTAACAGTTTTTCTTGAATAAAATGATTTTATTTTGATTTTAGAAATAAATGCTTCAAATAAAAGTTTTAGAGAATTAATTTCTGCGTCTAGCACATCAAAATACGTGCAATTTTATGATTCGTACAATAACAAATATTATATTTTTATTGTGAAATTAGTCATATTCATTGTTGTAATCAAATATTTCTTTGTTGTAATCAAAACTCGCTTTAAAAAGAACCGGGTTAGATTAATGTTAATTTAAGAATGATAGTTGTAAATGAATTATTTTTTGTTATATATCAAAATATTTCTCGGGCTTGGCTTAAGCCTGTCAATATTTTGTAATTTAATTATTAAAAAAATATGTATAGTTTAATAATCGTACAAGGAAGTCGTGTGGTGTCCACATCAGATTTTTTTGACCAAAGACAATACCTTCCTTACCTAAAGGTGCCGGAAGGTAAGAAAATAGAAATTATTATTTTGTATTTGCCACAACTTGAAAAATCTAAATTAAATTTATCATAAGGTTTTACTCATTTCTACAAGGATTTTACTAACGAATAGAAGAAATAAAGATAAGAACATCAGTTTATGGTAGCTTAGATAATTAGTGTTGTTTCAAGGTCTGGCTGTGTAATCACCAAATTTAACAATGTGAATCGCGTAAGTCAATAACAAATTTAATGAAAATAATGTAAGACCTTTTATGATTTGTTAATTACATAATTCTATTGAAGAAAATATGAAGTAACTTATATAACGGGAAAATTAAAAATTGAAGAACTTTATCAATTAATCCTCCCACTCTAGATTTCTAAAATATGGTATTACTATTACTGCATCATTTTAAATTTAGAAACCGAATAATCCAGTAAAACTATGTGAGAAATTTACAGAAAATTTGTTTTTATCTCATTTATGATGAAAAACTTGTAATTTACTTTATAAAGAATAAAGTAATAATAATAATTTACGGGCATATTATCAAATACTACATGCATGATACTAATTTAGCAACAAATTAAACAAAGTCCACTTTCAAATTTTTATCTTATCTATAAATAAATTATACTGAATTTATAAAACAATAAAAGCATTTCAATGTACATAAGACACACTATGAATAGTAAAATAAATAAATGATTCTACATAAGTTAGTAATTTCCTTGAATTGGCATAAAAATAAAACATTATCATCATTTTTGCGGCTGACGACATTCAAATGTGGTTTTTTTAAAGGAAACCTATCATTTCCTCCATTTTCACATGTTTTAGAAACATTTGCGTGAAGTCGTGTTGTTAATTCATTTGTTATACTGTTGTTTAGTTCTGCTCCGTTTGAAACCTAAGCGATGAAAATGTACAAACTTGTTTTGTAATTCGTTCACGAGTTATTATTTTTTAAACTAATTATGTAAACAGGTGTCAATGAAAGATGACATGTACACTTCTGTGCAATAAAATTACGCACACAAAATATTTTATAGTTTAAAATGGACAGGATAAGATGCCTAATAACGAAAGTCATTTTTACCTTCCGTCACCTCTAGGTAAAGAAGTTGTCTTTGGTCAAAAAATTCAATGGTGAGTTTTCATTGAATAAGCACGTTTTAGGGTCTTTACAATACGAATTTACTATTTTTACGATGATGTCTGTATGTGTGTGCGTGTGTGCGTGTATGTGACCGCGGTTTCGGGCACGATATCTCCAATACTAGAATTCCAAAAATTACAAGAGATAAATATATTAATAGCAGGTAGAAGAAACATGGGAAGACCAAATATAAGATGAAAGGACTGTATTGCAGAAGATTTGACAGAAAAGGAACTGAATGAAGACGACATGCAAAACAAAAAAGAGTGGAAGAAGACAAAAATAGCGACCCCCTAACGAATGGAAAAAACTAAAGAAGATGTTAGTGTCAAGTGAAATTTGCATAGTTTGTTTATGAAAGAATTTTACTGGAAATATAGGTTCTTTTGCAAGAAATTTATGTGTAGGGCGCGTGCAGTAACGTGACTTTGCTGACTTTGGCAAGCAAATATGTGGACCCGTGTCAAAATGACAGCTATTAATTACGTCCATAACTGACAAATGTCATAATTTTTCATTCAAAATTTCATGATTTTCTTATTTCATGTGGTTTATTTATTATCAGGGGTGTGGAATTCAGTTGCCGAGAAAAGGAATCATAAAATACTAATAAATGAAATTTTGAATGAAAAATTTTGACATGAGGATGACCCGGAAAACAGAAATGAATGGAAGAAGAAAATAAAAAATAGCGACCCCTAACGAATGGGAAAAACTAAAGAAGAAGAAGATGTCAGTGTCATTTGCATGAAATAATATTACTGGAAATTTAGAATCTTTTGCAAGAAAATTTATGTATGGAATTTATAAATAATACACAGGATTGATGGAAGATATTGTGCTGGCCACAACAGATTTTTTCAAACTGTTTCTATTTTGGTCATTTAATAAAGGCATTATTTTTGTATGTATATTTACCATATGATATTTTTAATCGGATCCAGAATTAAAATTAGGTTCCAAATCCGAATTAAATTTATGGATATTCGCTTCAATATCCGAATATCGGATATCCGAGGAACCAGATATTTTGAAATCCACATGACCAAACCGTCCGAACTGATTCACACCAACCCTCTTAATAACTGTGCCTAACCATGCATTCTTCATACACCAAATTATTCCTCACGCAATCCCGTCTGACATACCCACATATACCACGTAAATACCTCATATCCACGGCAGTCACTCTCTTTTATTCATAATGATTAAACTGGGCTCAGATTTTTAATTATTATATATAATAACACTATTTCTATTTTATCGTAAAATACATGTTACAATGGAGGAATTTTTTGAAAGCTACATAAATTATTTAGAAGAATATTTGCATTCGTTATTTTGAAAGCATTGAATCTGTGAAGTTTGTTTACAGTAACTCTGAGCAAATTGTTGGTTAAACCCCCCCATACCCCCCACCCTTCAAAATATTTTTAAACCGTTTTCATTAGAGAAAATAATAAGTTTCAAAACACTACGAACCACCATCAAACCAGTTTGTTGCCAAAAAACAGCTCTAGTTTTGAAATTGTTTTCTGAAAAATCTAATTCTTGGACGTTTGAATTATGAAAAAAAGACGACCCGGCATCCAGATTAAATATGTATTTATGTACTCAACAAATATGTGTATAATATCTAGACATACATATTTACAAAAGATATGCGTACATTATTTTAAGTAAACTTGAGAAAGATATTTTTAAAAAATCAAATTTATACATATGTACATAAAAATAAGAAGCTTTTCTGAAAATGAAAATTTATTACATAATTTAATAATATATTTATGTTTCTACAAATTTACATTTTAAATTTTCGAATAATTTAAATATTATGGAAGCCAGTTAATGGTTTCTGAAACTGAGAAATTCTGTGAAAATTTTAGATAATATACGAATTAAAACCATTAGAATCCTAAACAAGTTTTTCTATTTTCAATGTCATTCGACATCCTATAATTTTTACAAATATCCACGTATAACTGTGCATGTTATATAACAATTAAAATGCATTTTTATTTGAAGGACATCACATGACATAGAATTTTCGTACTTTTGAAATAATATAGTTTGGTGGACATATTATTACATAATTATGAAGATAAAACAAAACCTTGTTGAAAAGTTTTTAACGTTTATAGACTTTAAACCATATTTAAACGGTTTTTTACTTTGAACGATATTATTATAACTCATAAAATACTAAAAAACCATTTTTTATTTCGTGTATTCCAATGAATTTGCGTCATTAACGGTTATATTTAAAAATATACACATGAAAAATTCTCAGAAAATATTATTATTATTCAAAGTTTGATATAAAACTCATAAATTTTCTATTTATTGTTTCCAGTAAAAAAAATGTAGTAATAAATCATTTCATATCACTTTGCACAAATTTAATTTCCGTTATTAATATCCGGTTTCGCATTTTTAGATTAAATCTTCCACATTTTTTATTTGTTAAAATATAAATTATTATAAAAAAGAACCTTGACATACATTGATGTGAAAAATGATTGTTTCTGCACGTAACACAATTACCTTTACCTATATATACTAAATGGGAAAAAAATATTCTCCAATGTCAATTTTAATCAGCATAAGTTACAAAATATTATTTTTTTTAACAGAAATGGAAAATTTGTCCAAAATAAATGAAAATAGTATGAAGTAACTTTAACGTACCAGTTTTCCGGAAACCATTTTCCTATTTTTCAATAAACACTATCACAAACTAACACAGATCTAGTGACCGGGTCCGATGTTCCACTGTTCACAGTCAGTCACAAAGACAAGAAACAAACGAAAGCGAATTCGCGACCGTCTACGATCACGATCCACCAACTAATACGAAAAACAGCACGCAAGAACATAACGGTCAGAATCTCCGACGCCCGCCAGTCGCGGCTATGTTACGATTCAAGTTGGCCAATCAAAACGCGAGATTCAAACCTGCAGCCAATCAGGAGAAGTGGTTAACGCGCGCAGGGTTTGAACGTACACCTGTTACAGGCAACCAGGCAACGGATGTTTGGGAATAATAGGGAACCTGTTGTTCTGCACGAAGGCATAATCACACTGGAACATTTTTTATGCTTGACTTCAAGCAAAAATTAATGTATTTAGGAATTTTATTGTTTTAAAACAAGATTTTGAAGACAATGATTAGTGGTTTTAATTTTATGCTTGGTTCTCCTCAAAAATTTAATATGTAATATTATAATTACGAAATACCGATATAATCTTCAAAACATAAATGCCCAATAAATCAAAACTAGTCATTATTAATTTAGAGGGCAGGAGGTTGTTAATTTCAGATGTGTTTTTGTTTACTCAAAAAACTGCATGCGCTACTATATAATGATTAAATGATCAAATTATTCGTTTATAAATTGAATATTTGATTTTAACAGAACGAAAGATTAATATAAATAAAATAAATATAAAATATTACTTAACGTGTTTAATAATTGTAAAAATGTGTATACTTACTCATTGTATGCGTAGAATCGATTAACAATACTGCCATATTCGTATTTTCACTCATTTTGTTTATTTTTTTTAAAAAAAATCATAATTCTTCAATTTTCAATAAAAAGTTCAAAATTAAAAAAATCTAATTTATATGGATATAAGTACTCTTTAATGCGCTGATTCCAAATTTTGAAACCGCATATCGATATCTCTTTTCGTTCTCGAGATATTTGCCCTCAAAGTTTTACTTAAAAATACTCATTTTTGGGTTATACCCCAAAAATGGGTCAAAATACAGACTTGAGAGTATAACCATTCGATTCTTCGGGCAAAATTACATAAGTATCCCAATTTTCATATTTTTTGAACAACGAATACAATCTCTAGAGTAAAATAACTAAAAATGGCCAAAATCTGCAAAAATCGTCAGGGGTACCCCTTACGATTTTTGCAGATTTTGGCCATTTTCAGTTATTTTGCTCTAGAGACTGTATCTATTGTTCAAAAATTATGAAATTTGGTATACTTATATAATTTTGCCCGGGGAATCGAATGGTGGTGTTAATGAGCTCATATTTCGACCCATTTTTGGGATATAGCCCAAAAATGAGTATTTTTAGGCAAAACTTTGAGGGCAAATATCTCGATAACGAAAAGAGATATCGACATGCGGTTTCAAAATTTGAAATTAGCGCATTAAAGAGTATCTATATCCATTTAAACTAGATTTTTTTTAAAAATTGAACTTTTTATTGAAAATTGAAGAATTATGATTTTTTTAAGAAATTAAACAAAATGAGTAAAAATACGAATATGGCAGTGATGTTAATCGATTCTATGCATACAAATGAATAAGTATACACATTTTTACAATTATTAAACACCTCAATCATTTTCAACAATCAAAAATTGGAGAAGAAACCATTTTTACCTTCCGTTACCTTTAGGTAAAGAAGGTATTGTCTTTGGTCACAAAATTCAATGATGAGTTTTTTGTGAAAAGCACGGTTTACGGTCCCAATAATACGGTTTAACCATTTTTACGATGATGTATGTATATATGTATATGTTTGATGGTTACACCCACAAAACACTAACATTCAAATTGCCGCCAACGCAAAGTGACATTCACACCCCAAACATGGATTGGCTACAGACTAAGGGTCACGTGTAAGACCGTGACCCAGAAACAGGTTTTACAAAACTTGCAACTTTTGCTACTCCAAGAAAAACAAATGAATTTGCGGGAGATATGTGCTCATCACAGGTTTTTTGGAGTTTGTTTTTAGAGTTAAAAATATCATTTTATGACACTAGTGTTAAAAGTGACACATCAGTGTTAAAACAGAATTATTAATTACCTTGGATATGATGAATGAAATAACAAATCGATATTTTTAACGTAAGTCAATACTTATTAGAAATACAAACTGAAATAAAAAAATAGTGTTTGTTGATAAAATATTATTTAATACGTGTTAAAAGTAATTTTTTTCTAGTCGTGCGGGCAATTTCTACGTGCAAAAATCAAAAAAATAAAACTTATTTCTCTCACATTTAAATACAATTTCATGAGAAATTCATAATTTTTCAGGCAATGACGTTAGGTTGAATGTTACATTTACTTATAAAGTAAATGTAACATTCAACATGTTACATTTACTTTATAAGTAAATAAAAAAAATATTCTAGAATAGTAAAATGGCGTCATTCTATACAATTATAAAAAGAAACCATAAAACATATTTTTTAAAATTATGTATGAGCAAAAATATGTATGACCTAATTAAGTACCTTACTGAGAAAAATCTTATTCACGTAATTATCACAAAAATTTAGCATGTGTTTACCTACATTCCTATGTGACACACATAACATATCCTTCAATAAAAATGAGTCATCCTACAATATGAGTCTCAAACAATGATACCTTTCATTTATTTTATTATACTATTTTGTTACACAATGACGAATCAAGATGGCACGAATTAGCACGTATCAAATTTATCAAAGGAAGATCAAATTTCCATAGCAACATCACTTCCGAACAATTACATGGTAGGGAACATCTTTACCAACGTAAAAATATCTACAACAATGCTGTAAGCAATCAGCTATCAAAACACGTGAATCCGTACAGCCAACATGCAATTGTTTTTTAATAATGGCACTGCATATTGCATCATGAAAGAATGCATAGCCAACTTTATAATGGCCATTGTTATTATCTTGTGTTTAAATAATTATTACTTAAACAAAGAAAAAAGATTCATTTAAATTCTAGACGGGATGTTGAATTTTTTATCGTAGATATGTCATTAGGTCAAAAAGAGGATGGTAAAATTTACTAACGAATACAGATACAACTTCGTGAAAACATTAAAATTGATAATTTTTCTCAGAAATGTTTTTACTTGCAATAAAAATGTATGAATCATTTTGTAAGTGATAATTAAAGTTAACAAATAATAATAAGACTAATAAATAATAAACATAAACGATAATAGCATATACTAAATATAAGAACACTTACAATATAAAATAACAATTTTATCAGGCATTTATTCAAATCTGTGCAACGCAAAATTCATCTGCATTATTTTTTAAACTAAAATAACTATGACTTCATCTCTCAAATATTTTCACCCACACATATACCTTTAAGGTAGTTATATCGTGAAACCATTTTACCCAGAATTAATTGAAATTGCAAGTACATCTCAACTGAAATATAATCTACCTGCTCTCCAAGTTTTAAAACAATTGACCACGCGGTACCTGAGATATGTGCAATTAAATTTGGCCTTTTTAACACATAAAGAATAGGAAATGGCAAAATAAACACAACATTTTAAATTATAACTTTTATATCCATACCGACATTTAATCGAAAGTATGTTATAGAAAACTAATTTACGGATTTTATGTAAAAATTTGAAAATTATTTACCATCCATGCCTCTAGAAAATTATGATCTGAAGATACAATAAATAGGCAGAATTATACTTGACAACCATGTACAAGCGTTCCAGAGTATCAGTTAAGTTAACAACAGCCGCTTGGTATTAGCGAATAAGAGGTGATCTTTGGTTAAAGGAATTTCAGACGTACATTAGAAAGAAATATTTTTTCCGTCGACCGTTTATTAATAGGCTATTTTAATATATAGAAAATCATTCATTAATGACCCCTATTAATGCATGATTTTTTTATTAATAAACGATTTATTGGGTGCGTTCACCACATGGAACACAGCATATATTGCTAACGCTAAGTTGTAGCAAAAAGGTAGACAGAATTAAAAGTCATGCTTTTGACACTTACTAGCTAGGTATATTCACGTAGCATAGCTTTAAAATGAATTTGAAAGAATAAAATTCCTCAAATAACATAAAAAAACCGCTTGCGTTGTCTAGCATTAAGTAAACTGAACGCACCCACTGAAAACAATTGATGACAAAACTTATTGATTTTCTGACATAAAATTTGACGTTCGGTCAACCATTACTAACCTAAAAAAAATTGTCATGGAATAAAATTAGATTTTCCATTTAAGTAAGATACGGTCAACGAAAAAATATTGTAACTAACACGTGTGTTAATTGGCGATAAATGATCTCAACAATTAACGCGTGAGCTACGCTCACGCGTTAAAATGTCTCGATCATTAATCGCCCTCATTAACACACTTGATAGTTAAATAACTATTAAATTGGTATTTTACGTGAAAAGCATGAAAACTTTAAACAGTATAATACTACTTTTGTAATTTTAACAAAGAAATATATTAATTTGTTTTGCAGTTTCCATTTGTAGTTTAGAATTAGTATTATATCTCTAAATATCTTGTTACTTTTGTACCCGAATGTACCAATAAATGTCTAGGTGCGACGTTGCTACAGTTATTCTTCAACATTGAAACACGACACTTGTGTATGAGTTAGTGCGAGTGGTACAGTTCAAAAAAAAACTTTTCAACGGAAAAATAAAGAAAATTCATCTGTTACAGTGTATGATTAGCTTTTAACTATTTTGATGCAATCTGTGTATATAATATAATGTTAGAAAATATAAGTTATTGCAAATATAAATTGCATTAGCTTAATTTTTATTTTGAACATAGAACAAGTTTTTGAATAGATACACTCGAGTGACAACTACCTTAAAGACATTCTTTAGAATGTATGAATAGGCATTTTAAGCCAGTCCATCTCTGTACAGTATTAAATTCTATATATTCAGGTATAATATGAAGCCGTGGTGGTAATGATAAAGTCTCTTGATATAACAATCTTTTAGATAAGAACATTAGATATTACAAATGTTAATAAACCTTACAATTATATTTATAAAAAATTGATGTGGCCAGCACATTACCTCCCGTCAATTCTAGCAAACGACACTGACATCTGTCAATTAGTAATATTTGAATATTCTGTTTCCATGGTGCAGCTTTTAGCAGCATACATTAATTTTTCTTTATAATTCTTTCTCTAAATTCGTTGCATATGAAGAAAAAATGTAATTAAATCAAATATTATTTAATATTTATAATAACATAAAATGTCAAAAAATGATATTTAACAGCGTTTTTTCAAGAAAAATTGTTACAATCTTTAAATTAGGGTACTTCCGGTTAACCAATCGTGATTAAAATCTAATCAACTCTTCATATGGACGTACGAAGGAGGAATATGAAAGAATTATAATTTTTCAAAATGTATTTTTATACGTCATAAAAAAATAATATTTACTACGAAAATATTTATTTTGATAATCATTATTCTGACACTGACGTAATAAAACGTTACGCCTTTGTTCATCTCTTGTTTCTAATTCCATGGCTAATACTATTAAATTGTAATTCTGAAAATTTTAAAATTTTATTTCTGCAGTTATGAAGTAGCTAAATTTTTTTTTGTTTTTGTTGATTCATATGTAGACATTTTTGCTTTACAACATCCATTTGAAACATTTTGTCATTTTCCGTGATACACCCTGTATATATACATACATACAGACAATCGTAAAAATAGTAAAATCGTATTCTATGGACCCAAAACGTGCTTATTCATTAAAAACTCAGCATCGATTATTTATGGGGCCTCGTGGCCGCGTGTCTGGTCGCGAATCTGAGAAACCGGGTTTGATCAGCGCCAAATATTTCGAATTTTAAATGGTACAAAATTGACTCCTGTGGTGCACTCTCCACACCAGAATATGTTATCATCATTACCGAAATATGTGTACAAAGCAGATTGGCACACCCAGCAATGGGTAATATGTCGTGATGATATATTTATCGAATTTTTTGACCAAAGACAATACCTTCCTTAACTGAAGGTGACGGAAGGTAAAAATATGTAAATCAGTAAGATCAGAACACAGATCGTATTAAAAACAGTTAATGTCAAATTAAATTGTAATAGACTTAAAAATGAATTAATGTTTGTTATTACTCACCGACTTCGGCATTTTGGCTGATTAGTAGAACTTCAGAAATAAATCTGAAACAAAACAAACATAAATAATATTTATACAATATCCCAAATTAATTATTACATGATTTTTTTAAAAGAATGCATATCTGATAACAGTTTATAGTGTCTAAAAATATATGAGACAGGTTATATAAATTCCGTCCTCAAAATATTATATTTTTATGCCAATTTTAAAATAAAACAAACTGTATTGTAACATGTAAGTAGTACAAAAATATTTATTGAGATTTGAAAGATATATTGTCGAGTTATTCAGGGTTTACATGAAAAATATGTAATATAACGGTACCCAGCATGTATAGAATTGAAATCTAGTACATTTGACATGGATATCAAAAAAAATGTAAATAAGACTTCAGTTTTATTGAAACAACAGCCAACATTATACATTCCTATTATCCTATTAGCAATAAATAGTAGTTCATGAAACAATTGACAATTACAAAAATCAAAGCAATCTTGATGATATAAAACTAGTTAGGAACTCATTTGACGGGCTATAAAATAAATGTGAAAATTTTAATAGCACAAATTCGATGAACTTATAATCAAATACATTGCAGAAAAACACATAAACCCATTAACAAGTGGTGATACGTAGTAAGGCAATGTTAACATGCCAGCATTTTTTAGAAAGCAGTAGGAATTGCACCGGCAGTTTCTTACAGACAATATTTGCAAATTGGTACTTTATTTCATCAAAATAAAATACAATGAATATACGTACTTGAAAAAAAATATCACTATAATATTAACACATTAAACCACTGCATAAGTAACAACTTATTACACGTTTTGATGCACACACCCTACTTCGCACGAGCAAGCCAAACTTTAACGTGACAAGTCAGCGTTATACGTAGTTCATATTTCTACCGCAACGGCACCACTGGCTTGCAAAGTTTTAAAGTGACATCTGAAATAAAATTTCAAATGTTTTTGATACACTATCTTTTATCTATATTTATTTATTGATAGTATAATCCTCAATTGCATTAATAAACTGCAAAAAACATTGGTTTCATAATAAGGAAAACGCTGATATTATTAATTATATTTAATAATAATTACAACTATGTACAGAATGGAATAAATTCGAGTTCGTTATAGGAAAAATTTTCTTATATGCACGCTACAGACAACTAGTCGAAAACTTGATTTTCGCTTATTTTAAAAATATCTCACAACTCGCTTATTATAATAAAAAAAATGTATAAATAACTTTTTGTTTTTTTTAAATGTAACAAATATTGAAAACATCTTTTTCTTTATTTTATTAACTTTTCGACGATGTATAACAAGTCTACATTCTTTTGTTTTAAACATGAATTATTAATTTATTGGGATGATTCTGTCTATTAATTAAGTTTTCAAAATTATTTTTAGACAATAGGGCGCGAGCAGTCATGTGACTTTGTTAGCCTTGGCAAGCAGATATGGAGGCCCGCGTCAGAATGACAGCTAGTAATAATGTACATAAATGTCAAGATTCAAAACATCAAGGTTTTTTAAAATTCATGTGGATTATTTTTCTCAAGTATATATGACAAATATCTACTTGCCAAGGCCTAGAAAGTCACATGACTGCTCGCGCCATATTATATTCGGATGTTTTTATTTTTTTATCGGCATTATAGTTGGCTTTGACACAATTTGAAAAATGTGGCTTAATATGTTTTCTGAAGTATTTGAATTTAAAAAAATGAGTATAAATAAAGAAAATAACATTAGAAATAAACAATTAATGATCTGTAACTGATGTGTTCATTTGTTTCTTAATAGTTTTTAATTGTTTCGCCCCAATAAATTAATAATCTTTTATTTATGTTTGAAACAAAAGAATGTAGACTTGTTATACATCGTTGAAAAGCTTACAAAATAAGGAAAAATATGAGATTATTTTCAATATACAAGGTGGGGACCGCCATAATCGAACATACTTTACTTTAATATGTAAAATCAGACTTTACTAATTTTTTGCTTCCCTAATTATTTTGGGTAAAAAAGCTTCAAATAAGAGTTGTAGGGCATGAAATTCTGCATCGGAATCAATACACAAAATTAATTTTGTATGCCTTGTACCGGCAGAAATTTGGTATAAAAATGTTGAAAATCACCTCAAAAATAGCAATAGCCATGGAATTGAGACAAAATAAATAAAAAATGTTAGGTTAATTTATTTCTATTAGGTGTTATTTATAATTTTTGTTCCAGTTAACAATTATCTATTAATTTAAATTATATTTGTTCACTTGAACAGAAATTACAATAAAAATAAATCAAGCTAGCTTGACAATTTGATAACATTTGTTGTTTTTTGTTTCAATTCCATGGCTATAGCTATTTTTGAGGTTTCGACATTTTCATACCTAATTTCTGCCGTTACAAGGTACACAAAATTAATTTTGTTTATTGATTCAATTGCATAATTTTATGCCCTGAAATTTTTATTTGAAAATAATTAGGGAAGCAGGAAATTACGAAAATTTGATTTTATATGTTAAAAAATATTTAAACATTTGTTATAAGTTACGAGATAGTTTCAAAAAGCGAAAATCAACAAAAGACGATCGAAAATTCCTGTTGTTTCAATTGTCTCAAAAAGTTGCCCCATAATACATTAATTTTGTGTATGGTACATAATAAAAAAAAGTATTTTCGTATAAGGGACTCGAATTGTTCGACCCTGTTCTTATTTTTATCTACAATACAAAAGTTTTTATTCTTAACATAAGTCTAATAAAATACAGTATGTAACACTTTACTATTAAATCTAACATGCTGAAGCCTTTATTTTTGGCGCGCATATCATGGCTGATGATTAACTAATTTATGGTGTCGTCTTAAAGAAGATTTATCAGTAAACGATTTATCACAATCTCTGCATTTAAATGTTTTTCCAGTATGAGTAAGCAAATGTCGACTCAAACCTGACGCATGACAAAATACTTTTGGGCATAATGTGCATCGGTGCAGTTGAATATCACTTGGATTTGGAGTTGTATGCGTTCTCATGTGCATCCGAAGAGGCTCTTTCTGCGTGAAACCTTTGGGGCACTGAGGGCAATTATACGGTTTTTTGCCGGTATGAGTCATCAAATGTCGGAATAAAATTTCCTTCTGAGCGAAACTCTTCTGGCAGACTTCACACTGAAATGGTCGTTCGCCGGTATGAATTCTCGCGTGTCTGATTAGCGCTGATCGGGTTGGGAACCATTTTTCGCAAATACCACAACTGAAGCCTCGTTGTTGCATGTGGACTGAAGAGTGACGGCGGAGTTGGATTCGGCGGGAAAATGCCTTTGGGCAATCTGGGCATTGGAATACTTTGAGTTCGCCGTTTTCATCTGTTTCGTCTATTTCTAACATGGGAGGTGGCTCTGGCTGATCGTCTTCTGTCATTAATTCCATTATAACAACTGAACCGTCTTCAGTTGTTACTTGGACTTGGGTGGGTTGGCCGGGTTTGTTGTCTAGTTTTATTTGAAGCTCCCCTGTTAAGTTTAACCCCGGTTGGGACGCTAATGTTTGTTTAACGGCATCGGCTATCGCGCTGAAGTCATTTTGGTCGATTATGCACGGAGGTGAATCATCGTAATTTTCATGTTGTTCATCTTCCGCCATTAAAAATAAGTTTGGACTGACTTCTTCGGCAACTTCTTCTTCCTCGTCATCATCAATGATTTCTTTTTTAAGGTGAATTGTTTTTAATGTGCAAGCATCTTTGGTATTATCTTCGGTTTCCATTGGCAAAGTAATAGAGTCTGGGTCATTTTCTTCTTGTAAATCAGTGTCTGGTTGTAGATAAGCAACTCTAGCTCCAACTAATTCTTGTTCAGTGCTAGGTTCATCATCATTTTCATTAGATTCTTCATTTTCATCGGATATAAGATCCGCTAGTAATTCCGTAACATCTTGAGGTTTCCCGCCATTTTCATCAGGATCCATTTCAATTTTTTCTTCTTTGGTAGAACAAATTTTTTCTTGTATCAGTTTTAAATGTCTTCTTAATTTAAGATCCGAACTTTCACACTTCTTCTTAAATGTATACGATTTTTCCAGTTGGTATTTACAGGAATGGCATATCATATTTGGCAGACCATCCCCATCAAAAACCTAAAAAATAATTTTAGGTTAAAATGTCATCAAATGACATTTTAAAATAAATGTACAAACCTCCAACGATACACACGCCATAATTCGTAATGTGAGAGGTACTGGCTCATCTTCGCTAAAAATTGGTATAAGTTCCTCTTCTTTTGACAAGCATAGTCTACACAATTCGTTGAGGTTGATAATAACATCACTATTATCGCCAGTTTTCTTGCGACTGTATGTTTTCATTGCGTTGTTGGTAAATTCAATCCCGGATAAATAAGTTCTCTGCAAAACTACGCGCTTCAAAATGACGCTCACTGTTTTATCGCATGGGCCAATATGGCGATCGGTATGTCGTGGCTGTTCCACGGAGACGACGGGCGTTGTTCAATGAATGTATTTGTGCGTTCAAACAACGGCTAGTTGCATTTTCAGAGCGCATGCGGAAATTATAATCTATCAATGAAAATATTTCAAATTACATGCATTTGTTTATGCGGATATTAATGGATTAATCTCATGTAGTAAAATTGATGTGACCAGCACATGACTACCGCCAATTCCATGTGTAAAACAGCATTAAACTTTAAGGTAGTTGTCACTCGAGTGTACCTATTCAAAAACTTATTCTACGTTCAAAAAAAAATTAAGCTAATGCAGTTTATATTTTTGTTAGTATTTTTTATTTAAAATTTGTACGGCGGAGTGTACTTTTTAAATTGTGAGCTAGCGAAAGTTATCTGCGCTAACTTCATGGTCAATATTTGAACGTTATGAAACTGAACGAAACAAGAAATGAACAGGGCGATGTATAAACATTATGACGTTGCATACCTAGCCATCATCAGTTTCCCTACGTCACATCCGGTAAACCCAAATTTTCAATAATATTTAAAAAATTATATCTCTCAACTTAAAAAAAGAACCCGAAATTTTAAATTTGTAATATAAATATGTAATTGTTCCAAAAAATAAAATAATACTTTTTCATTCCACAATTTCACGTATACTCTGTTCCACTTAACCAATTCAATAGATGGCACTCACATCAGCGCCAGTTTTAAACAGACGAAATTTAAAAAAAAGCAGTACTTACCTGCTGTCATCTGGCATTTTATTAAAATAGTAAAAAGGCATCATAATGCCATCGAAACTTTGTATATTCTAGTAATTACGAATAAAATATAAAGTATTATTTCTCTTCTTTCCAAATCGGATAAAGATGATACTTGACATTGCACATAAAAATGTCACGAAATGTCACATGCCTAGTTTCTACAATACTGAATTAGTAAGTGGAACAAAATATAAGAAAATAGTAGATGGAACTTGACAGCCAACCGTTTTTACATTGTCAATACCATACCTGAATATTAAAGAATACAAAGTTGAAATGGTTAAATATCACATATCCGTCGATTTTTGACAGCTGACAAGTGCTGTTTTTCTTTGCTTTTGTGTACTTAGGGTGCATTCTGACCAATCAAAGGGCAAAATTTATTTCCTACTCTAAACTAACGCTATTTTCTAATCAATTATCTACACATTTAAGTGATGTTTAACCATGTTTTGTTGTTTAATATTCAAGTCTTGTACATTTTACAGATAAAAATATTTATTATTGACAAAGTTTGGTTTTACGAATATAAATTATTTATTTAATGCATGTAAAAACGGTCGACTCTCAAGCGCCACTACTATTTTCTTACATGTACATATAATAAAATTAAACAAAAAACAAATTATGTTTGAAAACAGTCACATTTTATTAAACGGTGCAGGCCTAATAAATAATGTGTTACATTACAAAACGGTTTAGTTATATGTATTTAAGGTATCATTAAATGCATTATACAATGAATTTAATATTAAATATAATTCAATATGTTTCCTGTTGTAATCATATCTTTCAGTCGGAAATAACTTAATAAGTATATATCGCTAATTTGACTTCGTCTGTCTGTATCCGTGTGTAGTGTTTTGTGTCAGTTGCTATGCTTCTTCTTGAGTTTCAAGCGAGGTACCAAGACTACCATCTTGAGTACTCATCACCAGTTCAATGAGCACCTGCTTTTTTTTCTTTACTAACGTCTGTAAACGTTTATTTGATACAGCAAATATATCGGCAAAGGTTTTTTTGCATATTCTAACATGTCCACCCTCTTTATTTGGTACAGTATAATGAACCGTACACTGACGACGACTGTCTAATGGATTTCCATAATTTCCGTGACGTCTTCTATTAACGCTACTTATATGTATGTTATCCATTAAATATGATCCTTGTTTAATCTTATCGAAGGAGTAAAAGTTTTCAAATAATTCTTTTTTATATACAGAAGATATTGTTGTACAATCATTGTATTTACATTTGCATATTGGCTGCAAAAAACAGAAGAATTATGCGGTAAATAAATAAATAGTGATTCTAACCTAAATTTACCTCTTCACTTGGAGGTTTTTTTGCAAGAATATATAGATTTTTGAACACTGAGTGTGCCAAACCAGTTGTCTTCAGTCTTTTTATTTCATTTATAATAGTTTCACTGTCCTTTTTCTTTCTTTTGTTAATATTTTCATCCATTATGTAAATATATTTTGGCACTTGTACCCTTCTTTTACTTATCTATTTTATATACTTTTAAATACAACTAGTTCCATCTTTTACTTTTTATTCAAATCACGTCGGAAACTTTATTGATTAGTACAATTTTTATTTCACTGCGCTTGGCATCTACAAATTTTTGTATGAATTATTAAATATCATTTTTTGGCAAAGATCCCTAAAGACATGAATGCTTCAATTATTTCAATAAGTAATATTATATTATGCATAAAATTAATACTAAAATAAAATTGAGTAATTAGAAACAAAATCGTGTATAGGATCAGCTGTTCAGCTGTTTCAAAAGCAGTCAAATGTCAAATCAAATCGCGTTTCTTTTGTTTTTCTGTTTCATATTTTTCAACGTGTGATACATATTATGTAACCGGTATTACACAAATGTAACCTATAAAATATACGCCGCAGGCCGCAGGAAATGTACTGGATGAGTCTTTGAAATGACCTTCGATATCTCCCTTATCGTTGGAAATATAGCATAAGTTTATTCATAGAATTTATTCGTCTACTCAAGAAATATAACGTAAAATTATTTTCACATATATAGACTGTTGCATTACGGCTCGGTGAGAACTGTTTGTTTTTTTTACCTCCCGCAACACTTCGTAAGGGAGGTATGGGGATCGTGCTAAAAATCGCATATCGAGATTTTGGTAAATGACCACTTTTAAGGTCACTAAAATCAAATTTGAACATTTGCTTTGGTCAAAAAATTCAATGATGAGTTTTTAGTGAATAAACACGTTTTAATACGATTTTACCATTTTACGATGTTGTCTGTTTGTATGTATGTATGTGTGTGTGACGAAAGTTTCGGATCGCATAACTTCAATACCACGATTCCAAAAATTATATTTTTTTTTGTATTTCTCAAATTTAGACCCAAAAGAATAGGTGATAATATTTTGGTTGTAATTGGTCAACCGGAAGTACCCTCATTTGCAACTTTTAACAGTTTTTCTTGAAAAAACGCAGTTAAATATCATTTAACGTTATTATAACTTAAAGAATATATTATTCTCTATGAGATTTGATTGCATTTTATACTTCATATTGAATAGATATAGAGTTAAAGAATTAAAAAAAAAAAAAATTTATAAATCAGCCAGCTATGCTAAACATGGAAACTAGTTATATATTCAGATAGTTCAAATTGACAGATGTCAGTATCAATGAAAAGAAAATGAATATGGCAGTTAGGAGGATGTTGAGATAGATGTTGGGGAAGACACGGAAAAATACGGTAAGGAATGAAAAAAATAAAGGAAATAACTCTAATGTTAGAAGTTTCTTGAAAGATACAAGAGAGACGATTACATTGGTTTGAACATGTCATGAGGAGAGATAAAGAATATATTGGAAGGAGAATGGGAAAAGCTAAAGAAGAAGAGGAAGATGTCAGTGTCAAGTGTAATTTGCATAGTTTGTTTATGAAATAATTTTACTGGAAATTTAGAATCTTTTGCAAGAAGATTTATGAATGGAATTTATACATAATACACAGGATTGACAATATTTTTCTTATTTTATATGATTATAAGCTCCATTCCAAAATTCGATAAGCTCGTTTAGAGGAATTTGCATTCATTTTAGAATTACTACTTTCCCGCACTTGTTACAAAAATAACTATTTCTACTTGCACATATAGTACACAAACAAGCATACATATGAAATATTTGAGACATGTCATTAAAATACATTTTTGCATTATAAAAATTTTTCACATTCCAAAAGTTATAAATAACTTTCACCCACTCAAATTCCACAAAGTTTGTATATATTTTTTAAATTAATAGTAATTCCAAAAATTATATTGTCACACAAATGAAAGTTATATATTTTTTTTGTTTCTAACAAAAAAAAATTGATTGCAACAGTGTATTTGTTTTCAATATGTAACAAACACAAAAATAGCAATGTGATTAACTTCCAGATTACAGGTGTATTATGCCAAAAAGATAATGCACTACATTTTACAATGTTTTTGATCCTTATGATGTTAAAACGAATTACTAAATATTCGCCCCACCAAAAATACGCCCACTTTAAGTCGAAAGCGACCGATTAGACTGGCGGCATGAAGCTTTAGTTTATTTCAGAGTCCTATCGATATCGAGAGCAAAATTTATCTTGTTATAACATTACCAAAAACAGGTAATTATTTATTTCCATTACACTTAGCAATAATTTTGATAGCATGTACTTAATGTTTTATAAAGAGGTACTCTAGTTTTGATTACAATAATAGAATATAACAAAATATTTTTTTCTATTTGTATATGTATTTCGATTAATTAATTATTAGCATTTTATTTACATTTACATTAACTGACAAATAATTAAAATAAAACATAAATATAGTGTTTAGGAATATTAATTATTAGTGTATAAGTATTTAATGATGTACTTAAAAATTTCAAAGTTAAAGTTTGTAATAAATTATCGATAAAATTTCAAAGATATTCGCAATTCGCGGCCATCTTTTTTTAGATGTTTATTATCATAACTTCGCCAAAACAGCTGTCGCATATTTTCTACATGGGTTAAAATTAATACTTAGATTACTTTAATATACAGTGTGTTCAATAAAAAACTCAGATTAGGCATCGTTTTCTAATTTGTTTTCATTTCTAAAATAAGATTCAAGAAGAAAAGCTTTGTTTTCTTTAGATTACATTTTTGTGTATCTCGTGTCAAATTGACATTTAATTAAATATTTTTAAATTGACATGCGTTTCTTTGTTCATAGCCTACTTCGACTTAGGTTTTTCTTAAATAAACTTATAACATCTTACAATGTTATGATTTCAATTGTATATTTAAAAAATCTGTTGTGGCCAGCACAATACCTTCCGTCATTCTCGTGTATAATGTATAAATTCCATAATTTTTCTTACAAAAGATTCTAAATTTCTAGTAAAATTATTTCATAAACAAACTATTCAAATTGCACTTGATACTCGCACCTTCTTCTTCTTTAGCTTTTCCCATTCGTTAAGGGGTCGCTATTTTTGCATGACGTTCTCATTCAGTTCCGTTTCTCTCAAATCTTCCGCAATACAGTCCTTCCATCTTATCTTTGGTCTACCTCTGTTTCTTTAACTAAACTATTCATTCTTGTTCCAATATAATTCTTCATTTCTCCTCATGACATGTTCAAACCAATGTAATCGTCTTTCTTGTATATTTCTAAAATCTTGTAACACTAGAGTTATTTTCTTACCGTATCTTTCCCTGTATTCCCAATATCTACCTCAACATCCTCATATCTGCCACATGAATTTACTTTTTATTGATACTGACATCTGTCAATTTGAATTATATGAATATATTACTAGATCCCAAGTTTGGCATAGCTGGCTGAATTATAAAATTTAATTTCTTTAAAATTCTTTAACTCTGTATCTATTAAATATGAAGTATAAATTGTAATCAAATCGTATAGAGAATAATATATTCTTTAAGTTGTAATAACGTTAAATGTCAATAAATCAAATTTAACTGTTAAATCTTCAAATGAGACTACTTTCGGTTGACCAATTATAACCAAAATCTAATCAGTTGTTCTTCTGGATGTAAACTTGAGGAATACAAAAAAATTATAATTTTTGGAATCGTGGTATTGAAGTTATGGAATCCGGAAATTTTGTTACACACACACAGACACACATACATACAGACATCATCGTAAAAATGGTAAAATCGTATTGTATGGACCCTAAAACGTGCTCATTCAGTAAAAACTCATCATTGAATTTTTTGACCAAAGACAATACCTTCCTTACCTAAAGGTGACGGAAGGTAAAAATGTTCGTTGCCAAGGAAAAATTTATTGTGATAATGAAAAAAATACATATTGAAGGACAGTATTATTCTTAGAAAGTAAAAAAAGTGAAAAAAATTCAAACGTCAAGAGTAAGTGTACAAATTCCAAAATTTATTTTTGAATTAAACTTGAACTTTCTAGAAAAAAAGTATAAAGGATTTCAATAAGCATACCTTTTGCAATACCTGAAGCAATGAAATGACGTCAAAACTTGTATTATTCTTAGAAGACACTAAAAATACTTTTCCACAGTAAATATACATTCTTTAAAGAAAACCAGCCAACATTTATACAAAACTATTCCCAGAAAAAAGTTTTCAACAATGCTGAATTTATTATTCGTAAATAATTAAACTATGTTTACTTTAAAAATAAACTCACAGTTATGATTGATTTCGTCATGAAGGATCTACGTAAAATGAATGAATAAAGTGAAAAAACTGCTGTAAAGTTTCTTCTCATTCGTTCTATTGTTTTATGCTTACCTTGTTATCTTTTAAGTTTTAAGTTATGAAGAACCTATCATGCACTTTAAGCTTCAAATGTAATGGTCAAACAGTCAAATATAAAATCGCACAAATTTGCAATGTAGTGTGTAGTCTACAAATTTTAAGTTCAATTGGTAATACTGTTTTTAGGGTATGTGAAGTTGCTAATTTAAGTATGGTGTAAGTGTCATGCATAGATCTATCATTTTAGTTGTTATTTGTCAAGTAAAAATAATGCAATCGGATTTTTTTACAATAAAATATTTAAATGAAACATTTTTTTATAAAAATTCAAGATTTTTATTTACGTTTGTAATATTTAAAATGTTGAAACTGCTAATGTTATAACTCATGAAAGTTCAATATTTTTTAAGCAATAGTTTTAAAATAAAAGTAAATATTACGACATGGAAAATAGTTATTTTACGACATAGATATTAACGCAAGTATTGCGAATTGCTCTACGAGCCCGCAGGGCGAGTTAGGATAATTATACAGTGCGTTACAAATATCGTACAAAACACTATCTATCACTGTGTACCATATTGCACTCATTTTAGATACGTAATAGGCTTGTTATCCCATTGAGTGCGATAATAAAATTATTACCACACTAGAATTCATTATCGCATTCATTGGGATAACAAGACTATTACTACGTATCTAAAATGAATACGATATTGTATCTTATCCCACGGTAATAGATAATAGATGTTTATACACGAAGATTTAAGCCACGAGGCCGTAGGGAAGAGGATTAAATTCTTTGAGTAAATGAACATGATCTTAATTCACGTGGTTTATACAATGTTTTATTTAATTTTGACAATAACCATGATAATATTTAACTTTGACAAAATAAAAAATCAGATGTGGCCAGCACAATATCTTCCGTCAATCCTGTGTATTATGTATTAATTCCATACATTAATTTTCTTGCAAAATATTCTAAATTTCCATTAAAATGATTTCATAAACAAACTATGCAAATTGCTCTTAACACTAACATTTTCTTCTACTTCTTTAGCTTTTCCCATTCGGTAGGAGTCACTATTTTTTATTTTCTTCTTCCATTCATTTATGTTTTGCGCGTTGCTTTCTCTGAAGCCTTCCGCAATACAGTTCTTCCATCTTATCTTTGGTCTTCCTCTGTTTCTTCAACTATCTATTACTAAGCTATTCATTCTTCCAATATATTCTTCATCTCTCCTCATGGCATGTTTAACCCAATGTAATCGTTTCTCTTGTATCTTTCTAGAAACTTTTAATATTCGTTATTTCCCTTATTCTTTCATTCCTTAGCGTATCTTTCTGTGTTTTCCCCAACATCTATCTCAATACCCTCATCTTTGCCACATTCATTTATTTTTCATTGATACTGACATCTGTCAATTTGTATTATCTGAATATATTTTACAATTTCCATGGTTCCAACTGTTAAAATCTTCAAATGAGGCTACTTCCGGTTGATCAATTATAACAAAAATCCAGTCATCTATTCTTCTGGATGTAAACTTGAGGAATATGAAAAAAATATATCCGAAACTTTCGACACACACACACATACAAACACACATACATACATACATACATACATACAGACATCATCGTAAAAATGATAAAATCGTATTATATGGACCCTAAAACGTACATATTCACTAAAAACTCATCATTGATTTTTTTGACCAGACAATTCCTTCCTTACCCAAAGGTGACGGAAGGTGAAAAATATATATGCCATAAATATTTTTTACGGAAATTCGTGTCTCAGCTTTTCTTTTCAACAATATGATATCGTTTAAATATGAAAATATAAACTAGTTGCTTTATTTACTTTGGTAATTCTACAAAATAAAACATGTGATTTATACGTTGACAGTTGAACGTCAAAATTCACAAACGTCAAATATATGTAGGCTTGGTTGTAAACATCAAACACCATTGTGCCAATCAGAAGCTTGGATTTTAACTCGGTATGAATCGATTATGCGAATTTAGTTATTGTACATTGCTGCTGAGGATGATGAATTTCAATTTCAAATTTTCGTTACTATTTAAAAAATATTGTGTGTGGAATTATGGGCTATTTCCACAGAAATGAACTTAATTTAAATTTTTGGCACTAAAAATACCAACATACCTAAAAATACCTTGCATTCAATGTGAATTCTTACCTGTGCCTATGTTTTACGTCATTGTGTTGTCGCATGACTTATGTTACGAAAATATGCCTAAATCTGCCAACAATTTTACGCAATTCTAACGACACATTAATATGGGAACTCATACAAATATGCAGTTAATTGATGTACTAAACATCATTTAGCACGACAGATATTAATATTTGTCCATTACATTATGTGAACATGTTATGTAAACTAAAACTACTTACAAACGCAGTTTAGCGCTGTCAAATTTTATTTGTCGGTATTTATAAATACTATCGTATAAATAAAGAAATACGTCCAAACTTATTTACAACCTAAAAATATACCTAAACAAAACAAAACTAAATTGAACTGTAATTTATGTTTATAACAGTTTGTTTTGTTTCTGACACTACAAAACAAAAATAAATGTGTGATGGAGAACTTAAGGACTATTAATTTCTGTTTATTATAAAGAGCTTTAAAAAGTCGTAAAATACGAAGCGAATAGATAGAAATGAAATAAATTTTATGTGATTTTAAGTGTTTAACTATAAATCTGACATCTTGACAAGTAATAAAATGATTGAATCAACTTTTTAGTTATATAGCACTCTTAAAATCTTATGTGGCCAACACATGACCTCTCGCTATTTCCATTTAATATATCATCACGGCATATTACCCATTGCTGGGTGTGCCAATCTGCTTTGTACGCAGATATCAGTAAATGATGAAATATTTGTACGGTGTACTAATTGCTGTTGTAGAAATTGCATCACAGGGGTCAATTTTGTGCCATTAAAATTCGAAGTAATTTTTGGCGTCAGTCGGGATCCAATCCAAGTTATAATTAACGAATTTAACATTTCTTGTACATACAAATAATTCAAATTGTATCTATTCTTTCGTTCTATGAGGAATTTTCTCCTACTCGTCTAATATATTCAAAATTCTTTATATTCACTGACGATAATACCGGTATTTCTTAAGGATATACAATAAGAAATTTTAAATGTACTTACTTCCCAAAAAAAAGCTTTCTGTAATGTTAATAAAACTGTTGATTCTTAACACTGACATTTTGCATATATCTGTCAATTATATAATATATAATAAAAAATTTAAATGTATCTGATTGAGAATTTAAAGATCTTTATTATTGTATTAACATAAATTTTCAAAAATAATATTTAGAACATTTTTTTTAAGAAACTACCACTTCCGGCTGTCCAATTGTTACCAAAACCTATTCAACTCTTCCCATTAATGTTAGATTGAGGAATCCGTACTTGAACAGGTCTTTAGTTATATAGAATTTGAGAAATCGTACTTACAACATCCTAACACACACACATCCACACACACAGAGCCATCATCGTAAAAATGTTAAAATTGTATTCTAGAGACTTTAAATGTGCTTATTCAATAAAATGCGGAAAAAAATATTTTGTATTCAATTTTGTTAATTTGAATTATCTGAATATATTAGTAGTTTCTTGGTGAGCATAGCTGGCTGATGTATGCAATTTAATATCTTTATAATTCTTGAATCTTAAACTCTATATCTATTGAATATGAGGTATAAAATGCAATCAAATCGTATAGATAATAATATATTCTTTAAGTTATAATAATGTTAAATGTCAATAAATCATATTTAACTGCGTTTCAAGAAAAACTTTAAAATCTTTAAATGAGGGAATTTCCCGGTTGACCAATTATAACCAAAATCTAATCACCTCTTCTTGTGGATGTAAACATGAGGAATACGAAAAAAATATAATTTTTGGAATCGTGGTATTGAAGTTATGCGATCCGAAACTTTCGTCACACAAAAACACAGACATCATCGTAAAAATGGTAAAATCGTATTATTGAATTTTTGACCAAAGACAATACCTTCCTTATCTACAGACTAACTTCTGTCTTTTTTATTAAAAACAATGCATTTAATATCATTTTAATATTTTATAGACGAAATATAAACTGAGTATTATTCTAGCTCAATGGCACGTACATCATAGGTTGGTTAGTCATTGCATTTTTTGGCACAAATAGTATCGATGTCAAACTAATCATTGAAAACAAAGAATCATAGTTGAAGGGGTACAGCTGAGACTAAACATTGCCAACAAATTTAAGAGATGACTCATAAACCACAGCTTTAATTGTAAACATTGTCATTGAAGACGATTTTTTTATTTTTGAAAAATTGCCCCATTTGCCAGCTGTTTCTGCATGTTAGAATAATAATAATCTAATTAGATATATCGCATGACAAGACCAAATTTCGCAATCCTTTATTTTATTTATAAATGGTTCAATAGTAATGAATCTTATATTTATTTGTGGGTAATTTCTCGGCTGTGATGTGGATTAGGTGTTAACAATTACTCGTTCAGTCAAACAGGATTTATTCTTACTAAACCAACGTTTTGGTGCACCCTTGCACCTTCATCAGGGTCTACAACAATTATATAACAAAAATGTAATATATATGAAATAACATAGACATTAGCACACTTACAGTAAGATCTTACAAATTGTTATAAATCATGTACATAAAATACATTCGTACAAAACATTCATTTAATTTGATGATTATCATTTAATTCTGAAATATCGAAAGAAGATTATGATTTTTTTTTAATTAATTACTTTTTACCTCTCGTTAAGAGTATTGGATTCATACTAAAAATCGCATATCCAGATTTTATTGAATATGCACGTTTTAAGGTCTCTACAATCCGATTTTAACATTTTTACGATGATGTTTGTGTGTGTGTGTGTGTGTGTGTGTGTGTGTGTGTGTGTGTGTATGTGTGTGGGACGTTGGTAGGACAATTACTCAAAAACTATGACTTAATATTTGTTTAACTACGTATTTCTAATCGGACATTAATGGGAAGAGCTGAAAAGGTTTTGGTAACAATTGGACAACCGGAAGTAGCAGATTCTTGAAAAAAAAATCTTCTAAATATTATTTTTTGAAAACTTTTCTTGGTAATTAAAGAAAATTAAATTCTCTATCTGACACATTTAAATTATATCTCGTATAGGTTTGTAGATATACTTAGTAAATAATAATATAGAATAATCTGTTGTAATAAAACTCGTTGCCCAAAAAACAGTTGAGATATTTAAATGTTTGTAATTGACAGATAAATGCAAAATGTCAGTGTCAAAAATCAGATTACTAGTACATTTAATATATATTAGTGTATTATTAATTAAATTATAGGTATTTTAATATTACATGTATCCTTAAGAAATACCGCTAATACTGTCAATGAATTTGAAGAATTTTGAACTTATTAGAATAGTAAGACAAAATTTCTCATAGAACGAAAGAAGAATTACAATTTCAATTATTTGTGTGTACAAGAAATGTTAAATTTGTTACTTATAGGGCGCGAACAGACATGTGTCCGTGTCAGAATCACAGGTAGTAGTTATTTACATAGATGTCATCAATAGTATGGAAAATAATCTAAATGGATTTGGAAAATCATAATGTTTTGAATGAAAACTTATGATACTTGATACCTATGAACATTATTACTAGCTGTCGTTTTGACACGGGCCCCCATTTCTGCTCGCCAAGGCCAACAAAGTCACATAACTGCTCGCGCCCTATGCAACATAAAATGAAATGGCGAGAGGTATTGTGCTGGCCACAACAGCTTTTTATTTTACATTATACTAATAAAATTAAAGTGTTCAAATTTTTTTGTGAACCACTGTATTTATTATTTTAGCATTCTTGGTTGCTATTTTATATTGCTTGAACTTTCTTATGTATATTTTTATTTTAAGATATTTTTATGTTTAAATTAGCCTATAAAAATAACTTGAAACTACTTCATTATGAGTAAACAGTATTTAATTTACCGCATAAAATCCGTTAAAGTAAGCAATATAATTAACTTTCGTGTCATGGTAGTGAAATGTAAAGGTCGTGATGTGCGCATAGAACTGTTTACTAACAGTGTTATATTTATTTTCAGGTAATTAAAAGGAGAAACCAACGAGCGATATTTCGAGAATTCAGCCCGAATAATGGCGACCCAGTACCCAAGACTTGTAAACAAACAATTCAACAGTCCAATCAAAATGTATTCTCAACAAAATGTACAAGAAATCTTGGATAGAGAAACGCAGATATTAGCCAATGGAGCGGTTGGGTAGGTGAAGATTTAAAATGATTACTGGAAAATTGAACGGGGAGAATCGATAGTGATGAAAATTAACCACTGAATAATTTGTCGCATAAATAATTTATCACTGATACTAAAGAAAAGTGTTCACAGGAAAACGTTTATATGTTTTGCCGAAAAATTGACCCCGAGAAATACTGATCACCATTAAATTAAATTTAGAAATGAAAATTGTATATAAAAATCTGATGTGACCAACACAATACCTCCCGCCATTTACCTATGGGTTCACGTTGCCGATTCGATCCCGATTAACGCCAAATAATTCGAATTTTAAATGGCCTAAAATTAACCCTTGTGGTAAACTCCCGCACAATACAAATATGTCATCATCATTACCGAAATGTGTGTACAAATCAGATTAGCACACCCAGCAATGGACAATATACCGTGATAATATATTTATTTCTTTATTTAAATACATACATACATTTACCTGCATAGTTAATGCTAGAAATTATGTATATTAAGTTCCTTTGCATAAACTATTGTTTTATTTACAATGGCGTCTCCTCACGGGCACTCCATGCTGGCGTGGAAAGTGCACCATATTTAATTAATAATGTAAAAAATCACTTTAATTCAATTGCAGGATAGAAAGATGAATCATGTTTAAATATTTATTTTGGCTCTGATCACATTTCATTCTTTGAAATTTACCATGTGTTGTGCATACACACTTCATTATGTATACTGGGCATACAAAAATAATTATGGTTACACTGCACTTAAGTAACGGATATTAGTATAGGTTCAAGGTTCAATTAGGGGTATTTTAATGTAAAAATGTTTTTTTTACCTCTCGCTACGAGAGGTATTGGATTCATACTAAAAATCGCATATTCAGATTTTAATGATTAAGTACGTTTTAATGTCTCTACAATCCAATTTTAATATTTTTAAATTGATGATGATATACTTAATATCTGTTTAACTATGTACGTATATAATTTTCAATCGGACATTACTGGGAAGAGCTGAAAAGGTTTTGGTAATAATTGGACAACCGGAAGTAGCAGATTCTTAAAAAAAAATTCTTAAATATTATTTTTCGAAATTTTTTGGTCTTGCAAATAAAAGAAGACGAAATTCTCTATCTGATACATATAAATATTTTATTATAACTTTTATATATTTAGAGATAAAGAAATATAAGGTATGTCGCGGAAACCAATTGAAATATTAAAATTTTGTAACTGACAGATAAATGTCAGTGTCAAAAATCCAGAGACATTTCTGGGAAGTGCATACATTATATTATTTATTATTGTATAGTTAAATATTTAAAATTATAAGTATATTACATATACCATTCAAAAATATTGTCAATCCCGATAATGAATTGCAAACATTTCGAAAAATTAGAAGAATAGGACAAAATTTCTTCATAGAATGAATTTAAAATTAAAAACATCTAAGTATAAAGAAGAGATATAAGTAGAAATTTTGATGTAGAGAAGAAATGTTAAATACATTAGGCCGCGAGCAGTCATGTGACTTTGTTGGTCTGGGCAAACAAATATGGGGGCCCATGTCAGAATGATAGCTAGTAAATATGTACATAGATGTCAAATATCATAATTTTTCATTCTAAATTTAGTGATTTTCCAATTCCATGTGGTTTATTTTCTCGACAAGTAAATTCCACACTCCTGGTGACAAATTTACTAAGTGAATTTAGAAAATCTTGAAATTTTTAATGAAAAATTCTAACATTTGACATCTTTGTACATAATTACTAATTATCATTCTGACACAGGCCCTCACATCTGCTTGTCAAGGCCAACAATGTCACGTTGCTCGCGCCCTATACTTATGTAACCAAAAGTAGCGAGAACTATTGTGCTGGCCACAACATATCTTTTTTCTTATATTTTGTTTGTAAGCAGTTATTCCAAGAAACTCTTATCAAAAGAACCTCAAAAACAATTAAATTATTAAAAACAAGTGGCATAACCAGATAGTATTTTAAATCATGATGCATATAACAATTTTGTTTGTTTGTCGCTTTTTTTAAGCCATTCACACAGCCGTCTAGATAATGCACCCATGCCAAATTGCCTTCGGCACAATTTTTCGATCATAAAATGCATTTAGCAAGTTGCTTTATCTTTATTACTACTTTTATGTAGTAGCTATGGCTATGACTAACGTAACGGAAATTTAATATCTGAAGATGTTCTATTTTGCATATGAATGCTACGCTATAATAAATAAATTAAGTTTCGGATGTCGTTAATATATTATTTTGTTGTAGTTGAATATTATTATATTATATATGTGCATGTCGTTTGCACAAAGAAATCGTCACTTTTTTATTCGCTTGTCTAAGTTTGTTGGAATATTTTCAAAATTTCAAGTAACTATTTAACTATGTAACAAAACATAAACACGATACATAAATTTCTAGAAGAATTCTATGAACAGTCCTCTATGTCATAAATAGGATTCCGCTGCCAAACCAAAAACAATGTGCAAACGCAATTATCATTTAAATTGTGCGTAATTAAAGTTAAACACTTCACTGAAATATTTGCAAAAGCTCGAAGCTGTAAGTAAAGGTTTAGTGCCGTGTTGAACACATTTTATATTTGCTGATTTTAGAATTAATTTAATGATTATTTTTAATACATATTTTGAAACTTATCGCTATAAAATTGTTGGTATGCGTTTATTGAACGGTTGCTATGTAAATAGCAATAATAGGTAGTGAAAATATTTTTACTGCTTGAGCAGAAAAAAAAATCTGTTGTGGTCAGCACAATACCTTACGCCACTTTCGTTTTTTTGTTACATAAGTATAGGGCGCGAGCAGTCATGTGACATTTTTGGCCATGAAAATTACGTACATAGATGTCAAATGTCAGAATTTTTCAATAAATTCACGTAGTTAATTTGTGGAATTGGGAAATCACTAAATTTAGAATAAAAAATTATGATTTTTGACATCTATGTACATAATTACTAGCTCCCATATCTGCTTGTCAAGGTCAACAAAGTCACATGACTGCTCGCGCCCTATTGTATTTAACATTTCTTGTATACCTACATTCTACACCAAAAATTCTAATTACATCTATTCTTTGTATTTAGACTTTTTTAATTTTAAATTCATTCTGTGAAGGAATTTTGTCGTCTTTTAATTTTTCGAAATGTTTCCAATTCATTGTCGGGATTGACAGTATTTTTGAAGGGTATATTTAATATACCTATAATTTTTAATATTTAACTATTAATACAATAAGAAATAATGTATGTACTGTTTCTGGAATTCTGGCACTGACATTTATCTGTCAGTTACAAACATTTCAATTTTTCAATTGGTTTCCATGACATTATTTGTGCTGTGAGATATATTACAGCAGATTATTATATACCTTATATTTCTTTATCTCTAAATCTATAAAAGATATAATAAAATATTGTATGTATCAGATAGAGAATTTATTTTTCAAAAAATAATATTTTATTTAAGAATCTGCTACTTCCGGATGTCCAATTATTACCAAAACCTTTTCAGCTTTTCCCAGGAATGTCCGATTGAGAAATACGTAGTTAAACACATATTAAGTATTATAGTTTTTGAGAAATCGTCCTTGCTACGTCCCTACACACATACACACACACATACACACACACACAGACATCATCGTAAAAATATTAAAATCTATTTGTCACTTATATTTGGATATGTGATTTTTAGCATGAATCCAATACCTTTCTTAGCGAGAGGTAAAAAAAATATTAAAATTCAGCAATGACAGCAAATATTCTACATTTTAATTTCTGTTTACGTGTGGAAAGGAATTCGGAAGAAATATTTTGTTTGGAGTAAAATATTTCACTCTGGAATTTATTACAACATTAAGGCTTTAACATGAACGAGCCACGGTGTACCTACATTTATCTCACCGCTAAGATACTGCTGGCTTATTTTAAGGCCACTCAACCAAATCAAGCAATAAAACAGGGTCTGCAAATGTGTCCTTTTTCAAATATTTTCTTTGATGTAAATATTTTCACTAGTTCCGGTTTACACACCAGTGGCGCTGGTTGCATCATTTGTAGCATTTTTTTTTTTATTGAAAATATAAATGGAAATAAAATTTTATAAAAAAAGAAACTGCAATATTAATTAAGTTCTAGATCTCAGAAGATAAATTAACGTATTATTTTTGTTATTCTCGCTCAACACTATATAGATCTTTTCTTTAGGTACTCTTCAAGAAAAAAAATTAAGTGGAAAATGTGGAATAATCCCATTAATAAAAATCTGTTTTGACCAGCACAATACCTTCCGTCATTCCTGTGTATTATGTATACATTCCATACATAAATTTTCTTGCAAAAGATTCTAAATTTCCAGTAAAATTATTTCATAAAAAATATGCAAATTGCACTCGACACTGACATCTTTTTCTCCTTCTTCTTCTTTATCTTTTCCCATTCGTTAGAGGTCGCTATTTTTTTATTTTTTTCTTCCACTTATTTTTGTTTAATGTGTCGTTCTCATTTAGTTCCTTTTCTCTCAAGTCTTCTGCAATACAGTCCTTCCATCGTTTCTTTGGTATCTTTCTAGAAACTTGTAACACTAGAGTTATTTCCTTACCTATCTTTCCGTGTCTTCCTCAACATTTACATCAACATTCTCATCTCTGCCACATTCATTTATTTATTATTGAGACTGACATCTATCAATTTGAATTATCTGAATATATTAGCAATTTCCATGGTTGGTATAGCTGGCTGATATATGAAATTTAATATCTTTATAATTCTTTAACTCTATATCTATTGAATATGAAGTATAAAATGCAATCAAATCGTACAGAGAATAATATATTTTTTAAGTTATAATAACGTTAAATGTTAATAAATCATGTTTAACTGCTAAATCTTCAAATGAGGCTACTTCCGGTTGACCAATTATAACCAAAATCTAATCAGTTGTTCTTCTGGATGTTTACTTGAGGAATACGAAAAATTTGTAATTTTTGGAATCGTGGTATTGAAGTTATGCGATCCGAAACTTTCGTCACATACGCAGACATACATGCATACATACAGACATTATCGTAAAAATAGTAAAATTGTATTATATGGACCCTATAACGTGATTATTCACAAAAAACTTATCATTGAATTTTTTGACCAAAGATAACCTTACCTAAAGGTGACGAAAGGTAAAAAAAATGCCAATTTAAAATAAGGGTAATGATATTAACAATTCATTTAACAATAACAAAATATCAAAAGTAAAATTAATAATATTGGCGATTATTATTATTATTATTATTATTATTATTATTAGATTGTTACCAATTTTCAAAATTCCAAAATGTGATCGTTGTATTGTTGTGTATTTTCCACTATAATGTGCGTCACGAAAGACCTGGTAAGCGCCCACTGCGATACAAATATAACCTTATTACCGAAATCTACAAATAATGTCTCACTGAATAATACTATTATTTTTAGATTTTTATTATATTTTATTTATATATTGTATATGGTATCACAATTCAAAATATGTGACGACATATTGTACTTTTGTAAAATGCAGACTTTTCATTTATTTTTCTAAAATCTATCATCAAATTTCTTGTTTAACAAAAATATTTACTTTCAAAACAAATTCTTGCAGACCAACTGCTTCAATCTGTAAAAATTTGCATAGAAAGTTTGTCGTTCCCCCCTATTATAAGCGTGTGATTCAGTCTTCTATAGAAGTGAAGACAGGCACGTGTGTCTGTGCGTAACGCGCGTGAGGTTAGTTGCGTATTGTGGTCTGGCTGGAGAAGCCGAAAGAAGTTGCATCGGTCAGTGATATTTCAGACGATCGAGACGACTTTCACTCTTGAAAGTAACGACTTTTTTACGAATTTTTATTTTGCAAATTTTGTGTTAAGCTTTCAAAATGAGTGTTATGGCTGATCAAAGGTGAGAGAGTTTCTTTTTGTGATTTTTGTCCATTTTTAAATAGTTTTTGAGTGACAAGTTTTTGTTTTGAATATTTTTTTATACTTTGTAACAATTGAAATGATTTTTTAAATTTTTAAATAAGGTATATATTTTTTAATATTTTTTCAATATTTTCTTATTTGTAAAATAAATATGTATTTCACATATTCTACATAGTTCAAAATTTAGATAATCAGTAAATATAGATCTTGGAAATTGGCTACACAAATATAAATATAATTTAATTTATGGTTTTATGTTTCAAAAGGTACAAATAATTTATTACTCAGAGCAAACACATATATTTCACCAAGAAAATATGTTAAAAATAAAGATTTATTATTAACATTTGCCCACATTTATTTATCTAAGTATATATTTAGTTCCCATTTATTATAAATAAAACTGATTTTATATACTTTCTAATATATGAAATCAAGACAAGAATCTTTATATAGTTCATGTATATTATAAAATATAAACAAATATAATAAACTCATTTTCTATTATGTATGAATGTTCCGATTTTGCCGATTTTAAATATAACTTTTTTTACTAACGCTTACTTTAGTACTAACACAATATAGCAAATTTTTTTAGCTTAACAATTCACAAAATATAATAAGATATTTTTATATAAAGGCTAAAAGAATTTATGAATGTAAGTAATTCTAAATTTATTAAATTAGGTTATGTTTGGTTAGGTTTATTTAGAATAAAATTATAATCACTGACTGTAAATTTCAAATAATAAAATACCGAATGCTTTTAAAATCATTTTGGAGGTAATCCTATTTATTCGTACATACAGTATATGCTAATCCCTTATCCAAAATTATATTTTTGTGACTTGTCCTTCTAGATTTTAAGTGGATAGAACATACGTCCCCAATTAGTAAAATTGGAAGGTAACCTCAATACCAGAACTTCGAATAAAATCAAATAGAAAAATTTGTACAATATTGACCTCTGTGGTGCACTCTCCACGCCAGCAATGAGTGCCCGTGAGGTACAAATATTTCATCATTACCGAAATCTGTGTTCAAAGCAGATTGGCACACCCAGCAATGTTATATTTTAATGGACCCAGCAAATATCTCGCTTATTTATTAAGTTAGTAATTTCTTTCATATAACATGATTTATACAGAAACATGTAAGCTACTTGATGACGGATGTACATTCATGATACCTCTTCCGGTTTATTAGTAATTAATATCAACTTTGAAATTTCAAATGGAACATACTACCTATATTGTTTTACAAATTTAAAAAGTACGTCAAATTTGCTTTTTTACAATCATGTAAAATATGTTATATTATTAAAAAGTAAAATGGCGGGCACTTTTTTATACACCTAGTCGAAAAGATAATAGTGAGCCATGACTGTGGCTTGAAATAAAACGATGAACTAAAACAAATGTAACTATTATTATTAAACGAAATAATATTTTTTTTGTCATAATAACACAGAAAATAAGAATAAGGAACACTTAATACACATCTAGCATATCAACTTTTTCTGAGTTAGATAAATTCATTTTACAATAAATTAATAAGGTACTACAATGAAACTTGCTAATAATAAAGGTTAGAACAATTATTACTGAGTATTTACAGGTTGACATTTACCGTGTTACAATTGTTTTAGTTAATTGCTTTATTTCAAGCCATAGTCATGGCTCACTATTCTCTTTTCGACTAGGTGTGTAAAAAAGTGCCCGCCATTTTACTTTTTAATAATGTAACATATGGATTATTTTACATGATTGTAAAGCAAATTTGATGTACTTTCCAAATTTGTAAAAAAATATTATATGTTCCATTTGAAATTTAAAGTTGATATTAATTACTAATAAACCGGAAGTGGTATCATGGATGTACATCCGTCATCAAGTAGCTTACATGTTGCTGTATAAATCATGTTGTATGAAAGAAATTACTAACTTAATAAATAAGCGAGATATTTGCTGGGTCCAGAAAAAATTGCTAAAGTAAAAACCCTAATGATCCCTATTTTTATCGTTCCTCGAAGTATCAAAAATCAAATCCTTCCATGACGTTGCAAAACGGCCGTCACGCCGTCAGAGTATTTCATAAAAGTGGCTAATTTTAACGAGGAAACAAGTCAGCACGGAATTCTAGACATGACGGTTGATGCTATTTTAATATTCGCGCGCTGTGCATGTGTGCGTGTACCTGGCAGTTTTGGCTGTAGTGGGGTTAGGTGTAACATGCGTATGTTGTTCACAGGATCGATTTCCACCAGTTGTCCAAGCCCGCCAATTTGAAGAACTCGGCAGTTCTGCGCATGCTCGAAGAGGAAGAAAATCGGAAGAGGAACGGGGGACAACCTAGTAAGTCACATGGGCGATAGATTTTGAATTTTGCCCGTAATTTATTTTTTAAAAATTATACTTTATTTCACGTTAAAAAATAGTAGATGGCGCTTGAGAGCCGACCGTTTTTATATGCATTAAATAAATAATTTAGATTCGTTAAACCAATAAATATTTTAATCTGTAAAAATGTACAATACCAGAATATTAAAAATTACAACAAAATATGGTTAAACATCACTTAATTCTGTAGATTTTATTTGATAACTGATAACTGACAGGTGATGGTTTCTTTCGTTTCTGTGAATTAGGTTGTATCCTGACCAATCAAAGGGCAGAATTTATATCCTTATCTAAACCAACACTATTTTCTAATGTAAAATGATATATAATAGATATTGCGATGTCCAAGAATTTTTTTATAAAATTTATTAATACGTTTTTGAGTATTAACACACGCGGATTACGTTAGATTTATTGAGGATAACACACATGATTCCTATTTTTTAGAATTTCATTATGTTCAAATTAGTTCCCTACACCAATAACACACTTAGCATTTCTTAAAAACTCTCAACCAATCTTCTTACGAAATTTCAAATGAATTTCTGGAATATTTAATAATAATAATATAAACACAAATATAAACTAATATACAATAGGTGCAATAAAACATACGTTTATATAATTTAACAAATACGTTTAAATTTATTATTTTTATTTAATTAATGCTTACGTTGTGGCCAGCACAATACCTCTCGCCATTTTTATTTTATATTGTATAGGGCGCGAGCAGTCATGTGACTTTGTTGGTCTTGGCAAGCAGATATGGGGGCCCGTGTCAGTTTTCATTCAAAACATCATGATTTTCCAAATCCATGTGGATTATTTTCCTCGACAAGTATTCCATACTATTGATGACAAATAAACAACAGAATATTTTGAAATTTTGAATTTAAAATTATGACATGACAATTGTTACATCTAGGTAAATAACTACTAGCCGTCATTCTGACACGGATCCTTATAGGTATCTACTTGCCAAGGCCAACAAAGTCACATGACTGCTCGCGCCCTATAAGTAACGAATTTAACATTTCTTGTACACACAAATAATTGAAATTGTATCTCTTCTTTCGTTCTATGAGGAATTTTCAAAATTCTTCAATTTCATTGACGGTATATTAACACCTATAATTTTAAATACATATTTACTTAATAATATAATAATGTGATTAATTCCATATTTTTACTTACAACAATTTAATTTCAAATGAGCGATTATTGTTTAAAATTGTGCAAATTTTGTTTTCCACGGCCTACATGATTTTCTTATTCTCAATCATTCTACCGTTACCCTCGTATTTATATATTCTATTGTTTAACACGAAAAATAATTTATCATATACAAAATGAACTCTCACATTAAAATATTCCCATCGGATGCAAAGATAAAAGCTAACCAAATTTATGGATAACATCTTTTCTTGAGATTTCGGTGTCAAAATTTATAGTGTTATGAATGATAGGAGACACTTTCAAAAACAAAAAGATCTGCCAAAGATAACAGGAAATTATAGTTTGCTAAGAGAACTTAGATTAGATACACACCAAAATAATATCTTTTACTTCTTAATACTGGATGACTCATACTTCTCGAATTTGCTTTACAAATAATTTCTAAATTCAATTATTGCAACTATTTCTCATCCCAAATACTGTAGATTTTTAAAACGGGTTATAGGGTTATAAAATAGATAAACAGTTTATTAATGGCCAAAAGTTTCTATATTAATTTGTAGAAAAATGAACTGATGAATAATATAGAGGAAAAAAATAAGTTTTTTGCTATCAAACGTGTTACATGTCTGTTTCATATAGAGCCACAAAATATATTTAAAAAAATTGATGTGGCCAGCACAATATCTTCCGTCAATCCTGTGTATTATGTATAAATTCCATATATAAATTTTGTTGCAAAAGATTCTAAATTTTCTTCTTCTTTAACTTTTCTCATTTGTTAGGGGTCGCTATTTTTGATTTTCTTCTTCCGTGTCGTTCTCATTCAGTTCCTTTTCTCTCAAAGCTTCCACAATACTATCCTTTCATCTTATCTTTGGTCTTCTTCTGTTTCTTCAACCTTCTATTACCAAGCTCTTCATTCTTCTTCCAATATATTCTTCATCTCTCCTCATGATATGTACAAACCAATGTAATCATCTCTCTTGTATCTATATAAAAGCTTCTTACACTAGAGTTATTTCCCTTATTCTTTCATTCCGTACCGTATCTTTCCGTGTCTATTCCAACATCTATATCAACATCCTTATCTCTGTCACATTCATTTTCTTTTCATTGATTTTGATTTGAATTTTGAATTATTTGAATATATTAACAGTTTTCATGGTTAGCATAGCTAAAACAAACCTTCCGTCACCTTTAGGTAAGGAAGGTATTGTCTCTGGTCAAAAAAATCGGTGGTGGGTTTAAATGAATAAGCACGTTTTGGGATCCCTAGAATACGAGTTTACTATTTTTGCGGATACTTCAAATTGACTGATGTCAGTATCAATGAAAAGTAAATGAATGTGGCAGAGATGTGAATCTTGAGATAAATGTTAAGAAAAAACACAGAAAGAATTTAAAGGATAAGGGAAATGGGTCGAGTGATAGATATTTCTAGAAAGATACATTAGAGACGATTACATTGGTTTGAACATATCATGAGGAGAGATGAAGAATATATTGGAAGTTGAATGAATAGCTTAGTAGTGGAAGGTAGAAGAAACAGAGGAAGACCAAAGATAAGATGGAAGGACTGTATTGCGGAAGACTTGAGAGAAAAGGACCTGAATAAGGACGACACGCAAAACAGAAATGAGTGGAAGAAGAAAATAAAAAATAGCGACTCGTAATGAATGTGAAAAGCTAAAGAAGAAGATGGCAGTGTCAAGTGCAATTTGCATAGTTTGTTTATGAACTAATTTTAATGGAAATTTAGAATCTTTTGCAAGAAAATTTATGTATGGAATTTATATATAATACACAGGATTGACCAAAGGCATTGTGCTGACCACATCCGATTTTTTTCTATAAATTAATATAGAACATTCTGAATTTAGTTATGGTACATATTTACATTAAAAATATTTACCAAATAACGATAAAGTCTCAGATAAATATAAGTATTGTAAAAACAACCAATTAATTTTGTTTGTAATGCAAACAAATTTAAACAACACAATCAGACATATCTTAGTGACACTAAATAATCTAAATATAAATTTGACTCAAAATAAATTACCTGAATACCAAAATATAATTGGAATTGGACTTCGATTGAGTCAACAAGAAACGAAACTGTAAAATAGGTTAAATCAAAAATCAAATCAAACATCTGAATTTAATTAAAATTATTGTAAAAAAAATTAAATGATATTTTCTGAACATAAATGATAGAGGTCGTCGCAAATGTATTTAACGGTGAAGAAGTCTTTCAACAATTTTAAATTAAAACACATTTGTTACATAGGTGATTCACAGTCTGACGGCCTTCCAACTTTAAAAATAGGGACTCAGAATCAGATTTATAGTTTAGTCTAAATTTCATGAGTCAGAAAAATGCCACTAACCTATAAATAAATCCGCAAAATATGTAATTTTCATCCAAAAAGAAATCAGAAGTTATTGAACATGACCGAACGACAAAACTTTGTAACATAGTACCTGTAGAAATTAGCGCACGAGGTTTGCCAAATTGATCGAGTTCATTAGTCTGGTTTATAGGTAGCCTAGTTTTAAAACACAAATTAAACCTACCTAACAATCTTTGGCAGAAACAAATATCATACATATACATTTTTATTGGCAACTCTTTCTCACTATATATACATTAATTAAAAATGTACATTGTTTTGGAACATTTTGGAAAATTTGCCAATGGCAATCTTATTTAAACACCCGCCACAAAAACAATTTCGCAGAGGTGTTTTTGTTTTGCGCGAAATATCTCATATTAACTTAATAAATTGTTTGTAAGTGTATTTTTCACCGCCATCGTGATTCAGGTGTGTCGAATGACGTCATGAGAGTTAAAAGTCTTGTAAAATGGCCGCCAGATGACGACAATAACGGCCAAAAGAAATTAGGCTACAGTGGTTGGTCGCAGAATAAAATTTGCTTCGCTAAGCCTGGTGGGTTTAGTTAGATTGATGAGTGTTTTTGTGCACAGGAAGTAAAGTATGAGGAGCAGACATTACTGTAGTAATGTCGCGGAAAATTAATTTCACGCTTAAAACAATTTTAAAACAAAACACAAAAGAAATACGCATTTTTTCACAAATTATAATAATATTGTTATTTTGTTTGATGAACATTTAAAATATTTGTTTCTCTCAAAATAACTTTTTTATTTATAATGATTTTTTAATTTTCTTGATATATTTGTAAATTAGACAGGGGCTCACAAATCATGGTGTTTGGCATGATGATAGCGCTTCCGGTTTAACGGAAGTGACATTAATGTTCATATTGCCAGTTGGACACCTATATATTTGTTTTTAAAGCAATGTTTTATGAATGATTTATAAAACAAAAAGTGAAACATTAATTTCTAGGACTTTAAAATGTTACCTTCATATAGAATTCTTTAAATTATGTGGCATCAAATTGTTCTTCACCTCTTTAGATTCAACCAAAATATCTCGAGGAATTTATTTTTCATCAATTATAGCGAATAAGAATTTTCGAACAATTGTAACTTGCCAACTATACAAAACTCATTCTGCTACAAATTGCTGCATATTTCTATTAACAATTTAATAATTAGAAACTAGTATGACAAAATTATATATGTACCTCAAATGAAAAGTGTCTTTAAGGTACTCACAAGTAATTTACCTGAAAAAATCATTTTTCGTCCTAGATACATAAAATACTATTATATATTTGGAATCTACGAAAATTGCGAATTCAACGATATGGTTGAAGTGCATTTTTATTGAAGAAATAATTTGCAAAAACGAAAGAGGAAACTATGAATAATTAACCTGGTAAGCCATATCAGGTAGGCTGTGATAACATGATATTTTTTTGCAACAAAATATAGAATCTTACAAAATAACTATTTAAACAACTACCCAACTTTATCTCAACTGTTTTCACAGATTGCCTGATATCATGGCTTGGCAAGTTAAATAAAAATAAATAAATAAATAAATAAATAAATATTTCATCACGGCATATTACCCATTGCTGGGTGTGCCAATCTGCTTTGTACAGATATCGGTAATGATGGAATATTTGTACCGTGCGGGCGCTTACCAGGCGTCACCTCACAGGCACTCATTGCTGGCGTGGAGAGTGCGCCACAGGGGTCAATTTTGTGCCATTAAAATGCGATGTAATTTTTGGCGTCGGTCGGGATCGAACCTGGGTCCCCAGATTCACGACCAGACACTCAGGCACACGGCAAGTTAATTGTTAATAATTGTCTTTTACGTTTTTGTAATTTATTTCTTCCATAAAAATGCACTTCAAACATATCGTTGTAATTGTAGTTTTACGTAGATTCCAAATATATAAAAATATATAGGGTCTCCCATATGAAATATGAAAGTCAATGTCATTTTCAGTTAAACCGGAAATGCTACTATCATGCCAAATAGGTACTATAAGTTAATATATCAAATGTCGAAAATCGCCCCAAAAATAGCTATAGCCATGGAATTGAAACAAAATATTAACAGATGTTAACAATTTATCTATGAAGCTAGGTTAATTTATTTTATTATTATTTGTAATTTCTGTTCAAGTGAATAAATTTCAATTGAAATTAACAGATAATTGGTAACTAGAACAGAAATTAGAATAATACCTAATAAAAATAAATTACCTTCACATGACGGATAAACCGTTAGACATTTGTTATTTATTTTGTCTCAATTTCATAGCTATTGCTATTTTTGAGGTGATTTTCGACATTTTCATACCTAATTTCTGGCGTTACAAGGTATATAAAATTAATTTTACTTATTGATTCAGGTGCAGAATTTTATGCTCTACAACTTTTATTTGACGCTTTTTTACCTAAAAATAATTACGGAAGTACGGAAATAGGACGGTCTGATTTTACATATATAAATTCTAATAAACTTTGGCCCTAGAATTATTCGTTTCAGAGATATTCTTGATAAAAATTAAAGAGTAATTCTTATTTAAAATACAGTAGGCTGGGATTTTGTTTTCAGCACGTGTTTACCGTAGTAGGTGGTCTTTAAGTAAAAAAAAACAAGCATGTGGCTTAAAATATAGTATGATTCAAAAAAAATATCAAATTGTGCCATGAAAAAAATTACGTATGTCTTAAATTAACGAAAAGTGCCACCGATTTTTGTAAGTTTAGACATGCCCATTATATCTATCTTTGTTTTTTATGACACAATTTAATAACATTTTTTTAATCATTCGAATTTATCTTGCTGTATTATACAAGAAAACAAAAAATATTTGTAACATTTTGTAGCACATACATACTTTGAAATGTCGAATAACATCCTTATTTTTGTGTAGATACTAATATAAAAGAAGACTAGAAATACATATATTTCTATGTATTGGATTACTCATTTCAAATATGTATTGCAAAAACAAATTACAAGTGATTAAGATCCATAAATAAACAGAATTTCTAGAAAACAATTTTATCTTTGTTCCCAATATGGTACAATTCTAATTCGTATCTTGCTCCTTTTATATTTGACTTCTTGTGCGCATGCGTGACCAGCATCCTCATAGCTCCCCACCTAGTTACTCCCTCCCCTTGTGGTAATCTAGAGCACTAGCAAAGCCAAGAACCACGGGGTGGTGAGAACTTCAGATATTTCTCACTAGGTGTGCACTGTGCGACTGTGGTGTAGTGATTTACCTGTGTGAATTATTGGACAGGTAATTCTAAAACGCAATTAATGCGATGTGGAAATAAATAACTACATATTTTATTGTCACTGTGTGGTTTTTTTGTGATGTTTGTGCCAAAATTATTCTGCTAAATTATACATGAAGTCTAGAAAGAGCAGTAATTGTCGACAGATGTACGAATTTGACGACAAATTCTTTTGCAATAATTTGTACCTTATTTCTAGACATTTGCAATTACGAAATTAGTTTTATATTGCATGAATGTTAGAAATAAAAATAAATTAAATATATTATAAACATTATAGGACATTTTTTTATATTTTATTTTATAAACTGTTTTATATTAAAGAATCATTTATTCAATGTACTTTTTATTGATAAAAATAAGTATTTAAAAATATTTAACAAAATTTAAGGTTTAATTCTTTATATTTCTAATAATTATTTGAAAACATAAATTCATTTCAAATTTGTATTTTTTTTAGAAAGTTAATATTTGCTACAATTATAAATAAATATTTTGGATTTAAATTTAAACACCAAACCTAAGAACAGAAACAACATTTTTTTATATATGTGCCTTTCCTTATAATGGGTTAAATACATATTTGCCCGATTTTTTGTTTTACGGTATTGTAAAACCATAATTTCTGATACAAATAATTATTATTTTTTTGCAAATATACAGGGTGTTGGCGGTTAAGGGTGAACATAGGGATTTAACATAGGATTTTTGTTTTATGCAATTTCTTGCTCTCCTATTCATTTACGCCAAAACTTGTTAAAATAAATTTCATAGGTGACATTAATTAGTAAAATTTCTATATTCATTTATTGAAAAAAGAATTGGTGCATATTATAAAGGAAAAGTATGTTGTGGCCAGCACAATACCTTCCGTCAATCCTGTGTATTATGTATAAATTCCATACATAATTTTTTTGCAAAAGATTCTAAATTTCCAGTAAAATTATTTCATAAACTATGCAAATTGCACTTCATACTGACATCTTCTTATTTAGCTTTTCCCATTCGGTAAGGGTCGCTATTTTTTATTTTGTTCTTCCACTCATTTCTGGTTTGTGTGTTGTTCTCATTCAGTTCCTTTTCTCTCAAGTTTTCCGCAATACAGTCCTTCTATCTTATCTTTGGTCTTCCTCTGTTCCTTATATTCCTCTTTCTAGAATTTTTTATCACTCGAGCCATTTCCCTTATTCTTTCCTTCCTTATCCTATCTTTCCGTGTCTTCCCCAATATCTATCTCAATATCCTCATCTCTGCCACATTCATTTTTTATTCATTAACACTGACATCTGTCAGTTAGAATTTTCTTAATATAGTAGCTGTTTCCATAGTTATAGCATAGCTGGCTGATTTATAAAATTTAATTTCTTTATAATTCTTTAACTCTATATCCATTGAATATGAAATATAAAATGCAATCAATTCGTTTATATATTAGAATATTATTTAATATATACAATAACATTAAATGTGTAAATAATATTTAACAGTGTTTTTTCAAGAAAACTGTTAAAATCTTCAAATGAGGGTACTTCCGGTTGACCAATTATAACCAAAATCTAATCAAGTCTGCATATGGAAGAGGAATAAGTATTGGAGATATCGCGGCCGAAATTGTAGTCACACCCTAAAACGTGCTTATTCATTGAAAACTCACCATCGATTTTTTTGATCAAAGACAATACTTTCCTTACCTAGAGGTGACGGAAGGTAAAAATGTAAGAACAGTTTTGTATACAACTTTTAATTCAGTACAACTGTGCGCTCTATATTTTTTGACGTAGAATGAACAAGAGAGCAGTAAATTGCATAAAACGCCACAACTATATATATCCAGCAATTGATAATATACTTTAGTATTTATTAATTTATTTATTTATTGACAAAATTAATTCGTTTTGAAATATTTTTATATCGGTGAATCAGTTGATCACAATAAATTAATGTTAAAGTTTTTGTATCGAATAGTAAATTATTAAAAATTATTTTGTATATTATTTTAAATTTCTTGGCAGTTCTTCAGCTGATTATTTTCCCCTTGGCTCTGGTTACTCGCCGGTATTATGCGTTAAAAATGCATTTATTTTTGTGTGTAGCAGACCGTAAACCAAGTTACTACTACAACAAAATATTGCACAGCTTATGTTCTGAGTTATTTTTGATTCGCTGCATAATCAAATGTTTTTCGGCTACATTCATGGTGTTTGTCATATTAGAAATGACCATGTACAAAATAGAAATTGTGAATAAGAATTTTGAATTCATCATACCTCGTTCATCATTCCAAAAATACTACTGACAAGTTTAACAGATGTGACAGAACTGTGTCAAAGACGAATTTTAAATTAATTTGAGCTCATTTATTAGAAAAACGTTTTGGTGATTACAGCAAAGAATGATGAGATATTAGCTTTTACTAATAATCAAGAGTTGAAAAACAATTGGTATTTTGAAATATAATATTAAATATGTGTAGAATATACAGGTATAAGTTTATAATTAGAATTAAAAATATGTAATTGAAATTGAAATATAACATTTAATTATTTGTATGATGTATTATACTATATAAATGTGACGCAAAAAGCATTGTTTAAGCTTAAAGATATAAATATAAGATTGTTTATACTGTGTTTATTAACTTTAGCTTTGAAACTGTAAGATGACCTGCTTTGCAACGCGATAAAATTAACTCTTGATTCTAATACAAGAGCAAATATATAATTATAATGAATCGAATATAAAAAATCTGATGTGACCAACACAATACCTCCCGCCATTTAATTTTTATTAATTTAAATACATATACTTAAGGGGTCTCGTGGCCGCGTGCCTGTGTCTGGTCGCGAATCTGGGGAACCGGATTCAATCCCTACCAACACCAAATATTTCGAATTTTAAATGGCACAAAATTGACCCCTGTGGTGCACTCTTCACGCCGGAAATGAGTACCTGTGAAGCGACGCTTGATAAACGCCCGCACGATATAAATATGTCATCATCATTACCAAAATATTTGTACAAAGCAGATTAGCACACCCAGCAATGGGTAACATGCCGTGATAATATATTCATTTTCTTATTTAAATACATACCTGCATATTTACTAATACTAGAAATTATGTATCTTAAGTTTCTTTCCGTATAACTATTGTTCTATTTACAATTTTCGTTTTAAAACGTTATTATTAATTTGAAATTATGTATATTACGTTCCTTTCCATGTAACTATTGTTCTATTTACAATTTACCATGGAATTGTGTTAAAAACATAAGCTCCGAGATAGAATTTTTATATTATTTTATATATTTATCCATAAACTATATAGAAAAAGTATTAATGCAAACCTTTAGAAAATGGAATAATCTTTAAGTTTTATAATAACAAATTGCGAAAAAATAACATGTAAAGGAATTTTTTGAAGAAAAACTATTTTGAACTTCAAGTAAACTGCCATTTCCGGTTATCCGATTGACACCAAAATCTAATGGCGTCTTTCTATATTAGAATAAGGTAGAAATACAAGATTTCAAAATTTTCTGAACGATAGTATTTGAGTTAGAGCGTAAAGAGGATTCACACAACACACACACACACACGTACACACACACACACATACAGACACACACACATACACACACACACACACACACACACACACACACACATACACAAAGACATCATCGTGCAATTGTTAAAAATGGATTCTAGGAACCTTAAAACGTGGTCATTTACCAAAATCACTATATGCGATTTTTAGCACGATCCCTATACCTCCCTTACCAAGGGTAGCGGGAGGTAAAAATACATTGCTATAAATAAAAAAACAACTGAAATTGTTATTTTAGCCTGAAAAAATAAATGCTACTACTCTATGAAATATGTATATCTACTTTAAGTTTTTAAAATAAATTTATTTTTATTTCAAAAATTATTTGTTGTTGAGGTTACAAGCAAATATCTTAAAATAATTTTAGTGACGTTTTCTGTATAATTCAAACTTTATTCAAATTTATACTGCCAAAAATTTTCATATAAAATCTATTTTAAATTAAATTTTAAATATTATACTCAAAAATATACAATAAAAATCTGATGTGGCCAGCACATAACCTCGCGCCGTATATTTTACCTGTCTGTATGCATAAAGCAAAGAATATTTTTATAAATACAAATAATATATTCATATAAATCTATGACGTATAAACTTCTTTATTATTCAATAGTAGCATGTCTCAACATAAAGATATTTTACCATAAATTATTACAATAAATTACAAAGTAGAGTTTACCATATATAAATATTAGGCTAGTAACAGCAATTTTCAATTCGAACAACCTTGTTTACTTTCTCTTTATATTCTTCTAGTAAAAACATTAATTTTGGGCGGTCTAAAATGTATATATCTGGATTGTGCATCTATTCTTACATATCTTCTTTTACATTTTATTTTTTCATACTTGTTATATCTAAATAACACTAATTCCCTTTAATAAAGTGACGGATAGATTGCACTCCGATTATTTATATAGCGATTTACAACTTACTTGAGAAGAATTTGATAGCTTTTTCGCAATTCAAAGTTACTCTAGTCTACAGTGCTGGTGTACATTGTCCCATAATGTTTGAAACAAATTTAAGTCCTTCAACCTAGACTTGTCATCTCCATAATAGTCACAGATCAAGAATTAAGGGATTCTCCAAGTACATTTTTCTTTCATTACTCATTATTTCTGACACTGACATTTATCTGTCACAAATAATTTAAATTTTCAACTATTTTCCACGGCATTCTTTCGGCTGTAAAATTTATTATAACAGATTATTTTATATATTATATTTCTTTTATCTCTAAATCTATACAATATATAATAAAATATTTAAATGTATCAGATAAAGAATTTAATTTTCTTTTATATTACCAAGAAAAATTTTCAAAAAATATTATTTAGAAATTTTTTTTTCAAGAATCTTCTACTTCCGGTTGTCCAATTGTTACCAAAACCTTTTCAGATCTTCCCATGAATGTCCGAATGGGAAATACGTAGTTAAACAAATTTAAAGTCTTATAGTTTTTGAGTAATCGTGCTTCCAACATCCTACATACATACACACACACATATACATCCACACACACACACACAGACATCATCGTAAAAATGTTAAATCGGATTGTAGGGACCTTAAAACGTGCTTATTCAATAAAATCTCGATATGCGATTTTTAGCATGAATCCAATACTTCTCTTAGCGAGAGGTAAAAATGAAATATTCTAACATAAAAGATGTTTTTAAAGTACTTAACGTGCATTTTATGAACCTCAGTCTTCAGTTTCGTAGCGTAGCACATGCTCTAATTCACTTTCAGCGCGCGAAGTCCAAATATTTATACGGTTACCATGTTACAAATGCTATTTATTTATCGGCACACTGTAAAAATAATTAGACAAAGCGTTTGTTTCATCTCAAAATAGATCTCACTTTAAATTAAGATTCTTGAGTATCAAAATAACTAAATAGTTCAATGAGCAATCAGAACCAAGTGTTACACTTGTTGGAATACTTGCAAACAAACAATAGACCATCAAATATTGCGCAACAAAAAAACTCTTTCAAAAATTACCATCCATCAGTGTATGTTATCGTCATCATCTAGTCCAAGAGTTAGTCATCCAAAACAGATGAATCCGATGATTATACCTTGAATACATGTGCCAAGTTTTGGCGCAAGAAAAATAACGAAATCTCAACGTGGGAGACAATTTATGTGATTACGCTAGTAACGTGGAATCATTGTATTTCGCATCTTTTAAATAAACAATATGATCTAATAATAAGTTGACATTGGCATGAGTTTTACAAGAGATTATTTTCATATTAGAATCCATTGTCTCGTTTACTTTTTGTTTGTGTAAAACAATATCGTAATTGGTTACTAATGATATTTTTTTGTGTTGTTTATGAATTCTGAACTGAAAATAACTTTCAGATCTTAAGCAAGTGGTCTGGCCGCCACCAGCCGACGACGATTTCAATAACGTAAGCGAAGAATCCCCGGTATACGCACAGGTAAGATAAATTATAATTAATTATAATTAGTGCCCGTATTACAACTTTAAACGTTCAAATCTTGACCATGAAGTTAACGCAGATGAACTCGCGCGCTTACAATTTAAAAAGTGTATTTCAAAGTACAAATTTTAAATAAAAAATACTAACAATAACTCTACCTATTCAGATTCAATAAATAATTTATATACGTAAATATTTTGTTCATTAATTGATCATATTTTTTTTAAACGTCACTTTATTTCTTTCATGGATATCTAAGTCAACGTTGAAAAATTAAGATAGTTGTCACTCGAGTGTACCTATTCAAAAAATTGTTCTATGTTCAAAATAAAAATTAAGTTAATGTAGTTTATATTTGCAATAACTTCTATTTTTTAACATTATATTAAATACACAGATTGCATCAAAATAGTTAAAAGCTAATATTAAACACTGTAACAAATGAATTTTCTTTATTTTTCCGTTGAAAGGTTTTTTTTAACTGTACTACTCGCACTAACACATACACAAGTGTCGTTTTTCAATATACTCACACTACAGTATGAATGTTGAAGAATAACTGTGACAATGTCGCACCTAGACATTTATTGGTACATTCGGGTATAAAAGTAATAAGATATTTTGTGATATAATACTAATTTTAAACTACAAATGGAAACTGCAAAACAAATTAATATATTTCTTTCTTAAAATTACAAAAGTAGTATTATACTGTTTAAAGTTTTCATGCTTTTCACGTAAAATACCCTTTTAAAAAATATTTCCTTCGAATGTACGTCTGAAATTCCTTTAACCAAAGATCACCTCGTATTCGCTAACACCAAGCGGGTGTTGTTAAACTGATACTCCATCTGGAACGCTTGTACATGGTTGTCAAGTATAATTTTACCTATTTATCGTATCTTCAGATTCTGATTAACGATAAAATAATCTGATGTTTTTAAAATGTATCTTACGATACGATTAAATGAAAACTGTCATTAAGATTCGAGATATTTATTGAACGAGAGCGAATCAGTTCTAAAATGAAATGAATGTACATTAAAACAAAATATTAATATTAATGAAATAAAACAAATCTAAACACACAATCTAACTTGGGCTGCTGCTGCTGCCAAAACCTCACCCTCAATTCTAAATCTAAAGGGAGGACCACAATATCAAAACCAACAACCCTCCCCCGTACAGCAACAGAATTCCGTTTCCCCGGTTTCTCCACGCCAAGTAGTGTCGCCGCAACAATTCGGCGCACAACAACAACAACAGCAGCAGCAGCCCAGAGGTTGGGGTCAAGTGAACTCACCTGCTTCGGCGCCGCCGCAACCTCAGTTCCAGCCCCAGCCTGCACCACAGCCCCAGAGCTACAGGCCCGTTGAGCCGCCTCCTTCTACAATCACACTTCGGCCCGAGGCTCCCGTCAGCCAGGCCCCCGCGCCAGTCTATACATCACAACCAGCCACGGCCAGTTTAAGAGGTAATCGAGATTGACATTTTATTTTCCAGGATAAAAAAGTACACAAAATCAAGATAAAATCAATGAAGAATAATAATTTACATAGTAAGCCAGGATTAATGCTAGGGGGGGCAATGTAGTCTGGCGCCGGCGATGGGGTGGGGGTGAAATATGGTACGGAGTAAGGCTGTTCGATCTTCAAAATTTGTGATCGTTTTTTGATCCTTAATTTTGAGCAACAAACTTAAACTTATACTTAAATATCATAGTATTGCCCAATAATATTTGCAGACAGACAAATGCTTCAAATGTTGTGCAAAGATTAAAAATAAAAGAATAAATCTCTTTTCATATTACGCTATTTTTATATCAATATGTCACCTACTTATAAATTTTAATTATGTTTATGTTCATTTATGCAACAATCAGTTAATGTTTACACTTGGTGGCATGCTGAATGATTTATTCCTGCAACTGTGAAAATTGTTTCCAATTAAATATTGACGAGGATAAATAAATTTATTTTCATATCTGCATCTAAATATACATGCAGTATAATTATTTCCATATGTTCAGTACTACGTAGTTATAATATATTGTAAAAAAATATTAAAGGAAATAAATAAGGAAATTTGAAGTTGTCCAAACATCCATTTTCTTCAAAATCTATCATATTTAAATTTAAAATTTTAGCGTTTTTGAGTCGTAACTCAGAAATGGCTAGAAATACGACCAATTTTTAGGTTATTATCAAAAAGAGGATTATTTGGGGTTTAACTTTGAATGCAAATATCTCAGGTACTAAACGAGATATTAAATTGCTGATTGAAAATTTAAAATCAGCGGGTTTAAATCTAAAAGTGAGTGTATATGTGTCTTGTGGGGCTTAACTTGTGGATATCTGCAATTTATTTTATAGAATAAGGATATCCTCTTCCATAAAAATGGGATCCGAAGGGTTAAACAAAAATTTATAAAAACTAGATTAACAAAGAATAGTGTACGAGTATACTGCCTCAGGCCGAACATTCGGCGGTTCCTTAGCCGAATATTTGGCGAATAATATTCAGTTGTTTTGGCGACAATTTATGGCGCGGGCGATGAAACGGACCGTTAAAATTAACATATCCGTAAACTAGATCTTGCTATTCTAAAGACATCCGTTAATGATATAAGCGGCGATCCGTTTGTTATCCATTTAGAAATAAAATTTAAACTGAGAATTATTCATAGCCGTTAATTGTAAACGGACCTTTGGATTCATAGAATGTAATCGAAAGGAGAGTGCAAATAAATAATATAGGAAAATTGTACTCTTACATAACCTATCAAATTAATATATTTTCGCAAAGAATTTAAAAATAATTTCTCTATGACAATGAAACGAGCAGGATATTTAACTTTACAAATCTTGACCTTTACCTAATGTTTTAGAAATATTCGAGTATTTTCAGGGCTGCATTTAATTTTTGATTACAATAATGGGTATTTTAATTACAACAAAGAATATTTTGATTACAACAAAGGATAATTTGATTTAGTCGAAGAATATTGATTACAAGAATGAATCTAACAAAGAAAATTTCTTTTTTTTTATAATAGCATTTTGGAAGAATCAAAAATAAAGCTTGTTTAAAAAAAAATCCGTTTCTAATTTTGTCAACACTCTAAACTAAACTATTCGGTATTCAACCAAATGATGCTTTACTATTCGGTTTGAGCCGAATATTCGATACAAACCTAAAAAACATCGTATTATACGTGAAGAAATAAAATATAGTAATGTGAAATAGATGTTAATTAAGTGAATGTGGATCCTAGGTGGTGTCAACATGCGCGGAGACCAAAAGTGGCCACCGGCGAACGTTCGCGCCCAAATGGACGCCGAAAACGAGCAGAGGCAACAGCTAGCCAAAGGGCCTGAGTTCAGGCCACGAAAGGTGAAGAAAGACTACTCCCAGTTCTTCGCCCAGCACGCACTCACCCACGCATACCCCGGTTACCGTGTACCTCCCGGCACCCAACACTACGCCGAGGATCAAAGTGGAGTTTCCAGCTACTAAAACCCCCCCTACATACTAATCCACTCTAAGATGTTTTATTTTATGCCTATGCTTGCCAGTTATATACCAGTGAGATGATATTTGAACTGATGAACGCCAGGTTTGACATCATGGCAAGCGTTACCCAAGTAGTTTTAGAGGTTATATTCAGTTTACTAGTGTACTTACCTATAAATGCCAAAGCTTTAAGATATATTATTTAATTTGCTCCTTTATATTTTTATATTTATAGCTACATTCATCTATGATCTCTGATGTAGATATAAATGTAAAATATTTCAACTTATTTTAAATTTTATCAAAAATTATTTTAACGAAACAATTATTATTTAATTATGAAAGTGTGTGCTTTCAAATGCGCTTTCACTAAACGAATGCTTAAATTATTAACGATTTGAGGCGACCGCGAACAGGATCTTGAAATAAATAAATTTTATTTTAATATTAAGAATCATGTAAATACACCTCTGATGTATTTATGTTATAACAATGTGATTATTGTGAAAATTTGTATATTTATCAGCTAAATACATATTTGAATGTTAAACTTACCTTTATTATAAATTCACTCCTTATTTGAGGAAGCTCGTTTAGTTGTTACATCCTGTATTTTTTAAATGACATCGGCTCCTGCTACGTCACATCCGATAAAATTCATATATTAATTTAAATTAAGTAAAATAAATATGTGACCAACACAATACCTCCCGTTATTTAATTTTTATTAATTTAAATACATATACCTATAGGGTTTCGTAGCCGCGTGCCTGAATGTCTTGTCGCGAATCTGAGGAACCGGATTCAATCCCTACCAACACCAAATATTTCGAATTTTAAATGGGTAATATGCCGTGATTATATATATATATATATATATATATATATATATATATATATATATATATATATATATATATAATGATGATACTAGAGGTTTCAATTTTATTGTATATAGAAATTAATTAAATTATGAATTTAAAAAAATGACTAAATTGGGATATTGGTTGTTTTTACATTAAACAACATTAATTAAAAATTATTATTTTAAAAATACATATTTTATTTACTATTAAATTTACGTAAATTTATCTCCAATTAAAAATTATTATTTAATTGTTTATTTCAGTCTGCAGCACAAGCCTTTTGCCGGTTGCTACGTCATTATCAAGTATTAGATAACTCATTATTTTAAAAAAATATGAATCCTCCTAACACCTCATTTACAATTTGTTCTTCATATTGAAAGGATGGTTGTACCCTTCTGGTTTGCTGGGCCATGCTCGACCATTCTTTTCTTTTTTTTATTTGTATTTCGTAGTATCAAATCTGTGGTAGTCACCTCTACCCTTAAAATAATTTAATTTCTAAAATTAAATGCAATAAAACATAGTGCGCCTAGACTATCCTAGGGCGCAAAGGACAACGAGGGATACTTATTTGTATATTGGTATTTTGGTAAAATGTCCAGGTTTATCCTGAGACAAGGTTTGTGAAAAAGACTTCCCAGAAAATTGAAAATTTATCAAATTTTGCATTAAGTGTTTGTACAATAAAATCATATTTGTTATATAATAATACGAAAGAGGAATATGAAAGAATTATAATTTTTAGACTTATAGTATTGCAGTTATCGTTGGAGAATTTTTTGTCTCACACACACGCACACATACAGATATCATCGTAAAATAGTAAATTCGTATCCTAGGGACCCCCAAAACGTGCTTATTCATTACTCACCATCGAATTTTTTGATCCTTACCTAAAGGAGGCGGAAGGTAAAAATCTTATATTGTTCATAAACAATTGAAGAAAGACAAAAAATGTGTGTACTCTACATAAACACTAAAAAGAACATTGCCTAAACTCTACACACTTGAATAAATGTGAAATTGAAATACATCCATTTTAAGTTGGTTGTGTTCCACCATACATATTAAATAAGTAGAGTTTTTATTTAAATTCTATCCTTCTACACAATCTTCAAAGTATATAGTGGAACGCAGCCATTTATGGGCTACGTTACACAATACATACTAAGTATATAGAGTTTGGCCTAAACTCTATACTCTATAAAGTGTATAGTGGTACGCAGCCATTTATAAATTGGCTGCGTTCCATTTTTGCAACCATATTAGTTTGTAGTGTTTAGGCTGTGTTCCTATTTAGTGTTAATGTAGATTAAATCGTATTTTGTCAAATTTTTGGTTTTTATGCGCTTTAAAATGTTTTTTGCGTATTTAGTGGGTAAATAATAAAGGTACCCGACTTCTTGGCCAAGTATTTAGCCAAATTCTTCGGTAACACATTTTGCCCAGACATCGCAGATTTTTGAAAAATATTAATTTACATTTTATTGTAAAATATTGTACATTGGGGTAGTTAAATACAATAATGTAAAATTTAAATAAACAATAAATACAAGTAAAATTATGTAAACTTAAAACGTCCCTATACTAAATAATAATATTATTTAAATTTAAAATACTTGGCACTTTCACAAGATTTCAGTCTCTGAATCAACCTCTCGGTCATTTATTGGAGACAGGCGGGGTGTACTGATGCCTTTAGGAGGCACTGAGACCGGTTGAGCGGACGGATGATAAACATCCCACAAAGAATCTTATTCTTTCATTATCCAAAACTATTTTGTGTCTATCAGCCATACTTTTTATTTTATTCGCCTTAAAAAATAAGTTCTTTGCTTCACCCTGTGTAACGTCTTAACATATGGGACAATGATGTTGGTATAGTACATTTAAATTTAAGTTTACATTATATTATAATGGTAAACAGGCACAGGGCATAAGGGGAATACGAGAATCCGTGACATACGCGTTTAGCATGGGAAAATAGTACTTTCCAAATATTATCGCTGCCGTAAAACTTTATAGCGTGATATTTGGTGACAGAGTAAACTTATTTTAAAGACGTAGTAAAACTAGATTCAGTATGGATTATTTCAAGAAATGAGTGTTGATAAATTGTCAATATCAATTTTGTGACATGTTACTTGGTTTGATATTTTACATTTCTTGGTATTTCGTGACTGTTGTTATAATGTTAAGGTTAAAGATAAATAATTGGAGTTGTAGTCTTGGTGAAAAATGTTTATTAAGATATCATCTACTTCGTTTTGATTCCAAATGAATCATCATCCGGGATAGTTAATGTATAGTTGAGAAACAATTCATTGCAATACGAAAATTAAATAATAAGAATCTGTCGTGGCAAGCACAATACCTTCCGTCAATCCTATGTATAATGTATAAATTCCATACATAATTTTTCTGGCAAAAAATTCTAAATTTCCAGTAAAATTATTTCATAAAAAAACAATTCAAATTGCACTTAACGCTGACATCTTCTTTAACTTTTCCCATTCGTTAGGGGTCGCTATTTATGCGTGTCGTTATCATTCAGTTCCTTTTCTCTCAAGTCTTCCGCAATACAGTCCTTCCATCTTATCTTTGGTCTTCCTCTGTTTCGTCAACATCCTATTACTAAACTATTCATTCTTGTTCCAATATAATTCTTCATTTCTCCTCATGACATGTTCAAACCAATGTAATCATATTTCTTGTATCTTTCTAACTTGTAATACTAGAGTTATTTTCTTACCGTATCTTTCCGTGTTTTCCCCAACATCTACTTCAACATCCTCATCTCTGCCACATTAATTTACTTTTTACTCATACTGACATCTGTCAATTTGAATTATATGAATATATTAGCAGTTTCCATGTTTAGCATAGCTGGCTGATTTATAAAATTTAATTTCTTTAAAATTCTTTAACTCTGTATCTATTGAATATGAAGTATAATGTAATCAAATCGTATAGAGAATAATATATTCTTTAAGTTATAATAACGTTAAATGTCAATAAATCAAATTTAGCTGTTAAATCTTGAAATGAGGATACTTCCGGTTCACAAATTATAACCAAAATCTAATCACTTGTTCTTCTGGATGTAAACTTGAGGAATACGAACAAATTATAATTTTTGAAATCGTGGTATTGAAGTTATGGGATCCGGAACTTTTGTCACACACAAACACAGACACACGGATACACGGACACACAGACACACATACATACAGACATCATCGTAAAAATGGTAAAATCGTATTATATGGACCCTAAAACATGCTTGTACACTAAAATCTCATCATTGAATTTTTTGACCAAAGACAATACCTTCCTTACCTTTAGGTGACGGAAGGTAATAAGAATAATATGTTTTGTGTGATTGAGGTTTATTCAGGAACAATAGGCCACCCCTAACAATAGGGGTTTCCAATTTTTATTTTATTTTTTAATGTATTAATTTGTACATTTATTCAATTTTGACGTTTTAAACTGTCATTATTAACTTCATAGCAACAACTACAAGTAACTATTTATTTGTTAGTGAATAAAAAAATTTAATTCACAGAAAATAAAGTTTCTTTATAATTTATATAAACGACTTGATGTCTATCAACGAAGATTGTCATTCATAGCCTACTAATTGATTAGTTTTTATTTTATCAAAATTAAATATTATAATGGTTTGTCACATTTTTTCGTCAAAATTGAATAAAATATTGTATAAACCATGTGAGTTAAAAATGTTTATTCACTTAAACAATTTAACTTTCTTTTTATGAATAAACATTATTTTAACTCACTTGGTGTATAAATATTTATTATAACGAATAATAATAAGTCAAATAAAAACTTTCATTGCAGTACAGCCTAGTTAAGTTTAGTTTAAGGGGGCGCGTCGTAAACCTAACTTTAACTTTTAAATCTAGTTTAAACTATAGTTTTCGTTTCGGGTGAATTTGCTCGCGTAACCCGGCATAAGGCTCGGATCGTTAACTTCCGCGTATCCCGGCATCAGGTCCGGATCGATTCCGTTCCGTATGATTCAGCATGAGGTCTGGATTGGTTAGGCCAGGTCCACAGGACCTGGACAACGGTGGACAACATGGGACCGGGAAATGGGCAAGCATCGTCATCCTAATTTTAACTTTTATGTTTAATTTACCGGCAAGAGGCCCGGATTGTTTTTGTTTTGTTTATATTAGCTCGTGTTATCCGTTATGAGGCCGGATCAATTAGGCCAGGAACCCTGGACCTGGACAACGGGGGACTACGAGGGACCGGGAGATGAGCGAGTCTTCTGGTATCTAGATCGCGAAATTTTGAACAGATTTTAATAGTATTGTTATTTTTAAAATAACTTAAAGTAGTTTGGGGTTTGCAGGGTTAATTTTTGCCATAAATTTGTTCAAGAAAATCTATTTATGATGATACAATTGGGGTGGGATTTGGGATTGTTTCTTTATATTATATTATGTTATATTATATATGCCCGTATATAATATAAATATAATATATTTATTTGTATACATGCTTTTTTTTCTAGCGCACTGGGTATTCGGTATGCCAGTACTTGTACTGTGCAATGAATACTCATCAGATTCCGCCGAAAGTCTCTCGCGGGCATGAAAATGTTCGGTGGACTTTACATATGGTAGAAAATAGCTTTGTTGCAGATTGATAAAATTGGTACCAGCAGCTAATTTCGTAATCATAATAGAGTTGTTTTTTACCGTGAGGTGAGCAACCCTCGTCCAAGAAAACTGGCCCTCCGTAAGGATTGCACGGGGTTGGATTTTGCGGATTGAGGAGGGCGCGGTCGTAGGTCCAAACACTGAATGCCATATTACGATGAGCATTAGTTTATCGGCGTATTGCATAGCAGTGGTTGGATCGGGCTTGGCCCCTGCAGGCCGCGTCCATGAACAAGCCACAATAGGTTCATTTCATCTCATTATCATTTTTGTTAGGGTTTCAGGCGCGGGCGATTCTATATTTAGTTAATGAGATCGTTAGGGTTTTGTAAGGCATCCCAGTCGTGGTTTAGACCGGGATGGCTCTGTCCTCAACTGCTTTGAATCGCAGGAGGTTTGGACAGGGTTCCCTGCCATGTGGAGAGACCTTGTCGTGGTGGCAGGGCTTAACCATACCCAAAAATGGGTTGGGACCAACGTCTCCACAAATTAACAGAAAAGATTTGTATACATTTTTTCACAATAATTTAGGAGTTTATGATAAAAACAATCATAGTCCAAATATTGTAAATATGAGTTACATACAGGCTGGTTTATGAAATTTGATTTCTTTATAATTTTTTTAACTCTATATCCATTGAATATGAAGTATAAAATACAATTAATTCGTATAAATAATGAGAATATTCTTTAATATTTATAATAACGTTGAATATCAAAAAATGATATTTAACAGTGTTTTTTTCAAGAAAAACTATTAAAATCTTCAAATGAGGGTACTTTCTGTTGACTAATTATAACCAAAATCTAATAAGCTCTTCATATGGATGTAAAGGAAAGGAATACGAAAGAATTTGATTTTTGGAATTGTAGTGTTGGAGTTATCGTCTATGAAAAAAATCGTCACACGCATGGTGGCGGAAGGTAAAAATGGACTTAGCTTGTTTTTACTAAGAGTTCTTCAATTATTTAGCTACATTTAATAAATGAACAAATTAAATAAATACAGTAAAAATAAAAACAAAATTATTAGAAGTTATTTGAACAATGAATTAATTACGTATTTTGAAAGAAAATATATATTTTTTAAATTTCGGATGTCTCAACATTTAAATTCAAATATAAACATTTATATGATCTTTAAAATATCCTAACTTTTATTTATTTTAAATGTTACAGGGTTCTAGTATGGTCAATACATCACATGCAGAAAGTTTTAACGTTCCTACATGAAACCTGATTTTCTACAATATCATCGTTGGAGAGTGTTTCCCAAGACGTGAAGAAGAATTTCCCGGAAGGAACACACCTTTATGCCCGCCCCACAAATCCAGCCTTGAATATATTTGTGTCCATTACCATCTACATGTCAATAAAACCAAAATAATTCACAAAAAAATCTCTTATTATATTATTTATTTATGTATAATTTTGGGTAAAAATTGATGCACATTGTTGTACGATGAATTCAAATTACAAATTATTATTTCGGAATTTAAATTAATATAATGATTTTCAAATAAATATTCTTTATCCGTTGAAAATTCATAAGATTTTATCGTATTCCAGTTTTCGTTCTATATCAACCAATCATAAGCTTCGTTATTTTCGCTAATCGCGATCGTGCTTACAACTAATTACGTGTCGCCGTGAGCAGGTATTCCCTGGCCGTGAGCGTCGCCACACGTGGTGCAAATTAGCAGGAATATGTCAACACGTGGTTTTACATTTTTGTGATATATTTTGTGTTTGAAATAGTGTATTTACGTGTTATATTTGTGAAATGGAACTGAAGCAGTTGAATTCGAATGCCTAGCTGTAGTTTGAAAGGTAAATTACTTGATTTTATCATAAATTTAAAGTCAAAAATCATATTGAAATATATTATGACGTTACGTACATCTTCAAGTTCTAAATATGTATTTATATATTGAATTCATCAAAAACCATGCAGACTAAATACATATAATGTATGGTTGCGTTTAATATTCTTTTACATTAGTAAAGTGTTAACACTTTTTTATACCCAAAATGTCTAACCTAGCTTTCTGAAGGTCGTACAAAATTTGCACTATTTTTAAGAACTTAACGTAAAAGTGTGTGGTGTGTCTTAAGCTGCCAATGTTATTTGGGTGTATATTTAAGTTTTTGATATATATTTTGTTGATTAAAATAGTGTATTTGTTTTTAACCCTGCGTTCGGCACGTGGAATTGTCTAACATTTTTATACAGGTGGGGTGTTACAAACCCCAATCTATTTCTTAGTTTAAAAAAATTAATTTGAAGCATTTTGGTATAATGTTAATGAAATTTATATTCTGTAACATAAATAAATAAATAAATAAATAAATATTTCATCACGGCATATTACCCATTGCTGGGTGTGCCAATCTGCTTCATACACAGATATCGGTAATGATGGAATATTTGTACCGTGCGGGCGCTTACCAGGCGTCACCTCACGGGCACTCATTGCTGGCGTGGAGAGTGCGCCACAGGGGTTAACATCACGTTTGTAAAACAAAAATAGAATATTTTGCAAAAGAGGACATTAGTATTATATATTTGCCTTTAAATAAAAATAGCTTTTATTGATTAAAAGAAAATATAAGTAGCTTCAAAAAAAGTTTTTGCATTTTTAATATGTGATAGTGCATATATCAGTAATCTATAACTACATTTTCTCGATTGATAGCAATACAAACGGTGTGTTCGGGATTAACAACGACGACAGTGAAATATAAATACCTAAATAATAATTGCCGATAATATCGTTTAATATAAATGTGTTGGTTTTATTTATTATAAGTTGTCATTATTATGTGTAGTGTGTGTTAGTGTGTTACCTACATATATGTTTATTTGTCAATGTGTGTGAAAAATATAAATACATACTATACCTCCCTATATAACTAGTATATGTATACATAGTATAGTACATAACCTGAGATACTTATATACGAAAATAATATATACTTACATACATATCAAATATTATACAATCACATATTCCAACATTCAAACGTGTCAGAAAAAATCATAATCCTAATGTTTGGTTAAAATAAAGATAACCCTTACCCTAGCGAAGAAATTAATATAATTAGTTCATACTTACACTACACAAGATAACTGTATTACGATTTCTCTTTTTATTATGATAAGTATTTAATAAGTAAGATTCATTTTAAATAATTAAAAAAAACTAATTTCATATATTGATCTATTTATTGATTAATACATTTTTTACTCATATGTGTTACTGACCTATTTATCATGTTTTAATTAAACATTATGTATGTATTCTTTAATTAATTTTAAGCTGTTAAAACATTCAATTCATAAATGCATACATGAACATATTAAAAAACCAAATCGCGAAAAAATAGCTAATAAAATGAACCAAATTTAACAATAAATCCTTGTTCTCCAATATTCAAATTCCGTTAGTTGTCACTTTAAAAATACGTACATATATGCTAACTGTATTGGAAGATAGAAATTAATATGTGATTGTACATATCTGGTATTAATTGATTTATATTTATGTTATATTTATGCTCTACTTAATATCCTGATATAGTTTTTCTAAGACTTATAGACATACTAGCTATTTGCATTATAAAATTATAATATACATTGATCTACTTTTGTGTCTTGTAATATATATAACATCCAAAATATCTCCAGCTCTGTAAGTCTTAGAAAATGTGTCAAAATACGTACATAATGTAACCATGTGAAAAATACATAATATCGCACCTACCGGGAAACAACGACACAACTGCAATTTTTTTTATTTTCACTTTTTTATGGCATAAGTTGTAAAATTAGTTCATCTATCCAGTGAAAAAACAGCGCAACTGTAGTTCCACCAGTAACCGCCAGGGGGCAGTTATGTCGTTCTGGTTCTCTAGTGTTTTTTTCCTTCGAGTTGGTACAACAACGGCGCATGTGCATGTTGTGTTTTGTCAGCCACGCGATGAGTGTGTTTCAGTGCTATAACGACATAATTGAACATTTATGTCATTTTTCTGCTGGAGGCTCAATTCAACAACGACGTAAGTGTACATTTATGTCATTTTTTCTTCTGCACTATCAGTTTTCTAAAGACACATTTGCACTTTACGTCAATATTCATCCTACAAGTTTAGTGTTTTTTTTTAGATTATGGCGAGTAAATATTTTGAATTATTTAAATGTTTCGTGTTATATGGTTGTTAATAGTTTTCATTAGTTACCAATATTAAAACAGAAATGTAAATACCATAAATGCTCATTTTCAAATGAATTTGACAGTATTATGTGTGGTCTAACCTTATTTTGGTTTACCCAGCTATAGTCTTGAATGTATATAGAATTTAAAATAACTTTTGCGAGAGGATAAAAATCGAGCTCCAATTAATTACAATTTATTGTTAAATAGAAACAAACAGCTATGGGGACTCGAGGAAAATTGTTGCTTCAGTTAGCAATACAATCAAAACAAGAATTTGATAGTCATGGTATGATTTTACATTAATTTTATCCTAAAATTGCTAGTAGTATGGTACTGTCAGGTTTGTTTTTGTTATGTCGCAGAGGAATTGCCTTCGGTGTCAGATAATCCAAATTTCGCCCCGGTGTTAGATGTTACAAACGCTGCGTTACTGATGGAAGTTCCAACCACAAGTGGATCAAACGATGAGTCAATTTTGAGTGACTTCGACTTCAGCAGTGATAGCGACGATCTTTACGATCCGAAACAAGACCAAAGCTCGGACGATTCTTCAGGCAGTAATACCGATTCCGAATTACCTTCAAAAGAAACGTCGCCGCCCCAGGAGGAAGAATCGCCCAGGAGAAAAGGGAAAAAAAGAATGAGACGGCCAGAAACTTGGAGAAAAGAATTGAGAAAAAAACAGAAAAACTCAGGTCAGGCCTATAAAACAGCGCGTGGAAAAGTAGTAAAGGAAAGATCAATAAAACCAACGTGTGGAGATCGATGCATTCTTAAATGTTATTCGAAGTTCTCTGAGGGCTCGAGAATTGTAATATTTGAAGACTACTGGAAGCTGGCCTCATTCCAGCGCCAACGTGACTTCTTAGGTTCTTGTATTGAACCACTTGAGCTGAAATATCGACGGGTAACGGCAGATGCATCAAAACAACCGAGACGACAGAATTGTGCTTTTTTTCTGACGAAGGAAGGCCAGCGAATCCGAGTGTGTAAGACTTTTCTCTTGAACACTTTAAGCATTGCTGAAAGAACAATTCGCACAGTCATTCAGGCACGAGCATCTGGTTCCGGTATTGTACCTGAAGATAAACGGGGTAAGCACGATAAGCGGCCTCACAAACATGACGAAGAACTACTAAGCTCCGTGAGAGACCACATTAACTCTATTCCACGAATCGAGAGTCATTATCTCAGAGCAAGTACCTCAAGAGAGTACATTGATGGCGGACTAACAATCGCCGAGATGCATCGAAACTACGAACAGTCCAGAGTTTCTGAAAACAAATCGGCAGCAAATTACCATTGCTACGCCCAAATTTTCAACAATGAGTTTAATATTGGTTTTTATGTACCCAAAAAAGACCAATGCGATACCTGTGAAGCTTATAAAAATGCAATTGGAGAAGAAAAGGCGCAACTGGAAACTGAGTACTTGTCTCACCAAGAGGAAAAGACCCTGAGTCGTGCCGAGAAATCTACCGACAAGGAGAAATTGGATGTGGAGGGCTCGAACATGGTCCTGGCTGTTTATGATCTACAGGCGGTAATGCCAATACCAATGGGAGAAACCTCTTCATTTTTTTATCTATCACGCCTGAACTGTTTTAACTTTACTGTAAGTATAGCTCAACTGGCAATTTCATTAACAACAAATTCATAGAAAATGCAAGTTTTATGCATTAAATGTTTCAGATAACTAAGTTAAAAAGTGATGAAACAGTATGCTATTTTTGGCACGAAGGTCTGGGAAATCGAGGATCAAATGAAATTGGATCTTGTGTGCTTGACTACCTCCAAAATGTAGCTATTTCCCACCCAGGTGCTAATGTCATTTTTTACTCGGACAATTGTGGTGGCCAGCAAAAAAATCGGTAAGACTTTATTAAACCTCAAGAAAGTATTTTTTTTCTGATCTCAAATCATTGTTCTTTTTTGCAGTTTTGTAAACTCTATGTACCTCTACGCAGTGCAGAACTTGCAAATACAATCCGTGACTCACAAATTTCTTATACGAGGTCACACACAGAACGAGGGAGACGCCGCACACAGTGTCATTGAAAAATCTTTGAAAAGAATCAAAAAATCAGGTCCCATTTACGTACCTGAACAATATATCTCTGTAATTAGGAATGCTAAAAAGCATGGTAATCCACTAAAAGTCAAGGAAATGAATTACAGTAATTTCTTCGATTTGAAGGCCCTAGCAGACGACATGCGCTTTAATCATCAAAAGAATTCGGAGGGTGATACAATTAAGCTTTCAAACATAAAAATGCTGCGTTTCGTAAAAGGGTCTGATGTTTACTTCTACAAAATTAGCTACAAAGATAGTGATTGGGTGGCAGCTCCAGTCACATCAACTGTGCTTGCTGGAAACTCAGATGATGCACCAGGCCCCAGGCGAAGTTTACGATCGGTTTTGGGTTCTGCGTCTTCCGTACTCAAGGAATCAGTAAACCGGTCCGGGGTTTCCCTGAAACCGGCATACCATTCTAAACTGAGATTACCGGATAAGAAGAAGGATGATCTGATGAAATTATTAAACAAAAATATGATACCTAAGTTCTATGAAAATTTTTACCAAGCGTTGTAGGTACCAACGCCCGTTATTTGGGCCCCTTTTTTGTGATTTTTGAGTGTAATATTAGTTTTTAAGTTTGAAGTAGAACTTATGTCATTTATTTTTTAAACCTTATAAAAAATAAATAATTATTTATGTGAACAATTTTTTTGGAGGGGGGGGAGGCAGTGTTAGTAGCACTAAAACTGCCAGTTTTCATAATTAATTATGAAGAAAAGTGTTGGCACAAGCACCATATTTGGGCAATTCTAGGAGTAACAATGACGTAAGTGGGGCTCGTTTTCAAAAAATCACTAATAAATATTCAAAAATTTTGACGAAAGCCCAAATTAAAGCTAAACATCTTGATCTAGAAAGTATCGGTTTTCTATTGGCACCAGTGCTATTTAAATTTTAAAATTTGAAGGATCGATATTCGGGTACATAAAAATCCGTAAACTTATTTTTGCTCTCCTGAGAAGTTTTCTAATTTGCATTTGCGTCGTTGTTTCCCGGGAGGTGCGATATGATACACATTTTATTTATTTCTAAGTTCTAATTCATATCGTTATATATTAGTTTTAAAAATGTATTGTATGAATGACCAATAAACACAATAAAATGAATACAATATTTCAATTCAAAATCACAATTTCTCCATACCCAAAATTAAAAAATTTCAGACAACCTGCAATTCACCTAAATACGAACTAGAACTAGAGCATCGATTTGCGATCGAGCCGAGAGCAGCGGCAAGCGAACCACGGCATCTCGATTATATAATCGCCAATATACAGCGAGCAAAGCATGGCAACTGATTACGTAATCGCTGAAATACAGCGAGCGATCCACGGCAGCTCGATTACATAATCGACAATGTACAGCCTACAGCAAGGCTTCTGGTCGATAAAATTCAAAAATCGTGTAAAATCGACGATTTAGAGCCGTAGCGGCTGAAAAGTAGCATTCTACGGCCGCTACGAGCATTTTTGAGCTCTCAGACGGATTTTCAGCCGATTCCAAGGCATATACTCGACAAAAATAAAATTTGCTGGCTCCAGCAAGACCAAATTTTAAAATTCGCAGAATCGAAAGGCTATAGTAAGACATTCTCCCACAAAATTCAAATTTACTGGCTGTAGCAAGACATGTGATCATCAAACTTTAAAATTCGTAGAATCCAAAGGCTATAGTAAGACATTCTCCCACAAAATTCAAAATTCAATCGCCTGGTGGTGGATTCATGAATCCTAGCCTTCCCACCACAAATTTCAGCCTTATATACAAGTGTTTGATGAATTTACAGTCATTCAGCGTGAGTGGTGGTGTCGAATCGGACACTCTGCTCCGTGAAATTACGTAATCGAGCTATATACATGCTTTTGTTGGATTTCTAGCTAGCAGGCTGGATTTCTAGCTAGCTGGCCCAGCTGGCCACCAGGATCCCTCCCTAGACCGCAGGCTAGGCACGGGCTGGTGGTTTTGCTGGTGGCTAGCTAGGAAGGGATGAATATGCTCTTCTGGTTGCTGGGTGCAGGTAGCTAGTAGGCGGGAATCGAATTTGGATGTTTGGTTTGCAGGATTTTGTAGGTCGCCGTTCTGCTTGCAGATTGGCGGCCTACAAAATGCTTGCTAGCAAGCGGGATATGAACCTAGATGTTTGGAATGCGATTTTTGATCGGTGTATTGGAATGAAATAGTTTGTTATTTATAACAAGGATTTATTTGTCAGAGATGTGTTACATAATAATCATATTACAATAATACATGAAATACGTACATTACTTTAACAATGAATAAATAATTTTTGATTTATGTATTTGTGATACATTACTCATATAAGTCGTTCGCAGATTCACAAACACAGAAATGATATGTGCTCTAATTACGTCTAATTTGACTTTGCAAATGGTACTATACATAAATTATTTATCTGCTAAATATATGCATAAGGAATGATAGATTTTTAACAAGAATATGTAGTTCAATTTTTATTACGAATAAGTTTTATTGCGACGTCTAGATAACATATTAAGATATACATTTTAGTGGTACAGTTTTGCGAAATATATATACCTAACTAGATAAGTGTATTCAATATATGGGATGTATATACAATCAGAAAATTATAGAAATGTCATGTATATCATACATAATTTTAATGTGTGTGCAACAATACAATATCAACAATGCAATTACGAATACAAACACACATATATGTATTTTTTATAAATGATTTTTCTATCTTATATACAATAGCGTAAGTAAAAGTATATAGTTTTCTCGCTAGATGAAAGATAGTTTTTCTTTTAAATATGACAATATATGAGTGTTTTCCTACAGCGTAAAGTCTGTAGAATAATTAACAATAATATGAAATATATTATACATTTATTTTATGTGTGTGTATTCAATATAATCAGTGGTGAGTTATAATTTTTTTAACAAAGCATAGGTAGTGACGATTAATTGACAGGGTACCGTTCTACTTTGTCGCTCAAGTAATGCAAAGAAAATGTTTAAGATATTACATTTTCTTTTTGGACAAAAAATAATAGGCTATAGCTTACCACTGAATATAATGATTGTATAGTAGATTAGTATGAAGAAGTATTAATACTTTTGGGTATATTATTCTATATAAACATAATAGAGTAAATGTATATCATTTTTACGGTATGTCTAAGAACATACTAATTTGTATAGTGTATAAAATACGAGTATACCATACTTGCCGTCAAATAAGCATGGACTGGACATTTTACACTGTTGCCAATTCAGTGGTCATATTGAAAATGCTAAGTTATGAAAAAACGGCAACGCAAAGTTGAGCATCAGTCCATACTTATTTGACGGCGACTAAAATGATAAATAGTGTGACAGTATATGTACCTATTGTTTTTAACGATGATATGATTTTCTTTCTAAGTGAGACAATATAATTTTTTCTACATCTATTTTGAAAGCTGTCAGTTTAGAGCAGAAAATTGATAATTGAAGTTGACAGAACAACTTGCAGTTTTTCTGGTTAAAATAGGAATGTAAATTTTTAGCTAGAATAAATGAAAAACGAAATTATTCACTGTTAGATTTGAAACCAAAGTGTTTTTATTATCTTTTTCAATGGACGTAGAAAAAAGTATGTGTCTTGCGTCATGAGCGTAAAGTGTCATTTTCCGCTCTAGATACACAGTTACTATTTTGCAAAGTGCGAATTTATTATGAAGTGTTTTTAAACTGGTGTATGAAGAGGGTTAAATTAATAAATATAATACAAATGAAACGGTTGTACCTATGTTTTATTTAAAACGATCAGTTTCTCAAAGTATTAGATTACTCGTATGTGTATGTATGTATCTATCTAGGGAATGCAAAAGATTTTACAGAAAAATAGAGCAAAATTCCAATTACTTATACGAGTATAGTTTCGAGATACTGAATTTTTAAAGTTTTAAATACTACGAATGTGATTCTTATATTGTGTATAGTACAATTAAAAAAAAAATACTTCAAGAACTAAGAGTGATAATGAATTATCCTAATCTTATTTGAATTTATAGGATTATTTTCTATATGTAAACGTAATTTCAGTATTATGGAATCCCTGAAAACATTTTCAGTAATGTTTCGTTCAAGAAAATTACAACTAAGTTTCAGAAATTCGAATTGCTGAAAAAAAATGTCAGTTATGTTTGCTTCAAGATAGCTAAATTGCTAATGTCTCATATCATGATAAAAATTAATTAACTCAAATACTAAATGAAATAGCGACTTGCGGTTTTCAAATTTGGATTCAGGGGTTTATTTTAGTTTCAGAAATTCGAATCGCCGGATACGGTTTTAAATTTCTGTAGGTATTATTTGAATAGTACGTATGTATGTTTGTATATATTGTACATGAATTTCTTATATACGAGTAATGTAAGAATGTATTCCTTAAATACTGTAGAAACTGTGAAATATATGAAAATGAGAATATATGTATGTATTTCATAATGACATGAATTTATTATGGAACGATTTGTATTTGCTATACATATATTAATTTTATTACGAGTATTTAATGTTTAGGAGGATAAGTTTTATTTATTTATTTACATAAATCTTATAAATAAGTCTTGAAGGGCGCCAATACATGTTGCGGTGTCCTCAGTGTGATGCTCTGCAACAATATGATCATCTGCAACGTTGAAATCAGGATATAGGTACGTCCTTCTGCCACTCACTCGCATCCTTCTACGGTTCGTCCAGGACTGCGTTCATTTTTCTGTAACAATAAAAATATAATCGAAATAATATTTAAATTAGTGATTATAGATAATAATATGGACTCAGATATGTTTCAATCGTCTGTAATTATTATTATAATAAAAAATATATGAAAGTACGAGAGATTCGTTACATATTGAAAATAATATTGAAATATAAAATAAAATATATAATATGATATTAGTGTATAGTAGTAGCACTAAATAATTTTAAATTAATTCAAATTATTTTCCACACATCAACAATTATTATACAATTATAATAATAATATTAATAATGACTGATATACCAAATAATGGGTACTATACAGTAGTTCAATATTAAAAAAAACTTACTATTAATAAATTATCTCCCTAAGTATAACGCCAAGTCCTGAAGGTATCCAAAAGTCCTCTCCAAAGATCAGGAAGTCGTCCTCGTAGGCACAGTACACGAGCACACACCACACGTCTGTTCACTAGCACTGTAACAATAAAACTGACAATGACAAAATGAATCTATGTAACAGTTAGGCATTAGATAATAATAAAAAAAAAATAGTAGTCAACAATCAAAATAAAGAGTAATTATAAATTATAATTTATGTCTATGTATTACATAATTCTTTACTCGCCCGTATGATTTGTTTAAATTTGTATTTGTAAAGAAGGACTTCCCGCGAAATATAATTTATGATAGGGTTGATCGAAAGAATGCTAGAGTGGTAGATAAGAAGTTATACGTTTCAAATATGAATTCAGCATGCATTTCGTACTAACATGCCAATTTTCAAGGTTGGTGAAATGATGAAAATTTTTTATTTATGCTTGTCAAAGACAAATGTTTTTCTATAAGAAATTTCAAATTTAGGGCAAAATATTTCTGAAACGAAGCAAGGTAGGGACTTGTACGCTACAAATATGAGTTCAGCATGCATTTCTCTACAAACATGCTAATTTTCAAAGTTGGTGGAATGATGAAAAATTTTCATTTATGCTTGTTCAAAGACAAATGTTTTTGTATAAGAAATTTCAAAATTAGGGCTCAATATTTCTGAAACGAAGCAAGGTAGGGACTTGTACGCTACAAATATGAGTTCAGCATGCATTTCTCTACAAACATGCTAATTTTCAAAGTTGGTGAAATAATGAAAAATTTTCATTTATGTTTGTTCAAAGACAAATGTTTTTCTATACGAAATTTCAAATTTAGGGCTCAATATTTCTGAGACTAAGCAAAATAGGGAGTTGTACGTTTCAAATATGAATTCAGCATGCATTTCTCTACAAACATGCTAATTTTCAAGGTTGGTGAAATGATGAAAAATTTTCATTTATGCTTGTTCAAAGACAAATGTTTTTCTATAAGAAATTTCAACTTCAGGGTTCAATATCTCTGAAACTAAGCAAGATACGAACTTGTACGTTTGAAATTTGAATTGAGCATGCATCTCTGTATAAATAAGCAAAGTTTTAAAATTGATGAAATGTTGATAAATACTTTTTTATAGGATATTTTATTAATACAGATAAACACAAATTGCAGATACAATAAATAAGTTATTACATTTGTAATTTTCTTAATAAATCTTATTTTTTGTTAAAGATGATCACGTTTACGAAGTTCCGGTGGTCAGAGATGCAGACATCGCGACTTGGAGGACCCATTCGTGCGTCTAGAGTATCCTGAGGCTTCTCTCCGTACCTGGTGGATTTCATTTCGTAGCCAGCATCAAGAAACCATCTCCTTCTTATTGTGAAGACGTGAACCGGTTCGCCAGATCTCTGTAAAATATAAATGTGAGTTAATCGCCTCTGGAGAATCTCAGATTTTAAATTCATATCTCGGAAACGGTTAGAGATAGAGAAAAAGTGTATAGGACCTTTTTGTAGTAAATTGAATTCTAGGAGGGGTATACGTTTAAATTTTTAACATACGGCGTACCAATTCCGAGTTACGACGGTTTATATAGGTTTTAAAGGGTTTTCAATGCTCACACCCTTAATTTGGGGTAATATCTAAAAATGTATAATAGACAATCTACATAACTTAAAATTCTCTACAACTTTTGTCATACAATATTTCTTGTAAAGTTGATAGTTTGGTAGATAATAATGTTATACCCCAAAATGGGTGGAGATTTGAAGTTTGGATATCGATTTTCGGAATCTACGTATTTTTTGCGTATATACCCAAAATTTTGTTTTTGAATTATAAAAAATAATAAGTCTACATTTTTTTACACCCAAAACTAGGTCAAATTAGAAATATTTTTTGGGGAATCTTTTATAATTTTTAATTCTCTACAACTTTTGTCATATACAATTTTCTTCTAGAATTAATTAAATAGGGTAGAGATAAAAAGTTGTATTTTTTTTCGGACTCTACGTTATTTTCTACATACATGTCTAAAATTTAGTAATTTAATATTTATAAACATAGGTTCTATGATTATTTAAAGTTTCGAATTATTTCAACAACAAATATTTTTAATTTTAGTACTTACCTTCTTGCAATGGCAATGATCGGCGAATTTTCTCAATATATTGTCCGCTAGTACACTATCGCAATACACGATTATTCACAAGCACCCCATGTTCACTTCACCAAAGCCAGAAAGGAACTGAGGTCTCCCTTATAAAAATATAATATTAAAATATTAATATTATAACGTAACAACTAACACTAATTAAGTGTTAATTGATTACGTTTTTTATACTTTGGCGCTCAAAATAAACACTGTTTATGTTTGTTTTCAGATCCCCTTTAGCACCCCCCCCCCCAGGACTACACCCTGCGATAGGATACGGTAACTACAACACTGGATGAAGATAATAGATGATTTTTACGAGAATAAACAAACAAAATAGTTTTTTATTTACATTTCCTATGTAATAACAAAAGAGACAGGGAAATATCTTAATATTTAATGATTTTTTCGAATTTTCCTAACCTATCCTTTAGTATTAAGTTCTCTAGGTACGAAAATAACCATCCGATAGGAGTCCGCTCTTTTATAAAGAGCTAAGGGCTTATTTGAGCCCTTAGGGAAAATCCAACCACGGATTTCAATTTTGCGGATCCAAGTAAGTTTAACAACACTTGTCCGGTCTTTCTAGCCCTTTTAGATCAGGAATTAGGCTAGGCCCTTCGCCACACTTGAAGCGCAAATATATTGTGAACCATAGGGTTTTCATCAATTCTGTGCAAGTCAATGGAAAGCGAGGACTCAAATCCTTCCGTTACGCTATTTTTCGGCCTTGTAGCCCTTTTAATTAACGAATTTAAGCGTTAAACCCTTCGTAAAACTTTAACGGTCCATATCTCGGAAACTATTAGGGCTAGAAGAGTGAAATAAATTCTATTGTGCTAATTTCAACCCGTAGATTACGAATCTGAAGTCAAATTTTACCCTAAGGGCTTATTTAAAGGGCGAAGGGCTTAAAATGACCCTTAGGAAAAAACTGACCTTGGAATCGTGTTTTACGGGTCAAAATTAGCCTAATAAAAAAATTCCCGCCCTTCTAGCCCTTTTAATAACGGAGTTAGCGTATGCCCTTTGCCATAAACTTTAGGGCTAAGAATGTTGTAAACTGAAGGGTTTTCAACAATTCTGCGCCGCCTAATCGAAAGAGCGGGTTCAAATACCCCAGATACGCTATTTTCCATCCCTTTAGCCCTTCAAATATACGAATTATAGCTAGGACCCTTTGGAAAACTTTAAGGGCTCGTATCTCGGAAACGACTGGGTTTTCAGCGATTTCCTTGAAATTTCGCGTTCCCTTAGCATCCCTTGAAATGTCGGGGTCGTAGAACAACATATTTAAGTTTCAAGGGCCTAGGGCCAAGGGTTTCAAAATCGCCTAATTGAAATTTGACAGCTTTTAATTGAAACATTTTGATTCAAAACGCAACATCACACTAAATAAGAAAAATGGACTGTAACTATGAAACTATTAGGGTTAGAAATGCGAAACAAATTCTATTATACTAATTTCAACCCGTAGATTACGAATCCGTAGTCATACTTTCCCTAAGAGCTAATTTAAAGGGCGAATTCAAAACGCAACATTTTTAATTAAGAAAAATGTGTAATAACTCTGAAACTAAGAGAGGTAGAAGGGCTTAAATGTGCCATTGGGAGAAATTTGAGCTCATATTCGTAATCTTACAGGTGCAAATTAGTGTAATAAAATTTATTCGACCTATTAATAACAAAGTTAGGTAATCCATACACCCCTACAAATTTGAAGGGTAAATATATCCAAAACTAAAGAGTTATAAGCAATTCTGCGCAGGTCAATCGAAAGAGCGGGTCAACATACGCCCGATACGCTATTTTTCAGCCCTTAATTCCTTTAAACAGGCAAATTAGAGTGAAATACCCCCCAAAATCTTTAGGGGCTTGTATCTCGGTAACGGCTGGGATTTGAGCGATTTCCTTGAAATTTCAAATTCCCCTAGCATCTTCTGAAATGTCGGGGTCGTAGAACAACATATTCAAGTTCAAGGGCGTAGGGCCAAGGGTTTAAAAATTGCCTAATTAAAATTTGACAGCTTGTGTTTTTAAAAAAGTTGAACAAATTTAATAACATTTATTAATATGCATAATTAGAGTTCTCATACTTTCCTGTCGTCCCAATGAAGCCGAATCAACTGTACATACTTCCCTGTCTCTTTGTTGTGGTATTTTCAATGAATAAGGGGTTGTTAAATAAAAACTTGTATTAGTTTAAGATATTTTTATTATTTATTTGTAATACATTGTTGTCTTTATTATGTTCATAGCTTAAATTGTATTTTTTATTCTTATTCTTTGTATTTTATAAATAAATACACTTACCCTTGTCCTGAAAATTAAAAATAGGGATGTTTAAATAATAGTTTGTGTAAATTTTATATGTATTTATTGTTTTTTGTATCTTACATTGTTGTATTTCATGTAAACTATCCTAATCTACAATATTTTATACAATAAAATATAAATTAAAATTTAATTTGTCTATTTTTTTAATTCCTTCTACTTAGGGGATGAATTCTGTAAAATTTTCAGTGACAACACGTATATAGTTCTTAAGACGGTCGCTAGGGGGCAGCACCTATCGTAAAGCATTACCCCTAAAAATATAGGTAAGTAGAAATATTGCTATGTTTATACAAACGTACATACGGGATTGTAAATAGTTCCGAAAATGGCCGTTAGGGAGTAGCACCTACTTCCAGTAAACATTTAACTAAGGCCTATTGTGAATTTGGAATCATTGGTGGGACATATATTTCAGGATCTGAATATGGGAAGCGGATACATGACTGTTATAATTCACCATGTAATGAAAACGAATAAAAACAATTACAACCTGGTCGTTTTAAAAACTCCAGACGTACAGGGACTTTAAAAAAAAACATTTTGCAGATAGCAGAAGCAGATACATGGATGCTAACTGTAAGCCCGCATTCAAAATGGACATAACATCCCATATTTAATTAGTCTAAACTCTAAAGGCTATTGAAAATTGTGTATGTACGTCGTTATGTACACAAAAAAATATTTTTTTAGTCGGATTTACTCTTTTGTTGCTATCATTTTCGACAGGTGCTGCCAACTGGTGGCCGTTTAAAAAACTACATACGTGTAGGGACTTAGAAAAAAAATCAATTTTTTAATAATATAAAAATATATTTGTATTTTAAGAAATTACAACATTTTATCTCATAAAAATCAAAGTTTATTGGCATTATTATTACAAAGGACTGTTTGACAATAATCATAAATAGTTAATAGATTTGTTAACAAATTTAGTAACAATTATAAACAGAAATATAACAAATGAAAAGTAAAAGATTTAGAGTTTAAAAATTCTGTTCATAATTATTTCCCACTAAATTTATTAACAAATCTATCAACAATTTATAACAATGTCACACAGGGTTTAGTTATAAAACTAAAACGTTTGTTACCATAAAAATTGTCATTATTACTGTTATTTTATTTGTTGTTAATTATTTTGCATCTTTATTCTGCAAATAAAAGTTTAACCGGAAGATTTAACTTTTATTTACAGAATAAAGATGCAAAATAATAAACAACAAATAATATAACCATAATAATTTCATTTGGTAACAAACATTTTAGTTTTATAACTGATACGAAATTCTAAGTTAATATTATATATGTTTAGACTAAAACCGCCCAAATATATAATATATTAGAGTCCCGTTTACAATACTTATGGCCTAATTTAACAAATTAAAACTTGGGATCTCCAAATAAGATTCCTTGTTCCCATTGTTAAAGATACAAGATTTCTTATTCAGTTTAAGATCGTTTTCGATACTTTATATTAACTATATTATATATTTTTTTTGGTGTTACCACCTCAACTGCCCACTCACCAAAATATATATTTATTAATATAAAGCTTCGTTTACAAATAAATAATTAAAATCTAACTTTGCCCTGACCGCGTCAAAATACTTAATAATAATTACAATTTTTACTAAAACTACCTAACTTTAAAACTAATGTGATGGGTTTAAATAAAAATAAACAAAATTAAAAGATTGTTTTATTGTACAAACATTTTAAAGAAGTCTTTATGCAGAGGAAGCCATGGAGACGCATTGCAATCGGCACTGCAATTTCGGCAACAGCGGCGGTGGGGAATTCTTTTAACTTATAACTATCTTAAAACTATAAATGAAACGCTTTATTTAATAAATGGTATATATAGGGACACATCACCCTCAATACCATTTATTAAATAAATACAATTCCGTATACAATAATACCTTATAATCTAACTTAAACTATTGTAGTTCCCCCAAATTTAGTTTATGAAGTGCGCAAAAAAAACCTATCTTACGTTAATATCTTTTTCAAACAAAAGCAAATCTAAAAATGGTAAGTTACGTTAATTTTCTCTCTCTCAAAAAGCAAAAACAACCCTTTCCTATCTTATATCTAAGCTATCTTATGTCTACGCAAGCTATCTTATATTTAGACTATGCTAAGCTAAAGTGGGAGAGAGAGAGAGAGATATACGAACTAATACAAAAAGTGAGGACGCCGGAATGGCCCTCACAAATGGTTTACGATGGGATTAAGCCGACCCAACGCGATCCACATGGATTTACAGCCTACAACGCGAGCTAATTAAGGACAAGGGAAGCAATTAAGTGATATTCCTCGGCTTGGATGCAATAAAGAGCTACTCCCGATGGCATCGCCCGGCCATTCCCGATACACCTAACACCGAACGCGGTTAACCCGTGTGCTCAAACAAAGTTAAATCAAAGAAAAACTTTATTTTGTCTTTAAATTATACGTTGCCATTAAAATTAAACGATGATTACGTTGCCTCCGGATGAGGAGAGCACATAAGGCCATAAGAAAGCTTCCTGTGCAAGCATTCAGGTTCGTTTAAAACTTTTCTCATTTGAGTCTAGCGGATAAAACGCATCCAAATCTAGAGTAGCGGCCAGTACGAACGATGGTCAGCACTAGTACAAAAGAATTAAACTGTCCCTAGAAACATTCACACAAATGTGAAGCGATCCACCAGAATATAGGTTTCACATGGCGTTGTGAATGCTATACATATCAGTCCACTCAATTATGGAAATCGCGCACGAATCCTGCCTAACCATCCCACTAACCGTGATGTTAATAATAATAAAAAAATAAGGAAACCCGAACCCACAAACAAGTTTCGAATCTCACACCCCCTACTTCCTGATTCTCTCACCATTCGACAGCAAGCATGCCCCGACACACCAATTCATACAATTTTTTTTTTCACATTCACTCTCCCTAGATGCCGTCTGGGCAATCAGAACGCACGATTTTATGACGAATTATCGCAAGGGAATAATGCACTTCAACTTTAAATCAATTTATTTTTAATTTTTAAAGAAAACGCGTGTTTGCTCAACGGCGCGATGAGCCAGAGTTTATTTAAGACCTGAAAATACATTTCATAGAACTTATAACTAACTTATATTTCTATTATATTAATCTAGTCTTCTTGATGTCCGATTCCTGAAACATACATATGCTAATCATATGTTCCCAAATATTGATTTTATATTGATAAACAGTCGATATTTCAATTTTATTGTTTGAATATTATACAGACATTCATGAATGTTATATTTCTTTCAATGTAGTACTCAAAATCGAATTTGAGTACAAGATAATATTTAGACATTTATAATAGTCATATTTCACTGACAAAGTTCTCATGGTTGAATATGAGAACAAGTTAATAATTAGGTATTTTGTCCAACAGTTTTTAAATGGTTTCAAAAGTATTTAAAATTTGCTTTAATTTGATATTTCGAAATTTGATAAAAAATAGTACAGAGAAGGCCATTCATTTTGTACCATCCTGTCCGTCGGGTGCGATTATACAAGTGGAAAGTGCACCACTTTTCCAATTCTTAGTTGCTCTGTGCAAATATTTCACGCACAAAACAGACAAAACTGTTTCAGGTAGTCTTTATTAACTAGTAATTAGATTTGAAGTAGTTCATTTTTATTCCAAGTTTTGACTCTTGGATTATAAAGTATTGTTGCATTACCAACAATATAAGCCAACCAAATAAATACAATTAATAATGACAAAAAGAATAATAGTGAAATGGCTTTTGCCATAAAGCCACAGAATTGTAAATAGTATGAAATCTAGTAAGATTCTTACCTTATACATGTCTCCTGTTTCTCCTTAAGGTGCTCTGCCCTCTTCTGCTCCCACTTCCATGTTTCCGAAACCCTCATGGTCATGCATGCAATCTGAAATAGAAAGAGAAATGAGTTACTTTGAGAATCTTTTGCAAAAAAATTTAGGTATAGAATGTGTACAAAATACAAAGATTTGACGGGAAGTATTGTGCTAGCCACATCATATTTCTTAATATGTGTATATCACACAATTAATTAGCGGGAGGTACTGTTGCTTTGTGTTTGTATGTATGTATACAAAATACACAGATTTGACGGGAGGTATTGTGCTGGCCACATCAGATTTCTTAATATATGTACATCACACCATTAATTAGCGGGAGGTGCTGTTGCTTTAGTGTTTGTATGTATATTTATCTATGTGTGTGTATTCACTATTTGTCCTAAAATTTTACTTGGAGACCATAACAGTTTTTAATAAAAAACTATATTAAAATACAATAAAAAAATCAATTTTAGTATTTAAGACTTTTATATCAAGGTGAACAACATTTTAGATTTTGACTAAACTTGATAAACCGGAAGTGGTACTTTACTTGAAGCCCATAATAGTTTTTAATGAAGAACTATATTAAAATATAATCCAAAAATTTTCAATTTTAGTATTTAAGACTTTTATATCAAGGGGAACAACATATTAGATTTTGACTAAAATTGATAAACCGGAAGTGGTACTTTACTTGAAGCCCATAACAGTTTTTAATGAAAAATTATATTAAAATTTAATCCAAAAATTTTCAATTTTAGTAATTGAGACTTTTATATCAAGGGGAACAACATATTACATTTTGACTAAAATTGATAAACCGGAAGTGATACTTTACTTGAAGCCCGTAATAGTTTTTAATGAAGAACTATATTAAAATATAATCCAAAAACTTTCAATTTTAGTATTTAAAACATTTATATCAAGGGGAACAACATATTATATTTTGACAAAAATTGATAAACCGGAAGTGATACTTTACTTGAAACCCATAACAGTTTTTAATGAAAAACTATATTAAAATATAATCCAAAAATTTTCAGTTTTAGTATTTAAGACTTTTATATCAAGGGAAACAACATATTATATTTTGACTAAACTTGATAAACCGGAAGTGGTACTTTACTTGAAGCCTATAACAGTTTTTAATGAAAAACTATATTAAAATATAATCCAAAAATTTCAATTTTAGTATTTAAGACTTTTAAATCAAGGGGATTTTGACTAATCTTGATACACAAAGCCTTAAACAAAGCTGCTGTTCATCAAAAGCTTAAACCAGCCTTTACACTCCTTGGAAACTTGTTTGGAACCCTGTCTGTAAACCGTACTTATTTAAAAGTTAAACAAATACATTTTTTTTGGGAAAAGAAACCTATTTCTATACAAATATTTAATTAAACTAACTCTAAAAATGTTTCACCGATTTATTAATTTAGTATATAGAGCACGCATATTGTCCTCGTACAATAGAGTTCATGCATCTATGAAAACGACTATCCTGAATTCAAATATGATAATTACAAGTCCCTATCTGTCTTAGTTTTCGAAATATTAATTTATTTATTAAAATGAAAATATAAAATCTAATTTTGACGTCCAGAAATTATGTAACTAATTTTTGCTTATCAAAAAGTCCTTAATAATTGTCTCCAACTATTTATGAAAATGTAGAAATCATGAAAGAGAAATGTACATTATTTTAATATATTAACAGCAAGAAAATATAAATTTTTAGATTACAATAATTAAGCCTATATTTGAGCATTTTTTTTATTTTATGTATTAATAAAGTGTACTGAATTTAAATATGTTATTAATTTATAAATTTATCATTTTAACAATAATCTACGGGCAAATATATGACAACAGACACGTGCTAATTTTTTAAAGTTCCAACAGTAAATACAATATTTATGTTAGTATTATTTATAAAACTGAAGGTAAAGGAAACTGACAATATATTCAATTAATTACGATATTCAAATTTATTTTTTTAGTAAAATTATTTGTAGAGTGATATTTATTTAATAAAGTACCACCTACAATTATATTAAAAACAAGAATAAATAAACTTCTGGATGCTATGATTATTACTCCAATTCAACAAATTTTGATATGGTATATTAATAGAATGTATAGAACTTGAATACATTTTGCTTATAATAAAATTTCTTAGGTTTAATAATAATTTATTTGCAAATATACCATTGTCTCCATGTGACAAATGTCTTCGTCTTTAATAATTCACAAATAATTTTTATTAACGTAATAAAATTTAAGATGGCAATTAATTGAGTATAATTGTCAGTCACCTTTACCCTCAGTTTTATATATAATACTAACGTAAATATTGTATTATTTACTGTTGGAACGAAAAAATTTGAGACTTGTGTTTTATATTTGCACGTAGATTATTGTTTCAAAGAGAAATATATAATAACATTGTATTTAAATCCAGTGCACTTTATTATAATACATAAAATAAAAAAGATGCCCAAATATAGTCTTAACTATTGTAACCTAAAAAAATATTTTTTATTGGTGTTAATATATTTATTTTAGAGGGTACGAATATATTTGGGGTTGGGCTCGTATCTATTAACTTTAATAGAAATTTGATTTCGTGGGTGTGTGTGTGTTTGCAAAATTAATACAAAAACAAGTGTGTGTGCCTATAATTTAATAAGTTAAAACTTTAAACTAATAATTTAAAATTCAAATGAACTAATTGTAACTATAGATAAAAACATTAAAGCGCAAATAAACTAATTGTATTCATTTAAAACTATAAACAAATACTTTAATATGCAAGTAAACTAACTACACAACAAAATGAAACTTTAAAATTCAAGTAAACAAATTATGTTACTTTAATTTAACTTTAACTGCAAATTTTATTAAATCTAACTAAAATTTAGTGTATCTGTTCCAACGGCACAACAGCGCTTCCTGTGCTGCAGTCTCCATCCCAGCGATGAGTGCCCGAATATGAATATGTCATCACTCAGCATGCTGTGATGATATATATTTATTTACTACAAAAACTGGGAATCATAACACTCAGTGCGGCAGACCTTAGTTTGAGTAGAGCGACCATCCCAGAGGCCCCACTGCCCTATCCCAGAGAGGAGCAGCGAAAGGAACGACTGAGTTTGCAACAAAGGGTCCCAGTCGCCCTTGGGAAATTGACTCTAATCTAAAAGGGGCATACTAGAAAGAACTGCTTGGATAGTTAAAAAAAAAAGCAAAATCATACAGACAGGGGGGGGGGTTGTTTTTCACCTGTTTTCGTCCCCTGATGTTTTCTTCACCTGAAATCGCGAAAAACCTAATGTTCTTAAGATCTACAGTCGGTGCTATATATCATTGAAAAATGTAGTTTCGCTTATAAATGAAGTGTCTATTTTTTAATTTTTTACTACAAAACTAATAATATTATTGAATCAAAAATTTAAAAAAATAAATATTAATACATATGTTTATGTCTGTAAATAATTATACGAGATCATCCACTAATTTTTTATATAATAAAGTCTTAATTGTTATTTTTTTAAGCCGTAATATTTTTTTCTACTTCTGCTCTGAAAATACAATTTTCTGGTTTGTTTTTCATTTTGAAAGTAACTCTTTGCAGCACTAGTGCTGCAAAATTTTGCAGCACGCTTCGATATCATAGCAATGAATTTTACAAACAAATGTTGTATAGAATGTTTGTTGTTGTCATAGATACGCATCACAAATACAAAAATTGAAAATAAATGTCAAATTATTTTTAAAAAATAATTCTTTATTTCTTTATTTTTTATCTTGCAAGAGTAGAAAAAATACTGTGTATAACACGTGTTGAAAGTCCTTTGTCGAACACAAACGATTGCAACCTTCGCTTCGCTCAGGCTGCAACTTTCGTTTTGGTTCGACAAAGATAGACTTTCAGCACTTGATATACAAATAACTATTTTTTAATTCTATGACGTATTCGTATGAATTGATCTATTTCCAGATTATAAAAATATATATAAAAATTTAATAGTACTTTATGTATCTAGGACGAAAATGTGTGCGTATGTGTGTGTGTGTGTATGTGTGTGTGTGTATGTGTATGTGTGTATGTGTGTGTGTATGTGTGTGTGTGTGTGTGTGTATGTGTGTGTGTGTGTATGTGTGTGTGTGTGTGTGTATGTATGTGGGGTTGTTGGAAGGACGATTTCTCAAGAACTAAAAGTTAGAAGAGGACAAAAAATTTTCATAGAATGAATTTAAAAATCTAAGTATAAAGAATAGGTGTAAGTAGAATTTTTGGAGTAGAGTGTAAGTATACAAGATGACAAGATGTGTTAAATACAATAGGGCGCGAGCAGTCATGTGACTCTGTTTTCCTTGACAAGCAGATATGGGAGCCCGTGTCAGAATTATGTACATAGATGTCAAATATCATATTTTTTCATTCTAAATTTAGTGATTTCCAATTCCATGTGGTTTATATTCCACACTCCTGGTGACAAATTTACTACGTGAATTTAGAATTTTTTGAATTTTTTAATGAAAAATTCTGACATTTGACATCAATGTACAAAATTACTAATTGTTATTCTGCCACGAGCCCCCATATCTGCTTGTCAAGGCCAACGTCACATGAATGCTCGCGTCCTATACTTATCTAACCAAAAACGAAAGTGGCGAGAGGTATTGTGCTGGCCACAACAAATTTTTTACTATAATAAAAAACTTATTAATAAAATCTGAAATATAGGGATAGCAAACCACTCAAAATAAAAATGTATTTTACATTTCTAGTCATTTATTTAACAACTAATCATGTGCAGTATTAAATTAAATAATGGGGTAGACACTCCAAATAAAAACTCCACTACCCTGTCCTTAAATAACGCGGAAACCAACCCGAACGCGAAAAAGTATCGGCAACATATTAATTATATTTTACCTAACTTTATATTTTATCCTAGCTTTAAAATGCAAAAAAAAAAAAATTTTAATGTAATATTAGCGAAAAATTAATCACGACTTTAATAACTAAAACTATTGCTGCTTTCTTGTGGTTGTAGATTGGTCTTAAAGTCTTTAAAGCCTTAGACAAAGCTTTAAAAAAGCCCTGCTGTTGATCTGCCTTTACCCTCCTTGGAAATTTCGCTGGAACCCTATATTGTAAACCGTACTTGTTTAAAAATATTTTTAAACAAATACAATTTTGTTGGGGAAAACCTATCACTGAACGAACAGATATTTATTTAAACTAACTTAAATATATATAATAAAAACAAACTAAGTTTCGCTGATTTATTTACTATCTCATAACGAATTACAACGCCCGGTATGTTAATGACGTAGATATAGATATGCACAATGTGCCTCAGAAAAAAACATAGAAGAAACTATGATTATTTGAATTAAATTCAACAACATAAATCATATTTTCAGGCGAAAAATAAATTTACTTTTGTGTTATGTTGAAAAAAATAGCAAAAAAGCGACAGTGAAGAGACGCACTAATATAACGACTTACATTGTTGAACACAGCTCAGCTACCAGCAAGAAGAATCAGCTACGTCCCAAGACGTCTCAGCGGCCCCAGGACGGCTCCTTGCAACAGCAAACTCCAAGAAACTTTTTTTCATTCACTGGAACTCTGAAACACAAAAATAATTTATTTTAAAACACAAGTATTTCAATAATAAAACATGTTAACAGCATAAATAACTATTAAAACATTTAAACTATTGTTTAAAATTACCATTGTTGCTAATTTGCAACAATATACAACAATATTTCACTATTAAAACAATTAAAACATGGCTAGTTGTGTTTGTTGAGAAGAAATATAGGACTGGCGAACCGACAGTGGCGTGGTTATTAGATAATGACTCTATTTAATGAATAATTAAATATTAAAATAAAATTATATTTATTACTTTCCGTCGTTGCGTCACCTTTAGTTAAGGAAGGTATTGTTTTTGGTCAAAAAATTCGATGGTGTTTTAATGAATAAGCACGTTTTAGAGTCCCTAAAATACGAATTTACTGTTTTTACGATGAATATTTATATCATTATCATTAGTGATATCTATGTACAAACAAAGCACATCCATCAATGCCATGGTGATATATTTTTTTTATTTAGAAACAAGAAAACAATGTCTTGGCTATTGCTACTAATTTATAAAAAAAAATTAAAATTATTAATGAACCAAAAACAATAAAAAACAATTTTAATTCTTAACAAATTTGCTCTGTATAGTTTTTCTCGTAAAATGAACATATCAGGAGATTACAAAAAATATGGGTATATATGTTAAATCCCAATGTTCACCCCTAACTGCCACCATCCGGAATATTAAATTCCGAATCTAATATCCAGAAATATACTGAGATCTATTCCAAGATTTGGATCAATAATCAGATCAATATTTTATAACTAGATCAAAATTAAATCGATTGAAAATTGAACAAATTCATAAAAAATAAACACAATTTCGTATTAATATAAAACTTGAAATTATAAATATACAACCAGACAACCAGGGCAAATAATATTTATTGAAATTATTTTTATTAACACAAATAACATCGTTTGAATACTGGTAGACATACAAATATAAAAGAAAATTTAGCTATTTATACACAGTTCAATAAAATTCCAAAATAAAATTTTGATTTTAAACTCACCGTTCAAAACAAAATTCTGTAAACATGCACTAAACAGTTCAACGAAAACTACGTGTTTCATAAAAAAATCTGCTTGAAATATGTTGAATTCAGGTTCAGCAGGACTTCAAAAACTATATCACGACAATAATAAAGACATAATAACAATTATTATCATATTTCTGGCACGGTTTCATCAGTTTTTCCTTTCATATCAGTTTTTGTATCGCGGAACACGTGTTTGCATCATTGTTCATTGCCATTACGTAGACGCAACGCTTTGCTTTGAGGAAGAAGGCTAGGATTGGTTGAATTAGATTAGGTGGGGTCACGTGGTTCAACAACAAATTCATTTGAAATATGTAAAAATGTATTTATTTCAGACGAAAGAAAAATGAATTTATTTTTGTTTTTGTAATGTGTGATACAAATTATGAATTTGTTGTATATTAATATGTTATAATAAGCTATTTTACAGTATCTATAATTTTATGGCAGGCAGGAAATTGAATAAAATACCGGTTAATAATTTTTGTTTAAAAATCGATTTTCAAGGATGGTTTAATAGTTGCCAAACCGATTATTCAAACCGGGTTTTATGCCTGCTAAATTAACCGTTTTACGTAATTTTTTCAAGTCGCGTTTACATTAAAATTCATAGTTCATCTTCTTCTACTAGATTTTTTTTAAAAAAATTGATATAGGACCCATTACATATTTTATTGTATTTCAACAGTTTAATTTATCGAAAATAACAAGGCGGCTTTTATAGGAATGGCTTTTGAAAAACAAAACAATTAGTTTTATAAAAAATCGTTGAAATGATATTAAATAATACCTAAAAGAACTATTTTACAATATTTATTGTATTTATTTTAAAAGCAAACCATATTTTAGAAACGAAATTGGAATAGGTCACTAGATTCTAGGCTAAAATATAATTTTGTTATATGAAATAATACGAGATTTTGGTTTGCAATTTCTGAAGGTACTTTTGCGTGATGAATTTGCAGAAGTACTCAAATACCCCATGGAATTGGAAAATCACGAAATTTAGAATGAAAAATTATGATATTTCACATTAATGTACATATAATAATAATATTAATAATATTTATTACGCTTTTTCATTATTTATATTTATTTATTATATCTGCTTGTCAAAGGTCAAAGCTAAGAAAGTCACATGACTGCTCGCGCCCTATGGTATTTAATATATCATTTATACCTACACTCTACATTAAAAATTCTATTTATTAGATTTTTTAAATTTAAATTCATTCGACTCTTCTAATTTTTCGAGATGTTTCGAATACATTGTCGGGATTGATAGTATTTTTAAAGGGTGTATGTAATATACCTAAAATTTTAAATATTTAACTATTAATACAATAAGAAATATGTATGTATTTTCCAGAAAAAGTCTTCAGTAATGTTTCCCGATTTCTGATACTGACATTTATCTGTCCGTTACAAACATTTTAATTTTTATTTATTATTATAGTTTTCCATGGCATTACTTGGGCTGTGAGATTTATTACAACAGATTATTTTATATATTATATTTTTTTATCTATAAATCAATAAAAGATATAATATAATATTTAAATGTATCAAATAGAGAATTTAATCTTATTTAATATTTGCAGGAACAATTTTTTTCTAAAAGAATTATTTTAAGAATCTGCTACTTTCGGTTGTCCAATTACTGCCAAAGCCTTTTTTTAACTCTTCCCATTAATGTCCGAATGAGAAATACTTAGTCAAACAAATATTAAGTCTTACAGTTTTTGAGAAATGGTCCTTCCAACATCCACACACACACAGGCACACACAGAGACATCATCGTAAAAATATTAAAATCGGATTGTAGGGACATTAAAACGTGCTTATTAATTAATATCTGGATATGCGATTTTTAGCATGAATTCAATACCTCTCTTAGCGAGAGGTTAAATTTATATGGGGTTAAAATAATATTAGAGGGGATTCTATTTAAAAATATGTTCATTTTAATTGGGCCACCTATCTCGAGAACTATAAGAGCTCAAAGAAGTTTAAATGGGCAAACAATTTCTATTTTAAGCTGGGTCCACATAGAAACGAAACGTTAGCTAAAAGTGTTTGCTAAAATGTTCGCTAACAAATTTGTTAGTTGTAGAATGATCCTACTAACATTTTGCAACATATAATAACAATGCTTCAAAGAATTAAATGTTGATGCAGGACTTGTGAACATAAAATGTATATTTTGTATTATAAAAATAAGTAGTGAATAATTTTTCTGCAAATTAGTGTCCTGGTAAGGAAGTTTGGATCCAATTAAATTTATTAAATATTAAAAATTTGATGGTGACATTCATATAAAAATTTTAAAGCCACTGTCGTCTTCGATTTGCAAATTGAACAAAAGGAAACTTGTATTTCTTTTCTTAAAACTGTGCCAAACGTATTTTGTTGTTCTAGTTTGGAATTATATAGGGTAGTGACTTATAAAATAAGTCATTCATAATTTCCTACTTCCCTAATTATTTTGGGGAAAAAAACTTCAATTAAAAGTTGTAGGGCATACAATTTTGCATATGAACCAAGAAACAAAATTAATTTTGTGTACCTTGTAACGGTAGAAATTAGGTATGAAAATGTCGCAAAATCACCCCAAAAATAACAATAGCCATGGAATTGAAACAAAATATATAAAAAAATGTTAACGATTTATCTGTCAAGGTAGGTTAATTTATTATTTGTAATATCTGTCCCAGTGAACAAATATCAATTTAAATGAACAAATAATTGTTAACTGGAACAGAAATTAGAAATAATACTTATTAAACATAAATTACCCTAACATGACAGATAAACCGTTAGACATATGTAATTTATTTTGTCTCAATTCCATGGCCATTGCTATTTTTGAGGTGATTTTCAATATTTTCATACCTAAGTTCTGCCGTTACAAGGAATACAAAATTAATTTTGCTTATTGATTCAGATACAGAATTTTATGCTCTACAACTTTTATTTGAAGCTTTTTACCTAAAATAATTAGGGAAGCAAGAAATTATTAAAGTCTGATTTTATATGTTAAAGTCCTATGTTCGGCTGTACCGGGCACCACCCTGTATGTTAACTAATATTATTGCCAACAATTATTCACGAACTATGTTGATGAACATTTGTTCGCTAACAAAAAAGTTAGGGAACAATGTTCGTTTCAATGTGAACCCGGCTTTTAATATTTAACACCAAATATTACAATTTGATTACGTAGGGGTGTTAAAATATACATAAAAGTTGTACACGTATACATTATACATACTGAGGAACAATATATTCAACAAGGTATAAAAAAGGCAAAACCTCATAAACATCTCATTTATAAAACACATTTTCCCTTGGAAAAAATGATGTAACTTACCGTCTGATGACATATTTTCAACACAGGTGCCTTCGTCTAAATTCTAAATACGCTCGTATTTGTATAAATGTTCATATTTCACTTTAAATATTAATATTTACTGGACAGATATATACGTCCATCCGCTCCAACGTCTCCCAAGATTGTAAGTCGTGCCAAGGCGTACCAGTCTGCCACTTTAAACAAGTTACGGTCGCTCACGGCAACACAAATTAATGTAAAATAAAATGATATTTTTTAAAGATTTATAAAAATTATATATAAATGTATAAAATGTAAAAATATTTTTTTAATAAAATACAAATAGTGTAAAAATAATTCAAATTATTTTTTATTATATATTTACCTATAACGAGTGAATTAACAAATAGGCATATATTTATCTCTTTCTTTTGCAAAGGCTATAAGAGTGTGCGATAAGGATGGATATAACACGCTTGTCTTTCAAAAATTCATATTGTTTCGACTAAGTTAGGACATTCCACTTTAAAACGATGCTCGTTGTTGATAATACTTTCGCTGTAACGTACGTTTATCTATTAATTCAGATACATTACCTTGATTCATAGCCGTACGATTAACGTTAATTTAGTATCACTGACATTGACACTGTCAATAATCTAATCAGTATCTTATTTTTCACATATTTGGTTTTACATTTGCTAATAAACTTACCAGTTGACTTATTTTTGAATTTGCCAGAATGGGCGAAACAAAAATTTTAATCCATACAATTCGTAGATGACCTTGATCTTTGAAAATTTTTGCTTTATACTTTGATTCACGAATGATGACTATTCAAGGTCATTTGTTCGAAGAAAGAGAAAAATTATTTGACGTACAGTAAAATTTTTGAAAGATGTCCGATCAAGGTTGTCTACGAATTGTATGAATTCAGATTTTTGCTCCGCCCATCATGACAAATTCAGTAGTGTCGTTTGCTTAGTTTTTATGAGGGTACGTAAGATACTACTGTTATTATATTATTATAAAAATATATATTACAGAAAAAGCATTCAAAATTCAAAAATAAGTCAACTAGTAAGTTTATAAGTAAATGTAAAACCAGATATGTTAAAAATAAGATACTGACACAATGTCAGTGTCAGTGACTCTGACAGAATATAACGTTGTACGTACGGCTATGAATCCAGGTAATGTATCTGAATTAATAAATAAACTTACGTTACAGCGAAAGTATTATCAACAACGAGCATCGTTTATAAATAACTTAGTCGAAACAATATGAATTTTTGAAAGACAAGCGTGTTATATCCATCCTTATCACACACTCTTACAGCCTTTGCAAAAGAAAGAGATAAATGTATGCCTATTGGTTAATTCGTTCGTGATACAGGTGCCCTTGATCGGACATCTTTCAAAAATTTTACTATATGTCTATGTAGTTTATGTTGTGTAACAAATATATGTAAATGATGACATTACTTTCCAACACATTACAAATAATAATGACGTATGTCGTAGAGTTACAGATATCTAATTATCTACTGCACTGCCCTCTGTCCTAATAGTTACCCAGTGACGTTGACATTTAAATCAAATTATTATTCCATTGTTTTTGTCAAGTCTATGTTTTTGGGTTTTGCAAAATCATAAGTGAAGAGCATAAATCTTTGAGAAAGGCATTATTTAAAAAAGTAAATTACACTAATTTTTTCAGTTAAAACGTATCCATAAATATTTCATGTTGCACGTCTATGTATACGAAATGAAGTTATCTGGAAGTAATATTACACCATACAGCTAATAAATGACCTTGAATTGTCATCTTTAGTGAATCAAACTATACCTCGATTTTTCATAATCTCTGTTTTAAGACAGGAATAGGTTTAATTCAGGGAATAGGTTTTCAAAATAGAAACAAAATTTATACAGGGTGGTCCATGGGTCTGTACTTTTTTTACTCAATTATTGTAAATAATACCATTTTTTCCAAAGTTTATTTTTAATTAAAATACCCACACATCTGCAGTAAAAGTCTTATTCATTATAGTCCTAAACTGATTAATATATTAGCGTATTTTTATTAATAAATAATCACACAGAAAATAAACTTTGTTTAAAAAAAAAATTCGGTAATATGTAAAATAATCGAGTAAAAAAAATACAGACCGATGGATCATCTTGTATATACTATTTAAAAATCGACTGTTTATTATAATACGGTATAAATAATTATATCCTATCGAAAAGTAGCACAATATTTACAAAATATAATAAATAACTTAAAATTATCTTAAAATAGCACTTGATAATGAAAACGTTTACAAATTTCAATTTAAAAAATAAAGAAATTAGGAACAATTTCATGTTTCACATTCCACAATATTTTCGTTCATTTTTCATTGGTATGTCGAGGAATTACAGCGTTTGAATCACAATAGAAAGTAAGCGGAGCACCATCACCAAACCATCACCACTACCCAAGACCGGCATGATCATAATTCGACTCATACATCGAAAACAAACTTATAAAAACGGAGATTGCACAGATTGTTTTATTATGAACATGCCATTTTACTACTTAAATAGAGTACCATAAGAAATTGCTATATATAAATATTGCTTTGTCAGTCAAATGACACTAGATTTGACATCTCATACCATGTTAACGATATCACAGATTTGGCAAACTTGTGATTCTTAAACGATGCAACGTTAACATAGCAGAAAGGTCAAATTTATCAGTACAAAAATATTATTTATTAATTAAAGCCTATTGTTCAAGCAATATGCTTGCTGGGTGTCATCCACTTTTTAATCATATAACAAAAGAATGTGCTTATATAGAGAAGAACTAATAAGGCACAAGTCACTCCTAAGGCAAGAACAGATGTCTTGGTTGGACACGGTTCAATTATTGTAACTGTCTTGTCAGCTACAAAAAAAATACATTAGTCAAATGTTAAAATATCATATAATAATATATATTACCGAAATCTGCGCTCGACGCTTCGCTTCTCAAGAAGTCGGACTGTTTCTCATCTCCGAAGTCTAACACTAAGATTTCTTGACTAAGAGTCATATCTTCTTCTTTATCTTCGTCGGTAATGTTGTTCACGGATCTCCTTCTTCTACCCCAAGATTCAATTGAATCTCTACCCCAGTTGCATACAGCCTGAAAACAATAAGAAATGCAATTATATTAATATACATTTTTACCTTCCGTCACCTTTAGGTAAGGAAGGTATTGTCTTTGGTCAAAAAATTCAAAGATGAGTTTTAGTGAATAAACACGTTTTAGGGTCCATATAATAAGATTTTACCATTTTTACGATGATGTCTGTACGTATGTATGTGTGTCTGTGTGTGACGAAAGTTTCGGCTCCCATAACTTCAATACCACGATTCCAAAAATTATATTTTTTTCGTATTCCTCAAGTTTACATCCAGAAGAACAACTGATTAGATTTTGGTTATAATTGGTCAACCGGAAGTAGTCTCATTTGAAGATTTAACAGTTAAATTTGATTTATTGACATTTAACGTTATTATAACTTAAAGAATATATTATTCTCTATACGATTTGATTACAATTTATACTTCATATTCAATAGATACAGAGTTAAAAAAATTAAAGAAATTAAATTTTATAATTCAGCCAGCTATGCCAAACTTGGGAACTAGTAATATATTCATATAAATCAAATTGACAGATGTCAGTATCAATAAAAAGTAAATTAATGTGGCAGATATGAGGATGTTGAAGTAGATATTGGGGAATACACGGAAAGATACGGTAAGAAAATAACTCTAGTGTTACAAGTTTTTAGAAAGATACAAGAAAGACGATTACATTGGTTTGAACATGTCATGAGGAGAAATGAAGAATTATATTGGAACAAGAATGAATAGTTTAGTAATAGGACGTTAAAGAAACAGAGGAAGACCAAAGATAAGATGGAAGGACTGTATTGCGGAAGATTTGAGAGAAAAGGAACTGAATGAGACATACAAAAATAGCGACCCCTAACGAATGGGAAAAGCTAAAGAAGAAGAAGATGCCAGTGTCAAGTGCAATTTGAATAGTTTGTTTATGAAATAATTTTACTGGAAATTTAGAATCTTTTATAAGAAAAATTATGGAATTTATACATAATACACGAGAATAACGGAAGGTATTGTGCTGGCCACAACAGATTTTTTTCCTATTGCTCAAGTTTACATCCAGAAGAACAAGTGATTAGATTTTGACTATAATACATGAAATTATACTTACTGGTTCACAGGGTCCTAAGCAATACTTGACATTACATTGAAAGATGACACCATACGACTCGGTAAATCTAAAGGCCTCGTATACAGACTGCAGCGCGTTTCCATCTGGAGTGAAGCTGGGAAAAATTGTGGGATCCACGGGACATCCTTCGTCGTCAATAATTTGAAATGTGCTTTTTGAATCCTTCGCCATAGCCACACAACTTCGGGCGAAAATACCGTAAGGAGCTAAAAAAAAAATAGTTGTTAGCACTCTTCTCATTTTTTAATGAATATTTGAAGAATCTATAATAATATATTATAACTTACTATCTTCAGGAATTTCAATGCGGAAAGTGAGCTTGTCTCCAATACGAACAGTCTCGACTTCACGATTGCGGCTGTCCAGAATTCTAATTCTTGGTGGAGGAGCTTCAGGAGCAGAAGTAATACTAATCATTTCAGGATCTCTGAAAAATAATTTCATTAGTGATAAATTTTCAACTGTTATATTATTCTATAAGTATATTATTGAATATTATGTGCTCCAGGCGCCAAAATATCACCGCACGGCGCTGTCAATATTTGATAATTATAATAAAAAACAAATAAAATACCTGATGGGCATCATTCCAAATGTAATATTTTTCGGTGACATATCATAAGTACATTTCACTTTGTATATCTTGTCCGCTTTGGTCATGACAACGCTGTGATGTTGAAGAACAACGGTATTACTGTATACTCCGGTCTGAAATAAATAATATTTTATTTAACAAACACCACTTTTTAATCTGGTAACAATTAACAGACCACTGACTGCGTGTTACAATCCTGCCCAGTCATTGTAAGGTCCAATCGGAATAAATCGCTGTTAACTACATCAATGTTACATGTTTCCGAACGTCCCAGAGCGTAAATTCTACCGTTGAATGGTTTGTTTGTTCTGACCTGCACGGCAATTTTCGTATCTTTGCAGTTGACGGACACTAGAAAGAAAATATTTTTTTTATTGAATACCTACAGTTTGCATACAATCAAATTGTTTGTTCGATGTACAATTATACATCGCATAATGCCGACAATAAACCGCAAGCAGACATGTGTCTCGAGCCATCTCGAGGTGCTTGGAATCAGCAGTGGGATCGCACCGTTTAAAGCTATAGAAACAAAGCGATAGAAAAAAAACAATAGAAATGAAATTTGATATCGCGCCGTATCGTTTTGCAGAATAGAAATGTAATTCGGCTTTCGTCTCCTTTAGTATTCTCTTTTGTAACAAAATCGATGGTGAGTTTTTAATGAATAAGCCTAGAAAACGATTATACTATTTTTACGAGAACATAAATCATAAGTCATGTGACATGTTTTCCACCAATCAACATTCAGAATCTCCCTAGTTACATGTCTATTACAGCAATGATAAAAAGAAAGAAATTATTACTTTATTTATAATCGTTACTATTGTTTTCTTTATTTACAATATTGTCAGTTAATTTTGAGTATAAAAATTAGTTATAACAATAATTCAAACTCAGATATATTAAATAAAACTGGTAAGTACCATGTTTTACTACAATATGAATATGTACATCAAAAGTTAGGTTAGTAGCACACACAATGTGTTACAAAATTTCATTATATTCTCTCATTAAATATAAGCTCTTGATATGATTAATAATCGAGGATATTGCTCGTGAAACCGAAGCAGCACATTTCACTCGAGTTATTATATTACGTATGATGATATCTGTATGTATATATTTATTTATTATTATTATTATTTGTTCTTCCTTTGGGCGATTAACAAAATAGAATGTCATTAAATTTATGTAATACTACCACCATCTATCAGTTACTTGGCTACGCATAAAGCTCTCGGGTACTTACCATCATAACAAGTTCCGGTTTTGTCGCAATTAACATCGCTTCTTGTAAGGTTGTTCAAATTACTATCTTCCGTAGTTTCAAAAACAACTGGTAAAGTATTTTCAGAAGGACTGCCTGTATTTACACTCTCTGGAAAATAAGTATAACTTTTTATTTTTTTATTTAATCATTATAGTAGTCGTGAAGATTATCAAACTCGGCTTAATGTTAGTTATGATCCTGTATTATATTTTTTTATCTATGATAGTGCGTAAAATTGATATTTAGATGTTAGTTTTAAGTTTGTAAAATGGTTTCATTAGTCACGGGTTGCCGAGCAACGAATTTCTCTTATTTTAAAAACTAAAACTCATAAGGTTTGTCATTTATTTAAATATCTCCAAGTTGATCCCCACGTCATTAATTTCTGATGCAAGAATTGCTAAACTTTTATCTACCATCTTTGTCGTACACACATGACATATATGAGACTTTTATTTGATATCTCATTATCGTTGGTGTTTCGAAGGGGTATACGCTATATCCGTCCAACCGACGGCAAAAAATGAAAAAAAAAACTGTATTGTAACCGCGGTAACAAAAAATATTCATGTCATTTTATCAATCATGTGATAAAAATGCTTTTTTGATTCTGGCATCGATAATTTGTGTTTCGTTGTGTGTTGATAGATTTGTTGATTCTTGGTATTATATTGTGCATTTTGCTATTGCTAAGATGGTGTTTCTAAGATTGCCGACAATTATTGCAACATATTGCTTTTGGACAAGATAAAGTGGTATATGTATATATTTCATCCATTATACTTCAATTTGTTTAGTATTGCTAAATAACTATTTATGCTTCGAATTTTGATAACAAAACTGACACAATATATGTTATATTTATTATAATACTGTCAGTTTTGACATTACTTCATAATTATTCAATTGATTTATTGCAAAATAAATGTCTTTTCCAAACGATTTCGCCCGATTTCACCCAACAATATGACGTCATCAATTCCCTCCCACCCTGGCGATTTGAATCATATGGTTACGATTGATGACGTGGGGATCAAGTCGTGGAAACGAAATTTAGTATTTGTGGCGTTTCAGTGCAAAAAAATCCTTCAATTTAAGTTGGTATTAATTTTTGTGGAAATATTTACGTCGATTCATGCAGTGTGACATATCTCCTAAAATTTGGATCGATCGCTACTGATTTGCGATAGTCGATCTTGGTTGATCGATTGTATTCTACTCAGTGTCATCAAAAATCACGCGCCACAATACGTTACTTTACGGCTTACGTTGTATAAATTCACCATAAAATTTATCTTAGTACGCCATGTGTAAAAAGTTTTTATATTAATCTTACTTTCGCAATGATTTTCATAGTAAATCCCAATACGTTCCCCGTTATCCAGCAAGGGCCTTTCAGCATTGAGATAAGTGCTAGGACCATCAGGCAAGCTCTTATGATCCAAATGAAACAATTGGCAATTATATTGAGCACCAATTGGAGGTCCACGGTACAAATACGACCGGCATAGGAACTCATTTTCGATTTCGCAAGCAAGCCGGCAAGCTGAATCACTTGTCACTTGCAATTCTTTGTCGACGTAGTAGTGGAGTCCTGCATATTGAGTAACTTTGTCTTCTGTTACTCCAACTTTGGGGACTTGGAAGCTTCTGTTCCCCTTGCAAGCTTGGTTGGGCTTAAGGCATAAATTTTCAAAGTAGTCGATTCCTTGAGCATCGACAAATTGTACAAACTGACCAATAGTACGGCGGTCAGAATCACTTAATTGGCACTGGAGAGTAGCGTAGTTATATTCCACTGATCTACACATAAACCGATGCTAGAAGAAATAAACAGAATAGGTATAAAATATTGGATTTTTCTATTATATAAGACTGGAAGTATAGGTATCGAGAGAAAATAAATTGAGCTACCCTTGATAAGGGAGGTACAGTAAAATTTTTGAAAGATGTCCGATCAAGGTTGTCTACGAATTGTATGAATTCAGATTTTTGCTCCGCCCATCATGACAAATTCAGTAGTGTCGTTTGCTTAGTTTTTATGAGGGTACGTAAGATACTACTGTTATTTTATTATTATAAAAATATATATTACAGGAAAAGCATTCAAAATTCAAAAATAAGTCAACTAGTAAGTTTATAAGCAAATGTAAAACCAAATATGTAAAAAATAAGATACTGACACAACGTCAGTGTCAGTGACTCTGACAGAATATAACGTTATACGTACGGCTATGAATCCAGGTAATATATCTGAATTAATAAATAAACTTACGTTACAGCGAAAGTATTATCAACAACGAGCATCGTTTATAAATGGAATGTCCTAACTTAGTCGAAACAATATGAATTTTTGAAAGACAAGCGTGTTATATCCATCCTTATCACACAATCTTACAGCCTTTGCAAAAGAAAGAGATAAATGTATGCCTATTTGTTAATTCGTTCGTGATACAGGTGCCCTTGATCGGACATATTTCAAAAATATAATGTATAGGGATCGTGCTAAAAATCGCATATCGAGATTTTGGTAAATGACCACGTTTTAAGGTCCCTACAATCCAGTTTTAACATTTTCACGATGATGTCTATGTGTATATGTGTGTGTGTGTGTGTGTGTGTGTGTGTGTGTGTGTGTGTGTGTGTGTATGTGTATGTGTGGATGCTCTTTACGCACTAACTCAAATACTGGCGTTTAGAAAATTTTGAAACCTTGTATTTCTACCTTACTCTTATATGGAAAGATGCCATTAGATTTTGGAGTAAACCAGAAAATCAAAAATGGCACTTTACTGGGAGCTCAAAATAGTTTTTCTTCAAAAAATATCTTTATTTTCTCGAGATTTATATTATATAAAAATTAAAGATTATTAAATTTTCTACAGGTTTGCATTAATACTTTTTCTATATATTTTATGGATAAATTTATAAATCTATAATTTTAATCCCGAAGCCTGCGCTTTAAACACAACTCATTCACATGGTTACACAATTCAGATCTCAAATGTTTGTAACTGACAGATATATGCCACTGTCAACAAATTAACCATTTCAAATAATAATATTAACGTTTTAAAAAGAAAATAGTAAATGGAACAACATGGAAAGGAACTTAATACAGTTTCCAGCATAAGTAAATATGTAAAAATATAGGTAAGATAATAAAAACATATATCATCACGGCATGTTACCCATTGATGGGTGAGCCAATCTGCTTTGTACGCAGATGTCGGTAATAATGATGACATATTTGTTCCGTGCAGGCGTTTATCAGGCGTCACTTCACGCGAATCTTGGGAACTGGTTCCGACCGATACCAAATATTTTAGAATTTTAACAAAATTGATCCGTGTGGGTAAAATTAAACGGGAGGTATTGTATTGGCCACATCAGATTTTTACCTCTCGCTAAGAGAGGTATTGGATTCATGCTAAAAATCGCATATCCAGATTTGAATGAATAAGCACGTTATAAGATTCCTAGAATCTGATTATAACATTTTTACGATGATGTCTGTGTGTGTGTGTGTGTGGTTGTGGGAGGTACGATTTCTCAAATTCTATAAGACTAAAGACCTGTGTAACTACGGAATCCTTAATCTAACAGTAATGGGAAGAGTTGAAAAGATTTTGGTAACAATTGGTAGTTTAAAAAAAAAATTAAATATTATTTTTTGAAAATTTGTTACTACAAATAATAAAGATATTTAAATTCTTAATCTGACACATTTAATTTTTTTATTATTTCTCGTATAGGTTTGGAGATATAGTATATAATAATATAGAATAATCTGTTGTTAATAAATCTCGTCCAAAAAACATTTGCGATATTTCAATTTTTGTAATTGACAAATAAATGCAAATTTTTTTGGGTAGTACGAATATATTTAATATATATATTATTGTATTATTAATTATGTATTTAACTTATAGCTATGTTAATAATACATATATCCTTAAGAAATACCGCTAATACCGTCAATGAATTTGAAGAATTTTGAACTATTTTCCTGAAATAACTATTCGCCCAAGGAGCATGGATTCTGTTGTTTCTCTAATGGGTTATGAAATGAAAATCATACTTACTTCATTAAGGCAGGCAGCAAGGCAAGCCTCTTTAGTGGAAGTGTAGATTAATGCATTGTCTAATCCACGAATCATTTTGTTGGGAACTCGCTCGAAAGCCCAGGGTCGAAGACATACATTCTCCGAACGGATTTGTATCTTCGACATGTAATACATGTTATTTGATCTTTGAGCAGTCGCAGTAGGATTGCTCGAAGATGTTTCATTTTGAAGCTGACATAACGTATCTTGAATGGGTGTAAGAGGATTCAATACAAAACTAAAGAAAGGAAAAAAAATCTCAGTTACAATTCCCACAAATTTCAAGGTTTTGATGAAGAAATGATTATAATCTTGTATTAGTTACATGTTGGAAACTGTGGTATGAAACGTCCAATTTAATAAAATTTATTCATACTGGATCAGTAAGGTCTTCATCAAAACCTTGAAGTTTTCAATTTGATCCTTTACGAATACATTAGTATCTCACCTAAAAGCTGCCGCCTGGCAATCTGGCTCTTCTCGACACCATCCCTGGCATTCGTAGAGTGACAAGTTTTTTACTGTGTAATAAGTTGTTCCTCTATAATCGAAGTCAGTTAATTTCTCAAATGCTATTTTTCCTGAAATAATTATTGGTTCATTCACTGTGACTAATATTTAAATTGTTAGATTTTTTTTTTAAATTGTTATATTCAAGACATTTATTTGCACTAGTTTAATTAGGTGCGTAATTTTTAAATTAACACTGCCTATTATGTATATTTTTTTAAATGGGAACATATATTGAAAATAGCCTAAACTTTTTCCTTATTTTATATGCTTTTCAACGATGTATAACAAGTCTACATGAATAAAAGAAGAATTATTAATTTATTGAGGTGAAAAAATTGAATCATATATATCATCATTTGTTTATTTTGATTTTGTCTATTAATTAAGTTCTTAAAATTATTTTTAGTCAATTTTTTTCGGATGTATAAGATATAACATATATTAATTGTAATTTTAAATTTACTTGTGGGTAATTTCTCGACTGTGATGTGGATAAGGTGTTAACAATTACTCGAAAGTTCAGTCAAATAGCATGATGTACATTATTGTTAGTTCTTTGATTTGATTTCCATTTCTTGAGATTTAGCCCAAATAAGCGTCTACCCCGATTAACCATTAGCTCAATTAAGCGAAATCGACTCTATTTAAAATTTGTTTTTTCTAATTCCGTGCCCAACCCCCACCCCCTATTATAATTTTGTAAATCCGCCACTGTCTAGTTAATGATAAGTTTAAAATAAATTTAGTTTTGTTTGCATAACTGTACTTTTATAAATTTTAAAAGTCTAGAAATATGTACATATATGCACATGCTCTCTTCATAAATGAGTACTTTGTAACAGTAAATTCTCTTGAAATTACAAATTAAATTGATACAATAACAACTAAATAGTATAATTATATTGAAATTACAAGGTGAACTTTACCTAAGGCGGCATAGACATTCTGTATTGCTATCGAAGATAATGCGAGTATAATAACGAGATTCATCTTGGGAACGAACTACCTGAAACAAATAAAACAAATGTTAATACCGAGCGAGAGGTTATATAGGAATGAAATACATCCAAGTTTTATATTCATACATTTACTCAGGTATTCAAAAATACAGTAATGTGTATGATTACAAGCGAACTTACTTAAAAGCGTTTTCTAGTTGTAGTTAATCGTAAAGTAAATTTATAGTGCAAAAAAAACGTGCAAAAATATGAAATGATAGTTATTACTTCCTTGTACGTAAGTAAAGGAAGTATTGTAATCGCGAAAAATTTCGGTTTTCAGATTTCAGCGGAAATATCCATTTTGATCATCCCTGAATCCATTTTGACTAATTTCGTCGTGACGTCTGTACGTACGTATCTCGCATAACTCAAAATCGGTAAGCCGTAGAAAGTTGAAATTTTGTATTTAGGACTGCTATAACATCTAGTTGTGCACCTCCCTTTCTGGTTAATACACAATTTCCAGAAGTGGCACTTTACATGAAGCCAATAATAGATTTTAATGAAAAACTGTTTTAAAATATAATCCAAAACTTTTCAAATTTGGTATACAAGACTTTTATGTCAATCGAAATAACATAATAGATTTTGGTTAAAATAGGCTAACCGGAAGTGGTACATTACTTGAAGTTGTTAACAGTTTTTCTTGAATAAAATGATTTTATGATTTTAGAAATAAATGCTTCAAAGAAAAGTTTTAGAGAATTAATTTCTGCGTCTAGCACATCAAGTATTATTAAATTAGCCCTTTGTATAAGCGAGATATGTAAATTTAAAAATTATATACTTTTTGTTTTTGTAATAAAGCTTGCTATGGATTAGGACAAAAAATAAAAAAAAAGTTCATGTCAAATTACGTTAAATACGTGCAATTTTATGATTCGTACAATAACAAATATTATATTTTTATTGTGAAATTAGTCATATTCATTGTTTTAATCAAATATTTCTTTGTTGTAATCAAAACTCTCTTTAAAAACTTCCTTTATGGTCGCTATATATCTTACTGTTTTGAAGTTAAAATTAATATTTTGTAATTTATTTATTAAAAAAATATGTATAGTTTAATAATCGTACAAGGAAGTCGTGTGGTGTCCACATCAGATTTTTTTTTACTTTCCGTCACCTGTAGGTAAGGAAGGTATTGTATTTGGTCAAAAAATTCAATGGTGAGTTTTTAATAAATAAGTATGTTTCGAGGTCCTTAGAATAAGAGTTTAATATTTTTACGATGATGTTGTATGTGATAACTACACAATTCCAAAAATCTGATGTGGCCAGCACAATACTTCTCGCCACTTCCGTTTTTGGTTACATAAGTATAGGCCGCAAGCAGTCATGCGACATTGTTGGCCTTGACAAGCAGATATGCGGGCCCGTGTCAGAATGACAATTAGTAATTATGTACATGGATGTCAAGTGTCAGAATTATTCATTAAAAATTTCAAGATTTTCTAAATTCACGTAGTTAATTTGTCAGCAGGAATGTGGAATTTACTTGTCAAGGAAAATAAACCATATGGAATTGAAAAATCACTAAATTTAGAATGAAATATTATATTTGACATCTATATACATAATTACTAGCTAATATTCTGACACGGGCCTCCATATCTGTTTGTCAAGGCAACAAACTCACATGACTAACACGCGCCCTACTGTATTTAATATTTCTTGTATATCTACACTCCACACCAAAAATTCTACTTATATATTTAGATTTTTTATTTTTAAGTTCATTCTATGAATTTTGTCCTACTCTGCTAATTTTTTGAAATGTTTCCAATTCATTGTCGGGATTGACAGTATTTTTGAAGGGTACTATACCTATAATTTTAAATATTTTACTATTAATACAATACGAAATAATATAATATATGTACTTCCCACAAAAAAATTATCTGTCAGAAACTTTTTCATTTTTCAATTGGTTTCCATGACATTATTTGTGCTATGAGATTTATTACAACAGATTATTATATACCTTATATTTCTTTTTTTTCTAAATCTATAAAAGACATAATAAAATATTTATATGTATCAGATAGAGAATTTCCTCTTCTTTAATACTAGCAAGAACAAAATTTTTCAAAAAACAATATTTAGATGAATTTTTTAATAATCTGCTACTTCCGGTTGTCCAATTATAACCAAAACCTTTCCAGACGTATAGTTAAACAGATATTAAGTATTATAGTTTTTGAGAAATCGGCCTTCCAACATCCCCACATACACACACACACACACACACACACACACACGCACACACTCACATACACAGCCATCATCGTAAAAATATTAAAATCGGATTGTAGGGATCGTAAAACGTGCTTAATCTGTTAGCGAGGGGTAAAAATTACATTTTTTTCGTATTTCTCATTCTCATATCTACATGAAGAATTAATTAGATTTTGATAGCAATTAAACAACCGGAAGTACGTTAATTTGAAGCTTTTAGCTTTTTAAATGTATTTAGAGATGTTGCAGTTAAGTATTGTCTGGTTCACGAAATATGATTATTCAATCTCATTTATTAGACTATAACAAAAGATCATATCTGCAACTAATCAAACATAATATGCAACTTCTTGTATTTCGTACGTCTTTGATGAATATTGTGAAATTGAGGGGTCCATTGCAATAACCGGTTATACTAAAACATTATAGAACTAATTTGGTTGTTACCTGCTTATTATATAAAAAGTGGCTATAGGATCAATAAAAAAATATTTTAACGAAAAGAGAAATTGTGACAAATTTCAGAGATTTATGGGGATTTGAAAATTGAAAGCATTTTACTAGACATAGGAGGTCCTAGTCCTAGATTCCATGATTTTTCACAATTTCTTTCTTCGTTAAAGAAATTTTCATTGATTCTATAGCCACTTTCTACGACTTTAAATGTGCTCCGATATCAGTTTTATTGCAAACGACTTTTTGTGTAAATTTGAAATCAATTTTGCAGTGGCTATAAAATATTATTATTACCATGGAAGTAGTGAGCAGTGTGGTGAGCTTGTATAGTTCAACGTATCTCCGAGAGATGTCAGAGTCTGATATATATCGCACAATATTTCAAGGTACACATAGTTGATATTTAAAAATATAATTTTACAACAATTTTAAGAAAACAAAAAATATGCAAAACAAATATTTATAATACTTCCAGGTATTCCACAATATATAATTACGGCATATTACCCAATGATGAGTGTGCCAATCTGCTTTGTACATAGATTTCGGTAACGATAATGATGATTTATATTGCAATAATTACGAATAATCTGTAATAATAAACTGCAATTTATATATGCAGATGAGACATTTCTCTACTCGCTTGCTTCTCTCTGTAGAATATTCTTTTATGGTCCATAAGGATCACCAAAAACACTGAAAAAATCCCTTATGGGGAATCTGTCTAAATGTGGCAAAATATTTTATATTTCGGGGTCCTAATAAACAAAAAACGAACTATAGCGTAGTTCCGGTACACCACCATCTAAGAAAAATCTGTTGTGGCCAACACAATATTTTCCGTCAATCCTGTGTATTATTCCATACATAAATTTTCTTGCAAAAGATTCTAAATTTCCAGTATAATTATTTCATAAACAAATTATGCAAATTGCACTTGATACTAACATATTCTTCTTCTTTAGCTGTACCCATTCGTCAGAGATCGCTATTTTTTATTTTCTTCTTCCACTCATTTCTGTTTTACGTGTCGTTCTCATTCAGTTCCTTTTCTCTCAAGTCTTTCGCAATACAGTCCTTCCATCTTATCTTTGGTCTTCCTCTGTTTCTTCAACCTTCTATTACTAAGCTATTCATTCTTCATCCAATATATTCTTCATTTCTCCTCATGACATTTTCATCTCGCTTGTATCTTTCTAGAAACTTGTAACAATAGAGTTATTTCCTTACTTATCTTTCCGTGTCTTCCCCAACATCTACTTCAACATCCTCATCTCTGCCACATTAATTTACTTTTTATTTATACTGACATCTGTCAATTTGAATTATATGAATATATTAGTAGTTTCCATGTTTAGCATAGCTGGCTAATTTATAAAATTTAATTTCTTTAAAATTCTTTAACTCTATATCTATTGAATATGAAGTGTAAAATGCAATCAAATCGTATAGAGAATGATATATTCTTTAAGTTATAATAACGTTAAATGTCAATAAAGTAAATTTAACTATTAAATCTTCAAATGAGTCTACTTCCGTTGAATAATTATAACCAAAATCTAATCAGTTGTTCTTCTGGATGTAAACTTGAGGAATACGACAAATATAATTTTTGGAATTGTGGTATTGAAGTTATACGATCCGAAACACACACATAGACACACACATACACACACACACATACACACACACATACAAACACACACACACATACATACATACAGACATCATCGTAAAAATGTTAAAATCTATTATATGGACCCTAAAACGTATTATTCACTAAAAACTCATCATTGAATTTTTTGACCAAAGACAATACCTTCCTTACCTGCAGGTGACGGAAGGTAAAATGACATGCAAAATCGGTTTTGCAAATTATCTCCTCAATAATAGATATTAGAATAGTTCAAAATTAATTTATTTATACTGGATTATATTTGAACATAATAATTTATTAATTTTGTAATCTCTAGTTTTAAGCAAAACGCATTTGTTTACGATAATTTTACTGAACAATATGCTTTATCTATTAAAAATGTTATCAACCTACATCAAGATTATAGTACCTAGTCATAGAACACTGCAATACGAATAATATTTATGTTCATTCCTTATTATTATATAAAAAGTAAAATTCTTATCACATGTTTCGAACATAAATATTTTAAAGAGTAATTGATATAAATTTTAAAGATAGGTACTGATAACACTTTGTAATATTTTATATAATATCTAATATGCGAAATTGTATTATTGTTGCGCATAAAACTGGGCTGTCTGGACAAAAAAATGCGAAAAGCGTAAGTATTCGATAGGAGCGACGAGATACATAATTTTGTAGTTTAAAAATACAGGAAATATGAGTACGAAAAGGGATGGCCGTCTCTACGATCTATAGGCACTTATTATAGAAAATCGCCGAGTGTCTATCCCATATTTGCTTGTCAAATGGCCAAATGTGATTAGTAGATTGTTCTTTAAAGATATTTGTCAGAGAAGTATGAAAAAACTGAGATACAAGATAAAATGAATCATTATAAAACAATGCAAACTGGTATTTTTTGTACTTAGACGATGGAAAAGTCTATATTTTACTAATCAAGTATCGGACTGCCACGCGGTGGTTGTGTCTTGGGCGCGAGCTTAAAATTCAATGCAATACAGTGCACAGAAACACAGTATTAATTCATAAAGTGTGCAATAAGAAACCCAAGAGTGTGCTTGGTTTATATTTAAGATTTTTTCTGAATATTAACTATCCCTGATGAAGATTCATTTGGAATCGAATGTTAATTAGATGAAATAAACATTTTTCACCAGATTGCAACTCCAATTATTTATCTATAACCTTTACATTAACAAAAGAACTTATGTCTGTGCCTATTAACAGCTGCGCCCGGGGCATCTGCCCCGCTAGCCCTACCCTAGTTACGGCCCTGTCTCGAAGTACGTATTTAGTTTTTTGTTTAAATTAATTTTAAGATACATGTGTTCTAGTTGGCACAGCTCCGATTGTTTGTGACATTGTGACTCCAGATGATAACCCACATCTAACTATTAACTATTCTTAATCTTGGTTGACCCTAATTATTGTAATATTTAACAAAAGCTAACTAAAATAATGTAGAAAGAATTCTGTAAGAAAGTTGCTAAGTTTTTGCAACATTGCTAAAAAAATAGGCAATAAAAACAAATGTAAAGCCTGCCATTTTCATTTTTTATTATTTGTTATAGCAATTGTTGATAAGAGTTACTTTGTTATATAATTTTCTAACCTCAAATGTAATAAGTATCAGTAAAGTGACTGACATTGTAAATATTTCATATATCTTTGAAGATGAAATTTTAGTAGCCATAAATAACCTGATATCCAGGTCCTGATAATTTACCAGCATATATTATATATATCCTTCTGTTTTAAAAAATATATGTGCCATTTTCAAATCTGTAGATAAAACACTTCAGAACTATTCTTATTCTTTCTAATATTTCAAAAAAAATTGAGTCAATAATATATAAAACATCTACAATTCAGTAGAAAATAAAATAACAGAAAAACAACATCCAGTACTACTAATCCAGAATATACAATTAACGCCTTACACGACCACTTCTCCAAGGCATTTGACAAAGTAGAACATAGTATTCTCCTCCAAAAACTAGACCAAAATTTCAACTTTTCTCCTAGTCTTATAACTTTTCATTGTTACTATCTTAAAAATCGTAGTTTTTCTGGGTCCCTGAATAAAAAAATCAAAAAATTCTTTAACTTTATATCTATTGAATATGATGTATAAAATGCAATCAAATCGTATAGAGAATAATATATTCTTTAAGTTAAAATAACGTTAAATGTCAATAATCGTAAAAATGGTAAAATTATAGGGACCCTAAAACATGCTTATTCACTAAAAACTCATTATTGATTTTTTTTAAAGGTGACGGAAGGTAAAATGAATAATTATATATGATAAAAACTATAATTTGTTTACAAATCACTCTTTTTCCTTCTCTTTTGGTTGTAATTTAATAAGAAGGCCGTCGCTAAATATAGTACAGACATGCGCACTCAACAGGAAAGTAGAGAAACTTGAAAGTTTAATACAAATCATTCTATCATTTACGAATTTGTAAATAAAGTATGTCCAAGCGATTCACCTGTGCTTATCAGTGATACATTTTATCTGTTATTGTGGAAATACACATTTAAGTATAGCCAAAAGTATACTACTACTAGTAGTAGTAGTAGTAGTATCAACATCAAAGTGCAGTGTTACTTGAAATATTAAGGAATACAACATGTTGAAAAGTAAGTGACCTTTTATACTTATGTATTGCTAAATTTATGAATTGTATACAAAGAATTATAAATCAATTGACCTTTACTTTGTGACACAAATTCATGTAAAATATAATATATACATAAATTTGTCAAAAAAACTTTATTGAAATTTATAATTTGTTGTTTTTACAATTTATCTTTTATGTTATAGATTATACAAAAAAGTTCTTAAATTTTGTACCAGAGTTGGTCGGATTTATATAATTCAATTAAAATCGTAAATTCATTCAAGTACTTTTTAAATAAATATGATTATTTAAATAGAAAAAATGTACCGTTTGTCTAAAAGGTTTTTTTATAAATTATCATTAAATTAATTTTTATATATACTATGTACAGTCAAACCCTTTAATCCGAAATTCTAAATGTAAGGGGGTGTTCGAACTAACGATTCGTTCGGAGTACTGAATTTGTATGGGTGTGTAAATTACGCCAATTTAGAATATTTTGAAATATTTATTACAGTACTTCAGAGAACAAATAAGACAAAATTAAGAAATAGAAACAAAAAAACATAATTTTTAGTCTTATTTTTTTTCTGTTGTATGTTTTACATAATACCTCTTCATATCTTGGGCTAAAATGATTATCACATCTCGCCAATTAAGAAGTGGAAACTAAAGCAAAATTTAATAGTTTTTTTCAAAAATCACACGTGTTAGTTGTTGCGTTTAGTCCACAGTTCGGATTAAAGAGTCCTTATTCGAATTACTTTCTTTCTACTCCATTTTCGGATTAAAGGGTCTCTACTGTATTTATTAATAGATATATTAGCCTAAATAAATCAAATAATCAATTCTGTATGCGTTCATAATATGTATTGTAGCCAAGATCAATTTTTTCGAGACTACGATAATTTCTGGAAGAATATCTGTTTTTTGCTTTTTTAACTTTAATTTTATAAAATAGCCTGACAGTTTTATTAATTACAATGTAAGTGTACAAAATCGAAGTACCACAACTTTCATTAATTTATAGATTATTAATTTTAAACAATATTATGTTTTCTAATCCTTATGAAACTAAGTTACAGGTAAATATTAAAATTCTAGTAATTTAATATACCATATTCCAAAATGTGAATTGTTATAGATATTATTGAAAATTAGCAAATTGTAAAAAATTGTTTTTATCATCCTATATCCACATGTTTCTTGTTATGTACATATTTTAAATTGTTACAAGTTAATATGTCAATAACATATACATAAAAGAAAAGTAAATATGTTTACATAATATAGGCAGTTTGTTTATACATACATAGCTCATATTTATTATTATCTTGTTTATTTCTTTGCTTTATATTTGATAAAGGTTAATGTTTACTATTTCATAATTTATAAAAAACATTACATTTTATTAATTACATCAGTAATTCTAAATCTCTTTGACGTGTTAGCTATTTCTCAAGTACCCTTTAAGATTTTTGTATATTAGCGTAATTATTTTTTGGAAAACTAAACAAATGAAATTTACAATTTTATACAGGGTGTTAAAAAGGGGTAAAATAATTTGAGGGTATATATATATTTTGATGTGCTGATTCTCAATCAAAAGTTTTTTTTCAAAATTCGGATAATTATTTTTTACTTTTCATTTTTTTTAGTGCGCTACTGTCGACATGATTTTATTTTTATTAAAAATATCAGACTTTGAATAGGAATAAATTAATTCGTAAATATTTCCTATGCAACGTTTATCATGTGATTAGATAATTCATTATTTGTAAAAACAATTCATGTTGACAGCGGCGCACTACAAAAGAATCAGATGAAAAATAAGAAATAATTTTCCGAATTTTGGAATAGTTATTTACATACCAAGTGCGGGAACGATTAGTTCTCGGATGAGTGTTTCGGGAAGCAAGTTCACGCACGCGGTTTGTACAATATTTTTTGTACCAAAAGTAAAAAACTTAATAAATTAGTTTTTTTTGTACAAATAATTGTATTTATTAAAACTTCGTTAGATATACACTGCTTTGTAGCTAATTTCAGAGTAATGTGTCAAATTTAAATTCCAATTATTTTTATATTTATTTTTGTGTTAATCATTTATGTAAATAACTATTTATTACTTACACTTGTAGTATATAGAAAATTTAAACTTAATAAACTTGTTAAATTTCTTATGGTTTTGTTACAATTTACATCAAGTTTGTTGGTTATATGTTACCGACTTCCCAAATGCACTAAATTCATTATTTTAAAATTAAATTTCATTCAATATTCCACCATTTTCCCTTATTATTATTAAGTGAGAGAGTGGTTGAGAAACTATAAAAACTATAATAATAATAATAATAATAATAGTAATAAAAATAATAATAATAATAATAATAATAATAATTTTGATTTACGGTTTCTTTCCGCTTCTCCAAGTGCGTACACCATATTCGTAAGTTCTTCTTGCGAGAGACTCATATTAATAAATTAATTTACTTAATCCCACTGTTATTAATAATAACATGCCTAATGAAACTACTTTCATTACTGCAATTGTTTCTTATTCAACAAGCAATATCCATGGTATACTAGATTTAATTTTTAATTGAATATATAAATTTAGAAAAATGGTGAAAATCTCCGAAATTATTGGTTTTAGGCATAGGATACCCTTAATAACATATGAAGATAATACAAAAATACACACAACTGAATAATAAAATATAGGGTGTTCCATTTGAAAATGACGAGTTATAGTCATTTGAAATTGAGCACATTTGATTCGCTTTATTGAACAACCTGTATAATTAAAGAAAATTCTTAATTTTTACTATTAAAATAACTTCAGTAAGCCTTTATAAAGCAATGCGTGTATTCGGTCTTTTTTAGAGAAAAAACGGAATAACTTGGCAACGCCGTGGAAAACTAAAACAAAATTCATATGTTCGTATAGGTAAATAAAATACAATACAATAAAATACAATTCAAAATATATAAAAATATATGAAAATAATTTTACATTATGCTCCTTGAGTAGACGAATAAAATCTGTTAATAAACTTATGCTGTATATCTAACGACAAGGGAGATATCGAAGACGGCGATTTCGGTGACTCAGCCTGTATAGAAATCCAGGCGTACCTCTGGCACTACGCCGCATATTCTTGCTTGAGAATCAATGCATTTCATGATTTATTTATTTTATTGTGTGCTTTGAAATTACATATCTTCTGTCAAAATAATTCCGTGTTTCTATAGTTCCAGTCCGAGTAATTTTGGGCCTTCTCACTTTTGGCATGTTTTTCATGTACCAATTAAGCCGTTTCAATATCAATATAGCAATAGTTGCCATTACACATTTAGAGCAGAAAAATAACTCCACATCCACATCGGTAACACCGGTCCTCTGTTAATTTCTATATTTTTATTTTATTTTTTCATAGCATTTCGATGGAAAGGCAATAGTTCTTGGCGCATTTTTCTACATGAGTTGGATAACAGAACTAATGGGTGCATATCTCCTAGCCAAATTCGGATGTAGATATGTGATGACAATAACCTTCACCTTCAATGCTGTTGCATGTTTTTTGTTTCCTTGGGCATACAGCCTGCATCCTTTGTGTGCAGCATTTGTGCGTCTTGTTCAAGGACTCACCTTGGTGAGTGTCAATAACTTGAGAATTTGTTATTTAATAGGCGTTTTCGTGAAGTCAGTCGGATCTATCTGTTCGATGACGTCACAGGTATATCGGATCCATCGATTATCGAATTTTTTACGAATGCGTCACACCAGTCTTTATTTATATGAAATACGTCGGTATTTAAATAAATAAACAGATATAAAACTGAAAAAGTTTGTATCATTTTAATTGAAATATGAGTTCTGAAAGATTTTTTAATAATTTAAAACCATTTTAAAGACATAATCTGTTTAATTATACATTTTACAATGTAAGTGAATACCTATAATATTGTATATTTTTATCTTTATATAACGTTTTATACATGTATTTTGTACATGTGGTGAATAATAAATATTATTATATTTACTATCAATATTCATTATTTGTTTATATATAAAATAAAGTTTATTCTGGCCATAAAGATGTTTTTGTAATAAATATTTTGTTATTTTTAGGGGACGACATGGCCAGCTATGGCATGGTTAACTTCAAAATGGATTCCTAAAAATGAGCGAAGCAGATTTATGAGTGCTTATCATGGTATTTATTTATTTACTCCTTAAACAATAATATAATAGTTTTTTATTTGAACTTATCACTAACTTTATTTTATTTAACTTTATTAGAGGATCTAAAAAAATGTTATATATTTAAGAAAATTTGAGCCCTCTGACTTTCTTGTTTGTGTTCAGAATTCTACCTAATCCATCCACCATTTTAACATTGTATAACTCTCTTGTTAGAAATCAACTGGAGTTTGCGTCTGTATGTTGGAACCCACGGTATGACATTTATATAAATCGTATTGAAGCGAAACAACGATTTTTTTAAATTTCTCAATCGTAAGTTTCTAACATGCAGGCTAAAATTGTCATTAGAAAATAGAAGAAAGTTAAGCGATCTTGCGTTTTTTACTTCCTTGTACGTAAGTAAAGTATTGTAATCGCGAAAAATTTCGGTTTTAAGATTTCAGCGCAAATATCCATTTTGATCATCCCTGAATCCATTTTGACTAATTTCGTCGTGACGTCTGTACGTACGTTCGTATCTCGCATAACTCAAAAACAATAAGCCGTAGAAAGTTGAAATTTTGTATTTAGGACTCCTATAACATCTAGTTGTGCACCTCCCTTTCTGGTTATTACACAATTTCCAGAAGTGGCACTTTACATGAAGCCTATAATAGATTTTAATGAAAAACTGTTTTAAAATATAATTCAAAACTTTTCAAATTTGGTATACAAGACTTTTATGTCAATCGAAATAACATAATAGATTTTGGTTAAAATAGGCTAACCGGAAGTGGTACATTACTAGAAGTTGTTAACAGTTTTTCTTGAATAAAATGATTTTATTTTGATTTTAGAAATAAATGCTTCAAATAAAAGTTTTAGAGAATTAATTTCTGCGTCTAGCACATCAAGTATTATTAAATTAGCCCTTTGTATAAGCGAGATATGTAAATTCAAAATTATACACTTTTTTGTTTTTTTAATAAAGCTTGCTATGGATTAGAATAAAAAAACTTTAAAAAAGTTGATGTCAAATTACGTTAAATACGTGCAATTTTATGATTCGTACAATAACAAATATTTTATTTTTATTGTGAAATTAGTCATATTCATTGTTGTAATCAAATATTTCTTTGTTGTAATCAAAACTCTCTTTAAAATGAACCAGGTTAGATTAATGTTAATTTAAGAATGATAGTAGTAAATGAATTATTTTTTGTTCTATATCAAAATATTTCTCGGGCTTGGCTTAAGCCTGTCAATATTTTGTAATTTAATTATTAAAAAAATATGTATAGTTTAATGTTTAATAATCGTACAAGGAAGTCGTGTGGTGTCCACATCAGATTTTTAAATTTTATTTATATTGTCCATTTATTTTTAGCTCCGTTATTTAAATATTATTTTTGGTTGTATAATTTTGAAATACTTTGTATACATTATAAGTGATTTAAAATACATGTGATTTTCTTAATTATTACTCTATATTTATTTATTGCAGAATAATTAATTAATTTAATTTTTCTAGGTGCAGCCTTTGGAGCCTCGTTTTCAAATCTTTTAGGGGGCATTGTAATAGAAAATTTGGGGTGGCAATATGTATTCTATGCCACTGGAATTTTGTCTATTATTTGGGTATTATTTTGGTATCCTTATGCATACGATTCACCTGCTCTGTGTCCAATTATAACAAAAGAAGAATTAGAATATTTAGAAAATAATCTAGAAACTAATACAAATATAAAGAAAGTATCTAAACCAATCCCTTGGAGAGCTATATTTACTTCGCTTCCGTTTTGGTCGATATTCTTCATGTTTTTCTCTCTTTTGTGGTTTATAATCACATTAGCTATGCAAATGCCAACTTATTTTGATACATATCACAACCTGAACATTAAAACGGTATAGGTAAGTGCATTGTTATATCTTTCTTTTTGTAAATTTTTATTATTTCAGAATGGACTGTTATTAAGCATTCCAGATATTTCGAAAGCTGTTGTTGGAATTTATTTTCCAACTGTTATAGATAATTTAATTAAGAAGAAATATCTAACGGTTCAGAACGCTCGAAAATTATCGTGCGGCATAGGTAAATAATGCTAAAAATATTTAAACAATTAAATTAATATTGTATTATTTTTAGGTTGCATGGTACCTGGAATATTGTTAATGTTTCTTGCATTTTTTGGTCATAAGAGCGTAAATTTAGCAATATCACTAACTGTCTTAAGTATAGCTATAAATGGTGCTGGATCATCATCTATTTTAGCGAATATTGTTGATATTAGCCCAAATTATGCAAGTAAGTGCTTTCTTTTAAGTAATTTTTATATATTTTTTATAAACTACAATATCTTTGTTATCTTTCAGGTACTCTTATGGGAATAGTTAAAACAGCGTCAAATATTCCAGGAATAATATCGCCATTAATCGTAAAATATATTTTATCCGATGTGTGTATTCAATAATTATACGGGGTGTTTCCTTTAAAACAACCAGCGCTTTTTTGGGTAAACTGACTTTTAAGTAAAAAATTATATGAAAAAAATTGATGTGGCCAGCACAATACCTTCCGTCAATCGCAATCCTGTATATTATGTACAAATTCCATACATAATTTTTCTTGCAAAAGATTCTAAATTTCCACTAAAATTATTTCATAAACAAACTATAATGGCACTTGATTCTGTCATCTTTTTCTTTAGCTTTTCCCATTCGTTATGGGTCGCTATTTTTTATTTTCTTCTTCCATTCATTTCTGTTTTGTGGGTCGTCCTCATTCGGTTGATTTTCTCTGAAGTCTTCCGCAATACAGTCCTTCTTATCTTTGGTCTTCCTCTGTTTTTTCCACCTTCCATTACTAAGCTATTCATTTTTCTTCCAGTATATTCTTTATCTCTCCTCATGATATGTTTAAACCAATATAATCGTCTCTATAATTTTTTTCATTCCTTACCGTGTCTTCCCCAATATCTATTTCAACATCCTCATCTCTGCCACATTCATTTTCTTTTCATTGACACTGACATTGTCAGAATTTTCTTAATATTCTAGCAGTTTCCATGATTATAGCATAGCTGGCTGATTTATAAAATTTAATTTCTTTATAATTCTTTTACTCTATATCCATTAGGTTACTTCCGGTTGATCAATTTTAACCAAAATCTAATCAAGTCTGCATATGGAAGAGGAATTTGTACGAATTGTAATTTTTGGAATTCTAATATTGGAGATATCGCGGCTGAAACCGCGGTCACACATACATACACACATACATACGCACACACGCACACACACACACACACACACACACACACACACATAAACACACACATATACAGACATCATCGTAAAAATAGTAAAATCGTATTGTATGTACTGTAATTTTTTTTGACCAAAGTCACCGGAAACTTAACTAGTGGTTCTCAAACGATAAAATAATGGTAACCTATATCATTTTTACCCAGATACAGAATTTTTTTCTGAATTCAACGATATAAATATTGAATAGGATTGTTCAAAAATTATTTCGAGAAAAATTAAATCAAAATTAGAAATTATAAAGTAACATTTAAAAAAAATTGTTCTGCCATTTCAGAACTACTTTTTGAATTTTGATTTACTATTATTAATAAAATTATCCCCTTATTCTTGATCATCTTTTGTATATAACATTTTTCTGTAAAGTCTGTAGTTCGCCCAAAAAAGCGCTGGTTGTTTTAAACATCCTGTATATTATATAGTTCTATGAAATGCTAATTATTTGTTTTCAGGACAATAATAATTGGGACACAATATTTTTGATAACAGCTGTAATGATAATGTCAAGTTGCATGTTTTATTTATTTTTCACCTCGACTGACATTCAACCATGGAATAATCAAGACGACGAAAATATAAATTTAGATTTGTTAGAAAAATCAAAAACTGATATTCCTTTAGAAGAAATTAAAAATACGAATGGATTCCACAAAAGAGAGGACTTTGACAATGTGAAAGTGTTATTAGAAAATAACAAAACTGTATCTTAAAATATTATGTACACAAAAAATCTGTGATATAGGTTAAATATGAAAATAAATTAAATATAATTGTAAATTAACATTTTCTTATGTTTTTCGCTGAAGCAACGGCTATATTTTTATTTATGTGTAATAAATTTCTATTTTACTAATTGCTTTTTCAATTGACCGAAAAATGTTAATTTTAAAAACATATTTACATACAATAATAATAAACTTATTGATATAAATAATGGCGAGGTTGTGCAATAGACTTAACGTTCTTTACACCCTGACCAACTAATTTTAAAATATTACAAATCACGAAATTTTGTCCTATTCAAATTTTTCGAAATGTTTCCAATTCATTGGCGGGATTGACAGTTTGACTTTTTAATTTTTCAATTGGTTTCCATGACATTATTTGGGCTGTGAGGTTTATTACAACAGATCATTGTATACTATATATTTCTTTATCTCTAAATCTATAAAAGATATAATAGGATATTTATATGTATCAGATAGATAATTTACTCTTCTTTAAAACAAGCAAGAATATTTTTTTTTTAAGAATCTGTTACTTTTAGTTGTCCAATTATTACCAAAACCTTTTCACCTCTTCCCAGTAATGTCCGATTGTGAAATACGTAGTTAAGCAAATAGTAAGTATTATAGTTTTTGAGAAATCGTCCTTCCATTTTCCCCACATACACATACACACACAGACATCATCGTAAAAATATTAAAATCGGATTGTAGGGACCTTAAAACGTGCTGGATATGCGATTTTTAGCATAAATCCTATACCTCTCTTAGCGAGAGGTAAAAAGTTAGATACTGTCTTTTAAGAACCACTTGATCAATTTTTTTCTGTTGTTTAAATTTGTCTTGAAAAATAGAAATTGTTTGCCCATTTGTAGTTCTCGAAATAGTAATAGTGACCCATTTAAAAAAAAAACATATTTAAATATGAAAATTTCAACTAAAATTAGTTTTTGCTTTTATCTAGTAGCCTATGCGATGTTTTGTTAAAACAGTACATGTCACATGGAGGCGTAGATCCTATTTAATTTAACCGAAGTCGAAGTCTTACCAGTTTCCGAAATCCCAGTGGTGACTGGTGACAATCGAAATCCTCGACCCTGTAAAGAGGATTATTTTTGTATAGTTCCAAGTTTCAAGATATAATACATTTGCACATTTTTGTCTTATAGCTGAGAGAAATATAAGATTCATGCTAAAAATCGCATATCGATATTTATTTATTTATTATTTATGTATCGATCCAACATACAATATACAAATATAAAAACGAATGTGTTGAAATAGTAAGTACATTAATTAATTGATAAACATATAAGAAATTTAACAAGTAACTTATTCCGAAAAATATTTTGTTAATATACTCTTAAATTTAGATAAGGTGTCGCCAAATATGTTAATGTCAATAGTACATGATACACTGTTATATACTACACAGAGTTGTCTTATTGGAGATTTCAATTCAAAATTAGTCCTAGCTGTTTTACAATGAAATGGTACTTTATTTCTTGAATTGACTCGTGGAACGTGAAATGGTATTAGATCAAGACTACATGGGTCATCAATACAATTATTAAGTAATTTGTATAAGTAGACATAATTGTAAATTTCTTTTGCTACTTAATGGCCCCAAGTTCACTTCAGGCAATAAAACAGAATAATCATGGGTAAAGTTAGGATATTGTCCATGTATTTTAAAATAACAATATTTGATGAATTTATGCTGGACAGACTCAATCTTAGATATATATATTTATGATATATTAGATTCCAGACTTGTAGACAATATTCTAGCTTAGAGCGGAGAAATGCGGAATACAAGCTTTTTGGTGTAGTTGTTTTACAGAAAGACCGACAATTTCTAATTATAAATCCAAGAATTTTGTAGCATGATCTGACAGTAGTCTCAATGTGTACATTCAATTTTAGTTTTGTGTTAAATATAATCCCAAGATCCTTAAACTGAGTTACTTTCTCAAGCGAATTAGTTTCGATGTGATATGCATAAGTGTAAACGTATTTTTTAACAAAGAAATTTTAAAATGTTGTTGATGTGTATCCTTCAATATTTTATCTACGACAGTTAAAATTGATCTTAAAATACATTTTTCATTTAATTTTTGATATAGTGAAACAATGAAATGTTCATTCGTAGCCTACGTATGAGTGATTTAATGACACTGAGTGTAATTATAAGTTTCATAATGACATTGAAATTGGTTTACTAATTATATATTAGCGATAAATTATTTTTATAATCTTTTAGGATATTGTTTATAAGTTAATGGTACCAATTTTGAGTATTTGAAAAGTTCAAATAAAAATTCCTCACTAGTTTAATGTAGTTCTTAAGGATATAAACAAATAAATAATTTCTTATTTCTTTAATTCACACTTTAATATTTATTTTAGTCTCTGGTAATTATCCCTATGTTTACTTATAAAATAAAGCTTTAATATATTGCTGTCAATAATTTTATACTGTAACTATGGTAATGATATACCCTATGTTTACTGATAAAATAAACTCTCGATATATGTGCCTGAGTAATTAATTTTTACTAGCTATACATTTTTCTAATCAATTAGGTCAATAAAACCTGTACGGTTTGTTTCTGTAATCCTAATCATAGCAAAAACGGACATTATTTAACACTTAAAACAAAACAGTGCGTTAAATATATCTTACAGCACATCCATTAATTTTTTGCTTTTGAAAACAATACAGAAACGAACAAAAAGCAGTCGAGTGTCATTTTCTCACAATAAATTTTTATACAATGTTCGTCTAGTGACCAAGTTGCATAAGCAATTACATGACAAAGACAATAGCTCCCTGTGAGTGTGAAAATTGCGAAAAACAAAACATCTGGGAGCTGGAGTACCGTAAACGCTATGACGAATGCTCGGCATTGGGCATCTGTGATGCTTATTCCGGTTAACTAACGGTTCCGGTTGGCGCAACACTCTTCGTACTGTTCTCACCATATACTTTACTGAAAACACTGCCAGTGGCGGAGAAACAGATCAATTATACAAAAAGTACAAGGGTTGGAAGTTTGAAAGTAGCATTTTGCAAACCGAGGATATGTATTTGTCAAAATATTCATAGTAAAGGTCGTTGCTTTTCCGTTACAGGCAGGGGCATACTATCCAAAAGGCTGACAAGGCCTAAGGCGCCGTAAAGGATATAGGCGCCGAACCCAATAAATTTTTTACCTCTCGCTAAGAGTGGTATTGGATTCATGCTAAAAACCGCATATCCAGATTTTATTGAATAAGCACGTTTTAAGGTCCCAACAATCTGATTTTAACATTTTTACGATGTCTGTGTGTGTGGATGTGTGTGTATGTGGGATGTTGGAAGGACGATTACTCAAAAACTATAAGACTTTATATTTGTTTAACTACGTATTTCCCAATCGGACATTCATGGGAAGATCTGAAAAGGTTTTGGTAACAATTGGACAACCGGAAGTAGAAGATTCTTAAAAAACAATCTTATAAATATTATTTTTTGAAAAAATTCTTGATAATATTAAAGAAAATTAAATTCTCTATCTGATACATTTAAATATTTTATTATATATTTTATAGATTTAGAGATAAATAAATATAATATATAAAATAATCTGTTGTAATAAATTTTACATCCGAAAGAATGTCATGAAAAATAGTTGAAAATTTAAATTGTTTGTAACTGACATATAAATGTCAGTGTCAAAAATCTTTTTCTGGGAAGTACAAACATTATATTATTTCTTTAATGTATTAATAGTTAAATATTTAATATTATAGGTATATTACACATACCCTTCAGAAATACTGTTACTCCCGACAATGAACTGGAAACATCTCGAAAAATTAGAAGAGTAGGACAAAATTTCTTCAATAGAATGAATTTAAATTTAATAAATCTAAATATAAGGAATAGATATAAGTAGAATTTTTGATGTAGAGTGTAGAGTGTAGATATACAAGAAATGTTAAATACATTAGGGCGCGAGCAGTTATGTGACTTTGTTGGCCTTGACAAGCAGATATCGGGGCCCATGTCAGAATGATAGCTAGATATAGATGTCAAATATCACAATTTCTCATTCTATATTTAGTGATTTTCCAATTCCATGTGGTTTATTTTTCTCGACAAGTAAATTCCATACTCCTGGTGACAAATTAACTACGTGAATTTAGAAAATCTTAAAATATGACGTCTATGTACATAATTACTAATTATCACTAAACGGGCCCTCACATCTGCTTGTCAAGGCCAACAATGTAACATGACTGTTCGCGTCCTATACTTATGTAACCAATCCAAGGAAATGGCGAGATGTATTGTGCTGGCCACAACAGATTTTTTTTTGTTTTGTTTTCAATGTACAAACTGACAGCAGACACCAATTTAAGTTTTAATTTCGAAACTGTGAACATGAATCACTAAGTTTTAATCGACGATGATTTGGAGAGGTAAAATAACGGAGATTCAGTCCTTGGTTAAATTTTTTTATTAAAAAAAAAAAAACAATACCGACGTTTCGGTCTCAAATAGACCATCCTCAGGGTTATGTTAAAATGATTTTAGATTTTGTGAACAATGGTAAAATATACATAATTAAAAGAATAAATAATAAATAAATAAAATAAAAAGGAGGTTGTAGTTCTTTTAATTATGTATATTTTACCATTTTTCACAAAATCTAAAATCATTTTAACATAACCCTGAGGATGGTCTATTTGAGACCGAAACGTCGGTATTGTTTTTTTAAATAAAAAAATTTAACCAAGGACTGAATCTCCGTTATTTTACCTCTCCAAATGAACCACTAAGCTTACTTATAATTTTATTCATATTTCTTATTTTCGTAGCTGTGAATGTATCTTATGTACGTAAACAATTTTTAACGGTACAATACATGCATTGGGGAATCCACAATTTTTCCCTTCCGTCACCTATAGGTAAGGAAGATATTGTCTTTGGTCAAAAAAATCGATAGTGAGTTTCTAATGAATAAGTACGTTTTGGTGTCCATAGAATACGAATTTAATTATTTAATTAAATGTAGCAAATGTTAGTGATCGCAAATATTAAATAATTAATTTATAGTGAGTGAAATCGATTTTATCTCATTTAAAATGTTTTTCCTACGCGCCTACGCCACTGCATTTAACTTTTCTCAACATCAAACTCATTACTCACGAACAAAACATATGTGAATGTGAGCGCTAGGAAATGTGCGAAAATACCGTTTGATGATGTAAATGAGAACTTGGTAATTGAAGAGTGAATTTTTATTGATGTTTACTTCTTGTACTATAGCCGGAAGATTTAGGTTGATAAAAAAGTTTATAGGTTACATGTAAAATGCCTTTATGTAATAGATATGTGTTAAGATAGTGAATCGTACGTAAACATAAAATGTAACATGTTTGGCCATCAGTTTAATGAGATAGTCAACACAATAAATCAACTATTAATATAGGAGGTATTGTTTGGTGAAAATTATTTGGCGATTGGCTTCCCAGCAGGTATTCCGCAAGAGGATTAAAGAAATGTATGAGGCCCTACTTATAAGGGTAGTATTTAATAATATTTTGTTCACTTGAGTTTTTCATAAAGGGATAAATAATAACAAAAAGAGAAGAAATTTTGCAGTACTTATTTTATTTTGATACGTTTACAATATAAACACTTGTTGACAAAAAATTACCCCGCATCATTTCTGTGTTTTTTGAGAGGTACACCTTCACTAATTATCCTTCTAACTGTAGTACAAAAGGCACTTTAGTCATTTCTGCAGTTTTTTATATTGGCGTACTCTCGTTATCGTCACTTTTTAAAAAGTTAAACACATTCAGAACTATTTGTTTTGCATTGTCTGATAAATGTTTGCGTTTTTGATTCGCGGTTGTGGTATTTTCTTCAAAATTTTCGTTCGCAGGTTGTAATATTTTCAATGTTCACTGCGACAATGCTGTTTTCCTGTATTGAAAAGATTGCGTTCTTAAAAACAACCGAAATCCAATCTCGAGAAAGCAAATGCGAAAATGACTATAATCCGCTCCTGAACACAATTAGGCTTAATACCTGCTGAGAAGAACCAGCCTTTTCCATTAGCAAGTCAAGTCAATCGCCATATAATGTTAACTAAACTATAACTGTCCTGGCCAAGTATTCGGCGCTTGCATTAACGATAAATCTCCCAGCGCCGCACCGAACTGTCTAATATCGTGTCAGCATGTAGGTAAAACATAATAATATTCAAATATATGCGCCGTTTCGCGGTTGCGCGCCTCTGCCACGCCGAGATTTAGGGAAATCCCCATTCTACGTTTTGTCGCGATGTGAATGTGCCTAACTCCGTACGTGTTGTCAGTGCATTTTAACATTTCTTGCAAAATATTCTAAATTTCCAGTAAAATAATTTCATAAACTATGCAAATTGCACTTGACACTAACATGTTCTTCTTCTTTAGCTTTCCCCATTCGTTAGGAATCGCTATTTTTTATTTTCTTCTTCCAATCATTTCTGTTTTACGTGTCGTTCTCATTCAGTTCCTTTTCTCTCAAGTCTTCCGCAATACAGTCCTTCCATCTTATCTTTGGTCTTCCTCTGTTTCTTCAACATTCTATTACTAAGCTTTCATCCAATTTATTCTTCATTTCTCCTCATGACATTTTCAAACCAATGTAATTATCTCGCTTGTATCTTTCTAGAAACTTGTAACACTAGAGTTATTTCCTTACCTATCTTTCCGTGTCTTCCCCAACATCTACTTCAACAGCCTCATCTCTGCCACATTAATTTACTTTTCATTTGTACTGACATCTGTCAATTTGAATTATATGAATATATTAGTATTTTTCATGTTTAGCATAGCTGGCTGATTTATAACATTTAATTTCTTTAAAATTATTTAACTCTATATCTATTTAATATGAAGTATAAAATGCAATCAAATCGTATAGAGAATAATATATTCTTTAAGTTATAATAACGTTAAATGTCAATAAATAATATTTAACTGCGTTTTTTCAAGAAAACTGTTAAAATCTTCAAATAAGCGTTCTTTCGGTTGACCATTTATGACCAAAATCTAATCACTTGTTCTTCTGGATGTAAACTTGAGAAATATGAAAAAAATATCTTTTTGAATCGTAGTATTAAAGTTATGCGATCCGAAACTTTCGTCACACACGCACAGACACAAACATACACACACACATACATACATACATACAGACATCACCGTAAAAATGGTAAAATCGTGTTATATGGACCTTAAAACGTCCGTATATTAGCAGTTTCCATGGTTAGCATAGCTGGCTGATTTATCAAATTTAATATCTATATAATTCTTTAACTCTATATCTATTGAATATGAAGTATAAAATGCAATCCAAACGTATATAGAGAATAATATAATTGTTAAAAGTTGAGGCTACTTCCGGTTTACCAATTATAACCAAAATCTAATCAGTTGTTGTTCTGGATGTAAACTTGAGGAATACGAAAAAAATATAATTTTTGGAATCGTGGTATTGAAGTTATGCGATCCGAAACTTGTGTCACACACACACACACACACACATACATACAGACATCATCGTAAAAATGGTAAAATCGTATTATAGGGTCCCTAAAACATGCTTATTCACTAAAAACCCATGATTGATTTTTTTGACCAAAGAAAATACCTTCCTTACCTAAGGTGACTAAAGGTAACAATGTTAAAAACATAATTTTCCATGCAACAATATTATTTTTATAAAAGCATTGTACTATGGGCCAATTTATGTTTGCTTGCTTTGTTATTTTACTTTCATTAGCATCATTATCTAGGTATCATAAATTGAGTTTCCGAGGTAGTATTAACAATTTGTTATTACGCACGCATTCGATCCGTCTGGACGTCTGCCATGTGGAATTAGCGTTTAGGATGAAGGAGTGCGGAAATGTACAAGCCAAATAAGGTAAGTCCTGCAGCGATTCCTCATCTTCCACACATCATAGCGTGGAGTTACCAGGGCATCTTCCCTATATGGTCACGAAGAACGCAACGTGTAATTTTCTCGCTAGCTTAACTGCGGGGTAAACACTGATGCCTCGTCTTCGGATTGCAATCTTGCGACACGAACTTACAGCTAGATTTTACACACTGAACAGATTTTTTTTTGTAATACCTAATAAAATTAAGGTGTTATACAAGTATAGTAATGTTCACATGCTGGTAGGAATAATACGGAGAAAGCGTAAACTTGAACTATGGGCAAGTGCAATGCAACAAGGTGGGGACGGACGCAGTTACGGTATTAGGACACACTAAAACATCTAAAGAAAAACTAAAATAAAACACGAAATATTTCAAAAAGTGCTAAACAGCAAACGCTTCTCAAACAAACGTCGACGTTGCAATTCACAATTGACAGCAATAACCTTGTAATTTCAAAATGATATGGGGCACATTGTAGAGGGGGACGCGACTTCACTAGTGATTGCAAATACTCCCTCCATATTGTTCCTACCTCCATGAATGTTCACTTATAACGAACCCTATGGGTCCGGCAAAAACGGTTCGGTATAAACGAAGTTCATTATAAATGAAATTATAGTACTATTCTTATACTCTTCGTACTTTGAAATTAGTTGGTTTTACCTAGAAGATTACAATAACCGGGTTTGTAATCAGCAGATGTAATGATGAAGTACATCAGAATTGAAAGACTGTATTGTATTAATGGGATCCCGCTATCTTCGGTAAAGGGAAGTACAGGGATCTTGCTAAAACTCACATATCGAGATTTTGGTAAATGAGCATGTTTTAAGGTTCCTAGAATCATATTTTAACATTTTCACGTTGATGCCTCTGGGTGTTTATGTGTGTATACAGACAGTTTTTTACCTTCCATCACCTTTAGGTAAGGAAGGTGTGTGTGTGTATGTGTGTGTGTGTGTGTGTGTGTGTGTGTGTGTGTGTGTGTGTGTGTGTGTGCGCGTGTGTCTATGTGTATGTACGAAAGTTTCGGATCGCAATACCACGATTCCAAAAATTATATTTAGTTCGTATTCCTCAAGTTTACATCCAGAAGAACAACTGATTAGATTTTGGTTATAATTGGCGAACCGGAAGTAGCCTCATTTGAAGATTTAACAGTTAAATTTAATTTAAAATATATAGAGTTAAAGAAATTACATTTTATAAATTAGCCAGCTATGCTAAACATGGAAACTACTAATATAATTCAAATTGACAAATGTCAGTATCTATGAAAAGGAAATAAATGTGGCAGAGATGAGGATGTTGAAGTAAATGTTGGGGAAGACACGGAAAGATAGGTAAGGAAATAACTCTAGAGTTACAAGTCTCTAGAAAGATACAAGAGAGATGATTACATTGGTTTGAAAAAAAAGACATTGCGGAAGACTTGAAAGAAAAGGAACTGAATGAGAACGACATGCAAAACAGAAATGAGTGGAAGAAGAAAATAAAAAATAGCGACCCCTAACGAATAGGAAAATGCTAAAGAAGAAGACGTTAGTGTCAAGTGCAATTTGCAGAGTTTGTTTATGAAATAATTTTACTGGAAATTTAGAATTTTTTTGCAAGAAAATTTATGTATGGAATTTATGCATAATACACAGGATTGACGGAAGGTATTGTGTTGGCCACAACACATTTTTTTAATCTTCTCCAATGTCCAATGCCTTATCACGTCCTCATTCTCATCCTATTATTTATTTGATCTCTGTCATTAAGTCACGTCCAGCGGTCAGTAGGCGTAGTCGATGGTATCTGTCGCGGAAATGCACGCAAATACGCACGCACTGGTAGCAGCAGCAGTGCTTGTAACCAACGGTAAGGACATACCGAACACTGTCATTACTGTAACTCACTACAAGTGTTCTTCCCAACTATTGATGTTTGTCTTCTACTTTAAATGAATACTCATGTTGGATTTTTTCTCAGGAAAAAGTTTTTAATTGATTTTAGAATAGAAGCAGTTCGTTACACCCAAAAACGGGTAATAACCCAAGGCATCTACTCGTATATAAACACGAGAATATAATTCATTACTCACGTGACATGTTTTCCGCCAATCAACATTCAGAATCTCCCTAGCTACAAGTGTATCACAGCCATGATAAAAAAAAGAAATTATTACTTTATTTATAGTCGTTACTAAGGGATTTGTTTTCTTTATTTACGACATTGACAGATAATTTTGAGTATAAAATGAGTACTAACAATAATTCAAACTTCGATATATTAAATAAAATTCGTAAGTACCATGTTTTCATACATTATGAACATGTATATCAAAAGTTAGGTTAACATAATGTGTTACAAAAATTCATTATATTCTCTCATTAAATATAAGCTCGTGATATGATTAATAATCATATCACGATTCAATCATATTGCTAGTGAAACCGAAGCAGCACATTTCACTCGAGAATATCATCGATGATAATCATATCACTTGTTATATTACGTATGAGAATATAATTCATTAGTCACGTGACAGGTGTTCCGCCAATTAACATCTCTCTGGTTACATGTCTATCACAGCGATGACAAAAAACAAAGAAATTATCAAGGAATATGTTTTCTTTATTTACAACATTGTTAACAGTTAATTTTGAGTATAAAAATGTGATAATCAAAAACGATGAAAATAATAAGAAAAATATAAAACTAACCAAGTTTTAATACAATATATGAAAAGTTAGGTTAGCAGCACATACAGGGTATTTTTATACACCTAGTCGAAAAAAGAATAGTGAGCCATGACTGTGGCTTGAAATAAAACAATGAACTAAAACAATTGTAACTATTATTATTAAACGAAATAATATTTTACCGTGTTACAATTGTTTTAGTTCATTGTTTTATTTCAAGCCACAGTCATGGCTCACTATTCTCTTTTCGACTAGGTGTATAAAAAAGTGCCCGCCATTTTACTTTTTAATAATGTAACATATGGATTATTTTACATGATTGTAAAGCAAATTTCATGTACTTTTCAAATTTGTAAAAAAATATAGTATGTTCCATTTGAAATTTAAAAGTTGCTATTAATTACTAACAAACCGGAAGTGGTATCATGAATGTACATCCGTCACCAAGTAGCTTACATGTTGCTGTATAAATCATGTTATATGAAAGAAATTACTAACTTAATAAATAAGCGAGATATTTACTGGGTCCACTTAAAATATAACACCCTGATACCATATACGCAGAAGGATTTCGGATATGAGTTCAAAAATTATCTCAATATATTCATACAAATTGTTGGGGTTGGTGAAGAGCTAGTCGCCACCTCGTAGTGCACCCTGGATGACGCAAAATAAACAAGTACAAGTCAGCGACCATACAATCTTGTTTAGGATATACCTAAACTCCTCATTCAGTTACACCTACTCATATAATAAACAAAGATCATATTTCCGCACTGCACTGTCAACTATATCTTTGTTTTCATCTTGAAGTAATATATCTTTTGATGGTAGAGGTAAAACAAATGCAAGCAAACAAGAGAAAATAAATAAAATAACGAACGACAAGATGCATAGTTTTTCCCCGCGATTTGCTTGGTCACCCATGTGGGATTCATCTGGTTAACATATTCCAAGTTGGTTACGCTACATCAGTCAAGGAAGCAGCAAATATATTCCGTTTCGTTCGCTTCTGTTTGTGTCGGTTTGTATTCCACTCAAACAAAATCTACATGTTTCTGGAAAATTGAGCTCACCGACTTGATAGTCTCGAGGTATGTATTTATTCTTCTACTTGTAATAAACTTCTTGCGTGCCTTTTTACCTCTCGCTAAGAGAGGTATTGGATTCATGCTAAAAATCGCATATCCAGATTTTAATGAATAAGCACGTCCAGGGCATAGAACCCGAACCGTAACTTTTTAGCGAACCCATTTCCAGAACTGAATCTCAGATATATTTTTCGATTGCAACCAAGTCGGAACCGAAGCGGGTATTAAAATTCTGATCCACGGTTCAGCTCCGGTTCAGGGTCAATATCAGTTCGAAACATAATCGTTATACTTATAGCCGATTATGTTCATGTTCTTGTCTGGCTTTGCATTAATTATAAATTCCGGCACGCATTTAAAATTATTTGTATATAAAAATTGTTATTCAAAAAAACATTAATTCAATTTTCATTAGGTCGAACGGAACCTGAACCCGGAAGAAAACCGCAAATTTTATTAATACTTGAACCAGAAACGCATACGAACCAATTCTTTAAAAAAAAATTAACCTGAACCTGAAACGAACCCAGTTTTTGGCGGGTTCGATGCCCTGATGGTGTCTGTGTGTGTGTGTGGATGTATGTGTGTGTATATGTGCGTGTGTGGGGAGGTTGGAAGGACAATTTCTCAAAAGCTATAATACTTAACACTTTCGCTGCGTACGACGCACAAGTTGCGTCCTGTATGTTGTTGAACCATTGCGCACGCCGTAACAGTTGCGTCCAGTACTCTATCTTGTTTCAACCGGCATTGTTTCGTCAGCCTTGTAAAGTGAACACTTTGCGTTATTCAGCATTGTCAGACGACTACAGAAAAGTGATTTGTGGGGTTAGTTTACAGTTTGTTTTTTTTTTTCGTCATGGGAGTCAATGACCAGGGCTATTTACAACTCAAAAGGGCTAAAATAATGGCTATTACATAAATAAAAGATAAAACATCAAGCAAATAAACATGAATTGTCTAACAATATGTTGATTTCAGAATTCAAGAGGCTGGACGTATAGGTGCGTCGTTAGCACTGCCGAACAAAAGATGTCCACAATGCTGCCGACGCACCGTATGCGTTAAAAAAAATACTGAAAAATAAGAGTAGACTTCTACATACACACAATATTAACAAATTGAGAAAAAAAACTAGAATTGCACCAAAACTCATCACCGCGTTACGGCTGCGACACGTGCATTTATACGCAGCGAACGTGTTAATATCTGTTTATCTACGTATTTCTCAATCGGACATTACTGGGAAGAGCTGAAAAGGTTTTGATAATAATTGGACAACCGGAAGTAGCAGATTCTTAAAAAAAATCTAAATATTATTTTTGCAAATTTTTATACTTGCTTGTATTAAAGAAGAGTAAATTCTCTATCTGATACATACAAATATTTTAATATATCTTTATATTTAGAGATAAATAAATATACGGAATATAATAATCCGTTATAATAAATCTCACAGCCCAAATAGTGTCATGGAAACCAATGTCAGTGTCAAAAAACCAGAGACATTACTGAAGATTTTTTCTGGGAAGAACATACATTATATTATTTCTTATTGTATTAATATTTAAATATTTAAAATTATAAGTATATTACATACCTAATGAATTGGAAACTTTTCGAAAAATTAGAAGAGTTAAAAATCGTTAAAATGGTATTCTAAGGAGCCCAAACGTGCTTATCCATTAAAAACACACTCTCGAATTTTTTGGCCAAAAAGGTGACGGAAGGTAAAAAGTAACCACCATCTTCTTGCTACGGTTTTTTTACAAACAACTTTTATTGGAGCGGGCACAATTTTCAATTTTTGCAGTCCTTCTGAACTTGCTGCCCCCCAGGTAATGCCTGAGTTGCCCTGTGTTACGGCGGCTCTATATTAGACGATAAAATCTTGTTTACTTCCTTTACCAATTATAATAATTGGCAACTACTTCAATCGGAAGAAAAATCGAAGACTATTACGCGCGCATTATTAATTCTCACTTATATGTTTCCAACTAATTTACATGAGCATAACACAGCATTTCCTCCAATAAACAATCTCCGTGCGGGAGTGTGCAATGACCTTGAGAGCGGTCGCGTTACGCGATGCAGTTGAATGCACCCGACACGCTACATGTTACGTTGCAATATACCAACTCGAATATTGAATGCACGATGTTCTATCTCCTCTCCTGATGCACCGATGTGAAACGTGAGACACAAATGGTAAAGTTGTTTCTATAGTGGTTCGAACATATCTAAGAATGCGAACAAAATAAATGACTGATTATGGAATAACAAATATTTATGGTGTAGGAACAAAATTACTTGTAAATAGACTGTCAGATAGACAAAAAATACACTTAAATAAGAAAGTACTAAAATGGCAAAAGGATATTTTATAGTTTTTTTTCGAAAAAGAAGTTTAATATTTAACAGTCATTTTTACCTTCCGTCACCTTTGTCTTTGGTCAAAAAATTCAATGAGTTTTTAGTGAATAAGTATGTTAGGGTCCCTATAATACGATTTTATAATTTGTACGATGAAGTCTGTATGTATGTGTGTGGGTGTGACGAAAGTTTCGGATCGCATAACTTCAATACCACGATTCCAAAAACTATAATTTTTTCGTATTCCTCAAGTTTTCATCCAGAAGAACAAGTGATTAGATTTTCGTTATAATGGTTTACCGGAAGTAGACTTATTTGAAGATTTTAACCGTTCAATATGATTTATTGACATTTAACGTTATTATAACTTAAATAATATAAAATTCTTTATACGATTTGATTGCATTTTGGACTTCATATTCAATAGATATAGTTAAATAATTATAAAGATATTAAATTTAATAAATCAGCCAGCTATGTTAACCATGGAAACTGCTAATATATTCAGATAATTCAAGTCAGTATCAATGAAAAGTAAGTGAATGTGGTAAAGATGAGGATGTTGAAATAGATGTTGTGGAAGATACGGTAAAGAAATAACTCTAGTGTTCCAAGTTTCCAGAAAGATACAAGAGAGATGATTACATAAGTTTAAACATGTCATGAGGAGAGATAAAGAATATATGGGAAAAAGAATGAATAGCTTAATAATAGAAGGTGGAAGAAACAGAGGAAGACCAAAAATAAGAAGGAAGGACTGTACTGCGGAGGACTTGAGAGAAAAGTAACTGAATGAGGACGACCCCCAGGACAGAAATGAATGGAAGAAGAAAATAAAAAATAGCGACCCCTAACGAATGGGAAAAGCTAAAGAAGAAGAAGAGGATGTCAGTGTCAAGTGCCATTTGCATAGTTTGTTTATGAAATATTTTTACTGAAAATATAAAATCTGTTGCAAAATAATTGTGTATTGAATTTGTACATTAATACATAGAATTGACGGAAGGTATTGTGCTGGCCACATCAGATTTTTTCTTAAATTGTTATTTTGCATAAAAACTACATAAAATTAAAATTATACAATGTATATTTATTAAATATTTATAATTGCAGCAGCATTGCTAACTTGTTCAGGGAAAAATACGTAAATATATAATAACAAAAATATGTGGCTAGCACATTGCCTTCTGTCAATTCTATTTATTATGTACACATTGCATACATAATTTTTCTTGCAAAAGATTCTTTATTTCCAGTAAAATTATTTCATAAACAAATTATGTAAATAGTACTTGACCTGACATCTTTTTTTTAGCTTTTCCCATTCGTTAAGGGCTGCTATTTTTAATTTTCTCCATCCACTCATTTCTATTTTCCTTGTCGTCCTCATTCAGTTCTTTTTCTCTCAAGTCTTCCGTAATACAGTCATTCCATCATTTCTTTGATCTTCCACTGTTTTTTCTACCTTCTACTACTAAGCTACTAAACTGTTCATTCTTTTTCCAATTTATTATTTATCTCCCCTCATTATAAAAATCCAACTTCCGGTTTAACCGAAAATGGACCTAAAGTTTGTAATTTAAAATGGGACATGGCAGTTATTTTTGAAGATTTGAATTCAGCATAAAATTCTACGTATAGTGCACTAAAAATATGTTGAAAAAGAAGAACATTTGAATAAACCGAAAGTGAATTTTTTTGATATCCAAACCAATGTAATCTTTTCTCTTCTACAAACTTTTATCCTTGGCTTCTCTAATTAACCTGTTGTTGAGGTGTATATTGTATCTTGTTTGCACTGGAATTCGTCCAATGCATGCTATGCAACTGAAGATTATCCAAGCTGGTTCAATCTGATCGATCGCTGGTGTTCATTCAATCTTGTTGAAATATTTCTACCACTTTGGCCAATTTAAAATTTCCCGCAGAAATAAGGAATCTGGTAAATCCCTGATGACTGAAGGGGGATAACGTATTTTACTTATCTCAACGTATATCGAAATATTTCATTTTGTGTAAAATGCATTCTCACGACCACGATTTGTTTAAATAATCTTTCACATGTTATTACAGAACATTTAGAATACTAACTCGTATTTTTTCTCATCACAAAATACGTATGCTTTTACGTATGCAGATGTAGAGAACGAAATTGTTTCCTAATAAGCAACAAATAAAGTTTTATTCCCATGACTAAACAACACTGTCCCTAATCGGCTTGAGCTGATCTCCGGTTGATAATAACCCTAGAGAACCTGAGAACATAGAACACAACTAGTCGAAAGGGAAATAGTATTGAGAATGAGGCTCTATTCTCACTAGTGATGGGAACCGGGTATATATAGTATATACGATTAGATTCAATTCCGGTTTTAGCATTATCCGGGTATCTGTGTCTTTCAACGTATAGTCAATTGATCCATTATTACAAATCTGAAAATCGGTTTTGAAACCGAACACCCGAAGCAAAAAAGTCTATCAATAATGTAAACAAATATCAATTTTTCTTTGTTTATTCTTAGTATTTATTGCTTCCATAACAACAATATCATATTTGTATTAAAATAAGAAATAATATCTCTTTTTAATTTTAGAGATAAGGCAATCCATTTAAAAAAATCTGTTGTGGCCAGCATAATACCGCTCGCCATTTTCATTTTATGTTACATTGGGCGCGAGCAGTTATGTGACTTTGTTAGCCTTGGAAAGCAGATATGGGGGCCCATGTCAAAATGATAGCTAGTAATAATATACATAGGTGTCAAGTATCATTAGTTTTCATTCAAAACATTATGATTTTCCAAATCCAAGTGGATTATTTTCCACGACAAGTATATTCCATACTATTGATGACAAATAAACATCAGAATATTTTGAAATTTTGAATGAAAAATTATGACATATGGTAATTGTGACATCTATGTAAATAACTACTAGCCGTTATTCTGACATGGATCCTCATCTTCTTGCCAAGGCCAACTAAGTCACATGACTGCTCGCGCCCTATAATAACGAATTTAACATTTCTTGTACACACAAATAATTGAAATTGTATTTATTCTTTCGTTCTACGAGAAATTTTGTCCTACTATTCTAATATGTTTCAAAATTCTTCAAATTCATTGACGGTATTAGCGGTATTTCTTAATGATATATGTAATATTACCATACCTATAATTTAAATACATATTTAATTAATAATACAATAATACCTGCCAGAAAAATCTTCCAATAATGTTATTAAAAGTGCATTTTGCATTTATCTGTCAATTACAAAAATTTAAATACCTCAACTGTTTTTTGGGCAACGAGATTTATTACAACAGCATATTTTATATTATCATATTTCTCCAAACCTATACGAGATATACAAAAAAATTTAAATGTGTCAGATTTAGAATTTAATTATCTTTAATATTTGTAGTAACAAATTTTCAAAAAATAATATTCATATTTTTTTTATAAACTATCACTTCCGGTTATCCTTTTGTTACCAGAACCTATTCAACTCTTCCCATTACTGTTAGATTGAGGAATCCGTAGTCAAACATGTCTTTAGTCTTATAGAATTTGACAAATCGTATCTCCAACAACCTAACACACACACACACACACACACACACACACATACAGACATCATTGTGAAAATGTTAAAATCGGATTTTATGGACGTTAAATTGTGCTTATTCAATAAAATCTGGATATACAATCCAATACCTCTCTTAGCGAGAGGTAAAAATATTTTTTTTTGTTGAATAAGTTGCGTATTTGACGTTCAATTGTTTTGCATTTTTCACCGTTAAATTTGTCGTACTATGTCGCCCAAAGTCGGGGACAAGTTGTCTACTTAACCGTCTTTCTATTTCTTTAAATAATAAAGTTAGCAATGGTGGCTTGCTTAAGGTAGACACCCTGAAGTCTTCCTAACAATGTTTAGCCTCTATCCGTGCGATGTCAATACTACGACGAACAATTTACGTCACTGCAGACATCTTGTTATTATTATATTGTGACATGTTACGCAGAGTTGAGTCGAAAAGCCATAGTAGCGCCCTAGAGGAATTCCTACTATGCTGGCAATTTTGTGATTTTCGGCTTTATGTGAAAAACAAAGGAAGGGAAATATTCACATACACGGAGAAAATGTGAGGAATCTACTAAATCATGTTAAATTGGTTTCGGCGGCACTTTTTCTCAACACATACTATTCATTAATTAAAACAAGAAGTTAATAAACCTTAAGCTAAATAAACTTGTTGTAATAAACAGAATTAAAAAATGATTTGGTATACCATATTAAATAATAGTTACTTTAAAAAATAATGTACATTATTTATAGTTAAATATTTAACTTTGTTTTATAAAACAACATTAAATTATTGATAAGATTGAATTGTACTTACTTGTATTATGAGTTTTGTTCACTTCTTGTTGAATAGAAAACTGCAAAAGAAAAAAATCGTTAGTATCGTTATACAACAACAAATAATATGAACAATGGACAATAAAACAATACGACGATTTTTAAAATTAGTGATAGCTGATAAATGAATTATAATATAAGGCTTTCTTCACCATTGGCTACAAAGCTATGTATGGAATTTATTCATAATACACAGGATTGACGGAAGGTATTGTGCTGGCCACATCAGATTTTTTACCTTCCGTCACCTCTAGGTAAGGAAGGTATTGTCTTTGGTCAAAAAATTCGGTGGTGTTTTCATTGAATAAGCACGTTTTAGGGTCTTTACAATACGATTTTAATATTTTTACGATGATGTCTGTATGTGTGTGTGTTCGTGTGTGTGTATGTGTATGTGACCGTAGTTTTGGCCGCGATATCTCCAATACTAGAATTCCAAAAATTACAATTCTTGCGTATTCCTACCTTACAACCATATGAAGACGAATAGATTTTGGTTATAATACCGGAAGTATCCTCATTTGAAGATTTTAACAGTTTTTCTTGAAAAAATCAGTTAAATTTTATTATAACTTTAAGAATATATTATTCTCTATACGATTTGATTACATTTTATATTTCATATTCAACAGATATAGAGTTAAAGAATTATAAAGATAATAAATTTCCTAAATCAGCCAGCTATGCTAACTTAACCCTGGAAACTGCTAATATATTCAGGTAATTCAAATTTACAGATGTCAGTATCAATAAAAAGTAAATGAATGAAAGAATAAGGGAAATAATTCTAGTGTTGGGCAGAAAGATCTAAGAGAGATGAATACATTGGTTTGAACATGTCATGAGAAGAGATGAGTATATTGGAAGAATGAATAGCTTATAACAGAAAGTGGAAGAAACAGTACGACCAAATATAAGATGAAAGGAGAAAAAAGGAACTAAATGAGGACGACACGCAAAACAAAAATTAATGGAAAAAGAAAATAAAAAATAGCGACCCCCTAACGAATGGGAAAATCTAAAGAAGATGTTAGTGTCAAGTGCAATTTGCATAGTTTGTTTATGAAATAAGTTTACTAGAAATATAGGATCTTTTGCAAGAAAATTTAGGTGTAGGGCGCGTGCAGTGACGTAACTTTGCTGACTTTGGCAAGCAGATATGGGGACCGTGTCAAAATAACAGCTATTAATTACGTCCATAACTGACACATGTCATAATTTTTCATTCAAAATTTCATGATTTTCTTATTTCATGTGGTTTGTAGCGACATCAAATTATCCTAATCCTCGGGAAAAATTTTGACGTGAGGATATGACCCGCAAAACAGAAATGAATGGAAGAAAAAAATTAAAAATAGCGACCCCTAACGAATAGGAAAAGCTAAATAAGAAAAAGATGTCAGTGTCAAGTGCCATTTCCATGAAATAATATTACTGGAAATTTAGAATCTTTTGCAAGAAAATTTATGTATGGAATTTGTACATAATACACAGGATTGACGGAAGGTATTGTGCTGACCACAACAGATTTTTAAATATGTAATTGAAGTATTTTTTAATTTTTTTATTCTTTTTAAATGTTCGACATTCTTTCAATTCATTGACAAGTGCAAGAAGAAGATCAAGAATAGCGATCCCTAACGAATGCGAAATGCTAAAAAGAAAATGTCAGTACCAAGTACAATTTATATAGTTTGTTTATCCTCTTAAAATAATTAATTGCGTCGGTAATAATTGTTCGGACCTTCGCATTGAAAAAAAAAAAAATTCTGATAGTGTACCAATAGTCATCAGTTATCAAATTATGAAATTTTCACGCTGGGCTAGCAATCAAACCCCTGCGTTATGCCAAAATCATTCGCAAATTTCCGCGTATAATTCATTTAGGGAGTAAATCGCGTTAACAGGCAAATTAGATTATCTATTTGTGTGAAATCGTTTCTGGAAAACTGTGTCATCATATCAATTTTCTATTCCTGAGAGATTTTGCCGTTCGTTTAACTAACACTGCCATCCATAAAATCGATAGTGTTTTTTTCCTCACTTCTTCCTACCAGGACCGTCTCATTATTTTAAAAGCCCCAGTTTGTTAATGTGTTTAGATTTTTAATAGTGAAAATTTTAATATATTTTTTACCTCTCGCTTGGAGAGGTATTGGATTCATGCTAAAAATCGCATATCCAGGTTTTAATGATTAAGCACGTTTCAATTTCCCTACAATCCGATTTTAATATTTTTACGATGATGTCTGTGTGTGTGTTTGTATGTGTGCGTGTATGGTAGTTTATTGAAGGACGATTTCTCAAGAACTATAATACTTAATATCTGTTTAACTACGTATTTCTCAATCGGACATTAATGGAAAGAGCTGAAAAAGTTTTGGTAATAATTGGACAACCGGAATCTGATACATATAAATACTGTATATTTTTTATAGATTTAGAAATAAAGAAATATAAGGTATATATAATAATCTGTTGTAATAAATCGCACAGCACAAATATGGAAACCAATTGAGAAATTAAAATGTTTGTAACTGACAGATAAATATCAGTGTCAGAAATCCGAACACATTACTGAAGACTTTTTCTGGGAAGTACATACATATATTATATCTTATTCTATTAATAGTTAAATATTTAAAATTATAGGTATATTACATATATGAATTGGAAACATTTCAAAAAATTAGAAGGGTAGGATAAAATTTCTTCATAAAATTAATTTAAAATTTAAAAAATCTAAATATAAAGAATAGATGTAGGTAAGTAGACCTTTTGGTATAGAGTGTAGTTATACAAAAAATGTTAAATACAATAGGGGGCGAGTAATCATGTGACTTTGTTGGCCTTGACAAACAGACATGGGGACCCGTGTCAGAGTGATGGTTAGTAATTATGTACATGTCAAATATTTCATTCTAAATTTAGTGATTTTCCAATTCCATGTGGTTTATTTTCCTCGACAAGTAAATTTCACACTCCTGGTGACAAATTAACTACGTGAATTTAGAAAATCTTGAAATTGTCATTCTGACGCGAGCCCCCTTTCTGCTTGTCAAGGCCAACAATGTCACATGACTGCTCGCGGCCTATACTTATGTAACCAAAGACGGTGGCGAGAGATATTGTGCTGGCCACAACAGATTTTTTTTATTTTGTTAAAATTAAATATTATAATGGCTTTTAATATTATTTCGTCAAAATTGAATAAATTATATTATAAAACACATGTTTATTCACGTTCTTTTCATGAATAAACTGTATCTTAATTCACTTGGTGTATAAATATTTATTATTAACTATGGGTACTTACTCTATAATTTTGTTTTATTTTTCTGCTAAAATAGACAAATTTTGAACCTATAGTACTGCAAAGAAACTTATACTTACTAAAGATTGGCAGAAATAATTTTTACTTAAAACTTAAATAAATAAATATATCATTTCGGCATATTACCCATTGCTGGGTGTGCCAATCTGCTTTATACGCAGATATCGGTAATGATGAAATATTTGTACCGTGCCGGCGTTTACCAGGCATTACCTCACGGGCACTCATTGCTGGCGTGGAGAGTGCACCACAGGGGTCAATTTTGTGCCATTAATATTCGTAATGTTTGGCATCGGTCGGGATCCAACCCGGGTCCCCAGATTCGCGACCACTCAGGCACACGGCCACGAGACCACATAATTTAAAACTTTCTAAACTAAAATCAAATTTGTAAGTATGTAATTTTAGTAAAAATAAAAATAATTTATTTTTATTTAATATTGGCATATGTGACATATTTGATATCTCTGGATATCGATTGAAGTTGATCCAGGGCCATCCAATCCATTACTGATCACAAATGCACTCAACCATATAGATACTAAATATCTTGTCAGCCCTAAGCCCTGCAGCTTTTCTCTGTATACGTCTTCTACGGCTCTGTCTACCCGTAAAATTCACTAGCTCGAAGCTCAAGCTCTGCTTCATTGAGTTTGCGCACTGTTGTTATCTGCAGAATACACGTGGACAGCCTATAGCTAGCAGTTCCTGTCTGTGAAAAACTACCAAGGTTTTGTTATTTTTAATCGTTTCCCGATCGCAATATATCGTTGATTAATGGCTTGATGCTTCAAAATCGTAGTTTCCTACCATGAAATAAAAGAAAAATTGTATTACCGATATTGCCGCGTTTATAAAGATGATGATAGAAGATATAAAGATATCTTTTATTTTTGTAATGATCAAAACGAATAATATTTATTACCTTCATTGAGATATGATCGTTTTATTAATTGTTTTATTATAACCTGTAATTGGCCAACTAGGTTTTTTATATCATTACCTTCTCTAAAAAATATTTCAATGTTTTTTAATTCCTTGTACGTAAGTAAAGGAAGTATTGTAAATGCGAAAATTTTCGGTTTTCAGTTTTCAGCGGAAATATCCATTTTGATCATCCCTGAATCCATTTTGACCAGTTCGGTCTGATGATGACCGAACTGGTCGAAACTAGTAACAAAAATTGTGTTAAATAAATAAGTGATATCAACAAAGTTACTTTGTTTTATTTAAACTTAAAACTTAATACTATTGAAAGTTGTGCTACTCAAACAAAGCTAATTTATCTTTTGAAAATGAATTATACATGTAACTATAAATCAGGCTAGCATTGATTATACCCTCATCATTAAAAGGAAATATACCGGGAGGTACACGCATCTTTAGTTCTTTTTTCTAGTTTTCTGTAATTATTTTAATTTATTTTTAGACTCAATACTAATTTTAAATATCATTTTTATCATCTGTCACCTTTAGGTAAGAAAGATACTGAGTTTCTAATGAATAAGCACGTTTTTTTTATTGGCCACATCAGATTTTTATTACATATTATAAATAAATATATCATCAAGGCATTACCAACTGCTTGGTGTACCAATTTGCTTCTTATATGCAAATTTTGGTAATATCTGTATACTTATCCGAAAGGTGTAACGTGCGCCCCTGACTTAAGAGTATACGAGCGCCACTACTGATAGAATATACCCGAGCGATGATGTAATCTCCAACGACGGAAATACCCATACGGTTGGACGTGTTAATTACACCGGTGACCTGAATTTTTTGTATTCAATGTCATTGTGGCGTCAGACAGTTCGAGAAGGACATCGAGCTATATAAACATAAACCCGTCGCCAAAGCCAGCGAAAATAGTCTGATATATAGAAGCAACGAGCAATGAACAATTGGTGATATAAATTAACATTCTACGAGTTGTTAACATAAATAAATGTAGTTATATAAATAAATATAGTGATATAAATATTGTTTAAATAAATAATCTTAATGTTTAAGTATTTAATAATATTCTTAGTCTTAAATTAGTGTTTATAATTATTTAATCATAGTGTTAGTTATTACCTTCCGTCACCTTTAGGTAAGGAAGGTATTGTCTTTGGTCAAAAAATTCAATGATGAGTTTTTAGTGTATAAGCATGTTTTAGGGTCCCTATAATACGATTTTACCATTTTTACGATGATGTCTGTATGTATGTGTGTCTGTGTGTGTGTGATAAAAGTTCCGGATCCCATAACTTCAATACCACGATTCCAAAAATTATAATTTTTTCGTATTCCTCAAGTTTACATCCAGAAGAACAACTGATTAGATTTTGGTTATAATTGGTGAACCGGAAGTAGCCTCATTTGAAGATTTAACAGTTAAATTTGATTTATTGACATTTAATGTTATTATAACTTAAAGATTATTCTCTATACGATTTGATTACATTTTATACTTCATATTCAATAGATACAGAGTTAAAGAATTTTAAAGAAATTAAATTTTATACTTCAGCCAGCTATGCTAAACATGGAAACTATTAATATATTCATATAATTCAACTTGACAGATGTCAGTATCAATAAAAAGTAAATGAATGTGGCAGAGATGAGGATGTTGAAGTAGATGTTGGGGAAAACACGGAAAGATACGGTAAGAAAATAACTCTAATATTAGAAGTTTTTAGAAAGATACAAGAAATATGATTACATTGGTTTGAAAATGTCATGAGGAGAAATGAAGAATTATATTGGAACAAGAAGAATAGTTTAGTAATAGGATGTTGAAGAAACAAGAAGACCAAATATAAGATGGAAGGACTGTATTGCGGAAGACTTGAGAGAAAAGAAACTGAATGATAACGACACTCAAAAATAGCGACCCCTAACGAATGGGAAAAGTTAAAGAAGAAGATGTCAGTGTCTAGTGCAATTTGAATAGTTATTTTATGAAATAATTTTACTGGAAATTTAGAATCTTTTGCAAGAAAAATTATGTATGGAATTTATACATTATACACAGGATTGACGGAAGGTATTGTGCTGGGCACAACAGATTTTTTTTTTATTATTTTTTAATATTTATCCTAATTATTTATCGTTTAATAAACGCATTATTTTAATTAATAACATTTCTCTGATTTTTACACTTCACCCATATAAATAAACGTTACAGTTCGAAGTACTCTTAACTAATGTTACTATAGGATGTGGGTTGAATATAATTTTTTTAAATACAGGAAGTTAGTTATTTATGGTTTCATTTTCAACTCTATTCAAACGATAATATCAATTTGAAATTAAAATCAAAATATAATAAATAAATAATATAAAAGTAATATAAGCGTATGAAAAATTAATTAGTTTCTCAGTTTCATTATAGTTTATTCGTCCATAAATGACCCCACAACAGGTACATAATTAAACATGCACATTCTGCAAGAAAATTTAAAGGAAGTGTTTAATGAATTAAAGATGATACCCATTGATTAAGGGATGTAAAGAACTTGATAAATAATTATGAGAAGCGGAAATTAATTAATTAATAACAATAAAAGTACATTAAAACTCACATTTAATAAAGATTTAATAAAAATCAACAGGAAGGATGTTAGAAATAATAGCTTTTACAAACAATTTATAGAAAGCAAAAACATCAAATTTCTTCCTGTTATACTAAAAAAAATGAATAAAGATTAGATAATATAAGCGTCCAATTTCCAAACATCTGAATACAGTTTCCAGCGCTCGCAAAACAAATTATTATTTGCAATCAAATCGATCACAGTTATAATGATTTCCTGTTTGTAATTACATTAGATCTCATACTAAATATACAATCTTGGAGAGTTGCAAAAAATATGAATTTTTGAAAATTAAATTCTTTTCAGAAATGAATTGAAATTCTTTAAATCTTAGTAGGAACACGATTTTATATTCATTATTCCTTAAGAACCGTTATTACATTAAGATTTGTATTAAGTTCACATCTGTTGTTTACTGAGTTTGATTTTGTTATAATGATGTATAGAACAAGTGTACTATTATGTCTTGTATAAATCTTTGTATTATTATGTTCAACCTACAATCGATCTTATTTTGTTTGTATTCTATGCATGATATGACTTACAACTTTCACAACCTATTTATTAAATGTCTTTTATAATTCCTTTCCTGCTTTATTTTTCTTCCGTCATCTCTAGGTAAGGAAGGTATTGTCTTTGGTCAAAAAATTCGATGGTGAGTTTTCATTGAATAAGCACGTTTTACGGTCTTTACAATATGATTTTACTATTTTTACGATGATGTCTGTATGTGTGTATGAGTGGAAGAAGAAAATAAAAATAGCGACCCTAACAAATGTGAAAAACTAAAGAAGAAGAAGATGTCAGTGTCAAGTGCAATTTGCATAGTTTGTTTATGAAATAATTTTACTGCAAATATAAGATCTTTTGCAATAAAATTTATGTATAGGGCGCGTGATGTGACTTTGTTGACTTTGGCAAGCAGATATGGGGACCCGTGTCAAAATGACAGCAATTAATTATGTCCATAACTAACAAGTGTCATAATTTTTCATTCAAAATTTCATGATTTTCTTATTTCATGTGGTTTGTTTGTTATCAGGAGTATGGAATTCAGTTGCCGAGAAAGGGAATCATAAAATACCAAAAATTTAGAATCTTTTTCAAGAAAATTTATGTATGGAATTTATACATATCACAGAGGATTGTATGACAACTATCTAAATATAAAGAATACATAGTAGACTTTTTGGTGTAGAGTGTAGGTATCCAATAAATTATAAATACAATAGGGCGCGAGCAGTCATGTGACTTTGTTGCCTTCACAAGCAGATATGGGGGCCCATGTCAGAATGATAACTAGTAATTATGTATATAGATGTCAAATATCATTATTTCTCATTCTAAATTTAGAGATTTTCCAATTCCATGTGGTTTATTTTCCTCGACAAGTAAATTCCACCCTCCTGGTGACAAATTAATTACGTGAATTTAGAAAATCTTGAAATTTTTAATGAAAAATTCTGACATTTGACATCTATGTACATAATTACTAATTTTCATTCTGAAACGGGCTCCCACATCTGCTTGTCGAGGCCAACAATGTAACATGACTGTTCGCGCCCTATACTTATGTAACCAAAAAAGGAAGTGGCGAGAGGTATTGTGCTTGCCACAACATAGCTCTGTTGGCGAAGCCCTAATTTTACTGGGTTGTGTTTTTGGATCTCATGTATCATTCATTCTTTGTAAATGATCGTAATTTAGCAATAATGACGTTTAATAGCAATTTTTACTTATGAAAATTCAAACATGGGATTAACATAATTAACACATTATTCAGTGCAGTAGGCATTACAAGTGTAACGAAGCGGCACATGAGTGATTTAAATACAAAGGGATTCCTTGTAAGGTCGTTAGTCAGCACCGGGTGTTTTGCATAAGAACTTGCAATTGTATTGTTGCGAATTCGAATGCTATAGCTGCTGTTCTGAATTCGCTTGTGCAGGGCTATCAATAAAAATAAGGCTTATTGTTAAGGTTTTTAATGAGCGGGGCACAAATGTAATGTTGAATTCAATGGCAATGGGATATATACAATGTACTTTTCAATTTTTCAGTAGATGAAGTTTTTTTTTTTATATAGAAAGATGTATTTAATAATCTAACATATAACAGTAACATCTATATTAAACTATTGTTAATGCACACAAGGTTTGAAGCTTTTAACAGTTTTTCTTGAAAATTTTTTCGACATTTAATGTTACTATAAATATTAAAGAATATGCTATTATCTACACGATTTAATTGCATTTTATATTTCATATTCAATGGATAGAGTTAAACAATTGGCATTTTTCGATAGATGATTCTTCATAAAAATATTCTTAATTTCTTTCATTTCTTCTTTCAATTTCTCTGAATGACAAATTTCTGAAGCTCTTCTCATTAGGAATTTAATTATACCATATTTCTGAGAAAGATGATGATGTGAATTGGCATTAATATATTGATTAGTGTGCGTAGGCTTCCTGTAGACTGAATGTAGTAAAGAACCATCTTCTTTTCTCTCTAGTAACACATGCAGGAAGGGAATAATGCCATTTTCTTCAACTTCTACGGTGAACTTAATATTTTCATGAATGTAATTCAAATGGTTTAAGAAAATTGATAAGTTTTGACGTCCATGGGGCCAACACACCTAAACAATAGGTTAATTAGAGAAGCCATTGAGATTTTCAAAACCAAGAATAACAATCTTAATCATTATGACGGTCTAGATCTTAGTCGTGCATGGCTTCCTATATTAAATACGTTGTAATTGTCACCTTGGTTACCTGTTGCTAATGTTTTGTTATTATTTTTATTTATATATTTGTTGATTTGTTATTCATTCCTGAAGAAGGTAGTAGTTAATACTGCCGAAACGTATTTTAAATAAATAAACAGAAATAAAACTAAAGGTTGTATCATTTTAATAACAATTTATTTATCTGAAATTTGACTTAATGATAATAATTTTCTTACTAAAAATATCTTTGTTCAATCTGTATCAAACAGTTATAATTTCAAAATTTCGTAAGTTTTGAATTCAATGAGAACCCGTCATCCCACGCATTGTATAAGACGAGTTAACTGAATAGATAAGTGGAAAGAATGAAGAATGCTGGTTTTTTCTTTATACAGTTATATACACCGGCAGCGGCAATGATAATGACGAAGACTTAGACTGAAGGCTCAGTGTCCTAGTGCTGTGACACAAATTGCCTGGGAGACACTGCTTGGTGTGTATTGTTCCAACGCGGAACTGATGTGTGCCACTGGAGTGATCATTATGAGAAATGAACCGTTATTAGCAGCACTAATATTTGTTCTACCGGAATTTGTAATTAGAATGGTGTGTGTCACATACATGAGAGGAATTTTGCTCGTTAATGACCGTTTAGAGTATAATAATATGAAATATAAGTACCGAGTGTCACAGATTAATGCGTACCTTTGGACTTCTGACTTACAAAATATACAATGTCCGTTTTTGAATACATTGGATGTTAGTATTATGTTTACATCCAGTTAATAGTACATATAGTATTCTTCTCCAAATACTTAACCAAAAATTCATCATTTTTCCCCGTCTTATAACTTTTCTTTGTTCCTATCTTATTAATCGTAAATTGTCTGTATTCCTGAATAATTATTTGTCAAATCCCTATTTCGCTGCTACGGGTATTCCTCAAGGATCTAATCTCGGCCCATTATTGTTTATAAATAACATAGTCGGTTAAATTAAGTTCAGTGAAGTATTAGTGTACGCCGATAATAGAATATTTTGCAAAAAAAATATGTATAGAATTTATACATAATACACAGGATTGACGGATGGTAATGTGCTGGCCACATCAGATTTTTACATCTCGCTAAGAGAGATATTCATGCTAAAAATCGCATATCTAGATTTTATTGAATTAGCACGATAAGGTCCATAGAATCCGATTCTAACATTTTTATAATGATATTTTTTTTGTGTCAGTGTGTATGTGTGTGTGGATGTGTGTTAGGTTGTTGGCGGCACTATTTCTCAAATTCTATAAGCCTAAATACCTGTTTGACTACTGAGATTTTGGTACCAATTGGAAAACCAGAAGTAGTAGTATCTTAAACAAAAAATTCCAAATATTATTTTATTTAATTTTTTTTATTTTTAGTATATATAACCTATAGGTTTGGAGATATAGTATATAATAATATAGAATAAACTGTTGTAATAAATCGAGTTGCCCAAAATAGTACATAGAAACCAGTTGAAATATTTACATGTTTGTAATTGACAGATAAATTCAAAATGTCAAGGTCAAAAATCAGCATTACTGGAAGATTTTTTAGGGAGGTACGAGTACATTTAATATATATTATTAATTAAATGTTTTTAAATCCTTAAGAAATACCGATAATACTGTCAATGAATTTGAAGAATTTTGAACATATTAGAAGAGTAGGACAAAATTCCTCATAGAACTAAAAAAGAATAAAAAAATCAATTATTTGTGTGTACAAGGAATGTTAAATTCGTTACTTATAGGGCGCGAGCAGTCATGTGACCTTGTTAGCCTTGGCAAGTAGATATGAGGATTCGTGTCAAAATGACGGCTAGTAGTTATTTACAATCACATGGATTTCAAAAAATAATGATGTTTTGAATGAAAAATTATGTTACTTGACACCTATGTCATTTTGACACGGACTCCCATATCTGCTTACCAAGGCCAACAAAGTCACAGGACTGCTCGCGCCCTATGCAACATAAATGAAAATGGCGAGAGGTATTGTGCTGGGCACAACAGATTTTTTTAAATATGAATTGTGTATCTATTAAGAGGGAAATTCACTCTATTTTTTTTCCTATAAATTGTTAAATGGTCCAATTAATGATAGTGCTATTTTATCTCGGATCCTGTTCAATATACCTAGATTAAATTCAAGAAACAAATTAACCTTTAATTTAAAAACATTCTGAACTAATTACGAATGTCTTATTCGAAAAATCTGCAGTCTTTTCAATACTGTCAACATTACATCAGATATTTAGGCCGATTCATTCCGTAAATTTAATATATCACAATTACAATTTTTCTATATTTCAAATGATTGATTAATATATTTTCTGTTACCTTCATCATTATTTTCCGACTGTTGTCTTTTATGTATTAACATTTTTTTGTGCAACGCTTTACATATTTGTACATTTTATAATCGTTTTGTAATTGGGATATTTATCCAGTATAATTGATTTTGCAATAAATAAATATTTGATCACTACGGACCTAAGTGGAATAGAAATTTTTAAGAAAAATAAAACGGTATGAAGTAGTTGAAGTTGATATATTGTTAAACCTAATTCTTGTTTGTTGTTTATATTTTCGTATTGGGTAATTATCAAAAAACCCTCGTATTTACTCAAAATATTTTTTTATTTAATTGTAATCGATTAATGCCTCATTTAAATCCACGGTCTAATGACAGCGTAAACAATTTAATCACTAGTGACTTCTTTGAGTAAAACATTTTACAATCATGTAAAGTTAGGAGTACATAGTCTCCTTGATAATCCAAATTCCTGTCTAGGTCAACTTCTCTTTAATCACTAATGGCTGTGTATCTACAATCTTTTACCTGAGCGTGAGTATCAATAAATTGTCGACTGTATCCACTTTTATGGGTAAAGTCACCTCTTCTGACCTTATTGTATACAGGACAACTACAATCCATAGGCAGTTTGATTTACTTTAAAATGAACTGTTTTACAAAAGTCGCCAATACTATACGCTTAATTATTATAGTCCAAATTTCATAGTTCATTTTTCGATGACTATTATTCTATAAGCGTGATCGAGCCTATTAAAAATTAAGCAATAGAAGTAAAATTGTGAATTAAATATCAATTCCTTAATTAGTATATTTATTGTTCCAAGTAGTGCGGCAGAACCAATTGAGCAGTTATAAAAAAAGAAACCAGGGTATATATGAAAAATGTTTTTAATTTTGAAATCAGTAGGACTTACCATTTTATACTCATTAATTTTTAAAAATAATGACTTTAAGATGGAGGCCGTTGGCTGCAATACATTGCTGGAGCCGATTTCTGAAGTTTTGAACAGCCCGTTGACACATTTTGCGGGGTATCGCGCATGTCGATATCTCTTTTCGTTTTCGAGATATTTGCCCTCAAAATTTTACGTAAAAATACTCATTTTTGGGCTATACCCCAAAGATGGTTCTAAATACGAGCTCGTTATCATGACCATTCGATTCTCCGGGCAAAATTACATAAGTATATCAATTTTCATAATTTTTGAACAATAGATACAATCTGTAGAGCTAAATAACTGAAAATGGCTAAAATTTGAAAAACATCGTAAGGGGTACCTCGGCATGCGGTTGGAAAATTTAATAATAGCGCGTTGATGAGTATTTATATTCACATAGACTATATTTTTTAAAAAATTGAACTTTTTATTGTAAATTAAAGAATTATATTTTTTTAAGAAATTAAACAAAATTAGAAAAAATACGAATATGCCAGTAATGTTAGTCGATTCTCCGAATACAAATGAATAAATGTTTAAATAAATAATCTTAGTGTTTAAGTATTTAACAATAATCTTAGTGTTAAATTAGTGTTTATAATTGTTTAATAATATTGTTAGTTATTTTTATTATCTTTTTAATATTTATCCTAATTATTTATCGTTTAATAAACGTATTATTTTAATTAATAATATTTTTTGATTTTTACACTTCACCCATACAAATAAACGTTACAATACTTATTCATTTGTATTCTTAGAACCGATTAACATTACTGCTATATTTATATTTGTACTCGTTTTGTTTAATTTCTTAAAAAAATCATAATTCTTCAATTTTCAATAAAAAGTTCAAAATTTTAAAAAACCTAATTTATATGGTTATAGATAGTATTCAACTCGCTGATTCCAAATTTTAAAACCGCATGTCGATATCTCTTTTCGTTCTCGAGATATTTGCCCCCAAAGTTTTGCCTAAAAATACCCATTTTTAGGCTATACCCCAAAAATGGGTCAATATACAGACTTGGGAGTAAAACCATTCGATTCTACGGAAAAAATTACATAAGTATCCCAATTTTCATATTTTTTGAGCAACGTATACAATCTCTAGAATAAAATAACTGAAAATGGCCAAAATCTGAAAAAATCCTAAGGGGTACACCTTAGGATTTTTTCAGATTTTGACCATTTTCAGTTATTTTACTCTAGGGATTGTATCTATTGTTTAAAAATTATGAAAATTGGTATACTTATGTAATTTTGCCCGGGAAATCGAATGGTTATAATAACGAGCTCGTATTTCTACCCATTTTTGGGGTATAGCCCAAAAATGGGTATTTTTAGGCAAAACTTTGGGGGCAAATATCTCAAGAACGGAAAGATATATCGACATGCGGTTTTAAAATTTGGAATCAGCGAGTAGAATAGTATCTATAACCATATAAATTAGATTTTTTAAAATTTTGAACTTTTTATTGAAAATTGAAGAATTATGTTTTTTTAAGAAAATGAGTAAAAATACGGATATGGCAGTTATGTTAATCAATTCTACGAATACAATGAGTAAGTATGAACATTTTTACAATTATTAAACAGCTCGTTTATTTCCTACAATCAAAAATTTGTGTGTGTGTGTGTGTGTGTGTGGATCATTGACCTCAATATACGAAATGGATCGGCGATATATAAAGTATTAATAAAAACTTGTAGAAAATTTAATAATCTTTAATTTTATAATAACATAAATTGAGAAAAATAACAAGAAATTAAACTTCAAGTAAAGTGCCATTCCTGGTTATACTACTTACACAAAATCTAATGGCTTCTTTCCATATATTACATACACACACACCCACAGACATAATCGTGAAAATATTAAAATTGGATTGTAGGGACCTTAAAACGTGGTCATTTACCAAAATCTCGATATGCGATTTTCAGCACGAGCCCTATACCTTCCTTACCAAGGTAAAAAGTAATATAGTTTTATTATTAAAATGTACAAAATATCAAAAACCATTACGAGAGCTTAATAATAAATAAATTGAAAAATAATTTGATGAACGCAGATCTTGGTCCCTAACCAAATTCTAAACTATTCGATTTAATATAAACTTAAAATTTAAGGACGTTTTAAATCTTAAATTTTATTGGAGGCTAAATCTTAGTTTATAATTGTATTCATTCACCTCTGACTCCCACCCCTATTATAATCCCAGTTCTCTCCCTTGTTTGTTCAGAGTTGTTAAACTTCTGGCATGGTTTACATGTTGAGTAATCTTAACTACTCTGCTTAAATTTGAGAGAACTTACTTCTCGAAATAATTATTTAGTTTATTGTTATTATTTTAAGGTTAAGGGGTAATTGTATTAGTTTTAGTTACAGATTAGGCAAAAGATTTTCATTCAAGTCATTAGACAAACAAAATAACAAACAGCATTTTTTACTAATACCGGGCGAATTGCAATATACCTGAATGAAGAAAAGCTATCCTCGAGCTAATGGATTATTATAACGACGTACCTACAGACTCCCCTGTGATTTAGTGCCAGTGCAAGATATAATAACAAGAAAATTGATGGTTATAGATCTAAATCGAATTGAAAACCTGCTATAGACTTGGATTGCACCAACCTACATACTGGTTTGTATACACAACAATCAGGATAATCACAATGTGGACGGTAATGAATTTAGTTCTGCAAATTTTTGTTGATAAATTATATAAAAAGGTCTAGGAACTTTAGTTGATGAAAAACTCGAGTATACCAATTTATTTTTAAAATTTAGTAATTGCATCTATTATAAATCTTATATCTAATATTTACATTATCGTAGTGGCAATTGTTACTTAAAGAAAAAAATCTGTTGTGGCCAGCACAATACCTCTCGCCATTTTCATTTTATTTTACAATAAATTTTTTACAATCTTATACATAAAAATTAATGAATTGTAGGTGATTTTGACACGGGTCCCCATATCTGCTTGCCAAAGTCAGCAAAGTCATGTCACTACACGCGCCCTATACATAAATTTTCTTGCAAAAGATCCTATATTTCCAATAAAGTTATGTCAAAAACAAACTATGCAAATTGCACTTGACACTGACATCTTCTTCTTCTTTAGTTTTTCCCATTCGTTAGGGGGTCGCTATTTTTTATTTTCTTCTTCCACTCATTTTTGTTTTGCGTGTCGTCCTCATTCAGTTCTTTTTCTCTCATGTTTTCTGCAATACAGTCTTTTCATCTTATATTTGGTCTTCCTATCTTTCTTCCACCTTCTTATATTCATCTCTCCTCATGACATGTTCAAACCAATGTAATCGTCTGTCTTATATCTAGAAACTTCTCACACTAGAGTTACTTCCCTTATTCTTTCATTGATTTACATTTTATTGGTACTGACATCTGTCAATTTGAATTACCTGAATATATTAGCAGTTTCCATGGTTAAGTTAGTATAGCTGGCTGAATTATGAAATTTATATGAAATTTATTATCTTTATTCTTCTTTAACTCTATATCTGTTGAATATCAAATATAAAATGCAATCAAATCGTATAGACAATAATATATTCTTTAAGCTATAATAACATTTAACTCAGTTTTTCAAGAAAAACTGTTAAAATCTTCAAATGAGGGTACTTCCGGTTGACCAATTATAACCAAAATCTAATCAAGCCTGCATATGGTTGTAAGGAAGAGAAATACGCAAGAATTGTAATTTTTGGAATTCTAGTATTGGAGATATCGTTGACGAAATCGCGGTCACACACACACACATACTCACACGAACACACACACATACAGACATAATCGTAAAAATAGTAAAATCGTATTGTAAAGACCCTGAAACGTGCTTATTCAATGAAAACTCACCACCGAATTTTTTGACCAAAGACAATACCTTCCTTACCTATAGGTGGCGAAGGTAAAAACAACATTCAATATAAGGGAAATGTTGGAAAAGGTTGGAATGGAATGATTTGAATAAAATCTATTTTCTTCCATCGACTAAAAGAAATTGATAGGTACGATAATTAGTTCTGTGCCTTGCAAACAATACCTTTTGAATTTCACTGCTGTAACTATCGGAGTATTGTAAAAGAAAGTAATTTTTCTCTTTCAATGTCAGTGAAACCATTCATTCTGTTAGACTTGGAGACAAATAACTCCAGGGACTTTCCTCATGAAAATGTAGACACACCTTCATTATACAGCGTGGAAAATTGCACTTCAACGACGCAACAAAGAAAAAATATCCGTGGTTCATCCCTCATCATATTCCAAACATGCAAATAAACTTTATTATCTCTATTCGGAGAAATGGACGAGGAAACTCAATTTGCTTTTATGGCGTGGATTGCAATTCGTCGTCGCAGGAATTTAATCACGTCAGAAACGCGAAGGGCGATTTTGAAAGGAATCTGTTTCATTGTCTTGTTTTTCTGAAGAATGTTTACCGCTTTGTGTAATTGCAGTGAGGTTTTGAAATTTAAGCTGTGTTTGTATCGAATCATAAAACGCGCCAAGGTATATGTATTATGTTACTGCTACTACTAAACGGATTTGTTTATTTATTTAGCGGAAAACGACTGCTTATTTCAGGAGGAAATGAAATTTGATATTGTAAACTCAGACCTTTAAGGAAGTTTATTGCCACTAAATTCATCTGACAAAGGTATTAAAACTGTATATATAATAGATATCGTAAATAATTTCAAAAGCGTTCAAAGTAAATAGTCATTAAATAAATACTTTAACTCGGAGAGTAAATATTCAATTTAATTTCATCACATTATTTTTCTTATACGAGTACTTTTATCGAATGTTATGCCTACATGCTCTATTAGTCATTTTATCATCCCGTTAAAATATTTATGGAATATTTGAAGACTTTACAATTATATAACCTTTTAGTTTATGCTCTGTATTTTTATTTAATATCCAACGTTTTGGAAGTATAGATTGTTGCTTTCCTGAAGGAAGTATACAGAGCTACACTGAAAAACTGGCCACTCAGAATACTTTTTACCTTCCGTCACCTTTAAGTAAAGAAGGTATTGTCTTTGGTCAAAAAATTCAATGATGAGTTTTGTGTTATGTGACGAAAGTTTCGAATCGCATAACTTCAATACCACGATTTCAAAAATTATATTTTTTTCGTATTCCTCCAGTTTACACCCAGAAGAACAACTGATTAGATTTTGGTTATAATTGGTGAACCATAAGTAGCCTCATTTGAAGATTTAACAGTTAAATTTTATTTATTGACATTTAACGTTATTATAACTTAAAGAATATATTATTCTCTATACGATTTGGTTGTATTTTATACTTCATATTCAATAGATATAGAGTTAAAGAATTTTAAAGAAATTAAATTTTATAAATCAGTCAGCTATGCTAAACATGGAAACCACTAATATATTTATATAATTCAAATTGACAGATGTCAGTATAAATAAAAAGTAAATTAATGTGGCAGAGATGAGGATGTTGAAGTAGATGTTGGGGAAGACACGGAAAGATAAGTAAGGAAATACACATACAAACACACACACACACATACACACACACACACACACACACACACACACACACACACACACAGACAGACATCATCGTAAAAATATTAAAATCGGATTGTAGGGACCGTAAAACGTGCTTAATCATTATAATCTGGATATGCGATTTTTAGCATGAATGCAATACCTTTCTTAGCGAGAGGTAAAAACGTTGACTTTTTAACCTAATCCTATTTTTAGAGAAGTAGAACTTAAAATTTACCTTAACTTTAAGTAAAACTTATGATTACATCGGTGTACACGGCTATAATTAATTTTAATAAATAGGTATCAGGAACTCATATTTTTGAAAGTAATTGGCAGAAATTTAAAACGAAAAACGGTATTTAGTGACAAAGTTTTGATTATTTTCAAAAACTGATAAAAAAATTGTTTTAAATCAAATAATAATAAATTGCTTAAGACTTTTCTACCCATAGACCAATAACTTCCCTACTAGCTATTAAAAAAATAATTTTAATTATATTTACCGTTTCTTACAACATAACATATATGTATTAATATAGCAATTTATATTCATATTAGAAATATTGGAATTTGAAAACAATAAAATTGTAACTGTTGTTAAAAGTAACAGTAACATGTCTCTCCATTTTAATTTTCCGTTTTTAATTAAAAGTAATAAACGGTGTTTACTATTATCATACATTTCACCAAACTCTTAAACTGAACAGTTATTCGTTAAGAGCAAATAAATAAAGATGAAATCTGTACAATCAGCGAATAATTTAAAATGTTTGTAGCACCATCTGTCATGGTTGTGAAGTACATAACGGCACAAGAATTGGGAAACCGTAAATACCAGAACGACACTACTCCAACGTCTGTTATAACCACGCCCTACTCTACTAACTCTACTGATACAAATGTGTGAATATACAAATTATATGAAAGATGTAGAGTATTGAATTACATTTTTACCTCTCGCTAAGAGAGGTATTGCATTCATGCTAAAAATCACATATCCATATTTTATTGAATAAGCACGTTTTAAGGTCCCTACAATCCGATTTTAACATTTTTACGATGATGTCTGTGTGTGTGTGTGTGTGTGTGTGTGTGTGTGTGGATGTATGTGTGTGTGTGTGTGTGTGTATGTATGTAGGATGTTGGAAGGACGATTACTCAAAAACTATAAGACTTAAAAATTGTTTAATTACGTATTTTCCAATCGGACATTCATGGGAAGATCTGAAAAGGTTTTGGTAACAATTGGACAACCGGAAGTAGAAGATTCTTGAAAAAAAATCTTCTAAATAATATTTTTTGAAAATTTTTCTTGGTAATATTAAAGAAAATTAAATTCTCTATCTGATACATTTAAATATTTTATTATATATTCTATGGATTTAGAGATAAAAGAAATATAATAAATAAAATAACGTTATAATAAATTTTACAGCCGAAAGGATGCCATGGAAAATAGTTGACCAGTTGAACTGTTTGTAACTGACAGATAAATGTCAGTGTCAGAAATTCATAGATATTACTAAAGAGTTTTTCTGGGAAGTACATATACATTATATTATTTCTTAATGTATTAGTAGTTAAATATTTAAGATTATAGGTCTATTACATATATCCTTCAAAAATACAGTCAATCCTGACAATGAATTGGAAACATTTCGAAAAATTAGAAGAGGACAAAATTTCTTCATATAATGAATTTAAAATTAAACAATCTAAATATAAGGAATAGATATATGTAAGTACAATTTTTGGTGTAGAATGTAGGTATACAAGAAATGTTAAATACAATAGGGCGCCTTGACAAGCAGATATGGGGACTCATGTCAGAATGATAGCTAGTAATTATGTATATAGATGTATCATAATTTCTCATTCTAAATTTAGTGATTTTCCAATTCCATATGGTTTATTTTCCTCGACAAGTAAATTCCACACTCCTGGTGACAAATTAACTACGTGTATTTAGAAAATCTTGAAATTCTGAATGAAACATACTGACTAATTATCATTCTGAAACGGGCCCCCACATCTGCTTGTCAAGGCCAACAATGTAACATGACTGTTCGCGCCCTATACTTATGTAACCAAAAAAGGAAGTGGCGAGAAGTATTGTGCTGGCCATAACAGATTTTTTTTTATTGAGTAGCGGTTTATATAATTTCATCAGAGGTATTTTTAAACAAAATATAAAATGGTAGGCATGTATGTAGATACATGGGAATATAAGATTTTTTAATTTTTGAAAATATTATCTTCCTTTATTGAACTACATTTGTATAAGGCCCTAATATGTACTCATAAGTCAACTTAATTAATTTTTTGCACGATCAGGTTTTTTTAAAACTTTACCGATAGGCGAGCCGGTAGGATTTCCAAGGCATTAAGTTTTGTTTACCAATTACTGATCAGTAAGTGATGTGGTACTGATCAGTAAGTGATGTGACTGACCGGTAAATGATGTGACTACCTACCGATCTGGAGGCGGTGAAAAGTACATAAATAAAAAACAAATGTACAATTTTTAAAGCTTTAACGATAACAAAACAGCGATCATAGCTTACTTAAAAATGACAACTAATTTTTTAAAAATGTCAAAATAATTTTTGAATATTTCTAAACTTTAATTTGTTATTATTGGGACGATAGTGCAAAAAATATAATAAGCATTGCGGGCATTAAGTGCTTCTTACCGGTATCGAATGTATTGGAGATCGAGACGAAGTCGAGATCTCCAAACTAATCCTCAACTGGTAAGTTGCACTTACTGCCCTTAATACTTAAATAACTATTGTTCGTTTCATTAATTAATTTCAAATATTAATTATTATTATGACGACTTTATTGTTTGTATTCAGAAATTAAATTTTATTATAATTTTTAATAAATACTCATAATTAAGTATAGTAATTTACTATAACACAATTTAACCTAGCTCTAGTGAGTGAATACGTTTTCTGTCTGACGTTCTCAAAGAAAGAGATGCCAATTCTTCAGATAAGGCAACAAAATTCTTTCAGTGACATTTTCTATGAAAATAAACATCAAGCATCCAATTTTAATCTTTCTCTCTGTAACCAAAATGTGAACCCAATAACCCAGCAGTGTTTACGTGGGCGTCGAATATAGGTCTTGAGCACAGCAGGCGCACCGCGGAAGTTTGGCAATGAATCCACACGCACAGGCAGGCCCTGGACTTGACTCCGTAACGATCTAGAACGCGTGAAGGCCAAGCTGGGTCAGCGACCCGCGGACAACTGTCAAGGACTCCGCTCGCTCGGTGCCGGTGCCGGTGATGCAAGTGCATGGATGGAGCGATGGAGTAATACAGCAGCAGCCGCAGGAGTAATTAGATACTATTTATTGTTCTTAGGTATAGAAGAGAAATTGAAAGATGTGTGTGTATGTAAGAACAAGGCATTCGCATTGATAATCGAAGAGATTTTTTTGCTGATACCTGTCTTGGTCGGACCAACAGGAAAGAATATGTATTTTACTGATTTTAATATATAGAATCGCTTTTATAATAATTAAAAAATCTAATGTGACCACCACAATACCTTCCGTCAATCCTGTGTATTATGTATAAATTTCATACATAAATTTTCTTGCAAAAGATTCTAAATTTCCAGTAAAATTATTTCATAAACAAACTATGCAAATTGCACTTGACACTGACATTTTCTTATTCTCTAACTTTGCCCATTCGTTAGGGGTCGCTATTTTTTATTTTCTTCTTCCATTCATTTCTGTTTTATGTGTCGTTCTTATTCATTTTCTTTTCTCTCAAGTCATCCGCAATACAGTCCTTCCATCTTATCTTTGGTCTTCAACCTTCTATTACTAAGCTATTCATTCTTCATCCAATATACTCTACATTTCTCCTCATGATATTTTCAAACCAATGTAATCATCTCTCTTGTATCTTTCTAGAAACTTATAACACGAGTTATTTCCTTACCTATCTTTCCGTGTCTTCCCCAACATCTACTTCAACATCCTCATCTCTGCCACATTAATTTACTTTTTATTGATACTGACATCTGTCAATCTGAATATATTAGTAGTTTCCATGTTTAGCATAGCTGGTTGATTTATAAAATTTAATTTCTTTATAATTCTTTAACTCTATATCTATTGAATATGAAGTATAAAATGCAATCAAATCGTATAGAGAATAATATATTCTTTAAGTTATAATAACGATAAATGTCAGTAAATCAAATTTAACTGTTAAATCTTCAAATGAGGCTACTTCCGGTTCATCAATTATAACCAAAATCGAAAAAATATAATTTTTGGAATCGTGGTATTGAACTTATCCGATCCGAAACTTTTGTCACACACACACAGACACACACACGCACACACACACACACACACACATACATACATACATACATGCATACATCATCGTAAAAATGGTAAAATCGTATTGTAAGGACCCTAAAACGTGCTTATTCACTAAAAACTCATCATTGAATTTTTGATCAAAGACAATACCTTCCTTACCTAAAGGTGACGGAAGGTAAAAATGTAATGTACTAATGGATAACTTGGCGAAACTTGCTAGCTAAACGAAAAGTATGTGAACCTAACTACTTTCATCGCGACGTCCAAAGAACATGTAACAGTCTCTCATTTATCTTGTGAAAATGTTGAAAACTTCTGAACACGTTATTATATCTTGCGGAACGAGTAATATTTTAGCATTATACCAGTTATTAAGAGTACTTGTTCTGTGTTTGTTCATGATTTAAATAACGCTGTTATTATTTAAAATACTGTTGACAGTAGACTCGTTTCAGTGGTTTTTCTTATAAGGAAGTGCAAAATAATTACACATTTACTGATTGGAATCCAGGCAGAGTGAGAGGATTGTAAACGACGGCGTTATTGTTTTGTTTTACGTAATGAAGTGTTGCGATATCGTGTAATGGTCTTGCTCTTAACTCTATCTACACGAACGAGGAATTTTAATTCTAGTGAGTTAAGGCGGAAGACAAGATTGGATTTTGATTATTTATTGGTTTGTGGTTTGAATGATTTGTAATCTTGCTCGCTGCCCGCATATTCTCACAACCAACATGAGATTTTATATACAATTTTTACGATGCCATGCCGTAATCCATAATAAATGGTTTTGAATGCCTATGCCTATACAATAAGAACTACTGTCTAAGCTTATACAATTCTTGACAATAAAGGTTGTCTTTGTTTTTGACACATAGAACGAAATAAGAGAAACAATTTCAATTATTTGTGTGTATAAGAAATGTTAAATTCGTTACTTATAGGGCGCGAACAGTCATGTCTTTTTAGGGGAGAAATGAACTGATCTTACCTCGCACTGAACCGAAGTACTCCTAAAAAGAACAGTAAGTTTCTTAAAATAAGAAGTAGAAAATAAAAACATATATAGCATTATATTTATAACACAATAATCTGTTGAATTGGCTTATGGCTGTTGTATTACCTTATGTGATTTATTTTTGCCACCTTAAATGTTTTTATATTTTTATATTTCCAGTAAAATCATTTTACTAAGATATACAGTAAAATTTTTGAAAGATGTCCGATCAAGGTAATCTACGAATTGTATGAATTCAGATTTTTGCTCCGCCCATTCTGACAAATTCAGTAGTGTCGTTTGCTTAGTTTTTATGAGGGTACATAAAGATACTTCTGTTACTTTATTATTATAAAAATATATGTTACAATAAAAGCATTCAAATTTCAAAAATAAATCAACTTGTAGGTTTATTAGCAAATGTAAAACCAAATATGTGAAAAATAAGATACTGCCACAGTGACACTGACAGAAAATAACGTTATTCGTACGGCTATGAATCAAGGTAATGTATCTGAATTAATATATAAGCTTACGTTACAGCGAAAGTATTATCAACAACGAGCATCGTTTTAAAGTCGAATGTCCTAACTTACTCGAAACAATATGAATTTTTGAAAGACAAGCGTGTTATATCCATCCTTATCGCACACGCTAATAGACTGCAAAGGAGAGAGATAAATGTATGCCAATTTGTTAATTCGTTCTTGATACAAATAACCTTGATCGGACATCTTTAAATAATTTTACTGTATAAATTTTATTTTACACTGACATATGTCAATTAGTAATATTTGAATATTCTGTTTCCATGGTGCAGCTTTTAGCAGCATTAGGTTGCAAGATATTTCTTTATAATTCTTTATCTCTAAATTCATTGAATGCAAAGAAAAAATATAATTAAATCAAATAGAGAATAACATATTTTTTATTTATAATAACATAAAAGGACAAAAAATGATATTTAATAGCGTTTTTTCAAGAAAAATGTTAAAATCTTCAAATTAGGGTACTCCTGGTTAACCAACCATAACCAAATCTAACCAACTCTTCATATGGACGTACGAAAAAGAAATATGAAAGAATTATAAATTTTGGAATTGTAGAATTGGAGTTATCGGAGGAGAAATTTTTGTCATACACACACACATACAGGCATCATCGTAAAAACAGTAAATTCGTATTGTAGGGAGTCTAAAACGTGCTTATTCATTAAAAACTCACCATCAATTTTTTTGACCACACAATACGACGGAAGGTAAAAACAATAAAACATTTCAGTAAAATTGGGAAAGTGATAATTGTTGTACTATTTATTTTATTTCCTGTAGATTTTTTATAATTTTACTTTGTAATGACGTGTAATGATTAGATATAAACTAGAATCTATTAAAAAGACTATTGTCTCTTTAATGTTACTTTACTGTGTAAAACATGTTTACAGCGATACTTAGAGGGATGAAGGTGTACAATGCTGTTTTATTACTAGTAAGAAAATGGCATTAAATGATAAAAGACATAATGATACTTCATTATTGAACAATGCCTACATAACGAATTCTTTATTATTGAAAATTGAAACATTAACGTATTTTTTTGTATACAATATCAAATATATATATATATATATATATATATATATATATATATATATATATATATATATATATATATATATATATATATATATATACATATATAGGGTGTATCACGGAAAGTGAAACATAGGCATTTAACATGGGAAATCAGCTTTTCCGTGCCCATTATTCCTCTAATTATTTTAGACAAAAAGTTTCAAATGGACGTTGTAAAGCAAAAATTTCTACATCCGAATCGATAAAAAAAATATATAAATAAAATTTGAAAATTCACGGAATTAGAATTTAATAGTATTAGCCATGGAATTAGATACAAAAGACGAACAAAAGTGTAACGTTTTATTACATCAGTGTGAGAATAATGATTGTCAAAATAAATACTAAAAATCTGATGTGGCCAGCACATAACCTCTCGCCGTATATTTTACCTGGCTGTATGCATAAAGCAAAGAATATTTTTATAAATACAAATAATATATTCATATAAATCTATGACGTATAAACTTCTTTATTATTCAATAATAGCATGTCTCAACATAAAGATATTTTACCATAAATTATGTTACAATAAATTACAAAGTAGAGTTTACCATATATAAATATTAGGCTGGTAACAGCAATTTTCAATTCGAACAACCTTGTTTACTCTAACTTCATATTCTTCTAGTAAAAACATTAATTTTGGGCGGTCTAAAATGTATATATGGATTGTGCATCTATTCTTACATATCTTCTTTTACATTTTATTTTTTCATACATGTTATATCTAAATAACACTAATTCCCTTTAATAAAGTGACGGATAGATTACACTCCGATTATTCTTATATCGATGTGTAATTTTGTCAATATTTACAACTTACTTGAGAAGAATTTGATAGCTTTTTCGCAATTCAAAGTTACTCTAGTCTATAGTACTGGTGTACATTGTCCCATAATGTTTGAAACAAATTTAAGTCCTTCAACCTAGACTTGTCATCTCCATAATAGTCACAGATCAAGAACTAAGGGATTCTCCAAGTACATTTTTCTTTCATTTCTCATTATTTCTGACACTGACATTTATCTGTCAGTTACAAATAATTTAAATTATCAACTATTTTTCATGGCATTCTTTCGGCTGTCAAATTTATTACAACAGATTATTTTATATATTATACTTCTTTTATCTCTAAATCTATGGAATATATAATAAAATATTTAAATGTATCAGATAGAGAATTTAATTTTCTTTAATATTACCACGAAAAATTTTCAAAAAATAATATTTAGAAGATTTTTTTTCAAGAATCTTCTACTTCCGGTTGTCCAATTATTACCAAAACCTTTTCAGATCTTCCCATGAATGTCCGATTGGGAAATATGTTGTTAAACAAATTTTAAGTCTTATAGTTTTTGAGTAACCGTCCTTCCAACATCCCACACACACACACACACACACACACACACACACACACACACACACACACACACACACACACACACACACACACACACACACACACACACACACACACACACACACACACACACACACACACACACACACACACACACACACACACACACACACACACACACACATCCACACACACACAGACATCATCGTAAAAATGTTAAAATCGGATTGTAAGGACCTTAAAACGTGCTTATTCAATAAAATCTGGATATGCGATTTTTAGCATGAATGCAATACCTCTCTTAGCGAGAGGTAAAAATCATTTTGGCTACTTCAGAACAGCAGAAATAAAATTTGAAAATCACGAAATTGCAATTTAATAGTATTAGCCATGGAATTAGGTACAAAATACGAACAGAAGCGTAACGTTTTATTACATCAGTGTCAGAATAATGATTAAATAAATATTAAAAATTTGACGTATAAAACGTTACGCTTTTGTACGTCTCTTGTTTGTAATTCCATGGCTAATACTATTAAATTGTAATTCCGTGAATTTTAAAATTTCGCAAGATTCGCACATTTCTAGCAATCCATTTTGCATGTAAATATTTACGTTGTAGGTTGTAAACATTTGAGAATCCCTGACTTGGTGATCTGATTTATCGGTCGAGTATTTCCACACCAGTGAACATGTATAATAGATGAATAACCGATTACAGCATGTATCTCCTTGCGATGGGGTGGTGCTCAGCCTTGTTGGCCTCAAGGCCACGGGTATTTATAGACCCGCCCCAAGCAATCATAGAAAACACAGCAAATTCTTCACAAGAACTGGTTTCTCGCAAAGATTTTTGTTGCAAGCGAACCTATTCCTACAGCTCTATTAGTTTTGTTAGAGAAATAATTGACGTCTTGTTGATGTTTTTTTGTGGCGCTTGTTAAAGACAAAATGATGCTTTTACTGAAGTGGTTCTCTGATGTGACAATGGTTAAATGAACTGAGAAGTAAGAGTGGGAAGTATTCAAAGATTTTTTGTCATGTATTATAATTATGCAATAAAAATATGATATGTAGTTGTTCTCATTATTGTAATTTTATTTAAAAGACTGAATACTAGTAAAAATATACACAAATAAAAATGAATACGTACTTTTTACCTCTCGCTAAGGGAGGTATTGGATTCATGCTAAAAATCGCATACCCAGATTTTAATGAATAGACACGTTTTAAGGTCCGTACAATCCGATTTTAACATTTTTACGATGATGTCTGTGTGTATGTGTGTGGGACGGACAGCGAGAATACAGCTCGAAAGAAAACGATATTTAAATGTTATAAACACAAGATAAAAGTGAAGATGGTCTCCACTATGCAACGTAAAATACAGAAAAAATGTATCGCATAGAAATAATTAGTAATAAAAGAAAAATGTACTTGGAGAATCTCTTAATTCTTGATCTGTGACTATTCTGGAGGTGACAAGTATAGGTTAAAGAACTTTAATTTGTTTCAAACATTATGGGACAATGTACACCAACACTGTAGACTAGAGTAACATTGCACTGCGAAAAAGCTATCAAATTCTTCTCAAGTAAGTTGTAAATATTGACAAAATTACACATCGTTATAAGACTAATCGGAGTGCAATCTGTCCATCACTTTATTAAAAGAAATTAATGTGTTATTTAGATACATGTATGAAAAAATAAAATGTTAAAAAAGATATGTAAGAATAGATGCACAATGCAGATATATACATTTTAGACCACCCAAAATTAATGTTTTTACTAGAAGAATATGAAGAGAAAGTAAACAAGAACGTTGTTCGAATTGAAAATCCCTATTACCAGCCTAAAAATTATATATGGTAAACCCTACTTTGTAATTTATTGTACATTATTTATGGTAAAATATCCTATAGATTTTGTAAATATATGTGAAAATTGTTTTATGTTGAGACATGCTCTTATTGAATAATAAAGAAGTTTATACGTCATAGACTTATATGAATATATTATTTGTATTTCTAAAAATATTCTTTGCTTTATGCATACAGCCAGATAAAATATACGGTGAGAGGTTATGTGCTGGCCACATCAGATTTTTTTATTTGCAAAACTAACCTATATAGTATCATAGAGAAAAGCAAATAGGTAATTTATATAAATTATGCTTTTTTATGACAATTTTAATATAGTGAATAATAATTAATTCTAAAGGTAATCTAATCAATTGCTACAATTATAAAGTAATTAATGAATTCGCATATTGTACAGAAATAATAATCCATCATTTTAAAAAATATGTAATACGTTATGTTTACGCTGTAATATCATTTCGCTTATTTTTACTGTACTTATAAAACTTTCAATGTATTCCAGTGAGAGTAAAATTCTGTAAGATTCATGAAATATTAAAAAGATTTCCGAAATAACATTTTTCAACCAATTTGTCATCGGTATCGAACAGCAGAATGAAAGATAGAACGGCGAAGGATAAAGTAAATAAAAACAGAAATGAAAATTTGTGTTTCTATTCTGATAATCCATTTTCCATGTTCCGCCGGATATTCAATTAGTATTAGTATATATAACCAAGTTAGTAACTTCCAGTCTAATGAAAGAAAACTTTTTAAGAAGATAAGGAATTCAGGTAATCGGGTGAACAACCTGCGTATTTTTCAATTTATTTTTCACTGAAGAGCTTTAAATCACCGCACCGCTGCATAAGAACTGGTTTAATATTACAAAAATGTGGAAGACTGTAACTATCCAGCCGCGAGCAAATATAAATTTGCATGTTTTATGGAAATTAATATTCACTTTTTTAGTTTTAAATTTAATAAGAAATATAAAAAATATATACGACCCTTTAAGTTTTTGCTGTAATAAAACAAGGATATAAATCTGCTTTTTAATTATTTGTGGATAATTATTGCAAGGAAAAACAGTTTTTCTACAATTTTATGAAGTTTTCAGATTATAAAATGTATGAAATTAAATTTATGATAATAAGAACTTTGGAATACATCAATTTAGCGCTGCATTAAAATATTAATATTAATTACTTAAATGAATAATAATATATTCTTATAACAAATTTATTCTCTGTAGAAATTTTTACCTTCCGTCTTCCGTCACCTTTAGGTAAGGAAGGTATTGTCTTTGGTCAAAAAATTTAATGATGCGTTTTTAGTGAATAAGTACGATTTAGGGTCCCTACAATTCGATTTTACTATTTTTATGATGATGTCTGTATGTGTGTGTTTGTGTGTGTGTGTGTGTGAAGAAAGTTTCGGATCGCATAACTTCAATACCACGATTCCAAAAGTTATAATTTCTTAATATATTTCTCAAGTTTATATCCAGAAGAACAAGTGATTAGATTTGGTTATACCGAAAGTACCCTCATTTGAAGATTTTAACAGTTTTTCTTGAAAAAACGCAGTTAAATATCATTTATTGACATTTAACGTTATTATAATTTCGCATTTTGTACTTCATATTCAATAGATATAGAATTAAAGAATTATAAAGATAATAATTTTCATACAATAGCCAGATATGCTAACCATGGAAACTGCTAATATATTCAGATAATACAAATTGACAGATGTCAGTATCAATATCACCGTTCAATGAAGTAAGCAGTTCAAGCAAATGCTAAGTAAGCAAACGAGACTTGTTGCTTAGTACACTGAAAAATATGCTAGCTATATGACGAACTGATATTCACAATCGATAAAGTTACACAGTTGTCAAATATACATGTGTATCTCTCATATCCCTTTTATTGGTCTGGAAAGTTATACAAAATGAATTTATAGGTATGTAATTTTGAACATTTGTTTTGGGTCTAAGAAAATATTTCAAAATTAACAATGTTATGAACATTCATCACAAAACTTTCAAAGCCTTTTTGACATGTAATTGATATAAACACACTATAATATGAGATACAAACAATACAAGTTAAATTCATATATGTATAATTTGCATTTCCCGCCATTATATTTCATAAGTTAGCAAGACAAGCGAGAAATTTGGCGCTTGGATTGCTTGTGGGCAAATCAAGCAAATGCTAGGCTAGCAAAGTCGTTCAACAAATTTTACTTCCGATTGCTTGTTTTCGATACGGTATGCATGAAAGAATAACGAAAATAACTCTAGTATTAGAAGATTCTAGAAAGATACAAGAGAGACGATTACATTGGTTTGAACATGTCACGAGAAGAGATAAAAAATATATTGGAAGGACTGTATTACCGAAGACTTGAGAGAAAAGGAACTGAATGAGAACAACACGTAAAACAGAAATGAGTGGAAGAAGAAAATAAAAAATAGCGGCCCTTAACGAATGGGAATAGCTAACGAAGAAGAAGATGTTAGTGTCAAGTGCAATTTGTATAGTTTGTTTATGAAATAATTTTATCTTTTGCAAGAAAATTTATGTATTGAATTTATACATAATACACAGGATTGTGCTGGCCACATCAGATTTTTTTTGGTAAGTTTGTATGATAAATATTTAAATACACGTACTGTCATTATAACTCCTGGATTAGTACGTCGAGTATAAAAGATAAATTTAACGGCCGAATTCACCATTAATCCGTTGATTAAGGAATCAAGCTGATCTGTAGATCAACGTATGTTCTCATTAATCAACTTGATTTCTGAATAAAGGAATCATGATCAACTGATTCACAGTTTTGTTTTGGTTTTTGACAGTTAATGTAACTGTCATGGAATTTTATTCGTGGTAATTGTACTTTCCGTTGAAAAGGTATTGATATGTAAGTTTTGCATTTATTTATAAAATATATTTTATAATTTTCCTATAACAATATTATATATTTAATTTTGATATCGGTAGAAATTACACTGATTCCAATAAAGGCGTGTTTTTAAATATAGTGAAAATGATAGATGTAAAAGTATAGTTAAAAATAATAAAACCAATGCGGTTCTAGATAAAGATAAAGAAGAAGATTGAGGCAAATTTACACATGGGTGCAACAGCCAGAATCCTAATATAGCTATAAATGTCAAAATTAGGATTCAAAGATATGATCAGTCCTTGATTCATGGAATATGACGAATCAGTTGATCATTGATTTTGATTAGTAGATTAGCTTGATTTTTAATGGTGAATTGGATTGATTTAGGATCAGCGTTGATCTGTAAATCAACTCATGATTAAGGAATGGTGAATTCGGTCGTAAGACTAATAACAAAATAATGAAAAGTAGTAAAATTATTCATTCTTGTTTCAGATCTTTGCCGATAAGTTTTTATCTAAGATATAACTGGCAATATGATAATTAATATTTTTTTTGTTCTTCGTTGTTGTTTATTTATGGATTTAACGCAAGGTTAATTGAAGTTAAAGATCGTAGATCATAATTCAAATTAATAATCATAAAGATGTTCCTGGTAGGATTCTTGCTGCAGTAGTTAATTAAACTAACGGTAACACATGCAAAAAATCTTTCTCCTTTGTCTAACCATGCGTATGATAATTGGTAATGCTAGTCATGGAGATGAAATTTGCTTTGTAATTGATTCCAAATTGTTGAAGTCTTTAATCAAATGTACATATCTGATTTTTAATCGGGTAAGCCATATGATAACTTAACAATGATAGTTTGCTAATTCATTTCATTATATTCAAATAAATTTTGATAGGTGTAACTGTTAATGAAATGGGTATTGAAAGAAAAACAGTTACTATTATGAATTTATACATAATAGAAAATTTAAATTAAAATGAATAGACGGAGATTATGTATTTCTAAACTTTTATTTACTTGTATTGAAACAATTATATATTGGATTAAACATTTTGAGAATGACATTACCTACAAATAACGGGTGTAACTTTGGCTTACTATATATATAATCAATATAATTATTTCAAGCCAAACTGAGTTTCATTAATTTCCTTACATTTTATCTAAATTCCTACAATTTGCTATATTATTATTGGTGTACAGACGACCAATAGGAGTCCGTATCAATGATATCACCAGAATCCTTTCACAGGACTTTTCCGGCTATTTTCCGTATTATTCGGTTGTCGTTTTTTAGAGCAAATGGATGTGTGTATGCTCTTTGAATTTTTTGTACGATGTTTAATAAACTAACTGAATGTTGTGTACGAATGTATTTTGTGTACATGAATTGTAGCAATTTGTAAGATCTTACTGTAAGTGTGATAATGTCCATGTTATTTTGTATGTATTACATTTTTGTTGTATAATTGTTGTTGTAGACACTGAAGAAGGTGCAAGGGTGCACCGAAACGTAGGTATAGTAAGAATAAATGCTGTTTGACTGAACTTTCGAGTAATTGTTAACACCTAATTATTATAATAATCACACGGTCAAAAAATTCGGTGGTGAGTTTTTAATAAATAGAGTCTCTAGAATTTTTTTTCGTATTCCTCAAGTTTTCCTCCAGAAATACCCTCTTTTGAAGATTTTAACAATTTTTCTTGAAAGAACGTAGTTAAATATGTGATTGTAAATATAAAGAATATTATATTCTCTGTACGGTTTGATTGCATTTTATACTTCATATTCAATAGGTATAGAGTTAAAGAATTATAAAGACATTAAATTTTATAAATCAGCTAACTATGCTAACCATGGAAACTGCTAATATATTCAGATAATTCAAATTGACAGATGTCAGTGTCAATAAAAAGTAAATGAATGTGGATGTTGTGATAGATGTTAGGGAAGACACGGAAAGAGAATAGCTTAGTAATAGAAGGTTGAAGAAACATAGGATGACTAAAGATAAGATGGAAGGACTGTATTGCGGAAAACTTGAGAGAAAAGTAACTGAATAAGGACGACACGCAAAACAGAAATGAGTGGAAGAAGATAATAAAAAAATAGCGACCCCTAACGAATGGGAAAAGCTAAAGAAGAAGAAAATGTCATTTGTTTATGAAATGTTATTGGAAGAAAATTTATGTATAGAATTTGTACATATGCACAGGATTGATGGAAGGTAATGACTGGCCACATCAGATTATTATTATTATTATTCATTAATGTTAAATTATTATATTGTTGAGAAATAATTTTACTGAAATTTAGAATGTTTTGCAAAATAATTTATGAATGGAATTCATACATAATACCCCAGATTGACGGAAGGTATTGTGCTGGTCACATCAATTTTTTTAAGATAAGTTTGAAAAATAGTTCCTTATTAATTTTAGTTTCTGTAAAAGTTTGCTAAACTATTAGAATAGTACATTTTACCATTTAAAAAGTTTTAGACTATTCTAATATATCGTATGTGTGAATCTTGTGTATGGAGACTTCAACGTTCGGTTCGAATGGTAACCCGAAACCTCTATCTACCGTATGTTTGCACATAATTAAATTAAACATCCACTCGTGCAATTAATCCAAGCGGTAGAGTGTGAAATATCGTAAACACAGTCAATAAATAAATCATGAAGACGAAACCAAGCGATGTTTCGTCTTAAACTTGCTTCTGTCGTCGGGCTTTGACCTTTGTGTTTCACAAGAATCGAACGCATTCTTCCGGTTTAAGAGTAACTCACGAGAGAATCGTTAAGCTGTTGCAGCATACGTAATTCAATTATTTTTGATATATGTCGTAATTTGAATTTTCACGGGTTATTAAGTTATTTGTCGATATTTCAATTTGTTTAACGGGATTCGTGATTTATTCTGTTTCGAACAATCTGACCTTAAGAAAAGGTTTACTTTAACGGAAATAAACAATTTTAGTACGGTGTTATATTCACAACTATAAAATAGCTAATAGATTTTGCGAGGATCATTGCATCTCCGTAAGATGCTATTTCTTTCTTCTTCATGAGAGGGTTAAGAAGCGTGCATTCTTGGAATAAACTTTTTAAATTTACACTTACTTTTTACGGTCGTCCTTAGTAAAAAGTCCACAACAATCACTGTAGTCACTGCACAACACTGCCTATCAAGTCTTTCGCACACTGGTAAAGTCTTCCACGATTCAAAAGCAGTTAGATCTACAACTGTTAGTCTTCGAGCACTGTCCGTGACCCTGACTTACGTGGAAATGGGTACAGTCACCGGACGGGCAGTGTTATATTTGCCGCACTCGCTGTTGTTCACTCACCGTGATTGGTTCCTTAAGAAGCATCCCTGCTTTTCATTGGCTGCTGGTGGTTTTTACATGCTTACTGGGTCCGACTGACTGAACAGTTATCTACGGCGTATTGTCGCTCTAGAGATTCCATCGCAGGGAAGATTTGGAGAATAATTAAGTGAATCGTTTGAGAGGAAAGGGGAATGTTTGTTTTGGGTGAACGCGTATTGTCGTATGCATAACGGTTGGCTATTTTTGGAAATGGAATTGCGTGATCTGATACCGGAACCATATTAAATGATTATGTATGAATTTTGGATAGTTTGAGATATATCACACATTAAATTACTTCAGGAAATCCGTAATTGCGTTTAGCTCAGTTCTATTGAACTTGTGCCAAATCTTGTTAGATAATTGTCATTTTCATTTGTTTATTGTTTTTACTCATTCATTCATAAGTTGAAGGCTTTAAGCGCTAATCGCTTTTGTCACTGCGACCTGTAAAATCTTTTTTCTTCAAACGTCACAAAAGTAGCATCTTTTGTGACTTGATTCACAAGGTAGAAATAAAATAAATATCCATAGAAACTATACAGAATCAACGAATAAGAAGTAACTTAATAAAAGAAACCTGTAATATCGCCCAAAATGTCACTATAACACGCTAGGTAATCTAAGAATAAAGTTACTAAATACCACCAATAGCTGTCAAATTTAATTAAATAACCTATGAATTGAAATATAAACAGAGTTTACTTTTGAGGAAATAACATATTAAAGAATAGCAGACTTACAGATTACAATTACAGGGACGGTAATAAACGTAAGAATACTTAGAATTAAAGTGATATAAGAAATGTTTATATTGTTTTGCAGTGATTCCTGAACATATCTTTCCGCCACACTGTTAGATTTTCATCCAATTGAACAACTTCAGGGGGCATATAATATAATACTTCAAATTCCGACATAATTGCACATAAGGAGGATATAAAATTGCACAGTTTTTATTTAAAAGTCAAAACGTAAAAATTCTCACTTTAATGTTTATAACAAAAAGTGAACAAATAAGTATCCATAGCTACAGGGCAATTGAAATCGCAAACGAAATTTACGTAAAATGTAACGTCAGTAGTAGATATTTTTCTTTAAATATCTACGTTTGTGTCATTCGGAGTCAAAGTGTCTTTATGTGCCTCGTTTGCATTTATCCGACTCGCTTCGCTCGTCGTTTAAACTTCCACGCTCGCCACACAAAGTGACACTTTTACTCCTAATAACACAATGGTTAAAATTATTTGGCGATTGGCTTCTCAACAGATATTCCGCAAGAGGATTAAAGAAATTTATGAGGCCATACTTACCAGGGTAGTATTTAATAATATTTTGTTCACTTGAGTTTTTCATAAAGGAATGCAAATAATAACAAAAAGAGAAGAAATTTTGCAGGAAACCAAATACTTATTTTATTTTGATACGTTTACAATATAAACAATTGTTGACAAAAAATTACCAGCATCATTTCTGTGTTTTCTGAGAGGTACACCTTTACTAATTATCCTTCTAACTGTAGTACAAGGCACTTTAGTCATTTCTACAGTTTTTGATATTGGCGCACTCTCGTTATTGTCACACATTCAGAACTATTTGTTTAGCATTGTCTGATAAATGTTTGCGTTTTTGATTCGCGGTTGTGATATTTTCTTCAAAATTTTCGTTCGCAGGTTGCAACATTTTCCAATGTTCACTACGACAAAGCTGTTGAACTAATGAGTTAAAAATGATATTTATAAAAATTTCCTACTTAATAGTGAGAAACAACTGCATTGAAAAGATTACGTTGCTAAAAACAACCGAAATCCAATATCGAGAAAGTAAATGCATAAATTACTATAATCCGCTCCTGAATACAATATCTGCTGAGAAGAACCAGCCTTTTCCATTAGCAAGTCAAGTCAATCGCCAAATAATGTTAACCAAACTATAACACGGCCCTATAGTCAAATTTTTTGACTCTGTCGGTTACAGTAATAAAACTATAAATGAACTATAAATATCGCAATTATGATAAGCGGCATATCCTTTACTTTCTGTAGTATAATACTGTTTGGCTTCGGCCCATATTTTTGAGCCGCTCTATTCATTTATGTTAAAGGACTGTAAGGCTATTTTCCTATACATACCTGGTAGACGTTCGATTCAATGCATGAATAGAGCGGCTCAAAAATATGGGCCGATGCCAAACAGTATTATACTGCAGAAAGTTAAGGATATGCCGCTTTATCATAATTTCGATATTTATAGTTCATTTATAGTTTTATTACTGTACCCGACAGAGTCAAAAAATTTGACTTATATCTTAGTTTTCTGGAAGTCTTTCCAGAGCTCTTATGAAGCCAATTACTGCTCCAGAATCGACAGATATTGTTTTCAGCTATACCAATCTTACATTCTGGTATTTAAAAGGACAAACCAGTAAAGATACCTGTCATAGTTCTAAGGTCCTTCTGGCTGAGAGCTAATAGCTCTTTGGCCTTTGTCAACGAGGGTGAAATGAAATTCTTCGACTGACTAAGGCCCGGGATGCCTCTCCAATATGAGGCTATGGCTGCTTCTTCCCAGTTTTTGATTTTCTTCTTTATATGGCTTTTCGAGTCCACAAGAAGGTTCAGGCCCATAAAACGGTAGTTTAGATCCCTTTTTAGCGAGCTCATCTGCTTTTCATGGCCCACCACAAAGTGACGTGGTTATCTTTGGCGAGTTATTGTAGGGTGTTCATGCAATTCCAGATTAGCTTTGACTCACAAGTGAAGGCACTAAGTGCCTTTAAAGCAGCCTGGCTGTCTGTCTGACAAAATGTTGATTGTTGCTCATTTGAGACCTTTGTTTAGGTTTATTTGAGCACAGAGATAGTGATGCACGACGAGACGAGAGTACTCTTGCATCTCGTCTCGTAGCGTTGCTTTTTGCGAGACGAGAACAAGAACGAGATTGTGGTTTAAATTTCGAGGCGAGATCGATATACAGTCCATACTACTTGGCGAGCGAAAAGAATGTAATTCAGTTCACTATTCCTAAGTTGCGTTTTGTCAAATATTTACTTTTACTTCGATGCCGCACAGCTTCAGAAGTGAAATAGTGATTTTACAAAGCAAATTTCACCCTAATACACTCAAACTCGGGGTGTCAGGTACTTTTCAACCCAAGAAGTTATATTCATACATAAGCGTTGGTGCATTTTTTTTCAATAGTAATAGAAATTTTATTTTCTTAACTTAAGTAATTTAAAAAATAATTAATTATAATATGATTTATATAATAAATAATTCATTCTAATATTTGTAATATTTTTTTTTGTATAAATAATTTCTTTTTTTTTGTAATATTCGTAATTTTATTGAACTTCATTCTTCTTCGGTACGCCTATGGATTTTATAACTTCCCCATTACCGCAGTGATAATGTGAATTGCCCCAACTCGCCAAGTTACATCGTATGGACTGTAACTGCGAGAAGCCAGAAATCTCGCGAGATTATTGCGAGTGTCTCGCAATAAAAAGCGTTGGTAACTTTATAACTTTGATTCGTAAATTCAATAAAAAATGGACTGGAGAACAATTTACAAAGGGTGGAGTCGACGCTAATTCGTGCATAGAACACGTGAATGTGAAAATCATATGAACCCACTATATTTTTTGTCCTCAAAAGTAAACTTGGTTTATATTTCAATTCATAGGTTATTTATTTAAATTTGACAGCTATTGATGGTAATTTAGTAACTTTATTCTTAGGTTACCTAGTGTGTTATAGTTTATTTAGGGCGATATTACAGGTTTCTTTTATACAAGTTCCTTCTTATTCGTTGATTCTGTATAGATTCTATGGATATTTATTTATTTTATTTCTACCTTTTGAATCAAGTCACAAAAGATGCTACTTTTATGACGTTTGAAGAAAAAACATAATTTTGTAATCTCAAAAATTAATTTTAACAAAACTGTGCACAACCCTCACCTTATAGGGATTAAATTATTTAATCAATTGCCTTTAGTTTGGAAAAATTAAACTAAAAATAAATTTAAATCTGATTTTAATTTTTTTTAAGTAGCTAAAAACTATTATGTGAATGAATTTTTAAATGATAGAACTGACCATGTAAATTAACTTATATTTTATTTATATTTAGTAACATGTATTTGTAACACTTTTTTGACTATTTCTATGTCATGTATTTTGATCTACAGAAAATAAGAATATTTTTATTATTATTATAATAATAATATTTTATATAATGTTGTATCCTAGATTCCTAGACATTGTTATGCTGTATAAACTGTGTTCAATACAATGTCTCATAATACTAACTATGAGAAATATAGGTATAATTATTATTTTTATGGTCTATAGAATAATCTCGCTACAATAAAACGCAATTTTGCATATCTGCTTGAAGAGATCACTAGGCCATACTTATTACGGGCAGTTAAACCAACAAAGAATTTAACGGCATTATTGTCAGATTCGCACACAGACTACACACACAGAGTGGTAGGTCAACACCAATCGAGTACCAATTAGACATCAATCTTCAAATCTTTAGACTTGAGATCATAATAATATGTCATCAACAAATTTCCTATTTGTGAATACTAATTAAGCTATTGAAAAGAATTTGGAATATAATTTCGATTGCAGCATAAATTTATTCGAGTCAAAAGGTCACTGGCAAACTGTGGATTACGGTGTATCAACGTAAGTGGTTGATATTGCACCGTTATGCAATGACCCATCCGTCTTCGAGACTTAACACAGTGCTGGTATTACATGTTTAGCGGACGGCCGATGTCTTTATTTAGAGTCCAGGACCTGTTTATAAACTGCTGAAAAAATTGGTACACCCTTTTTTACCTTCCGTCACCTTTAGGTAAGGAAGGTATTGTCTTTGGTCAAAAAAAATCATTGATGAGTTTTTATTGAATAAGCATGTTTTAGGGTCTCTATAATACGATTTTACCATTATTACAATGTTGTATGTATGTATGTGTGTGTTTGTGTCTGTGTGTGTGTGTGTATGTGTCTGTGTGTGACGATAATATCGGATCGCATAACTTCAATACCACGATTCCAAAAATTCTATATTTTTCGTATTACTCAAGTTTACATCCAGATGAATAAGTGAATAGATTTTGGTTATAATTTGATTTCATTTGATTGCATTTTTAATTAACACACTGTATATAAGTATTGTATTTAACATACAATATACATACAAAAAATTCTAATTACACCTAATCTTTATATTTACGTATTTTCTATAATTTTCTTATAATTTATTATAATTTCTTCAAAATGTACGAGGTTTTTCTAATTCATTAACGGGATTGGTGGTATTTCTGAAAGGTTCATGTAATATAGCTATAATTTCAAATAAATAATGAATAATACAATAAAAAATATTAAATATCGTTCCCAGAAAAAGCCTGCAGTATTATCTCTGAATTTTTGACACTGACATTAGTGACATATATCTGTCAATTACACAAATATAGATTATATATCTATATCTTTAAATAAATAGAAGGTATAATTAAAAGTGTCGGATAGAGAATTTTGTGTTTTAATATTTGTAATATAAATATTCAAAAAATAATATTTGGAAGATTTTTGTTAAAATAATACTACTTCCGGTTGTCCAATTGTTACCAGAATCTATTCAACTCTTCCCATTACTGTTATATTGAGAAATCCGTAGTTACATAGGTCTTTAGTCTTATAGAATTTGAGAAATTGTTGAATTGGAGAAATAATCATAGCATCCAGAATTTTGTTTATTCTTGTTTTTAATATAATTGTAGGTGGTACTTTAATAAATAAATATCACATTGCTAATAATTTTACTAAAAAAAATAAAATTTAATATAGTAATTAATTGAATATATTGTCAGTTTCCTTTACTCTCAGTTTTATAAATAATACCAACATAAATATTGTACTATTTACTGTTGAAACTAAAAAAATAGAACGTGTCTGTTGTCATATAATTGCCCGTAGATTATTGTTAAATTGATAAATTTAGGTAATAACATTATATTTAAATCCAGTACACTTTATTACATACGATAAAAAATTGCCCAAATATAGTCTTAACTATTGTAATCTAAAAATTTATTTCTTCTTGCTGTTAACATATTTTTTTCAGAGGGTACGAATACATTTGAGGTTGGGCTCGTATTTGTTAAAACACTGATGATGAGTAAATAAAAACAATAAAGGTTAACTTGGAATGTATTTTACATGTTTTTACACCGGAACGAATAAGTAATGGACGAGTTCTAAAATCACTGTACACACAATACAAGCAGGTCTTCTTCCCTTCGCACGCTAGATCATTTGAGAGGAATGTCATAATTGCGAATTTTATAATTAATTTATGTAAAATCATACTAACTGTTTTTATTAAGATTCTTTCTAACGAAGCACATTGTGTTTTACGTTGAAATGTAATAAAGACTGTTAATAAAATCTAGACAGTATATTTTTATTTTTAAATTACGTGAATTTCATAACAATGCCAAGAAGGGATTATTATGGCTAATCTAGTATAAGTTACCTTCATTATAAAACATACGATATGTTCTTTCAGGGTAAGACAGTGCACAATGATGATGTTTTATTACGAAAATTATGCAATGTAAAACATTCAAGTTGCTATGGTTACAAGATTTTAAATTAAAAACATCAAGTTCATTTATATAATTACACTAAATAAAGTACATCTTCATATAAAAAAATATTTTTCTTCAAGTGTACAATAATATTCATATTATGCTACTATACACACACTATAGAAGATATTCATTTTATTACTAGTACAACAATGTTGTTCATTATTGTACTAGCAGTCGTCACAGCAACACAGACCATATTGAAAAATTGTTATTTGACAGTTGTATCGTTTGTGTTTTGTAGTGTACACAGCCAACTATGGCTGTAAAAAATCCCCAGTTTTCTTTGAATCACTTGAAGAAAAAAATAGTATATGTTATTCGGAGCAAAACGCCCTTTTTATGTTTTACCCAGCTTGGCTGACGCCTCGGCCGCAATAGCTGGGTTCAACACAAAAAGACCGCTTTCTACTCCTAATAACATAATATACTATTTTGTTAGAAAATATTAGGTTCTTTCTCATTAGATTAGGCACTATACAGGGTGTTCAAAAATCTGTTTTGGCCAGCACAATACCTCTCGTCACTTCCTTTTTTTGGTTACATAAGTATAGGGCCTTGACAAGCAGATGTGGGGGCCCGTTGCAGAATGATAATTAGTAATTATGTACATAGATGCCAAATGTCAGAATTTTTCATTAAAAATTTCAAGATTTTCTAAATTCACGTAGTTAATTTGTCTCCAGGAGTGTGGAATTTACTTGTCGAGGAAAATAAACCACATGGAATTAAAAAATCATTAAATTTAGAATGAGAAATTATGATATTTGACATCTATATACATAATTACTAGCTATCATTCTGACACACGACTGCTCGCGCCCTAAACTTATTCCTTTACAAAGGCGATAAGCGTGTGCGATAAGGATAGATATAACACGCTTGTCTTTCAAAAATTCATATTGTTTCGACTAAGTTAGGACATTCCATTTTAGAACGATGCTCGTTGTTGATAATACTTTCGCTCTAACGTAAGTTTATTTATTAATTCAGATGCATTACCTTAATTCATAGCCGTATGAATAACGTTATTTTCTGTTGGAGTCACTGACACTGACATTGTGTAAGTATCTTATTTTTCACATATTTGGTTTTACATTTGCTAATAAACTTACCAGTTGACTTATCTTTGAATTTTCAATGCTTTTATTTTATAATAATAAAATAACAGTAGTATCGTATGTACCCTCATAAAAACTAAGCAAACGACACTACTGAATTTGTCATAATGCGCGGAGCAAAAATCTGAATTCATACAATTCGTAGACGACCTTGATCGGACATCTTTCAAAAATTTTACTGTATATTTCGAAATGTTTCCAATTCATTGTCGGGATCGACAGTATTTTTGAAGGGTATATATACTATACCTATAATTTTAAAAATTAATAAACGGGCCCCTACACCTGGTTGTCAAGGCCAACAAAGTCACATGACTGCTCGCGCCTGATGTATTTAACATTTCTTCTATACTACACTCTACATCAAAAATTCTACTTCCATTCCTTATATTTAGACTTTTTAAATTTAAATTCATCCTATGAAGAAATGTTGTCCCACTCTTCTAATTTTTCGAGATGTTAGCTACGGGAGAGTTACTTTGAAAGTCTGCTTGGTTGCAACTCAAATATATGAAAATTGAATAATATTTGCATGTAAAATATTTGCTGTAAATAAAAATAAATATTAAATAAAATAACGGTTAAACCCGGTAACCGATATTATTTATTTTGTTTTCAATCAAGAACGAAAAAAATATATTGCGTTTTCGTTTCCGTTTTCGTTTTTATAAAAATTTCGGTTTATTTCGATATTTCGTTTTCGTTTTTAGTCCTTGCTTATATTTATATTAGTTTGGGACTAAATGTGTAGGTGTAGTATTCATGGTGGGAAGAATTACCATGGTATGCTTTAGCAAGGCACTTCATGTTGGTATTGTAATGTAATGCAAAGCCCAGAGCCGCCGTGTCTTATTACATTGTTTGGTTGCGCAGAACCGCAAAGTATAACAGAGAATTTCTCATGGGAATTTGAATAATCCGGTAACTATATCTGCGATTAAATCATTATATTGGTGCATTGTGCAAACGCTTATTGCATAAAAATATTGTCAGAATTAAATTGATGCAACAATCTGAATACTAATGCTTAGTTTTGTAAGGATGTACTATAGAATAAATTGCTTGCTAAAGAGAATGTTTTACATAGAAGCCAGAGAGGAATTGCAATTGTTAGCGTCTTTTTGCGGGAAGTTCTTACAAACAACATACGAGTAATCTGAGTAAGAATTTTTATTGGTTGACTCACACAAGTTGCAGTAAATAAAAGATTTTTTCTACATATTCTATTAAAAGTAGGCTTGTTAATGTGTTTTTAGGGTTAAAAATGACACCAGTGTTAAAAAACATATAGGGCGCGAGCAGTCATGTGACATTGTTGGCTTTGACAAGCAGATATGGGGGCCCGTATTAGAATGACAATTAGTAATTACGTACATATAGATGTCAAGTGTCAGAATTATTTGTTAAAAGTTTCAAGATTTTCTATATTGACGTAGTTAATTTGTCACCAGGAGTGGAAACTCACTACATTTAGAGTGAAAAATTATGATATTTAATATCTATGTACATAATTACTAGCTATCATTCTGATACGGGCCACCATATCTGCTTGTCAAGGCCAACAAAGTCACATGAATGTTCGCGCCCTATTGTATTTAACATTTCTTGTACACCTACACTCTTCACCAAAAATTCTAAGTACATCTATTCTTTATATTTACATATTTTAATATTAAGTTATTTTAGGAAATTTTGGTCTCTTCTAATTTTTCGAAATATGTAATATATCTGTAATTTTAAATATTTAACTATTAATATAATAAGAAATAATATAATGGATGTACTTCCTAGAAAAAATCTTCTGCAATGTCTCTGGATTTTTGTCACTGACATTTATCTGTCAGTTACAAACATTCTAATATTCAATTGGTTTCCATGACATTATTTGGGCTGTGAGATTTATTACAACAGATTATTATGTACCTTATATTTCTTTATCTCTAAATCTATAAAAGATATAATAAAATATTTATATGTATCAAATAGAGAATTTATTCTTCTTCAATATGCAAGAACAAAAAAATATTCAAAATAATATTTAGAAGATTTTTTTTAAGAATCTGCTACTTCCGGTTGTCCAATTATTACCAAAACCTTTTCAGCTCTTCCCCGTAACGTCCGATTGAGAAATACGTAGTCAAACAGATAATAAGTAATATAGTTTTTGAAAAATTGTCTTCCCAACATTCCCACACACACACATACACCTACACATATATCCACAAACACACACACACACACTATCGTAAAAAATATTAAAATCGGATTGTAGGGACTTTAAAACGTGCTTAATCATTAAAATCTGGATATGTTATTTTTAGCATACATCCAATACCTCTCTCAGAGAGAGGTAAAAATCTGATGCGGCCAACACAATACCTCCCGCAGTTTAATTTTTATTTATTTAAATACATATCTACATATTTCATGTTGACGACGTGCGTCTTCTGCTTATTCATTTTTACTATACACACATATATTATACATCTAATACTAATTATTATCTTTGTATAATTCGTCATTATTTATATAAATATTAATGTCACACAAATAATATATATATATATATATATATATATATATATATATATATATATATATATATATATATATATGTACAGTGTGTTAATTAAAAACCTGGCCATAGGCGTTTAACATGGGAAATCAGTTTTTCCTTGCGCAAAAGTTCCCAAATTAATTTAGTCAAAAATACTTCAAATAAATGTTGTAGAGACTTAAATTCTGCACCAAAGTTAGCAATAAGATTTTATTTTTGACATTTAATAACCGAGAAAATCAATTTTAAAGTTTTTTGAAGATTGCTGATTTATAGCGATAGCCATGCAACTCAAACAAAATTTGTCCACCATTTTATAATCTGAAGCTTTTCTTCATGAGAAAACTGTTCCATACTTTCAAAGAAATATGTTATTGAACGAAAATCCCAAATCACAAACTTTTTTTGACAGTTAAGATGGCATACAATTGTTCGTAATTTTGTTTGAGTTCCATGGCTACCGCTATAAATCAGCTATCTTCAGAAAAAATTGAAATTGATTTTCTCGGTTATGAAATGTCAAAAATAAAATCTTATTATTAATTCGGGTGCAGAATTTAATTCTCTACAACATTTATTTGAAGTATTTTTGTCTAAAATAATTTGGGAACTTTTGCGCAAGGAAAAACTGATTTCCCATGTTAAACGCATATGGCCAGGTTTTTAATTAACACACTGTATATATATATATATATATATATATATATATATATATATATATATATATATATATATATATATATAATGATATGCAAAAATTTGTATGAGTCGTTATATTTGCTATTTTTATAAATGTAGGGGCCAATTTTAGATATCCGCTTCAGGCCCCGAAAAATATAATCCCGGCCCTGGATATTAGGAAACTTGGTGACATGTGAAATGCTTATGTTTATGATTTATCAGATGAATTGAGAAACTGGAGCAGGACGTGGAACAAGGGATGTTGCGGTTTTGACAGCTGATGTAATATGTTTTGTCACTGGTTAAATTACATTAAATACATGTCGACGAAGGATTCTCTTGTTCATTGTATTCACACTTCATGTGACAATCAGTACCGGCCTAACGTTGGGGGGGGGGGCTTTGAAATATATTACAACAGATTATTCTATATATTACTTTTTTTTATCTCAATATATAGGAGATATAATAAAATTTTAAAATGTATCGAATAGAGAATTTTACGTTCTTTAATACTAAATATAAGATACTACTACTTCCGGTTTTCCAATTGTTATCAAAAAGCCTTTAGTCTTATAGAATGTGAAATCGTGTTTCCAACAAACTCACACACACACACACACATCCACACACACACACGCATCCACACACACACACACACATCCACACACATACACACACGCACACACACACACACAGACATCACTGTAAAAATGTTAAAATCGGATTCTATGGACCGTAAATCGTGCTTAATCATTAAAATTTGCATATGCGATTTTTAGCATGAATCCAATTCCTCTCTTAGCGAGAGGTAAAAACATATTTTTCTTCAAGTGTACAACAATATTCATATTATGCTACTATACACACACTATAGAAGATATTCATTTTATTTTTTTACTAGTACAACAATGTTGTTCATTGTTGTACTAGTAAAAAAATGTTAGCTTCTTAGTACACCGCTGGCGGCAGCAGTCGTCACAGCAACACAGACCATATTGAAAAATTACTATTTGACAGTTGTATCGTTTGTGTTTTGTAGTGTACACAGCCAACTATGGCTGAAATTGCAAACGCTATAATTAAAAAATTCTAGAAAAATATAAAAAAAAATCCCCCCCCAGTTTTCTTTCAAACACTTGAAGAAAAAATAGTATATGTTATTCGGAGCAGAACGACCTTTTTGTGTTTTACCCAGCTTACCTGCAATAGCTGGGTTCAACACAAAAAGACCGCTTTCTACTCCTAATAACATAATATACTATTATCCTGCATTGCCTACATAATGTTACATAAACACAAATAGGTGTCGTGTACATCCTTGTAAAAACAATTTGCGAGCACCAGATGTGCGAATGAAACACCGTATTTGTGTACAAATCTTTGTTAAACTAGCTATAGTAATTGACAGAAAAACAAACTGGTGGAATGTTATTACGTTTACGGCATTCGAATAATGCGTCCAGTTTGACGCCCCGTCGCCACAAGTCGCTCACCTGACGCTGCAGAAACAACCGTATGCTGACCAAGTTCCGTTTTACTTAACCCATCTCACAAAAATTGTAAATCCAACATATGCTCGACCTCGATTGGGTTTCATTTTATTTGCAGTTTACGTCTTCAGGCAAATGCGTACGGTTTTAGATGTAATAATACCAGTGGAATGGAGATGTTTTTGATAAAATATAAATATTTGCTTTTAACCATTGTATAAAATATTATACATATAAATTATAACGCGATAAGTGTGTATAGTAATGTACACACATAAAGAACTTGATGTTATCAAAAGGTACATATATTATTTATCTTTTAAAAGTTTGGGTCATGCGAAGTATGTAATGCCTTGCAATTATGATTTGGAATTTGGATTCTGAATTCTGAAGGCTATAAAATGTTATAAAAATCTATCTGTAAATAGAACTTGAAAAAATTACTTGAGAAATTCTTTTTCATAAATCAGCCACCTATGCTACAACCATGGAAACTTCTGATATATACAGTAAAAATTTTGAAAGATGTCCGATCAAGGGCACCTGAGTGTGTGATAAGGATGGGTATAACACGCTTGTCTTTCAAAAATTCATATTATTTTGACAAAGTTAGGACATTCCATTTATAAACGATGCTCGTTGTTGATAATACTTTCGCTGTAACGTAAGTTTATTTATTAATTCAGATACATTACCTGGATTTATAGCCGTACGTATAACGTTATATTCTATCAGAGTCACTGACACTGACATTGTGTCTATTTTTAACATATTTGGTTTTACATTTGCTTCTAAACTTACTAGTTGACTTATTTTTGAATTTTGAATGCTTTTCCTGTAATATATATATTTATAATAATAAAATAACAGTAGTATCTTACGTACCCTCATAAAAACTAAGCAAACGACACTACTGACTTTGTTATGATGGGCGGAGCAAAAATCTGAATTCATACAATTCGTAGACAACCTTGATCGGACATCTTTCAAAATTTTTACTGTATATAATATATATATATATATATATATATATATATATATATATATATATATATAAGAAATTGTTTAATTTTTACCTCTCACTGAGAGGTATTGAATTCATGCTAAAAATTGCATAACCAGATTTTATTGAATAAGCACGATTTACGGTCCAGAGAATCCGATTTTAACATTTTTACAATGATGTCTGTCTGTCTGTGTGTGTGTGTGTGTGTGTGTGTGTGTGTGTGTGTGTGTGTGTGTGTGTGTGTGTGTATGTGGTTGTTGGAGGCACGATTTCTCAAATTCTATAAGACTAAAGACCTGTTTGACTACGAATTCCTCAATCTAACATTAATGGGGAGAGTTGGGTAGGTTTTGGTATCAATTGGAAAACCGGAAGTAGAAGTATCTTAAAAAAATAGATCTAAATATTTTTTTGATTTTTTTTATTATTAGTATTAAACAACAAAATTTTCTATTCGATACATTTTAAAATTTTATTTTAACTTCTATATATTGCGATAAAAAAGTAATATATAAAATAATCTATTGTAATAAATTTCAGAGCCTAAACAACTCCATCAGATATTTGTAAATGACAGAAAAATGTGAGTTTCAAAAACCAACAATAGTTCATAAACCTATTTGGGCGGTATTTGCGCTCAATTCTAAAATGTAGATTTTAGCTAAAATAAAATCTTAGAATTTTTTTTTGGCAACTTAGTAGTAAAATGTCAAATTATGCTTTTACGTTAAATGAAGAAACTTACCTGACATTATTGAAGAATTTTTCTGTGATATTGGTAAATTTACTATTTCTTATTGTATAACAATAATAACAAATATTTATTATTTCTATATAAAGATTGTTATTCAAAAAACATTAATTCAATTTCCATTAGGTCGAACCGAACCTGAACCCGGAACAAAACCGCAAATTTTATTAAGAACCGCACCCGAACCCGTCTCTCAAAAAATAAATTAACCTAACATGAACCGAACCCAGTTTTTGGCGGGTTCGATGCCCCGCCCTTAACGAATGAGAAAATCTAGAGAAGAAGATGTCAGTGTCAAGTACAATTTGCATAGGTTGTTTATGAAATAATTTTACTGGAAATTTAGAATCTTTTGCAAGAAAATTTATGTATGGAATTTATAGATAATATACAGGATTGACGTAATATAATGTGCTGGCTACATCAGATTTTTTATTAATATTATTGAAATGTATTTTTAGTTATACATTCCATGTATGTGTGCCATGCTACAGGAAATGGAGCCTTATATAATTTAAGAAATGGTTTTCTTGTGAGTTAGAGTAGCTTGATGCGAATCTTAGATAAAATACTTATGTTTATTGTCCATAAATTAACTACTTACCTAATATAGGCTTAACGACCAAAGATCTTAGATGTTTAAATGTAAAATCTTCTGATAATACTAAAAGATTGACCCCTATAAAACTTAACCTTTCGTTTTTTCACACTTCACGTTCTCTTGTGCTTGCACGTACATATAAATAAATTTATGTACGTTAGTTAAATTTTTAGAGGTATGAGATTCAAGTACATTATAAATATTTAGAGTTACTAGCATTTAAAATATTAATTATATACTATATACAGGAGGTGGTGATTAGGGATGAACATAAGGATTTAACATGGGATTTTTGTTTTGTGTAATTTCCTGCTCTCCTGTTCATTTTAGGACATACTGTAGAGTGCAAAGTTGTGTTTTTATATTTTTTATTGTTTCTAGTTTCTTTACAATTTCAAATAGTTATTTGTATACCAAGTGCTGAACTTAATAATAGTTAATAATCACGATAACCTTGATAAAAAAATTTAATCTAGCGAACTGTTTCATACAAGCATTCTGTCAATATTGAACGATTTTGACATAATTATTATAGTTTATTGTACAATTCCAATAATATTAATTAATTAGTGATTATTGATTTAATTTTTTTATCAAGGTATCTTGATTATTCATTAGTATTAACAGTTCATCTCGATTTTTCCAGAATTTTTGTTATGAAATCTTATGGTTTATTTGTATGATCACAAAGGGAAGAATAATCACGATCGGATTTCACTATTAAAAATCTATATTGTTATTTAATTTTTTTTTGTGATGACATAACTAAAACTGCTCGCGCCCTATTGTATTTAACATTTTTTGTATATCTACACTCTACACCAAAAATTCTACTTATAATTCTTTATATTTAGATTTTTAAATTCATTCTATGAAGAAATTTTGTCCTCTTCTAATTTTCCGAAATGTTTCCAATTAATTGTCAGGATTAACAGTATTTTTGATGGGTATATGTAATATACCTATAATTTTAAATATTTAACTATTAATACAATAAGAAATAATATAATGTATGTACTTTCCAGAAAAAATCGTCCGTAATGTCTCTGGATTTTTGACACTGACATTTATCTGTAAGTTATAAACATTTTAATTTTTCAATTGGTTCCATGACATTATTTGGGCTGTGAGATTTATTACAACAGATTATTGTATACCTTGTATTTCTTATTTCTAAATTTATAAAAGATGTAATAAAATATTTATATGTAGCAAATTTTCGGTTGTCCAATTATTACCAAAACATTTTCAGCTCTTTCCAAGAATGTCCGATTGAGAAATACGTAGTTAAACAGATATTAAATAATACAGTTTTTGAGAAACTGTCCTTCCAACATCCCCACACATACACATATACACACACATACATCCACACACACATACACACACACACACACACACACACACACACACACACACACACACACACACAGAGAGAGAGAGAGACATCATCGTAAAAATATTAAAATCGGATTGTAGGGACCTTAAAACGTTCTTAATCATTAAAATCTGGATATGCGATTTTTAGCATGAATCCAATACCTTTCTTAGCGAGATGTAAAAACTACAATATCAAATATTATCTTTGCACATTCTAAAAGAATCTGGCGTGGGATCAAATAAAATATATAAGTAATATCTTTTTTACCACCACGTGTCAAGATTTATAACCATAAACATATGAACCAAATTTCGCCAATGTGTACGTACTCCTTATACAGTATTCCTTGCACGAATCTGCAGCCTACGTTTTCACAATACAAATTCAATCTTTGAAGAAGTATTTGCTTCTAACAATAACATAGAGTGTTTTCTCATTTCTTTTATCACAAAAAAAAAATGTATTCGAATAATGATGTAATAATTCAAAATTGGGAACATTCACCAACAGTTGTGTGAAATAGGTTAAAAGTAGATTATTATGAAAATCCGTTAGTGCTTTCATATATTGAAGTATGTGAAGCTTTGTTAGATTGATACATGAATGCTGTTCAAATGAGAAATGATTATTGCTGTCACGCACATATTGGTTCATTATTTGAATATGTATTTATATTAAGTCCCGTAGGCTAAAATGGTATTAATTATGAAATATGTGAACACTAACCTACGGTATAAAAAATTTATGGGTTATTAATATTGAGTAACCTTTTAGGCTAAGTAGAGCGCACTAAAAATTAATAAACTTGTTTTTGGCGAACCCTTCCAATTTACGCAGTGCCTTAAAACGTCCCTTGCACTTTATGCGAATGAAATTTATTCCATTCAACGTTCAAGGAACTTGGGCAAATGATCTTCAACCACAGTGCAGGATTGAAGTATGAAATATTAATAAAAAACTGTTCTATTTTTAAAAACACGCTGAAACACGTCGGTTTTACTTTTTAAAAATACACATTAATATGTGCGATTCACCTCCCGACTCTTATTATTACTGACTGCTCGCGCCCTTTACTTATGTAACCAAAAACGGAAGTGGCGAGAGGTATTGTGCTGGCCACAACAGATTTTTTAACCGAATATCTATTGAATATAACGTATAAAATGCAATCAAATCGTATAGATTTATATATTTATAATAACAACTGAGTTGAAAATGAAAACAGCAAAAGAAAAAGTATTCAATATAATTCCAAATTTCAATTCAAATTGCTTATAAACGTATTGAATTCTTATGTTTTTCAAATATATGAAAGTCATATCTACCTAATAAGTAATTCTTATCACAAATATGGCTTAACTTCTGTATTGGCAAGTCTTGAAGTTAAATATCCCTGCCACGCAATATATTTTAGTGAGTTTTTTTAACCAGCATTCATATGACCATCTGCGAATCGTATATGTGTTTCGCTGAAGTATAAAATGATACATAACCATTATCTTCACACGCAAAAACAATGGCAGTACGGTAAAAGAACATCGCAATGTTGCACTTGCAAGCAACTGAGCTCATGATCGTTTATTTTCACTATCGAGTGTTGTGGTTTTAAATATTTCACACTCCGATTGTTGCACCAGATGCAATGAAACTTTACACAAGTGGCCTTGTGTTGCGCTATACCAACTTTTCTAAAACAACCAGTTGTATTTACTTAAATTATTTACAAAATATTTTTTAGATCTTTGTTAATGAGCATAAATTTGGCAAACTATATTGAATATGGTAAATGACAACCAATGATCCTATATTATTTAGTGAGTATGCGTCGATTGTTACGTTTAACTGAGCAATTTAAAATTTAAATATTGTCGGTACAATAATAATTAGATTTGTTTCTATACGACTTTTGGATGCGTTCATGTATAATGCCTTGTAATGTATAACTACACTACACATTGTAACGGTTATAATAACCATCGATGCTGATATCTTATTTTTGAAATAAAAAAAATTGTAAATTAGATGGGACCAATTTCGGAATTAAAATCTTCTCCAATAAGAATTCTGCTATTTGTGAAATAAATAAATATTTCATCACGGCATATTACCCTTTGCTGGGTGTGCCAATCTGCTTCGTACACAGATATCGGTAATGATGGAATATTTGTACCGTGTGGGCGCTTACCAGGCGTCACCTCACGGGCACTCATTGCTGGCGTGGAGAGTAAAAATTAAAAATCTTAGCATATTTAAACCAAAAATCATAATTTAAGCTGGGTTTTAAATAAAGAGTGCCTACGACATTTGTGTGTCTCTATTTTACATGAAAGAAATATCCAAAAATCATTTCATTTTATTATTTGTGTATCCAAAAATTTATTACTTTTTTATCTCTCGCTAAAAGACGTATTGGATTCATGCTAAAAATCTAGATTTTATGGATAAGCACGTTTTAAGGTCCTTGCAATCCAATTTTAATATTTTTACGATAATGTCTGTGTGAGTGTGGATGTGTGTGTGTGTGTGTGTGTGTGTGTGTGTGTGTGTGTGAGTGTGTGTGGATGTTGGAAGGACGATTTCTCAAAAACAATAAGACTTAATATCTGTTTAACTACGTATTTCCCAATCGGCCATTGAAAGAAAGAGTTGAAAAGGTTTTGGTAACAATTGGACAACCGGAAGTAGCAGATTCTTGAAAAAAATCTTATAAAAATATTATCTTTTGAAAATTGTTGTTCTTGCTAATATTAAAGAAAAATAGCTACATTTAAATATTTTATTATATATTCTATAGATTTAACGATAAAAGAAATATAATATATAAAATAATCTGTTGTAATAAATCTTATATTCAAATAATATCATGGAAACCAATTGAAAAATTTAAATGTTTGTAACTGACAGATAGATGTCAGTGTCAGAAATCCGGAGACATTACTGAAGACTTTTTCTGGGAAGTACATACATGTATTATTTCTTATTGTATTAATAGTTAAATATTTAAAATTATAGGTATGCTACACATACATAGATACTCCTGAGATAATGATAATCCCGACAATGAATTGGAAACATCTCGAAAAATTAGAAATTAAATTTAAAAAATCTACATATAAAGAATAGATATATGTAAGTAGAATTTTTGTGTAGAGTGTAGTTATACAAGAAATAGTAAATAGAATAGGGCACGAGCAATCATGTGACTTTGTTAGCCTTGACAAGCAGATATGGGAGCCCGTGTCATAGATGTCAAATATCATAATTTTTCATTCTAAATTTAGTGATTTTTCATATCATGTGATTTATTTTCCTCGATAAATAAATTCTACACTCCTGGTGACAAATTAACTACGTGAATTTAGAATATCTTGAAATTTTTAATGACAAATTCTGACATTTGACGTCTATGTACATAATTACTAGCTGTCATTCTGACGCGGGCCTCCGTATCTGCCAACAAAGTCACATGACTGCTCGCGCCTTATACTTATGTAAACAAAAACGGAAGTGGCCACAGCAGATTTTTAATTAAGACTATAAGTCCCCCATCATATTCTTTTGTAGCTTCATGGAAAGCAATTTTATTAAAATCTCTCAAAAACAAATGCAAACTAAGATTATATTGACATCTGTTTGACTAGCTCACCCTGCACCATTATTTTCATGAAGCATTTTATATAATCCATTTGAAACAAGATCTGTTAAAGGAGTAATTTTTATTTTATCACCACCTGAAATCAAATTTCTTACTTCCTAATTTGCGGTAGTGCAAAACAATAATCCCAAATCCCGTTGAGCGGGATTTAATTACACTTGACATGAACTCATACGAGTAGCAAGCGGTAACGTAGCATGGCTGGTGCACGCGACAGACGCATCAACTTGTAACGTGTAATGTACAATCTCGGGTTCCAGTGTCGCACAGGAGCTGTCACTCTCGCAAGGTGCTCGACCTCGTGCCAAGTCGCTGTGACCGGAATTACACCGGAACAGTATATGACGCGAGAGTTACATCACCGGAGAAAGTCCAAGTAAGGGGAAATTGGATGGATGGAGATTCTTTCACCTAATGTGCTGGTATGACAAATGCTTATATTACAGGTCAAGTTCGTTTCGCAGGTGTTTTTATCCAAGAGATTTGTACCTTCCGTCACCTATAGGTAAGGAAGGTATTGTTTTTGGTCAAAAAGTCAATGGTGAGTGTTTAATGAATAAGCATGTTTTAGAGTCCCTACAATATGAATTTACTATTTTTACGATGATGTCTGTATGTGTACGAGGTATATTCGGAAAATAACGGAACTTTATTTTTACTTGCCGTTACCTTAAGATAAGGAAGGTATTGTCTTGGGTCAAAAAATTCAATGACGAGTTTTTAGTGAATAAGCTTGTTTTAGGGTCCCTATAATACGATTTTACCATTTGTACGATGATGTCTGTATGTATGTGTTTGTGACGAAAGTTTCGGATCGCATAACTTCAATACCACGATTCCAAAAATTATATTTTTTTCGTATTCCTCAAGTTTACATCCAGAAGAACAAATGATTAGATTTTGGTTATAATTGGTGAACTGGAAGCAGCCTTATTTGAAGATTTAACAGTTAAATTTGATTTATTGACATTTAACGTTATTATAACTTAAAGAATATATTATTCTCTATACGATTTGATTGCATTTTATATTGCATATTCAATAGATATAGAGTTAAATAATTTTAAAGAAATTAAATTTAATAAATCAGCCAGCTATGCTAAACATGGAAACTACTAATATATTCATATAATTCAAATTGACAGATGTCAGTATAAATAAAAAGTAAATTAATGTGGCAGAGATGAATATATTGAAGTAGATGTTGGGGAAGACACGGAAAGATAGGTAAGGAAATAACTCTAGTGCTACAAGTTTCTAGAAAGCTACAAGAAAGACGATTACATTGGTTTGAACATGTCATGAGGAGAAATGAATTATATTTGAACAAGAATGAATAGTTTAGTAATAGGAGGTTGAAGAAACAGAGGACGACCAAAGATAAGATGGAAGGACTGTATTGCGGAAGACTTGAGAGAAAAAGAACTGAATGAGAACGACACGCAAAAATAGAGACCCGTAACGAATGGGAAAAGCTAAAGAAGAAGAAGATGTCAGTGTCAAGTGCAATTTGAATAGTTTGTTTATGAAATAATTTTACTGTAAATTTAGAATCTTTTGCAAGAAAAATTATGTATGGATTTTATACATTATATACAGGATTGACAGAAGGTATTGTGCTGGCCACAACAGATTTTTTTAAATTTATCTATGTATTAATAAAGTGTTCTGGATTTAAATACAATTTCTCATTTAGACAATAATGTATGGGCACACTTTATTTATACATAAAATAAAAAAATTGCCCAAATATAGTCGTGACTATTGTAATCTAAAAATTTATTTCTTCTTGCTGTTAATATTTTATTTTCAGAGGGTATGAATACATTTGGGGTTGGGCTCGTATATGTTATAGTTGTTTAATTTTTAAGTATAAATAAATGATTTTCAGTTAATTTTATGTGTTTCCTGTAAATTTCAGCCGAATTTTTAACCAAATAAAAGTTTTGATGTTTTGGAAAAATTCGCAACGAGAGTCATCTTACAAATATTTGCATAAAACTTTGTCCAGACGGTTTTAAGATTTGAAAATGGGTTAATTTATATTTTAAACCCTGTACAACACGAATTTCGTGTTAATTTGAAAATAATTTCAACCGTTGAAGAGTTTTTGGAGCGTTTTTTCCAAAATTTGGATCATATTTTCCAGATTTTCCAAGGCCTTTTTGACACTTTTACAATATTAATATATAAAATCAACCCTCCAGAGTTTGTTTTTCTAAGAATTAACATTCTATTTTGTTGTTCGGTTGAGAATATGATTTCTAAATTACAGTTAATCCTTTATACCCGGCGTATTGCTGGGTGAATTAAGGAAGATTAATTTTAAAATGATATGTGAATTACATAGTATTATACACTCAATATTCAGTACTAACCTACCGTTATCCACGTTTAGATCCATAATTATCTAAACGAGCTTACCTATTCACCTTACATAAATATTATATGTTTTAAAAATCAACCAAACAACCTTGAAAGCAATGCTGAATGCCGTAAATTACATGGAAATATTTATTATTAGTGTATTTATCTGAATTCCAATGGAATAAGAAGCGCGGCAAAAAATATTCATGATATGTACGAGTAGCGCATTATGAATATTTTATTATAAAGTCAGAGTGATCACGCGAAACATGGTTTTCAGCTGGTTTATGCGTAAGTAGCGATCAGGGAGTCTCGCGATGTATAATTAATAAATCCTAGTCCTTCTTATTTCAGTCCAGCCCACTCACATCAACGTAATAAATACCTGCATAGAGCAGGGGTTCCCAAAAGGTAGACACTTTTAGTAAGAAAGCTAAAGAGTAATTTATAAGTTTGTAAATGTAATTTAAGCTATGTATTTAAAAAAGTATGAACCCTCTGTCTTTCATATTTATTTATTTATTTATTTATTCATATATATATATATATATATATATATATATATATATATTATATTGACGTCAGTGTCAAGTGCAATTTACATGGTATGTTTATAAGACGCGGAAAGATAAGATAAGGAATGAGAGGATGGAAAATGGCAGAGGTTGATATTAACATTGTTACATTTGTTTATTTTCACTTAGCCACCTATAATACTTGAATAAAAAATATTTTCTATATATCTTTATTATCTTATTTATCTCAATTTTTTTCAAATACATTAATAAAAATCTGTTGTGACCAACACAATAAATACCTCTCGCCACTACCTTTTTTGGTTACATAAGTATAGGGCGCGAACAGTCATGTTACATTGTTGACAAGCAGATGTGGGGGCCCTTTTCAGAATGATAATTAGTAATTATGTACATATGTCAAATGTCAGAATTTTTCATTAAAATTTTTAAGATTTTCTAAATTCACGTAGTTAATTTGTCACCAGGACTGTGAAATTTACTCGTCGAGGAAAATAAATCACATGGAAATGGAAAAGCACTAAATTTAGAATGAGAATTTATGATATTTGACATCTATATACATAATTACTAGCTATCATTCTGACATGGGCCCCCATATCTGCTTGCAAGACCAACAAAGTCACATGACTGCTCGCGCCCTAATGTATTTAACATTTTTTGTATATCTACACTCTACACCAAAAATTCTACTTATATCTATTCCATATTTCCATTTTAAAATCATTCAATGAAGAAATTTTGTCCTACTCTTCTAATTTTTCGAAATGTTTCCAATTCATTGTCGGGAGTAATAAATATTTCTGAAGAGTATGTGTAGTATACCTATAATATTAAATATTTAACTATTAATACATTAAAAAATAATATAATCTATGTACTTCCCAGAAAAAGTCTTGAGTAATGTCTCCGGATTTCTGACACTGACATTTATCTGTCAGTTACAAACAATTTAAATTTTCAACTATTTTCCACATTTTTCCGGCTGTATAATCTATTAGGTACAACAGATTATTTTATATATTATATTTCTTTTATCTCTAAATCTATAGAATATATAATAAAATATTTAAATGTATCAGAAAGAGAATTTAATTTTCTTTAATATTACCAACAAAATATTTCAAAAAATATTATTTAGAATTTTTTTTTTTCAAGAATCTTCTACTTTCGGTTGTCCAATTATTACCAAAACCTTTTCAGATCTTCCCATGAATGTCCGATTGGGAAATACGTAGTTAAACAAATATAATGTTATAGTTTTTGAGTAATCGTCCTTCCAACATCCCACATACACACACACACACACACACACACACACACACACACACACATACACACATACACACACACATCCATACCCATACACAGACATCATCGTAAAAATGTTAAAATCGGATTGTAGGGACCTTAAAACGTGCTTATTCAATAAAATCTGGATATGCGATTTTTGCATGAATCCAATACCTCTCTTAGCGAGAGGTAAAAACTAATACAACGTTGAAAGAAGAAAAAAATGGCGGTTTACATTTTAGTAAAATAATTATAGGTTGCTATATAAAAAATAAAAGTTAATAGTCGTATCCTGTAAACTTGACTTTATAAACAAAAATCTACATCTGCCATAAAATAGTATACATATTTAAAATAATAAAACTCTTCTATGAACCATTTTTTTCTATAACTTATAATAAAAAAGTTAAAAAGGGGGGAGGCGACTTCCTAGACTCACCCTGCAAATATAATATATATTATAAACGAATAGATTTATAAGCAATGGAAGGATTTTTTTTTGTACATATAATCAAATAATCAACCTTCCGTCCCTATAGATATAGACAACTAAACATTGCTCGTCTCTATCTTTATTTGGGAACTGCTGGCATATAGAGTACGGCGAGTACACGCACAAAGTTATCTGTATCGTGTAATGGTCTGCAAATATCACTGCTGGCCTTAGTGGCCTTGCTTCATAACAAATTGCATCTTTACGACTCATCAAAAAGAAACGCTCGGCTTTTTTCTTTTAGTAGAAAGAAAAGGAAGAATCCCAGGTACACTATGCGAGTGTAGGATATTCCATGCGCCATTATCAATTGCTACTTTTTACGCCGTATCCTGCGTGATCAATCAGTGCTCGCTACAGATATACTCTCCTATTGCTTTCTTAAGCCAAGTTCACATTATTCTCTTTGTGTCTGAATTTTAAGTTTGAAGGGAGTAGCGTCTGTTGTTTGTACATGTTAAGATCAAGCCGGCTACGTTATGAATTAGTCCTGCAAACCACGCCTAAAAAAAATATTTAGTCGCGTGTACAATATTTTATTTTAGTCGAGCGATAAGCGCTTCCATTTTATATTACATAAATAAATAATAAATAAATATATCATCCCGGCATATTACCCATTGCTGGATGTATCAATCTGCTTTATATGCAGATATCAGTAAAATATGAAATATTTGTACCGTGTGGGCGCTTACCAGACCTTACTGCTTGTACATACAAATAATTCAAATTGTATCTATTCTTTCATTCTATGAGGAATTTTCACCTACTCTTCTAATATATTCAAAATTCATTATATTTACTGATGACATTAGCGGTATTTCTTAAGGATATATGTAATATTAATATACCTATAATTTTAAATATTTAATTAATAATACAATAAGAAATTTTAAATGTACTTATTTTCCAGAAAAAGCTTTCTGAAAGCAAAGTTACAAACAAACAATTATTATATTACTAATAAATATATGCGTATAAATTGATTTATATTTCTGCCATATCCCTATTTTTACTCATTTTGTTTAATTACTTAATCATAAATATTCAATAGTTATAGATACTATTCAACGCGCTGATTCCAAATTTTGAAACCGTATGTCGATAACTCTTTTCGTTCTCGAGATATTTGCTCTCAAAGTTTTACTTAAACATACTCATTTTTGGGCTATACCCAAAAAATGGGTTGAAATACAAGCTCGTTAACATCACCATTCGATTTCCCGGACAAAATTACATAAGTATAGCAATTTTCATAATTTTTGAGCAATAGATACAATCTCTAGAGAAAAATAACTGAAAATGGCCAAAATCTGAAAAAATCCTAAGGGGTACCCCTTACGATTTTTTCAGATTTTGGCCATTTTCAGTTATTTTACTCTAGAGATTGTATTCGTTGTTAAAAAACTATGAAAATTTGGATACTTATGTAATTTTGCCCGTAGAATTGAATGGTTATACTCCCAAGTCTGTACATTGACCCATTTTTGGGGTATAGCCCAAAAATGAGTATTTTTAGGCAAAATTTTGAGGGAAAATATCTCGAGAACGAAAAAAGATATCGACATGCGGTTTCAAAATTTGGAATCAGCGCATCGAAATGTGTCTATATCCATATAAATTAGATTTTTAAAAAATTTGAACTTTTTATTGAAAATTGAAGAATTATGGTTTTTACCTCTCGCTAAGAGAGGTATTGGATTCATGCTAAAAATCGCATATCCAGATTTTATTGAATAAGCACGATTTAAGGTCCCTACAATCCGAATCTGTGTGTGTGTGTGTGTGTGTGTGTGGATGTGTGTGTGTGAGGTTGTTGGAGACACGATTTCTCAAATTCTATAAGTGTAAAGAGCTGTTTGACTACGGATTCCTCAATCTTACAGTAATGGGAAGAGTTGAATAGATTTTGGTAACAATTGGACAACCGGAAATGGTAGTTTCTAAAAAAAAAATTTCTAAATATTATTTTTTGAAAATTTGTTACTACAAATATTAAAGATAATTAAATTCTCAATCTGACACATTTAATTTTTTTATTATATCTCGTATAGGTTTGGAGATATAGTACATAATATTATAGAATAATCTATTGTAATAAATCTCGTTGCCAGAAAAACAGTTGCGATATTAAAATTTTTGTAATTGACAAATAAATGCAAAAAGTCAGTGTCAGTTCTGGGAGGTATGAGTACATTTAATATATATTATTGCATTATTAATTAAATATTTATTTAAATTGCAGGTATGTCAATATTACATATATCCTTAAGAAATACCGCTAATACCGTCAATGAATTTGAAGTATTTTGAACATATTAGAATAGTAGGATAAAATTTCTCATAGAACGAAAGAGGAGAAACAATTTCAATTATTTGTGTGCACAAGAAATGTTAAATTCGTTACCTACTTATAGGGCGCGAGCAGCCATGTGACTTTGTTGGCCTTGGCAAGCAGATATGAGGATCCGTGTCAGAATGACGGCTAGTAGTTATTTACATAGATGTCACAATTGTCATGTCATAATTTTTCATTCAAAATTTCATAATATTCTGTTTATTTGTCATCCATTAGTATGAAATATACTTGTTGAGGAAAATAATCCACATGGATTTGGAAAATCATAATGTTTCGAATGAAAACTTATGATACTTGACACCTATATATATTGCCAGCTGTTATTCTGACACGGGCCCCCATATCTGCTTGTTAAGGCCAATAAAGTCACATAACTGCTCGCGCCCTATGCAAGATAAAATGAAAATGGCGAGAGGTTTTGTGCTGGCCACAACAGATTTTTTTTTAAGAAATTAAACAAAATGAGTAAAAGTATGAATATGGCAATAATGTTAATCGACTCTACGCATTCCCATATCTAGTTAAAAATCATGTTTGATTAAACATACAAAGAGTTTCTTTCATTCAGAGTGCTAAATTTCTTGTGTATATCTTGAAATGCATTTCCACTCTTTTAGTATATAATTTCTTCACGCTGCAGGGTGCAATGTCACTCTACTTGTTGTCACTGTTGCATTGCAATGCGATCCCGTTTCTCGGTAACAAGCGCAAAACATTCATGTCACACGCACAAATGGTTTTAATTGTTTTTGTTATCATTCCTGCATGTGTATACGCCTTGTATTTAACGCATCCAATCAAACGATTTTATGCTAAATTACCCTAAATAGACGATTTGTTCTTTCAAGATATATTACCCCCTAGAACATGCACTTTAAAATGTTTTCTATCTAACTTTATCTAACAAGAACATAGATTTATTATTTGTTAAGTGATAGGGGAATTGCAAACAAGGAAACTGTATTAAGAACAAAGTGGACAAATGATTGACATAAATGCTGAAATAACATTATGTTAACATAAGGTATAACAGTTCTGTAAATGATAATGATGTATGTATTAAATAAAATTAGTTTACTGGGGACTCATGAAAAATAGTGGGATTTCTGCTGGTCTCAGTGTTAATGATATTTACAACATATCCCTTGCTACCTTTATTAACCATCTTAATATGTAATTAATTATTTGTTATTTTTTACCTAGTTTTAAATTACTGTAGTGTTTCAATATTTATAATTGTTTATTTTTGTCTTTGGTCAAAAAATTTGGTGGTGAGTTTTCATTGAATAAGCACGTTTTATGGTCTTTACAATACGATTTTACTATTTTTACCATGATGTCTGTATATGTGTGTGTGTTCGTGTGTGTGTATGTGACCGCGGTTTCGTGCACGATATCTCCAATACTAGAATTCCAAAAATTACAATTCTTGCGTATTCCTCTTCCTTACAACCATATGCAGACTTGATTAGATTTTGGTTATAATTAGTCCTCATTTGAAAATTTTAACAGTTTTTCTTGAAAAACTCAGTTAAATTTTATTATAACTTAAAGAATAAATTATTCTCTATACGATTTGTTTGCATTTTATATTTCATATTCAACAGATATAGAGTTAAAGACTTACAAAGATAATAAATTTCAAAAATCAGCCAGTTATGCTAACTTAACCATGGAAACTGCAAATATATTCAGGTAATTCAAATTGACAGATGTCAGTATCAATAAAAAGTAAATGAATGAAAGAATAAGGGAAATAACTCTAGTGTTGGGCGTTTTTAGAAAGATATAAGAGAGACGATTACATTGATTTGAACATGTCATGAGGAGAGATGAGTATATTGGAAGAATGAATAGCTTATAACAGAACGTGGAAGAAACATAGGAAGACCAAATATAAGATGAAAAGAGAGAAAAGGAACTGAATGAGGACGACACACAAAACAAAAATTAGTGGAAGAAGAAAATAAAAAATAGCGACCCCTAACGAATGGCAAAACTTAAAGAAGAAGAAGATGTTAGTGTCAAGTGTAATTCGCATAGTTTGTTTATGAAATAATTTAACTGGAAATATAGGATCTTTTGCCAAAAAAATTATGTGTAGGGCGCGTGCAGTTACGTGACTTTGCTAACTTTGGCAAGCAGATATGGGGACCCGCGTCAAAATAACAGCTATTAATTACGTCCATAACTGACAAATGTCATAATTTTTCATTCAAAATTTCATGATTTCTTATTTCATGTGGTTTATTTATCAGGGGTGTGGAATTCAGAAAAGAAATCATAAAATACCAAAAAAAGAAATTTTGAATGAAAATTTTTGACGTGAGGATGACCCGCAAAACATAAATGAATGGAAGAAGAAAATAAAAAATAGCGACCCCTAACGAATGGGAAAAGCTAAAGAAGAAAAAGAAATTTAAAATCTTTTTCAAGAAATTTATGTATGGAATTTGTACATAATACACAGGATTGACGGAAGGTATTGTGCTGGCCACATCAGATTTTTTCTTTTTCGTAATAACTATAGTGGCACGCATATAAGCTTTACGATTAGCAAGTTGTAGGTTATCATTTTTTTTTTTATAAATTAAATACCGTTGAAAATATAATCAGAGTCATAATACAATTTTAATTAAATAAAAACTTGTATTTCTTCGTAGAGTGTAAATAATTGTGTTGATTTCCTGCGTATTCTAAGAGAAGAACAAGCAGGAATTCCAACTGTGTCTTTAATATTTTTTATTTGCAGAATAATTATCTAGTCAACACTCTTTTCAATAGATATGCAATTTATAATGTATTCCGATCTACTTATTACTTTGTTTAGTAGCATTTATTTTAGAAATTCAATTACAGTTAGATATATTTTATGAAATTGGAAGTAAGTATCGAATGTATATTTAATTAATATCTAATTATAAATAATTCACAAATGAAATACAACAAAATGAATATCTACTTAAAAAGTCAGATGCTCTATGGTCAAAAGAACAGAAAATTCTTCTCATGGTTTATTGACAACAAAGGATTTTTTCCTCATTAATATTAAACCACACGTATAGTATTAAACAAACCACAAACCAAATTCTTACAAAATTAAAATTGAATTACGTGAAACAATTGATAACCTGCGTCAAAAAAATTCATCGAGACAAGAAAAACAAATTGAATAGAAGAAAGGATCGTGTCCGCACGATATTGAAAATTGAGCAAGAGAAAAGAAAAAAAAAGTAAATAATAACTGATACTCTATTAAAATTGTAACCATTGAATGAAAATATGATTTATGATGACAACAAATTTTCGGTTCAAACAGTTGTGGTACATTTCTTCAAATAACTTCTATTTTGTTGCAAAAATAATGCTAATAATAATAATTTTGCTGACGATGATGCTTCGCAATCCAAATATCCTGAGTTCGAATTGAAATAAAAAAATCTGATGTGGCCAACAGAATACCTTCCGTCATTCCTGTTTATTATGTATAAATTACATATATAAATTTTCTTGTAAAAGATTTTCAGTAAAATTATTTCATAAACAAACTATGCAAATTGCATATTTCCATGGTTAGCATAGCTAGCTGATTTATGAAATTTAATATCTTTATAATTCTTTAACTCTATATCTATTGAATATGAAGTATTAAATGCAATAAAATCGTATAGAGAATAATATATTCTTTAAGTTATAATAACGTTAAATGTCAATATATCATATTTCACTGTTAAAATCTTCAAATGAGGTTGATTCCGGTTGGCCAATTATAACCAAAATCTAATCACTTGTTCATCTGGATGTAAACTTGAGGAATACGAAAAATGATCATTTTTGGAACCGTGGTTATGCGATCCGAAACTTTCGTTACACACACATAGGCACAGGCACACACACACACACACACACACACACACACATACATATATACATACATACATACAGACATCATCGTAAAAATGGTAAAATCGTATTATAGGGACCATGAAACATATTTATTCACTAAAAACTCATCATTGTATTTCTTGACCAAAGACAATACTTTCTTTACCTAAAAGTGACGGAAGGTAAAAATAAATTAAATTTCATAAATCAACCAGCTATGCTATAACCATACATACAGCCACTATATTAAGATAATTCTAATTGGCAGATGCATCAAATGTAATTTACATAGTACGTTTGTGTTATAGTTTCACTGGAAATATAGAATCTTTTGCACGAAACTTAAATTTGTACAAAATACACTGTTTTCGAGAAAATATTCTAGAAGTGTGTTAGAAGTTCTTAGATATAATAGAGACGAATACATTGGTTTGAACATGTTATGAGGAGAGATGAATATATTAATAGAAGGTGGGAGAAACATAGGAAGACCAAATATAAGATGAAAAGACTGTATTGCAGAAGACTTGAGAGAAAAGGAACTGAATGAGGACGACATGAAAAACAAAAATGAGTGGAAGAAGAAAATAAAAAATAGCGACCCCCTAACGAATGGGAAAAACTAAAGAAGAAGAAGATGTCAGTGTCAAGTGCAATTTGCATAGTTTGTTTATGAAATAACTTTACTGGAAATATAGGATCTTTTGCAAAAGAATTATGTATAGGGCGCGTACAGTGACATGACTTTGCTGCCTTTGGCAAGCAGATATGGGGACCCGTATCAAAATAGCAATTAATTATGTCCATAACTGACAAGTGTCATAATTTTTCATTCAAAATTTCATGATTTTCTTATTTCATGTGGTTTGTTTGTTATCAGGAGTATGGAATTCAATTGCCGAGAAAGGGAATCATAAAATACCAAAAATTTAGAATCTTTTACAAGAAAATTTATGTATGAATTTTGTACATAATACACAAGATTGACGGAAGGTATTGTGTTGGCCACAACAGATTTTTTATGTTACAACGTAAATTTTACGTCGCCTTTACTTTCAAACACAAGAAAAAAATCCGCCTCATTTTCTACTGTCACTCAAAGAAAACAAAATTAAATTTCTAAAGTTTATTTGTGTACTTCTTTCTCCGAGTGTATAAAAGTAGTGAAACTTGTAACTCCATCTTGGAATTTACTTTTTAAAGAATTTTATCTTCATTATAATCTTTCCATTTTCTGGAGATAAATATCTGTCATTTCAGTTTCACGTTCCTTCCTATATTTCAGCAAATATATCCTCGAGCCCTCGAACATTTGGCAAGTAACTTGTCAATTTCATGGTGGTGGATGAGCCCGGCGTTAAAAGACTTCCTGGTATGTCCTGTTCTTCCGTTTTACCGTATGAAGTGTCGCAGTACACAGTGCTGCATGTTGCGAAGTTACGCATCGCAACACCTCGAAATTGAGGTGACAGAGTCACTGTCTTATAGTGGAATGCAAATGAACAGTTAATTAGTTAGTGAAAGAGATGTACTTGCAAGTATAAAACTATAATTATTGCTTTGAAATACAAACACTGGAAATTTTTGAAGTATTCATATCTACCTTTAGGGGTTGAGATTATTGTGTGTGTGTATGTGTGTGTGTATGTGTGTGTGTGTGTGTGTGTGTGTGTGCTCGCGTGTTTGTGTGTGTGTGTGTGTGTGTGTGTGTGACTATAATATCAGCCGCGATAACCAATACTAAAATCTAAAAATTACAATTTTTACGTATTCCTTTTCTTTACGCATATACAGACTTAATTACATTTTGGTTATAATTGATCTACCGGAAGTACCCTCATTTGAAGATTTTCTTGAAAGTAGAATATTTTTTAGGTATTTTCTTTATAATTCTGTATCTATATATTTATTGAATATGAAAAAAAAAAACATAATTAAATCGAATACAGAATAACACATTCTATTAATTATAATAACACAAAAGGTCATAAAATTATATTTAACAGCGTTTTTTCAAGAAAAGCTGTTAAAATCTTCAAACCAGGCTACTTCTGGTTAACCAATCATAACCAAAATCTAATCAACTCTTTGATTTTTGTCTATTAAAATATTTTTAAATCTAATGTGTTTTTACTTTTATATTTTGCAAAATTGTAGAAAATGCCGGAGAAAAAAAGTTCAGATTTTTCAATATTCTTCCCGCCATTATGACATACATAATATCAACTGTGTGCGAATTTGGTTTTAACATACGTGCCCATAACATGCTTCATAGAAAGAGACATAAGCAAAACATGGCCACCTTTTTATGTTTAATTTGCTATACAGGGTGTTATATTTTAATGAACCTAGCAAATATCTCGCTTATTTATTAAGTTAGTAATTTCTTTCATATAACATGATTTATACAGCAACATGTAAGCTACTTGATGACGGATGTTCATTCATGATACCACTTCCGGTTTATTAGTAATTAATATCAACTTTGAAATTTCAAATGGAACATACTATATTTTTTTACAAATTTGAAAGGTACATCAAATTTGCTTTACAATCATGTAAAATAATCCATATGTTACAAAATGAAAACAGTTGTAACACGGTAAAAATATTATTTCGTTTAATAATAATAGGTACAATTGTTTTATTTCAAGCCACAGTCATGGCGCACTATTCTCTTTTCGACTAGGTGTATAAAAAAGTGCCCGCCATTTTACTTTTTAATAATATAACATATGGATTATTTTACATGAATGTAAAGCAAATTTGATGCACTTTTAAAATTTGTAAAAAATATAGTATGTTCTATTTGAAATTTCAAAGTTGATATTAATTACTAATAAACCGGAAGTGGTATCATGAATGTAAATATGTCATCAAGTAGCTTACATGTTGCTGTATAAATCATGTTATATGAAAGAAATTACTAACTTAATAAATAAGCGAGATATTTGCTGGGTCCATTAAAATATAACACCAACAATATACAGATATTAAAATATAATAGAAGCAGTAACGAAACGGGGTTGCAAAAATATTATTGATTCTAAAATGTTTTCCATATAAATATATTCTACTTATTTAAAGAATATAGGTACTGGTGCAAAAACATATTTATAAAGTGTTACCATTACCATGAAAAATACACAAGAGATTTCATTATAAATACTTAACTAGAACTTTTAACTTTGCTTGTTTTCCAGAGATAATTTAATTTTTAATGAACACTATATTCTCCACAACCGTATTCCATGTTTTTAACAAGTCTGCGTATACATACAATATGATTTAAAGGATACAAAGTAGTATGAGACGCGACTATCCAACAGACCAGTTTTCATTTTTACTGCACGAATACGCGTTATAAATGTCGATAAGTGTGTATTTTATTTCTTTGTGTAAACTGCAATACGTGAAGAAATTAGTTAACGCAGACCCATCATTACTGTTAACAATTCTAACGGAATGAGAACAAAAATCCTTCTGACCTTCATTTATGCTTTATTTGCCAGTATTACATATAATAAGTCCTACATATATGGGCTTAATGATCTGAGGAGTTTAATGGAATATAAAATTTTCATAAAAGATTTTATGAGTTATTAATAAATTATCGTAGAATATAACGTTTAAACCATAAATTAAATTAGCCGACAAAGAACACTGTACTAATTAAAAGATTCATTTGATAATTTTGATGTATATACTTTATTCATATATTTATCATATTACATTTTGTTTTGTTCTATAGAAAAATGTTTAAGTAATTGAATACCGTGAAAAATAATGGTTTATTCATTCTCTATATCTACTGCAATTTAAAATAATTAATGTATGATTTAATTGCTTTTATACATTATATTTACGTATTTTCTATAGTTTCAAATTCATTCTATGAGCAAGTTTTCTCCATTTCTTCTAAATGTTCGAAGTTTTCCCAATTCATTAAAAGGATTGGCGGTATTACTGAAGGGTTCATGTAATATACCTATAATTTTAAATATATAATTAATAATACAATAAGAAATATTAAATATCGTTCCCAGAAAAAGCTTTCAGTACAATTTCTGAATTTGTGACATTGACATTAGTGACATTTATCTGTCAATTACAGATATTTTAATTTCTCAAGTAGTTACCATGGAGATGTTTGGGCTGTGACCAGGCTGTGAGATTTACTACAACAGATTATTTCATAGATTTTATATCTATATCTTTAAATCTATAGAAGATATAATAAAAAAATTAAATGTGTGGACAGAGAATTTTGTTTTTTTAATATTTGTAAACTGTAAACTGTTAAAAGATTTTTATAACTTACTAATTTTGCAGAAATATTCCATTATATGTACACAGTATGGTGATATGGTTATGATACTAAGTAAATAAAATTGTTAGTCGAAGAAGTATTATTTTATTTAATAAAAGAGTGAGTGTATTGCATTTACACAATATTAATTATACAATATGCTCTAACACGATAGATAGGATAAGAATGAAAGGATAAGGGAAATAGCTCAAGTGCGGGTGATAAAGTTTTTAGATAGATGAGGATAGTTGAAGAATATATTGGAAGCAGGATTAATAGCTTAGTAATAGAAGTTAGAAGAAACAGAGGAAGACCATATAATCTTTTGCAACAAAATTTATGTATGGAATTTATACATAATACACAGGATTGACGGAAGGTATTGTGCTGGACACATCTGATTTTTACCTGTCGCTAAGAGAGGTATTGAATTCATGCTAAAAATCGCATATAAAAATTTATTGAATAAGTACATTTTAAGGTCCTTATAATCTAATTATAACATTTTTACGTTAATGTCTGTGTGTGTGTGGATGTGTGTGTGTGTGTGTGTGTGGATGTGTGTGTGTGGGGGGGGGGTGTTGGTGGTACGATTTCTCTAATTCTATAAGACTAAAGACCTATGTAACTACGAATTCCTCAATCTAACAGTAATGGGAAAAGTTGAATAGGTTTTGGTAACAATTTGATAACCGGAAGTAGCAGTATTTTAACAAAAATCTTCTAAATATTATTTTTTGAAAATTTATGTGTATGTGTAACTACGGATTTCTCAATCTAACCGTAATGGGAATAGTTGAATAGATTCTGGTAACTGGACAGCCGAAAGTAGTAGTATTTTAACAAAAATCTTCTAAATATTATTTTTTCTATAGATTTAAAAATATAAAATATAATTTATAAAATAATCTGTTGTAATCTCACAGCCTGCTCACAGCCCAAACATCTCCATGGTAACTATTTAAAAATTTAAATTTCTGTAATTGACAGATAAATGCCACTAATGTCAGTGTCAAAAATTCAGAGATAGTACTGAAGGATTTTTCTGGGATATTTAATATTTCATATTGAATTATTAATAATATATTAGTTGAGTCGAGAAGGATCAGTTGGAAATTTCGTTGAGTATAGAGTAAGGCCTTGGTGATCCAGATTTTTAATATTCTTTATTTATTTCAGGACGTTTCGAACCAAAATGTTAACCGACGTTGGATTTTTTCCATACAAAATTTATTAATGCTGAAGATGAACCACTTTGGTTCGAAACGTCCTGAAATAAATAAAGAATATTAAAAATCTGGATCACCAAGGCCTTACTCTATACTCAACAATAATATATTACATAAACCCTTGAGAAATACAGCCAATCCCGTTAATGAATTGTAAAAACCTCGAACATTTAGAAGAAATGGAGAAAACTTACTCATAGAATGAATTTAAAATTATAGAAAATACGTAAATATAAAGGTGTAATTAGAATTTTTTGTGTGTATAAGAAAAGTTAAATACAATATTTATATATACCACAATGGAAAGGGCGCGAGAGGTATTGTGATGGCCACAACAGATTTTTTTATATATAATATCATAAGTGGTTTTTTTTTGCCGGAAAATATTTCAGATTGATACGAGATCTGGTTGCCTAGCAATTTATCGAGTGGCATTCACAAAAAAAATCTGTTGTGGCCAGCACAATACCTTCCGTCCTGTGTATTATGTATAAATTCCGTACATAACTTTTCTTGCAAAAAATTCTAAATTTCCAGTAAAATTATTTCATAAACAAACTATGCAAATTGCACTTCTTCTTCAGTGTATCCTCATAAAACAAACTAAACGATACTACTGAATTTGTTAGAATAGGCGGAGCTAAAATCTTAATTCATACAATTCGCAGATATAGATTGGCAAGATTAGGATAGCCGTTTTAGTATTCTATTTAAGAACTAATTTAGAGAACTTCCAGCTTAATTAAATAAAGTTTTAGAGAACAAATATTTCTACAAGTGCCAAATACTTGTTCGCAACAGTTAAATATTCTCTCAGCCCATCCCCTTTAATGTTTTATTTTTAGCTTTTATCCATTCGATAAGGATGAGATTCCTGCAGCATTTCCAAATGTAAATGCAATTAAGGATAATTTAATGATACATGCAAAATATCACCGGCACGCATCCCATTTTTATGGGAAAGTAATTAAGGTAGATAAAAAGTAAATCCTATTACACTTGCGCATGGACCTTGGTCGTTATCTACAGAATAAACACAAAATATTTGAAAATATTACTAGAATCATCTTAAAAGCATCCAATAAATTTTAAATACTGTTTTCCTCGGAAAGAATTTGGAATAAAATTCTAAGAATATTTTAATAAAATAAAAGCATCTCAAAAACCTTTCAGAATTCATTATAATAAATTTGAAGTCGCTTTGAAATGAAGAACTTGTAATGTAACTAAAAATATTTAAACATTTGATTAGATTTTTTATCACATATCTAATGGTGATCAAAATATCAAGTAAAAGTGACTAATTTTGGTTGACTATTTCATTCATAAATTTATAAACCAATTTATATTGAGGATTCTACCTAATTACCAAGTTTTATTTCAACAAAACACCATCACAAATCCAATATATATTCTTCATTTCTCCTCATGACATTTTCAAACCAATGTAATCATCTCGCTTGTATTTTTCTAGAAACTTGTAACACTAGAGTTATTTCCTTACCAATCTTTCCGTGTCTTCCCCAACATCTACATCAACATCCTCATCTCTGCCACATTAATTTACTTTTTATTTATACTGACATCTGTCAATTTGAATTATATGAATATATTAGTAGTTTCCATGTTTAGCATAGCTGGCTGATTTATAAAATTTAATTTTTTTAAATTATTTAACTCTATATCTATTGAATATTAAGTATAAAATGCAATCAAATCGTATAGAGAATAATATATTCTTTAAGTTGTAATAACGTTAAATGTCAATAAATCATATTTAACTGTTAAATCTTCAAATGAGGGTACTTCGGGTGGACCAATTATAACCAAAATCTAATCAGTTGTTCTTCTGGATGTAAACTTGAGGAATACGAAAAATTTATAATTTTTGGAATCGTGGTATTGAAGTTATGCGATCCGAAACTTTTGTCACACACAGACAAACATACATACAGACTATCGTAAAAATGGTAAAATCGTATTATAGGGACCTTAAAACATGCTTATTCACTAAAAACTCATCATTAATTTTTTTGACCAAATCATAATTTTAAGGAAACAAACAACATTTTTTTTGTACACGAATTAAATACATATTAATATTTTTTTACACTAATGGAATAATATAAAATTTCGCCCTATAAATAGAACAAGGTTTAAATTTATATCAATAATTAACCTTAAACTACTATACGAGATATCTCAACACCGATAAACTTTGAGCATAAGGACGTAGACAATTTTTTAAATATAATTATCTTTTATATAAAATCAAAATATGATAATGAAGAAGATAATTAAAGCCTATCAAGCCTGGGTATCTTATCTTCAATCATTTCTTATTTTATAAGGAATCAAGGCATGTTAAGAATTCGTAACATTACAGTCTTCTGGACAATTACGGAAACTGGTAAATAATAACTACCTGTGTTTAGTAATAAATTCTTCTTTACTATTGTAATTAAACTAGAAGGAATTCCTGGAAACTCTGCAACAAAACTAAATTGTTTGAAGAACCTGCTCTTGAGTTGACATAACCGCTATATTTTTAAATTTATGACCGTAAAAATGAAACAGCAAGTGTTGAAAAGTAATAGATTAATAAAGCATATCCAATGGTTGTATTGAAAGCAATATGAGCAGATTTTATCGCTACTGTCATTCGCCACTTCCTGTAACCAACGTACTTGTGGTATTTATCAATGTTGTTCAACTGCTACACATCATTCCAATATTAGCAGAAAATAATATCGTATCATTTTTACCTATGGTTTATACTAAAATACAGAAAAGGAGAGATGGGCGACGGGCATCTACGCGTCGACTTCACATATTCTAATTTTTACCTCTCGCTAAGAGAGGTATTGCATTCATGCTAAAAATCGCATATCCAGATTTTATTGAATAAGCACGTTTTAAGGTCCCTACAATCCGATTTTATCATTTTTACGATGATGTCTGTGTGTGTGTGTGTGTGTGGATGTGTGTGTGTATGTGTGTGTGTGTGTGGGATGTTGGAAGGACGGTTACTCAAAAACTATAAGACTTTAAATTTTTTTAACTACGTATTTCCCAATCGGACATTCATGGGAAGATCTGAAAAGGTTTTGGTAACAATTGGACAACCGGAAGTAGAAGATTCTTGAAAAAAAATCTTTTAAATAATATTTTTTGAAATTTTTTCTTGATAATATTAAAGAAAAATAAATTCTCTTTCTGATACATTTAAATATTTTACAATATATTCTATAGATTTAGAGATAGAAGAAATATAGTATGTAAAATAATCTGTTATAATAAATTTTACAGCCGAAAGAATGGCCATGGAAAATAGTTGAAAATTTAATTTGTTTGTAACTGACAGATAATGTCAGTGTCAGAAATCCGAAGACATTACTGAAGACTTTTTCTGGGAAGTACATACATTATATTATTTCTTAATGTATTAATAGAATTGGAAACATTTCGAAAAATTAGAAGAGGACAAAATTTCTTCATCAAAAATGAATTTAAAATTAAACAATCTAAATATATATGGAATAGATATATGCGTAAGTAGAATTTTTGGTGTAGAGTGTAGGTATACAAGAAATGTTAAATACAATAGGGAGCGAGCAGTCATATGATTTTGTTGGCCTTGACAAGCAGATATGGGGGCCCATGTCAGAATGATAGCTAGTAATTATGTATATAGATGTCAAATATCATAATTTCTCATTCTAAATTTAGTGATTTTCCAATTCCATGTGGAGCAGAATTAAATGTTAAATATCTAAGGCATACAAGTAAACTTTAAACTCCTGGTGATAAATTAACTACGTAAATTTAGAAAATCTTGAAATTTTTAATGAAAAATTCTAACATTTGACATCTATGTACATAATTACTAATTATCATTCTGAAACGGGCCCACACATTTGCTTGTCAAGCCCAAAAATGTAACATTACCGTTCGCGCCCTATACTTATGTAACCAAAAAAAGGAAGTGGCGAGAGGTATTGTGTTGGCCACAACAGATTTTTTTTTCTTGAAATAATAGGTCAAATTAAATATGTAGGTGTATGTTTTACACCTTATAAGTCTTTAGAATCAATGATATGATTTTTTAAAAGTTGTCTTTAATTTCAAATATTTGGACGCTGATATCACGGCTACGTCACGGCTAAGCGGATGCGACAGTAGAGCCCTACCGGTTTTGTTTGGAACTATAATTGTTTGGGTTAGTACTTGTCAGTTTGACTTTGTGACAACATATTGTTAACTAAAAACATATTTCATACAACTTTTGATATTTATTTTAATAAATGTTTTATTTACATACCTCTACTCTTAACCCTGCTGTCACCTGTCACAATTTTTGGTTAGTTTGTTTACAACAGCAAACGGAAACCACGTGGACCGTTGTGTGTGTGAGAGAGGAATGTCTTTGTGTGAGTAACGAACCGTGACGTCACGAATAATATCTAATAATTTCTTTATAATTCTTTAACTATATATCTATTGAATATGAAGCAATAAAATCATATAGACAATAATAAATTCTGTAAGTTAAATGTCAATAAATGATAAAAACTGTTAAAATCCAGTTGAGCAATTATAACCAAAATCTAATCACCTGTTCTTCGGAAAGATAGGATAAGGAATAATAGAAAATAAATAATAGCGACCCCTAACGAATGGGAAAAGCTAAAGAAGAAGAAGATATCAGTGTCAAGTGCAATTTGCATAGTTTTTTTATGAAATAATTTTACTGGAAATATAGAATCTTTTTCAAGAAAATTTATATATGGAATTTGTACATATAATACACAGGGCCCGTATTCTTGAGCGTTCGTCATTTTGTTCGTTTTCGTATTGGCGTTTGTTTTCATGTTAGTAGTCACAGTAGTCTGTGTTTCAAAAACAATATTGGATATGTCATTGTCAGTGTCAACTGTATTGCAGCATTTATTCACATCATTTATAAGTTTAAAAAAATATTTATTAATCGTTAATAAATATATGATAAAAGTTAACTTGCAAGTGATCTGAATAAATGTGATAATACAATTGACACTGACACTGACATATATAATATTATTTTTGAAACACAGACTACTATCACTATTAACATGAAAACGAAAGCGAATACAAATGTAATTACGAACGCTCAAGAATAAGGGCCCAGGTTTGACGGAAGGTAATGTGCTGGCCACATCAGAAAGGTACCTACACCTGTATTGAAAGACATTACAAAATGCAGTTTCTTAGGTCTTGATTGTGTGGCTAGTCGCGAACGTTCACGCTTTCAATAGACCTTCTCACTGACCTTCCAACGTTGGTGCAGTCGTGCAAATGCATTGATGCAGCGCAACTTCTCTTACACACCACCACCTAAATTATACTTCATGCCCAACAATTATCCTTAATATTCATCCGTTTCCTGTAAATTCATTTCTTTGCACATTAACCAGCATTCGGAGAACACGGACCAGATGGCCTTACTAAGAAATTCCTTACAAGTTCATTTTTGTACGTTTCTCACAAAAACATTGTATGCATTGGTATTGAGTTTCATCACGTTGCGTGCAATTAAATTCAGTTACTTTGTACTACCAAGTCCAAATTGACTATGAATGATTATATACTATACATTCATGAGCACTAGCCTAATTATACAGCAGACTTGAATACCGGGTTATTCATCGGTCTGTTCTTTTTTTAATGACATTCATATGTTATATTATTATAAAATAAAATGGTGAATGAGTAAAATATTACATTTTTATTAAACACAGAAGGCCTTGGATCTCTCCAATTTATTTATTTTATTTTATATACAAATGATCTTATTCTACGAGGGTCATTCAATAAGTAAAGAGACAAATGGCTATAGCTCAAAAACGGTTTATTTCAATCTTTCAAAATTAAGGCTATTTTTCAACATAATCACCCCCCACAGTTATGCACTTGTCCCATCTTTCTTGCAGCTTCCTAATTTCCTTGGCGAAGAATTCTTTCGATTTACCCCGAAGGCACTTTTGCACCGCTTCCTTAACTTCCTCATTGTTAGCAAATCTTTTTCCACGTAGGGCGTCTTTAAGTGGTCCAAACAGGTAAAAATTAGATGGGGCGAGGTCGGGACTGTAGGCAGGATGAGGTAAGACCTCCCAACCTAATTCTTGAAGCTTATCTGGGCTGTATGAGGCCGGTCGTTATCGTGCTGAAGAATGACTCCTTTTGACAAGAGTCCACGGCGTTTGCTCCTGATAGCTGGTCTAACTTTGTATTCTAGCATCTCAGAGTAGTATTGGCTATAGACTGGAGGGACCAGAAACTTCCACTGGACGTCCACATCGGGGTTCATCACCTACACTTGTTCGGCCACTTTTAAACCGATCAACCCACTTGTAAAAATTCGCACGGTTCATACAACTTTTACCGTACTGTATTAACATTCTAGAAAAAATTTCACTTGGTTTTACACCTTCTGCGACAAAAAATCTAATGACTGAGCGCTGCTCTTCTAAGGTGCAATCTTCTAGTGGACTTGCCATGGTGAACTGAAAATTTTGAGGTTATGTTGACATAAAATGATGAAACAGCTGATCAGAGCATATCCCAAGGTTGCCAACTAACACCCCTGAAAAGATTGTACACATTCATTGAATAGCTTTAAAATTATAGAATTTGTCTCTTTACTTATTGAATGTCCCTCGTATATGCAGATTTAAAGTAAAATTATTCTCTATGCTGACGATACATTAATGATAATTTCAAACCATAATGAGTGTGCTTTGGAAAGCCAGTGTCAGCATGGGCGTACGCAGGGTGGGGCAAGGTGGGGCAGTTGCTCCCCCCCCTAAAGTTTTCATATAAAAAGTAAAACAGAAAATTTACTGTATATATGTATATAAAATAAATGTATTATACATTTTATATTGCACATGTATCATACATACGTAAAATACTGTATAAAAATATAATATACGTGTATGAAATGATATAATATGATCAATACTAAATATTTTTAAACTGCCGAAAAGGAATAATACGTTTTATACAGTATGAAATGTATAATACATGTGTATTGTACAGGTATAATAACATACAGCATTTTTTTAAAGATGTCCGATCAAGGTCATCTGTATCATGAACGAATTAATAAATTGGCATACATTTATTTCTTTCATTTACATAACACGAAGCGTGTGCGATAAGGATGGATACAATATGCTTGTCTTTCAAAAATTAATATTGTTTCGACTAAGTTAGGGCATTCCATTTTAAAACGATGTTCGTTGTTGACATTACTTTCGCTGTAACGCAAGTTTATTTATTAATTCAGATATATTACCTTGATTCAAAGCCGTACGAATAACTTTATTTTCTGTCAGTGTCACTGACACTAACAGAGTGTCAGTATCATATTTTTCACATTTTTGGTTTCACGTGTATTAGTTCATTTCCGTTTTGAATGCTTTTGCATTAACATATATTGTTATAATAATAAAATAACAGTAGTATCTTATGGACACACATAAAAACTAAGTGAACGACACTACTGTATTTATCGGAATAGGCGGAGCTAAAATCCTAATTCATCCAATTTGTTGATCGGACATCTTTAAAAAAATTACACTACATTTTATAATAACCAAGAACATATACTTTTATACGTATAGAGGTAAAAGTGACACAAAGATTTTCTGAAAATCCACTACGGTTAATATTTTAGAAAGTTTAAATTCACTTCTTTTTGTATTGTCTTTGGTCAAAAGTAATGTACCACTTCCGGTTAACCTATTTTAACCAAAATCTATTATGTTATTTCGATTGACATAAAAGTCTTGTATACCAAATTTGAAAAGTTTTGGATTATATTTTAAAACAGTTTTTCATTAAAATCTATTATAGGCTTCATGTAAAGTGCCACTTCTGGAACTGCACAACTAGATGTTATAGGAGTCCTAAATACAAAATTTCAACTTTGTACGGCTTACCGTTTTTGAGTTATGCGAGATACGCACGTACGTAGGTACAGACGTCACGACGAAATTAGTCAAAATGGATTCAGGGATGATCAAAATGGATATTTCCGCTGAAATCTGAAAACCGAAATTTTTCGCGATTACAATACTTCCTTTACTTACGTACAAGGAAGTAAAAATGCAATGAAAATTTTAAAATATCTATGGTTCAAAAGTTTCAACGTATTTCCTGACCGTAACATTCATTCTCAAAAATATAAAAAAAATATGATATAGAATACATCATTCGCATTCTAAGCTGTTGTAATAATAAAATATGTTTAATTATAAACCTCAACAATAATAATTCATAAAATAATCTTATTTTTACTCGTACCTTACAGTTACAAGAAAATTGATTTTAATAATCAATGTATACTGGAAAAACTTTAAAACTTTTTAAATTTTTACTTGAACTACCTTCGAGATTGCAAATAAATCTGGAAAAATATGCCAATCGAAAGCAAATGTTCAGAGAAAAAGAAAAAATATTTAATTAAATTGCAAATATTCCCGACACATTTTGTAACTGAAATACGTTTATCGTTTATGCGTCAGCGAGAAATTTAATTTGGCTGAAAAGTTGAACAAATTGTAATATGACTTTGAATTTGTTTAGTATTTACACTTTAGGCTAAAATGTTTTGAAGTAATCAGTCAGGAAGTTTTAATTGAAAACGAAAAAAACATTTCCCAGTTCATGGTTGTTAGAAGAGGACATGAAAATAAATCATTTGAACTTTGATGCGTTGGGGAATTAAAATTAGTTTCATGTGAAATAAATCTAAACTTCGTGTAATATATTTTCGGAGCAATCTAGTAAGTACTGATCGGGAATCTTTATTATTGAGACCACAGAAACTTTCTTGTAAACTGCATTTTGAGATCTTGCATTATAGGAAACGAAAGATGTAAATATAATTTTTTTACCTCCCGCTACCCTTGGTAAGGGAGGTAAAGGGATCATGCTAAAAATCTCAAACCGAGATTTTGATAAATGACCACGTTTCAAGGTCCATAGAATTCGATTTTAACATTTTCACTATGATGTCTGTGAGTGTGTATGTGTGTGTGTATGTGTATGTGTGTGAGTGTGGATCTTCTAGCTCAAATACTATCAATCGCAGAATTTTGTAATTCAAACTTACTTTATTATGGAAAGAAGACGTTGGATTTTGGTGTAAATCGGATAAATGGAAGCTCAAAATAGTTTTTCTTCCAAAAATACCTTTAAATGTCATTTTTTCACGATTATGTTATAAAAATTAAAGATTATTGAATTTTCTACTGGCATGCATTAATAATATATGTTATAGATAAATTAATAAAATAATCAATTTTATAAATCCCGGAGTCTATGTTTTAAAGATAAACATATTTTCTTAGTTACACAGTTTCTATTTCAAATGTATGTAACTGATAGATAAATGTCACTGAAAAAAAAATAATCATTTCAATTTCATATGGTAATAGTTTTAAAAAGAAAATTGTAAATAGAACAATAGTTATATGGAAAGGATCTTAATTTACATAGTTTCCAGCATTATTAAATACAGGTATATATATATATATATATATATATATATATATATATATATATATATATATATATATATATATATATATATACTTAATCCCTCTGTTATTAATAATAACCTGGCTAATGAAAGTACTATCATTGCTGCAATTGTTTCTTATTCAAAAAACAATATCCATGGTATACTAGATTTAATTTTTAGTTAAATATATAAATTTAGAGAAAAATGGTGAAAATCTCCAAAATTATTGGTTTTAGGCATGGGATACCCATAATAACATATGAAGATAATACAAAAATACACACAACTGAATAATAAAATATAGGGTGTTCCATTTGAAAATGACGAGTTATAGTCATTTGAAATTGAGCACATTTGATTCGCTTTATTGAACAGCTTGTATAATTACATTTAAAAAAAAATATGTCAGAACATAGGGTATAATTACAGTTATACAGAAAAGAAAATTCTTAATTCTTACTATTAAAATAACTTCAGTAAGCCTTTATAAAGCAATGCGTGTATTCGGTCTTTTTTAGAGAAAAAACGGAATAACTTGGCAACGCCGTAGAAAACTAAAACAAAATTCATATATTCGTATAGGCGAATGAAATACAATTCAAAATACATAAAAATATATAGGGTTTTCCATTTAAAAAAAGACAAACAATTCTCGCCGAGCCGTAATGCAACACCCTGTATATGTGAAAATAATTTTACGTTATGCTCCTTGAGTAGACGAATAAATTCTGTTAATAAACTTATGCTGTATTTCTAACGACAAGGGAGATATCGAAGACGGCGATTTCGGTGACATCCTGTATATATATATCACGGCATATTACCTATTGATGGGTGTGCTAATCTGCTTGGTAGACAGATTTCGTTAATGATAACATATTTGTAACGTGCGGGCGTTTACCAAGCATCGCCTCATTGGTACTCATTTCATGCGTGGAGAGTGCACCACGGGGGTTAATTTTGTGCCATTTAAAATTCGAAATATTTGGTGTTGGTAGGGATTGAATCCGGTTCCCCAGTATCGCGACCAGACACTCAGGCACGCGGCCACGGAACCCCATATGTATATGTATTTAAATTAATAAAAATTAAATGGCTGGAGATATTGTGTTGGTCACATAAGATTTTTTCTTTAAATGTCAATACCATAGAAATATTATAGATACATACAAAAGTTAGTGTAAAATATTGATTAAAAACATTAATCGAAAATTCGAACATGTCAAAACACTTAACCTAATTAATTTACCTATGTAATTACTGGCAACAAGAGAATTGGCTATAACACGACTGAAAATTAAACAATTTCAGCGCTTCTATTTATTCAACAAACGAGCATCGAGGGTATCTGTTTGTTTCCATGGCAACACGGCGATTTATTCCTGCATTCATAGAAGTGAAATGAAGTTCACTTACGAGAAGTTGAAAATTGCGGTTTCCTTGTAAACTAGTGACATATGTGCGACAATTTCACCGTTACTAACGTCTCACCGTTTATAATTTCAATTACCGAGTATCAGTTCAAGTAAAACTTAACATACGGGGAAATTCACTGATTCTCTTTCCGTCTGGGAACATTTTGTACTACTTTTTGTTTTATATGGTGTTATTTGTACGGCAATTTTTGTTGTTATAACGGTCACTACTAACGACTTACAATTTTTGTTGGAGGTATATAGTTATTTTAATAGATATAGAAACGGTAATATTAGGTTCGGTGCCAGTCAGTATTTTAGACACAATTTTTCGTGACATACTGCCTTCCAAAAATATTCTTACACGTATTTTTATTATTATATATTATTACAATACATTTCTAAAAGACATGATGGTGATTATAATATTGCAAATGGTAATGGTAAACCAAAAATACGTGCGCAGTGTAAAAGATAACTTCATATTTTTATCTCTCGCTAAGGAGATATTGGATTCATGCTAAAATCGCATATCCAGATTTTAATGATTAAGCACGTTTTAAGGTCCCTACATTACGATTTTAATATTTTTACGATGATGTCTATGCGTGTCTGCCGTCTGTGTGTGTATGTGTGTTTGTGTGTGTGTGTGTGTGTGTGTACTATATATAATACTTCATATCTGTTTACCTACGTATTTCTCAATCGGAAATTACTGGGAAGAGCTGAAAAGGTTTTGGTAATAATTGGACAACCGGAAGTAGCAGATACTTAAAAAAAATCTTCTAAATATTATTTTTTGCAAATTTTTATTTTATTCTATTAAAGAAGAGTAAATTCTCTATCTGATACATATAAATATTTTATTATATCTTTTATAGATTTAGAGATAAAAAAAATATAAGGTATATAATAATCTGTTGTAATAATATTTCACAGTTGTCATGGAAACCAATTGAAAAATTGATATGTTTGTAACTGATAAATAAATGTCAGTGTCAGAAATCCAGAGACATTACAGAAGATTTTTTTTGGGAAGTACATATATTATATATTTTTTATTGTATTAATAATTAAATATTTAAAATTATAGGTATATTCCATATACCCTTCAAAAATAATGTCAATCCCGAAAATGAATTGGAAATATTTTGAAAAATTAGAAGAATAAGGCAAAATTTCTTTATAGAATGAATCTAAAATTAAAAATTCTATATATAAAGTAGAATTTTTGGAGAAGAGTGTAGGTATACAAGAAATGTTAGACACAATAGAGCAGTCATGTGACGTTGTTGGCCTTGACCAGCAGAAATAGGGAACCGTGACAGATTGATATCTAGTAATTATGTACATAGATGTCAAATATTATAAGTTTTCATTCTAAATTTTGTCATTTTCCACTTCCATGCAGTTTATTTTCCTCGACATGTAAATTTCACACTACAGGTGACGAATTAAGTACTTGAATTTAGAAAATCTTGAAATTTTTAATGAAAAAGTCTGACATTTGACACCTATGTACATAATTACTAATTGTCATTCTGACACGGGCTCCCATATCTGCTTGTCAAGGCCAACAATATCACATGACTGCTCGCTCCTTATAGTTATGTAAGTGTAGTGTATATCATACAGTTGGCAATATTGTTTATTTAAATGTTTAAGTATCAATACAGTAGTTGCGGCAGTCAGCCAGACAATAACTTTGTGTGTGTGTGTGTGTGTCAATAAATCTCATAGTTATAAATATCAGTGTCAACTTAGAAAAGCCTTCCACTCCACCACAGTAACCAAAAACGGAAGTGGCGAAAGTTATGGTGCTGGCCACAACAGATTTTTTTTGCTTCTTTTAAAAGTAAATAACACCAATAATTTCTAGAAGTTATATTTTTTTATAAGGTTTTTTTCAGGTTGATGACGTGAGTCTTCTGCCTAATCATTTTCACCATACTTATTAAATGACAAAAGGTTAACACGTTCTAGTTTTGCATAATAGTGCCCTTTTCATGTAGCTTGAGATTTTTTTTATCATTTAATATATTTTTTAGGACCTAGTTCATTTTATTGTCTATTTAAAATTCATTTACATATCCAATTCACAATACAATGAGTAAATATACTCATGTTGATACAACTATTTACTTTTTATAATAATCAATATAGCTACTATTTACAAAATATAAATCAGTGTCAGTTCTATTCCTCGCTTCTAAATATAGCAATTGTTATTTCCGTGAGTACATCTTCATTCTGATTTATCTTTGTCCCAGTTCTGTCTGTTTGACATATTATTGTTTATTAATAGCTTCACCGTCAAGCGTCAACCGTCACAGAGCTTCCATCTATCTTGCCAATAAATGTGAATACCTAACTATCTCCAGTGATACAGATTTTCGAAGAGGATTATCAACAATCGTCTTGCGAACATTCCAGATTGTGGCTAGTCCAATTTCATCGGGCTTCTAACTTTGGCTAATACTTACTTTAGACTCCTATCTTGGCAAGAATGTGGGAATTTCTTGCTTACTGTTAATTATGTGTAATTGTATCTGGGAGCTAATAACGTATTAACATTTATACCTGATACAGAAATTATTATACTTTATTAAGAAGATAGACATAAAAAAGGCATATAAGAATAACAACGCGATTACATTTACTCAAGAGGCGGAACTAATATACAAATTAATAATCAACTGGTACTAAAAATAAACATAATCTGCATAAGAAATATAAAGAAACGAAATGAGAACGTTTCCCATAATTTATAATCAAAATGTGTCATAAGTTTTTATTAAATTTTGACGTTTTAAACTGTCATTATTAACTCCATAGCAACAACTATAAGTAATTGTTTATTTGCTAGAGATTAAAAATAAAATCTGATGTGGCCAACAAAATACCTCCCGTTTAATTTAATTTTTATTCATGTAAATACTTAAAATTAAATTAAATTTAAATAAATTTAATTGGCACAAAAATTTCCCGTGCGTAGCACTCTCCACGCCAGCAATGGGTGACTGGGAGATGACGCCTAGTAAAAGCTCGCACGGTACAAATATGTCATGATCGAAATCTATGTACAAAGCAGATTGGCACACCCAGGAATGGGTAATATGCCATGACGATATATTTATTTTATATATTTATATACTTACCTACAGTAAAAATTTTGAAAGATGTCCGATCAAGGTTGTGTACGAATTGTATGAATTCAGATTTTTGCTCCGCCCATCATGACAAATTCAGTAGTGTCGTTTGCTTAGTTTTTATGAGGGTACGTAAGATACTACTGTTATTTTACTATTATAAAAATATATATTACAGGAAAAGCATTCAAAATTCAAAAATAAGTCAACTAGTAAGTTTATAAGCAAATGTAAAACCAAATATGTTAAAAATAAGATACTGACACAATGTCAGTGTCAGTGACTCTGACAGAATATAACGTTATACGTAAGGCTATGAATCCAGGTAATGTATCTGAATTAATAAATAAACTTACGTTACAGCGAAAGTATTATCAACAACGAGCATCGTTTATAAATGGAATTAGTCGAAACAATATGAATTTTTGAAAGACAAGCGTGTTATATCCATCCTTATCACACACTCTTACAGCCTTTGCAAAAGAAAGAGATAAATGTATGCCTATTTGTTAATTCGTTCGTGATACAGGTGCCCTTGATCGGACATCTTTCAAAATTTTTACTGTATAGTCCTACATATTTACTTATGCTTGTTCTATTACTATTTTCTTTTTAAAACGTTAAATGGTTAATTTGTTGACAGTGACATTATCTGTCAGTTACATGCATTGGAGATCTGAACTGTGTAACCATGGAGTTTCGGTTAAAGCGTAGGCTCCGGCATTAAAATTATAGTTTTATAAATTTATCCATAAATAGAAAAAGTATTAACGCATACCTCTAGAATTTTTTTTAAATTTTTATATAACATAAATCTCGAAAAAAATAACATTTTAAAGGTATTTTTCGAAGAAAAACTATTTTGAGCTTCCAGTAAAGTGCCATTTCCGGTTATCTGATTTACATTAAAATCTAAAGGTTTCTTTCTATATTAGAATAAGGTAGAAATAGAAGGTTTACGTACACATACACACACACACACACACACACACACACACACATACATACAAACACACAGACATCATCGTGAAAATGATAAAAATGTATTCTAGGGACCTTAAAACGTGGTCATTTACCAAAATCTCGATATGCGATTAACACGATCCCTATACCTCCCTTACCAAGGGTAGCGGGAGGTAAATAACATTAACCTCCTGCAGAAGGCATAAGTTTATGGTAACAATTGGACAACCGGAAGTAGAAGATTCTTGAAAAAAAATCTTCTAAATATTATTTTCTGAATTTTTTTCTTTGTAATATTAAAGAAAATTAAATTCTCTATCTGATACATTTAAATATTTTATTATATATTCTATAGATTTAGAGTTAAAAGAAATACAATACTAATCTGTTGTAATAAATTTTACAGCCATGGAAAATAGTTGAAACTTTAAAATGTTTGTAACTGACAGATAAATGTCAGTGTCAAAAATCCAGAAACATTACTGAAGATTTTTTACATGTCTATTACATATACCCTTCAAAAATACTGTCAATCCCGACAATGAATTGAAAACATTTCGAAAAATTAAAAGAGTAGGACAAAAATTCTCCATAGAATGAATTTAAAATTAAAAAATCTATATATAAGGAATAGATATAAGTAGAATTTTTGGTGTAGAGTGTAGGTATACAAGAAATGTTAAATATAATAGCGCGCGAGCAGTTATGTGAGTTTGTTTGCCTTCACAAGCAGATATGGTGGCCCGTATATGCATATACTATTAAAGATGTGTAAAATATTGGTTTATAAATATTATACATCCAAAAATAAGGAAACCCATTACCTATTTGTATTTGTGTTATTATTTATATTATCCCTTGTTATTGATTTATGTTTTGACGTTGTAGATATGATTTTATATTCTACATATCTTGTACTGATTAAAATTTACTGTCCTACTATGTTTTATAACTTAATTAATTTAATTAAATCTATAATAATTGTAGGTGATTGCAATGTATTAATCCTTCTCTAATAATCATGAGAAATGGAATAATTTAAACGGAAAGCATAATATGAATTATTAATTGTAATCGTATGTATATAAATGTAAGACTAATTTGTGTACATCAAGAATTTCATTCTCTTCGCTCTAGTAACTTTAAGGTTACAGACTCTATTTGTAATTGAATTACAAATGGTAATATTTGATGTGTGTGCCATAAATTTTAATACATTATACATTAAAAGTAATAAATGTTAATAATTCAAACAATTAATTTGCAGTTGTAGAGTGCGTTTAGAGCTTTTTGAATACACATGCAGTACAGTACAACAAAGTACTTACTGGTTCGTTATAATCTGTGTATTATGAAGTTAACAATGTTACAGGGCAATATTTGATTATAATCCTAATATATTCGCAGAACTTTCAGTATTCTGCTGCTACCAGGGATTTAACCGTAAAATATGTATACAGCAAGTTGTAAAAAAAAAACCGGATGTGCTAATGCTTCCCTCTGTGTTTGCTAACATGAAATTAACATTTATTTCTCTCTCTGTCTTTCCTACCTATATAAAAGTATTTAATCCTTATTCTAATATACAGGTAAAGCATAATTCAAGTTTTCAGTATTTAATTGTACACTAATGGCAAATAAACAGTCGTTAATAGTTAAGTGGTGCTTGGGGAAATTAAATTAATGCAATTGAAATATTGAGTGAATATTAAGTGAAGGAGCGATGGTTGTTGAATATGAAATAGGACTGTTAAAAGATAGCGTCCCAATAAGGAAACTAACATGTGTCATGTTTCTTTAAACTGACTAATAAATTCTTGTCAGAAATCACAAGCCGTGGTGAAGAGAAGGAAAATCTACCTTAAGGCAAACTAATTTATCGTTTGCACACTAATGCGTGAATTTCGCGAGTATACATACATTTATTTTAGTTTATTCATTAATCTTTTCCAGAGCTTTTATTGCGCTTGCCTCTGCTAACCTATAAAATTTTTACACCTCTCGCTAAGAGAGGTATTGGATTCATACTAAAAATCTCATATCCAGATTTTAGTGATTAAGCACGTTTTAAGGACCTTAATCGGATTGTAGGGACCCTACAATCCGATTTTAATATTTTTACGATGATGTCTGTGTGTGTATGTGTGTGTGAGGTCGTTGAAGGTACGATTTTTCAAATTCTATAAGACTAAAGACCTGTGTAATTACGGATTCCTCAATCTAACAGTAATGGGAAGAGTTGAATAGGTTCTGGTAACAATTGTACAACTGGAAAATTTGTACATATTATTTTTTGAAAATTTGTTACCGCAGATAATAAAGATAATTAAATTCTCAATCTGACACATTTAATTTTTTTATTATATCTCGTATAGGTTTGGAGATATAAAATAATCTGTTGTAATAAATGTCGTTGCCCAAAAAATAGTTGAGATATTTAAATGTTTGTAATGACAGATAAATGCAAAATGTCAGTGTCAAATATATATATATATATATATATATATATATATATATATATATATATATATATATATGTATATATTGTATTATTAATTAAACATGTATTTAAATTATAGGTATGTTAATATTACATATGTCCTTAAGAAATATCGCTAATACTGTCAATAAATTTGAAGAATTTTGAATATATTAGAATAGTAGGACAAAATTTCACATAGAACGCAAGAAGAGATACAATTTCAAGTATTTGTGTGTACAAGAAACGTTAAATTCGTTACTTATAGGGCGCGAGCAGTCATGTGACTTTGTTGGCCTTGGCAAGCAAATATGCGGAACCGTGTCAGAATGACGGCTAGTAGTTATTTACATAGATGTCACAGTTGTCATAATTTTTCATTCAAAATTTCAAAATAATCTGATGTTTATATGTCATAAATTGTATGAAATATACTTGTCGAGGAAAATAATATACATGGATTTGGAAAATCATAATGTTATGAATGAAAACTTATGATACTTAACACCTATGTACATTATTACTTGCTGTCATTCTGACACGGGCCCCCATATCTGCTTGCCAAGACCAACAAAGTCACATAACTGCTCCATAAAATGAAAATGGCGACAGATTTTTCAATATGAGAAAAATAATTACTTTCTTTCTAGTCCTTTCTCTCAAAATTCTGCCTGTTCTTCGATAATTGAATCACTATTCAATTGATCAGACGGAATTGATTTTAATTTAGTTTTTTCTTGGTTTTTTATTCAACTTTACAGATAAATTCAATTATTTTCGTATTTGGTGTAAAAGAAGTTTTACTGTTTCTTGATTAAAATATCAGTCTCCTTTGTCAAAGAACTCAATTTCTTTGTTACTCTATCGATCTCATTTGAACTGAACGGAGAGGAGTTAAATGCAAGAGTGAATATTCTGTAAGTACAAGAAAGAAAATAATTGCATGAATTAATAGTATAACATGAATTAATGTTCTAAAAATGTTAATTAATTTCATGAATTTAAAATTATATGTCAATAAATGATATTTAACTGCTATTTTTCAAGAAAAACTGTTAAATGTTGCAAATGAGAGTACTTCCGGTGGAATACGAAAAAAATATAATTTTAGAAATCGTGATATTAAAGTTATTCGATCCGAAACGATCGTCACATTTTAAGTATTTTGGAATAATGTTAATGAAATTTATATTCGGTAACACCTAGCTTGTGAAACAAAAACTGTGTAATTTGCAAAAGAGGATCATAGCGTTATATTTTTGCCTTATAATAAAAAATGACTTTTTCTTCAAACGTCATAAAAGTAGCATCTTTTGTGACTTAATTCACAAGGCAGAAATAAAATAAACAAATATCCGTAGAAACCATACAGAATCAACGAATAAGAAGTAACTTGTATAAAAGAAAACTGTAATATCGCCTTAAATGTCACTATAACACACTAGGTAACCTAAGAATAAAGTTACTAAATACCATCAATAGCTGTCAAATTTAAATAAATAACGTATGAATTGAATTATAAACAGAGTTTACTTTTGAGGAAATAACATATTAAAGAATAGCAGACTTACAGATTACAATTACAGGGACGGTAATGAAAATAAGAATACTTAGAATTAAAGTGATAAGAAAAGTTTATATTGTTTTGCAGTGATTCCTGAACATATCTTTCAGCCACACTGTTAGATTTCCATCCATTTGGATAAAAATTGCATAGTTTTGAATTGAAATCGCAAACGTAATTTACGTAAAATGTAACGTCAGTAGTAGATATTTGTCTTATTTAATTATTATTTTAATATTTCATTCGCAATAACTTGTTTTGAAGCAACTTATGTTTTCTTTTAATCAATAATAGTATATTGTGTTATTAGGAATAAAAGTGATACTTTGTGTGCCTCGCGTGCAATTGTCCTAATAACACCATATACTATTATTGATTAAAAGAAAACAAGTTTCTTCAAAAAAAAGTTATTGCGAATGAAATATTAAAATAATAATTAAATAGCTCGAAAATAATAACGATAAAGCATTACATAGTTGTAATTGCAACAAAAATATATATTGGAAAAAAAAGAAAAAAAGTTATTGGTCATCAAGTTCTACCACTTTAATTAATCCTCTAATTAACTAAGTGCATATATCTTATTTTATTCGTACAATAAACCGTTTACGATTACCATCCCTTTACTTTTTACATCCCTCCTGTACAACCGTATCTGTTTGTATCAGCTCCATAAAAACAGAAAATCCTCGTATGCTGGTCCCCAATGAACAAAAACATTAGCAGAAACTTTAGTAGTGGAGCGAAGTCAATTTGACATGTACAGTAAAATTTTTGAAAGATGTCCGATCAAGGTTATCTACGAATTGTATGAATTCAGATTTTTGTTCCACCCATTCTGACAAATTCAGTAGTGTCGTTTGCTTAGTTTTTATGAGGGTACGTAAGAAACTACTGTTATTTTATTATTATAAAAATATATGTTACAGTAAATGCATAAGTCAACTGGTAAGTTTAGTAGCAAATGTAAAACCAAATATGTGAAAAATAAGATACTGATTAGATTACTGACAGTGTCAATGTCAGTGACACTGACAGAAAATAACGTTAATCGTACGGCTATGAATCAAGGTAATGTATCTGAATTGATAAATAAATTTACGTTACAGCGAAAGTATTATCTACAACGAAGATCGTTTTAAAATGGAATGTCCTAACTTAGTTGTAACAATATGAATTTTTGAAAGACAAGCGTGTTATATCCATCCTTATCGCACACGCTTATAGCCTTTGTAAAGGAGGGAGATAAATGTATGCCAATTTGTTAATTCGTTCATGATACAGAAGACCTTGATCGGACATCTTTCAAATATTTTACTGTACATGTTCTTATCCCACCTGGGTGGGAAGTGTGTCACCTTGTCCGCATCCCACGGTCACGCCGGTGTATGTTACGTAAGGTTTACGCGTCCTGCAAGTGCGTGTTGACACGTTGTGTCATCGTGCGTGTTGGTTCCGCAATGGTGCGAAGTGAATATGAATGCGTGTGATAATGAACAGAATAATGCTTTAATTGTTATTGTTTACTTTTCGCATGATTATACGCTACTTATAGTCGTTAGTGCTAATTAATATGGTTATAAAAGTAAATAGAGTTATGGGTTTTATCAAGAACCAGATCTTAAAATATCGAGTAATAGGTTTACATGGGATAATGTGTGTTAACATGAAAAGTTTCCAGTTACGAAGGTCATTTCACAATTAAATAATAATTGAAAAAAATCTGATGTGGCCAGCACAATACCTTCCGTCAATCCTGTGTATTATGTGCAAATTCCATACATAAATTTTCTTGCAAAAGATTCTAAATTTCCAGTAATATTATTTCATGCAAAAGGCACTTGACACTGACATCTTCTTCTTCTTTAGCTTTTCCCATTCGTTAGGGGTCACTATTTTTTATTTTCTTCTTCCATTCATTTCTGTTTTGCGGACCATCCTCGTCAAATTTTTTCATTCAAAATTTCTATTTTTGGTATTTTATGATTCCTTTTCTCGGCAATTGAATTCCACATCCCTGATAATAAATAAACCACATGAAATAAGAAAATCATAAACTTTGAATGAAAAATTATGGCATTTGTAAGTTATGGACGTAATTGCTGTCATTTTGATACGGGTCCAAATATCTGCTTGCCAAAGTCAGCAAAGTCACGTCACTGCACGCGCCCTACACATAATTTTTTTTTTGCAAAAGATCATATTTCCAGTTAAATTATTTCATAAACAAACTATGTGAATTGCACTTGACACTAACATATTCTTCTTCTGTAATTTTTTCCATTTGTTAGGGGGTCGCTATTTTTTATTTTTTTCTTCTACTAATTTTTGTTTTGTGTGTCGTACTCATTCAGTTCCTTTTCTCTCCTTTCATATTATATTTGGTCTTCCTATGTTTTTTCCACCTTCTGTTATAAGCTATTCATTCTTCCAATATACTAATATCTCTTCATGACATGTTCAAACCAATGTAATCGTCTCTCTTATATCTTTCTAGAAACGCCCAACACTAGAATAATTTCCCTTATTCTTTCATCATTTACTTTTAATTGATATTGACATCTGTCAATTTGAATTACCTAAATATATTATGAGTTTCCATGGTTAAGTTAGCATAACTGGCTGATATATGAAATTTTATAATTATTACAATCTTTATAATTCTTTAACTCTATATCTGTTGAATATGAAATATGAAATGCAATCAAATCGTATAGAAAATAATATATTCTTTAAGTTATAATAAAATTTAATTGAGTTTTTCAAGAAAAACTGTTAAAATCTTCAAATGAGAATACTTCCGGTTGATCAATTATAACCAAAATCTAATCAAGTCTGCATATGGTTGTAAGGAAGAGGAATACGCAAGAATTGTAATTTTTGGAATTCTAGTATTGGAGATATCGTTGTCGCGGTCACATACACACACACACACACACACACTAACACACACACACACACACACACACACACACACACACACACACACACACACACACACACACACATACAGACATCATCGTAAAAATAGTAAAATCGTATTGTAAAGACCCTAAAACGTGCTTATTCAATGAAAACTCACCACCGAATTTTTTGACCAAAGACAATACCTTCCTTACCTAAAGGTGACGGAAGGTAGAAATAAATTAAAAACTTATATCTTTTACAAAGTTAGGTACTGTGTATCATGTGAACTTATACTTAATTATATTACATAATTATCTAATACAGATTTCATGTAGGATGTAGGTAACCGCTTTAGATGTGAACCATAGTAATCAGTACCTAGCTAATAGAGAACTACAAATTTGCGTTTATTGATTGGAAACTGATGTACAGTTAATTACTGCTACTATAGTAGCCCAGGCCCCCAGGCCATTCGAGTAAATCTATTATTATTGATTAGAAACAATACAATGATCAGAATGATGTAGCAATTTTATAATGTTAAAACTTTTTTTCATATAAAAGTACTTTATGATTCGGCAATATTTTATAAATTAATAATTGAATTAATGGGTAATTTTGTTCATTAAAGAATTCACCTGACAATGAACGAAAACATCTCACCATTCATTGAAAATACTAACGCAATAAATAGCAGCCTTAGACAATTTTGCCTACGAATATCCATAATAATTCAAGGTTTTTGAATATGAGTTTAGTGATTAAAGATTCACGAGTAAATGGAAGTAGAGAATGGACAAATTAAAGAAAGTAATGAGATTTCCTGACAAATGCTAGTATTTAGTTGAACAGCCAATCAATCTTCATTTCTGAAGATTTACCCTTTACAAAACTCGGTATTGCGCGATTAATTATTTGCTAGGCTTGTATAGTGACCCAAAGAATGGGGTTCTTTACTTTTCTGACATAGAAGGAAAACAAATTTTCTTGTTGTGCTTTTATGATGTACCTATCAGCATTTAATATTATTGAACAATTAAAACCACTACCCATGCGTTTATTGCCAATTTTACTATGAGTTTCGAAATGACAATATAGTAATTTTAAAGTAAAAGTTTAATTCAAATAAAAAAATTGTTTTTCAAATTATAAGAAATTATAGCAACGACTATAAATAACTAACATATACACAGCGGTAATAATAAATAATTTCCTATTCCCAGATTAGGTATTCCGAGAATATCTCTTAACTCTGTGTTAAAATGTCGTTTATGGAGGGTTTATTCTAGAGTTATGTCTTATTCTAAGTTTGTCATTATAAATTTGTGGGTTAAGCTCGTGATAAACTAGGAACAGCTATTCCTGTGTTAAAAAGAAGCTATTCTGAACTTAACCCTTGTTTATTATTACCGCTAACAGTGTTTCAGATCACCCTTCCCAGTTTTTTCCTGAACTACGATGTCCTAGAGATCCTGGAAAAAATAGCATAACATAATCCTATATGAAGAATTTAATGGTAGTAGGCGTAACTACACTAAAGTTCAAAATTTCAAATGGGGACCTAGGTCATGTGTAGTAATGTTGGATATGTATTCTAAAAACAAACAACTTTTGTTAGAAACATTTTTTTACCTCTCGCTTAGAGAGGTATTGGATTCATGCTAAAAATCGAATATCCAGATTTTAATGATTAAGCATTTTTTAAGGTCCATACAATCCGATTTTAATATTTTTACGATGATGTCTGTCTGTGTGTGTGCGTGTGTATATATATGTGCGTGTGTGTGTTTGTGTGTGTGTGTGTATGGGTATGTGTGTGTATGTGTGTGGGGAGGTTGGAAGGACGAATTCTCAAAAACTATAATACTTAATATCTGTTTAACTACGTATTTCTCAATCGGACATTACTGGGAAGAGGAAAAGGTTTTGGTAATAATTCGACAACCGGAAGTAGCAGATTCTTAAAAAAATCTGCTAAATATTATTTTCTGGAAATATTTGTACTTGCTTGAATTAAAGAAGAGTAAATTCTCTATCTGATACATATAAATATTTTATTATATCTTGTATAGATTTACAGATAAAGAAATATAAGGTATATAATAATCTGTTGTAATAAATCTCACAGTCCAAATAATGTCATGGAAACTAATTGAAAAAATAAAATATTTGTATCTTTTCTGGGAAGTATATATTAAGAAATACCGTTAATACCGACAATGAATTTGAAGAATTTCGAACATATTACAATAGTGGGACAAAATATCTCATAGAACGAAAGAAGAGGTACAATTTTAATTATTTGTGTGTACAAGAAATGTTAAATTCGTTATTTATAGGGCGCGAGCAGTCGTGTGACTTTGTTGGCCTTGGCAAGCAGATATGAGGATCCGTGTCAGAATGATAGCTAGTAGTTTTTTACATAGATGTCACAATTGACATATGTCATAATTTTTCATCCAAAATTTCAAAATATTCTGATGCTTATTTGTCATCAATTGTAAGGAATATTCTTGTCGAAGAAAATAATTCACATGTTTTGAATGAAAACTTATGATACTTGTCATTCTGACAAAGGCCCCCATATCTGATTGCCAAGGCCAACAATGTCCATGAGTGCTCGCGCCTTATGCAACATAAAATGAAAATGGCCAGAGGTATTGTGCTGGCCACAACAGATTTTTTGCTTTCTTTAGTTGCAGCTTTAAAAATATGATTATCTGTGTCATGCAATTTATAAATTTGTAGGAGTTGTAATCATGAATTACATTATTCATCATGTAGAACAGTTCTACATTCGCATATAATTAAAATGTAATCGAAGACGATGAAAAGGTATGAAAAAATTTAACCTAAGGCAGGCCAAGAGTACATATAAACTTCTCGTGCTGTTTCATACTTAGAAAAGAAAGTGATTAATTAAACTGCAGCATACAATCCTTCATAATAGCGTGAGGTTTCAAAATATGCAAAGAACCGTTGGGTAAATAAACAAATCAACTAGAAAATAGAAGCTGTTACAGTAACGATCTACGGTAATTTTTGTAGTAAGTTTTGCGCGCATTATAATTCAAGATAAATGATAAGCATAGCTGAGGATAGGCGCCTGTGGCTTGATTAACATAAACACAGCAGGCTGGCCAAGCATAAGCACACGCACTCGCGTAGCACGCATGGCACAGGCCCGTGATCCAGGCAAAATAACTGGGGGAGATTAGTGAAGAGATATCTCGGAGATTCACCTACTAATTCAGATATGCATTTGCTCGAGTTTCATGTGGTTTATCTTGTTGGGATTTATTTTCAAACTTACTTAGGTAATTAAATTTTGCAAATTTGTTGAATTTTCGAATGCTGCATGATTATGTTATCCATGTTGGAACAGGGCCGGCGGTAGCATAATATGGCGCTTTTGTGGAAACAGATTTCCGACATTTCTAAATTAAATTTGCTTAAAATGAGAATGATGACGTCCTAAGAGTACTATAGTAACAATTTATTTTAATTATTTATAACATATAAAAATCTTCTGTAATAGCTCTCGTCACTTGGTTAAATAAGTATTGTATTTAACATTTATACCTATACTCTACACATTTGAAATCGTCACTAGTGCATAAAAATCGTCATTAAAAGTTCAGAAATCGGCACTAAAGTACTCCATTATAGGACGATTTCATACAAATGTAGTGTTGCCAACCTTATGATAATTATTGGACATGCAAGATAATTTAGACAAGTGTACTATATACCATAGTATATTTGTATGTAAAAAGACAAAAATATGTGCAAGAAGAACGAATAAAATAATTCCGATGGACAATTTTGAGATAAATCATAATTTTGAGTGTTCTCTACGACAACTTTAACGCCCGAGATTAGCAATATTGAATGTCAGACTGACAGTTAAGCTATAAAAATAAATATTTCTTTCATTTTCACACTTTTTACCTCTCGCTAAGAGAGGTATTGCATTCATGCTAAAAATCGCATATCCAGATTTTATTGAATAAGCACGTTTTAAGGTCCCTACAATCCGATTTTAACATTTTTACGATGATGTCTGTGTGTGTGTGTGTGTGTGTGTGTGTGGATGTGTGTGTGTATGTGTGTGTGTGTGTGGGATGTTGGAAGGACGGTTACTCAAAAACTATAAGACTTTAAATTTTTTTAACTACGTATTTCCCAATCGGACATTCATGGGAAGATCTGAAAAGGTTTTGGTAATAATTGGACAACCGGAAGTAGAAGATTCTTGAAAAAAAATCTTCTAAATATTATTTTTTGAAAATTTTTCGTGGTAATATTAAAGAAAATTAAATTCTCTATCTGATACATTTAAATATTTTATTATATATTCCATAGATTTAGAGATAAAAGAAGTATAATATATAAAATAATCTGTTGTAATAAATTTGACAGCCGAAAGAATGCCATGAAAAATAGTTGATAATTTAAATTATTTGTAACTGACAGATAAATGTCAGTGTCAGAAATAATGAGTAATGAATTAAAAACGTATATACTTGGAGAATCCCTTAGTTCTTGATCTGTGACTATTATGGAGATGACAAGTCTAGGTTGAAGGACTTAAATTTGTTTCAAACATTATGGGACAATGTACACCAGTACTGTAGACTAGAGTAACTTTGAATTGCGAAAAAGCTATCAAATTCTTCTCAAGTAAGTTGTAAATATTGACAAAATGGGAGTGCAATCTATCCGTCACTTTATTAAAGGGAATTAAGGTTATTTAGATATAACAAGTATGAAAAAATAAAATGTAAAAGAAGATATATAAGAATAGATGCACAATCCAGATATATACATTTTAGACCGCCCAAAATTAATGTTTTTACTAGAAGAATATGAAGAGAAAGTAAACAAAGTTGTTCGAATTGAAAATTGCTGTTACCAGCCTAATATTTATATATGGTAAACTCTACTTTGTAATTTATTGTAACATAATTTATGGTAAAATATCTTCATGTTGAGACATGCTATTATTGAATAATAAAGAAGTTTATACGTCATAGATTTATATGAATATATTATTTGTATTTATAAAAATAATCTTTGCTTTATGCATACAGCCAGGTAAAATATACGGCGAGAGGTTATGTGCTGGCCACATCAGATTTTTCGATTTGAAATAAAATTTAATATGCATCGCGGCACTGAAGTTCCATTTTATCACTCATTTGGTTTATTTTCCTCGGCCTTGCGGCTTCGGCAACTAAATTCCATATTCGTGATAAAGGCAGAACTTCAGTACCTTGATATATAAATAACTATTATATAGATTTAATATAATTTGAAATAATATAACCACTGATTTTGTTGGAAGTCAATATTTATTTTTTAAGTTTTTGGATATCTATCCGTTTATAAATATAAATGTAATATTAAAATATTCAAATTTATCAGTTCACATATGACTACTAATACTCTAAAATAATTAGTAACAAATTGACTTACAATACCTGCATCTTCGTCAATTTCAGCTTGTTATTGCACTATTTGTAATTGTTACTACCACTAACAATGAACGTTGCAATATTATTTACACTTAACACACACTAAAAACACTATTAATAACAATACAAATAGTTAATAACATTTAGACACATTGCAAATGTTGTTTACACGAACAGAGATACCGATAAACTAAATCTAAGCACGATTCAATGCTGCAAAAAAATGAACAAACCTGTTAGAACAAAAAATGACATTCTGAATATTTTATTTCATTAGTTTATATCGATGATTTTGACGTTAAACGAATGTTAATCCGAATGATATTAACGAATACTCAAAAATACTATTCATACTATTCGCGAATAATAGAATTTTATGTAAATATGTATATAGGGGGGTGACGGGCACAGCCGAACATAGGACTTTAACATGTAAAATCAGACTTCCTAATTTCCTCCTTCCTTAATTATTTTAGGTAAAAAAGCTTCAAATAAAAGTTGTAGGGCATACAATTTTACATTTAAATCAATAAACAAAATTAGGTATGAAAATGTCGAAATCACCCCAAAAATAGCAATAGCCATGGAATTGAAATAAAAAATTAACAAATGTTAACGATTTATCTGTCAAACTAGGTTACTTTATTTTTATTATTTGTAATTTCTGTTCAATTGAACAAATATCAACTTAAATTAACAGATAATTGTTAACTGGAACAGAAATTAGAAATAGTATTTAATAAAATAAATTACCCTAACATGATAGATAAACCGTTAGACATTTTTACCTCCCGCTACCCTTAGTAAGGGAGGTATAGGGATCGTGCTAAAAATCGCATATCGAGATTTTGATAAATGACCACGTTCTAAGGTCCCTACAATCCAATTTTAACATTTTCATTTTCTGTGTATATGTGTGTATGTGTGTATGGATCCTCTTTACGCTCTAACTCAAATACTATCGTTCAGAAAATTTTAAAACTTTGTATTTCTACCTTACTCTTATATGGAAAATTGCCATTAGATTTTGGAGTAAATCTGATAACCGGAAATGGCACTTTACTGGAAGCTCAAAATAGTTTTCTTCGAAAAATACCTTTAGATGTATTTTTTCAAGATTTATGTTATATAAAAATTAAAGATTATTAAATTTTCTACAGGTTTGCATTAATACTTTTTCTATATATTTTATGGATAAATTTATAAAACTATCTATAATTTTTATTCCGCAGCCTACGTTTTAAACACGACTCATACACATGGTTACACAATTCAGATCTCAAATGTTTGTAACTGACAGATATATGTCACTGACAACGAACTAATCATTTCAAATAATAATAGTAACGTATTAAAAAGAAAATAGTAAATGGAACAATAATTATATGGAAAGGAACTTAATACAGTTTCCAGCATAAGTAAATATGTAAAAATGTAGGTACGATAAAAAAACATATCATCAATTCATTGATGGGTGAGCCAGTCTGCTTTTTACGCAGATGTCAGTAACAATGATGACATATTTGTTCCGTGTAGGCGTTTACCAGGCGTCACTTCTGCGAATCTTGGGAACGTGTTCGATTCCGACCTGTGGTGCACTCTCCACGCCAGCAATGAATATAGGTAAGTATATGTTATAGCTGCATCTAGCAGCCATGTATTTTGATAAAATATTCGATCAAGCTACCAAAAGAATTTCGAATGGACATTTTCAACCATTTCCACTCACTATATTATGTAGAGTATAGGAAATAAGTATATAATATTTGATATACTCTGTATAACCTTAACTTTAAACTTGTATAATATATAATAATAAAAATAACGAAGAACTTGAATTTTGGAATGGTGAAAACTAAAAACACTTTATTTATTTATTTACTACAACATTCAACTGGTTGTATACAGATTTCGGTAACGATGATGACATATTTGTACCGTGCACTTATTGCTGTCGTGGAGAGTGCACCACAGGGGTCATTTTTTTGCCATTTAAAATTCGAAATATTTGCCGTCGGTCGGGATCGAACCCGGTATTTATATTTAATTTAATTTTAAGTATTTAAATGAATAAAAATTTAATTAAACGGGAGGTATTGTGTTGGCCACATCACATTTTTTATTTATTTTGTCTCAATTCCATGGCTATTGCTATTTTTGAGGTTATTTTCGATATTTTCATACCTAATTTCTGTCGTTACAAGGCATAGAAAATTAATTTTGTTTATTGATTCAGAATTTTATGCCCTACAATTTTTATTAGAAGCTTTTCTACCTAATTAATTAGGGAAGCAGGAAATTAGGAATGTCTGATTTTACAATTTAAAGTCCTATGTCAGTCACCATCCTGTATTATAATGAAAACAAATAAAAAATACTGGCATATAAAAATATATTTTATTTGTTTTAATTATCTCTTATATATACCTGTAATGATGTGGTCGGACATATGAAAGTTTATTCTTATTTTCCACAAAGAATAAACAGAACCATGATCGTAAAATTCTTACATAACTTGCTAATCATAATTTACATTAATTATAATTTACAATGATCCTTTTCTTATAATGTTTAACTCTTTGCATTTGAGAAGTACAGTAATAATTAAAATCTGTTCTTGAAAGCAGATGTTCATAATAAGTAGTTTATTTTACGATCCCACAGTGAGAAAAATCGTAATAATCACACTACGCATGGAATTAAATACAGTTATACCCACATTTTATTACATGCATTTATTCTAATGGTATTATAATTGTGTCGGTGTTGATTGCAGATTGATAATTCCTACGTGAATTTATGACTATATTTCGAAATTTATTTCTTGGTGAAGCTGCATACATGCAACATAATAAGGAAATGATGGATTTCAAGAACTTTTTGATATAATTTCTCTTAGTGTATTATGACGCTGGGATTCAATATACGTACAGTAAAATTTTTGAAAGATCTCTGATCAAGATCATCTTTATCATGAACGAATTAACATATTGGCATACATTTATCCCTCTCCTTTACAAAGGCTTTAAGCGTGTGCGATAAGGATGGATATAACACGCTAGTCTTTCAAAAGTTCATATTGTTTCGACTAAGTTAGGACATTCCATTTTAAAACGATGCTCGTTGTTGATAATACTTTCGCTGTAACGTAAGTTTATTTATTAATTCAGATACATTACCTTGGTTCATAGCCGTATGAAAAACGTTATTTCCTGTCAGTGTCACTGACATTGTGTCAGTATCTTAATTTTCACATATTTGGTTTATACATTTGCTAATAAACTTACCAGTTGACTAATTTTTGAATTTTTAATGCTGTTATTATAACATATATTTTTATAATAATAAAATAACAGTAGTATCTTATGTACCCTTAGAAAAACGATACTACTGAATTTGTCAGAATGGGCGGAGCAAAAATCTGAATTCATACAATTCGTAAATAACCTTGATCGGATATCTTTCAAAAATTTTACTATATGTATTTTGATAATACTTGCAGATTTTCCAATCATTTTTACCTCCCGCTACCCTTGGTAAGGGAGGTATAGGGATCGTGCTAAAACTCGAATATGGAGATTTTGCTAAATGACCAAGTTTTAGGTCCCTAAAATCCGATTTTAACATTTTCACGATGGTTTCTATGGGTATGTATGTATGTATGTATGTATGTATGTATGTATGTGTATGTGTGTGCGTGTGTGTGTGTGTGTGTGTGTATGTGTGTATGTGTGAAGGTGGATTTTGTGGGCGCTCTAATTCAAATACTATCATTCTTTTCAAACGATGTATTTCTACCTTAGTCTAATATAGAAAGAAGCCATTAGATTTTGGTGTCAATCGGATAACCGGAAATGACACTTTACTTGAAGCTCAGAATAGTTTTTCGTCAAAAATACCTTTAAACGTTATTTTTTCGCAATTTCTGTTATTATAAAAATTAAAGATTATTACATTTTCTACAGGTTTGCGTTCAACTTTTTCCATATATTTTATGGATAAATTTATATAATAATATAAAAATTATATCCCGAAGCATGCTTTAAACACATCTCTATGGTTACACAGTTCGGCTCAAATATATGTAACTGACAGATAAATGTCACTGTCAAAAAAATAATCATTTCCAATCAATAATAAAAGAAAATTGTAAATAAAACAATAGTTATATGGAAAGGAACTTATTTAATATAGTTTTCAGTATTAGTAAATATGCAGGTATGTATTTAAATAAGTATCATCACGGCAAATAATCCATTGCTGGGTGTGCTAATCTGCTTTGTAGAGAGATTTCGGTAATGATGATGACATATTTGTATCGTGTGGGCGTTTACCAAGCGTCCCCCCACGGTCACTCATTGCTGCCGTAGAAAATGCACCACAAGGGTCAATTTTGTGGCATTTAAAATTCGAAATATTTGGTGTTGGTCGGAATCCGGTACCCTAGATTTGCGACCAGACACTCAGGCACGCGGCCACGAGACCCCATCGGTGTATGTATTTAAATTAATAAAAATTAAATGGCGCGAGGTATCAGATTTTTTATATATTTACTCAGGTTTATTAGCCATCCGTTTCCTTGGCGCCGTATCAACATGTGAGCGTATGAGCATAATTTAATTTAAAATAGACACAGCAAAATGTTTTCCCAGTAAACATACTTCCGGTTCTCCGTTATCGAAATTGCCTTCATAAACATTAACTAGGTGCAAAATTACTTCTGTTCGATGAGAAACTAGTTACTGACAAAGTAAAATATTCTCAAATTATCTTTTATTATTTATAGCTGCAGTAGGGCAGGATGCACATTACACTTTAACTGAAAGCTCTTGAAATTTGCATATTTTAACAAGAGTGTAATGTATTTTATTTATTCGCTCCTCTGACAGTGGGATTGTTGCAATGTAGTACGGAGCTTATAAATAGAAAATCAATATTGCACAATAATGACTAAATAGTATTGGTGAACGTAGGTACAGTAAAATTTTTAAAAGATGTCCGATCAAGGTCGTCTACAAATTTTATGAATTCAGTTTTTTGTTCCGCGCATTATGACAAATTTAGTGGCGTTTGCTTAGTTTTTAAGAGGGTACATAAGATACTACTTTACTTTATTATTATAAAAATATATGTTACAGTAAAAGCATTCAAAATTCAAAAATAAGTCAACTGGTAAGTTTATTAGCAAATGTAAAACCAAATATGTGAAAAATAAGATACAGACACAATGTCATTGTCAGTGACACAAAATCACGTTATTCGTACGGCTATTAATGAAGATTATGTATCTGAATTAATAAATAAACTTACGTTACAGCGAAAGTATTATCAACAACGAGAATCGTTTTAAAGTGGAATGTCCTAACTTAGTCGAAACAATATGAATTTTTGAAAGACAAGCGTGTTATATCTATCCTTATCGCACATGCTTATAGCCTTTGCAAAGGAAAGGGATAAATGTATGCCAATTTGTTAATTCGTTTATGATACAGATGACCTTGATCGGACATCTTTCAAAAATTTTACTGCAGAATCACTGACGAATATTTCATTTTTACCTCTCGCAAAGAGAGGTATTGGATTCATGCTAAAAATCGCATATCCAGATTTTTATAATTAAGCATGTTTTAAGATCCCTAGAATCCGATTTTAATATTTTTACGATGATCTGTGTGTCACGGAAGGTAAAAACAAAATTCTCTATCTGACACATTTAAAAAAATATTATACCTTCTATAGGTTTAAAGATATTTATGCATAAAATAATCTGTTGTAAATCTCACAGCCTGCTCACAGCCCAAACATCTCTATGGTAACTACTTGAGAAATTAAAATGTCTGTAATTGACAGATAAATGTCACCAATGTCAGTGTCAAAAATTCAGACATAGTACTGAAGACTTTTTCTGGGAATGATATTTAATATTTCTTATTGTATTATTAGTTATAGGCTAGTACATAAACCCATACGAAAAACCAGTTATGTTGCGCACTTGTCATTTCAGTGACACAATTGGCACAAACGCTACCCCAAATCAAAGTAATCTAAAGTTATCTGAAGCGGCGATATTTAATTCCTGAATTCTACAACACTTGACACTTTGAACTTGTACGACGCACGTTCTTTTGTTTCAAAGCAAAACGTAGGTAGATGGCTTGATCAACCACTCAAATTGGGCATACATTTTTGTCTCTAATTCATGAACGGCTCGGCCGATTTTAATTTTCTTTGCTTTAAAATATTGAGAATTTTACAACCTTTAAAATGATGTATCACACATGGGGTAGTGCCATTTAAAATTTTGGGGCGGGGGTGGCTGGAGGGGAGGGTGAAAGTTTCCCAACTGATTGGAATAGGTTATTAAATGTCCCCCTCCAAAATAACATTGACCTGTTTTAGTGATTTTTGATAATTTTATTAATTAAAGAGTTATTCAAGGTGGGAAGTTTTCAAATGATCACCCGGTATGTATTATTTATAATATCTAATTTGTAAATTATTCTTTGTAAAAAATCCTGGTAATTTAATTTTTTTTATATTTATTTGTATGGTTGGGTGGAAGAACAGCCTTTGGCTGAACCCCGCCTTTGGCTTATAGTCAATAAAGATTATTATTATTATTATATATATAAATTATAGGTATGTTACATGAACCCTTCAGAAATAACGCCAATCCCGTCAATGAATTGGAAAAACCTCCAACATTTAGAAGAAATGGCGAAAACTTGCTCATACAATGAATTTAAAAATAGAGAAAATACGTATATATAAAGATTAAGTGTAATTAGAATATTTGTGTGTACAAGAAATGTTAAATACAATACTTATATAAACTACAATGGACAGGGCGAGGAGGTATAGTCTTTATAATGTTGTTTTCAAATTAGTTTACGTCATTTTCATTCTGCAACAATACATCAAAATTCAAAAACTAGTCACAATCATACTACGAACACATTTACGTTTGAACGTTTGCTTCTGTGAATTTGTAATCCTGTTATACGCATTACCGTTTATCTATTACTTGTAGATTCAATACGAGCAGCCTGACGTTGTCTCGTACGTATATAAAATGTTGCCAACATTAGTTAAATGAAAGGAAGGCTTTAGATAATGTGTTGCGAATCAATTGTTAGAAAGTTAGTGAGAATCGTTTTATGTAAGTGCACCACGTGCATTTGGATTGTTTGATAATTGCGTCAAGTTTGGGAATTGCCCTGAAGTGCTAAACGTCTAGAATACGTATTCAGGATCCCGGCAGATAAGGAAAAGAGGAGTTACACAAGCTTTAGCTTCCATTCAAGGAGGAAGAAGTAACATTGTGCTGAAATTGCCAAATACAAAGAATTCACAATAGATTTTCCAGGCTAAAAAATAGTATGACTAACATTTCTGACAAATAAATAAGTGCATGTAGCAATTGAATTAAAGTACATGCAGTGCTGGGCAAACATTTTGAGCCAATATCAAAAAATGACAGTAAGTACAGAAGCAAAAATTTTAAAACCATGTAACTTGTGAAATGTAACATGGATTGCCTATTCATGAATTTTCAGTGGGAACAGATAGAAATGACACGCTATACAGGGTGTTTCAGGACTAGTGTAACAAACTTTAACAGCTTATTCCTGAGGTCATTTTGACCCAAAATTTCCTTCTAGTTAGTCACCAAGTGCTCAAAATGCGCGCCTTAAACTCGTATGCATACTTGACATCGGCGAATCATAGAATCATATACACGATAAATTACATTTTGATCGTTACGAATGGCAGCAGATGCTTTCATAATTCGTTCAAGTAACTGTTCACGCGTGTTTATTTGTACCCTATAAACTTCTTGTTTCAAGTGTCCCCATAGATAGAAATCAAGAGGATTTGGCATCTATGGCCACTGAAAGAATGTACCAGAGCGATGACGTAATCCCGGAATTTCCCAGATGTTGAAATCCCCGCGACGCGCCGGCTAGAGGTTAACTACGCCGTGACCCAATTCTTTTGTATACAGGTCATTGTCGCTTCATAGGGTTCTAGAATGATATGAGCTGTATAAATACCGGCCGAAACAAAGCGGAGGGACAGTCTGATATATATAAGCAACGAGCAATGAACTTGGTGATATAAATATACAGTTTACCAATTGTTAACATAAATAAATGTAGTTATATAAATAAGTGTAGTGATATAAATATTGTATAGATAAATAATCGTAGTGTTTAAGCATTTAATAATATTCTTAGTGTTTATAATTATTTAATCATATCGTTAGTTGTTTTTATTATCTTTTAATATTTAATCCTTAATTATTTATCGTTTAATAAACGTATTCTTTTAGTTAATAATATTTGTCTGTGTTTTACACTTTACCCATATAAATAAAAACGTTACAATACATTACTTGCTCACTATAGAGTTCAGTATGAAGTCAATGAATTTATTTTTGTATTCAATACATTGGATAGTTTACTATATGTGTGTTCACTATTTCGCGACTCAAATGTATATTATTTGAAGTTATTTTGAATGTGTGTAATTCGTCATTTAAATAGTAATAAAAAGCAAATTTGAATTTATCGAATACGGAATTTACAATTATAACCTTTAAATTGAAAACTGTGTGCAATTAAAACTTATTTCGTTCGTTAAGCAAAAAGAATTGTTTACCGCGTACAATAGCAAATCGGAGTGACACACAGTGCACCGCAATTCGACGGCTTACCGCACCTTCACCTCATGCCTTACTAACAAGATTTAATTGCTTTAATTAGTCGCGTGCCAATCCAACTGCATCCGAAGTTCAAGGGTCACAGTATGCAGGGTTCACGTGCACGCTGACACACCCGGCTGCATTTACGAATAATTATTTACCCCATTATTGATCCTGGGTTGAAATCCTCTCCGCGAACTTTGACCCTGCCCTCCCGCCCTCGCTTCGTGACACTGATCTCATTATAACTGTACGTGCACGCCCCATACTGCGATGTTATGAAAGGTTATGCAGAAACAGCGGTTGTCAAACTTTCCATATGAGTTATTAGTTCAGTTTGTTCAATACACAATATACTACAGACTACAGCTATACATAAATTGGGATACAAATTTAATTATAACAAGTCCTGTGTAATTATATTAAACTCCGTATATGTAAAACTATTGAATTATTACAATCAAATTAATTTATCAATTGAGTATTAATTTATAGACACATTTATTCATTAAGTTGAGGGCTTTAAGCGCTAACCGCCTTTGTCACTGCGACCTGTAAGATCTGTTGTAACATATCCCTATCTTGGTTGTCTGGAAGTAGTTCCAGAGTTTTTAAAAGCCAATTACTGCTCCAGAAGGCAGTTTCCCGATTTCATTTGTCGCGAGATACCTTTTACCAAGATGGTTAAGTCCACTTACGACCACAGCTGGATATTCACTTACAATGCGTTCCGAAGTTTCTTCGTCCTCATCGCAGAGTCGACAGATATTGTTTTCAGCTGTACCAATCTTAAATGGTTTTTCAGAGGTCAATGACCAGTAAAGATACCTGTCATAGTTCTAAGGTCCTTCTTTCTGAGAGCTCTTGGCATTTTGTCAACGAGGGTGAAATGAATTTCTTCCACTGACTAAGGCCCGGGATTTCTCTCCAATATGAAGCTATAGCTGCTTCCTCCCAGTTTTTGATTTCCTTCTTTATATGGCTTTTCAAGAGTCTACAAGAAGGTTCAGCCCGTAAAACGGTAGTTTATCTCCCTTTTTAGCGAGCTCATCTGCTTTTTCATTGACTAGAACTCCCTCATACCCCGGTACCCACCACAAAGTGAGGTGGTTAGCTTTGGCCAGTGGTACACAGAAACTGGTTGTTAAAATTAACAAAAATTAAGGGCTCACCAGGTCTAGTTTGTTAAATTATACGAAAATAATTTGTTACTTTTTAACAACGGTAATTGTCGAATTTAAGTATAAATTTTGTTAAATTTAACAAGTCGTTTAAAACTATCTACAAATAAATTTGTTATAATTAACAATTTTAGTTCATTTAATAATATGATTTGTTGTTATTTGACAAAATTTATTTTTATTTCTACAAATGTTTTTGCATAAAATGCAATCTGATGTTAAAATACTAATATATTATGTTATTTGTATTAAATAATCATAGCTGGCTGATTTATGAAATTTAATATCTTTATAATACTTTAACTCCATATCTACTGAATATCAAATCATATAGAGAATAATATATTCTTTAAGTTATAATAACGTTAAATGTCAATAAATCATATTTAACTGTTAAAATCTTCAAATGAGGGTACTTCTGGTTGACCAATTATAACTAAATCGCTTGTTCTTCTGGATGTAAACTTGAGGAATACGAAAAAATTATAATTTTTGGAATCGTGGTATTGAAGTTATGCGATCCGAAACTTTCGTCACACATACATACACAGACACACACACATACATACATACAGACATCATCGTGACGGAAGGTAAAAGGATAAAATCTTTCTTATTGTAATAAAAATAAGGAAATATCTACTTGTGTGTGAGAGAATGCGAGGGTGGTGCATTTCTCTTCAATATCAAATTATAGAATATCCTCCACACATTCTTGAGTTCTGTCTTGCAATTTATAACTCGTAGTTCACTGTAAATAAGCGAAGATAAATTCATGATATCAAGTTTCCGTCTTGCAAGTATAATTATTATAATTATAATATCGTACATCGCAAACTAAACAGATACATGTAGCAGAATTCTTGCTAATTAATGAAATCTTCGTTGTGCAGGAAATTGCTCCAATCACTTTATTAATAATTCATTTCTAGTAAGATTTTGCAAGCAATATAAACAGCAAACATTGTCAATAGTTTTCTTCCTCTACAAACACAAATTGTAGAGATTAGACAAGGAAGCTCTTTTCCGGAGAAACTGACATATTCTTTAGATTACAAAAGAAAGTGTCGACTAACAAAAACAAGAAATTAGAAATTTTGCTTTTCTTCTAAAACATTGCTCTGGACTTGATAAATTACTTTTGTGATATTCTCAAGACTCCGGGAGATATTTATCATGCAAAAATGTCGAAATAAAGAGTAATAATTCTTTGATTTCTATAGATTTTTTCCGACATTCAGATGTTGTTGTGTACCATAGTTGCATAATGAAATTTGTGACAATTTTGAAGAATTTTAACTCAATATATAGAAGGTTTACAAGAAAAAGTTATTAAGAAATATTACGTAAACATATAATACATATCTGTCTTTAATAATAATTATAACAAAAATCGTTATAATATATCCCACAAGCAAAACCATACAGTAACACTCCACTCACGCTGATTGCTTCAACTTGAATAGTTGAATGTTTTCTCAGCGCAAGGTTAGCCTCACGCTGTTACGTCACGTATGGAATGAGGATAAGTATTCAGGATCTGTATTCTCGTGTGGCCTCGCACCAAGTTACAAGAACATCAAGGAAATAGGTTATATAATCTAATAGCAAAAACTGCGAACCTTTACTAGAAGCGTGAAGAGATACCGAGGCATACATTGGAACAAAGTTTTTGATAAGAGATATGACGAAATCTGCTTGTGCGGTCAGAAGGCCAGTGGGAATATTTCTTCACTACCGCGGATCCGAAATAACATAAATAATCTGTAAATAAAGATGCAATCACACGGCTGGAGGCTCCGCGCTGCGCCTGCTAGTGAGACGTTTGACCCACATTTCCTAAACATCACCTTGCCGTAACAACCGCGAGGGAACAAACAATCTGTCTGACTGCTACACGGTGTAATCAGCAAGCCTCAGCGATTCCCAACGTTTGCCCAAGGAAAGTTCTCAGAAGAGAGCTAGAGCATCTATGTCTGCAATTTTTGAGTCGTGAAATATATATAATCTGCGATTCTAGGACATGCGCGCTTGGCAGAAAAATGTTGATTGGTTTTTTCTTTGTTGTAAAGTATTACAGGAAGACTACTAGTCACAGATTATTCATAAAATATTTCAATAGACTTGGGGGAATGAAACAGTTAATAATAAAATAATTAATAGTCATATATATATATATATAATTCCGCGTAATATTAAGGTTTAAGGGTGCCGAAATGCACTTTTCTACTTTTTATTTAAATAAATTCGGATTTTTACACATTTTGGGACTTACAGGAGGTTTCAAAAATCCATTCAGCGGTGGAATACAGTCTATAATTACCCGATAATGTGTGGTAATGATTCTGATATTATTCTGAAGAGATTTAAAGATGATCAAACTATTGCTCAAAAGACTTGAAGAGCTGTTTTGGCTTAGATGTTGTGATAAAAAGAGATAAAACAATTATATACTTTTAAATCTACAGTACAAAACTTGAATATTAAATGAAAATAAAAACTAGCGACTCCTAACGAACGGGAAAAGCTAAAAAATAAGCTGCCAGTGTCAAGTGCAATTTGCATAGTTTGTTTATGAAATAATTGTACTAGAAATATATAATCTTTTACAAGAAAATTTATGTATGGAATTTGACATAATAGACGGTATTGCTGGTTATGGTTCTCATATATTCAATATTTAAATCCACGACAGTTGGTAAAGTTGGTAAATTGATAGTAGTATGATTTTCTTTTGTAACATAAAATTTAATTTAACATGAAAACAAGTGTGTAGCAACTTTGTACCCGTTATAATCAATATAATTATATTCTTGTAATTGATATTGGTAGATATACTGGTTCACATCTTTTAAAATAGTCAAAGAACAGTTGGAATTGCTTCTATACTTCTTCTGGGAGTGGCAGATGGGAATTAAATTTAAAGTCAACTCTTGTAAATAGGAATTTAATACTTTCTCATAAAATAAAAACAGTTTTAAATGAAATGTCCATTTAAATCTATTAAAATACAGTTGCTTTAGATATTCGTATAAGTTTATACATTAATACGAACAAATAAAAGAAAAAGTGTTTTGTTTAATAGTATTTTAATATTCCGTAAAATAGTAACATGTATTATTTTATTTTTGATTTCTTTTTAAAAAGCTAAAGTATTCAAATATTTATTTAATTAATTCTGAATATTTTTTGTATTTACACTTTTGTTCTAAAAATAATAGGGCAGAATTTACACCAATATAATAATTTTACCATTGTATATCAAACGAGATAATTCATCAAATAAAAAAATCTGTTGTGGCCAGCACAATACCTCTCGCCACTTTCATTTCCTAATGCATAGGGCGGGAGTTATGTGACTTTAGCCTTGGCAAGCAGATATAGGGGCCCGTGTCGAAATGACAGCTAGTAATAATGTACGTAGGTGTCAAGTATCATAATTTTTCATTCAAAACATTATGATTTTCCAAATCCATGTGGATTATTTTCCTCGCCAAGTATATTCCACACTATTGATTGGGAAATACGTAGTTAAACAAATATAAAGTCTTATAGTTTTTGAGTAATCGTCCTTCCAACGTCCCACACTCATACATACATACACACACACACACACACACACACACACACACACACACACACACACACAGACAGAAGGGACCTTAAAACGTGCTTAATCATTAAAATCTTGATATAAAAAATATGACATACTCGTAAATGTTCAAGTTTCATTTCAAAATTCTTTACTTTGTGGTTAAAATCTGTGTTGCACGTTTACGGCTTTATTTTAGTTGTTTTACGCCAGTTCATCTTGTATTGAAGGCGTCACTCAGTTGTTTTCTTCTTGACTGACGGATATTGCGCCAACGCTCTGATTTATCGATTTTTCTGTAAACAAAATCAGCAAAGTAAAACATCACAATTAATTTGTCTTCGTTTATAGACAAAGCTAAACATAATGAACGCCAGTACCGGTCAACATGGTGTCAATATTTGTAAAAATATATTGAATCATACACGTGTAATTATTTTTCTGTGGTATATAATATTTTCAATGGTTTTTTTGGCCACATCAGATTTTTACCTTCCGTCACCTTTATTAGATAAGGAAGGTATTGTCTTTGGTCAAAAAATTCAATGATGAGTTTTTAGTGAATACGAATATGTATGTATGTATGTGTGTGTGTGTATGTATGTATGTATGTATGTATGTATGTATGTATGTGTGTGGGTGTGGGTGTGTGTGTGTGTGTGTGTGTCTGTGTCTGTGTGTAGTGACGAAAGTTTCGGATCGCATAACTTCAATACCACGATTCCAAAAATTATATTTTTTCGTATTCCTCAAGTTTACATCCAGAAGAACAACTGATTAGATTTTCGTTATAATTGGTAAACCGGAAGTAGCTTCATTTGAATATTTAACAGTTAAATTTGATTTATTGACATTTAACGTTATTATAACTTAAAGAATATATTATTCTCTATACGATTTGATTGTAATTTATACTTCATATTCAATAGATATAGAGTTAAAGAATTATAAAAAAATAAATTTTATAATTCAGCTAGCTATGCTAACCATGAAAATTGTTAATATATTCAGATTGACAAATGTCAGTATCAATAAAAAGTAAATTAATGTGGCAGAGATGAGGATGTTGAAGTAGATGTTGAGGAAGACACGGAAAGATAGGTAAGGAAATAGCTCTAGTATTACAAGTTTCTAGAAAGATACAAGAAAAATGATTGCTTTGGTTTGAAAATGTCATGAGGAGAAATGAAGAATATATTGAATAGCTTAGTAATAGAAGGAAAGATAAGATGGAAGGACTGTATTGCGAAGACTTGAGAGAAAAGGAACTGAATGAGAACGACACGTAAAACAGAAATGAGTGGAAGAAGAAAATAAAAAATAGCGACCCCTAACGAATGGGGAAAGCTAAAGAAGAAGAAGTTGTTAGTGTCAAGTACAATTTGCATAGCTTGTTTATGAAATAATTTTACTGGAAATTTTGAATCTTATGCAAGAAAATTTATGTATGGAATTTATACATAATACACAGGATTAACGGAAGGTATTGTGCTGGCCACAACAGATTTATTTATTTAAATAAATAAAATTCTTGAGACCGCTAAAATATTTGATTAATTCTAAATATTTATTTATACGGCAAAAATATAGAATATCTTCGTTAAATGTGTTCGAAAATACCGTTGAATTCAATAGGATTTAATAAATTCTCTTTGACATTTAATTGGCGCAATTAAAGTTAATTTAACAAATCAGATATCCTTTTTTTTCTATTTTATAGCAATTCAACGTCTAAGATTACATACCAAGGACCATTGACATACAAATATCTCTAGCTTTTTTCATACCATAAAATACGAGTTGGTTTATTTGTAATCGCAAGGACATTAAACAAAAACGTCTATCGCGCATAACAAGGAGAATCCACATAAAACATTATCTAAAGTGTAAAAGTGCTAAATGTTATTCCTGAATGCAAATCTTATTTAGCATTTTACCAGCCGTGAAGTACTCTTTTATCTTTAAAACTACTCTGATCAGAATCTACCTCGTTGATGTGCTTCCCATGCTAACTCGATTACACTAACATCAAATACCAGGAATTTATTTTACTACACCTTAACAATGAAATTGCAAAAAGAATCTCTCACAGAATTCACTGAACCTTATAGACGATAAAAATAACAAATAATTCGAAGACTTAATTATATAAAAATATAATGGAACGTGCACTTGTTCTCCAATCATTCATTTCTTACAAGATGAACAAAAAATGGACGAAAAACGAAAGCTGAAAATTTATACTTACGATCTTAATTTATGAGTATTATTATTAAATAATTTGATTTGATATGTATGCAGTTAGGTACTCTTTTTATCTTCTGTCACTTCTAGGTAAGGAAGGTATTGTCTTTGGTCACAAAATCGATGATGAATTTTTAGTGAATAAGCCTGTAGAAGACGATTTTACCATTTTTACGATGATGTCTGTATGTATGTGTGTGTGTTTAGATATATGTGTGTGTGTGTGTAACAATCTTTTCATAGACGATAACTCCAACACTACAAGATACGGTAAGTAATGAAAGAATAAAGGAAATAACTCTAGTGTTAGATGTCTCTAGAAAGATACAAGACTGACGATTACATTGGTTTGAGTATGTCATGAGGAGAGATGAAGAATATATTGGAAGAAGAATGAATAGCTTAGTAATTAGTAAGGTTGAAGAAACAGAGGAAGATCAAAGATAAGATGGAAGGATTGTATTGCGGAAGACTTGAGAGAAAAGGAACTGAATGAGTGAAATGAATGGAAGAAGAAAATAAAAAATAGCGACCCTTAACGAATGGGAAAATTTATGTATGGAATTTATATGTATAATCATAATACACAGGATTGACGGAAGGTATTGTGCTGGCCACATCAGATTTTTACCTCTCGCTAAGAGAGGTATTGCATTCATGCTAAAAATCGCATATCCAGATTTTATTGAATAAGCACGTTTTAAGGTCTCTACAATCCGATTTTAACATTTTTACGATGATGTCTGTGTGTGTGTGTGTGTGTGTGGATGTGTGTGTGTGTGTGTGTGTGTGTGTGTGTGTATGTGTGTATGTGTGTGGGATGTTGGAAGGACGGTTACTCAAAAACTATAAGACTTAAAATTTGTTTAACAACGTATTTCCCAATCGGACATTCATGGGAAGATCTGAAAAGGTTTTGGTAATAATTGGACAACCGGAAGTAGAAGATTCTTGAAAAAAAATCTTCTAAATATTATTTTTTGAAAATTTTTCGTGGTAATATTAAAGAAAATTAAATTCTCTATCTGATACATTTAAATATTTTATTATATATTCCATAGATTTAGAGATAAAAGAAGTATAATATATAAAATAATCTGTTGTAATAAATTTGACAGCCGAAAGAATGCCATGAAAAATAGTTGATAATTTAAATTATTTGTAACTGACAGATAAATGTCAGTGTCAGAAATAATGAGTAATGAATTAAAAATGTACTTGGAGAATCCCTTAGTTCTTGATCTGTGACTATTATGGAGATGACAAGTCTAGGTTGAAGGACTTAAATTTGTTTCAAACATTATGGGACAATGTACACCAGTACTGTAGACTAGAGTAACTTTGAATTGCGAAAAAGCTATCAAATTCTTCTCAAGTAAGTTGTAAATATTGACAAAATCGGAGTGCAATCTATCCGTCACTTTATTAGAGGGAATTAAGGTTATTTAGATATAACAAGTATGAAAAAATAAAATGTAAAAGAAGATATATAAGAATAGATGCACAATCCAGATATATACATTTTAGACCGCCCAAAATTAATGTTTTTACTAGAAGAATATGAAGAGAAAGTAAACAAAGTTGTTCGAATTGAAAATTGCTGTTACCAGCCTAATATTTATATATGGTAAACTCTACTTTGTAATTTATTGTAACATAATTTATGGTAAAATATCTTCATGTTGAGACATGCTATTATTGAATAATAAAGAAGTTTATACGTCATAGATTTATATGAATATATTATTTGTATTTATAAAAATAATCTTTGCTTTATGCATACAGCCAGGTAAAATATACGGCGAGAGGTTATGTGCTGGCCACATCAGATTTTTTTATTTTGTCAATATTAAATTCATAACCTTAAATAAATAGTATCGTCTAAAATAAATTATACGCTCATTAAACCTTTATTTTGTATGCTTGTAACTATAATTTTTCTACTTTTAAAGTACCAATTCCATGTTATCGTAGAAAGGTAATATCGTAATGTATTCTGTTTTCTTTTATAGAGTCAAGGAAAGATTCCACATCTGATATTTAGATAGGTAACCCATTTGAGAACATTTTTGCTCGGTTGCAGAAACATTCATCAACGCTTTGTTTAATTAACGAATCATCAAAACGAACAAATGCACTGCGATTTTTTGACAATGATTTTAAATGTCATAAGAACAAGGAAACTGATTCGAATTTGTTCATTTTAATGGTAGGTTAATTAAACAAAGCGTTGATGAAATGTGACAACAGTAATTCGAAATTGCAGAATTAAATTAAAAATTGGCACAATACTTCCCGTTTAATTTAATTTTTATTCATGTAAATATATAAAATTAAATTAAATATAAATACCGGTTCGATCCCGACCGACACCAAATATTTCGAATTTTAAATGGCACTAAAATGACCCCTGTGGCAAACCCAGTAATGGGTAATATGCCGTGATGATATATTTATTTTATTTATGTACTTACCTATATTCATTACTGGTGTGGAGAGTGCACCACAGGGGTCAATTTTGTGCCATTTAAAATTCTAAAATATTTGGCGTCGGTCGGAATCGAACCCGTTCCCAAGATTCGCGTGAAGTGACGCCTGGTAAACGCCTGCAGGGAACAAATATGAATGACTCATCCAGCACTATATTCCCACATATTTACTTATGCTGGAAACTGTATTAAATTCCTTTCCATATAATTATTGTTCCGTTTACTCTTTTCTTTATAAAATAAAGAAAACTGTACAATGTACAAATTTGCGACACTTGGTGAAGTTGTTCTAAATATTTAAATATTTGTGAACACTTGGCACACTTCACATGATTTCAGTCTCTGAATCAACTTCTCGGTCATTTATCAGAGACTGGCCCACTCAACCAGAACCAAAGACGCGTTTCGCTGTTATTGCAGCTCATCAGTGTGGTGTACTGACGCCTCTTGCGAGGCACTGAGACTAAATGTTAATATTATTATTTGAAATGATTAGTTCGTTGACAGTGACATATATCTGTCAGTTACAAACATTTGAGATCTTAATTGTGTAACCATGTGAATGAGTTGTGTTTAAAACGTAGGCCTCGGAATTAAAATTATAAATAGTTTAATAAATTTATCCATAAAATATATAGAAAAGAAATTTTAATAATCTTTAATTTTTATATAACATAAATCTCGAAAAAATAACATTTAAAGGTATTTTTCGAAGAAAAACTATTTTGAGCTTCCAGTAAAGTGCCATTTTCGGTTATCTGATTTACTCCAAAATCTAATGGCATCTTTCCATATAAGAGTAAGGTTGAAATACAAGGTAAAGAGGATCCACACACACATACATACACACATACACACATACATCATCGTGAAAATGCTAAAATTGGATTGTAAGGACCTTAAAACGTGGTCATTTATCCTCCCTTACCAAGAGTAGCGGGAGGTAAAAATGGTATTTATCAAATATTTATTATATTGAAGCACCGATGAACGTTCCGACAATACACATATTTATTTATTACTGATAAAACACTCCCAAACATTGTTTTATCGTATGACAATTAAAGTTATCTAGCATCCCCATAAATGAATTTGCGCCTCTCGCGTTATCAGCTCAGCCGCCATTGAAATGAATGCAAAACTGATAAGTGTGTTCGCAGACACCATTCCCCAGATGTGGAGTAGCGAGTACGGCCTGCGAAGTGTAATATACAGTTTGATAACCCATATAACTAACTGTACGTGTGTACTTACATAGAGAACATATGTACCTGTACGTGGGAGCGTTGCTATGAAACAGGGTCGGCTGCGCCCACACAACATCCGCAACAGAATGATATACTAGCGCTATTTTTAGACATAAAAAGATGAGTATGGAATTAAAACTAAATGGATGTTTACTAATAAATCATCAAGTTATGTTACTCATACATGTAAAAACAATTAATACAGTAAAATTTTTGAAAGATGTCCGATCAAGGTTACCTGTATCATGAACGAATTAACATATTGGCATACATTTATCTCTTTCCTTTGCAAAGGCTATAAGCATGTGCGATAAGGATAGATATAACACGCTTGTCTTTCAAAGTTCATATTGTTTCGACTAAGCTAGGACATTCCACTTTAAAACGATGCTCGTTGAGGATAATACTTTCACTGTAACGTAAGTTTATTACCTTCCGTCACCTATAGGTAAGGAAGGTATTGTCTTTGGTCAAAAAAATCGGTGGTGAGTTTCCATTGAATAAGCACGTTTTAGGGTCTTTACAATACGATTTTACTATTTTTACGATGATGATGTGTATGTGTGTATGTGTGTGTGTGTGTATGTGACCGTTTTTTCCTGCACGATATCTCCAATACTAGAATTCCAAAAATTACAATTCTTGCGTATTCCTCTTCCTTACAACCATATGCAGACTTGATTAGATTTTGGTTATAATTGGTCAACCGGAAGTACCCTCATTTGAAGATTTTAACAGTTTTTCTTGAAAAACTCAGTTAAATGTTATTATAACTTAAAGAATATATTATTGTCTATACGATTTGATTGCTTTTTATATTTCATATTTAACAGATATAGGATTAAAAAAAAATAAAGATAAAAAAATTCATATAAATTTCATAATTCAGCCAGCTATGCTAACTTAACCATGGAAACTGCTAATTCAAATTGACAGATGTCAGTATCAATAAAATGTAAATCAATGACAGAATAAGGGAAGTAACTCTAGTGTTAGAAGTTTCTGGATATAAGAAAGACGATTACATTGGTTTGAACATGTCATGAGAAGCGATGAATATATTAATAGAAGGTGGAAGAAACATAGGAAGACCAAATATAAGATGAAAAGATTGTATTGCAGAAGACTTGAGAGAAAAGGAACTGAATGAGGAAGACACGCAAAACAAGAATGAGTGGAAGAAGAAAATAAAAAATAGCGACCCCCTAACGAATGGGAAAAACTAAAGAAGAAGAAGTAGATGTCAGTGTCAAGTGCAATTTGCATAGTTTGTTTATGAAATAACTTTACTGGAAATATAGCATCTTTTGCAAAAAAAAATATGTATAGGGCGCGTGCCTTTGGCAAGCAGATATGGGAACCCGTATCAAAATGACAGCAATTAATTATGTCCATAACTGACAAGTGTCATAATTTTTCATTAAAATTTCATGATTTTCTTATTTCATGTGGTTTGTTTGTTATCAGGAGAATGGAATTCAGTTGCCGAGAAAGGGAATCATAAAATACCAAAAAATTAGAATCTTTTAGAAGAAAATTTATGTATGGAATTTGTACATAATACACAGGATTGACGGAAGGTATTGTGCTGGCCACAACAGATTTTTTATTAATTCAGATACGAATAATGTTATTTTGTGTCGGAGTCACTGACATTGACATTGTGTCAGTATCTTATTTTTCACATATTTGGTTTTACATTTGCTAATAAACTTATCAGTTGACTTATTTTTGAATTTTGAATGCTTTTACTGTAACATATATTTTTACAATAATAAAATAACAGTAGTATCTTATGTACCCTCATAAAAACTAAACAAACGACACTACTGAATTTGTCATAATGCGCGGAGCAAAAATCTGAATTCGTACAATTCGCAGACAACCTTGATCGGACATTTTCCAAAATTTTTACTGTAGGTGAATTACTTAACAAATACTTGTAAATATTTTTAATAGAGAATATAATATTTTGACATATTCGGATGCTAAACGAAACAGAAAAATATAGATTTAAGAAATAAAAATCTGTTGTGGCCAGCACAATACCTCTCGCCATTTTCATTTTATGTTACATAGAGCGCGAGCAGTCATGTTACTTTGTTGGCCTTGGCAAGCAGATATGGGGGGCCCGTGTTAGAATGACAGCTAGTAATAATGTATATAGGTGTCAAGTATCATAATTTTCCATTCAAAACATCATGATTTTCCAAAGTGAATTCTTTTCCTCGACAAGTATATTCCATACTGTTGCTGACAAATAAACATCACAATATTTTGAAATTTTCAATGAAAAATTATGACATATGACATTTCAACATCTATGTAAATATGTGGCGGATCAAGTATTCAATATATTTAGTAAGTTATCCGCCACGTTACCCTCGCCCATTGTTGATCAGCTGTTCCGAGGTTACTTTGGAACAGCTGACAACCAAAACATCATTAATTTTGTATTCATTGTCCAAGACAGTCAAAATTATTTAATAAAATTATATTTACTATATTTGTTTATACAATTAAATTTCAAAAGGTTTATTTTACACATTGTAACGATTGGGATTATCAATCAAAGATAATCCGTTTCGCTACAAATATGCCGTGTGCCTGAGTGTCTGGTCGCGAATCTGGGGACCCGGGTTCGATCCCGACCGACGCCAAAAATTACATCATTGACCACTGTGGCGCATTCTTCACGTCAGCAATGAGTGCCCGTGAGGTGACGCCTGGTAAGCGCCCACACAGTACAAATATTCCATCATTACCGATATCTGTGTACGAAGCAGATTGGCACACCCAGCAATGGGTAATATGCCGTGATCAAATATATATATATATATATATATATATATATATATATATATATATATATATATATTATATTTAGAAATGATAATGCTATTGTTCGTATGATGCTGATTTTAATTTCATTAAAACTCGGATTTGTTAGATTCATAATTAATTAGTCTTTTAATGTACTAGACCACGCATAATTTATAATTTAATACAGGTATTATGGCATTTTTAGATTAAATTTGATACAATAATCCTTTATATTTATAACAAATTACACTTAATTTATTTTTCATTAAAATGGCAATGGAGTTAGATACTTTAATGAAAGAATAAAAATGAGACCAAAATATAAACAACAGCTTTACGAACAGTGAAACATCTCGTTGAAAGCCGAGTAGCTAATAACTCCAACTTCATAAAATCCCAACTTCACAAAATGAAAAGAATGAGCGTCTTTGCCTTCGACCTATTGACATAGCAGCTGATTGCCTTTTAAGACCGTATAACGGCACCGACAACGTACTTCATTCGGTTTAGCAGAAATTTCGATTTGAATTGCTTAGAATTCTATGATATATGGAGCATAACGGAGCTCGGTAACTATTTGCTTGTTTGTCATCTGTTTCTTCATCAAAAAACTAACAATTGACAAACGGTGACCTTCAAATATTTAACGGATGTTTTACAATGTGGGCGACAATGGAAAGCAAAAAAATTATGTTTATTTTGTCTATTGTAGACGTTTTAATAAACAATTCGATTGTTGGAATTAGATATTGAATTTTTTATTTGACATGAATCTTTAGACCGTTATATATGTTTTTAACCTACATCAGTTCGTCTATATTTAAATCAGGAAATAAAAATAAAATCAAGTTGTAAATGCAAATAAGGCTACGGAAGATTCAAAGTACAAACAAAAAGAGAATAACTACATGCAATACGTACACGTACAGACCCGTTTTTGTCATTTTTGTCTGTTCAACTAAATGACATACTTTACAGCTTGTCGTGTAGATTTTATTGTATATATAATCGTGTTCATTGATTTTTATATCAGATGAATAACGATAAAATCTATAAACGCTTGTAAATGCAAATTAGTATTCGCATATAAAAAGAAAGGGACTTGGCATAATCGAGCAAAAAATTGATATTAACGCTTTAATATGGTGAAGAAACTCGTTGGATTTTTTATTTCTACACAAAACATCTTATTTCTACAGGCAACCAAATAAGTTCGTGCGGTTTTTGTATACAGCAGAAGGAATGAATATTTTTACCTTCCGTCACCTTTAGGTAAGGAAGGTATTGTCTTTGATCAAAAAAATCAATGAGATTTTAGGGAATACGCATGTTTTAGGGTCCCTATAATACGATTTTACCATTTTTACGATGATGTCTGTATGTACAGTTCATACGATGTAACTTGGCGAGCCAAAGGAATGTAATTCAGTTCACTATTCCCGAGTTGCGTTTTGTCAAATATTTACTTTTACTTCGATGCCGCACAGCTTCAGAAGTGAAATAGTGATTTTACAATGTTTTATTGCCTTACAGAAAGCAAATTTCACCCTAATACACTCAAACTCGGGGTGTCAGGTACTTTTCAACCCAAGAAGTTATATTCATACATAAGCGTTGGTGCATTTTTTTCTCAATAGCAATAGAAATTTTATTTTCTTAACTTTATTAACTTAAAAAATAATTAATTATAATATGATTTATATAATAAATAATTCATTCTAATATTTGTAATATTTTTTTTGTAATATTCGTAATTTTATTGAATTTCATTCTTCTTCGGTACGCCTATGGATTTTATAACTTTCCCATTACCGCAGTGATAATGTGAATTACCCCAACTCGCCAAGTTACATCGTATGGACTGTATGTATGTGTGTGTGTGTCTGTGTGTGTGTGACGAAAGTTTCGAATCGCATAACTTCAATACCACGATTCCAAAAATTATATTATTTTTCGTATTCCTCAATTGGTGAACTGGAAGTAGCCTCATTTGAAGATTTAACAATTAAATTTGATTTATTGACATTTAACGTTATTATAACTTAAAGAATATATTATTCTCTATACGATTTGATTACATTTTATACTTCATATTCAATAGATATAGACTTAAAGAATTTTAAAGAAATTTAATTTTATAAATCAGCCAGCTATGCTAATCATGGAAACTACTAATACATTAATATAATTCAAATTGACAGATGTGAGTATAAATAAAAAGTAAATTAATGTGGCAGAGATGAGGATGTTGAAGTAGATGTTGGGGAAGACACGGAATAATAGGTAAGGAAATAACTTTAGTGTTACAAGTTTCTAGAAAGATACAAGCGAGATGATTACATTGGTTTGAAAATGTCATGAGGCGAAATGAAGAAAATATTGGATGAAGAATGAATAGCTTAGTAATAGACGGTTAAATAGAAGGACTGTATTGCGAAGACTTGAGAGAAAAGGAACTAAATGAGAACCACACGTAAAACAGAAATGAGTGGAAGACGAAAATAAAAAATAGCGACCCCTAACGAATGGGAAAAGCTAAAGAAAAAGATGTTAGTGTCAAGTGAAATTTGCATAGTTTTATGAATAATTTTACTGGAAATATAGAATCTTTTGCAACAGAATTTATTTATGTAATTTATACATAATACACAGGATTGTGCTGGTCACAACATATTTTTTTAAGTTGTTTCCATAGAGTTCTACAAGATCAGCATATAAAAATTGGTGTCACGTTGGCAAAAAGTCATTGAGTGTAAAGGTAATTACTTCGATGAATAATAGTGTATTATTGTTTCTTAATAAATATTTATATTTTACCATAAAAAACCGCACGAACTTATTTGGTTGCTGCTATTATTTTTCGTTTCTTTTAGCATAAGCATAACAATTCCAACTAAGTAGGCGTGTTTCTCCATTTGGTTTACTTGTAAAAGCATTTAAATCATTTCCTGAATACACTCAAACCTTTTATTATTCTCTTTATATTTAAAGGCATTTTCTGATCAGAAAAGCCTCTATCTTGTATGCAACAAAGGCGCTCGTACTACTTTTTATGGAAACCTTCCATATATTATGGAGCAATCTATCAACTTGAGACGTGAACTTGAGAAAATCAAACCGTAAGATGAATGGAGCTTGGAAATTGATAGTTTATCATGTGTGAAAAATTTAACGTGCTCAGCATTTATTTTACATTTATAAGATTGCTTAAGCAAGCGATGCTTGGTGTCGTTGCATGATCCATTGCTAATGTATATTTGACGTAAACATGAATGATTATGGAATAAATAAATTTTGATTTCTTCTTTATATTCCCTAGAACTAGTTATAGATAACTGTTTTATCGGAGAATTATAAATAATAATAATTTATTCAGGCCCCAAAATGCAAACATATAAACCAAGTCAGCAGTACATGAATAGAATATGTAGTTTTTAATTTATACAAGAAAAATATGTTGTGGCCAGCATCTTCCGTCAGTCCTGTGTATTATGTATAAATTCTGTACATACATTTTCTTGCAAAACATTCTAAAATTTCAGTAAAATTATTTCATAAACAAACTATGCAAATTGCACTTGACACTGACATCGTCTTCTTTAGCTTTTCCCATTCGTTAGGGGTCGCTATTTTTTATTTTCTTTTTCCGGTGATTTCTGTATTGCGTGTCGTTCTCATTCAGTTCCTTTTCTCTCAAGTCTTCAACAATACACTCCTTCTATCTTATCTTTGGCCTCTGTTTCTTCAACCTTCTATTACTAAACTATTCATTCTTCATCCAATATATTCAACATTTTCAAACCAATGTCATCTCGCTTGTATCTTTTTAGAAATTTGTAACACTAGAGTTATTTCCTTACCTATCTTTCAGTGTCTTCTCCAACATCTACTTCAACATCCTCATCTCTGCCACATTAATTCACTTTTTATTTATACTGACATCTGTCAATATGAATTATATGAATATATTAGTAGTTTCCATGTTTAGCATAGCTGGCTGATTTATAAAATTTAATTTCTTTAAAATTCTTTAACTCTTATCTATTGAATATGAAGTATAAAATGCAATCAAATCGTATAGAGAATAATATATTCTTTAAGTTATAATAACGTTAAATGTCAATAAATCATATTTAACTGTTAAATCTTCAAATGAGGCTACTTCCGGTTCACCAATTATAATCAAAATCTAATCAGTTGTTCTTCTGGATGTAAACTTGAGGAATACGAAAAAAATATAATTTTTGGAGTCGTGGTATTGAAGTTATTATGCGATACGAAACTTTCCTTACACACACATACACATACATATGACATCATTGTATAAATGGTAAAATCGTAGTATAGGGACCCTAAAACATGCTTATTCACTAAAAACTCATCATTGAGTTTTTTGTCCAAAGACAATACCTTCCTTACCTAAAGGTGACGGAAGGTAAAAAGAGTAGGAACCCGGGAAGAATGTAGGAAATATCTGGAATGCTTAACATTTCATGGAATGAGTTTCTTCCTGCAGCAGGTAAATAATAAATTGAATGAGCCGACAAAAATAAAATAAATGAAATTTGCAGGACAGGAACTCGTGAAGGAAAGAAGAAAATTAATCCCGATTAAAAGTATTCAAATGTTCGCTTCACAGTCTTTATTATGTATTTTACTATGCAAACACTTCACTACAATGTATTTGACTTGTTCCAAGTTGACAGTAACTGCATATTGCAACGCTGACGACAGTGAGCATACAAAGAACACAATATTTCACCAGTTCTGAATGTGAAACAAGGAATCCTTTTATTCTGCATTCTGCCGGTGAAGTACCATGTAATATGATACTGAGCCACGAAGAATCTACAAAGAACAAGATTTTAATCACTATTTTATAGGTACATACACATATCTATATTAATCATGATCGCCAGCAGAATTTTTTACTAAGTGGGTCGAAATTTTTGATAAATAGGTAAACTATAAAGAATGCCTACTATAAAAATGATAACCTTATATCTATATTTAAATAAAAAATATTTTATTAAAACTAAATTGAATCGTGGCAAAACCGGACACCAAAAAAGTTTTTTATCGATTAATAACAAACGAAATGAAATACGGGTTTATTTGTTATTTTTGTGTTAAATTATGAACAACTGATCTGTAAAGAAAGATTAGCAAATAAAACAAATATAGCAAACATTTTATATATTGAAAAAAATCTGATGTAATCAGAACAATACCTTCCGTCAATCCTGTGTATTATGTATAAATTCCATACATATATTTTCTTGCAAAAGATTCTAAATTTCTAAATAAATTAAGAAAGTGTGAAAAGATAATGTCAGCCACCTGGATTTGAACCATTGACCACTACTTTGCCGGAGTAGCGCACTTTCTTAATTTATTTAGAAAATATAAACTGTTAACTCTACGTTAATTTCAAAAACTGGACCGATAGGGCCATGAGTAATTTCTGACATGTTCACAATGATGTTTAAATGTAGTGGTTATTCAACCCCACATCATACAACGTGACACAAACTGTATTCTCCATAGAGAGATACATTAGCAGCTAAAGTGGAAGATAATGTCAGCCATTGGATAGGTTGGCCATAGCTCAGTTGGTAGAGCGCTACTCCGGCAAAGTAGTGGTCCATGGTTCAAATCCATGTGGCTGACATTATCTTTTCACACTTACTTAATTTATTTAGAAAATATAAACTGTTAACTCTACGTTAATTTCATTCTAAATTTCCAGTAAAATTATTTCATAAACTATGCAAATTGGACTTGACACTGATATCTCCTTTTCCTTTAGCTTTCCCCATTCGTTAGGGGTCGCTATTTTTTATTTTCTTCTTCCACTCATTTTTGTTTTGCCTGTTGTTTTCCTGTTTCTTCAACCTTCTATTACTAAGCTGTTCATTATTCTTCTAATATATTCTTCAACTCTCCTCAAGACATATTCAAACCAATGTAATCGTCTCTCTTGTATTTTTCTAGAAACTTTTAACACTAGAATTATTTCTCTTATTCTTTAATTTCGTACCGTAGCTTTTCGTGTCTTCGCCAACATCTATCTCAACATCCTCATCTCTGCCTCATACATTTACTTTTCATTGATACCGACATCTGTCAACAAATGAGCGTACTTCCGGTTGATCAATTATAACCAAAATCTAATCAGCTCTTCTTCTGGATGTAGACTTGAGCAATATAGAAAAATGATACTTTTTGGAATCGTGGTATTGAACTTATGCGATCCAAAACTGTCTTCACGCACACACCTACACACATACACACACACACAAACAGACACATATACAGTATTTTTTTTTAAAGATGTCCGATCAAGGTTATCTGTATCATGAACTAATTAACAAATTGGCATACATTTATCTCTTTCCTTTGCAAAGGCTATAAGCGTGTGCGATAAGGATGGATATAACACGCTTGTCTTTCAAAAATTCATATTGTTTCAACTAAGTTAGGACATTCCACTTTAAAACGATGCTCGTTGTTGATGATACTTTCGCTGTAACATAAGGTGATATATTAATTCAGATACATTACCTTGATTCATAGCCGTAAAAAATAACGTTGTTTTCTGTTAGAGCCACTGACGCTGACATTATGTCAGTATCTTATTTTTCACATATTTGGTTTTACATTTGCTAATAAACTTACCAGTTGACTTATTTTCGAATTTTGAATGCTTTTATTGTAACATATATTTTTATAATAATAAATTTGTAATAATGTTCGTAGATGACCTTGATCGGATATCTTTCAAAATTTTTGCTGTACATACATACATACATACATACAGACTTCATCGTAAAAATGGTAAAATCGTATTATAAGGACCGTAAAACGTACTTGTTCACTAAAAACTCATCATTGATTTTTTTTACCAAAAACAATACCGTCCTTAGAAGTGATGGAAGGTAAAAATAACAAATAAATCCGTATTTCGTTTGTTTCAAGTCGATAAAAACTTTTTTTAAGTTGTTTAAATCTCGGTAAATTTAAATAAAGAACATGAAATAATAACCAGAAACGGGGGACCTAGATGATAAATACGAATATAGCAGTATTTATTACACTGTTATTCAAGTTCTCATCTTGGGAGATCTTAACAATTTTAATTGATAACTTATAGCGTGAAGGTCAATCGACTGGTTACAATATAAATTCCTTTATACTTGATATTCCACCTAGATTTTCATTATCTTTGTCAAAAATTACACGTAATTATCCCATACGGGATGTATGTATTTAATACATCATTCACGCTTGTTACAATTTTCCCTCTATTCATAAATATAAAATTAGATGCTTCAATATAAAGCTTCCTTCATAAATCTTAATATAAACAGGTAATTTTGCAAACAATTTATTGATTCAGCTTCCTTTTCTATGTAACGACTGTACATTTCTACCCGTGCATAACACGGGAAAATAAAAGAGACACGTTTAGCTGTGTTGTTACCTACGTAGTTGATGCAAAAAGTGAAATAAAACAAAAAAAAAACAAAGGAAGCTGTTCAACCTTGACTGCTTAATAACAAATTGCATCTTTGAGGTGGTCACGAAACTGTATACTAGACTAATACAGCTTTTATAAATTCTAGTGGTATTTTGAATAATACTCATGAGGATATGAAAGCTGTCCTGCAGAGACATGAAGATGTAATCACAAGATGTGATTTAATGCCTCGAGGTACCTACAAGGTTTCTGCTGTTATGCTGCATTATTTAGTATGATAAATTTTGGAACATTCAGTGTTTAACACGTTCACTGCGAATGGTAATTTATAACTCACTCCCGGGCTGAAGTATGTTTTTTGAAACCAGTGCTTAAATATTTTAAATAATATTTAAATAAGCTTTATAAATAGTTTAAATATACGAGGTCAACCACAAATGTATTCGTATCCTCCGAAAAAAATATATTAATATTATTGAAAAAATCGCATATCCAGATTTTATTGAATAAGCACATTTTAAGGTCCCTACAATCCGATTTTAACATTTTTACGATGATGCCTGTGTGTGTGTGTGTGTGTGTGTGTGTGTGTGTGTGTGTGGATATGCATGGGACGATCTGAAAAGGTTTTGGTTACAATTGGACAACCGGAAGGAGAAGATTCTTGAAAAAAAATCTTCTAAATAATATTTTTTGAAAATTTTAAAGAAAATTAAATTCTCGATCTTATACATTTAAATATTTTATTATATATTCTATATATAATAAATTTTACAGCCGAAAGAATGCCATGGAAAACAGTTGAAAATTTAAATTGTTTGTAACTGACAAATGTCACTGTCAGAAATCCGAAATACATTAGGGCGCGAGCAGTCATGTGACTTTGTTGGCCTTGACAAGCAGATATAGGGGCCCATGTCAGAATGATAGCTTGTAATTATATATATATATATATATATATATATATATATATATATATATATATATATATATATAGATGTCAAATATCATAATTTCTCATTCTAAATTTAGTGATTTTCCAATTCCATGTGGTTTATTTTCCTCGACAAGTAAATTCCACACTCCTCGTGACAAATCAACTACGTGTATTTAGAAAATCTTGAAATTTTTAATGAAAAATTCTGACATTTGACATCTATGATAATTACTAATTATCATTCTGAAACGGGCTCCCACATCTGTTTGTCAATGCCAACAGTGTAACATGACTGTTCGCGCCCTATACTTATATAACCAAAAAAAAGGAAGTGGCGAGAGGTATTGTGCTGGCTACAACAGATTTTTACTTCCTTGTACGTAAGTAAAGGAAGTATTGTAATCGCGAAAAATTTCGGTTTTCAGATTTTAGCGGAAATATCCATTTTGATCATCCCTCAACCCCTTTTGACTAATTTCGTCGTGACGTCTGTACGGTAAGCCGTAGAAAGTTGAAATTTTGTATTTAGGACTTCTATAACATCTAGTTGTGCACCTCCCTTTCTGGTTATTACACAATTTCCAGAAGTGGTACTTTATATGAAGCCTATAATAGATTTTAATGAAAAACTGTTTTAAAATATAATCCAAAACTTTTCAAATTTGGTATACAAGACTTTTATGTCAATCGAAATAACATAATAGATTTTGGTTAAAATAGGCTAACCGGAAGTGGTACATTACTTGAAGTTGTTAACAGTTTTTCTTGAATAAAATGATTTTATTTTGATTTTAGAAATAAATGCTTCAAATAAAAGTTTTACAGAATTAATTTCTGCGTCTAGTACATCAAGTATTATTAAATTAGCCCTTTGTATAAGCGTGATATGTAAATTTAAAAATTATATACTTTTTTGTTTTTGTAATAAAGCTTGCTATGGATTAGGACAAAAAAATAAAAAAAAATGTTCATGTCAAATTACGTTAAATACGTGCAATTTTATGATTCGTACAATAACAAATATTATATTTTTATTGTGAAATTAGTCATATTCATTGTTGTAATCAAATATTTCTTTGTTGTAATCAAAACTATCTTTAAAAAGGACCGGGTTAGATTATGGTCGCTATATATCTTACCGTTTTGAAGTTAAAATTAATATTTTGTAATTTAGTTATTAAAAAAATATGTATAGTTTAATAATTGTACAAGGAAGTCGTGTGGTGTCCACATCAGATTTTTTGACATAGTATGAGTGACTATTATTTTGTTATAAGGTGTTTACAAATCACTACTCACACTCATGAATGTGGCAAGGGACAAGAATGCAAATTTCCCAGCAGACATTCTGATCGGTCTCTGCGCTCTCTGCATCATGAGGACAAAATATTTTTTGACTCTGTTTTCTGCGGCGTACCAGTTACAGTTGTATGCCGCCGTGGCGATTCCTTCACTCTGCATAGTTATTTCATTTCCGTTGTAACAGTAAATTCCGAGTTGGAACACCATCAACATCAGATACAGAGACATACTGAAGAATCGTATGCTGAACAGGGGCATCTACAACGCATAAAATGTATATTTGGATCGCTCCCTCTGACACTAAACATAAAGATTCAATTTAAGATAAGTGAATGGCGGATATAAAATTATATGGAATGATCAGTGCACACAGAGTAAATAGGTTTAAATGTTTAAAAGGTCAGTAATATAGAGTGCAGTACCTCCTGCTATATGTAAATTATTTCCTGTAATTAAACATAAATATATGATGGTAAAATTACTGCAAGATGTATTTTACTATATATACATACAGGTATATTATTTGTACTTTTATACATACGAGGTTTGTTCAGAAAATAACAAAACTTTATTCTGTACATTCCGACACCTTTAGGTAAGGAAGGTATTGTCTTTGGTCAAAAAATTCGATAATGAGTTGCTAATGAATAAGCACGTTTTGGGGTCCCTAGAATACGAATTTATTATTTTTACAATGATGTCTGTATGTGTGTGTGCGTCTGTGTGTTTGTGTGTGTGTGTGTGTGTGTGTGTGTGTGTATGCAGAACGATTACACATCTTTGAAAATAAATCAAACACTTAATCTGACAAATATCGTCAAATATTACATCAATATGAATATGAGTATATTCTGCTGTTATTGGATTATTAAAATTTTAACGAGGTAACCAACAACAATAATCGAATTTGCATATATATTAAACCAATTTCATTTGATGGATTATTATATTATAGTTTAAACAGAACTAAAATTGATTCCAATATAAAATACATAACTAGTTTTTCAATTTTCAGTACTTAAGTTATTTACAAATTTATTGTTTTATTTGGATAGTCGTATGAAGTAAGATTACGGGGATAACATATAATAGACGTGTATTTATTGTATAAATGGATATTAATAATAATTTATTCAAAAGCATTTTTAACTTCCGCCTTTAGGTAAGGAAGGTATTGTCTTTGATCAAAAAATTCAATGAGTTTTTAGTGAATAAGCATGTTTTAGGGTCCCTATAATACGATTTTACCATTTTTACGATGATGTCTGTATGTATGTATGTGTGTGTGTGTGTGTGTGTGTGTGTGTGTGTGTGTGTGTGTGTGTATGTGTCTGTGTGTATGTGACAAAAATTTCGGATCGCATAACTTCAATACCATGATTCCAAAAATTATATTTTTTTCGTATTCCTCAAGTTTACATCCAGAAGAACAACTGATTAGAGTTTGGTTATAATTGGTGAACCAGAAGTAGCCTCATTTGATTTAACAGTTAAATTTGTTTTTCGACATTTAACGTTGTTATAACTTAAAGAATATATTATTTTCTATACGATTTGATTGCATTTTATACTTCTTATTCAATAGATATAGAGTTAAAGAATTTTAAAGAAATTAAATTATATAAATCAGCCAGCTATGCTAAACATGGAAGTTACTAATATATTCATATAATTCAAATTGATAGATGTCAGTATAAATAAAAAGTAAATTAATGTGGCAGAGATGAGGATGTTGAAGTAGATGTTGGGGAAGACACGGAAAGATAGGTAAGGAAATATCCCTAGTGTTACAAATTTCTAGAAAGGTACAAGCGAGATGATTACATTGATTTGAAAATGTCATGAGGAGAAATTAAGAATATATTGGATGAAGAATGAATATCTTAGTAACAGAAAGTTGAAGTAACAGAGGAAGACCAAATATAAGATGGATTGCGTATTGCGGAAGACTTGAGAGAAAAGGAACTGAATGAGAACGACACGTAAAATATAAATGAGTGGAAGAAGAAAATAAAAAATAGCGACCCCTAACGAATGGGGAAAGCTAAAGAAGAAGATATTAGTGTCAAGTACAATTTGCATAGCTTGTTTATGAAATAATTTTACTGGAAATTTAGAATCTTTTGCAAGAAAATTTATGTATGGAATTTATATATAATACACAGGATTAACAGAAGGTATTGTACTGACCACAAGTTAATTAATGATACAAAATTTGAGATTTCGTGAATACACAGTTGCTTATTGTCTTTTGTCTATATCAAACGTTGTGTGTTAAAGCTCAGTGATTAATTATTGAATCGAAACGATCACTTAATACATAACATACATTTTAAATGTTATAATAATAACTTACGAAAGACAGTTGAACAAGTTGCATACAAAATATCAAAGTGCTTCCCAGTATTTGCACCAGAACCATCAAATTAAACTGATCTTCAACATTATCCGACAGCGCTATTATTTTAATGTGATGCTCCAAGCAGTTCTTCACACATAGTTCGAAATTTCTACCCAGGATGGCGTCGTGAAGAGGAATTTCCTCCCAGCCTTCTTCGTTCAGTTTAGTTGTTACTATATCATTCACGTTGCTGTCTATCTCTGCGTTCATGGATTCTGGTTCTTTTCTGTCGTCATTGTCCTGTAAAGTGCATTTAAAATGATCAATCTAATAATATACTTTATAACATTGCCGTAAGCATTCGCAAACTAAAATGATGAAAAATGTCTGTAGTGCTCATTAGAGAGGTAATAAAATTATTTTAAATAATTGTTCACTAATAGAGGGTCATTAATTTTAATTCCCCTTATTTTAAATTTATGCTTTTGTAATGAAGCTTGTTTTTGTGTTCTGGACACAATGTATCTTTTCTCTGAATAGTGTACCGGCATTATTTCATTCATTATTCCAACCCATGTATCCATCAATCCTTATAAAAATTCTCATTTCTTTTTACGCTCATTCAACATTTTAATCCTGCTTCTTTTCCTTCTATTTTTTTTTCTTGCTGGTACGCTAAGCTCAAGTCTAAATGTTTGTCTGTTTGGTAATAATTGGACAACCGGAATTAGCACATTCTTAAAAAAAAATCTTCTATTATTTTTTGAATTTTTTTGTTGTTGTTAGTATTAAAGAATAGTAAATTCTCTATCTGGTACATATAAATTACTTTATTAGATCTTTTATAGATTTAGAGATAAAGAAATATAAGGTATGTTGTAATAAATTTCACAGCCCAAATAATGTCATGGAAACTAATTGAAAAATTAAAATGTTTGTAACTGACCGATAAATGTCAGTGTCAAACATCTAGAGGCATTATTGAAGATTTTTTCTAGGAAGTACATACATTATATTATTTCTTATTGTATTAATACTTAAATATTTAAAATTATAGGTTCAAAAATACCGTCAATCCAATGTCCTAACTTAGTCGAATAAGAATTTTTGAAAGAAGCGTATTATATCCATTCCTATTACATACGCTTATAGTCTTTGCCAATGACAAAGATAAATGTATACTAATTTATTAATTCATTCATGATACAGACGACCTTGATTGGATATCTATAAAAAATCTACTAAAGACCTGTGTAACTACGAATTCCTCAATCTAACAGTAATGGGAAGAGTTGAATAGGCTCTGGTAACAATTGGATAACCGGAAGTAGTAGTGTGCCTGAGTGTCTGGTCGCGAATCTGGGGACCCGGGTTCGATCCCGACCGACGCCAAAAATTACATCGCATTTTAATGGCACAAAATTGACCCCTGTGGTGCACTCTCCACGCCAGCAATGAGTGCCCGTCAGGTGACGCCTGGTAAGCGCCCACACGGTACAAATATTCCATCATTACCGATATCTGTGTACGAAGCAGATTGGCACACCCAGCAATGGGTAATATGCCGTGATGAAATATTTATTTATTTATTTTATTTATCTTCTAAATATTATTTTTTAATTTGTTATTACGAATATTAAAAAACAAAATTCTCTATCCGACACATTTAATTTTTTTATTATATATTCTATAGATTTAAAGATACAGAAATATAATCTATAAAATAATTTGTTGTAGTAAATCTCACAGCCCAAGCATCTCCATGGTAACCAGTTGAGAAATTAAAATATCTGTAATTGACATATAAATGTCGCTAATGTCAGTGTCAAGATACTACTGAAGACTTTTTCTGGGAGCAATATTTAATATTTGTTATTGTATTACTAATTATATATTTAAAATTATAGGCATATTACATGAACCCTTCAGAAATAACGCCAATCCCGTTCATGAATTGGAAAAACCTCGAACATTTAGAATGAATGATGAAAACTTGCTCATAGACTGAATTTAAAATTATAGAAAATACGTAAATATAAAGATTAGGTATAGTAAGAATTTTTTGTGTGGGCGCGATAAGTATTGTGAAGGTCACAACAGATATTTTATTTAGAGTGGCCGCGTGCTTGAATGTCTGGTCGCGAATCTGGGGAACAAGGTTCGATCCCGATCGACGACATCGATGAGTGCCCGTAAGGTAACATCTGGTAAACGGCAATACGGTACAAATATGTCATCCTCATTACCGAAATCTGTGTACAAATCACATTGGCATACCCAGCAATATATTTATTTATTTTCTTGACAAACTAGGCTTAGGCGCTCACAAGTCATAGTATTTGGTATGGTGGTAGCGTTTCCGGTTTAACCGGAAGTGACGTTAACTTTCATATTTAAAATGGGCCATCTATATATTTTTATATTTTTTGAATCTATGTAAAATTACGAATTCAACGATGAGGCAAATATTCTTCAGATTTTAATGTTGGTCACGGTATCCTGTGATCTGTGGACTTGTATACTTGCTTTCACAATAAAATTCATCAATAAATGTTAGACTTAGAAACGTTATATTTAACAATAATTAGTTCATTTTCTCTTACACTTTAAAGAACAAGATCGATTTGAAAATCTGTGAAAGCTTAGTGATTATAGTGGATTCAAAGGTATGTTCATGCAAATTGTACACTTTTGTGTATTGACTACAAGTTATAATTTGATATTATGGATTATTACTTCCCGTCATTATTTAGTAGCTACTGATTCTTGGCAAAAAGAAAACTTATTGCCATCTAGTGGCAAAAAGTTAAAGTAGTGTATGAAGTAGAAGTAGAGGCTATTCTATATACTTGCGCGAGTGATATTACTCTATTATTATAGATAATAATACATCCCGCAGTTAAGATATAGAATAAGAGAAACGAGTTCTATTTGTTCCTTAAAAGCTTTTGTAAAGTCTGTAGTACACGAGACAATAAATTATATTGTTCTTCATAACTTTCATTGTGTTAACCTTAAAAACTGTTTCGCTGTTAGTTCAATATTAAAAAAAATAGTTATTTAAGTATTAAGGACAGTAAGTGCTTCCTACCGGGTGAAAATAATTTTGGGGATTGAGAAGTAGTCAAAATTAAAAAATCTGATGTGGCCAACACAGTACCTCCCGCCATTTACCTATATATATATATATATATATATATATATATATATATATATATATATATATATATATAATATTATTTCTGCCATATCCCTATTTTTACTCATTCAAAAATCTTCAATTTTCAATAAAAAGTTCAATTTTTAAAAAAATCTAATTTATGTCGTTATAGATACTATTCAACGCGCTGATTCCAAATTTTGAAACCGTATGTCAATAACTCTTTTCATTCTCGAGATATTTGCTCTCAAAGTTTTACTTAAAAATACCCATTTTTGGGTTATACCCCAAAAATGGGTTGAAATACGAGCTGGTTAACATCACCATTCGATTTCCCGGACAAAATTACATAAGTATAGCAATTTTCATAATTTTTGAGCAAAAAATATAATCTCTAGAGTAAAATAACTGAAAATGGCCAAAATTTGAAAAAATCGTAAGGGGTACCCCTTACGATTTTTTCAGATTTTGGCCATTTTCAGTTATTTTACTCTAGAGATTGTATTTTTTGTTCAAAAACTATGAAAATTTGGATACTTATGTAATTTTGCCCGTAGAATCGAATGGTTATACTCCCAAGTCTGTATATTGACCCTTTTTTGGGGTATAGCCCAAAAATGAGTATTTCTAGGCAAAATTTTGAGGGAAAATATCTCGAGAACGAAAAGAGATATCGACATGCGGTTTCAAAATTTGAAATCAGCGCATCGAAATGTGTCTATATCCATATAAATTAGATTTTTAAAAAATTTGAACTTTTTATTGAAAATTTAAGAATTATGATTTTTTTAAGAAATTAAACAAAATGAGTAAAAGTATGAATATGGCAATAATGTTAATCGATTCTACGCATACACATGAATAAGTATGCACATATTTACATTTTTTAAACAAATCATTCATTTCCTACAATCAAAAATTTATGAATAAACATTTTTTTCGCTTTTAAGCAAAATGACTTATGCATAAACTACAGTAAATGATCCATTTTCTCTTTTTTTACTTGGTAGAAATGTGTTTAAATGAAAAATTATGATACTTGACACCTATGTACATTATTAATAGTTGTCATTCTAACACGGGCCCCCATATCTGATTGCCAAAGCCAACAAAGTCACATGACTACTCGCGTTCTATGCACCATAAAATGAAAATGGCGAGAGGTATTGTGCTGGTCACAACAGATTTTTTTGTCTTTGGCATGCGATAAAATTTATATTTTCATGATGGTTGATAGGTAAGCATGCAAAAAATAGGTCGTAGAACAAAAGATTCAAATAAAATAAAAATGCAAATACAGCAAACATACGAAAAGCATTCCACTTTACTACAACTCTTTACTCTCAACTGTTTCTTTCCATCCTACCTGCATTTTCTTTGCGCGATCCAATACCGTCACAATCGCATTATGCAGGATACTAAACTGCGCATTGATGTGCACTAACATAGCAGACACCAGGGTGTCTAAGATCCCTATTTCTACTCCGAAGAGAGACACGCACCACACCTGCCAGAAGAAAGCCAACTGGTAGTTAGGTGTAGGTTTAGTATCAAACCAAAACCAGGAACCCCACGGAAGAATGCGTTCCACCACAGTATCGTTGGTGTTGGTGTCAGGGTTGTACACATCATAGATTAGAGGATCTTCACGGCAAGCGTAAACGACTCGGTTGAGGATAAGAATGCCTGCCACCAAGTAAAAGGTGTTAGCCTAGAAAAAACAAATTTATACTAATTTTAAGTATGTTCTCCTTAATTATCTTCCGTCACCTTTAGGTAAGGAAGGTATTGTGTTTGGTCAAAAAATTCAATGATGAGTTTTTAGTGAATATGCATGTTTTAGGGTCCCTATAATACGATTTTACCATTTTTACGATGATGTCTGTGTGTATGTGACGAAAGTTTCGGATCGCATAACTTCAATACCACAATTCCAAAAATTATATTTTTCGTATTCCTCAAGTTTACATCCAGAAGAACAACTAATTAGATTTTGGTTATAATTGGTGAACCGGAAGTAGCCTCATTTGAAGATTTAACAGTTAAATTTGATTTATTGACATTGAACGTTATTATAACTTAAAGAATATATTATTCTCTATACGATTTGATTGCATTTTATACTTCATATTCAATAGATATAGAGTTAAGGAATTTTAAAGAAATTAAATTTTAAAAATCAGCCAGCTATGCTAAACATGGAAACAACTAATATATATTCATATAATTCAATTGACATTCAAGGAAATAACTCTAGTGTTACAAGTTTCTAGAAAGATACAATAAAATAAAAAATAGCGACCCCTAACGAATGGGGAAAGCTAAAGAAGAAGAGGATGTTAGTGTCAAGTGCAATTTGTATAGTTTGTTTATGAAATAATTTTACTGGAAATTTAGAATCTTTTGCAAGAAAATTTATATATGAGATTTATACATAATACACAGGATTGACGGAAGATATTGTGCTGGCCACAGCAGATTTTTTTAGAGAATATTATTGGTGCTATAATAATAATATATGCCATTCTTTTAAAGTAGCATCATACGAAATCATCTTGTACCAAACTAACATGACCCTTAAAAAAACTCTTTATTGACAAGACAAATTAGGTTTATTTATGATATTTACCTCCCGCAACTCTTGGTAAGGGAGGTATTGGGATCGTTCTAAAAATCGCATATCGAAATTTTGGTAAATGACCACGTTTTAAGGTCCCTACAATCCAATTTTACATTTTTACATGTGTGTGTGTGTGTGTGTGTGTATGTGTGTGGATCGTCTGTACCCTCTATAACTCAAATACTTTCGTTCAGAAAATTTTGAAACCTTGTATTTCTACCTTATTCTAATATGGAAAGAAGCCATTAGATTTTGGTGTTAATTAGATAATCGGCAATAGCTATTTGTGTATTAAGAGCACAAAATAAGACATTGTCGATTGAGATCTCTCGAAATCGAATGTCCATTTGTGCTCGAAACACACACAAGAAGAAAGACAGAAAAGAGCGCAAATGTCTACTTTCTATGTAAACTGTAGAAAAATACCTTTAACTGTTATTTTTTCGAGATTTAAGTTATTATAAAAATTAAAGTTTTTTTAAATTTTCTACACGTTTGCATTAATACGTTGTGTATATATTTTATGGATCAATTTATAAAATTATCTATAATTTTAATCCCGGAGCTTGCGCTTTAAATACATCTCCATGATTACACAGTTCAGATCTGAAATCTTTGTAACTGACAGATATATGTCACTGTCAATAAACTAATCATTTCAAATAACAATAGTAACGTTTTCAAAAGAAAATAGCAAATGGGACAATAATTATGTGGAAAGAACTTAATACAGTTTCCAGCATAAGTAATTATGTAGGAATATAGCTAAGATAATAAAAATATATATCATCACGGCATTTTACCCATTGCTGGGTGAGCCAAACTGCTTAATACACAGATGTCGGTAATAATGATGACATATTTGTACCGTGCGGGCGTTTACCAGGCATCAATTCACGTGAATTTGGGGAATCGGGTTCGATCCCGACCGACGCCAAATATTTTAGAATTTTAAATGGCACAAAATTAACCCCTGGGGTGCAATCTCCACGCCAGCAATCATATTACCCATTGCTGGGTCTGCCAATCTGCTTTGTACACAGATTTCGTTAACGATGATGACATATTTGTACCGTGCGGGCGTTTACCAGGTGTCGCCTCACGAACACTTATTGTTGGCGTGGAGAGTGCACCACAGGGGTTATTTTTGTGCCATTTAAAATTGGAAATATTTGGCGTCGGTCGGGATCGAACCCGGTATTTATATTTAATTTAATTTTAAGTATTTATATGAATAAAAATTAAATTAAACGGGAGGTATTTTGTTGGCCACATCAGATTTTTTATAGTAATATTCCTAATTATTACTTTTAGATATTATTAAATAATTTGTATATTCTGTAATTAGTATTAATTGATGATGTTGTCGGCACTTGGTGGAATATTTTTCAAAGGGTAAAAAATTAATTAAAGCACTTGGTGTTGGCCACGAAATAAATATAATTGTTCAACTAGTTGACTACATGCCATCATCAGGATTGAAAAGTACATTATTCTTAACCTACCTTAAATATTGTGCAAATACAAATTTCTAGGAATTAAAGACAACTAGGAAACTACAGAGCTGAAATTATCGTACTGCTTTTATTGATTGAGGCTTATAAGGATATAAATGATTTATGATTGTAGTATGTCAGTTTTGGTGTTTGATCCCTTCTCAAGCTGCATGAATTTGCAATTGGAAACCTTACTACTAACCACGGTTTGCGTTTGACATACTAATCTTCTGTGAATATGAACCCATTATAAACTACATAGGCTTGTGATATAGGGTCAGTAGGGGATAGAATATAGGGTGTAAATAATATCGGAAATTATTTCCGATATTATTTACACCCTTGTCTAGTTTGAAACTACATAGAAATGAATAAATAGTTAATTTGTCACCAGGAGTGTGGAATTTACTTGTCGAGGAAAATAAACCACATGGAATTAGAAAATCACTAAATTTAAAATGAAAAATTATGATATTTGTCCATAATTACTAGCTATCATTCTGACGCGGGCCTCCATATCTGCTTGTCAAAGTCAACAAAATCACATGACTACTCGTGCCCTATTATATTTAACATTTCTTGTATACCTACACCTACACTCTACACCAAAAATTCTACATACATCTATTCTTTATATTTAGATTTTTACCTCCCGCTACCCTTGGTAAGGGAGGTATAGGGATCGTGCTAAAAATCGCATATCGAGATTTTGGTAAATGACCACGTTATAAGGTCCCTAGAATCCATTTTTAACATTTTCACGATGATGTCTGTGTGTATGTGTATGTGTGTGGATCCTGTATACGCTCTAACTCAAATACTATCATTCAGAAAGTTTTGAAACCATGTATTTCTACCTTATTCTAATATGGAAATATCTGATTAGATTTTGGTGGCAATCGGATAACCAGAAATGGCAGTTTACTTGAAGCTCAAGATAGTTTTTCTTCAAAAAATACCTTTAAATGTATTTTTTTCTCAATTTGTTATTATAAAAATTAAAGATTATTCCATTTTCTACAAGTTTGCTTTAATACCTTTTCTATATATTGTATGGATAAATTTATAAAGTAATATAAAAATTATATACATAGGTAAATGGTGGGAGGTACTGTGTTGGTCACATCAGATTTTTTAATTTTAAATTCATTCTATGAAGAATTTTTATCTTACTCTTTTAATTTCTGAAATGTTTCCAATTCATAGTCGGGATTGACAGTATTTTTGAAGGGTATATGTAATATACCTATAATTTTAAATATTTAACTATTAATACAGTAAGCATTTAAATTTTTCATTTAGTTTCCATGACATTATTTAGGCTGTGAGATTTATTACAACAGATTATTATATACCTTATATTTCTTTATCTCTAAATCTATAAAATATATAATAAAATATTTATATGTACCAGATAGAGAATTTACTCTTCTTTAATACTAGTAAGATCAAAAAATTTCAAAAAATAATGTTTAGAAGATTTTTTTTAAGAATCTGCTACTTCCGGTTGTCCAATTATTACCAAAACCTTTCAGCTCTTCCTATGTCCGATTGATTTAAGAAATCGTCCTGCAACCTCCCCACACACACAGACATATAATAAAAAAAAAAATTCATCACGGCATATTACCCATTGCTGGGTGTGCCAATCTGCTTTGTACACAGATATCGGTAATGATGTAATATTTGTACCGACAGGGGTCAATTTTGTGCCATTAAAATTCGTAGTGCCTGAGTGTCTGGTCGCAAATCTGGGGACCCGGGTTCGATCCCGACCGACGCCAAAAATTATTTCGAATTACACACAGACATCATCGTAAAAATATTAAATCGGATTGTAGGGACCTTAAAACGTGCTTAATCATTAAAATCTGGATATGCGATTTTTAGCATGAATCCAATACCTCTCTTAGCGAGAGGTAAAAATATAAAATATCTAAACAACGAATATAATATAAAGCAAATTACCTGAACATTAGCAACTGTAATAGCTCTTTTGATAATTTTTATTTCCTTCACTCCTCCTCTATTTACATCTGGTATAAAAAACCCTTCCTCAAACGCCATCAGGTATCTCCTTATAGTTTTCTTGTTTGCCAAAAATATCATCATTTTCAAACATCCTTAAACAAAGTTCAACGTAAACTTTTCAAACAATTCCCATTAAAATTTACCCATGAAGTGCGACATCCAATAACATAACACAAACGACATTACATCCAAGTCTTTCCTATTTTGGAACGCCGCTAGAAATTCACACACAGTAAATAAAAGGAAAGAAAACATAATAAATGCCAAAGAGTAAACATTGTAGAGAATGCGAAGAAACGGATTCTCGATGTCGAATATGTTTATGCCGATTAAGCGTAGAACTGTTAAGTGAAATGAAAAGTAATCTTTGGGAGCTTTCTCATTCTTCTCGGCCATTTTTCTGAAGAAAGTGATGTGTGAAAAAAGTTCAAATATTTGTGCTTTTATATAGAGGAGGCTATAAATTTTTAATAGACCAACGCTTCTCAACAATCGAAAGTATTGTACTCGTATCAATAAACAAGAAATATGGTCTATTTCTTGTTTTAATTCTTACATAATTGCAGAATTTTTTATGACCTTGTTTTAAATTAATAGTTGTGTTATAAGGTCTAACAAAAATATATTTGTATCTAATAAACTGTGAAGTAATTCGGAAAATCGTAATTTTAGCCTACAAATTCATAACCTTTACTAATCGTTTAGATTTTAGAATTTTAGGTCTGAAAAAAAATACTAAATTAGTAAAATTATAAGTACTGTAATAGTATTTTATGTATCTAGGACAAAAAGTGAATTTTTAAGGTATGAGCAAGTTGTTTACGGTCTCGGCTACAAAGACACTTTTTGTCTGAGATACGTACATAATTTTGTCATACTGGTTTCTAGTTATTGAATTATTAAAAGACATATGTAGCAATTTGTAACAGTATGAGTTTTGTGTAAATAGGCTAAGTGAAAATCCTAGCAAAATTTTAATGCCGCATAAATAAAGAATACAGTATAGATCTAGATCTATAAAATTATATTTTAAAATTCTAGGACTTTAATGTTTCACTTTTTGTTTTATAAATCGTTTAAAAAACGTTACATTAGAAACCAGTATGACATAATTTTTACCTTCCGTCACCTTTAGGTAAGGAAGGTATTGTCTTTGGTCAAAAAATTCAATGATGAGTTTTTAGTGAATAAGGATGTTTTAAGGTCCCTATAATACGATTTTACCATTTTTACGATGATGTCTATGTATGTATGTGTGTATGTATATGTGTATCTGTGTGTGTGTGTGTGTGTGTGTGTGTGTGTGTGTGTGTGTGTGTAACGAAAGTTTCTGATCGCATAACTTCAATACCACGATTCCAAAAATTATATTTTTTTCGTATTCCTCAAGTTTACATCCAGAGGAACAACTGATTAGATTTTGGTTATAATTGGTGAACCAGAAGTAGCCTCATTTGAAGATTTAACAGTTAAATTTGATTTATTGACATTTAACGTTATTATAACTTAAAGAATATATTATTCTCCATACGATTTAATTGCATTTTATACTTCATATTCCATAGATATAGAGTTAAAAAATTTGAAAGAAATTAAATTTTATAAATCAGCCAGCTATGCAAAACATGGAAACTACTAATATATTCATATAATTCAAATTGACAGATGTCAGTATAAATAAAAAGTAAATTAATGTGGCAGAGATTAGGATGTTGAAGTAGATGTTGGGGAAGACAAGCAAATAACTCTAGTGTTACAAGTTTCTAGAAAGATACAAGCAAGATGATTACATTGGTTTGAAAATGTCATGAGGAGAAATGAAGAATATATTGGATGAAGAATGAATAGCTTAGTAATAGAAGGTTGAAGAAACTGAGAAAGACCATAGATGAGATGGAAGGACTGAATTGCGGAAGACTTGAGAGAAAATGAACTGGATGAAAACGACACGTAAAACAGAAATAAGTGAAATAGCGACCCCTAACGAATGGGAAAAGCTAAAGAAGAAGAATATGTCAGTGTCAAGAATAATTTGCATAGTTTATGAAATAATTTTACTGAAAATTTAGAATGTATGTATGGAATTTATACATAATACATAGGATTGACGGAAGATATTGTGCTGGCCACATCAGATTTTTTATTGAAGTATTAACATGTTTGGAATCACAGGAATAGAGTGTCCCTGTTTACGAACTAATTTGTAAGTTTTTACTGCTGACTTGGCGTCTATATAATTTCTTAAAAATACATAACGACCAGTGATTTGTATATGTGGGTAACTACTTTTAAATTACTGGTGTCTATTGTACTGGAAAACCGGCCAACTGCTTATATTTCTTGCATGTGCGTAATCGTCTTGTTCTTTTTACACTTAATACTTCTGACTTCTGCTACTGCTAGAATAGTAGTTATTATAATTTTTAACTTAACTTGTCAAATTACAGAGAATATTTAAGTAAATTGCTTTGTTTTTCTTGAAACATTCAAGAAAATATAAATTTAATTTGCTACACAACATTTATTCATGTAAAACTGAAACTAATATTATGTTAATTGTAAGCAACGTAAGAATAGATAGAAACTTATAGTTTTATTACGTAAGTTAATTTCTTTGACTTCTATTTCGACTACAATAGCGAAAACCGCTTATGGTGAACTTATAGCAATAGAAAATAGGTTTTACTTACAAGCTCTTTCGGTTCACAATTGCTTACACAACGACTACTCGTAGCTCTTATGGTTCTCGAGATCCCAATACATTCTTACCTTAAATAGGACAACCTGTATTGGTACATATTTGATAAAATTATTTATGAATTTCTTGGTATTTCTTGACTGTTGGTATGACGTTAAGGTTAAAGATAAATAATTGGAGTTGCAGTTTTGGTGAAAAATGTTTATTAAGATTTCATCAAAATAAATTCAGGAATGTTAAGTAGATGAAATCTTAATAAACATTTTTCACCAAGACTGCAACTCCAATTATTTATCTTTAACCTTAAAAATATTTATATAAAATACTACATTACATAAATATATATTCTTCTAGTATATCTACAGCCATGTAGTTTTATTTATCGCGTTAAATTATATATTTTTCTTTTGTTGTTCATTTTATATTTCTGGTCACTTCTTTGTTGTTTGTCTCTGAATAATTATCTTTTATTACTACATTATTTTTTTATTCTTGCGCTCCATGAAAGTAAAATAACAATTAAACAGCAATTGAAAACTGTATGTCTATAATCTTGTGAATATTTTTTTCTTTGCTGTATCTAATGGAAAATTTCAATCTCTATTAATATTTCTGTTCATTCTGGTTGAATTCTCAGCTTTGATGTTTATTTATATATTTATTTGTTTTAAAAGGTCTCTTTTCTTTATTCCCTTTCATATTAAATACAAAGAGCATAGGAAATAAATAAATCTTAGACATAATTCATATTTCGTTATAGATAATAAGAAACATGTCGAATAATATGGTAAAAGTAGATATTGTAACATTCACATATACAGTGTGTTTGAAAAAGTGGTTACACCCTGTTTTCTCGCTTATTATTACAGATACATATATTGCTTATAGGACATGATTTAATCAGTGCAATATTTGTGATTGAAATGTGTATAAACTGTAATTTTAGAGCTTCCGGTATAACCGGAAGTGACATCAACTTTGTGAATTTAAATACAACCTATACTATTTTTTTATAAATTTGGATTGAATTTTTTGTCCTCTTTCCGACAATACTAAATTTATTAGTGTTAACGTTATTCATTTGTTAAAAATAATTATTTTCTTTTGCACGATTTTTATCGTTGAGTTGTAATTTAATACTTATGTGAGAGGGCTATGACAGTAATTGTTTTCATGATATTATGTTAATAAATTCATTTATTTTTAATTTAACGAATATGAAATAAGAAATTTACAACAAAACATTTATTCATCATGTCCCCCATTTACATTAATACATTTTAAAGTATGTTTTCTTAATTCACTCATAACATTATTAAATTCTTCAGCCGCTTCTCTAAAACTTCAGTTATTAACCTTCAACTAATAATACTATCTTCACTTTGTCTTCTACAGTCAGTACCAATGTAATAAAATACTTTCGTTAATTGCTGTCATAGCACTCTCACATAAGTATTAAATTACATCTCAACGATAAAAATCGTGCAAAAGAAAATAATTATTTTTAACAAATGAATAACGTTAACACTAATAAATTTAGTATAGTCGGAAAGACGACAAAAAATGCAATCCAAATTTATAAAAAAATAGTATAGGTTGTATTTAAATTCACAAAGTTGATGTCACTTCCGGTTATACCGAAAGCTCTACAATTACAATTTTTACACATTTCAATCACAAATATTGCACTGATTAAATCATGTCCTATAAGCAATATGTGTATCTGTAATAATAAGCGAGAAAACAGGCTGTAACCACTTTCTCAAACACACTGTATTTATTTGGGTGAAATGTAAAAATCGTATATAATATACAGGTGTTATATTTTAGTAGACCCAGCAAATATCTCGCTTATTTATTAAGTTAGTAATTTCTTTCATATAACATTCTAACACGGGCCTTTATATTTGCTTGCCAAGGCCAACAAAATCACATGACTGCTCGCGCCCTATGCAACATAAAATGAAAATGGTGAGAGGTATTGTGCTGGCCACAACAGATTTTTTGTGTAATTTTTCATATTCACGAATAAATGGTCCTGTTCTATTATCTTGAAACATACGCATATAGCTCTTTAACGAAGCGTTGTCGTACTAATTCTGTTCTGAATTTAATATTCTAATAGTCTCAAATTTATCTCATTACCTTGAGACACCTTATTAATACAGTATATTCAATGTGAACAAGCTAAACAATACAATCCTCACTGAAACCGATGTTTTTGTAATGAAACGTTAATTATTATAATATAAATATTGTTAACGGGCCCATATTCATTAATTAATATTTATAAGAATACGAGATAATTAATTTTTGCTTTTGCTTGTGAACGTTGAGCGGTTTAGCATTCTAATCCGATCTGCACTTCCTACTAATAAATTACTTGGAGTGCTCCATGCTCGCGGCCGCGGTTTCCTCCCACGACTGCGTACACTCTACACAATTTTATCGCGTGTGCACTAGGATATATATTTAATGTCAAAAGATATTTTTAAATTAAGATGATTCCCGTTTTAATATAATTTATTTATATGAATTATACTCCTGTAATATGAATAACTCCCATATGTGGAAAATATATGAACTCTGTCAATATTTTTTGCACATGTCATAATTTTCTAATTTAAATTGCACATATATCATGTATACCATATTTTTTCTTCGCTCTATGTATATATTTAAATTATGTATGATTTTTGTTTTATTTTCTATGGCTGATTTATGAAATATAATTCCTTTATAATTCTTTAACTATATATCCATTGAATATGAAGTATAAAATTCAATTAAATCGTGTAGATAATAGTATATTCTTTAATATTTATAATAATATTAAGTGTCAAAAAATGATTTAACGTTGTTTCTTCCAAGAAAAACTGTTAAAAACCTTCAAATGAATATACTTCCGGTTGGCTAATTATAACCAAAATCTAATAGCCTCTTCTTTTGGATGTAAACTTGATGAATACGAAAAAATTATAATTTTGGACTTATTACGTATTGCACTCATCCTGTATACAATTATATAGAAACATATTTAGTACCCTCTGTTGGCACCCTCGTTACATGCAGGGTAGCTTATAGTGTCCTCTGCTGCCACTCGGACTCATTTGGAATTCGGATGGGTCGATTTTTATTAAAAACTGACTCGTATGGGATTCGAACTCTGTCCCACACGCAAAAACCTTGTGATGCCAGACGAGCACTCTTTACCGTACGACCACAGATGACCGAGCAAAATATTAGTTTGTTATTTATGAGATTCAGAATATAATTTAATTTTGTTAAAATTCTCCTTTCTTTTCTGCCTCCAATTTTTATTTTACATTCAGTGATTCTGCTCAAAAAAATCTGATGTGGACACCACACGACTTCCTTGTACGATTATTAAACTATACATATTTTTTTAATAACTAAATTACAAAGTATTAATTTTAACTTCAAAACGGTAAGATATATAGCGACCATATTTGATTACAACAAAGAAATATTTGATTACAACAATGAATATGACTAATTTCACAATAAAAATATAATATTTGTTATTGTACGAATCATAAAATGGCACGTATTTAACGTAATTTGACATGAACTTTTTTTTTCTAATCCATAGCAAGCTTTATTACAAAAACAAAAAGTACATAATTTTTAAATTTACATATCTCGCTTATACAAAGGGCTAATTTAATAATACTTGATGTGCTAGACGCAGAAATTAATTCTCTAAAACTTTTATTTGAAGCATTTATTTCTAAAATCAAAATAAAATCATTTTATTCAAGAAAAACTGTTAACAACTTCAAGTAATGTACCATTTCCGGTTAGCCTATTTTAATCAAAATCTATTACGTTATTTCGATTAATATAAAAATCTTGTATACCAAATTTGAAAAGTTTTGGATTATATTTTAAAGCAGTTTTTCATTAAAAGCTATTATAGGCTTCATGTGAAGTGCCACTTCTAGAAATTGTGTAATAACCTGAAAGGGAGGTGCACAACTAGATGTTATAGAAGTTCTAAATACAAAATTTCAACTTTCTACGGCTTATCGTTTTTGAGTTATGCGAGATACGTACGTACGTACAGACGTCACGACGAAATTAGTCAAAATGGATTCAGGGATGATCAAAATGGATATTTTCGCTGAAATCTGAAAACCGAAATTTTTCGCGATTACGTACAAGGAAGTAAAAATATGAAATTATCTTCATTTCGTTAAACATCCATTCCGCATAATATATAATATCTACAATTCTTACACTGTTAATATTATTTACGCGCATTGTGTACATTTGACATCATTTTTACCTCTCGCTAAGAGAGGTATTGCATTCATGCTAAAAATCGCATATCCAGATTTTATTGAATAAGCACGTTTTAAGGTCTCTACAATCCGATTTTAACATTTTTACGATGATGTCTGTGTGTGTGTGTGTGTGTGTGTGTGTGTGTGTGGATGTGTGTGTGTGTGTGTGTGTGTGTATGTGTGTAAGTGTGTGGGATGTTGGAAGGACGGTTACTCAAAAACTATAAGACTTTAAATTTGTTTAGCTACGTATTTCCCAATCGGACATTCATGGGAAGATCTGAAAAGGTTTTGGTAACAATTGGACAACCGGAAGTAGAAGATTCTTGAAAAAAAATCTTCTAAATATTATTTTCTGAAATTTTTTCTTGGTAATATTAAAGAAAATTAAATTCTCTATCTGATACATTTAAATATTTTATTATATATTCCATAGATTTAGAGATAAAAGAAGTATAATATATAAAATAATCTGTTGTAATAAATTTGACAGCCGAAAGAATGCCATGAAAAATAGTTGATAATTTAAATTATTTGTAACTGACAGATAAATGTCAGTGTCAGAAATAATGAGTAATGAATTAAAAATGTACTTGGAGAATCCCTTAGTTCTTGATCTGTGACTATTATGGAGATGACAAGTCTAGGTTGAAGGACATAAATTTGTTTCAAACATTATGGGACAATGTACACCAGTACTGTAGACTAGAGTAACTTTGAATTGCGAAAAAGCTATCAAATTCTTCTCAAGTAAGTTGTAAATATTGACAAAATCGGAGTGCAATCTATCCGTCACTTTATTAAAGGGAATTAAGGTTATTTAGATATAATAAGTATGAAAAAATAAAATGTAAAAGAAGATATATAAGAATAGATGCACAATCCAGATATATACATTTTAGACCGCCCAAAATTAATGTTTTTACTAGAAGAATATGAAGAGAAAGTAAACAAAGTTGTTCGAATTGAAAATTGCTGTTACCAGCCTAATATTTATATATGGTAAACTCTACTTTGTAATTTATTGAAACATAATTTATGGTAAAATATCTTCATGTTGAGACATGCTATTATTGAATAATAAAGAAGTTTATACGTCATAGATTTATATGAATATATTATTTGTATTTATAAAAATAATCTTTGCTTTATGCATACAGCCAGGTAAAATATACGGCGAGAGGTTATGTGCTGGCCACATCAGATTTTTTACGTAGTTTACGTATGTATGTAAACTACTATAGATTACGCATAGCCGCACAACCCTGAAATTGGTACAGAACATGAGTCATTGCAACAAGAATGTAGAAGTAGTCAATGACAGGTAATATAAACCACTGAAAGCGCGGACATAAAATCGATTGCGTTTAGTATCTGTTAAGCTAAAATCAAAATATTTTTCCAGATTAAAGGATATCTTTACAAAGAAAGTACAAGGTATAAATCTAGTTGAAGGCGTTGAGAGAATCATAAGCATAGCGCGTCCCTCTTCCTCAATTTCCTCTTGTAATGAGAGTCGTAACTCCAGAGATAAACCGCAGATGTATGTCTGTGTTCGCAGTTTGTTAGAAAGTGCTACAATCGCGAACTGCCAGCACTGGCTCAACAGCTCAACACCGACACGCTCTTCGGATATTCTAAAATATTTCACGTCATAAAACTTTCATCCTCTCATTTATACGTGCTGCAATTTGAATTTTCAAACTATTTCACAGTCATTTCTTTGAGTGTCACTAAAATATTTCCATTCTAGTGTTTTACATTCATCGTAAAGTTATATTATCTTTGTTCAACTTTACTGATTTCCAAAAATAACATCTACAAACTCAAATCAATAAAAATGGTTACATTTTCATAATTTTATTTTTTTGTTTTGTATGTATGTGAGTATAATTATCAGTTATATAACACAAGTGAGATGTGTTCTATATTTTAAAAATATATAAAAAATGATATCTACATATTTAAAATAAACTGTTGTGACCTGCACAATACCTCTCGCCACTTCCTTTTTTGGTTAAATTAGTATAGGGCAAGAGTAGTCCTGTGACATTGTTGTACATAGTTGTTAAATGTCAGAATTTTTCATTAACTATTTCAAGATTTTCTAAATTCACGTAGTTAATTTGTTACCAAGAGTGTGGAATTTACTTGTCGAGGAAAATAAACCACATGAAATTGGCAAATCACTTAATTTAGAATTAAAAATTATATTTGACATCTATGTACAAAATTACTAGCTATCATTCTGATACAAGCTCCCATATCTGCTTGTCAAAGCTAAGAATGCACATGACTGCTCGCGCCGTAATGTATTTAACATTTTTTGTATACCTACACTCTACACCAAAAATTCTACTTATATCTATTCTTCATATTTAGATTTTTAATTTTAAATTCATTCTATGAAGAATTTTTTCGAAATGTTTCCAATTCATTGCCAGATTTGACAGTATTTTTGAAGGGTCTATGTAACATACCTATTATTTTAAATAATAATACAATAAGAAATAATATAATGTATGTACTTCCCAGAAAAAATCTGTCAGTTACAAACAAGTTAATTTATTGGTTTCCATGACATTATTTGGGCTGTAAGATTTATTACAATAGATTATTATATAACTTATATTTCTTTATCTCTAAATCTATAAAAGATATAATAAAATATTTATATGTGTCAGATAGAGAATTTATTCTTCTAATACCAACAAGAACAAAATTTTTTTTTAAGAATCTGCTACTTCCAATTCTCCAATTATTACCAAAACCTTTGCAGCTCTTCCCAGTAATGTCCGATTGAGAAATACGTAGTTTAACAGATATTAAGTATTATAGTTTTTAATAAATCGACCTCCCCCCTTACACACACACACACACGTATGTACTTTTGCTGAACTTGTGTACTTTTGATTACCGGTAGTAAATAAATAACCGTGAAGGAAGACTATTTTATTCTTTTCTTATTCTTATATATAAAATTATATAATTATAAAATTTTGGAATAGTGGTATTGAAGTTATGCGATGCGTCTGTTTCTTCCACCTTCTACTAAGCCATTCACTCTTCTTCAAACATATTTTTCATCCCTCCTCATGACATATTTAAACCAATGTAATCGTCTCTCTTGTTTTCTAGAAATTTTTAATAGTCGTTATTTCCTTTATTCTTTCATTGCTAACCGTATCTTTCCGTGTATTCCCCAACATCCATCTCAACATCCTCATCTCTGCCACATAAATTGCAATTAGATCGTATAGATAATAGAATAATCTATAATATTTACAATAACATTAAATGTGTAAATAATATTTAGCAGTGTTTTTTCAAGAAAAACTGTTAAAATTTTCAAATGAGGGTACTTCTGGTTGGCCAATTATAACCAAAATCTAATCAAGTCTGCATATAGATGTAAGGCAGAGGAATACGTACGGATTATAATTTTTGGAATTCTAGTATTGGAGATATCGCAGTCAGACACACACGCACACACACACACACACATAAAGACATCATCGTAAAAATAGTAAAATCGTATTGTACAGACCTTAAAACGTGCCTATTCTTTGAAAACTCACCACAGAATTTTTTGACCAAAGACAATACCTTCCTTACCTAGAGGTGACGCAACTTAAAAAGGATAAAACCAACAATTGTACCTATACTTCAGTTATTCATCGACAGATTTTAATCTGAAAATATATATATTGTGCGTGTGATATTGCGGTTCGTGCGTTTTTCTTCGCGGTAAATTCCTAGCGTTCTAGACAATTCATTGGCACTTGACTTACCAATTTGTTCTCTGCTCACGTACATAAACTTATTATGCAGTACTTAGATAAACACGTCCTCTACAACATTTTACACATCGCATTATCTAGCTAGACCAATGGTGTAAATTACTGAACGGCTCATTGACAGGACATTTACTAGGATAGCGCCGTTTAAGAGCTTTCTATGGCGAGTACCGTTCACACTAATGACCAAAATTCATGCATCCTTTTCAGCTTGGTTTACACTACGGTATAAATTCACAGTTTAAGGATATTAACACCGGAAAATATTTTAATGGATGATTTTACTGCAGAGTACACGCAATCTACAAATTGCTGAATAGTAATTAACCATGGGAATTCATAATATTTTTAAAAAATATTACTTTTATATATAAGCTGAATATTACAAGATATTGTACCAACAAAATATGATACAAAGACGATGTATATTATATTTTCACTATTTATTATTATTATTATTATTATTATTATATACAGGATGTTTATTAAACATAGGGCAAAAATTGAAGGGATTATTCCCTTGAAAAGCCGCTTTGTTTCGAAGATACAGGGCGAAAAAATTTTTTGACAATAACAACATTTAATACCAAAAATTGCATGTAAAGTTTCTTTATCTACAAGTACTGTTGAAAATGACTACCTCCAGCTACGATGCAAGAATCCAATCTTCTTCTCATTGATTGCCGAACTCTTTCAAAAACACCAGGGTCGTTTCTTTTGGAGTTACAGCCAGCAATTATCCAATGACTTAAATCTTCCAAATTTGCCAATGGAGTAGCATATACTAATGATTTTAGATGGCCCCATAGGAAAAAATCGTTGAATGTACAACCGCCTAACTTGTAATGAATTGCCATCAGCAAGTCCGTAAATGAAATGCATGTCAGTCATCTCGGCGTTCGTATAGCTATTCATGATAAGAGGACTTCACTAACAAAAGTTTAGTATTATAGACAGAAATTCACGTCAAACAGCCAAACGTCTCAACAAATTTGACACATAACTTGCCTGGTCTTACTAGATTAATAATTTGAAAAATATCAAAATTGGTTTTGTCGAATTTTTTTTCGCCATGTATCTTCGAAACAAAGCGACTTTTCAAAAATCATCAAAGGACAAAATCATCTTAGAATGGTCCAGGGAATAATCCCTTCAGTTTTTGCCCTATGTTTAATAAACACCCTGTATACATACATTATTTTTACCTTTCGTCACCTTTAGGTAAGAAAAGTATTGTCTTTGGTCAAAAAATTTTTAAGGAAAAAGCATGTTTTAGGGTCCCTATAATACGATTTTACTATTTTTACAATGATGTCTGTATGCATGTATGTCTGTGTGTGTTCCTAAATTTGCATCCAGAAGAACAAGTGATTAGATTTTGATCATAATTGGTTAACCGATTTTAAAAGTTAAATATGATTTATTGACATTTAACGATATTATCACTTAAAGAATATATTATTCTCTATACGATTTGATTGCATTTTATACTACATATTCAGTAGATATAGAGTTAAAGACTTATAACGATATTATTATCAGCCAGCTATGCTAGTCATGGAAACTGCTAATATATTCAGATAATTCAAATTGACATGTCAGTATCAATGAAAACTAAATGAATGTGCCAGAATTGAGCATATTGAAGTAGATGTTGGGGGAGACACGGAAAGATACAAGAAGGTAATAACTCTAGTGTTACAAGTTTCCAGAAAGATACAAGAGAGACGATTACATTTGTTTGAACATGTCATGAGGAGAGATGAAGAATGTATTCGAAGAAGAATGAATAGCTTAGTAATAGAAGGTTGAAGAAACAGAGGAAGACCAAAGATAAGATGGAAGGACTGTATTGCGGAAGACTTCAGAGAAAAGGAACTGAATGAGAACGATACGTAAAACAGAAATAAGTGGACGAAGAAAATAAAAAATAGCGACCCCTAACGAATGGGAAAAGCTAAAGAAGAAGAAGATGTCAGTGTCAAGTGCAATTTTCTTAGTTTATGAAATAATTTTACTGAAAATATAGGATCTTTTGAAAGAAAATTTATGTATGAAATTTGAACATAATACATATCTAGACATCTTTAAAATTTTACTGTACGTATTTCAATCGTGTACAAAGAATGGTTCCACATTTTTTAGTGGGGTAAAAACGTACCCCATACGGTATTCCGTGTAACTTCTTAAGCACGGTTCGATGAATGTTAAGTTAGTTGTAACTCCGAAATGAATATGGTGTACATTTTTAATTTGTTTACAACGTTTGGATTAAGCAAAAACTACTGCTATACAGCAAAAAATAACAAAAAATGAGCAAAATATGATAGTACCAAAACAAGTTAGTTGTAACTCTGGCGTAAAGATGGTGTCCCAACTTCACGGACCCGTTTCATACTACATTAAACGTGTTCTCGTTGCTGTAATGTAACAGGTCGCGAATTTTATTCTCTATTCATTCCGTGAAGGTATTTTACGTACAGTAAAAATCCCGTAAACTGTACTTTATGATTAATGATGAGTGAAGTGTAAAGAAAAATGTGTACAAGAGTAATTACATTTTTTTGTTTTTGTAACACCTGAACTATGCACTAACTTATTTAAGCTTAAGGTTAATAGGAAGTTTATGCAATAATGCAAATATTGGTATACTGCCAAATAATTATCTACCCATATTGTTTATATTTTTGTAATAATAATAATAACTTTATTTTTGGAATTTAAAAATATACATCTTAATATAATTGAGGAGCTTTTGCTATACTTTGGTTCACGAAAGATGACAATTCATGGTCACTTGTTCGAAGAAAGAATACACAGCATTTTATACAGTAGTAACTTAGCAACATTTCAAGTTAGAAAGAGATAGATTATTTGACGTTTATGTTGTATGACAGATATACGTAAATGGTGACATTACTTTCCAACACTTTACAAATAATAATGACGTATGTCCTAGAGTTACAGATATCTAATTATCTACTGCACTGCCATCTGTCCTAATAGTTACCCAGCGACGTTGACATTTAAATCAAATTATTATTCCATGGTTTTTGTCAAGTTTTTGGGTTTTGAAAATACATAGGTGAAGAGCATAAATCTTTTAAAAGGCGTTATTTAAAAAGAAACATAATTTACATATAAATTACACTTATTTATTTCAGTTAAAATGTATCCATAAATATTTCATGTTGCACGTCTATGTATACAAAATGCAGTGAAGTTATCTGCTAATATTATACCATACGGTTAATAAATGACCTTGAATTGTCATCTTTCGTGAATCAAACTATAAACAACCTTACTCTATTTTTACCTTCCGTCACCTTTAAGGTAAGGAAGGTATTTTTTGCTCAAAGTATTCATTGGTGAGTTTTTAGTGAATAAGCATGTTTTTGACAATATCTCGTGTCAAATTGATATTTAATTAAATATTTTAAAATTGATATAGGTACATATCTTTGTTCGTAGCCTGCTCCGAGTTGTTTTTTTAACACACTGAACAAAATGGATAGATTCGACGGAAGGTAATATGCTGGCCACATCAGATTTTTTCTTTAAATCCAGATTTTAGTGATAAGCACTTTTTAAGGTTCCTAGAATCCGATTATATCATTTTTACGATGATGTCTGTGTGTGTGTTTGTGTGTGTGTGTGTGTTATTACAAATAATAAATATAATTAAATTCTTAATCTGATACATTTAAAAAAATCTGTTGTGGCCAGCACAATACCTCTCGCCACTTCCTTTTTTGGTTACATAAGTATAGGGCGCGAACAGTCATGTTACATTGTTGGCCTTGACAAGTAGATGTGGGGGCCCGTTTCAGAATGATAATTAGTCAGTATGTTTCATTCAGAATTTCAAGATTTTCTAAATACACGTAGTTAATTTGTCACCAGGAGTGTGGAATTTACTTGTCGAGGAAAATAAACCATATGGAATTGGAAAATCACTAAATTTAGAATGAGAAATTATGATACATCTATATACATAATTACTAGCTATCATTCTGACATGAGTCCCCATATCTGCTTGTCAAGGCGCCCTATTGTATTTAACATTTCTTGTATACCTACATTCTACACCAAAAATTGTACTTACATATATCTATTCCTTATATTTAGATTGTTTAATTTTAAATTCATTATATGAAGAAATTTTGTCCTCTTCTAATTTTTCGAAATGTTTCCAATTCATTGTCAGGATTGACTGAATTTTTGAAGGATATATGTAATAGACCTATAATCTTAAATATTTAACTACTAATACATTAAGAAATAATATAATGTATATGTACTTCCCAGAAAAACTCTTTAGTAATATCTATGAATTTCTGACACTGACATTTATCTGTCAGTTACAAACAGTTCAACTGGTCAACTATTTTCCATGGCATCCTTTCGGCTGTAAAATTTATTATAACGTTATTTTATTTATTATATTTCTTTTATCTCTAAATCCATAGAATATATAATAAAATATTTAAATGTATCAGATAAAGAATTTAATTTTCTTTAATATTACCACGAAAAATTTTCAAAAAATAATATTTAGAAGATTTTTTTTCAAGAATCTTCTACTTCCGGTTGTCCAATTATTACCAAAACCTTTTCAGATCTTCCCATGTATGTCTGATTGGGAAATACGTTGTTAAACAAATTTTAAGTCTTATAGTTTTTGAGTAACCGTCCTTCCAACATCCACACACACACACACACAGACATCATCGTAAAAATGTTAAAATCGGATTGTAGGGACCTTAAAACGTGCTTATTCAATAAAATCTGGATATGCGATTTTTAGCATGAATGCAATACCTCTCTTAGCGAGAGGTAAAAATTATATCTTTTATAGGTTTACAGATATAGTATATAATAATACAGAATAATCAGATGTAATAAACCTCGTAACCCAAAAAACAACTGAGATATTTAAATGTTTGTAATTGACAGATAAATATGTATGTATGTAAAATTATAGGTACAGTAAAATTGTTAAAAGATGTCCAATCAAGGGCATCTGTATCACGAACGAATTAACAAATAAGCATACATTTATCTCTTTCTTTTGCAAAGGCTATAAGAGTGTGCGATAAGGATGAATATAACACGCTTGTCTTTCAAAAATTCATATTGTTTCGACTAAGTTAGGACATTCCACTTTAAAACGATGCTCGTTGTTGATAATACTTCCGCTGTAACGTAAGCTTATTTATTAATTCAGATATATTACCTTGATTCATAGCCGTACGAATAACGTTATTTTCTGTCAGAGTCACTGACACCGACATTGTGTCATTATCTTATTAACTTACCAGTTGACTTATTTTGAAGCCTTTTACTGTAATATATATTTTTATAATAAAAAAAATAACAGTATCTTACGTACCCTTATAAAAAGTAAGTAAACGACACTACTGAATTTGTCATAATGGGCAGAGCAAAAATCTGAATTCATACAATTCATAGACGACCTTGATCAGACATCTTTCAAAAATTTTGCTGTATATTAATATTACATATATCCTTAAGAAATACTGCTAATACCGTCAATGAATTAGAAGAATTTTGAACATATTTGAAGAGTAGAACATAATTCCTCAAAGAACGAAAGAAAAGATACAATTTCAATTATTTGTGTGTACAAGAATTGTTAGTTAGGGCGCAAGCAGTTATGTGACTTTGTTGGCCTTGGCAAGCATATATGAGGATCCGTGCTAGAATGACGGCTAGTAGTTATTTACATAGATGTCACAATTGTCATGTCATAATTTTTCAATCAAAATATTCTGATGGATAAAAATCATGATGTTTTGAATGAAAAATTATGATAGTTGACACCTATGTACATTATTACTAGGTGTCATTCTGGCACGGGCCCCATATCTGCTTGCCAAGGCCAACAAAGTCCCATGACTGCTCGCATCTATGCAACATAAAATGAAAATTGCGAGAGGTATTGTGCTGGTCAAATCAGATTTTTTTATTGCTCTGCTTCAATTACAAATTGTATAATTCTTACAGATGGACTATATAGACATAATATGTGCAAAAATCCGTTAAATTCTCCATTATCTTAAAGGTACAGGTTGATATAATAATTGCCTAATTTATTTACACTCATAATAAATTCTCATCTAACAGTTACAAAAGGCTTTGTTTCATTATAAATGTGTTAGTTTCTTTCAAAAACGTATAATGTTATCAGCGTAGCCTAGACAGCAGCGTGCGAGTAAAGATAATTACTCGCAATTGTGTAGTAACGGATTCCAGAGGTAAATACCTTTAAAACTTGGTAATTTCACTGGTTTCAACTATTTCCGGTGTAGCATTCGGACGGTTCCGCTCGTCTGCTGAAAAAAAAAACAGTTAACCCAACAATGACGTCACAACTCACTGATGACTTGTTTATGTGCGCGGTTTAAAGGTAATTTTACACTTTAAACTTTAACTATACAAGCAAACATCGGATCATTTAATTTGTAGTGCGTAAGAGGACTTACCGAATTTTGAACTCAGTATTATTCATTACTATTATTAAAAACAGTTACACAAAAGAAGAACACAAAATAACACAACCTACAGTAAATTTTTTGATGTCCGATCAAGGTTATCTACGAATTGTATGAATTCAGATTTTGCTCCGCCCATTTTGACAAATTCAGTAGTGTCGTTCGCTTAGTTTTTATGAGGGTACATAAGATACTACTGTTATTTTATTATAATAAAAATCTGTTGTGGCCATCACAATACCTCTCGCTTAGTTGTTTATGAAATAATTTTACTGGAAATTTAGAATCTTTTGCAAGAAAATTTATGTATGGAATTTATGCATAATACACAGGATTGACGGAAGGTATTGTGCCGGCCACATCAGATTTTTTAATTTGCGAATTTCAACAAAATTCTTTTTGATTCATGATCAGTGCATACGCCCTTAAATTTTGTTACATAGGTTGGGTTACACACTGCATACATATAAAAACAGTAGTTCATTTCGAAATACGCAACAGGACAAAAATACTTTTACTACAAATTGTCTGAAGTTATATATGCAAGACAGATGTTTAACTATATGTTACTATGCCCGGACAAATGTTACACTTTAAGGGAATTGGAATAGAAAATATTTTAATTGAATAATTAAAGAAATACGTACAAGAACAACATGAACACAAAACAAACCTTTTTACTAGACGGAACTGTAAAATAATGTCAGTCAACCGTACTATATAACCTACTATTAATTTAACATTCAATCGCAAAATTAGTTTATTCCATGCAAATATTTTTTTCAAATATATGTTTTAGTAATCTACTTTTATATTGGTCAGTGTTTCTTGTATATCTTGTTTCTTTCCAGGAAGCTCTTCATTTACTTCAGTAAATTTAGTTTTTATTTCAACTTTTTCTCGGAAATAGTAATGTTTACGACTTGTTAAATTAATTGAGAATAATTTTTTCCCAACAAAAACAACCTAAATTGCATTTAAAATGTGTGAATAAAAAAGAGAATTATAAATATCTGCTCATTTGCATTCTATGTAATTGAAACAAGTGCAAAAAATACAGACTTTTAATTAAAACATTAATTAATTACAACAAATAACTTTGTATAAAAATTAATTGAAATGCAGCGTTTTTCACAGAAACTAATTATATTTAATTAAATTTCGTTTAAGTTTGAATAAACCCTCCATAAAAACTGAACTAATTGTCTATTTTGACACTGTTTAAGCTTGACTAGAACTAAAAAATAATTGTTACTCATTTTGAATTACCGTCAATAATTTGAACATTATTTATGTATTTATCATCATTTACTTAAACACTAAACAAGTCTACTTAAAAGAAATTAGAATGTTAATTTTCTTTCGAGTAGAAAAATAAACATGTTCATGTATTTAAAAAATCTGATGTGGCCAACACAATACTTCCTGTTTAATTTAATTTTTATTCATGTAAATACTTTAAATTAAATTTGAATACCAGGTTCGATCCCGACCGACGCCAAATATTTCGAATTTTAAATGGCACAAAAATTACCCTGTGGTGCACTCTCCACGCCAGCAATAAGTGCTCGTGAGGTGAAGAAGAAATCTGTGTACAAAGCAAACTGGCAGACCTAGCAATGGGTAATATGCCGTGATGATATATTTATTTTATTTATTTATATACTTTCCTATATTCATTCCTGGCGTGGAGAGCGCACCACAGGGGTCAATTTTGTGCCATTTCATATTCTAAAATATTTGGCGTCGGTCGGAATCGAACCCGTTCCCATTGATGGGTGAGCCTATCTGCTTTGTACGCAGATGTCGATAATTAATGATGACATATTTGTTCCGTGCAGGCATTTACCAGGCGTTACTGTGGTGCACTCTCCACGCCAGCAATGAATATAGGTAAGTATATAAATAAATAAAATAAATATATCATCACGGCATATTACCCATTGCTTGGTCTGCCAATCTGCTTTGTACACAAATTCTTTAACGATGATGACATATTTGTACCGTGCGGGCTTTACCAGATATCACCTCACGAGCACTTACTGCTGGCGTGGAGAGTACACCACAGAGGTAATTTTTGTGCCATTTAAAATTCGAAATATTTGGCGTCGGTCGGGATTGAACCCGGTAATTAAATTTAATTTAATTTTAAGTATTTACATGAATAAAAATTAAATTAAACGGGAGGTATTGTGTTGGCCACATCAGATTTTTATGCATGTTTCGACCTTAATGTTTATGTTAAGTTGTTAGTATCGTTATTATATTTCCGTCACCTTTAGGTACGGAAGGTATTGTCTTTGTTCAAAAAAGTCAATGATGAGTTTTTAGTGAATAAGCATGTTTTACGGCCCATATAATACGATTTTATTATTTTTACGATGATGTATGTGCGTCTGTGTGTGTGTGTGACACACTGAAGTTTACATCCAGAAGAACAAATGATTAGATTTTGGTTATAATTGGTCTACCGGAAGTACCCTCATTTGAAGATTTTAACAGTTTTTCTTGAAAAAACGCAGTTAAATATCATTTATTGACATTTACCGTTATTATAACTTAAAGAATATATTATTCTTTTATTTTCTGTGCAATTTGATTCCATTTTATACTTCATATTTAATAGATATATAAATTCAGTGTATTTTAAATTTTTAATGTATTATTAACAATTCGCCATAATATTACAAACTCGAACAAATTTCGCTTGGAAAACTTTTCTTGTTGAAAGCCTGTGAGAGAATTCAACAACCACAGTCCTAAAGATCGAAGGCCCCGTTGAAGCAACGCAGGACTTGAGATGTTTACGAACATGGTACAAGACACTCGTTGACGATGGGTACATATTTGCCGTACGAGTGGCAACGGCAACAGCAAGAAAAGCAAAGATGTAACCACGGTTCTATGGGTTGTACTAGTCCGGCTGTAAGTTGTAGGTTCTCCATTCTCGGCAATGGCTGCAAATGCTAGGAGGAGAGTCAATGTTCTATGGAGAAGCCAGGTAGTGGAAACTCAAAGAAAGGATAGAATAGTAGACAAGAAATGAAACAACGAGAGAGTATAAAATGTAAATGAGACAAAAATAATGAGTTATAAGAAAACACACATATTCTTATATATTAAATTAAGATGTGAACATTTACGTCAGGATTATACCATAATTTCTAATGCAAATAATTCCACCCAATTCAAATAATGGAATTTATAATTTTTACCTCTCGCTTAAGAGAGGTATTGCATTCATGCTAAAAATCGCATATCCAGATTTTATTGAATAAGCACGTTTTAAGGTCCCTACAATCCGATTTTAACATTTTTACGATGATGTCTGTGTGTGTGTGTGTGTGTGTGTGTGTGTGTGTGTGTGTGTGTGTGTGTGTGTGTGTGTGTGTGGGATGTTGGAAGGACGGTTACTCAAAAACTATAAGACTTAAAATTTATTTAACAACGAATTTCCCAATCGGACATTCATGGGAAGATCTGAAAAGGTTTTGGTAATAATTGGACAACCGGAAGTAGAAGATTCTTGAAAAAAAATCTTCTAAATATTATTTTTTGAAAATTTTTCGTGGTAATATTAAAGAAAATTAAATTCTCTATCTGATACATTTAAATATTTTATTATATATTCCATAGATTTAGAGATAAAAGAAGTATAATATATAAAATAATCTGTTGTAATAAATTTGACAGCCGAAAGAATGCCATGAAAAATAGTTGATAATTTAAATTATTTGTAACTGACAGATAAATGTCAGTGTCAGAAATAATGAGTAATGAAAGAAAAATGTACTTGGAGAATCCCTTAGTTCTTGATCTGTGACTATTATGGAGATGACAAGTCTAGGTTGAAGGACTTAAATTTGTTTCAAACATTATGGGACAATGTACACCAGTACTATAGACTAGAGTAACTTTGAATTGCGAAAAAGCTATCAAATTCTTCTCAAGTAAGTTGTAAATATTGACAAAATTACACATCGATATAAGAATAATCGGAGTGCAATCTATCCGTCACTTTATTAAAGGGAATTAGTGTTATTTAGATATAACATGTATGAAAAAATAAAATGTAAAAGAAGATATGTAAGAATAGATGCACAATCCATATATACATATACCGCCCAAAATTAATGTTTTTACTAGAAGAATATGAAGAGAAAGTAAACAACGTTGTTCGAATTGAAAATTGCAGTTACCAGCCTAATATTTATATATGGTAAACTCTACTTTGTAATTTATTGTAACATAATTTATGGTAAAATATCTTCATGTTGAGACATGCTATTATTGAATAATAAAGAAGTTTATACGCCATAGATTTATATGAATATATTATTTGTATTTATAAAAATATTCTTTGCTTTATGCATACAGCCAGGTAAAATATACGGCGAGAGGTTATGTGCTGGCCACATCAGATTTTTTAATGTGGTAGTCAAAAATATTTTATATAAACTAAGAGGAATTCTCGAACAGAACAAATATACGAAAAAAAATCTGATGTGGCCAGCACATTACTTTCCGTCTATCCTGTGTATTATGTACAAATTCCAATACAAAGAATTTATTTTATCAATAATAGAGTACTTTCATTACCATAGTTACAAAGTGACAGCAATGTATTGAAGCGTTTGTTTTATGAGTAAACATAGGGAATAGTAGTCAGACTTGTCAAACTATCACATTTCAAAATGTTTTTTTATAAAATTGCAGATTAAAACAAATATAAGCCTAAGATAAGTTTCAGATGTATCTGCTGCTATATTTAATCATCGCCCCAGACCCTGCCTACCACCAATTCAATGATTTTTTCTTTGAGGACATTTAAAAAATGTGTACAATAGTGAGAGAATGAACACTGAACAAATAAAAACAGAATTAGTGCAGCCAAGCAAAAAACGAATGCTATTAATTCTTTTTTATAATGATACAACCTTTTTACCTCTCGCTAAGAGAGGTATTGCATTCATGCTAAAAATCGCATATCCAGATTTTATTGAATAAGCACGTTTTAAGGTCCTTACAATCCGATTTTAACATTTTTACGATGATGTCTGTGTGTGTGTGTGTGTGTGTGTGTGGATGTGTGTGTGTGTGTGTGTGTGTGTGTGGGATGTTGGAAGGACGGTTACTCAAAAACTATAAGACTTAAAATTTGTTTAACAACGTATTTCCCAATCGGACATTCCCGGGAAGATCTGAAAAGGTTTTGGTAACAATTGGACAACCGGAAGTAGAAGATTCTTGAAAAAAAATCTTCTAAATATTATTTTTTGAAAATTTTTCTTGATAATATTAAAGAAAAATAAATTCTCTTTCTGATACATTTAAATATTTTTATACATATTTTATAGATTTAGAGATAAAAGGAATATAATATATAAAATAATGTTGTAATTAATTTTACAACCGAAAGGATGCCATGAAAAATTATTTGTAACTGACAGATAAATGTCAGTGTCAGAAATAATGAGTTATGAAAGAAAAATGTATTTGGAGAATCCCTTAATTCTTGATCTGTGACTATTATGGAGATGACAAGTCTAGGTTGAAGGACTTAAATTTGTTTCAAACATTATGGGACAATGTACACCAGTACTGTAGACTAGAGTAACTTTGAATTGCGAAAAAGCTATCAAATTCTTCTCAAGTAAGTTGTAAATATTGACAAAATTACACATCGATATAAGAATAATCGGAGTGCAATCTATCCGTCACTTTATTAAAGGGAATTAAGGTTATTTAGATATAACAAGTATGAAAAAATAAAATGTAAAAGAAGATATATAAGAATAGATGCACAATCCAGATATATACATTTTAGACCGCCCAAAATTAATGTTTTTACTAGAAGAATATGAAGAGAAAGTAAACAAAGTTGTTCGAATTGAAAATTGCAGTTACCAGCCTAATATTTATATATGGTAAACTCTACTTTGTAATTTATTGTAACATAATTTATGGTAAATATCTTCATGTTGAGACATGCTATTATTGAATAATAAAGAAGTTTATACGTCATAGATTTATATGAATATATTATTTGTATTTATAAAAATATTCTTTGCTTTATGCATACAGCCAGGTAAAATATACGGCGAGAGGTTATGTGCTGGCCACATCAGATTTTTTAGTTTTATTTCTGTATATTTATTTAAATATCGACGTTTCGGCAGTATTAACTACTGTCTTCTTCAGGAATGAACAACAAATATAAATAAATAAATAAAAACATTAGGCACAGGTAACCAAGGTGACAATTACAACATTTAATATAGGAAGCCATGTACGACTAAGATCTTCTAGACCGTCACAATGATTGAGATTATTACACTTGGTTTTGAAAATCTCAATGGCTTCTCTAATTAACCTGTTGTTTAGGTGTGTTGGTCTCGCCAGTATTTTTGTTTCTTCGAATTTTATATGGTGGAATTCTTCCAGGGCATGCTCTGCTACTGAAGATTTTTCTGGCTGGTTCAATCTGATCGAACTCTGGTATTCATTCAATCTTGTAGAAATGGTTCTACCAGTCTGGTCAATCTAAACTTTCCCGCAGACACATGGAATCTGGTATATCACTGATGACTGAAGAGGGATGACGTATTTAACTTGTCTCAACATATGGCGAATTTTAATATATGGAGAAAACGAAATTTTCATGTTCTTCTTACGAAGAATTCTACCAATCTTGTCCGTGACATTCTTGACATAAGGAAGTGAAGCAAATAATACATCTCTTTCATTAGCATTGTTAATAGGTCTTTTCGGTTTCAGGCATTTTTCGATAGATGATTTAGAAAAACCATTCATAAAAATATTCTTAATTTCTTTCTTTTTTGAAATATAAGTTCTGAAAGATCTTTTTATAATCTTTTAGGATATTGTTTGGCAGTTAATGGCGCCAATTTTGAGTATTTAATAAGTTAAAATGAAAATTTCTCACTAGTATAATATAGTTCTTAAGTGTATAAACATAAATAAATAATTTCTCGTTTCTTTAATTTATAATTTAATATTTATTTTAGTCTATGTTAATTATCCCTATGTTTACTGATAAAATAAACTCACAGTATAAATTTTCTTGCAAAAGATCCTATATTTCCAGTAAAATTATTTTATAAACAAACTATAGAAATTGCACTTGACATAGACACCTTCTTCTTTAGCTTTATTCATTCGTTAAGGGTCGCTGTTTTTTATTTTCTTCTTCTATTCATTTCTGTTTTGCGTGTCGTCCTCATTCGGTTCTTTTTCTCTCAAGTCTTCCGAATAAAAGAGTAACGTTTTATACGTCAAATTATTAGTATTTATTTTGACAATCATTATTCTGACACTGACGTAATAAAACGTTACGCTTTTGTTCGTCTTTTGTTTGTAAACGAAACGATCGTCACATACACACACACATACGCACACACACACACACACACACGCATACTCATACCTACAGACATCATCGTAAAATTAGTAAATTCGTATTTTAGGGACCCCAAAACGTGCTTATTCATTAGAAACTCACTATCCAAATTTTTGACCAAAGACAATACCTTTCTTACCTAAAAGATGACGGAAGGTAAATATGTCAAAGAAATACGAAGACCTCTTATATCTTGAGATTTATGACATTCAAATAATATAAATAAATATGTCATTACTGCTTATTACCCATTGCTGGGTACGGTAATTTGATTTTTATTCGCATATTTCAGTAAATGATATTTGTAACAAAAAGAAGAAAAGAACGCTTTTCAGTGTTACCTCATACTCAAGGACACTCTTTCATCAGTAAATTTATATGAAAAGTCGTAATGAAAAGAATGTTTACTTGTAATTTGCGTTTCTTTATACCGTTGAGCTTTTGAAAAGGCAATTACGGTACGGTTCAGGAATGATATTAACTGGCTCTGACTCTGGTATGTAAAATTGCAGAAACCACAAGTGAATCTATCCATTATCGACAGAGAAAAGTCTTGTAGAGGCGAATGAAAGTCAGCGTCCTGGTCTCCGTTCGATATTCTCCCAGCATCTTATATCTTACATCTCGCAGTTGTTGTTAACTACGACCGCGGCCTTGCTCTTCGCTATTCGGTTCAAGGAACGGTTATGCAGTATTAAACACGTACGCGTTTACTGTTCATTTACCTGCCACTAAAAACGTCTTTTATTTCTGACGCCATGTCTTTGCATATGTGAATATAATCAATGCCAACATATGGAATTATATTAGGTATTTGATTTTTTTATTTCAAGAAAGGTACTGTAACAGCTTGGACGTTAGCACCTGGTAGAGTTATGTATCACTGTAACATCTGGAGTACCACAAGGCTCTCATCTGGGACCTTTACTGTTTAATTTATTTGTTAATGATATTGCCCATTGCTTCCAATATTCAAATTTCCTGATGTATGCAGATGATTTGAAAATCTTTAAAATTATATCAAGCGTAAATTGCATAGACTTACAAAGGGATTCAGATAAATTCTTCAATTATTGTACATTAAATCATCTATCTCTTAATAACAATAATAGGAGGAGTCTAAGGTTAAAAATATATATAAAACTAAAACAATTACCCCTTAACCTTAAATAATAATATAAGCTAAAAGCTAAATACGTATTTCGAGAACTAAGTTCTCATCATCAGTAGAACAAAACAAAAGTTTAAGCAGAGAAGTTAAGATTACTCAACATGTAAACCATGTCAGAGGTCTAACAATTCTGAGCAAACAAGGGAGAGAACTGGGATTATATAGGGAAAGGAGTCACAGGTGAATGAATACCAATTAAAACTAAGATTTAACGTCCAATGAAATTTAAGATTTAAAATGTCCTATTAAATTTAAGTTTCTATTAAATCGAATAATTTAGAATTTGGTATGGGACCGAAATCTGCGTTCATCAAGTTATTTTTAAATTTATTTATTATTAAGCTCTCGTATGCATCTAAATATCTATCATTATTAATATTCTTTAAAAGTTTAATGTTAGAATTGTTAATTTTGTGATTATTAATGAACATATGTTGAGCCACGCTAGATTTTTCGGGATTACCGCTTTTTAGATGATAAAAATGTTCTTTAAACCGAGTGTCAATTTGCCTTTTAGACCCCAAGACCCTTTATCATTTCACTATAATCTCAATATGATTACTATAAAAAAAATCTGTTGTGGCCAGCACAATACCTTCCGTCAATCCTGTGTATTATGTATAAATTTCATACATAAATTTTCTTGCAAAATATTCTAAATTTCCAGTAAAATTATTTCATAAACAAACTATGAAAATTGCATTTGACACTAACATCTTCTTCTTTAGCTTTCCCCATTCGTTAGGGCTATTTTTTATTTTCTTCTTCCACTCATTTCTGTTTTACGTGTCGTTCTCATTCAGTTCCTTTCTCTCAAGTCTTCCACAATACAGTCCTTCCATATTATCTTTGGTCTTCCTCTGTTTTTTAAACCTTCTATTACTAAGCTATTCATTCTTCATCCAATATATTCTTCATTTCTCCTCATGACATTTTCAAACCAATGTAATCATCTCGCTTGTATCTTTCTAGAAACATGTAACACTAGAGTTATTTCCTTACCTATATTTCCGTCCCCAACATCTACTTGAACATCCTCATCTCTGCCACAGTAATTGATACTGACATCTGTCAATTTGAATTATATGAATATATTAGCAGTTTCCATGTTTAGTATAGCTGGCTGAATTATAAAATTTAATATCTTTATAATTCTTTAACTCTGCATCTATTGAATATGAAGTATAAAATGCAATCAAATCGTATAGAGAATAATATATTCTTTAAGTTATAATAACGTTAAATGTCAATAAATCAAATTTAACTGTTAAATCTTCAAATGAGGCTACTTCCGGTTCATCAATTATAACCAAAATCTAATCAGTTGTTCTTCTCGATGTAAAACATGCTTATTCACTAAAAAGTCCTCATTGACAATACCTTCCTTATCTAAAGGTGACTGAAGGTAAAAACAAACCGATAAATTACCCTGTATAGATTAGATGGTACTTTTATAATTCTCCAAGACAAAACAATATTGACTTTTATTGAAGCTTCCATTGTTTATGTGCGTAAATTATAAACGCGAATATAAGCTGTCTAGTCAAGTGAATGTGTTTTTACTCGTAAAATTATGATCCATCCTGTCTACCAGACAGAAAAATACGTCTGTAAATGGCGGTTTTTTCTCATTTTTGTAAGTCAGTGTAACTTTGTAAGTTTTCGTTAAATATATCGACTTATATCCCGATTACTTCTCAATTTTCATATTCAATTTTGAAGTAATCAGCTAGCCAGTTCTTTCTCAGACAGAACTGTATTTTCTGACACATTTTTACAATATATGAGCAAGTTGTTCTTTGATTGATCAAACTGTTATCCAAATGATCACGTTACTAAATGGAAGTTTTCGCGAAGATATTTATCAAAGCGTACCATTTTTAATTTCATACATAAATTTTCTTGCAAAAGATTCTAAATTTTTGGTATTTTATGATTCCCTTTCTCGGCAACTGAATTCCATACTCCTGATAACAAACAAACCACATGAAATAAGAAAATTATGAAATTTTGAATGAAAAATTATAACACTTGTCAGTTATGGACATAATTAATTGCTGTCATTTTGACACGGGTTAAAGTCATGTTACTGCACGCGCCCCATACATAAATTTTCTTGCAAAAGATCCTATATTTCCAGTAAAGTTATTTCATTAACAAGCTATGCAAATTGCACTTGGCACTGACATCTTCTTCTTCTTCTTCTTCTTTAGTTTTTCCCATTCGTTAGGGGGTCGCTATTTTTTATTTTCTTCTTCCACTCATTTTTGTTTTGCGTGTCGTCCTCATTCAGTTTCTTTTCTTCTGCAATACAGTCTTTTCATCTTATATTTGGTCTTCCTATGTCTCTTCCACCTTCTATTAATATATTCATCTCTCCTCATGACATGTTCAAACCAATGTAATCATCTCTCTTGTATCTAGAAACTTCTAACACTAGAGTTACTTCCCTTATTCTTTCATTGATTTACATTTTATTGATACTGACATCTGTCAATTTGAATTACCTGAATTTATTAGCAGTTTCCATGGTTAAGTTAGCATAGCTGGCTGAATTATGGAATTTATATGAATTTTATTTTTTTTATTCTTCTTTAACTCTATATCTGTTGAATATCAAATATGAAATGCAATCAAATCGTATAGACAATAATATAATCTTTAAGTTATAATAACATTTAACTGAGTTTTTCAAGAAAAGCTGTTAAAATCTTCAAATGAGGGTACTTCCGGTTGACCAATTATAACCAAAAGCTAATCAAGTCTGCATATGGTTGTAAGGAAGAAGAATACGCAAGAATTGTAATTTTTGGAATTCTAATTCACACACACACACACACACACACACACACACACATACAGACATCATCGTAAAAACAGTAAAATCGTATTGTAAAGACCCTAAAACGTGCTTATTCAATGAAAACTCACCACTGAATTTTTTGACCAAAGACAATACCTTCCTTACCTATAGATGACGGAAGGTAAAAAGAAAAAAACAACTTTTTTTAATAATTATTAACATTCAAATTTTATTTTATAAAAACGTGTAACTTAACAATGTAAGAATTATTTATAACCGTTAAGCAACACTTTTAGCTAATACAGGAGTGGATGTTCTTGGGTTAAAAGACATGGCGGGTGGCGCTCTTCCACAGTAGCGGAGAGCTACGTAGAGGATTCTCTTCAGAACAAAATAGAATTCGCCGAAAAAATTCTACACGACGACGGTGGAATAGCAGTGCAAAAGATTAATTCTTTGACTTCCGAAACATTTTCTGTGAATAATGCTAATAACGCGCAAACCAGTGGCATTAGTATTAATAATTGTACTAATTGTACATTTAGTATTTACATACATAAATAATGATTATAATTATTGTAAAACCAAATATGTGAAAAATAAAATACTGACGCTGTGTGTGCTTATTGTAATCAAGTATTTCTTTGTTGTAATCAAGCATTTCTTTGATGTAATCAAACCCCCTTTGAATGCCAGTACTCAGTGAACGGTAAGTAAATCACTTACCGTCGTGTTAGTCCTAGCAACCAGTAAACATAACTTACTGTCGTGGAAACAGGCATGTGCATGGGAAGTTGATAAAAAAGATCAATTGCACAAAAAATTATAATAAATTGAAATTGTTGACTACAGAAATTGATTCATAATACTGAATCCAACTATATATAAATATTTCAAATTAAAAATTCGTAACGACTTCGAACATCAAATTTTCTTAATTAATAACGTGGTAATTTAAATTCATTATAATAATATCCAGCAGAAAAATTCATTACCATTCATATATAGTCAATACTTTTCCTGGTAATTACTTCCATACTTTTACAACTAAGCATATGTATAGAATCAGCTCTAAGATTAAATAATTAAGATGAAAATAATTGCGTCTGACAATAACTAATTTATTTTTAATAAAACAAGTAGAGACGTCAAATAATAATTTATAGCTAAATTCCCTTTCATTCTGACATGCATCATCAGCAGTGGCAGAGCACACGCAAATACATAAAAAATCGTATTCACTCCGTCAAGTTTTTATGCGTTCATTGTAATTATATTTGAGGCGAGTGGCCTTGAGCAAGGTCGTGCGCATGTTTCGTCTAAGTATAGCCTTTAAATATAACGACAAGACAGAGGTAGGAGCAGGAGCAGTGCAATGGCGTCTTGTGCAACTTCTTCTTTCTACGGATCTTCTTGCATGTTCGGCAGGGACGTAGCTAGGGAATGATATGGAAAACAATTGGGCCTATTATAAAACTTTGAAATCAAAATGTTTCATTTTTATCATTCGCTAAGAGAGGTATTGGTTTCATGCTAAAAATCTACTAAATATTATTTTTTGAAAATTTTTGTTCTTGCAAATATTAAAGAAGATTAAGTTCTCTATCTGATACTTTTAAATATTTAATTATATCTTTTATTTATTTAAAGATACTGCCATTAAATTCTTCAGATATGTTATGCTAAATTTTCGTCGTAGTTCAGTAAAAATCGGATGTGGCCAGCACAATACCTTCCGTCAATCCTGTGTATTATGTATAAATTCCATACATAAATTTTCTTGCAAAAGATTCTAAATTTCCAGTAAAATTATTTAATAAACAAACTTTGTAACTTGCACTTGACACTGACATCTTTTTTCTTCTTGTTTAGCTTTTCCCATTCGTTAGGGTCGCTATTTTTTATTTTCTTTTACTCATTTCTGTTTTGCGTGTCGTTCTCATTCAGTTCCTTTTCTCTCAAGTTTTCGCAATACGGACCTTCCATCTTATCTTTGTTCTTCTTTTGTTTCTTCAACCATCTATGAGCCCAAATATAAATGTATCCGTATTCTCTGAAAAAAATATATTAACAGCGAGAAAAAATATTTTTTTTAGATTACAATAGTTAAGTTATATTTGGGTATTTTTTATTTTATGTATTAATAAAGTGTACTGGATTTAAATATAATGTTATTATCTAAATTTATCATTTTAACAATAATCTACGGACAAATACAGATACTTATTTTTTTTTTAGTTCCAACAGTAAATAATACAATATTTATTTTAGAATTATTTATAACACGGAAGGTAAAGAAAACTGACAATATATTCAATTAATTACTATATTAAATTTTATTTTTGTAGTAAAATTATTTGCAAAGTGATATTTATTTATTAAAGTACCACCTACAATTATATTAAAAACAAGAATAAATAAACTTCTGGATGCTATGATTATTACTCCAATTCAATTCAACAAATTTTGATATGGTGTATTAATAGAGTGTATAGAACTTGAATACATTGCATATAATGAAATTTAATATCTGTATAATTCTTTAACTCTATATCTATTGAATATGAAGTATAAAATGCAATTAAATCATGTAGATAATAGTATATTCTTTAACATTTATAATAACATTGTGTTAAAAAATAGGTGGGTATATAGAAAATTTTATAATAACAAAACATCCTAGAATGTTGAGAAATATAAACCACACATTCGACCCTCATTGATGAATTACGAAAGCAGAAAGCAATCATTATTTTACACTAGAAAGACCACACATATCGACATAAACATGAACTTTTCCGTTAGACTCTACTGCCCTAAATAACATCGAGAGTGCAAAGGTCCAAATATTTTTATAAGTTGTGAGTTCGTTAAGTTAATTAAAAGCGCATTACTAAGGTCAATGAGTACGAATGAAAAAAAAAACAGCATTTAATGACTTTCGTGTACATTACAGCTAAATTTTCTCATCACGAAAGCCCAAGCTGTGCCCAACATATGGCCCCTCGCCATTTCCATTTTATGTTACATAAATAAATAATAAATAAATATATCATCACGGCATATTACCCATTGCTGGGTGTGCCAATCTGCTTTCTACACAGATATCGGTAAATGATGAAATATTTTTACCGTGTGGGCGCTTATCAGACCTCAGGCAGAAAATTCTAATTGTCAGATGTCATTGTTAGTGAATAGAAAATGAATGGGGCAGAGAGTTGAGAATGTTAAGATGGATGTTGGGGAAAACACGGAAATGTACGATACGGAATGAGAGGTTAAGAGAAATGGCTCGAGTGATACAAGTTTCTAGAAACATACAAGAGAGACGATTATATTGGTTTGAACATGTCATGAGGAGAGATGAAGAATATATTGGAAGAAGAATGAACAGCATACTAGTAGAAGGTAGAAGAAACAGAGCAAGACCAAAGATAAGATGGAAAGACTGTATTGCGGAGAAAAGGAACTGATGAGAACGACACGCAAAACAGAAATGAGTGAAAGAAGAAAATAAAAAATAGCGACCCCTAATGAATGGGAAAAACTAAAGAAGATGTCAGTGTCAAGTGTAACTTGCATAGTGTGTTTATGAAATAATTTTATTGGAAATTTAGAATCTTTTGCAAAAGAATTTATGTATGGATCAGATTTTATTTTTATGAATGTCTATTTGATTTTTGACGAAAATATCTTATTTTATTTTCTAAATATATAATGTTACAGTTATTTTATTGCATTATATGAAAATGAGATAAGATGAAAAGGATATATTGCGAAGGACTTGAGAGATAAGGAACTGGATGAGAACAATAAGGAAAATAGTAATGAGTGGATGAAGACATTCAAGAATAGCGACCACTTAACCAGTGGGAAATGTTAAAGAAGAAGAAGATGTCAGTGTCAAGTGCAATTTGCATAGTTTGTTTATGAAATAATTTTACTGGAAATATAGGATCTTTTGCAAGAAAATTTATGTATGGTATTTGTACAGTCCATACGATGTAACTTGGCGAGTCAAAAGAATGTAATTCAGTTCACTATTCCTAAGTTGCGTTTTGCCAAATATTTCTTTTACTTCGATGCCACACAGCTTCAGAAGAGAAATAGTGATTTTACAATGTTTTATTGCCTTACACAAAGCAAATTTCACCCTAATACACTCAAACTCGGGGTGTCAGGTACTTTTCAACCCAAGAAGTTATATTCATACATAAGTGTTAGTGCATTTTTTTTTCAATAGCAATGGAAATTTTATTTTCTTAACTTAATTAATTTAAAAAATAATTAATTAAAATATGGTTTATATAATAAATAATTCATTCCAATATTTGTAATATTTTTTTTTCTATAAATAATTTCTTTTATTTTTGTAATATTCGTAATTTTATTGAGCTTCATTCTTCTTCGGTACGCCTATGGATTTTATAACTTCCCCATTACCAAAGTAAAAATGTGAATTGCCCCAACTCGCCAAGTTACACTGTATGGACTGTACATAATACACAGGATAGACGAATGGTAATGTGCTGGCCACATCAGATTTTTTTAATTTTCGAATTGAAAATTTTCTATACTGTATAAAATTTAAGTAAAAATATTTAACTGTACCGGTTTCGAATTGTGCTAGATTGCACATTTAAGAAACATTATTTGATTATTAAATTTTCGTTGAGAGAAAATATAACAGAAGTACATTCTGACAAATAAATTTTTGACACTGTCTTCTCCAGTCTGTTAAATATTTAATCATGTAAGTACGGTGGTTCCATTTACCGATTCAACTTTACGATTTTCCGCTAACTGAACGTTGAGAGGGAAATAAATTACAGTTTCCGTCGGGAACAGATCCGAACATTAGAGTCCGGTTTTCCGGCCCTACAAATGTGTGGAAGCGACGCATCACTTGTCGAGGTAATGACGCGATAGCAAGCGGACTATTGTGCTAAGGTCGTAGTATTATACGGTAATGATACGATAAATGGTTCTGTAATTGTAATAGGGCACCTAATAAAATTGGGTGTTATATATAAAACTGTTTGTGTATTTATTTATGTATTCTAAACAAATTAGAAATATTTACACACTTAACAGATGTGACTCTACTCATAATATAGGCAGCTGAGTATCTCTTACAAATGATCTGAAATATTATATAGGGTACCATTTAACAAAAATCTGTTGTGTCCAGCACAATACCTTCCGTCAATCCTGTGTAATATGTATAAATTCCATACATAAATTTTCTTGCAAAAAAATCTAAATTTCCAGTAAAATTATTTCATAAACAAACTATGTAAATTGCACTTTACACTAACATCTTCTTCTTTAGCTTTTCCCATTCGTTAGGGGTCGCTATTTTTTATTTTCTTCTTCCACACATTTCTGTTTTACGTGTCGTTCTCATTCAGTTCCTTTTCTCTCAAGTCTTCGCAATACAATCTTTCCATGTTATCTTTGGTCTTCCTCTGTTACTTCATCCTTCTATTACTAAGCTATTCAATATATTCTTCATTTCTCTTCATGGCATTTTCATACCAATGTAATCATCTCTCTTGTATCTTTCTAGAATCTTATTTCCGTACCGAAACTTTCCGTGTCTTCCCCAACATCTTCATTTCTGCCACTTTAATTTACTTTTTATTTATACTGACATCTGTCAATTTGAATTATATGAACATATTAGTAGTTTCCATGTTTAGCATAGATGGCTGATTATAAAATTTTATTTCTTTAAAATTCTTTAACTCTATATCAATTCAATATGAAGTATAAAATGCAATCAAATCGTATAGAAAATAATATAATCCTTAAGTTATAATAACTTTAAATGTCAATAAAACAAATTTAACTGTAAATGACGCTACTTCCGCTTCACCAATTATAATCAAAATCTAATCAGTTGTTCTTCTGGATGTAAACTTGAGGAATACGAAAAAAATATAATTTTTGGACTCGTGGAATTGAAGTTATGCGATCCAAAACTTTCGTCACATACACGCAGACACACACACACACACACACACACATACCCTAAAGCATGCTTAGTAATAATAGAAATATTTGGCGTCAGTCGGATTCGAACCTGGTTCCCCAGATTCGCGACCAGACACTAGGCACGCGGCAACGAGACCCTATAGGTATGTATTTAAAATAATAGAAATTACATGGCGGGAGGTATTGTGTTGGCCACATTAGATTTTTACTTCCTTATTGTAAGTAAGTAAAGGAAGTATTGTAATCGCGAAAAATCTCGTTTTTCAGATTTCAGCGGAAATATCCATTTTGATCATCCCTGAATCCATTTTGACTAATTTCGATGTGACGTCTGTACGTACGTACGTACTCCTATAACATCTAGTTATGCACCTCCCTTTCTGGTTATTACACAATTTCCAGAAGTGGCACTTTACATGAAGCCTATAATAGATTTTAATGAAAAACTGTTTTAAAATATAATCCAAAACTTTTCAAATTTGGCATACGAGCCTTTTATGTCAATCTAAATAACATAATAAATTTTGGTTAAAAAAGGCTAACCGGAAGTGGTACATTACTTGAAGTTGTTAACAGTTTTTCTTGAATAAAATGATTTTATTTTGATTTTAGAAATAAATGCTTCAAATAAAAGTTTTAGAGAATTAATTTCTGCGTCTAGCACATCAAGTATTATTAAATTAGTCCTTTGTATAAGCGAGATATGTAAATTTAAAAATTATATACTTTTTTGTTTTTGTAATAAAGCTTGCTATGGATTAGGACAAAAACATAAAAAAAATGTTCATGTCAAATTACGTTAAATACGTGCAATTTTATGATTCGTACAATAACAAATATTATATTTTTATTGTGAAATTAGTCATATTCATTGTTGTAATCAAATATTTCTTTGTTGTAATCAAAACTCTCTTTAAAAAGAACCGGGTTAGATTATGGTCGCTATATATCTTACTGTTTTGAAGTTAAAATTAATATTTTGTAATTTATTTATTAAAAATATATGTATAGTTTAATAATCGTACAAGGAAGTCGTGTGGTGTCCACATTAGATTTTTTACTCAGAATCAGCATTATATAATATCTATATATTATGATGATTATATATTGGCATTATATGTCAGTGTACTTCTTTATATACTCTATTTATATTCAATATCGCATATTCAATTAAGTTATTAAACTGTCTCGTTAATCATTTTACTTTTCTGCAATCTGAAATTTACATAGCTTCGAAGGAATTTGATTTTTTTAAATTTTGATTTATAGAACCTATATAGGATGAAAGTAGTAGGTATATTTTTTTATAGTAAAACATTCTCATATATTTATATTAGACAATTTAAACTATCAATTGAATTTCAACATCTCAGTATATGATTTTTTATTACCTAGCGTCGTCAACTGCTGCTAATTCCCTACTATCCATTTATTAATTAGACAGCCGAGTATACCTTCATAATTAACCTTTAGTTTGAAATTTGCTCCACGAAATATCCTGCAATTAATTTCTGAAGATTCTTCGTAATTAGAAATTTCATTGTGAGGCACCCAGCACGGAACCATATTTATAACCAGCTGCGGCGGTCTACAAAAGCCAAGAATAGATTTTATGGTCTCGTATCTCGTAGTACCGAAACAATAACATATTGCTCTTGTTTTTGTTTTCGAATCGTGACCCAAGATGGTAGATAATGTTCTACAGGTTTGAGATTTTTACAAAGTTCAAACAAAGGCCCTTTAAAGAGTAAAAGTAGCCAGGATTGTTTTATTAAAACGGATGAACGCTGATTTATTTAGATACCAAAGTCAAGGATTTCTAGTTGAAAGAGAAAAAAAATTAAATATATTTAAATACCGCTCTGAAGAAGATATCAGATTTGTAAATTGAAATGGTAAATGCAATATTTAATCTGATTGGAATCTGTAGTTACTGCAAGGCCGAAATAAATCTCAGCTATTCATTTATGTAGCAGTATCTTATCGGCATGTTATTATTTCTGTATCTACCTACAACAAATTGCAAATCTGTATTGTGTGTTTATTGATTTTTATTTGCATGCCATGGAAATGATTGCAACCAACATTTTTACCTTCCGTCACCTTTAGGTAAGGAAGGTATTGTCTTTGTTCAAAAAATTCAATGATGAGTTTTTAGTGAATAAGCATGTTTTAGGGTCCCTATAATACGATTTTACCATTTTTACGATGATGTCTGTATGTATGTGTGTGTGTGTCTGTGTGTGTGTGACAAAAGTTCCGGATCCCATAACTTCAATACCACGATTCCAAAAATTATATTTTTTTCGTATTCCTCAAGTTTACATTCAGAAGAACAACTGATTATATTTTGGTTATAATTGATGAACCGGAAGTAGCCTCATTTGAAGATTTAACAGTTAAATTTGATTTATTGACATTTAACGTTATTATAACTTAAAGAATATATTATTCTCTATACGATTTGATTACATTTTATATTTCATATTCAATAGATATGGAGTTAAAGAATTTTAAAGAAATTAAATTTTATAAATCAGCCAGCTATGCTAAACATGGAAACTACTAATATATTCATATAATTCAAATTGACAGATGTCAGTATCAATAAAAAGTAAATTAATGTCGCAGAGAAGAAGATGTTGAAGTAGATGTTGGGGAAGACACGGAAAGATCGGTAAGGAAATAATTCTAGTGTTACAAGTTTCTAGAAAGATAAAAGAGAGATGATTACATTGGTTTGAAAATGTCACGAGGAGAAATGAAAATATATTTGATGAAGAATAAATAGCTTAGTAATAGAAGGTTGAAGAAACAGAGAAAGACCAAAGATAAGATGGAAGGACTGTATTGCAGAGTACTTGAGAGAAAAGGAATTGAATGAGAACGACACGTAAAATAGAAGTGGAAGAAGAAAATAAAAAATAGCGACCCCTAACGAATGGGGAAAGCTAAAGAAGAAGATGTTAGTTTCAAGTGCAATTTGCATATAGTTCGTTTATGAAATAATTTTACTGGGAATTTACAATCTATTGCAAGAAAATTTATGTATGAAATTTATACATAATACACAGGATTGACGGAAGGTATTGTGCTGACCACAACAGATTTAAAAAAAAACTGGACATAGGGACTTATCATCGTTCAAAATGATATACTTACACAATTGAAAAAAAGTACAAATCACAACATGATATAATTATAATAAATTCAGATATATATTTTAAATTATAAATAATAATAATAATAATAGCAATAGGCCAAATTTTGTTGTTTGTAAACTGAAGAGGACGGTTAACTGATATTACTATACTATACCTGTATCATTGTAGAAAAAGGCATGCTAAAAAAATGCAGAAATATATTACTACCAGCAGAAATCTTGAAATTATGGTATAAAAAAACGTTTGTCTTACCAATTATTGTAGACGCCATGTGAGTAATTCCAAGAAAATTACATACTTACCTTAAAATGATTAATATGTCGAAGAACATTTGCAGCAATTTACAGAAATCGACACTTCTTGGCACCTGCAATATCTTAAGAAAATTACTGAAATTATAAAACACATCATTTAAAGAAGAAAATATTGCCATACAATCATAAATACTCGTTTAAAAACAACAATTAAAGAAATGAACACTCCAAAATTTGACGTTTCGAACTGCTGCTTTTTTGTGTGATTACAAATACATATACTGAGGTAATAATTATTATTATAAACAAAATAAGTTGATAATATTATTTGTAATTTGTAAGTAATGCAATAAAAAAAAAAATTAATTTGTAACTATGTATCTGAATTTTGCTTCAATATAGAAATATTAATGAGTGGTCGTAGAAAAAGTATAGTACATAATTCGAGATCTAAAGCAATTACTCACTCGTAAAATTACAAACTCGACGCTACGCGTCTCGTGTGTTAATCATTTTACTCGTACGTAATCTGCTTCTTAAATCTCTCATTACGTAATATACTATTACTTACCGTCGTGTTAGTCCTAGCAACCAGTAAACATAACTTACTGTCGTAGAAACAAGCATGGTAAGTGGATAAAAAAGATCAATCGCGCAAAAAAATATTAACAAATTTGCTAAGGAAAGATATAAATCTATTTTAGTAATGTTTGCTTCCAAGTGCTGTGAACCAGTTCTACAATTATTTTTATCATTTGGATTAAAGAAGAAATTTACAAGAATAGCCTATTAAAATTAAAATTGCAAAATGAATCAGAAGACGTGCATTGAATCCAGTATCTCCATCCAGTCTCGTTGTATGTAGTTAAACCAATATACGAAGTACACAGTCCGACATCGCAGATAGCGCCACAGCCGCCTATCACCGGCCGCGCAAATGAACATTCCCTCGAATAGATACAACGCAAACGCAAATGTCTTGTAATCAACTCATGCCTGTCAATTTGTAACAGAAATAGATGGACGGAATGCAACCGCATGGACTTAAACGGGTAAATGAAATCATTAGCTCGGAAACTTTGATTCTCCAACGAGATACATTCGTAAATAGCTACAGGAATTTGTACGTAAAAGGATCGACAGACTTGTTTTAAAAAAGTATGAGATTGTAGGCGTGATTTTCCTAAATGATGTTATTAAGACGGAATAAAAAGAAAACAATGAGAATGCATAATAGTAATGGAAAATGATATTGCAAACTTTCGTAACGGTAGTCGTGTTGAAAAACTATTAATATTCGATTAGGAAGATGGATTGAAAATTGAAATTTCAGTACAATCTATCAGTCTAATCGTGAAAATCAATAATGGATAAAAACGAAATTTGTGTTTTTACCTCTTGCTAAGAGAGGTATTAGATTCATGCTAAAGTTTTATTAAATAAGCACGATTTAAGGGCCATAAAATCCGATTTTAACAGTTTTACAATGGTGTCTGTGTGTGTGGATGTGTGTTAGATTGTTGGAGGCACGATTTTTCAAATTCTATAAGACTAAAGACCTGTTTGACTACGGATTCCTCAATCTAACATTAATGGGGAGATGGAAACAGGTAGTAACGATGTTTCGGACTTGCAGTCAATAATAAAATTTATTCATGCCAACGTTTCGACTATACCATAGTCTTCATTAGGGCTCTGGTGTATGATGTTATCCATGAGTCAGTTAGTAGTGTCCTATGTATGATGAGAATTCAAAAACGATATTCGACTGTATTTGGGATGGAGATGGAAACAGGTAGTAACGATGTTTCGGACTTGCAGTCACCATGGTAACCTGTTGCTAATGTTTTTGTTATTATTTATTTATATATTTGTTCTTTATTCTCTGAAGAAGGCAGCAGTTCATTTTGCCGAAACGTCGGTTCTTATAACAATAAACAGAACTATAAAACTAAAAATCTGTTGTGGCCAGCACAATACCTCTCGCCTACATACATACATCTACACACACATACACACAGACATCATCGTAAAAATGTTAAAATCGGATTGTAGGAACCTTAAAACGTGCTTATTCATTAGAATCTGGATATGCGATTTTTAGCATGAATCCAATACCTCTCTTAGCGAAAGGTAAAAAGGTTGTATCATTCTAATTGAACAAAAAATGTTTAAAATATTTTAAATGCATCCCTGTTTTGTTATTCTGCTATTATGCAGGTACCGTAGTCACCCATCTATTTTGAGTAAGACATAGTAATGTATTTCTGGCATTTCCTTGTCCAGTATTTAAATAGATACTTACAAATATTTTCATATCTGAATATTTTGTACAATTATATTCTTCTCAAACGGAATACATAAACCACATCTATAATAGTATATTTTACAACAAGTAATGGAATGGCCCATATTCCACACGAGCAAAAAGTTTGTGGCCCGAGCCGAAGGCGAGGTCTACGGTTTGCGAGTGTGGATTATGCCATTCCAAACGTGTTGTAGACTATACTTTCTCTAACAAGATTTTAGAAATTATACATAACTTTTTTTTTTGACGCCAGTCCATAAATTGCTTATAATAACTCCATTCATATTTTTCTTTTGATTTATTTGGTAATAACTGACTTCCTGTATCATTAGCACGTTACCTTATTTCTTGTGAAGTAATATATTATTATTTAAATAAACTTATTACACTGGACAACTCCAAAAACCTGTAAAACTCTAAAAATGTTCAAAACTTTAAAACGTTAAACGCGAATACAGAAATAAATAAATATAAAACAAAGAGTCATAACCATAGCAACCGAACCAAGATATTTGATATAGCGGGCTAATATGCGGCTAAATAGATTCTGTTTCATCGAAAGCGTGCGGAATTATTCCAAAGGGCGTACGGAATTATTCCATACGGTTTGTTGGAATAATATTAATTCCAACATAATTTTTATTTGTGGAATGTGTAGTTACCAAAATAGTGTTGGAGAAAATAATTTAAACGTCAGCTTTCATTTGCTAGTCATACCATACATACGTCCTGTTTTTCGCAATATTCATCCAGTGCCCCTGTACCCTCGTACAAATTTCTCTCAGCACAGTTTGTACATCATATTTATCCTTCATTCCTGTGTTCACAATCTTCAATTAGCGTCTCCATCCCCGACGAATGCTTGGAGCGTTGCAGATGCACAATCCTCATTCCAGGAGAATAAAGTGCATGCAATATTCGCATTCCGGTGTTTCTAGGTCTCGGTACTCGGTAATGCGTGCCCCTGGCTATGACATCACCTTGAGGTCATTGTACCAGCAGGTTGCACCGCGCTGTTTGTACCATTGTAGCGGAACACCGTGGATAAAGGCAAGTAAGAAACTGTCACATGCTGATTCTTGCAAAGATATTTTCACTTCTTATATTTCAAACTAGTAGAACAATTGAATCAATTTTGTTTTTAATTTTTACCTGATGGAAATATACAGGGTGATTGGTGAGGAAACGGCCATACTCGAGGAACGTGTTCAGGAGATCAAAATAAACAAAAAAAGTCATATAAACATGTGTCCGATTCTTAACCGTTACTGAGATATTAATTATTAATAGTAAGCGATTAACCGCGGAAAATAATAGTTCACATTTGTTTTTTGTGGTTGTTACGTTCAGCTGTTTTTGTTAGAAATAATATTTGGCATTGTCAATTCTGCCGCTGTTATAAGAAATGACCAAAGAGCACTCCAAAGAGCCATACGTGCGATCCACATGCGAGCTAGTAAATGCATCGAAGTTGGCGGTGTTATTTTTGAAAATCTTCTACATACGATATTACTGAAGAGAATTATATACTAATAGGATTTCAATAAGAACTTTTTACCTCTCGCTAAGAGAGGTATTGGAAACATGCAAAAAATCGCATATCCAGATTTTAGTAAGTAAGCACGTTTTAAGGTTCCTAGAATCCGATAATAACATTTTTACGATGATGTCTGTGTGTGTGTGTCTGCTTTGGAGGGTGTGTGTGAGGTTGTTGCATGTACGATTTCTGATTTCACAAATTCTATAAGACTAAACACCTGTGTAACTACGGATTCCTCAACCTAACAGTAATGGGAAGAGTTGAATAGATTCTGGTAACAATTGGACAACCGGAAATAGTACTTTTATTCAAGGTAAACAATTTTTTGATTAAAAGAATTATAACAAAATAAAAAAAAATAGCTGGCTGATATATGAAATTATTTATAATTCTTTAACTCTATATCTATTGAATATGAAGTACAAAATGTAATCAAATCGTATTGAGGATAATATATTCTTTAAGTTATAATTATGTTAAATGCCAATGAATAATATTTAACTGCGGTTTTTTAAGAAAAACTGTTCCGGTTGACCAGTTATATCCAGATTTTATTAAGATCCCTACAATCCGATTTTAATATTTTTACGATGATGTCTGTCTGTGTGTGTGTGTGTGTGTGTGTGTGTGTATGTGTGGGGAGGTTGAAAGGACAATTTTTCAAAAACTATAATGATATCTGTTTAACTGCGTATTTCTCAAAAGGACATGACTGGGAAGAGCTGAAAAGGTTTTGGTAACAATTGGACAACCGGAAGTAGCAGATTCTTAAAAAAAATCTTCTAATTTTATGTTCTGAAAATTTTTGTTCTTGCTTGTGTTAAAGAAGAGTAAATTACGAGTATGTATCTGATACACACAAATATTTTATTATATCTTTTATAGATTTAGAGATAAAGAAATATAAGGTATATAATAATTTATTGTAATAAATCTCACAGCCCAAATAATGTCATGGAAACCAATTGAAAAATTAAAATGTTTGTAACTGTACAATCATTATATTATTTCTTATTGCATTAATAGTTAAATATTTAAAATTATAGGTATATTGCATATACCCTTCAAAAATACTGTCAATCTTGACAATGAATTGGAAACATTTCGAAAAATTAAAAGAGTAGGACATAATTTGACAAGCAGATATGGGGGCCCGTGTCACAATGATTGATAATAATTATGTACATAGATGTCATAATTTTTCATTCTAAATTTAGTGATTTTCCAAATCCATGTGGTTTATTTTCCTCGACAAATAAATTCCACACTCCTGGTGACAAATTAACTACGCTATTTAGAAAAATCTTGAAATTTTTAATGAAAAATTCTGGTAATTGACATTTATATACATAATTACTAATTGGCATTCTGGCACGGGCACAATGGCACACGACTGCTCGCGCCGTAACCAAAAACCGAAGTTTCGAGAGATATTGTGCTGGCCACAACAGATTTTTTCTAATTGTAAACTAACTTTGATAATTTTTATATAGTATAATTTATAGCTTGAAAATAACATGACATTTACCTACAGCTATTGCTGACGTCTGTTAATATTAAGTGAGTCAATAATAATAACAAATTGATTGGTTATTTTAATACAAGCGTAGGTATATATATAGTTACGACCACAAATAAATGTCAATCCTACTCACAATTTTCGAAACAATTATTCTTTGATGAACTTTCGCACTAAACTCGTGTCCGAGCAGCCATTATTCATAAATATATGATCATGTCTTCGTAAAACTAAAAATCTGATGTGCCCAACACAATACCTCCCGTTTAATTTAATTTTTATTCATGTAAATACTTTTAAATACCGGGTTCGATCCCGACCGACGCCAAATATTTCTAATTTTAAATGGAACAAAAATGAACCCTGTGGTACATTCTCCACGCCAGAAATAAGTGCTCGTGAGGTGGCACTTGGTAAACGCTTGCACGGTACAAATATGTCATCATCTTTACCGAAGAAATCTGTGTATAAAGCAGATTGGCAGACCCAGCAATGGGTAATATCCCGTGATGATATATTTCTTTTATTTATTTATATACTTACGCATATTTATTGCTGGCGTGGAGAGTGCACCACAGGGATCAATTTTGTGCCATTTAAAATTCTAAAATATTTGGCGTCGGTCGGAATCGTACCCTCCCCAAATTCGCGTGAAGCGACGCCTCATAACGCCCGCACAGTATAAATATGTCATTATTACCGACAATAAACTTACCAGTTCACTTATTTTTGAATTTTGAATGCTTTTATTGTAACATATATTTTTATAATAATAAAATAACAGCAGTATCTTATGTACCCTCATAAAAACTAAGCAAACGACACTACTGAATTTGTCAGAATTGGTGGAGCAAAAATCTGAATTCATACAATTCGTAGACAACCTTGATCGGACATCTTTCAAAAATTTTACTGTATACTATTATTATTTGAAATGATTAGTTTGTTGACAGTGACATATATGTGTCAGTTACATACATTTGAGATCAGAAATGTGTAACCATGGAGTTGTGAGCGTAGGCTCCGGAATTATAATTATAGATAATTTTAGAAATTTATCCATAAAATATATACAAAAAGTATTAACGCAAACCTGTAGAAAATTTAAAAAACAATTTTGAGCTTCCAGTAAAGTGCCATTTCCGTTTATCTGATTTACTCCAAAATCTAATGGCATCTTTCCATATAAGAGTAAGATAGTGTGACGTGCGCCCCTGAAAGAAAAGTATGCATGCGCCGCTACTGATAGCATGTTCGCGAACAATGACGTAATCCCTTCGAAAGAACGTACCAGAGCGATAATACAATCCCCGACGCGCTGAGACAGGTTAATTGCGCCGTGACCTCATTCCTTTGTATACGGGTCATTGTCGCTTTAGAAGAGTTCTAGAATGATAGGGGCTGTATAAATACCGTCGGGAGAACAGCGGGAGTCAGTCTCATATATACAAGTAACCAGATATGAACTCGGTGATATAAATAAACAGTTTAACAGTTGTTAACATAAATAAATGTAGTTATATAAATGTGTTGTGATATAAATGTTAGTTAGATAAATAATCGTAGTGTTTAAGCATTTAATAATATTCTTAGTGTTTATAATTATTTAATCATAGTGTTAGTTGTTTTTATTATCTTTTAATATTATTCATCGTTTAATAAACGTATTCTTTTAGTTAATAATATTTGTCTATGTTTTACACTTCACCCATATAAATAAAAACGTTACAATAGAAATACAAGGTTTCAAAATTTGCAGATTATATTTGAGTTAGAGCGTAAAGAGGATCCACACATACACACACACACACACATACACACACACACACACACACACACACACACACACATACACATACACATACACAAATACACACAGACATCATCGTGAAAATGTTAAAATTGGATTGTAGGGACCTTAAAACGTGGTCATTTACAAAAATTTCGATATGTGATTTTTAGCACGATCCCTATACCTCCCTTACCAAGGGTAGCGGGAGGTAAAATTGGATCACTCAACATACGGTTGTCATATAATCTAAATAATTTAAAATTCAGATGCTGCCATTCATAACATCATAACACATGAGCTCTCCAAAATTTCCATTTGGCACTATATCTTTGACATTTTTCACAATAAGCTGAATTTTGATTTATGGCAGCTTCTGTATGAAAAATTATACATTTGAGAGTAACACAAGTACGTCTGTTGGAAAAGAAATACACGCGTAGATCAATGCTTGCATTCATTCTAACTGTGATTTATAATGAATGTGTGAATACAAGAAACGCGTTTGCGAATAAAAGACCCAAGGAAGAAACGTCACGTGAAGAAACACAGGCCGTTAAAGCACTCCATGTACTTATTCACGAATGTTTACTTAACTAAATGAGTATACTTGTGTGGAGACATTTGACAAATGTTTGCGACTTTGCCGCGCTGGTTAAACAATGATTTTTTCCATGTTCTAGTTGATTTCAACAGAAAAAGCATTTTACGACTACAAGACAAAATATGTTTTTGAAAGTAAACTCTAAAGCGTAGAACTGTTTTTCCTGTTATCGAATTTCACTTCGTATATGCTTCGCATAATCTGTGTTCTTGTTTATGTCTCCGCAAGCAGTATATAATTCTGTTGAAACATTTTTTCGCTTTGTTTAGGAATACATTACATTCAGGTTTAGTAACACAAAGACTATGTAAAAATATGCATGTTTCGTTCTTTGTTGAAATTTCAAACAGCGACATTTTTATTCAAAATAATATATTTCAAAGCACATACAATCTAAATTACAAAAGGAATGCAAAAATGATTTGGAATGCGCTATTAAAAGATTGATGTCAGTATCAATAAAAAGTAAATGAATGAAAGAATAAGGGAAATAATTCTAATGTTGGACGTTTCTAGAAAGATATACGAGAGACGATATTACATTGGTTTGTACATGTCATGAGAAGAGATGAGTATATTGGAAATGGTGGGCGGTATTGTGTTGGTCACATCAGATTTTTTAGTTAAAATGAAAATGTAATGTAAAATAAATAATAATGAAATTAAAATGAATGTTGCATTAATCCACCTTTAATAATCTGCAAATTTAATCTCACACCGCTCTGTTATTGATTGCTTGAAGCCAAACATTTTTACCTTTTATTGGATGCTAAAAATCGCATATCCAGATTATATTGAATAAGCACGTTTTAAGGTCCCTACAATCTGATTTTAACATTTTTACGATGATGTCGTGTGTGTGTGTGGATGTGTGTATGTATGTGTGTGTGTATGTGGGATGTTGGAAGGACGATTACTCAAAAACTATAAGACTTTATATTTGTTTAACTACGTATTTCCCAATCGGACATTCACGGGAATATGGAAAGGTTTTGGTAACAATTGGACAACAATTCTTGAAAAAAAATCTTCTAAATATTATTTTTTGAAAAATTTTCTTGATAATATTAAATAAAATTAAATTCTCTATCTGATACATTTAAATATTTTATTATATATTCTAGAGATTGAGAGATAAAAGAAATATAATATATAAAATAATGTAATAAATTTTACAGCCGAAAGAATGCCATGGAAAATAGTTGAAAATTTAAATTGTTTGTAACTGACAGATAAATGTCAGTGTCAGAAATCCAGAGACAATACTGAAGACTTTTTCTGGGAAGTACATACATTATATTATTTCTTAATGTATTAATAGTTAAATATTTAATATTATTGGTATATTACACATACCCTTCAGAAATACTGTTACTTCCGACAAAGATTTGGAATCATCTCGAGAAGGAAGAGTAGGACAAAATTTCTTCATAGAATGAATTTAAATTTAAAAAATCTAAATATAAGGAATAGATATAAGTAGAATTTTTGGAGTGTACGTATACAAGAAATGTTAAATACATTAGGGCGCGAGCAGTCATGTGACTTTGTTGGCCTGGACAATCAGATATGGGGGCCCATGTCAGAATGATAGATAGTAATTACGTATATAGATGTCAAATATCATAAGTTCTAATTCTAAATTTAGTAATTTTCCAATTTCATTTGGTTTATTTTCCTCGACAAGTAAATTCCACACTCCTGGTGACAAATTAACTATGTGAATTTAAAAAATCTTGAGATATTTAATGAAAAATTCTGACATTTGACATCTGCCCACATCTGCTTGTCAAGGCCAACAATGTAGCATGACTATTTGCGCCCTATACTTATGTAACCAAAAAAACGAAGTGGCGAGAGGTATTGTGCTGGCCACAACAGATTTTTTCATTACTTATCATGGGATAGATTCAAACAGTTAGCAAATCAAGTAATCAATGATTCTCAAGTATAAATACATAAACACACGGTATGCATTCCTAAGGAAATTCACGGACAACAGGTATCAAAATAAGCATTGAATGTTCAATGCTTGTTCGCTATTAAGTAATAACCGACAATTTCTTAAGCTGCTAGTTAGATCGTCTTAACAATCAGAAAATTAATGGTTATGTATTAATATGCATTCAATTCGATATGCAAAATTATTTCTTCATTTCAAGATATAATTTAACATTGGTTAAGTATAGAGTATTAACACTTTTCGTAATTATAATTGCACTTACAGGCGGTGAACAGACAGCGTACCACACCCTGAAGCGATATAAAAATAGCGCATTTATTGCAAAGCTTAACATTATGCGGGTAATTTTTGTGACTTAGTTTTTAACATATACGAGGGAGGACTGAAAAGTTTCCCGAATAATATGAATATATACAGGGTGCCCACTATGAATGGAATATAGTATATATCTCGGTTAGAGTTTCACGGCTTGACTTGATATTCAATAAGTTACTTGACTTGACTTGAATTGAAATCAAGTCAAGCTCAAGTCAAGTAATAGTAGCCGAAAGTCAAGTCAAGTAGTTAAAATGTCAAGTATTTGAAAAGTCAAGTAGTTATTTTTCAATTACTTGAAAAAAATCAAGTAGTAATTTTAATTACCAGAAAAATCAAGAAATTCTTCAAGACTACATTTCATTTTCATATACTTCCTTATGTTTTATAACAATATTAATAATACGAGTATACCTTGAAATATAGACTTTTATTCATAAAAATAAATCATACATTCCAATTTAAAAAAATCTGATGTGGACACCACACGACTTAATAAAACGAAAATAATAATTTTAACTTCAAAACAGTAAGATATATAGTGACCATAATTTAACCCGGTTCTTTTTAAACAGAGTTTTGATTACAACAAAGAAATATTTGATTACAACAATGAATATGATTAATTTCACAATAGAAATATAATATTTGTTATTGTACAAATCATAAAATTGCACGTATTTAACGTAATTTGACATGAACATTTTTTTATGTTTTTGTCTTAATCCATAGCAAGCTTTATTACAAAAACAAAAAAGTATATAATTTTTAAATTTACATATCTCGCTTATACAAAGGGCTAATTTAATAATACTTGATGTGTTAGACGCAGAAATTAATTCTCTAAAACTTTCTAAAATCAAAATAAAATCATTTTATTCAAGAAAAACTGTTAACAACTCCAAGTAATGTACCACTTCCGCTTAGCCTATTTTAACCAAAATCTATTATGTTATTTTGATTGACATAAAAGTCTTGTATACCAAATTTGAAAAGTTATGGATTATATTTTAAAACAGTTTTTCATTAAAATCTATTATAGGCTTCATGTAAAGTGCCACTTCTGGAAATTGTGTAATAACCAGAAAGGGAGGTGCACAACTAGATGTTATAGGAGTCCTAAATACAAAATTTCAACTTTCTACGGCTTACCGTTTTTGAGTTATGCGAGATACGTACAGACGTCACGACGAAATTAGTCAAAATGGATTCAGGGATGATCAAAATGGATATTTCCGCTGAAATCTGAAAACCCATTTTTTTCGCGATTACAATACTTCCTTTACTTACGTACAAGGAAGTAAAAAAGATTTAAAAGTATAATATATGGACTAAAACTATTTATAGTTCGTATGTACCTGGCCAGATCGACAGAGGTAGTAGGTATTATAATTTATTGTATATAATAGAATTTATTTCATTTATTTTTTAAAATAAATATAAATCAACAAATATATAAAATAATGTTAAATGTAAAATAATAACTTTGAAATATAAATACATAAACAAGTAATTAAATAATATGATAAAAAATTATTTCTTCTTTCCCTTCTTTCCCTTCTTTTCCTTCTTTTCTTTCTTCCCCTTTGCTTTACCTGGTACAGCTTCCTTCAGTTTCGCGATCAATTTTTCTCTTTTCAGTAAACATTCTTTCATCATTTCAGTAGATTCATCACGAATTTCTAATCATAAAAAAATGTACTACACATTCATATTTATTAAAAAATATAGCACTTACTTCCGTACCAATTCCATAAATACTCCGCCGTAGTATTTCTTTTCTCGTAATAAATTTCTGATTCCTGCAAATAATTGTTGTAATAATCATCAAAGTTCTCTACATTTTCTTCAATTTTTTTGAAAATTTTTTCTTGACCTTCGGATGATATTAGCCACCTAGAAAATCAATAAAGGATTATTGTAAATAATTTCTTTTAGAATGAGAGTAATTCATATATAAATGTTATTTTCCAGTCCACACAATCTTTTTTACGTCCGTCACCTTTAGGTAAGGAAGGTATGGACTTTGGTCAAAAAATTTAATGATGAGTTTTTAGTGAATAAGCATGTTTTAGAGTCCCTATAATACGATTTTACCATTTTTACGTTGATGTCTGTATGTATATTCCAAAAATTATATTTTTTTCGCATTCCTCAAGTTTACATCCAGAAGAACAACTGATTAGATTTTGGTTATAATTGGTGAACCGAAAGTAGCCTCATTTGAAGATTTAACAGTTAAATTTGATTTATTGACATTTAACGTTATTATAACTTAAAGAATATATTATTCTCTATACGATTTTATTGCATTTTATACTTCATATTAAATAGATATAGAGTTAAAGAATTTTAAAGAAATTAAATTTTATAAATCAGCCAGCTATGCTAAACATGGAAACTACTAATATATTCATATAATTCAAATTGACAGTATAAATTAAAAGTAAATTAATGTGGCAGAGATGAGGATGTTGAAGTAGATGTTAGGCAAGACACGGAAAGATAGGTAAGGAAATAACTATAATGTTACAAGTTTCTAGAAAGATACAAGAGAGATGATTACATTGGTTTGAAAATGTTATGAGGAGAAATGAAGAATATATTGAATATTTTGAATAGCTCAGTCATAGAAGTAACAGAGGAAGACCAAAGATAAGATGGAAGGACTGTATTGCGGAAGACTTGAAAGAAAAGGAACTGAATGAGAACGACACGTAAAACAGAAATGAATGGAAGAAGAAAATAAAAAATAGCGACCCCTAACGAATGGGAAAAACTAAAGAAGAAGAAGATGTTAGTGTCAAGTGAAATTTGCATAGTTTGTTTATGAAATAATTTTACTAGAAATTTAGCATCTTTTGTAAGAAAATTTATGTATGGAATTTATATATAATACACAGGATTGACGGAAGGTATTGTGGTGGCCACAACAGATTTTTTTTATTTATATTTATTTGTTTAGAATTTTCATGTAATTACTTCTCTCAAGATGATTTGAATAAATAAACTGAAATCAATTAGAATAATTGTATGTGTATTTATTTTATTATTATATTAATTGTGGTACACTGGCTTGCAAAAAAATCACGTACACCTTAAAAATCAAGTAACCGAGTTTTTACCTTTTTTTAGCTATGTAAATACGATTTTTGTAAAATAGGTTAATATCAACTATCAATGAAGTTGTCACCGTTGTCACTGTAATTTATCATCGCTCCATCAGCGTCCAGTACTTTATTTAGTCTTAATGTTCTGCTATTGATCTGATTGACCACCCCTCTTCTAACTTGGAAAATATTACAACTTTCTCGTATTTTGAACATTTTGGCATCTTAATTGACACTAATGACACTGACAAGTTAACAATTGAGACCGACTCAATACGGCAAAAAACAGGTGTACGTGATTTTTTTGCAAGCCAGTGTACAACATCAAGAGAAATTATATTATAAAAATAAAAAATATATATTTATAAAATGTACCTTCATGAGAATATAACAATGTTTAAATAATACAAGAAGTCAAAATATATTTTCTTTACCTGTACTTATCTATTTCCTCACAGTAATCATTGGCAGTGAAAACTGGTAACATCCTATGAATGGATACAATTGGTGCCAGTGTTAAAATTCCATCTCCTCCAATACTTTTCGCACTTTTTATTGAACTGGATATTTTTTGTACAGATTTCTGAACACTTTGTACACGTTCTGTTTCGCCCAATGTAGTAGCAGAGTAATCTGTAATTTCCACGATAGTTTCCAAGGAATCCCATTTTATATAGTTCCCTTCAAGATATGCTTTCCTAAATTATTATACATTTAAGTGTACAACGCCTAACCTATGGTAGAACTTAACCCATAAATAGTAAATCTGGCAATGTTTTCTATAAGAACTGAAACCCCTTAAAACAGATCAATTACAGTTTTTTAAAGATGTCCGATCAAGGTCATCTGTATCATGAACGAATTAACAAATTGGCATACGTTTATCTCTGTCATTTGTAATGACTACAAACATGTGCGATAAGGATGGATATAACACGCTTGTCTTTCAAAAATTCATATTGTTTCGACTAAGTTAGAACATTCCATTTTAAAACGGTGCTTGTTGTTACACATTTTTATAATAATAAAATAACAGTAGTATCTTATGTACCCTTATAAATATTATGTAAACAACACTATTGAATTCCACGAAACGGGCGGAGTTAAAATCTTAATTCATACAGTATGTAGATGACCTTGATCGAACATCTTTAAATCTGTTTTACAATTACGCCTACGTTTCATGCTCAAAATGAACCTGAACCGGAGCCTAACCCTGAACACGAATTTTAATACCCGGTTCGGTTCCGACTCGGGTTCAATTGAAAAATTTATTTGAGGTTCGGTTCCGGGTTTGGGTTCGCCAAAATGTTACGGTTTAGTTCCGGTTTTGGTTCGGTTCAGGTTCGAGTTCGAAGCCTTGCTTTTTATTAAATATACTGTTATTAGATTCTAGAGATCCATTTTCTAGCCTAATTAATGGTCTGTTAAATTTGAAAATATGTTCGTATTAACAATTTTTTTGCCAAATAAATGTTCTTGCATCAAGTAAAACGACGAAAAAGAAACTCATACAAACGTAAACAACCGAAACAAAATGGCTTTGTTAATGTTTCAGCGTTGATAGTTAGAGGCGCTACTTGGAGTGGGGGTAATGGCTTCTCTTTTACAGCCACTTGTTCACTCCTAATTTATTCCTACCTCCATGATCTATAGGGTTAGTTCTACCACAGTATAAGAATACTTAACCAGTAGCGACACTTGTTGTCGGAACCTTTGATCTTCATGTCGCATCGAATTGAGTAAGCGGCCGTCTTGATATAAGCGTTACGTGGCGGGAATTTGAACAACTATCATTTGCGAATGATATATGAATACGGTATTTATTATTTTATTGGTTACAAATAAGTATATTAAATATAATAAAACTATATTCTATAAATACAAATGTTTTATTTTGTATAATGTTACAAATGTTTTAATATAATTTGCTTCCGTTTCCCTTTCGATGATTTTAAATTTCTATTTATAAAAATTAGTGCATAAAATAATCGCATACGGCAATACAATTTTATTAAATATTTATGAGGAAATTCAGAACATGGGTGTGTAAATTGAAATTTATGTGTAATATTAGTTATTAAAGTTTTAACGACATCATTATTGGTTGATATATATTGAAAATTAGTAAAAAACCATTGTTCTAATTTGTTTATGTATGTAACAAAATTATCTGCTGGCATACATAAATTACCAAATACGTCTTCGCTTGATGTTGCATATGCGCGAAAGTGACAATATAAATTAGCACTATCTTGATTTTTTTGACTTCTTGCATATGTCTCACATGTTTCACACGAATGAACACGTAAACACTTCTTAATTAAATATCCACAAATGTACTTTAAAGAGTTTTGAGTCGGTAATTCTTCGTTTCTATAGTCATAATCGGGCAATGATATATCCATAATTTGGGTTTTTACAGTCTTTCATAGCACACATAACTTTACCTCTCTTTTTTCCACTCATTTTATACGTGAAAATGACACTAACAACAACAATCAGACAAGTGGCTGTTAGCGAGCGGCCATCTTCTCGTCAGCAGAACTGGCCACGCCTACTCAAATTTTGGTATCACGAAATATGCGAAGTGTCGCTACTGGTTAAGTATGTTTATACTGTGGTTCTACCATCGGTTAAGCGTTGTTAAATAACACCCTGTACACAAAATTTATAATTTTCATATTATTTTTACGCTTTACCGTAAGGCTTTGCTTTGTTTGAAACGAGAAACATCATCCCCATATATTTCTCTTTTAATTTGGCGTACTTCTTCAAATCTACTTTCATCTATTTCTATCGAAGGCCGCACATCGTCATCTGCCAAATGTGTAAACTTCCAATACGGTGTTTCTTCATTTGGATTTAAATGCAAACTTGGTTTTTTCTCCTCGGCAGATATTATTGTTTGAGTTCCTTTTGTGATTCTATAAATAAAATAACTGTAATGTAATATGATAATTAATTATTAATAAAATTATTACGATTTTTCCGGGCTTATATTGAGTTCTTGTTCAATAGATGTTTTCTTTCGTAGTATATCAACTACCGCCCATTCCCTTTCAGATAATGGCCAGCTATGCTGTAATACAAAAACTTGTACTGTATATTCCGTAAAAGTTTCATCCAGACGAATCTTAGACGTATTAGTTATTTTAACTGATCCACTTCTACTCTTCTTGTCTAAGTTTTTTGAAATGGATAATCTTTTTGATAAAGTTCTTTTCGGCAGTCTCGTTTTCGAACCAATTTCAGTATATGAACTTCCTCGTGTAGATTTTATTACTTGGTTTGAATAATCTAATTTGGCCAAATTTACTGCAGGAACTAATATAGCTGATTGTCCAGTTGTTTCAAATATTATTTCCCCGTTTTTGTTTAAACATTGTAATTTCAATAATGCCTCATGAAAACTGGTTCGGAAATAAAATGTTCCAATGTACGAATCATGAACTTTTATAGAAATTTTGCCAACTAAATCATTTTTATTGGGGACATAATTTCCCCGAAGTGCAGATGTTATATTATTTACATTTTCTATAGAAACTAAACTAATATTTAATTTCTTTTCAATAACAACATATAACTTCCAGGTTATGGGTTTGGGTGGATTTTCTATTTCTTTGGTATAACCATATCCTAGTATTGTATACCCATTATCATTTGTTTCATATTTTCTGACAAATGGCGTGTTTGTATATCTTTCTGTTTCTTCGCCTGTATTGTTGTTCACAATTCTCAAAACATAATCTTCCAAAGAACAAAATAAATAAGCTCGTACGTAAATTGAATTTGTGTCATTGTTGTAAATTATTCGTCTGACTAATGGAACCCAAGATTGTTCAGGGGCGTTGTTAATTTCTCCCGAAAATTGTTTGAGATTTATAACAAGATTTAAATCCTTGTAAAATGGAAAATACTGAACAATACTTTGAATTTTGTCATTTAATAACAAATTCCGAAGTAAATCTAAATTAAGTAGTCGCATTTTTGTGGAAAATATATTAACGTAAACATTTTTAAGTAAATCCATTACAGGGGGAAATTTTTTGTGCAAAGGGTTGTGTAATGATTTTAGTTTCTGCATATATACCATTTTAAAGAATGCTTGAATTTTAACAGCTGAATTTTCTTCCAGCTTCATACGATCAATGTCTACACAAACACACGAAGGATCTCCTTCTTCTTCCACTCTTGAATACGGTTTTACATTAATTGTTATGGGTATTCTAAACGTAGGGTCTAAAAGTAATATTTTAAATGCACGAGACAAATCGTAATGTTTTTCTGGCGGAAAAGTTTTTTGTAATACTTTTATCAATTCTGATTTGAAACAGTCATGAACTAAGGTATGTTGATTTTTGGTTAAATTGACCGCTGGCATATAAGATTTGTGAAATTTTAATTTGGCGTCACCGTATTCTGGAAATGCAAAATATCGCAAAAGGTTCCCAAAAGCAGAGCAAAGGTTGTAACAAGCTTGCATGATTTGTTCAGATTCTTCCACCATGCATTCTAAAATTTCATCTATTTTGCCTATTTTGAGAGGAGTATCGCTGAGTATCACCAAACTATAAGGGGTTGTACTGTCCATCCAAATTCTTTTTGTATGTCTTCCAGATTCTAAATTCATTAATACTGAATGTATTCCATACGTTCTTAAATTTATAGGTATTTCTCCTATTTCATTTGATATCCAGTCAAAATCTTCCACCATTAAATTAACAGTTTTTCTTGTATCTTTAAATTTCTCTATTTCCATTTTCTCTTCTGAAGGTATTTTCTGGCATAGGCAGTCTTCCGGGCATTTGCTATTTTTGCAGACCAATTTCTTACAAAGAATTTTTGATATTTCCTCTGATTTTATAACAAATTTTGGAAGGTCGTTCCCTAGATGAGAAAGAGTGAACATAATTAGTTTCAAGTCAATACTATCTGTGAATAGATAAAGGGCATCGTTTCTGGATTTCACTAATGCAGAATCCAAATATATGTATTTTGGTGGTTCATCGCCTCCTTTCTTCTTGTCTTCCTTTTTACCTACTTTTTTTCCTTTGGTTTCCGTAAGAAAAGAAAAAGGGAAGTTACTTATAACATAGTTCACTTTAAAAGCTGATGGTTTTAAATAAATTGATATGCATGTTATGTATTGAGCAATCTTGGCAAAATCTCCCCAAATACTGGGGTTTTCAAATGGTGGTCTTTTCTCACCACCTTTATCTGATCCTTTTTTTGATCCTTTCTTTGATCCTTTTTTTGATTCTTTTTTCGATTTTTTTCCTGAGCCTTTTTTGGATCCCTTCCCAGATTCTAGGAAAATTCATTTGTTATTACAACTTTATTTAAGTAGTACCGACTCGTATACAATGAAAAATAAAAAGTTTTCGTAGTTTTAATTTTATGGCACATAATATGTGGCACACATATTACCAAAATGATAATACAGGAAAATGGGGTATATTCAACCACCTAACAAAAAAATCTGTTGTGGCCAGCACAATACCTTCCGTCAATCCTGTGTATAATGTATAAATTCCATACATAATTTTTCTTGCAAAAGACTCTAAATTTCCAGTAAAATTATTTCATAAACAAACTATTCAAATTGCACTTGACACTGACATCTTCTTCTTCTTTAACATTTCCCATTCGTTAGGGGTCGCTATTTTTGCGTGTCGTTATCATTCGGTTCCTTTTCTCTCGTCTTCCGCAATACAGTCCTTCCATCGTATCTTTGGTCTTCCTCTGTTTCTTCAACATCCTATTACTAAACTATTCATTCTTGTTCCAATATAATTCTTCATTTCTCCTCATGACATGTTTAAACCAATGTAATCATATTTCTTGTATCTTTCTAGAAACTTGTAATACTAGAGTTATTTTCTTACCGTATCTTTCCGTGTCTTCCCCAATATCTACTTCAACATCCTCATATCTGCCACATTAATTTACTTTTTATTGATACTGACATCTGTCAATTTGAATTATATGAATATATTAATAGTTTCCATGTTTAACATAGCTGGCTGAATTATGAAATTTAATTTCTTTAAAATTCTTTAACTCTGTATCTATTGAATATAAAGTATAAAATATAATCAAATCATATAGAGAATAATATATTCTTTAAGTTATAATAACGTTAAATGTCAATAAATCAAATTTAACTGTTAAATCTTCAAATGAGGCTACTTCCGGTTAACCAATTATAACCAAAATCTAATCACTTGTTCTTCTGGATGTAAACTTGAGGAATACGAAAAAATTACAATTTTTGGAATCGTGGTATTGAAGTTATGGGATCCGGAACTTTTGTCACACACACATACATACAGACATCATCGTTAAAATGGTAAAATCGTATTATAGGGACCCTAAAACATGCTTATACACTAAAAATTCATCATTGAATTTTTTGACCAAAGACAATACCTTCCTTACCTAAAGGTGACGGAAGGTAAAAACAGCAATACACGTAATTGCTCGCCAATATGATATTTCTTTCAAATTAGCGTTATTTTTATTTAGACATCTCAAAATATTAGTATTTTATTCAAAATTATAGTAGTTTGCTTGTATTTGCAAATTCCTTATTTTACCTTCCGTCACCTTTAGGTAAGGAAGGTATTGTCTTTGGTCAAAAAATTCAATGATGAGTTATTAGTGAATAATTATGTTTTAGGGTCCCTATAATGTGTGGCTGTCTGTGTGTGTGTGACAAAAGTTCCGGATCCCATAACTTCAATACCACGATTCCAAAAATTATAATTTTTTTCGAATTCTTCAAGTTTACATCCAGAAGAACAAGTGATTAGATTTTGATTATAATTGGTGAACCGGAAGTACCCTCATTTGAAGATTTAATAGTTAAATTTGATTTATTGACATTTAACGTTATTATTACTTAAAGAATATATTATTCTATATACGATTTGATTACATTTTATACTTCATATTCAACAGATATAGAGTTAAAGAATTTTAAAGAAATTAAATTTTATAAATCAGCCAGCTATGCTAAACATGCAAACTACTAATATATTCATATAATTCAAATTGACAGATGTCAGTATAAATAAAAAGTAAATTAATGTAGCAGAGATGAGGACGTTGAAGTAGATGTTGAGGAAGACACGGAAAGATAGGTAAGGAAATAACTCTAGTGTTATAAGTTTCTAGAAAGATAGAAGCGAGACGATTACATCGGTTTGAACATGTCATGAGGAGAGATGAAGAATATATTGAAAGAATAGCTTAGTAATAAAAAGTTAAAGAAACAGAGGAAGATCAAAGATAAGATGGAAGGATTGTATTGCGGAAGACTTGAGAGAAAAGGAACTGAATAAGAACGACACGTAAAACAGAAATGAGTGAAAGGGGAAAGCTAAAGAAGAAGAAAATGTTAGTGTCGAGTGCAATTTGCATAGTTTGTTTATGAAATAATTTTACTGGAAATTTAGAATCTTTTGCAAGAATTTATGTATGGAATTTATACATAATACACAGGATTGACGGAAGGTATTGTGCTGGCCACAATATATTTTTTTCCATTATATTACCAAAGCAATAATCTTTCGTAGCAAAATTATAATAAATGTAAAAGTATTTTCCATACCTGGCGGGGCTGGTTTATTTTTCCATACTAACTTCATCTCTGCCATCTTTCTTTCTACAAATGCTTGTATAATAGTAACACTATGTCTAATAAACTTCTCTCTTGCTGTAGTTGTTTTATCGAAAACCACATTTTTATCAGTCTTCCTCATACTGCTGATGAACAGCATGCACTTGAAGATTTCCCAATCTTCTACTCGGTCCCAAAGACCGTGTGCTACTGCCCAGTCTATCCAACGATAAATTTTCCATCTTGCAATATCTGTAGAATTATTGAATAAAAAGAAATGGTTAAGAAGAGAAAAATATGTACTTACCTCTGTCATATTCTGGAATTAAGTTAATGAGAGGAATATTTCGGGTTTCTTCTATGAGAAAGGTGTGTTCGTAACAAGGAGTTATATCTTCAATTGCATCTTCATTTTTAAATCTGTAAATAGTTTTGGGTTTTTGAAAACAACGAATGAATTGCAACTATTCTAATCAAATATTTTTACCTTCCGTACCTCTAGGTAAGGAAGGTATTGTCTTTGGTCAAAAAATTCGATGGTGAGTTTTCATTGAATAAGCACGCTTTAGGGTCTTTACAATACGATTTTACTATTTTTACGATAATGTATGTATGTATGTATGTGTGTGTGTGGACGTGTGTGTGTGACCGCGGTTTCGGCCGCGATATCTCCAATACTAGAATTCCAAAAATTACAATTCTTACGTATTCCTCTTCTTTACAACCATATGCAGACTTGATTAGATTTTGGTTATAATTGGTCAACCGAAAGTATCCTCATTTGAAGATTTTTCTTGAAAAACTCAGTTAATTATTATTATAACTTAAAAGAATATATTATTCTCTATACGATTATAGACAGTTTTATAAATTTATCTATAATATACAGGGTATTTATTAAACATAGGGCAAAAATTGAAGGGATTATTCCCTGGTCCATTTAAGATGATTTTGTCCTTTGATGATTTTTGAAAAGCCGCTTTGTTACGAAGATACAAGACGAAAAAAATTTCGACAATAACAAAATTTAATACCAAAAATTACATGTAAAGTTTCTTAATCTACTGTTGAAAATGACTACCTCCAGCTACGATGCAAGAATCCGCCTAGCTTGTAATGTATTGCCATCAGCAAGTCCATAAATGAAATGCATGTCAGTCATCTCGGTGTTTGTATAGCTATTCATAATAAGAGAACTTCACTAACAAAAGTTTAAGTATTATAGACAGAAAATACACGTCAAACAGCCAAACGTCTCAACAAATTTGACACATAACTTGCCTGCTGTTACTAGATTAATAATTTGAAAAATATCAAAATTGGTTTTGTCGAATTTTTGTTTCTCCCTGTATCTTCGAAACAAAGCGGCTTTTCAAAAATCATCAAAGGACAAAATCATCTTAGAATGGTCCAGGGAATAATCCCTTCAATTTTTGCACTATGTTTAATAAACACCCTGTATATAGAAAAAGTATTAATCCGTACGAAATTTAATAATATTTAATTTTTATATAACATAAATTTCGAAAAACAACATTTAAAGGTATTTTTCGAAGAAAAACTATTTTGAGCTTCCAGTAAAGTGCCATTTTCGGTTATCTGATTTACTCCAAAATCTAATGGCATCTTTCCATATAAGAGTAAGGTAGAAAATACAAGGTTTCAAAATTTTCTGAACGATAGTATTTGAATAATTTTGAAATCTGATTGGTGAATTAAACAGTCGATATTATTGATTTTCGCCTATTTACACGATACATCAACATACTTGTTTACAATAAATTAAACAATAGTTCAAAATTTTTACCATAGAGTACATTAGTAGTATTGAATTGGTATTAACAATTTTGAGAAAATCCATTTTCTAACTAAACTAAAAATATTTCGACTATGTTTGTCATACATATTAAAAACTATTATAAATTATATCATAATTCAATGATTTTGAATATCTCAGGGTACATATAATTAATTATAAATATTTTATACAATTTTCACGTATGCAGTACACATTTGTTGACTACAGATGTCAGTACAGATATCGAAATTTGCATAATTTAATGCAAAATTAATGAATTTACTAAGTATATTATATATTTTTAAATATGTTACCTCCCGCCAATTAATGAGTGGCTATTTGTTACCCAAAAATGATTTTTTTTGCTTAACTGGTCCAATTTCAATAAATAAATTCATAAAACAATATTTACCAGTATTTGCAAAGGTCAATGAACTTATGAATAGCAAATAATTAATTTAAAAATGCATCTGTCAAAATATTTTAACAATAATTTGAACACATGTAGTTTTACTCAAGGAATCTATTTTTGCAAAATTAAAGCTGTATTCAACCCATTTGATTTCAGTATAATTTTTAATAATTTATTTAAAAATCATATGTTGTTTCGTATTTTGACCAAACGTTCAAGAGATGTCGCTACCAACACAAAATATGGTCTTTTTGAAACTTTTTTCCAATTTTCAAAAAGAAATTTCAAAATATAACTTCAAAAAAGTTTATATTTATTAATATTATTGCTAAATATAAATTATCAGCATTTATAATCATCAAATAAATGAAATGAATATATTTGTTAATTAGTTTGACGTTTCAATCAAAATGGCTGTGATTTGTGTTTTGTTTAAGCATTTGCAAGTAACGTCAGTTGTATAAATAGACTTGAAGGACCTTTTTAAAGACTTTTTAACAAAGGATAATAAGTGTAAATGCTGAAATAAGATCCTCAAATATGTATTTAGTGTTTTAGTTTACTTGAGAATATAATATTAACTGTTTAATTCATATAAACGATAACACCACATGTTATTAGTGAGAACTATTGATGTTTATCAGTGTTACATATTTATTAGGACAAAAATTCGACTATGTTTGTGTGTTTGATGTGTGTTAAGAAAAGCAGGGACGAAATATCAACGGCAGCTTGGATTTTACCCAAAATTTCGACAATGCAAGGTAGGTTATGAAAATAAGTAGGTCACTTGATTTTTGGCAAACTAAAAGGGTTTAGATAAAAAAATTCTTAGGAAAAGTTGTTTATCTTTTAATTTGAATTAGGGTTTGTCTGAAAATTTTGATATTTTTTATATTGATAACATAATTTTTTTGACCATTTTGTAAATAAAGCTTGGAAAAAAATTAACCACTGGTTAAAATTAATTAGTTTTTATGTATCACATGCAGAAGTCTTTAAGGATTTCAAATTTTAAATAGAATTAATTATCTCTATTAGTTTTTGAGATACGGGCCAGTAAAGCCAAAATTTGTTACAATTTTTGAGAAATGATTAAAAAATTTAACCATTTTTACCTTCCGTCACCTTTAGGTAAGGAAGGTATTGTCTTTGGTCAAAAAATTCAATGATGAATTTTTAGTGAACAAGCATGTTTTAGGGTCCCTATAATACGATTTTAACGATGATGTCTGTATGTATGTGGATCTGTGTATGTGTGACAAAAGTTCCGGATCCCATAACTTAAATACCACGATTCCAAAAATTATATTTTTTTCGTATTCCTCAAGTTAACATCCAGAAGTACAAGTGATTAGATTTTGGTTATAATTGGTGAACCGGAAGTACCCTTATTTGAAGATTTAACAGTTAAATTTGATTTATTTACATTTAACGTTATTATAACTTAAAGAATATATTATTCTCTATACGATTTGATTACATTTTATACTTCATATTCAATAGATACAGAGTTAAAGAATTTTAAAGAAATTAAATTTTATAATTCAGCCAGCTATGCTAAACATGGAAACTATTAATATATTCATATAATTAAAATTGACAGATGTCAGTATGAGTAAAAAGTAAATTAATGTGGCAGAGATGAGGATGTTGAAGTAGATGTTGGTGAACACACGGAAAGATACGGTAAGAAAATAACTCTAGTATTACAAGTTTCTAGAAAGATACAAGAAGTATGATTACATTGGTTTGAACATGTCATGAGGAGAAATGAAGAATTATATTGGAACAAGAATGAATAGTTTAGTAATAGGATGTTGAAGAAACAGAGGAAGACCAAAGATAAGACGGAAGGACTGTATTGCGGAATACTTGAGAGAAAAGGAACTGAATGATAATGACACGCAAAAATAGCGACCCCTAACGAATGGGAAAAGTTAAAGAAGAAGATGTCAGTGTCAAGTGCAATTTGAATAGTTTTTTTATGAAATAATTTTACTGGAAATTTAGAATCTTTTGCAAGAAAAATTATGTATGGAATTTATACATTATACACAGGATTGACGGAAGGTATTGTGCTGGCCACAACAGATTTTTTATATATCGTTTGGTGAAATTGTAATGTAATATACAGTTATATGTCAGATTCATTTGTAAAAGTGGTAAATGTGTCACTACAGTGCCATTAGTTTCTAACTAAATTTTTCCATTAAGAATGTAGACAAGTGACATTTCTCAACATTGTATAGTTAGAAATTTAGACAGCGAGCGATTTTTATACTTTGTCGCGCTAGAACGCGTTTTTTAGTAGAGTTTAGTTTTGAGTAAAAAATTTGCCTCCTCAATCCTAAAAGGCACAAGCCGCTATAAAGCCAATGATTTACCTTAAATCACTACAGGTAACAGCTAAATGGTAAGGTCTAACTGAACCACCACCCTTTGCACCCTTGGCTGCCGAAGTTTTTGATCCTTTTGAACTTTTTCCTTTGCTTTTGGTTTTACTTTTTTTACTACTTTTTTTACTTTTAGTGCTACCTTTTGTAGAAGGTTTAGCAATAGATATTGTATTTGGTATATCTACTGGTTCTTTTGGAGTTAAAACCAATCGATTATCCCAAGTGTAATGATCACTGTATCCACAACAGACTTCCCAGATATCTTGAGTATCCATATCTTTATTCAACAAACAATAAAATTAGTTATTTATTCGGGGTCTGGCATTAAAGTAACGAGACTGAATTTTTACACATACAATCTCTCAAACTGAAATAAATGCTTATAAATTATGACGTTACGAATGTGGAATATTACACAGTGGTGTCTTTTCATTGTATTTGGGTATATAATTTTACACGATCCAATGTCGAGCGCATTACGGTACCACTACAGCAGGGTTTCTCAACTTTTTTTTATATACTTTCACTTGGTCATATTTTAAGTGACGCAATTTGCTTACCGCCCACCTACATAATTCGCGATCATTTTAATTCACTTTATTTTGAAATAAAATATAAATATTATTGCAACCAATGAGGCTCAAAAATAATTCAGAATCATAAATTATAACAATGAGCAAATATTAACATGTTTAAAATATATAATTTTTGATATTTTATAAAATACGTACGTTAGGGAACTGCTTAGAGAAGTAAGGGAGCTATTTACGTCCCACGTTGAGAAACCCTGCTCTACAGGGTGTTATATTTTAATGGACCCAGCAAATATCTCGCTTATTTATTAAGTTAGTAATTTATTTCATATAACATGATTTATACAGAAACATGTAAGCTACTTGATAACGAATGTACATTCATGATACTACTTCCGGTTTATTAGTAATTAATATCAACCTTGAAATTTCAAATGGAACATACTATATTTTTTTACAAATTTGAAAAATACATCAAATTTTCTTTAAAATCATGTAAAATAATCCATATGTTACATTATTAAAAAGTAAAATGGCGGGCACTTTTTTATACACCTAGTCGAAAAGAGAATTGTGAGCCATGACAGGCTTGAATAAAATAATAGTTATAATATTAATTACTAATAAACCGGAAGTGGCATCATGAATGTACATCCGTCATCAAGTAGCTTACATGTTGCTGTATAAAACATGTTATATGAAAGAAATTACTAACTTAATAAATAAGCGAGACATTTTCTGGGTCCACTACTCTAGGTACATTTTGCCAATTTTATTTTCATAATTTATAAACATTTATTATAATACCTGTGGTGAAAATCTTCTGCACACTCCACCCCGTTAGACATGTGACAATATCAAAATCGACAATGTCCTTCTTATCTGTCCAAGTGAGGCTGGCAATTTTCATCAGAGCTTTGGTGAGTAGAATCGGCCACAGTTCGAATTCTTTTTCGTTAGATATAGTGCTAACAGGAAATAGCATGTTGCCAGATGCGTCCACTGGACATCTGTCGTCTATCATGATTTTCCTCCAACAGCCCAGCCAGTATAAGCGTACTGCGTATTTTCCTTAATGAAATAAAGGGAAAGAAATAATGTTAGAGGAGAAAAATTGCAAGATACTAATGAGGTGTTGCGATATTATTTTCTTTGGTTTAATCAAAGGAATAAGATAAAATATATAACCCGTATTTTTTATTTTCTTTCATATTATTCTCTATTCCAGAGAAAAATGTCTCTGAAAATACATTATTTAAATTGCCGCCTTTTCTGTTGCCTGATGACATCAGAAAGATACTAACCAATGAGGGAGTGGCTACATTTCCCGCCGCAGAATTTAAACAAGTAACAGCCGTGACAGCTGTCAATTATATACTATCTACTAGTTCTATCCATATTTATGCTAAAAAACGCATATCCAAATTTTAAAGAATAGACACATTTCAAGGTCCCTACAATCCGATTTTAATATTTTTACGATGATGATGATGTATGTGTGTATGTAAGGGAGTATTTAATAATATTCTTAGTCATAAATTAGTGTTTATAATTGTTTAATCATAGTGTTAATTATTTTTATTACCTTTTTAATATTTATCCTAATTATTTATCGTTTAATAAACATATTATTTTAATTAATAATATTTTTTGATTTTTACACTTCACCCATATAAATAAACATTACAATACTTATTCATTTGTATTCGTAGAACCGATTAACATTATTGCTATATTCATATTTGTACTCATTTTGTTTAATTTCTTAAAAAAATCATAATTCTTCAATTTTCAATAAAAAGTTCAAAATTTAAAAAAATCTAATTTATATGGTTATAGATACTATTCAACTCGCTCATTCCAAATTTTTAAACCGCATGTCGATATCTCTTTTCGTTCTCGAGATATTTGCCCCCAGAGTTTAGCCCAAAAATACTCATTTTTGGGCTATACCCCAAAAATGGGTCATTATACAGACTTGGGAGTAAAACCATTCGATTTTTCGGAAAAAATTACATAAGTATCCCAATTTTCATATTTTTTGTACAACAAATACAATCTCTAGAGTTAAATAACTGAAAATGGCCAAAATCTGAAAAAATCGTAAGGGGTACACCTTAGGATTTTTTCAGATTTTGGCCATTTTCAGTTATTTAACTTTATAGGTTGTATCTATTGTTCAAAAATTATGAAAATTGGTATACTTATGTATTTTTTCCCGGGAAATCGAATGGTGATGTTAACGAGTTCGTATTTCGACCCATTTTTGGTGTATAGCCCAAAAATGGGTATTTTTAAGTAAAACTTTGGGGGCAAATATCTCGAGAACTAAAAGAGATATCGACATGCGGTTTCAAAATTTGGAATCAGCGCGTTGAATAGTATCTACAACCATATAAATTAGATTTTTAAAAAATTTGAACTTTTTATTGAAAATTTAAGAATTATGATTTTTTTAAGAAATTAAACGAAATGAGTAAAAGTATGTATATGGCAATAATGTTAATCGATTCTATGCATACAAATGAATAAGTATTCATATTTTTACAATTATTAAATAAATCAAATTAATATAATAAACAGCTCAAGTGTATCCTCTTACAAATTTAATAGGCGTATAATTTGCAACTGAATCTGTTCATCTCAAGTGTCATATGAATGGCCAACGTTTCTCTCCGCGACGGATACTTCCTCGAAAATAATAATAAAATAACGCGTGAAATATCTTTGCTACGTGTCACCGTTATTTTTATACTGTTGGCGAATTTGATCTTTCAGTACAGGTGTTATTAATACGGTGCTGCCAGTGGCGGCTCGTGCACTAAAACTTTGGTGCATAATTGAAAGTTACATTTTTCCAAGGGATGTGCAAATGCATATTTTTCCCCTCTCATGTACAAAAATAAATTGCCAGATCACAGAACATTTTAGGAAATTCTTTGACAAATAGTTTATCTTCATAAGAAAGTTGATTAAATGGATTTTTGTTAATTAAAAAATTAATAATATTTTCAGAATTCCTTATATTGTCACTCAATTCTTTTAAAGTTGAAGTCGAAGCCATTATTGGTTTTTGTTTTCAACTAAAATTCAAAATACAAAAACACTACGTGGGTAAACTATAAAAACAACGAAAAAAATAAAAGAATTAAATATTTACTGCAATACGTATCAGTCGCAAACCAGAGCCTATTATAATAAAAATGCTAGACAAGACAGCAGCTAATATTATTTAATCTTGCTTGCAAAAATATGCCGTAATGTCGTGAACTTACTTACAAAATTTATCAGTACGTGGCGTTGATTGTATTCATGGTAACGGCATCTATAGGGCCGCGTGGAAGGTAAAGCGTCTATCTTTTATCCTTTACGCACTCATTGCATTTAGCATTTGAAGCAGTGCCTCAAACAGCTCTTTGTCTAGCGCATGTATTTCTTACCGGAATGAATGCTTTATCAAAAACATTAGGAAGTTATACTATTCATTTCGAGAAGCACTTTATAGGGTGTAAATTAGGTGAACTGCATTACATATTAGTTATGGTCGTGGCTTAAATTATTCTTTTGATATTTATAAAGAAAAGCATTAACAGAATAAATTAAAATTTATACTTGCAGCTTTATTTCTTTTCTGGTGAGGCACTGCCTCACCTGCCTACCCTGACAAGCCGCCACTGGGTGCTGCAACAGACACCTGACGTCCTGACGATCTACAGTTTGTCTGTCCGTCACGGCATGCCTCGGCTTGATCTCAAGCGCGCGTGTTTATATTCGGTGCGTTACTGTTATTTTGTCGTTGCTTTGCTAATTCCTATGAATTGTATACGCAGATGAAGAACCGACCGTTACTTTTAATGGAACATTGTACGCCGGAAATGATGCAGGTTCATCTTTTGAGATATATTTAATTGTGTTTTACTCATGATGGCATTTAAAGGTGTAACTAGAATTTGTAAAGAATTTGTAACAGTATGTAGGTTTATTTTCCTAATCCAACTCGAAACAATATAAGCATTAAAATTTAATAGCCTATTAAATCGGTATTGTATCTTGAAATGACTCAATTTTACTTTTACAAATCTTATACAATCTTATCAAATTGTTACATGTATTCTTTCTTTAACTGAAATCCAATTAAGTATTCATTCACTAGTCTAGCGTGTTTTGGATCTTTGTTTTATTGTAAATTTAAAATCTGAGAATAACATTTGCGTGTGTAGCTACACAGGGCCGTACAGTCCATACGATGTAACTTGGCGAGTTGGGGCAATTCACATTATCACTGCGGTAATGGGGAAGTTATAAAATCCATAGGCGTACCGAAGAAGAATGAAGTTCAATAAAATTACGAATATAACAAAAAAAAAGAAATTATTTATACAGAAAAAAATATTACAAAAATTGGAATGAATTATTTATTATATAAATCATATTATAATTAATTATTTTTTAAATTAATTGAAAAAAAATGCACCAACGCTTATGTATGAATATAACTTCTTGGGTTGAAAAGTACCTGACACCCCGAGTTTGAGTGTATTAGGGTGAAATTTGCTTTGTGTAAGGCAATAAAACATTGTAAAATCACTATTTCACTTCTGAAGCTGTGCGGCATCGAAGTAAAAGTAAATATTTGACAAAACGCAACTTAGGAATAGTGAACTGAATTACATTCTTTTGCCTCGCCAAGTTACATCGTATGAACTGTAACTAGGGTGGGGCGGGTGTTGCACGTGCCCCGGGCACAGGTTGATACGGGATAATTCTCAGAAAAATTCATAAAGGGTGCGTTCGGTATTTAAATCTGTCGAGCACTCTGAGCACTCTGATCACGTGACAGATTCATCTGCGATTTCCGATCTGCAGCTTGAATAACCGAACGGATAGAGCGTTTATCTGCCATTTTGACACTTATTAATTTGCGCCAGAATAAAAACGGAAAATAATAAAGAACTGTTAACATGTGTACTTTGCGTGAATTATGAACGTTTTTACCTCCCGCTACCCTTGGTAAGGGAGGTATAGGGATCGTGCTAAAAATCACATATCGAGATTTTGGTAAATGACCACGTTTTAAGGTCCTTACAATCTATTTTTAACATTTTCACGATGATGTCTGTGTGTATGTGTGGATCCTCTTTACGCTCTAACTCAAATATGTACTATCATTCAGAAAGTTTTGAAACCATGTATTTCTACCTTATTCTAATGTGGAAATAAACCATTAGATTTTTGGTGGCAATCGGATAACCGGAAATGGCAGTTTCCTTGAAGTTCAAGATAGTTTTTCCTCAAAAGTTTTTTATTATAAAATTTAAAGATTATTTCATTTTCTACAAGTTGGTTTAGTACTTTTTTCTATATATTTAATGGATAAATTTATAAAGTAATATAAAAATGATATCTCGGAGCTTATGCTTTAAATACATCTCCGTGGTTACATAGTTCAGCTCAAATATATGTAACTGACAGATAAATGTCACTGTCAAAAAAATAATTATTTCAAATTAATAATAGTAAAGTTTTAAAAGGAAAATTGTAAATGGAACAATAGTTTTATGGAAAGGAACTTAAAATACATAATTTCTAGCATTAGTAAATATGCAGGTATATATTTAAATAAATAATCAAATAAATATATTATCACGGCATTTATATACACATTTCGGTAATGAGAATGACATATTTGTATTGTGCGGGCGTTTACCACAAGGGTTAATTTTATGCCATTTACAATTCGAATTATTTGGCATTGACCGGGATTGAATCGGATTCCCCAGATTCGCGACCAGACATCAGGCACGCGGCAACGAGACCCCATAGGTAAATGGCAGGAGGTATTGTGTTGGTTACATCAGATTTTTTTATGATACTGATTAAGAATGTGGACATGGTTATGGACAACTTAAAGCTGAAAATTATGTAGAAAAATGTTTCCTAAAATCACTAATTAATACATTTCAAACATTTTTGATTGATATAAGAAAACGATAACATTCATTCATAGAATAGACGCTGTTTGCATTGCCGGCGACAAACAACTGCTCAACATGATCCATGGTTAGAGAACAAGCGAACAGATCGGGCCCTGTGCGCTCCGTGAGCTAATAACCGAACCTAGAGCTGAGCAAAAAGATCGCTCAGATGTAAGTACCAACCGGTATCGAGCGCTCAGATCGCTCAGAGCGTAAACCGAACGCAGCCAAATATAAACCAAGTACAGTAAAATATTGGATAGATGTCCGATCAAAGTCATCTGTATCATGAACGAATTATCAAATTGGCATACATTTATCCCTTTCCTTTACAAAGGCTTTAAGCGTGTGCGATAAGGATGGATATAACACGCTTGTCTTTCAAAACTTCATATTGTTTCGACTAAGTTAGGACATTTTAAAATGATGCTCGCTATTGATAATACTTTCGCTGTAACGTAAGTTTAGATATTAATTCAGATACATTACCTTGATTCATAGCAGTACGAATAACGTTATTTTCTGTCAGTATCGCTGAAACTGACATCTTATTTTTCACATATCATTTTACATTTGCTAATAAACTTACCAATTGATTTATTTTTGAATTTTGAATGCTTTTATTGTAACATATATTTTTATAATAATAAAATAACAGTAGTATATTATGTACCCTTATAAAAACTAAGCAAACGACACTACTGAATCTGTCATAATGGGCGGAGCAAAAATCTGAATTCATACAATTAGTAGACGACCTTGATCAGACATCTTTCAAAAATTTTACTGTACACTCTTGGATTTCTTATTGCACACTTAATTAATACTTTGTTTCTGTGTACTGTATTACTTTGTTCTGTGTACTGTATTACATTGACTTTTAAAGATCTCGCGCAAGGCACAAACAACGCGTGGAAGTACGGTCAGTGAATAGTAAAATGTAGACTTTTCCATCATCTAGGTGAATTTTTTTTGGATTGCTGACATGTAAGATCATTGGCGTCGTGACAGATGATAGGTACATTTCAAGATCCGACTGTCGTACATATTATTGTACACAACCTACACATGTATATTGATATCATTAAAATTCCTATCATACGGTCCACAAATGAGCTTACAGAAGATATGCAAATAAATATGATTGAACTCACCAAGGGAATTGGCCACAGGATTATGAGTTTGTCCCTTCCCAGCTTTACCGACTGAGTAAACATGATGCCACGGTTGCCAAGGAGAGTTTTCAGTGTTAGCTTGGAATGTTGCTGTTTGCCACTCCACAGCAAAGGGTGTAGTTTGCCCTAGATAGCTTAGCATATGAACTGCTGATACTACAGCACGAATAAAGGGACTATGGAGAATGTGATGATTTTTGGTTATCAAATCTGCAAGGAATGGCGCAGTACGAGAATATACAACTAACCAACACTGCACAAAAAGAAATAATAAAAATGAAAAAATGTAAATAATGAATGCAAGAAAATATATTGCCGGTAATTTGGTTTTAATCGTTTAGTATTCTCAACTATGTTTTGGCCCCCCTGTTTCATTTGGAACTTATTCGATAGGTGGCCAATAAATCCACAATTTTCATTTTAGTTTCATCTTCCATAATGACACAAGACAGGTTAAATCATGTTTATACTTGTCATGCAAAAATTAAAAATGAGTAATTGCGGGCAAATATATGACAAAAGACAAGTCCCAAATTTTTTCGTTCCAACAGTAAATAATATAATATTTATGTTAGTATTATCTATAAAACTGAGGGTAAAGGTAACTAACAATATACTCAATTAATTGCCATCTTAAATTTTATTGCTTTAATAAAAATTATTTGCGAATTATTAAAGACAAAAACATTTGTCACATGCAGACAATTGTTTATTTGCAAATAAATTATTATTAAACATAAGAAATGTTTTAAGCAATGTATTCAAATTCTATACACTCTGTTAATAAACCATATCAAAATTTGTTGAATTGGAGTAATAATCATCCAGAAGTTTATTTATTCTTGTTTTTAATATAATTGTAGGTGGTACTTTAATAAATAAATATCACTTTGCAAATAATTTTACTAAAAAAAATAATTTAATATAGTAATTTTCCGTCGACCGTTTATTAATAGGCTATCTTAATGTATAGAAAATCATTCATTAATGACCCCTATTAATGCATGATTTTTTATTAATAAACGATTTATTGGGTGCGTTCACCACATGGAACACAGCATGTATTGCTAACGCTAAGTTGTAGCAAAAAGGTAGACAGAATTAAAAGTCATGCTTTTGACACTTACTAGCTAGGTATATTCACGTAGCATCCTTTTAAAATGAATTTGAAAGAATAAAATTCCTCAAATAACATAAAAAAACCGCTTGTGTTGTCTAGCATTAAGTAAACTGAACGCACCCACTGAAAACAATTGATGACAAAACTTATTGATTTTCTGACGTAAAATTTGACGTTCGGTCAACCATTACTAACCTAAAAAAATTGTCATGGAATAAAATTAGATTTTCCATTTAAGTAAGATACGGTCAACGAAAAAATATTGTAACTAACACGTGTGTTAATTGGCGATTAACACACTTGATAGTTAAATAACTATAAACGAATATATTGTCAGTTTCCTTTACCTTCAGTTTTATAAATAATACTAACATAAATATTATATTATTTACTGTTGGAAGTAAAACAATTAGCACGTGTCTGTTGTCATATATTTGCCCGTAGATTATTGTTAAAATGATAAATTTAGGTAATAACATTATATTTAACACCAGTAGACTTTATTAATACATAAAATAAAAAATTGCCCATATATTGTCTTATCTATTGTAATCTAAAAATTATTTTTTTCTTGCTGTTAATATATATTTTTCAGAGGGTACGAATACATTTGGGGCTGGGCTCGCATATGTCAAAGAAGAAGAACTCATATTTTCATATGGATTTATTTAAAATTTTAATAATTTTCTGCAATAGTAAATTATTTAATAGTGATATTTGTTAATAATACGTATAGAATAAAATACGGTATACATGTTATTGAAAAAAAATAATAAATTGAACATAAATTTATCTTTTAATAGAATTCTATGAAAAGCATTATTAATGGAAGTTATAAAATTAGAACAAAACAAATTTATTTTAGCCGAGAACACCAGCCACCACAGTCTTCCTCTTCCTGGTTTAATTATGTTGTATACTATGTAAATATGTGTACGTGATGGAAGATTTAAATATAAATAATTTCTACCTACGTTGGGTGGCTGCAAAGTTTCCGGTCGCACCCACTTCACCTGGGTTCTTAAACTAAAGGGTAAGGGCACCTCAAATGAGTCATCATATTTTTCGACTACTGTTGTAGCTGTTCCTTTTGTTCCACCAGATTTGTCGCTCTTTTTACTCTCTTTGCCGCTCTTTTTACTCCCTTTGCCACTCTTTTTACTACCTTTGTCGCTCTTTTTACTCCCTTTGTCGCTCTTTTTACTCTTTGCAGATCCTTTGCCTTTTTTACCTTTCGCTGGTGACTAAAAAAGTAATAAAAATTATATCAAATATACATGGGCAACAACTGTCTTAAAGGCCGTTTTCAAACACACACACACAAATACGCAGTTGTGTGAACAAGTTTAATTACTCGCGTTCGCATGATCCTTTTGTATTCGACATCATTATGGCATCGAAGGTTCGAAAATCCTCTAAATAAATTTCTCTAGGAACACACAACAAAAGTGCATTACTCATTTCGATTCAATTTGAAGTTTGATATTAAATGTTAATATTATATTTCAAAAATACAATGATGCTTTTCTTTGGCAATAAATTTTACATTTAGCATAATTATAGCAAACGCACACATTTTTTTACTTCCTTGTACGTAAGTAAAGGAAGTATTGTAATCGCGAAAAATTTCGGTTTTCAGATTTCAGCGGAAATATCCATTTTGATCATCCCTGAATCCATTTTGACTAATTTCGTCGTGACGACTGTACGGTAAGCCGTAGAAAGTTGAAATTTTGTATTTAGGACTCCTATAACATCTAGTTGTGCACCTCCCTTTCTGGTTATTACACAATTTCCAGAAGTGGCACTTTACATGAAGCCTATAATAGATTTTAATGAAAAACTGTTTTAAAATATAATCCAAAACTTTTCAAATTTGGTATACAAGACTTTTATGTCAATCGAAATAACATAATAGATTTTGGTTAAAATAGGCTAACCGGAAGTGGTACATTACTTGAAGTTGTTTACAGTTTTTCTTGAATAAAATGATTTTATTTTGATTTTAGAAATAAATGCTTCAAATAAAAATTTTAGAGAATTAATTTCTGCGTCTAGCACATCAAGTATTATTAAATTAGCCCTTTGTATAAGCGAGATATGTAAATTTAAAAATTATATACTTTTTTGTTTTTGTAATAAAGCTTGCTATGGATTAGGACAAAAAAAAATCTTCGTGTCAAATTACGTTAAATACGTGCAATTTTATGATTCGTACAATAACAAATATTATATTTTTATTGTGAAATTACGAAATTAGTCATATTCATTGTTGTAATCAAATATTTCTTTGTTGTAATCAAAACTCTCTTACTGTTTTGAAGTTAAAATTAATATTTTGTAATTTATTTATTAAAAAAAATATGTATAGTTTAATAATCGTACAAGGAAGTCGTGTGGTGTCCACATCAGATTTTTTTTTTTTTAGTTAAACTGAATCCATCATGTTGCATCCTATGCATAGAAAATGCAGTGAAGTTATCTGCAAGTAATATTACTTCAGACAGTTTAATAATGACCTTGAATAGTTATCTTTCGTGGACCAAAGTATATACAAATATTATTTCAATACAATGTTTATTAAAGAGAATAATGAGACTAAAATTACATCTTTATGAAGTACATAATTACGTCGCGTAACTTCTATACACATTATCATGTTCTTCAAGAAAAATACATGCAGTATAGACACAATATTTAGTACTGTTAGCATCATTACACACACAATATTGCTAAATTCCTCACGGGACTATATAAAATATTTAACATTCCACGAGTTATTCAATCAAAAAACATACAGTTCTTCAAAGCTCCTCATGTAGCTCTTTAAATATATGCCGGGAGCGTATGTGCTTTATGCTTTAATGTCAAGCTTTCAGCTTTCTTGTTTGTTGACGTTTGTGTTACAGTTACCACATCATAAATATCAACTCTTAATTAATTACGAGCTTCCTATTCACAGAGATATTTATATCAAAGACGAGCATATTTGAAACATGGCTTCTCTTTAGATAAATGCATCTTTATACACAGAATGTTGAACAAGAGTAAATAGAGGGAGTTTAATAATAAATGAGATATGATACTTAGAAGTATAATGTACAGTAAAAATTTTGAAAGATGTCTGATGAAGGTCATCTGTATCATGAACGAATTAACAAATTGGCATACATTTATCTCCCTCCTTGACAAAGGCTATACAGGGTGTTATATTTTAGTGGACCCAGCAAATATCCCGCTTATTTATTAAGTTAGTAATTTCTTTCATATAACATGATTTATACAGCAACATGTACACTACTTGATGACGGATGTACATTCATGATACTACTTCCGGTTTATTAGTCATTAATAGCAACTTTGAAATTTCAAATGGAACATACAAATTTGAAAAATACATCAAATTTGCTTTACAATCATGTAAACTAATCCCTATGTCACATTATTAAAAAGAAAAGTGGCGGGTACTTTTTTATACACCTAGGCGAAAAGAGAATAGTAAGCCATGAATGTGGCTTGAAATAAAACAATAAATAAAGGTTAGAACAATTATTACTGAGTATTAGGCCCGGTTTTTTCACCTCCTGATAAAGTGCCAGTTAACTTATCTGGCAGATAAAAGAAAAATATCACATCAAATAATTGACGTGTGTATAATTTTCTCAATTTACTCTGTAATATCGATGCGCAATTTTTATTTTATCTGGCAGTTAAGTTAACTGACACTTTATCCAGAGGTGAAAAAACCGGGCCTAAAACAATTATAACTATTATTATTAAACGAAATAATATTTTTTTCGTCATAATAATACAGAAAATAAGAATAAGGAACTTAATAACAACAAAATGATTTTACAACAAATATTCTCTATATTAGCTACTGGATCATATTATTATGACTATTTCATTTATAAATTTATAAACCAATACAAATTAAGGATTCCATCTAGTTACCAAGTTTTATTTTGACAAAACTCCGTTACAAAAAAAAATTCGTATCCTTCGAGCCAATAAGATGCTGTGATAAGCGAATTTTTTTGACGTTTTAAAAGTATTTTGAAACGTATTGTTTATATACCTGTCAAAATGCATATATTGCAAATGCAAAAAAAGATTTCGAAGTGGTACTTAATTTGGAGCTCTCGCAGTTTTTCGAGGAAAAAAATAATAAAATATAATCCAAAATTTCGTATTACGGACTTTATTAATTATTGGAACAACAAATTGTATTTTGGCAACGGGTATAGACTTATTGTCCTATTTCTATCTATCAAACATCAATGTCTGTCTTGGTGTAAATGCATCCACCATCTATATACAGCGTGTTTATTAAACATAGGGCAAAAATTGAAGGGATTATTCCCTGGACCATTCTAAGATGATTTTGTCCTTTGATGATTTTTGAAAAGCCGCTTTGTTTCGAAGATACAGGGCGAAAAAAATCGACAAAACTAATTTTGATATTTTTCAAATTATTAATCTAGTAACAGCAGGCAAGTTATGTGTCAAATTTGTTGAGACGTTTGGCTGTTTGACGTGTATTTTCTGTCTATAATACTTAAACTTTTCTTAGTGAAGTCCTCTGCTGTCCCGACCAGAGTGAATCGCCGAGATGACTGACATGCATTTTATTTATGGACTTGTTAATGGCAATTCATTACAAGAAGATTGGATTTTTGCATCGTAGCTGGAAGTAGTCATTTTCAACAGTACTTGTAGATTAAGAAACTTTACATGTAATTTTTGGTATTAAATGTTGTTATTGTCGAAAAAATTTTTCGCCCTGTATCTTCGAAACAAAGTGGCTTTTCAAAAATCATCTAAGAATGGTCCAGGGAATAATCCCTTCAATTTTTGCCCTATGTTTAATAAAAATCCTGTATATCTACCGTACACATTGTTGGCATTGACAAACCGCAATCTGTTTTCCTGACAACCATAAATAAATCACGATCGAATATATCTTGTATGTGTGTGTGTGTGTGTGTGTGTGTGTGTATTCAGTCACCTGGTTACCATCTAACCACAGCTTCCTGCTACAGCTACATTCACTATTCGCTGCATTCTGCAGCGGTTGCCCACACCTAAATAGCCGCATTTACCGGCCAATTAACTAGTGACCAATGTCACACAACTGACGCGTAGCCTCTAGGGACTGAACATCCACGCTTCCAAATAGGTGGCTACAGGAATTAGTTCTCAACAAGAATTATTACACTGAATTGGTGAGAAAAATACGTGAAACACTCTGATTACAATTGCTAAACATAACAACGGTTTATGTTTTAATTAAATGCATATAAATATAATTTATTTTGTGAGAAAACTTGTCTAGGTAAATAAACCACATCTATGTACATAATTACTAGCTATCAATCTGTCACGAGCCCCCATATCTACTTGTCAAGGTCAAAAAAGTGTCATGACTGCGCGCGTCTTAATGTATTTAACATTTCTTGAACACCTACACTCTACACCAAAAATTCTACTTATATCTATTCTTTATATGTAGATTTTTTAATTTTAAATTCATTCTATGAAGAAATTTTGTAGTAGCAGATTCTTAAAAATCTTCTTCTAAATAATATTTTTTGAAATTTTTTATTCTTGCTAGTATTAAAAAAGAGTAAATTCTCTATCTGATGCATTTAAATATTCTATTATATCTTTCATACATTTAGAGATAAAGAAATATAAGGTATATAATAATCTATTGTAATAAATCGCACAGCCCAAATAATGTCATCGAAACCAATTGAAAAATTAAAATGTTTGTAACTGACAGATAAACCTCAAGTGTCAAAAATACAGAGACATTACTGAATATTTTTTCTGGGAAGTACATACATTATATTATTTTTTATTGTATTAATAGTTAAATATTTAAAATTATAGATATATTACATATACCCTTCAAAAATACTGTCAATCCCGACAATTAATTGGAAACATTTCGAAAAATTAGAAGAGTACGACAAAATTTCTTCATAGAATGAATGTAAAATTAAACAATCTAAATATAAGGAATATAATTTTTGGTGTAGAGTATAGGTGTACAAGAAATGTTAAATATAATAGGGCGCGAGCAGTCATGTGACTTTATTGGCTTTGGCAAGCAGATATGGGGGCCCGGATCAGAATGATAGCTAGTTAATAATTTCTCATTCTAAATTTAGTGATTTTCCAATTCCATCTGGTTTATTAAGTAAATTCCACACTCCTGGTGACAAATTAACTATGTGAATTTAGAAAATCTTAAAAAATTTAATGAAAAATTCTGGCATTTGACATCTATATACATAATTACTAATTATCATTTAGAAACGGGCCCCCATATATGCTTGTCAAGGCCAACAATGTCACATGACTGCACGTGCCCTATACTTATGTAACCAACAACGGAAGTAGCGAGAGGTATTGTGCTGGCCACAACAGATTTCTTTTTAAATTAGTTTTGCAACTAATAGTATTTTTTTGTCGTTGCTGATAACATTTCATACATGTATTAGTTTTCTGTTTGCAGAATTAGATACAACTTTTCAATATATAAAGCGCTGTGTGTATATAAAATACAGGAACTTTTATTTTCAATATTCAAAAGCAAATCTGTTTCCAATATGCCGTAAAGTAAACATTTCGCTATCTAAAATAAAATAGTTCACCTTTTGTATCACGAAAGCAGATGTCATTTTATTGTTGTGGGTCGCCCGAGCAGATGTATGTAGGTTGCATATAAATGAAGTATTATTTTACTGTCCCGGAACATTGAATTTTATTATTTAAGAAACAGCGCAACTTATTACATATACGAATGACATTTTAGGTGGCAAAATTCAGTATTTTAAATTTATATCCTCTTTATACAAGAAACGACGCTCGAAAATGAGAAATTGTTGCGGAGGTGAAAGGCCACGGGACTTCTCGTTCATAAATGTGTTAATGTTTTTGTTTATTTTTGTAAATTCTTTTGAAGAGGTTAAATTTATTGCTTGCTTAGTTTTAAACACGAAACTGGCTTCCTTCCTGCTTTTTCCTTTCAAGTGTACGTCTCTTTTTCCTTAATTTCTTAACAGCATTATTTACTCTAATCCGGTAAAGCTTTATTTATAACTGCAGGTGTCATTTACTTTTTCTTTATTACTCTTATAAATTATAATAATTGCATAAACTAAACAGAAGTGAAAATAAGAAAAACATGGTAATCTTATTCAAGAATACTTTTTAAAGATGTCCGATCAAGGTCATCTCGGAATTGAATGAGTTAAAATGTTAGCTCCGCCCATTCTGTCAAATTCAGTAATGTCGTTTACAGTAAAAAAATTGAAAGATGTCCGACCAAGGTCGTCTACGAATTGTATGAATTCAGATTTTTGCTCCGCCCATCATGACAAATTCAGTAGTGTCGTTTGCTTAGTTTTTATGAGGGTACATAAGATACTACTGTTATTTTATTATTATAAAAATATATGTTACAATAAAACCATTCAAAATTCAAAAATAGGTCATCTGGTAAGTTTATTAGCAAATGTAAAACCAAATATGTGAAAAATAAGATACTGCCACAATGGCAGTGTCAGTGACTCTGACAATAAATAACATTATTCGTACGGCTATAAATTAAGGTAATGTATCTGAATTAATAAATAAACTTACGTTACAGCGAAAGTATTATCAACAACAAGCATCGTCTTGAAGTGGAATGTCGTAGCTTAGTCGAAACAATACGAATTTTTGAAAGATAAATTAATAAATAAATAAATATTTCATCACGGCATATTACCCATTGCTGGGTGTGCCAATCTGCTTCGTACACAGATACCGGTAATGATGGAATATTTGTACCGCGTGGGCTCTTACCAGGCATCACCTCACGGGCACTCATAGCTAGCGTAGAGAGTGCACCACAGGAGTCAATTTTGTGCCATTAAAATTCGATGTAATTTTTGGCGTCGGTCGGGATCGAACCCGGGTCCCCAGATTCACGACCAGACACTCAGGCATACATGTATATAAATAGTTCGAATCAATTGTCTCTTTAGCCTAGGTCAAAGGACTTTTCTAATTTCCTGCTTCCCTAATTTTTCTAAAAGAAACTTCAAGTACAATTTGTAGAACATAACATTCTGCATCTGAATCAATAAGCAAAATTAATGTTGTGTGCCTTATAACGTCAGAAATTAGGTATGAAAATGTTGAAAATCACCTCAAAAATAGCAATAGACATGAAATTGAGACAAAATAAATAACAATCGTCTAACGGTTTATTTGTCATGTTAGAGTAATTTATTTTATTAGGTATTATTTCTAATTTCTGTTCCAGTTGACAATTATATGTTAATTTAACAGAAATTACAAATAATAATAAAAATAAATTAACCTAGCTTGACAGATAAATTGTTAACATTTGTTAATTTTTTGTTTCAATTCTATGGCTATAGCTATTTTTGAAGTAATTTTCGTCATTTTCATGCCAAATTTTTGCCATTGCAAGGCACACAAATTTAATTTTGTTTATTGATTCAGATGGAGAAATTTATGCACTATAAGTTTTATTTGAAGCTTTTTTACGTAAAATAATTAGGGAAGCAGGAAACTAGGGAAGTCTGATTTTACATGTTAAAGTACTATGTTTGTCTGAGCTGGTCACCACTCTGTATGTGTTGCCACCTTTTCATTCTACACATCTAGTATGATATATATGTATACTCTAAAACAAAGAGGATGCTGGACGTATGAAATGAATGACTATACGTAGACTGCATCAGTCGGCACCGTATTGTTTGGCGGAAGATAAGTCGGCACCAAGATCTCCACGAGGAAACTTATTAACCATCATTTGTAAACTTGTATTATTGTACATCAGACTGATGTACCATCAGACTTGAGATATTTATAAAAATTCAAAGGTTATTATTATTATAATATTATTATTATTATTATTATTGTATTCCTTATTAAACAGTGTAGTATTTTTTACGTTCCGTCACCTTTAGGTAAGTTATAACTCTTTTATTTCTTACCGGTGGTACTATCGGTGTCCCCCATTTCTCACTGTTGATCTCAGAATCCACCCACTCGGACCAGATTTGCGGGGAAGTGACTTGTGGAATATTCAAGGTACGAGATGAACGAGGAACCTTCCTCACTGACGTCTTGGTGCGAACGGACCCAGGCATCTGTAATGCTGAGGAACGAAATATGCATAGAGGATGATACCATGAGAAATGGAACCAGATAGTTAGGTGTCAACGGCTAAGAAATATTGATTGTAGGATGTGGACAGTTTGAAAAGTATGTAGATTGATAGCTGGCAAAAAACAGAGAGGAATTTAAATTTATAATGAATATTTTTATACACATTTTTTTATCTTCTTTCCTTCCGTAAGGAAGGTAAGGAAGGTATTGTCTTTGGTCAAAAAAAATCAATGGTGAGTTTTTGGTGAATAAGCACGTCCCTGCAATAACAAATTAATATTTTTACGATGATGACTGTGTGTGTGTGTGTGTGTGTGTGACAAAAAATTCTCCTTCGATAACTCCAATACTACAATTCCAAAAGTTAAAATTCTTTCATATTCCTGTATCGTACGTCCATATGAACAGTTGATTAGATTTTGGTTATGATTGGTTTACCGGAAGTACCCTAATTTTAAGATTTTAATAGTTTTTCTTGAAGTGTACAATAATATTCATATTATGCTACTATACACACACTATAGAAGATATTCATTTTATTACTAGTACAACAATGTTGTTCATTATTGTACTAGTAAAAAAATGTTAACTTCTTAGTTCACCGCTGGCGGCAGCAGTCGTCACAGCAACACAGACCATATTGAAAAATTGTTATTTAGTTGTATCGTTTGTGTTTTGTAGTTTACACAGCCAACTATGGCTGAAATTGCTAACGCTATAATTAAAACAATTCTAGAAAATATAAAAAAATCCTCAGTTTTCTTTGAAACACTTGAAGAAAAAATAGTATATGTTATTCGTGTTTCCAACAAACTCACACACACACACACACACACATCCACACACACACACGCATCCACACACACACATCCACACACATACACACACGCGCACACACACACACACACACACACACACACACACACACAGACATCACTGTAAAAATGTTAAAATCGGATTCTATGGACCGTAAATCGTGCTTAATCATTAAAATTTGCATATGCGATTTTTAGCATGAATCCAATTCCTCTCTTAGCGAGAGGTAAAAACATATTTTTCTTCAAGTGTACAACAATATTCATATTATGCTACTATACACACACTATAGAAGATATTCATTTTATTACTAGTACAACAATGAACAACATTGTTGTACTAGTAAAAAAATGTTAGCTTCTTAGTACACCGCTGGCGGCAGCAGTCGTCACAGCAACACAGACCATATTGAAAAATTACTATTTGACAGTTGTATCGTTTGTGTTTTGTAGTGTACACAGCCAACTATGGCTAAAATTGTAAACGCTATAATTAAAAAATTCTAGAAAAATATTAAAAAAATCCCCCCCCAGTTTTCTTTCAAACACTTGAAGAAAAAATAGTATATGTTATTCGGAGCAGAACGCCCTTTTTGTGTTTTACCCAGCTTGCCTGGCCTCGGCTGTCGCCTCGGCCGCAATAGCTGGGTTCAACACAAAAAGACCGCTTTCTACTCCTAATAACATAATATACTATTTTGACCTTTTATATTATAAATAAAAAAATATGTTATTCTCTATTCGATTTAATTATATTTTTTCTTCATAATCAATGAATTTAGAGATAAAAAATTACAAAAAAATAACAGAATATTCAAATATTATTAACTGACAGATGTCAGTGTCATATAAAATTTATATAATATCTCTCTGAAATGATTTTACTGGAAATATAAAAATGTACAATAATTTAAGATGGCAAAAACAAATCACATAAGGTAATACAGATAAACAGTCAAAGTGTTGATAAAAATTACTTTATTTATTGTTGATGTTAAATTCTTACTTTATCAACAAAACATGAACGCACAAAGCCTACTTTTAACTCAGGTAGGTATATAATAAATTTTATTTACTTTACTATGGAATTCAGACTAAAATTTAATTTTCAATTGTCAAATAATCACTGATAAGGGAATTAACGTACTTTACAGAAATCAAATTGCTCGACGACCCATTGAGTCCTTAGTTATCTGCTGTGTGCGCCAAATGATTAATTACCGTACAATTTGTACTATTACGGTTAGATCCCTTGTTTCATGCGACTTCTTTTAATTAATACTGTGCATTAAGGGAGTTTCTAATTAGCACAATATACAGTAGACGGTAGACTACCGCTTAATTATTCCCCTTTCAACTGATCGTCGCTTAAACCGGCCATTCTTGCCGGAACTGCCTTCTCCATCTTCCTCCATACCAGTCATTTTTATGCGGAACGTGGCATTGCCAGAGATGGGCGTCTACGCGTAGACTTTGTCTACGTGTCGACAATGCGTAGTAATATTTAAAAGAAGTCGCATGAAACAAGAGATCTAACCGTAATAGATCAAATTGTATGGTAATTAATCATTTGGCGCACTCAATTGAAAATTAAATTTTAGTCTGAATTCCATAGTGAAGTAGGTAAATAAGATTGATTTTGTACCTAGGTACTTGATGTTAAAAGTAGTTTGTGTGCGTTCATTTTTTGTTGATAAAGTAAGAATTTAACATCAACAATAGATACAGTATTTTTTTATCTACACTTTATAAAAATAATAATAATCCATAATATAAAGAAAAGTTGTAATTTACAATTTTGATAAACCCGCGTAAAGTTAGTGATAGTAAGTTTAGGAACAAAGTTGCGACTTGACATTTTAATATCGACAATATCAGGTACAAAATAAAATAACACACGTGCATAAAGAGTCTTTGTTGACTCGTGAGAGATAGTTCCACATTCCACTCGTCGATAAAGTATCTCTTTATTGTCTTGTATAATAACTATTAATGCATGTGTAAGATTCACCCTCGACCCTTGGATGAGTAATTTAGTTGTTTAGTTGTGTTGTGACTACAGTCCCATGCGGATATGTGTGATAGGTGAGTGGTAAATCTCACGGTTATTCTAATTACAGTACAGCTATGGCGTTCAGGTGTGGATCACCAAATTCTTGATTGTTATGTTGTACACTATTTGTGTATTTGATACGCATGGTATACGTGAGATATACAGTAGTATTATTGGTTTGTGGCCGCAAACATATGTATTATTCTCCTATTAGTCGAAGAGTTGTCTGGGACAACCCTGGGTCCATATAGAGTCGTGTACTCTGAAGCTGGCTAGCGTACCTATTAGAGAAACACCAAGTGTAAGGCTTAGGTCCATGAGAGGTCTGGGACTTAATGGCCGTAAGCTAAGCTCTCGCAATGGGTGTGGGACCCAACATGTATTGGTTGCTAATAGTGAAACACCAGGTGTGAGAAACACCAAATGGGAGGCTGAGTTCCATGAAAGGTCTAATAATCTACGTGCGAGCGTAAGCTAAGCTCTCATAGGTCTGGGACGGACTTTATACCTACCCCCCTCCTGTCTATCGTATTACATGCATAATGCATGTTGTGATTAGAATGGCAATGTGTACTTTATATCACTTTGGCGAACGCGTCCTAAAGGTACGGTTTCCTAGACGCGACAAGCCGCGGTGGTCGGTCGCCGCGACTTTACTTCGATCGGTAGTCGCAGAGCACTACTGTTTTCCTAGACGCGACAACTGCAGTTCGAAATGAAGCGAATTATTTTACAAAATAATTATATTTTCCAAATGTAAATTTCAATTTATAGCAGCATTCATTTTTTTATATTATTTCATTTACATTCTCCTGATTTTCCTATTTTCTCTGCAACCTCCTTCCATATTTTGTCTTTATATGTATATTACATCTTTATACTTATCGCTACTATCATATAAAACATTTTTTCTCGAACTTCTTCAACTAATTTCTCATCATCTGCGGCTGAAAATGCTGATTTCGCCATCCGGTCGCCGGCGACTGTCGCGGAGTACTCTTCCCTATACCAGTCATTCGTTTGTCGCCGCGGCAGACGATCTGCCGCGAAGTCGCGATCGCGCCGCGGAAACCACTTCTTATAATTTGCCTATAAGCAGAGGTGACGCGCGACTGGTCGCCGCGGCTTGTCGCGTCTAGGAAACCGTACCTTTTACTATACCAGTCATTCGTTTGTCGCCGCGGCAGACGATTTGCCGCGCAGTCGCGGTCGCGCCGAGGAAACCACTTTTTACAATTTGCCTATACGCAGAGGTGTCGCGCGACTAGTCGCCGCGGCTTGTCGCGTCTAGGAAACCGTACCTTAAAGAGTCAGTCCGACGCAGACGAGTCTGTATGAATGTGGAAGATGGACGCAGATAACAGGTCAAAAGGAATGTGAAATGTAATATTTGATTAATCATGTATTGCCGCCTATATATCCTTGACAATAAATAGTTCTATAGTAATTAGCCCAACTTCACATGCAATAAACATTAATAGTCCTGACTATGAAGGAAAGAGAAGATTATAGTATATTATATTGAAATTAAATAATAATTGAAAAAATGAATTAAAAACTTATATCTTTTACGTGTAAAAACGGCCATCTCTTATTTTCATACGTAATTTTTCAAAATATATACCTATTATTGCATTATAATTATCCCTTTTAATTAATTTTGGATAAATTTAATGTTCTTTTTCCTTTGTATTGATTTTAATTTTGCGGTATAAAGAATCAATCACTGTCAAAGTTGTCGATTTATATTATACTGTTTTTAATGTGAAAAACATTTTTATCGGCCATAAATATACCTACAGCTATTAATCTACATTTTAAACCATATTGAAGCAAAAAAATATAGGTCACTAATATTTTTACAAAATGCCAAACTTTTAACGTCAGTGTCAACCTCTGTCATTGCATGAGAATGTTGCGTTCGGTAGCCGAAAATACCATCAGTTGAGTGAAATTTCTTAGCTTACCGTGGTGTGTAAAATTGTTCTCTGTTCAAGCTTGCCAAACAACTCAATAACTTATTCACCACACAAAGTTGCGGAGCAGATCAGACGTTGCCGACGCGCGAAACGTCAAACTCGCGATCCACTTTGTAATTCAGCGAGAGTGTTCTGTTTCCCGACGCTGTTTGTTTCTTGTTTGTCTTGAATCGTCATTGAAATATTTATGAAACGCATGGGTATCATGGGATCCTTAAAAAAACACCGATCGCTTTATTTTTCGTTGAAATAAACACTACAATCCAACATGTGATATGTGTGTTTTGTGGTTTTGTTCCTCGACTTACTGTGGTATACAATACACATTACAACGCTGATTAATTGGTTGCAATGGTATCGAGACGAAGTAGAGATCTCCAATATATCCAACACCGGTAGAAGAGTACATACTGACCGCACTTTCATTCTGATGAGGGCATCGAACCCATCAAAAACTGGGTTCGATTCAGATTCAGGTATTGGAATCATGGTAAAAATCGCATATCCAGATTTTAGTGAATAATCACGTTTTAAGGTCCTTAGAATCGATTTACGATGATGTCTGTGTGTGTATGTGTGTGTATGTATGTATGTGTGTGTGTGTGTGTGTGTGTATGTGTATGTGTATGTTGGAGGTACGATTTCTCAAATTCTATAAGATTAAAGACCTGTGTAACTACGGATTCCTCAATTTAACAGTAATGGGAAGAGTTGAATAGATTCTGGTAACATTTGGATAACCGGAAGTAGTAGTATTTTAACAAAAAACTTCTAAATATTATGTTATTATAAATATTAAAAAACAAACTTCTCTATCCGACACATTTAATTTTTTTATTATATCTTCTATAGATTTAAAGATATAGAAATATAATCATACGTAATATAATAAGTGATATGATTATCATCGATGATATTCTCGAGTGAAACCGAGCTGCAGATTTCACGAGTCCGAAGGACGAGTTGAAATGCGCTGTTTCTGTTTCACGAGCAATATCTTCGATTATTAATCATATCACGAGCTTATATTTAATGAGAGAATATAATGAATTTTTACAATCTAATCTAACCTAACTTTTGATATACATATTCATATTGTATTAAAACATGGTACTTACGAGTTTTATTTAATATTTCGGAGTTTTAAATATTGTTATTAATTATTTTTATACTCAAAATTAACTGTCAATGTCATAAAGAAAACAAATCTCTTAGTAACGACTATAAATACGGTGATAATTTCCTTGTTTTTTATCATCGCTGTGATAAACGCGTAGCTAGGGAGATTCTGAATGTTGATTGGCGGAAAACATGTCACGTGACTAAGGAATTATATTCTCTATAAAATAATCTGTTGTAGTAAATCTCACAGCCTGCTCACAGCTCAAACATCTCCATGGTAACTACTTGAGAAATTGAAATGTCTGTAATGGACAGATAAATGTCACTAATGTCAGTGTCAAAAATTCAGAGATAGTACTGAAGGCTTTTTCTGGGAACGATATTTAATATTTTTTATTGTATTATTAATAATATATTTAAAATTATTACATGAACTCTTCAAAAATACCGCCAATCCCGTCAATGAATTGAAAGAACCTCGAACATCGATTATTTATTTATATACTTACCTATATTCACTGCTGGCGTGGAGAGTGCACCACAGGAGTCAATTTTGTGCCATTTAAAATTCTAAAATATTTGGGGTTGTTCGGAATCGAACCTGTTCCCGAGATTCGTGTAAAATGACTCCGGGTAAACGCTTGCACGGAACAAATATTTCATCAATATTATCGACATCTACGTACAAAGCAAATTGGTTCACCCATCAATGGGTAATATGCCGTGATGATATATGTTTTTATTATCTTACCTATATTTTTACATATTTACTTATGCTGGAAACTGTATTAAGTTCCTTTCCATATAATTATTGTTCCATTTACTATTTCACTGTGAAAATGTTAAAATTGAATTGTAGGGACCTCAAAAGATGGTCATTTACCAAAATCTCGATATGCGATTTTTAGCACGATCCTAATACCTCCCTTACCAAGGGTAACGCGAGGTTAAAATGATAAATTCAATATTCAATTGTTCGCGAGGCCTTAATACGGAATAGGATCAGTTCTCTATAATCCTGTCGATATACGTTGGACCGCTTTTTACTATTAAATAGCCCCCGGATTGAATAGGTTGAATATAATTCCAGTCTCTGAAAAAAGCGATTATATACCAAAGTTTAGGGAGAACCGAAGCATATTTTACCATTCAATATTCAATGTGCATATTGATTTTTGAAGGATAAAGTAAGAAGATTTTGAAAACTTATACTGTATATAGGAATATTATTTCAAATTAAATGTTATAGTTTTTATTTATATAATTTACAATTGAAACTTACCTATATTAATACATCTATGTTTATAAACTTATTGGAGTATTACATACAATGGTATTCGCATTAGATTTTACTATTCTTATTTGCTAAGGCACTGGAAAACAGTCTTCATAAACTACATAAATATATCTATGAATTATATATTACATTTATTACATATGAATATACAATAAAATTTTATTTGGTCACTTGAATTAGAATCACATTTAAAAATATATACATATATATGACAGTTACTGTTAAAAAATACCAACAATTACCTCACCTAACGCACAAAATTCGGGACGAGTTTCGTGTATTAGGTGACTCATTATTTTCACATGAAAATTTCCCAATGTTGGATCCGACTACATAATAGTAGCCGCTGATTATGTTTAATCACTGGATTAATGAAATTTACTGTAACATGCATACAGGGTAGTGACTGGTAACCGGGACAACCGAACATAGGACTTTAACATGTAAAATCAGAGTTTCCAAATTTCCTGTTTCCCTAATTATTTTAGGTTATGTAATGAAAATAGCTAAGGACGACGAACTCATACAAAAATGATTGAATGGAACAACAAATAAGTTTCTTCAAATATCTGACAACTGCAACGAAGAAAATAAGTGCCGAGAGAAAGGCAACATCCAGGAGTAACTACCAAAAATATTTGCAAAATGCTTTATATGTATGGAGTATTATGCTCTATAGATACGATCATGGACTTTGAAGAAGAAGAAGAAAAAGACGGTTGGAGAATATAGATAATTCAAAACCTTCTCCGGGTCATACTTACAAAAAATCACACACAAAATTTGATATTAACATATTTCTTTGAAAATAATTTCATTGAATAAGCTTGCACTAGGCGGCATTTTTTGTTGTAACAGGTCTGTTCGTTTTCTGCAACAATGAATCGTGTTTAGTTTTAGTTTATCGGTATTTCTGTCCGTGTAAACAACATTTGCAATGTGTCTAAATATTATTAACTATTTCTTTTGTTATTAATAGTGTTTTTAGTGTGTGTTAAGTGTAAATAATATTATAACGTTCATTGTTAGTGGTACTAACAATTAAAAATAGTGCAATAACAACCTGAAATTGATGAAAATGCAGATATTGTAAGTCAGTCTGTTTGTTACTAATTATTCTGTTTTAGTATATTGTTTGTAATATATGTTACCTGATTTTAGTATATTTATGAATAATGTAAAATATCAGGAAAATAGTATTTCTGAATATATAAACTATAGACTAGAACTGTCCAAAAGTAGTAAAACAAAAGACTTTCACTATTCGTTAATAGTTGAATGAAATTTTAATTCGTCTCAAGCAATTTCGAATTAAGCGAATGCCATACCGCTACTATGGTTTTCGTTCGTATTCACACGAACTAGGCAAATACTAATGCTCAAGAATAAGAATAGATATACTAGCATATTTTTGCGAATAAGTTGCAAACACTTTCGATGCTCGGACGCTAGTTACATTATTATAATTCATTATGTTTATAATTATATGATATTTTTAAAGATAATACATTTGAATATATAATACAATACAAGAACGGCAACGTAATGTATTTAGATTAAATATTTCGAGAGACGGTGCCATCTATTCCTCCGTATACGAATTATTTCTGAGTTAGTTCAAAAAATACATAATAGGTAGATATTGCACAGTGTTGCCACGTAGCTAGAACAAGATAAGATTTTAAAAAGGTTTTTAAGTTTGCTACTGTAAAATAAGTATACATGTACATTGAAAATTCAAAATATATTATCTGGTTATTATGAAACAATATTTTTGAATTATTGATTATTGAATACCTCTCACAAATACTATTTGGCAATGCTGTCAGCACGATTTATCGTAGTTCACAGTTTTGTGGTAGGAGTCACTAGTTATCTATAATAATTTTGTGAATAAAAGAGACAGATATAGTATCTTGCTAGGCCATATGCGTTGCCGTTCTTATATGTATTATATATTCAAAGATAATACTCTCTTCAAAGAAATGTATTAGAAATTAAATGACATTTTTTAAGTGTATTCCACAAAAGTAGAATACGTTATTGCTCCTTTTTGTACGAAAAATTTAAAAAATAATAAATATCTACATTGCTCGCGTGTTAGAATTTATTTAACATTGTTTAATCTGAAAAATATTACTTAGGGTACAATTAAGTAGATAGTAACAGACTAATTCTACGTTCCCTACTGCGGCACTGCTGCAGCACAATATTACCCACCCTTCCCAATTTAAAAGGTAAAATTCTGAAAATGTTAGATAAAACTCAACAACGCGAGTACCGGCGGGTTAAAGTGTTATTTCCTCATTATACAAAATATCCATTTACCACTTTTTAAAAGTTTTCCTTTTAAAAGCATAATTTTTCTTGCTACAAAGAACAATTAATTAAGATAATATTTTGTATTTTTCTCTATGTGACATTTTAATCCAAGTGACAGTAAATTTAATCCCGTATTACATCTAAACAAAAACTTCTTGGTGAAGTTAGTCGTCCTTGCTCCGCCGTCCCATTATTATTTTAAGGAGTCGTACAACAGGAGCTTCGAATCCCAGAGAGATCAGGAAGGAGAACAAAAACGCCACCACCACGTTCCCGAAGTATATGACCAGCTGAAAGAAAACAAACTCGATTTAAAATTCTCCTTTCATACCAAAACTTTCAAACTTATATCATCCCTATGTTTGCTTAGAAGCGTATAACTTCCAGACTTTATTATAAACTAATCTCAAATAAACAAGAGTCAATTTTCTGTATCACCAATATGTTCAATGTTCAATCTGTACACCGGGAGATTATTTTATCAGTAAACATAAGGTATAATATTAATATTACCGTAGTTAGAGCATAAAGTCATTGACAGCAATGTATTAAAGCGTTTCTTTTATAAGTAAACATAGAAATAATTAACATGGACTAAAATAAATATTAAATAATGAATTAAAGAAATGAGGATTTTTTTTAACTTATCAAATAATCTAAATTGGTACCATTAACCGCCAAACAATATCCTAAACGATTATAAAAAGAATTAATAGCATTCATTGTTCATTCTGTCACCATTGCCCACATTTTTACCTTCCGTCACCTTTAGGTAAGGAAGGTATTGTCTTTGGTCAAAAAATTCAATGATGAGTGTTTAGTGTATAAGCATGTTTTAGGGTCCCTATAATACGATTTTACCATTTTTACGATGATGTCTGTATGTATGTATGTATGTATGTATGTGTGTGTGTGTGTATATGTGTGTGTATGTGTGTGTGTGTGTGTGTGTGTGTGTGTGTGTGTGACGAAAGTTTCGGATCGCATAATTTCAATACCACGATTCTAAAAATTATATTTTTTTCGTATTCCTCAAGTTTACATCCAGAAGAACAAGTGAATAGATTTTGGTTATAATTGGTAAACCGGAAGTAGCCTCATTTGAAGATTTAACAGTTAAATTTAATTTATTGACATCTAACATTATTATAACTTACAGAATATATTATTCTCTATACGATTTGATTGTATTTTATACTTCATATTTAATGGATATAGAGTTAAAGAATTTTAAAGAAATTAAATTTTATAAATCAGCCAGCTATGCTAAACTTGGAAACTACTAATATATTCATATAATTCAAATTGACAGATGTCAGTATAAATAAAAAGTAAATTAATGAGGATGTTGAAGTAGATGTTGGGGAAGACACGGAAAGATAGGTAAAGAAATAACTCTATTGTTACAAGTGTCTAGAAAGATACAAGCGAGGTTTACATTGGTTTGAAAATGTCATGAGGAGAAATGAAGAATATATTGGATGAAGAATGAATAGCTTAGTAATAGAAGGTTGAAGGAACAGAGGAAGACCGAAGTTAATATGGAAGAACTGTATTACGGAAGGAAGGAACTGAATGAGAACGACACGTAAAACAGAAATAAGTGGAAGAAGTGTAAGTGCAATTTGCATAGTTTGTTTATAAAATAATTTTTCTGGAAATTTAGAATCTTTTGCAAGAAAATGTATGTATGGAAATTTATACATAATACACAGGATTGACGGAAGGTATTGTGCTGGCCACAACAGATATTTTTCCTATATTTTACTAATTGCTCCACTTTATCTGTTTGAAATAAATGAAGAGAGATAAATTCTAGTATATCGTTGGAAACTTTGAATATATAAAAATTATACCTTCACGGCATAGTACTGAGTGCTGAGTGTGCCAAAATAAAGTAAATTTTAACTTACAGATTTTAAATATTTACTACAAATAGAAATCTACGCGACCCAGTTTTGAATTGTGACTCATATAGTTTACCCGCGCGTGGAAAATATTTTTCTTTCAAAATGTTGCTCTTTTAATAAAATTATTGAAAAACTTTATATCTTCGCTATATTTTCTGAATATCACGCAGTTTCAAAACTTTACTAAATTTAAACCAATCTTTCACGAAGTCAATTTTCTGTATAATAATTTATTTATAAGTTAGTAATTTAATACTGAATAACTTTGGATAATGAAATACAAAACTTTACATTTAGTTAATTCTGCATTTACAGCAAGATACACTACGAAGAACCGTAATGTCATTTCAAGAGTAATTACATCTTAAAACGACGCGGTAGTGTAAACGGTATCTTTATACTAATTGTTCGCTACGTTAACAGATTAAAATTTTATTGCCACTCTTCTAATTAACTAATCCAATAACATGAAATTTTAATTTTACTTTATAAATCAACATTCCTAATTCTATTAGAAAGATGGCGCCACGAATAAATTAAAAAGATAATTATCTATTTTATTCATAATTAGAAGAATCGTTTTATAATAAATACAGTTTGATTTATTTCCTTGAAGCAAATATGTAGATTAATGTCTGGTGACAATGAAAAACCGACCATTTGACATAACTTTTTACCTCTCGCTAAGAGAGGTATTGGATTCATGCTAAAAATCGCATATCCAGATTTTATTGAATAAGCACGTTTTAAGATCCCTACAATCCGATTTTAACATTTTTACGATGATGTCTGTGTGTGTGTATGTATGTGTGTATGTGTGTGGGATATTGGAAGGACGATTACTCAAAAACTATAAGACTTTATATTTGTTTAACTACGTATTTCCCAATCGGACATTGATGGGAAGATCTGAAAAGGTTTTGGTAACAATTGGACAACCGGAAGTAGAATATTCTTGAAAAAAATCTTATTTTTTGAAATTTTTTCTTGGTAATATTAAAGAAAATTAAATTCTCTATCTGATGCATTTAAATAATTTATTATATATTCTATAGATTTAGAGATAAAAGAAATATAATATATAAAATAATCTGTTGTAATAAATTTTACAGCCGAAATAATGCCATGGAAAATAGTTGAAAATTTAAAATGTTTGTAACTGACAGATAAATGTCAGTGTTAGAAATCCGGAAACATTACTGAGGATTTTTTCTGGGAAGTACATACATTATATTATTTCTTATTGTATTAATAGTTAAATATTTAAAATTATAGGTATATTTACACATACCCTTCAGAAATACTGTTAATACCAACAATAAATTGGAATCATCTCGAAAATTTAAAAGAGTAGGACAAAATTTCTTCATAGAATGAATTTATATATAAAAAATTTAAATGTGAAGAATAAATATAAGCGAGAATACAGCTCGAAGGAAGACGATATTTAAATCTTATAAACACAAGATGAAAGTGAAGATGGTCTCCACTCTGCAACGTAAAATACAGAAAAATTGTATCTTATTGAAATAATGAGTAATGAAAAAAAATGTATTTGGAGAATCTCTTAATTCTTGATCTGTGACTATTATGGAGGTGACAAGTATAGGTTAAATAACTTAAATTTGTTTCAAACATATACACCAACACTGTAGACTAGAGTAACATTGCACTGCGAAAAAGCTATCAAATTCTTCTTAAGTAAGTTGTAAATATTGACAAAATTACACATCGTTATAAGAATAATCGGAGTGCAATCTATCCATCACTTTATTAAAGGGAATTAATGTGTTATTTAGATACATGTATGAAAAAATAAAATGTTAAAGAAGATATGTAAGAATAGATGCACAATCCAGATATATACATTTTAGACCGCCCAAAATTAATGTTTTTACTAGAAGAATATGAAGAGAAAGTAAACAAGAACGTTGTTCGAATTGAAAATCCCTGCTACCACCCTAAAATTTATATATGGTAAACTCTACTTTGTAATTTATTGTACATTATTTATGGTAAAATATCCTATAGATTTTGTAAATATATGTGAAATTTGTTTTATGTTGAGACATGTTCTTATTGAATAATAATGAAGTTTCTACGTCATAGACTTATATGAATATATTATTTGTATTTCTAAAAATATTCTTTGCTATATGCATACAGCCAGGTAAAATATACGGCGAGAGGTTATGTGCTGGCCACATCAGATTTTTTTTTGTTTATATAGAAATTCTAATTGAAACAAAATTTTAACATAAAATCTCAAATCGACTAATCAGCTACAGCCTTAAGAAGAAAATAAAAGTATGGAAAATGACAAAACCAGTGTAACTTTGGCTTTTTATGTAGAAAGAATTACTTATTAAAAGTAATTTTGTTTTTATATTACGATTGATCAATATTATTCAATTAGCAACAGTAACGAAGGTCATTAATTGATAACAATCGGTTGAATTATGGGTTATTATTTGACAGTCGTGGATAAAAATATTAATTCAATATGACAAGATATCCGTTCATATAAATTGATGCGACCAGTTTGTATAAAAAATTTCTGTAAAAATTTTGTTACGCTTTATAAAATTCAAAATCGCTTTTATCAAAATTCTTTTCATAATTTCTAGATTATACTAAGCCAACAAAAACACACATTAACAAAAGAATGTATATTGTGTGTATTTTACGATGATAGAATAACAAAAGAAAGTGAACGCTTGCGTCCCCTTGAGATTATTTAGGGAGATTTTTAGGGGAAAACCATTACACGCTCACACGTTTCGTATTTTATTAACCTATTTACCCTAGTTTGAAATTTAAATCAGTATTGAAACACATTATTGGATTTTGGCTTATCGGGATGGAGAAGCAGTGTGGTATGAAAGAAGGGTTATGTTAGCAAAGTAGCTAAGAAGTACCATGAAAACAGTGAATAAGCCTTATATTAGGCCTTAGACAAAAACCTGCAATCGATTGCGATATTTATCGCAGGAATTAAGAAGGTATCCGATGGTCAACTTTTCTTCATTCAAAAACAACAGGTCCACTGACCGCTGTCCACTAACATATATCGCTCGCCGGCCGCAATAGTGGCACAAAGATATCTTACGTAAACAATCCTAGATGGCACTTGTATCTCTTCTGAAATTGATGCGTTTTTGTGTATGTCAATAATGGCACATTTCAATTTTTTTTTTTTTTTACTAAAACCAAAGTTACAATTGAATATTTAACAACAAACTACATCAAATTTGGAACAAAATTTTGCAAGAAGCTACTGAATTTTTTTGTAAGAACTTGTGAAAAAAAATAAAAAATATTAACACTTATTTATAAAATCTTTAATATCTCAAAACTATAAATTTTAAAATGTGCCAGTATTGCAGCCGGTGAGCGATATGTTCTTATGTGATACAAGATTTAGTATACAATAGTAAAATTATCATATTGCTGTATATTTTGGCCTATTAAATGTTTTCATACTTTTCAGATTTGTAAAAATTATGCACCCACAAAATATCCTCGTAAAATGTTAAACTTGACCTTAAAACATAATTATTTAGCAGAATTTCGATTTATATGATTTTTAACATAATCCATATACCATATAATCTATACTTTGAACACAGACTATGTATTTTACATATCCTCAATTTTTTACATTTTTTACCTCGCGCTACCCTTGGTGAGGGAGGTATAGGTATCGTGCTAAAAATCGCATATCGACATTTTGGTAAATGACCACGTTTTAAAGTCCCTATTATCTTATTTTAACATTTTCACGATGATGTCCATGTGTGTATGTGTGTGTATGCGTGTGTGTGTGTGTGTGTGTGTGCGTGTGTGGATCCTTTTTTACGCTCTAACTCAAATACTATCGCTCAGACAATTTTGTAAAATTGTATTTCTACATTATTCTTCTAATATGTAATAAGAAACCATTAGATTTTAATAATCAGATAACAGGAAATGGCACTTTACTGAAAGCTCAAAATAGTTTTTCTTCGAAAAATACCTTTATATGCTATTTTTTCGAGATTTATGTTATATAAAAATTAAAGATTATTAAATTTTCTACAGGCTTGCATTAATATTTTTTCTACCGTGAGTATTTTTTAACATGAAACATGGGATTTGTCATATCCATGGTTACGATTTAATTGACAGCAATGTATTTGCCTGTCTCATTTAAAATGAAACATAGGGGACAATTTTGACATTTGTCTACTCTGTGAATGTCAAAAAACCAATTTGAAATACAATGGTTTATACTGTGGAAGAGAAGGTGCAGATTATTAAGTGGTATTATTCGAATTTTAATCCAAGTTTAAGCCAAGTGTCGAACTTGTTCCGCGCTTCATTTCCTGACAGGTCTACACCAAGTGCAGCAAATTTTTTAACAATAGTGAATACCTTTAGAGGAAATGGTTGCATCGAGCCTACACATAACAGTAGGAATAGATCCTGTAATATATTAACTGCGCAGAAAAAAACATTAAATTCTGACTTTAATACAAGATAAGAACAGATTAACATTAAGAGAGATTGGGCAAGCTACTGCTGTAAACAAATCTACTGTACACAGACTATTTAAAAAGGATCATTACAGATCATACCATTTCCAAAACACCAGAAGTTAGCTATGGACGATACGAACGAAGAATAAATTTTTGTGAGAGAATGTTTGAAAACGTTAATAACAATTCAGATTTGCTGCAAAATATACTTTTTACGGACGAAGCAACTTTTTATTTACATGGCGAGGTAAATTCAAAAAATTGTCGGTATTGGTCCAGAGAAAATCTACATTTTTATCATATTATGAGGACTCAACGACCCGAGAAAGTTAACGTTTGGGCTGGCATAATAGGAACCCACATTATTGGGCCATTTTTTATTAACGGGAATATTACTGCTCAATATTTAAATATAATACTTCTGTCAAATTCATCCCCTATGTTTCATTTTAAATGAGACAGGCAAATACATTGCTGTCAATCAAATGTCAAGTCGTAACCATGGATATGACAAATCCCATGTTTCATGTTAAAAAATACTCACGGTATATATTTTATGGATAAATTTATAAAACTGTCTATAATTTTAATCCCGCATCTCCAAGGTTACACCGTTTAGAACTCAGGAAATGCATGTAATTGACAGATATATGTCACTGTCAACAAAGTAAGCATTTCAATAATGGTAACATTTTAAAAAGAAAGTAGCAAATAGAACAATAATTATATGGAAAGGAACTTAATACAGTTACCCAGTAAAAGTAAATATATGCAGGAATATAGGTAAGTATATAAATAAATAAAATAAATATATCATCAAGGCATCTGATTTCGGTAACGATGATGACATATTTGTACTGTGCGAGCGTTTACTATGCGTCACCTCACGGGCACTCATTTCTGGCGTGGAGAGTGTAACACACAGCTCATTTTGTGCCATTTAAAATTCGGAATATTTAGCGTCCTAGTATTTAAATTTAATTTAATTTTAAGTGTTTACATGAATAAAAATGAATTTAAACGGGAGGTATTGTGTTGGCCGCATCAGATGTTTTTATTATATCATTATCTCAGTTTCCATAAATTATAAATTGATTAATCATAAGAGAGAATGATTACAGAACAAAAAGAATAATAAAATATCATTTGGACGCAAATTCATATAAAATTCTTCACATGAAACATGAAACAACTGCCAACAGTACACGAGAGCTGAAGAGAATACGACCACGAAGGCGTTCTGTTTCCCAAGCCAACTGGATTTGCATGTGACGAAAATAATTTGAATATTAGAGGAGAATGAAATTATATTTTTCATAGACTAAACGTGCTTAGAATATCAAAGTCGTAATTTGGATTTGCTGTAGAGTGTAGACAAATGAAATTAACGACGCGGGATATATTATGTAGAATTAATGTTCGTTCGCCGTATTTACCTCGATTATTTTATTGCTACTCTAAGGGAATATTAATGTATACTGGTATTTGAAACATGTATGTATTTAAAGCTTAGCGAGAAATTGTTTAATGAAAAACTTGTATGTATTTATAAACTTAATTAATATTTAATACCAATGCAGAAATTTACCTCAGCTATATTTATTTTTTAATTACAATTAGAAATAAATTTATATGGAAATGATACAAAATAAGACAAATGAAAAATTATATTTAATTTATCTTTTTAAAATTTATATTACCTAATACAGGCTCAATTTTATAACAAGTGATTAAATTTTCATTTTTAAATAATTGGTAATCTAAGAAAATAGGTATTTCAAATATTGTTTTTACCTTTTGTCACCTTTAGGTAAGGAAGGTATTGTCTTTGGTCAAAAAATTCAATGATTTTTTAGTGAATAAGCATGTTTTAGGGTCCCTATAATACGATTTTACCATTTTTACGATGATGTCTGTATGTATGTATGTATGTATGTATATGTGTGTGTATGTGTGTGTGTGTCTGTGTGTGTGTGACCAAAGTTTCGGATCGCATAACTTCAATACCACGATTCCAAAAATTATATTTTTTTCGTATTCCTCAAGTTTACATCCAGAATAACAAATGATTTTGGTTATAATTAGTGAACCGGAAGTAGCCTCATTTGAAGATTTAACAGTTAAATTTGATTTATTGATATTTATGTTTATGTTATTGTAATTTAAAGAATATATTATTGTCTATACGATTTGATTGCATTTAGCTATGCTAAACATGGAAACTACTAATATATTCATATAATCCAAATTGACAGATGCCAGTATAAATAAAAAGTAAATTAATGTGCCAGAGATGAGGATGTTGAAATAGATGTTGGGGAAGACACGGAAAGATAGATAAGGTAATAACTCTAGTGTTACAAGTTTTTAGAAAGATGCAAGCGAGATGATTACATTGGTTTGAAAATATCATGAGGAGAAATGAATAATATATTGAATTAAGAATGAATAGCTTAGTAATAGAAGGTTGAAGAAACAAAGGAAGACAAAAGATAAGATGGAAAGACTGTATTGCGGAAGACTTGAGAAAATGAACTGAATGAGAACGACACGTAAAACAGAAATGAGTGGAAGAAGAAAATAAAAAATAGCGACCCCTAACGAATGGGGAAAGCTAAAGAAGAAGAAGATGTCAGTGTCAAGTGCAATTTGCATAGTTTGTTTATGAAATAATTTTACTGGAAATTTAGAATCTTTTGCAAGAAAATTTATGTATGGAATTTATACATAACACACAGGATTGACGGAAGGTATTGAGCTGGCCACGACAGATTTTTTTTAGTTTAACTGTATTTTATTCTTAGCGGGGCCCTTAAATTGTACTAGTAATGTTGACATTTAATTGGTTTGGTTAGTAATTTTGTTTTATCTTATTAGTTCTAATGACATAATACTAATTTTACCCCATATTTTTGGTGAATCTCTTTACATTAAATAATAAATTTGCTGCTGGTACAGCACAATTCCACCCTGTATTTAATTTTACAGAAATTACCCTCAAACAACCATATCTCTATCCCACTATATTCAACATCTGTAAATCAGGAATACTTAATTTATCCAGGGCATTAGTTATTTATACCTTGCGATTAATTTCCCTATGCATACACTCCCGGGCACCATAGCTCTAGGGTCAAAGTGCATTATATAATTAATGGCACGGGATGATATTGACCAGCAGAAGCACCCGCGTCCGGTTTCATAGACTCATCCCGCATCAGTATTGGGTATATGCACTTGCAACAAAAGCTACGTGTACGCGTCATTAAATATCTGCCACGTGGACTAAATTCGAGTTGAGGTTACCAACAAAAGACTAATACGGGTAATGGGGTCCTATACCAATTTTTTTACAAATTTCGAGAATATAAGAATATATAAGATTTGCTACACCAAATTTCATTTTCGTGCTCTTCGGAAGATTCGATCACCTTATATTGGACACTGTGTAGTTTTCTATCGCTTTATTTTTACCTTTCGTCACTTGGTAAGGAAGGTATTGTCTTTGGTCAAAAAATTCGGTGGTGAGTTTTCATTGAATAAGTACGTTTTAGGGCCTTTACAATACGATTTTGCTATTTTTTGTGTGTGTTGTGTGCGTATGTGTGTGACAGCGGTTTCGACCTCAATATCTCCAAATTAACAATTCTTGCGCATTCCTCTTCCTTACAAACATATGCAGACTTGATTAGATTTTGTCTATAATTAATCAGCCGGAAGTATCCTCATTTGAAGATTTTAACAAATCAAGGTTATCTGTATCATGAACGAATTAAAAAATTGGCATACATTTATCTCTCTCCTTTGTAAAGGCTGTAAGTGTGTGCGATAAGGATGGATATAACACGCTTGTTTTTCAAAAAATTATATTGTTTCGCCTAAGTTAGGACATTCCATTTTAAAACGATGCTCGATGTTGATAATACTATCGCTGTAACGTAAGTTTATTTATTAATTAGGATACAATACCTTGATTCATAGCCATACGAATAATATTATTTTCTGTCAGTGTCACTAACATTAACACTGTCAGTAATCTAATCAGTATCTTATTTTTCACATATTTGGTTTTACATTTGCTAATAAACTTACCAGTTGACTTATTTTTGAATTTTGAATGCTTTTACTATAAGATATATTTTTATAATAATAAAATAACAGTAGTATCTTATGTACCCTCATAAAAACTAAGCAAACAACACTACTGAATTTGTCAGAATGGGCGAAACAAAAATCTTAATTCATACAGTAGATGACCTTAATCGGACATCTTTCAAAAATTTTACTGTACACACATACAGGTATCGTAAAAATGGCAAAATCATATTATAGGTACCCTAAAACATGCTTATTTGCTAAAAACTCATCATTGAATTTTTTGACTAAAGACAATACCTTCCTTACCTAAAGGTGACGGAAGGTAAAAATATGTCGTTTACATCAATATTGTTTTATATTCAAAGGATACCCTTTAAAATTTTAAGCATATACAATGTTATAAAGTACTTTTATACGACCATAAAAACTCATGATAAATGAAAAGACTTGTGGCCGTGATTCATTTATTTTACTCTTTTTTAAGATTAATAGGTTTGTTTTTTGACTTCTATAGGTACAATAACGCTCAACTGTTCTCACATAAATATTAGTCATAAGTTGAATGAGCTTATATTCTCTACACTAATGAAGTCGTTACTCGGTATATAAACTTACCACTATGCCATTGTGTAAATGTAGAGTTCCATCCATTTGGAAACACGTGATACACATGAGCATGGGATGGACCAAGTAGGCACAGTATGTCAATCGACTAAATGGCAAGAATCCCCTGGAAAAAAATAAATGAATGTGTAAATTAGAAAAAAACAGACTTTACAATATTCATAAGGTATTTTATCTACTACTATCAACAATACATATAAATCAAAAGTAGAATTATTACTAAAATGGGCTATGGAAGAAGCAAGATACAAGAAAACCAGAAAACATTAAAATTTGTGTCTCCCATTATTCTGAAAATTTATAGGATAATTCGTAATGTGTTACTAATTAATAACTAGACTACAAAATGTCTATATCAATAACAGCGGTAATAATAAATAATTTCTCCAACACTATTTTGGAAACTACACATTCCACAAATAAAAATTATGTTGGAATTATTATTATGCCAACAAATCGTGTGGAATAATTCCGTACGCCGTTTGGAATAATTCCGCACGGCTTTCGACGAATCACAATCTATTTAGCCGCATATTAGCGCGGTATATCAAATATCTTGGTTCGGTTGCTATGGTTATGACTCATTGTTTTATATTTATTTATTTCTGTATTCGCGTTTGACGTTTTAAAGTTTTGAACATTTTTAGAGTTATTTGTTATGTTTTACAGGTTTTTGGAGTTGTCCAGAGTAATAAGTTTATCTAAATAATAATATATTACTTAGAAAATTAACTGAAGACATTCTATAGAAAAATATATAAAGTGGAAATGAAGATATAGATATGGAATGTACGTCACCAGAAATAAGGGAACTTGCTAATGATACAGGAAGTCAGTTATTACCAAATAAATCAAAAGAAAAATATGAATGGAGTCATTATAAGCAATTTATGGACTCGTGTTAAAAAAAATGGTAATAATTGGACAACCGGAAGTAGCAAATTCTTAAAAAAAATATTCTAAATATTATTTTTTTTTAATTTTGTTCTTTAGTGGTAAAAAAGAGTAAATTCTTTCTGATACATATAAATATTTTATTATATCTTTTATAAATTTAGAGATAAATATATGGTATATAATAATCTGTTGAAAAAAAAATTCCCAGCCCAAAAAATGTCATGGAAACCAAAAAAATTAAAAGAGTAGGGCAAAATTTCTTCATAGAATGAATTTAAAAATGTAAACATACAGAATAGATATAAGTAGAATTTTTGGTGTAGCGCTGTAGATATACAAGAAATGTTAAATACAATAGGGCGTGAGCAGTTATGTGACTTTATTGGTCTTGATAAGCAGATATGGGTGCCCGTGTCAGAATGATAGCTAGTAATTATGTACATAGATGTCAAATATCATAATTACTCATTTTAAATTTAGTGATTTTCCATTTCCATGTGGTTTATTTTCCTTGACAAATAAATTCCATACTCCTGGTGAATTAGAAAATCTTGAAATTTTTAATGAAAAATTATGATATTTGACATCTATGTACATAATTACTAATTGTCATTTTGACACGGGCCCCCATATCTGCTTGTTAAGGCCAACAATGTCATATGACTGTTCGCGCCCTATACTTATGTAATCATTATTATAATTATTATATCTTTATTTCTTTTTTCAGGTTACATTTTGGTACAATGACCTCAGGGAGGTAAGTACATTCCATTTTTTTGTTTATATTTAATATAAATATAGTACAATAAGAATGGAGACTTCTTTTTTTAAATGCTGTAGTTTTGGTTGGTTCCCCGGTTTCACTCTTCTATTATAAAAGTAATATTTACTAACACCATTATTATTAACTATTATATTATCTATATCTGTAACATTTGTTTGAATATTATCAAATCTTTCATATCATGGTTAATATAGGCACCGAACAATTAAATTTTTAAGCATCACCTAAGGTTTATTAGTCTGGAAAATCGGGGATCTACTATATTTGCTACAAAACTTTACCCGCTATATCATATTTAGGGACTAATGTAATTAATCATCTCGTACCCTAAACTTGTAAATATAAACGAACCCTTGAAACCTTCACTATCACCTTACCATTTATCTTCTGCTCTGCAGAATGTTTATCATCTATTATCATAATTACATTAACATTACATGGAGGCACAAACTTTTTCATTTTCATTATAAATTGATAGTTATTATTATATTTTATATTAAGATTATGCTGTTATCTTTACCTAATGACTTTATATAGCATACCGCATCATTCAAATTATGGTATCTTAAATGCGATCAAAACATTTTAGTTTTAAACGTAATATTTCACATAGCACTGTGTACCTACTATCTGGTTTTTATTAGTATGTAAAAAAATCTGATGTGGACACCACACGACTTCCTTGTACGATTATTAAACTATACATATTTTTTTAATAAATAAATTACAAAATATTAATTTTAACTTCAAAACAGTAAGATATATAGCGACCATAAAGGGAGTTTTTAAAGAGAGTTTTGATTACAACAAAGAAATATTTGATTACACCAATGAATATGACTAATTTCACAATAAAAATATAATATTTGTTATTGTACGAATCATAAAATTGCACATAATGTGACATGAACATTTTTTTTTATGTTTTTGTCTTAATCCATAGCAAGCTTTATTACAAAAACAAAAAAGTATATAATTTTTAAATTTACATATCTCGCTTATACAAAGGGCTAATTTAATAATACTTGATGTGCTAGGCGCAGAAATTAATTATCTAAAACTTTTATTTGAAGCATTTCTTTCTAAAATCTAAATAAAATCGTTTTATTCAAGAAAAACTGTTAACAACTTCAAGTAATGTACCACTTCCGGTTAGCCTATTTTAACCAAAATCTATTATGTTATTTCGATTGACATAAAAGTCTTGTATACCAAATTTGAAAAGTTTTGGATTATATTTTAAAGCAGTTTTTCATTAAAATCTATTATAGGCTTCATGTAAAGTGCCATTTCTGGAAATTGTGTAATAACCAGAAAGGGAGGTGCACAACTAGATGTTATAGTAGTCCTAAATACAAAATTTCAACTTTCTACGGCTTACCGTTTTTGAGTTATGCGAGATACGTACGTACGTACGAACGTACGTACAGACGTCACGACGAAATTAGTCAAAATGGATTCAGGGATGATCAAAATGGATATTTCCGCTGAAATCTGGAAACCGAAATTTTTCGCGATTACAATACTTCCTTTACTTACGTACAAGGAAGTAAAAACCGCAGTTATAAGAATTTTAAAATTTAGATGTGTTAAATGAATTTTAGACATTTATCTACAACGATGATTGCATGACGGATTTTTGGTGGATCTTATAATTTTATTAGGACTGTGATTAAAACATTCATATTTCATATTCTTTAAACATTAATGGGTGCTTAATATAATATTATGTTGAGCATTATCCTACCTGAAGGAGAGAAAGGCGTTGATGGGTCCGCCATGGCCCGTACAGCAGGCGAAAGTAATCCAAGCCAAGGCAAGTCCCCACGCAGTGTGTCCCAGCGCGGCCTGCAATCACACTGTGATTAAGTATTCCCTTAGCAATTTATCCTGCGACACGCGGGCTCCCACAACACAACATTCAGTCAAAATGTAACGACGATATATTGCCACCCCTGCAGTCAGTAAACAGTGGCGGCTCGTCAGAGGATGCTAGGGAGGCACAGCCTCCTCTCAAGAAATAAAAAAATGTGCACGTTTAATAAATATTTTATTTTCTGTAAATAATAAATGAAATATTATGTACGTTGTTTAACAAGAGAAATCAATATTATTCAATGAACCGGTGACCGGAAACAAACTTAAAATTTGTCTCTACTTATTTCCCTATAAAGCGAACAGATAGCTAATTTTTACCTTGACACAGTTAGAAGAAGTAAGAAGTAACATATGAGTTAAATAGGGAGAAAACATGCGAGCCCAACCCCAAATGTATTCTTACCCTCTGAAAAAAATATATTACAGCAAGAAGAAATAAATTTTTAGATTATAATAGTTAAGATTATATTTGGGTAATTTTTTATTTTGTTATTAATAAAGTGTACTGGATTTAAATATAATGTTATTACCTAAATTTATCATTTTAATAATAATCTACGGGTAAATATATGACAACAGACACATGCTAATTTTTTCAGTTCCAACAGTAAATAATACAATATTTGTGTTAGCATTATTTATAAAACTGAAGGTAAAGGAAACTGACAATCTATTCATTTAATTACTATATTAAATTTTATTTTTTTAGTAAAATTATTTGCAAAGTGATATCTATTAAAGTACCACCTACAATTATATTAAAAACAAGAATAAATAAACTTCTGGATGCTATGGTTATTACTCCAATTCACCAAATTTTGATATGGTGTATTAATAAAGTGTATAGAACTTGAATACATTGCTTAATATATAGTTACTGAAAATTTTACAAAAGAATAATTTTGTTATTCTGAATTGAATTCCTGAAAAAACACAGATAACATTCAACAATACCTACCAATCAGAACGAATCCATGATATCAGTTTATTATGAATACAAGCAGTTATTGTATCTTTTTTGAATAGCATTATCTCGTACAAATATTCATGGAAATTTAAAAAAATAAATTAGAGAGTAAAACAAAACATGTTCGAAGTTTGAAATGACACAAAGCATATCAGCATCAACTCCGACAATGTATACAAACGAAATGTTCCAACCATATTTTTCCCCTGGTCAACAGAAAAATTGATTTTAGATAAACACGCTGCAGGAAATAGACTTCTGAACGTTTCACAACCCTACATAAAATCTAAAAATAGAAGTTGCCACCAGAACATATTACTTCAAGTTCGCAGTTGTAATGGGTACATATATTCGCCAACAATCTAAAGACCTTCATCCAGGAATAACTTCCAAGCCCTTGATCTAACCCCGACCCCTTCAGGCTGTAATGCATATCGATTTAACTACAATTCCAAGTTTGTTGATGTGGCAAGATTCCCTGCAGAGCGAGAAATATGATATTGCTTTTTAAAATATCCACTTTTCGTGTTAAAATATCGCAACCTGGAAACTTTTCGACCTGCTGTGGAATGTTTTTCCCTTGGAAAAAGATAATATTCTTGTTTGATTTGCATATTTTTTCACTGCATTTCTTCTGTCTCTTGCAATTCTTATATTAAATGTCAATGTATTTAGAACCGAAGAGATTGAAATACGTTTTCTGGATAATTTTTCAATAACGAAACGTTAAGTCGTTAAAACTCACAATGAGTTACTATAAACGACTATATTAAAATTTTGAAAGATGTCATATCGTGCGTACGATGGTGAAATTTTTATACACTGGAATTAATTTTGCAATTGATCCAACTTTATATTTCGGAATCCATTTCGAAATTTTGCAATTTATTTCTTAGTATTTCTTTCCACGTTAATTAAAATGAAATGTAACATGCAGAGCTGCATCCCGCTGAAATGGCAAACATAAAGTGGAGAAATAGGAAGAGTAAGTTTAGATTCTTATTCGAGGGGGATTTTACGGCATTTTGCAAACTCGTCACGATTGTGGAAGAAATGACAGATGAACGGCAGAAAGATATGGCGCCGATTGTTGGCAAAACTTTTATTAGCTGTGATTTGGGGTTTGAAATTCGAGGCGCGAATAGAGTTTTATGGGAGCATCAGTACGTTGACAACATATGTAACAATAGGCCAAGAAATTGTTAAAGTGATACCTGGGCCCACCGATCACAAATACCTGGGGCCTCTATTCTTGAGATTCTTTCGGATTTTTCATTTAAAATTCCAAAAATTTCTAAATTCACGTAGTTAATTTGTCACCATGAATGTGAAATTTACTTGTCGAGGAAAATAAAACACATGGAATTGGAAATTTAGATTGAAAAATTGGACATCTATGTACATAATTGCTATCTAACATTCTAACACGAGCCCCCATATCAGCTTATCAAGGCTAATAAGTCACATGACTGCTCGCGCCCTATTGTATTTAACATTTCTTGTATACCTACATTCTACACGATAAATTCTACTTATATTAATTTTAAATTTTGTCCTCTTCTAATTTTTGGAAATGTTTCCAATTCATTGTCGGATTTGATAATATTTTTGAAGTGTATATGTAATATACCTATAATTTTAAATATTTAACTATTAATACAATAAGAAATAATATAATGTATGTAGTTCCCAGAAAAAATCTTCAGTAATGTCTCTGGATTTTTCAATTGGTATAAATGATATTATTTAGGCTGTGAGATTTATTACAATTAATACTAGCAAGAATAAAAATTTTCAAAAAATAATATTTAGAAGATTTTTTTTAAGAATCTGCTACTTCCGGATGTCCAGTTGTTACTAAAACCTTTTCATCTCTTCCCAGTAATGTCCGATTGAAAAATGATGAAATAAATAAAATTCTCATTATATGCGCCAGAACACAACTACAACGTATGTGTGCATTATTTAAACATGTCTCTAGATATTTACAGTTTAATTATCCCCATACATGTATTCTAATTTCCTCCTCTATTTAAATTAATCTCGGTTTGTAATTTCCTACTGTTCTGTGATGCTTTAATTTTGTAACTATTACAAAATTGTGGAATCAGGATATTAAAACTGCTACTTTATTATATAGTGAGTGAACCATAAAATTAGACAAGGGTATAAAATCAGAGCATAAAATTGGAACATTTAACTTGTTTTACAAAAATAAAACTGCTACCTACAACGAAGTCAAATTATACTTTTCCTAGTATGAGTATCATTAACTCTGACTATAAAACATCAAGTTGTAAAAAATTTAAAGCAACACAACATGTACGAGTAATTATCGATTTTGATACTATACAATGTATAAACAATGATGTATACAATTTATGCCGTATTCTAATTTCTAACCAAATTAGAACACTTAACTTTATTAAATTCCGGCTACAAAGTTAAACCGAAGTATCTTGGAACGAATAATCTAATATGAGCCTCATTTATTGACCAATGTACCATAAAATACACAAGGGTACTATCTTTAAGTAAACTATTATTATAAAATACGAGCAGTTCTAATCCAGTGATTAGCATCGTGGTTTTAACACATTAGTTTTAAAATTCAGATCTGCAATAAAATTTTGCAAGCGTAATATTCGATATTATAACCACACGTACATAAAGGCGCTACACGATCTTTACAAAGAATCAAAATCTAGGTAAAAAATAGGAAAATACGTTACTAAAGAGTTTCCGGTCACCAAAGGGCTAAGACAAGGGTGCTGCATTTTACCAACCTTATTTAGGATATACAGGGTGTTATATTTTATTGGACCCAGCAAATATCTCGCTTATTTATTGAGTTAGTAATTTCTTTCATATAACATGATTTATACAGCAACATGTAAGCTACTTGATGACGGATGTACATTCATGATACCACTTCCGGTTTATTAGTAATTAATAGCAACTTTCAAATTTCAAATGGAACATACTATATTTTTTTACAAATTTGAAAAGTACATCAAATTTGCTTTACAATCATGTAAAATAATCCACATGTTACATTATTAAAAAGTAAAATGGCTGGCACTTTTTTATACACCTAGTCGAAAAGAGAATACTGAGCCATGACCATGGCTTGAAATAAAACAATTAACTAAAACAATTGTAACACGGTAAATGTCAACCTGTAAACACATTAAACGAACTGAAGAATAAAATTGAAGCGGCAATTGAATCTTTATCTGCAGACCAAATAGAAATGGCTATACTTATTCTGTTTCAAAACGTTGTGAAAAATGTATTGAAGAGGCTGGGAGTCATTTTGAATATTTGTTGTAAAATCATTTTGTTGTTATTAAGTGTTCCTTATTCTTATTTTCTGTATTATTATGACAAAAAAATATATTATTTCGTTTAATAATAATAGTTACAATTGTTTTAGTTCATTGTTTTATTTCAAGCCACAGTCATGGCTCACTATTCTCTTTTCGACTAGGTGTATATCAGTGTTTCTCAACAGGCGGCAGGAATTATTATTATTTTTTTGTCAATTAGGAAATTAATTGTTTTATCAACAGCCGATATCATAAGGAAACTATTTGGACGTTATTTGTAGGAACATATGTTCATTTCATCCTCAAGCTATCGGTTTCTATTCACGACGGGACGTAAATAGCTCCCTTCTCTAAGCAGTTCCCTAACGTACGTATTTTATTAAATACCAAATATTAGATATTTTAAACCTCATGGGGTCTCGTGGCCGTGTGCCGATCGACACCAAAAATTACATCGAATACAGCTATGAGTGCCCGTGAGGTGACGCCTTGTAAGCGCCCGCACGGTACAAATATTCCATCATTACCGATATCTGTAAACAAAGCAGAATGGCACATATAGCAATGGGTAATATGCCGTGATGAAATATTTATTTATTTTATTTATAGATATTTTAAATTTGTTAATATTTGCTCATTGTTATAATTTACGACTTTGAATTATTTTTGAGCCTCATTGATTGCAATATTTTTTATATTTTATTTCAAAATAAAGTGAATTAAAATGATCGCGAATTATGTAGGGGGCGGTTAGAAAATTGCGTCACTTTAAAATATGACTAAGTGGGCGGTATATAAAAAAATCTGATGTGGCCAGCACATAACCTCTCGCCGTATATTTTACCTGGCTGTATGCATAAAGCAAAGAATATTTTTATAAATACAAATAATATATTCATATAAATCTATGACGTATAAACTTCTTTATTATTCAATAATAGCATGTCTCAACATAAAGATATTTTACCATAAATTATGTTACAATAAATTACAAAGTAGAGTTTACCATATATAAATATTAGGCTGGTAACAGCAATTTTCAATTCGAACAACTTTGTTTACTTTCTCTTCATATTCTTCTAGTAAAAACATTAATTTTGGGCGGTCTAAAATGTATATATCTGGATTGTGCATCTATTCTTATATATCTTCTTTTACATTTTATTTTTTCATACTTGTTATATCTAAATAACCTTAATTCCCTTTAATAAAGTGATGGATAGATTGCACTCCGATTATTCTTATATCGATGTGTAATTTTGTTAATATTTACAACTTACTTGAGAAGAATTTGATAGCTTTTTCGCAATTCAAAGTTACTCTAGTCTACAGTACTGGTGTACATTGTCCCATAATGTTTGAAACAAATTTAAGTCCTTCAACCTAGACTTGTCATCTCCATAATAGTCACAGATCAAGAATTAAGGGATTCTCCAAATACATTTTTCTTTCATTACTCATTATTTCTGACACTGACATTTATCTGTCAGTTACAAATAATTTAAATTTGCAACTATTTTTCATGGCATCCTTTCGGTTGTAAAATTAATTACAACATTATTTTATATATTATATTCCTTTTATCTCTAAATCTATAAAATATGTATAAAAATATTTAAATGTATCAGAAAGAGAATTTATTTTTCTTTAATATTATCAAGAAAAATTTTCAAAAAATAATATTTAGAAGATTTTTTTTCAAGAATCTTCTACTTCCGGTTGTCCAATTGTTACCAAAACCTTTTCAGATCTTCCCATGAATGTCCGATTGGGAAATACGTTGTTAAACAAATTTTAAGTCTTATAGTTTTTGAGTAACCGTCCTTCCAACATCCCACACACACACATCCACACACACACACACACACACACACACACACACACACACACACACAGACATCATCGTAAAAATGTTAAAATCGGATTGTAGGGACCTTAAAACGTGCTTATTCAATAAAATCTCGATATGCGATTTTTAGCATGAATCCAATACCTCTCTTAGCGAGAGGTAAAAAGGTTGCCCGCCATTTTACTTTTTAATAATGTAACATATGGATTATTTTACATGATTGTAAAGCAAATCAAGTAGCTTACATAGTGCACTTAGTAATAAGTGGAATTTAAATTATTATAAACCTTTGCGACAAACCTTAAGTTCTACTTTATTTATGCAAACGGGCATATGAGAAATTACGAATTTGTCGATTTAATGATTTAGTATAGGTACTAGTAAAAAAAAATATTTTATACTTACATAGATTGCACTAAGCGGTACTACAATACCATTCTTCCCCACTCCATACACCAGACTCATCATCGCCGCTATAGCTCCTAACCATCCTGCTATGACTACCCCCCAATGCATCCTGCATTTCCCTCTTGTTTTATGCAGGACCCACCCTGTTATCATCCCCACAAAATAGGGTCCTATTCTCATCCACGGTTTGTCGTACAGCTGGTCGAACAACGCAAACGGATCCTCGATCCTTGCGTGGTAGTTGTTCTGTAGGGCGATAACGAATGTGGTCACCCAAGAGCTGAACAGGAAACCAAGGAGTAGGAAACCGGAGATTTTTAAGTGCGTGTCGCTCCTGAAAAGACGGAAGATGAATGGATGAAAGAGTAAAAAATGTATGCCTGTAAGTCATAAGTCAATGAATGAATGAGTGATGGATAGGCTTTTGATATGAAAAAAGTTGATGTTTTTTTTTTTTTGAGGCAAGAACAATTTAACTGAATTATAGGTACAATTCAAGTTCAAGTAGGTTGATATTCCCAAATTTGACAATTATTTTATTGAGTTATATAGGGTGTAAGAGCTAAACGAGGAACCTCAATTAATTTCTACATTATTAGACACAATAAAACATTATGAGATAATCTTTTGGAAGACCAATGGGAACACCCGATTAGAGAAAAAAATATTTTTGTAAACCAGTGGATCTCAAGTTATAATACAATGTTATATTTTTTTTAAATGAATGATATATTTTTTTATATCCATTCGATAGAGTATTCAATATCTTTACATAACAAAAAAATCTGTTGTGGCCAGCACAATACCTTCCGTCATTCTCGTGTATAATGTATAAATTCCATAATTTTTCTTACAAAAGATTCTAAATTTCCAGTAAAATTATTTCATAAACAAACTATTCAAATTTCACTTGACACTGGCATCTTCTTCTTCTTTAGCTTTCCCATTCGTTAGGGGTCGCTATTTTTGCATGTCGTTCTCATTCAGTTCCTTTTCTCTCAAATCTTCCGCAATACAGTCCTTCCATCTTATCTTTGGTCTTCCTCTTTAACGTCCTATTACTACTAACTATTCATTCTTGTTCCAATATAATTCTTCATTTCTCCTCATGACATATTCAAACCAATGTAATCGTCTTTCTTGTATCTTTCTAAAAACTTGTAACACTAGAGTTATTTTCTTACCGTATCTTTCCGTGTATTCCCCAATATCTACTTCAACATCCTCATATCTGCCACATTAATTTACTTTTTATTGATACTGACATCTGTCAATTTGAATTATATGAATATATTACTAGTTCCCAAGTTTGGCATAGCTGGCTGAATTATAAAATTTAATTTCTTAAAAATTCTTTAACTCTGTATCTATTGAATAAGAAGTATAAATTGTAATCAAATTGTATAGAGAATAATATATTCTTTAAGTTATAATAACGTTAAATGTCAATAAATCAAATTTAACTGTTAAATCTTCAAATGAGACTACTTCCGGTTGACCAATTATAACCAAAATCTAATCAGTTGTTCTTCTGGATGTAAACTTGAGGAATACGAAAAAAATATAATTTTTGGAATCGTGGTATTGAAGTTATGGAATCCGGAAATTTTGTTACACACACACAGACACACGGACACACAGACACACAGACACACAGACACACATACATACAGACATCATCGTAAAAATGGTAAAATCGTATTATATGGACCCTAAAACGTGCTTATTCAGTAAAAACTCATCATTGAATTTTTTGACCAAAGACAATATCTTCCTTACCTAAAGGTGACGGAAGGTAAAAAAATCTGTTGTGGCCAGCACAGTACCTCTCGCTATTTTCATTTTATGTTTCATAGGGCCCGAGCTGTTATGCGCATAGGTGTCAAGTATCATAAGTTTTCATTCAAAATATCATAATTTTCCAAATCCATGTGGATTATTTTCCTCGCCAAGTATATTCCATACTTATTGATGACAAATAAACAAAAAAATATTTTGAAATTTTGAATGAAAAATTATAACATATGACAATTGTAACATCTATGTAAATAACTACTATAATTTGGTTCACGAAAGATGACAATTCAAGGCCATTTGTTCGAAGAAAGAATAAACAATATTTTATATAGTGGTAGTATAGCAACATTATGTATTAGAAAGAGATAGATTATTTGACGTATGTCTACGTGATTTATGCTATATGACAGATATACGTTCCATGTTCATATTGCTCTCTAACACACAATTTTGTTCCGCGATTTTATTGGACATAATCATGGGAGAGAAAGGAAAAACTTTGCGTAGGCAAGCTATTCAATTTGTGCATAATGAACACGAATATTTTCAACGGGGTTTTGAATGATTAAAATGTATCCACAAATATTATACCTGGTGCACGCCTATGTGCATAATGACCTACCTGACAGCAATCAGCAACAATATAACCGCCAGTATATAAAACTGGGTATCATTACTCATGTACCAACTCCACAGCATGCATATCTCAGTCTGTGGATACCACGTATTGATATACAGTGCATTCCTCCACCAGTAGTTATCGCACGTTACGTGGTCGTAGAAATTTGGCTCAAAAACTGAAGTGTTGTGAATGTATCGCAGAGTGACTTCGTGCATTCCCAGCACGAAGAGGTAGGCTGGTGTGAGGCGAGCCACTCGATAAAACACCAAAAGAAAGAACTTCTTAAAGCTGTCGGCAACGATAGTTGTTGTGGGGATTACGGAAGTGGAAGAACTTGGTTTGTGGCTTGTGCGGAAGTAGAGGATTGTCACGAGGAGGCCACTAAAACAAAGAAAAGGATTAGAATTACATAAACAGTATTCATCAACCGCAATCGGACTCGAGGATCCAGTCGTGTATCTGACCATAGGTCATAGCTTTGGAAAAAAAAGTCGAATATCGAAAGAACTTAACAGGATTTTCAAGGATTATTCATAAATTTATAAAAAAAATCTGATGTGGCCAACACATAACCTCTTACCATTTGCATTTTATGTTACATAAATAAATAATAAATATATCATCATGGTACCGCGTGGGCGCTTACCAGGCATCACCTCCCGGGCACTCACTGCTGTCGTGGAAAGTGCACCACTAGGGTCAATTTTGTGCCATTAAAATTCGAAGTAATTATTGGCGTCGGTCGGGATCGAACTCGGGTCATAAATAACGAATTTAATATGTCTTGTACATATAAATAATTCAAATTGTATCCATTCTTTCGTTCTATGAGGAATTTTCTCCTACTCTTCTAATATATTCAAAATTCTTTATATTCATTAACGGTATTAGCGGTATTTTTTAAGCATATATGTAGTATTAATATACCTATAATTTTAAATATTTAATTAATAATACAATAATTTTAAATTTGCTTCCCAGAAAAACTTTCTGTAATGTTAATAAAACTGTTGATTCTTGACACTGACATTTTGCATTTATCTGTCAATTATAAACATTTAAATATCTCAACTAGTTCCATGGAGTTGTTTGGGCATCGAGATTTATTACAGGAGTTATTATATAATATATCTCTGAATCTATAGAAGATATAATATTGTTTTAAATGTATCAGATTGAGAATTTAAAGATCTTTATTATTGTATTACCATAAATTTTCAGAAAATAATATTTGGAAGATTTTTTTTAAGAAGCTACCACTTTCGGTTGTCCAATTTTTACCATAACTTAATCAACTCTTTCCATTAATGTTAGATTGAGGAATCCGTAGTTAAACTGGACTTTAGTAGTATAGAATTTGAGAAATCGCACCTACAACATTCTAACACACACACACACACACACAGACATCATCGTAAAAATGTTAAAATCGGTTTGTAGGGACCTTAAATCATTCTTATTCAATAAAATCTGGATATGCGATTTTTAGCATAAATCCAATACCTCTCTTAGCGAGAGGTAAAAATGGGGTTATACACGCACACACACACACGCACACACGCGCGCGCACACCCACACACACACAAACACACACACACGTACACATACATAATAATAATTTATGTTAGTAATTATTGGTATCATAAATTAATTAAATAAAATGAAATTAAAGTATGTCGGCCAACTGATGTGAGACGTGGCTCGTATGTTCCAACATTGAAAATGAGCATGCTACCAATGAGAATTTTTGCAAATGATCATCTTACAGAAACAATAAAAGTTTATTCAAACATACCCGCAACACTGGTACGGGTTTAAAGGAACAATAAATTAGTAAAGTCCAGAACTGGATCGTTTCCAACTTAGCTGTAAATCCTATTTGATTATATTGAATGATAAATTTCTATCCAATATGCGGTTATCAGTGCATTCAGCTTCAGCATTATATCTCTAGTGGTAATGGAGTGTGAATTATACTGATAAATAGATTTTAAATAATGTCTAACCCGCATAATTTTTACCTTACGTAACAGTTTTTCTTGAATAAAATTGTTTTATTTTGTTTTCAGAAATAAAATGCTGCAAAGTTTTAGAAAATTAAAGTCTGCGTCTAGCACATGAAGTTTTATTAAATTAACCCTTTGTATAAGGTATGTACAGTAAAATTTTTGAAAGATGTCTGATTAAGGTTGTCTTCGAATTGTATGAATTCAGATTTTTGCTCCGCGCATTATGACAAATTCAGTAGTGTCGTTTGCTTAGTTTTTACGAGGGTACATAAGATACTACTGTTATTTTATTATTATAAAAATATATGTTACAGTAAAAGCATTCAAAATTCAAAAATACGTCGTGACTCCGACACAAAATAACGTTATTCGTACGGCTATGAATTAAGGTATCTGAATTAATAAATAAACTTACGTTACAGTGAAAGTATTATCCTCAACGAGCATCGTTTTAAAGTGGAATGTCCTACCTTAGTCGAAACAATATGAATTTTTGAAAGACAAGCGTGTTATGTCTATCCTTATCGCTTATGCTTACAGCCTTTGCAAAGGAAAGAGATAAATGTATTCCAATATGTTAATTCGTTCATGATACAGATAACCTTGATCGGACATCTTTCAAAAATTTTACTGTAATTTTAAAAATTATATACTTTTTGGTTTTTGTAATAAAGCTTGCTATGGATTAGGACAAAAAATAACAAAAACAACAAAAAATAATAATAATAATTTCCTCTGGCGGTTTTTGTCGTTATTTTTCAATTTTTTTTGTAATTTAGTTATTGAAAGAATATGTATAGTTTAATAAGCGTACAAGGAAGTCGTGTGGTGTCCACATCATATTTTTTATTTTGTAAACCTAGTTTTTTGTTTCATTTTAAGGCAAGGACTTAAGCACCCCCCAATTTTAAAATTTAACTTCGCCTATGTGCAAGTGGAATAGGTTTTGAGCAGGCACGTAACTTTGATGATTTAGCTACGTATTTAACACAATGAAATACAATTTTTATTATTGGAACGCCTCTTGATATACAAATAATTTTATCAATGTGGTTAAAATCTTCAACGAAACAAACTTTCCGCTATTATTGTAATTTAATATTTATACTAGAATATTCTGATATATACCAGGGGTTACATGACAAAACTACCTCTTTAAGAGCTCTCTCTCTCTCTTTCTCCCTCTCTCTCGCTCTCGAGTCGATATGTTACTACAGGAATGTAATTACATAGTGCGTTCCAGTATACAGATGTTCCAACTAACGAGATCAAAATTCCAATGCAAGGTACGTTATTTGGAAAGCCCTAAATAACACATTCTGTGTGGGGATTTTCGGAAATACAAAAAATTATAAGTTGGTGTACCTAGGCAAAAGTTTCCCCATTAGAAGAACGTTTTATCATGCATTGTTATTTGAAATAAAAAAAATATTTGTTTCATAGTTATTTCTACTGGTATTGTGAGCACTCGACCTAAGCAAGCGACTAACTACACACCCAATTGTTATAATGTAATAATCTATATACCTACGTACATTAGTCGGATTACTAAAGCTAGTCGCTTTCTCAGAATTCAGAATTAAACATAAATGGTGAATTGAACGTAGATTCAAATTATCGCTAAGCAACAAATTATTAACAAAAACTGCTATTTGTTATTTAAATTACTTGAGGCAAAAATTAAATACAACATTGTTTATAACGTTATTTCATAGTATTTTTGATAATATAGAAATTATTTGAGATAGCTCATTTAGCTGTTACATCTGTACGAACCCAACCCCAAATGTATTCGTACCCTATGAAAAAATATATTAACAGCAAGAAGAAATCAATTTTTACATTACAATTGTTAAGACTATATTTGGGCAATTTTTTATTTTATATATTAATAAAGTGTACTGGATTTAAATATAATGTTATTGCCTAAATTTATCATTTTAACAATAATCTACGGGCAAATATATAACAACAGACACCTGCTAATTTTTTAGGTCCAACAGTAATTATAATACAATATTTATATTAGTATTATTCATAAAATTGAAGGTAAAGGATACTGAAATTATTTCAATTAATTACCATATTAAATTTTATTTTGTTAGTAAAATTATTTGCAAAGTGATATTTATTTATTAAAGTATCACCTACAATTATATTAAAAACAAGAATAAATAAACTTCTGGATGACAAATTTTGATATGGTGTATTAATAGAGTATATAGAACTTGAATACATTACTTATAATAAAATTTCTTAGGTTTAACAATAATTTTTTTGCAAATATACCATTGTCTGCATGTGACAAATGTTTTCGTCTTTAATAATTTGCAAATATTTTTTATTAAAGTAATACAATTTAAGATGGCAATTAATTGAGTATATTGTCAGTTACCTATACCCTCAGTTTTATAGATAATACTAACATTAATATTGTATTATTTACTGTTGGAGCGAAAAATTTTGAGACTTGTCTTTTGTCATATATTTGGCCGTAGATTATTGTTTAAATGAGAAATTTAGTTAATAACATTGTATTTAAATCCAGTACACTTTATTAATACATAAAATAAAAAAAATCCCAAATATAGTCGTAACCCAAAAAACTATTTTTTATTGCTGTTAATATATTTATTTCAAAGGGTACGAATACATCGAGGTTGGGTTCGTATAATTATCATCGAAATAGTACGCCACACATATATTTACTGCCAGACATTTTATGGAGAATATTTTTAAACTTTGAAGTTTTTATACGCGATCAACTTACTTTTAAGCCATCATTAGTTTCGTTTTCATTGTTAAGTATAGGCGAAGTTTTACAAAACTTTGGATTTATTAGCTGAATTCTATACTATTCTGAATAACATTACATCATACTAGATAAATAAAGGTGTTGTGTTTTTTTAAATTTATTTACCAAGTTCTTTGAAAAATGGGTTATCTTTTGAACATATAAAAGTCAAATCATAGGTGATTAAAAGTTTTATAAGGGAGAATTGATTAATTGTTTATAATTTATTTGTTTTTGTTCAATACTTTTAATAGATTGTTGAGATTTCCAGGGTGACAGATGCAAATCGTTTATCATTTTAAACGAAAAGTCTCACATAATATATTATTACTAAAACTAATACAATTACCCCTTAACCTTAAAATAATAAAATAAGCTATATACGTATTTCGAGAACTAAGTTCTCATTATCAGTAGTACAAAATTAAAAAAGAGTAGTTAAGATTACTCAACATGTAAACCATGCCAGAGGTCTAACAACTCTGAATAAATAAGGGAGAGAACTGGGATTATATAGGGATGGGAGTCACAGTTAAATAAATGCCAATTATAAACTAAGATTTAGCGTCCAATAATATTTAACATTTAAAACGTCCTATAAAATTTAAGTTTATATTAAAACGAATAGTTTAGAATTTGATATGGGACTGAGATCTGCGTTCATCAAATTATTTTTAAATTTATTTATTAAGCTCTCGTATGCATCTAAATATCTATCATTATTAATATGTTTTAAAAGTAAAGTAAAAATATTAGAATTGTTAATTTTGGGATTAATAATGAACATATGAACGCTAGATTTTTCGGGATTACCGCTTTTTAGATGATAAAAATGTTCTTTAAACCGAGTGTCAATTTGTCTTTTATTTTGCCCGATGTAAACTTTATTACAATCATTACAGCTAATTTTATAAATACCGGATTTTTTTTTACTATCTATTTTATCTTTAGGATTACCTAATAAAGATTCAAATGGTATTTACTTGATTTATAAGTTACGGTTAAAATTTGATGTTCAAATTTATGAACTAATTTATCGATAGTTTTAACCGGGAAACCGTTATACTTAGCTATTTTTTTAATATAGTTTAGTTCAATATTAAATCGAAATACCTATGTAGCTTATTTTATTATTTTAAGGTTGAGGGGTAATTGTATTAGTTTTGTTTATAATTTAACCTTAGAGTCCTCCTATTATTAATTATCAATATATTATTGGAAACGTCATTTCTGACAAAAATAAATTGGTCATAATGTTTCAAATGATAATAAAAACATATAATGCATTTTAATTTTACTATTTCATGTCCGAAATATGGAAAATATTTATATCCTTTATGGGACATATTTCATTATATTGACAAATTGGAATTTATATCCTTTCAACGAATTTTATGAAAATTTAAGCAAACATTTTTAAAATTTTAAAATATAAAAATATATTCGTATTTACAGAATTTTGCCAAATAATTGTTACTACATCACGTAGAAGGACGAAAAAGAAACTGAATACTCTTAAACGACACAACATAAAGGTAAACAACCAAAACAAAATGACTTTGTTAAGGTAGTTCACCAGTAAATCAAGTTTCTATAGATGTTCATAAAAAATTAACTATGTGTTAATACATGCACAGTTAATTTTTTATAAACTTCTGACGTACAGAAAATGAGTTATTCGCCTCGAAAGTCAGACATTTTAACACGTGAAGCATAGGACCAATGCTTCCAAAACCAACGTTTTGATTAATAGCATCATTTTGCTAATATATAATAGTTTACTATGCTTCGAATGTTACTTCAAACGATGAAAGCGATCTGACGTACAGTTTCAGAGTAATCGTAGTGTAAAATTATGTACTCGACGACAGAAAAACTCGAGGGAGAGAGGCAGTGGCAACATTGTATGTTTACGTCACAGGGAGGGGGTAAAACTAATACAATATATAGATAAAAATATTACTTACATTTGCATTTAATGTATTTTTTATTCATTTATGTTTTTGAAAAACTGTGTAATAACGTTATAACTGCTAAATTGGTTTTTTGACAGTCTAAAAATGACATTTATTTTAAATGACAGCAGGCATAAATAACGCCTTCATTACCGGTTTTGAAACTAGAGTTTTTGGGCAGATTTTAAAACAAAATTTGAGTTGTTTTCCGGCGTTATATTAATAAAGTAGGCTACGATCTAGCAGATATCAAATTTAAATGTCATTTTTAGAATGTGAAAAAAATCAATTCAGCTGTTATAACATTGTTATATGGTTTTTCAAAAATATAAATGAATAAAAAATAGAAAAAATTCAAATGTAAGTAATATTTTTTATCTACATATAATTTGTTATAATATTATTTTTAAAACGTCAAAATTGACAGCGGGAATAAGTCACGTCAAAACGGCGAATTTTTAACTATGGCTGGATTCAGCGGCTCTCTGCTAGAGCTGTTCCCCTCTTCCCCTTCCGATCGCAACTCGACGTTGCCAGTTTCCGATAGCACCATTTCGTAGCGGTGTGGGTGTACATACTTATGACATACGGCATACGGCGCGAGAAAGTATAGTCACCTACCAAAAGTTTTCTTTAGAAAGGGGTTATCGTAGAATGCGCAGTATACGTTCAGCGCGCTCAAATTTTTGGCCTGGACGGTAGCTGGTGAACTACCTTAAAGGTTAAATGTTGACAGTTACGCGCTACCTAGAGTGGGGGAAATTTTACTGCAACTTGCTCCCTCCTTATTTATTCCCCCTCTATGGTTCCTTTACTGCATCTACGTCAGACCAAATGGACAAATACAGCTTATGATTGCTTTTATGTCCGGCTTAGGTTTCAATTACAGCATATTTAATTTGCAGGATTAGAAGCTTTCAAAGTTTTACCAATAACAGAAGAAATTCTTAATACAATTCTTAATTATGTTCGCAGAATCCGGCTTAGCGGAAAATAAAAAACAATATACCGGGAATGGAGTACGTTATCTCCATACAAAGTAAGACATAAAGTCAAACTGGTCCTCTTTAACCCCCTTATTAATTATTCAACGGGCGTCAGCCGGGATCTTTTAAACGCTTTGACACAATAAATTTCTCAGGAAAACTAATTATCCTTGTGTATCCTTCGCCACCATCATCAACGCCCATTGTGCGAAAAACAAAGCCGAGGAATTCAATTTACCTTATGAACACAAACTGAAAGACGTGCACTACTTGGATTTTCTCAGTGAGGCTATTGTTTAATAGAATACGGTGCGAGAAAAATAAAAAGACTTATTAGCAACCAAGTTCTTCACGAAATAATTGCATTTCACGAATGTGCATTGAATAAGAATTTTTATTTGGTTTTGTTTAACCAATTCCAGTTGCTACTTAAATATAAGCTTCATTCTTCTTTAAAACAAACTAAATACTAGTAAATTTTAAGAATGGTTGTTAACTACAGATTTTACTACAGAAGTTTGTGCAATTCGAGCAAACTTTCAAACTAGCAAAGTCTAATAAGTAATAAAGTTTACAATGTATGCTCAATTATTCTGAAAGAAATTGTTTCAGTTCAGAGAGAACGTCAAATAAATTACATAACATCAACCTTATAAACTTTATATACATATATACAGGGTGTATCAAGGAAAGTGAAACAGGTGTTTGACATGGGAAATCAGTTTTTCCGTGCGCATTGCTCCCCTAATATTTTAGACAAAAGTATCAAATGGATGTTGTAAAGCAAAATTTTCTCCATCCAAATCAATAAAAAAAAATCATTTTGGCTACTTCATAACTACAGAAATAAAATTTGAAAATTTACGGAATTAATAGTATTAACCATGGAATTAGAAACAAGAGACGAACAAAAGCGTAACGTTTTATTACGTCAGTGCCAGAATAATGATTGTCAAGCTGAATATATTCAAACGTAATATAACAAGTGATATGATTATCATATGGGGTCTCGTGGCCGTGTGCCTGAGTGTCTGGTCGCGAATCTGAGGACCCGGGTACGATCCCGACCGACGCCAAAAATTACATCGCATTTTAATGGCACAAAATTGACCCCTGTGGTGCACTCTCCACGCCAGCAATGAGTGCCCGTGAGGTGACGCCTGGTAAGCGCCCGCACGGTACAAATATTCCATCATTACCGATATCTGTACAAAGCAGATTGGCACACCCAGCAATGGGAAGTATGCCGTGATGAAATATTTATTTTATTTATTTATATGATTATCATCGATGATATTCTCGAGTGAAACCGAATTGCAGATTTCACGAGTCCGAAGGACGAGTAAAATGTGCTGCTCCGGTTTCACGAGCAATATCTTCGATTATTAATCATATCACGAGCTTATATTTAATAAGAGAATATAATGACTTTTTGTAACACATGTTAATCTAACTTTTGATATACATATTCATAATGTATTAAAACATGGTACTTACGAGTTTTATTTAATACATCGGAGTTTGAATTATTGTTATTACTTATTTTATACTCAAAATTAACTGTCAATGTCGTAAATAAAGAAAACAAATCCCTGAGTAACGATTATAAATAAGGTGATAATTTCTTTGTTTTTTATCATCGCTGTGATAGACATGTAATTAGGGAGACTCTGAATGTTGATTGGCGGAAAACATATCACGTGACTAATGAATTATATTCTCAATTGAATATACTACACCTTTATCTTTATTCCCCAGAATCCTTTTGTTTATGAAATGGGATCTGCGATAGTTAGTTTCTTTATTTTTTCGTATCAACTGTTTCGTTCTATTCTGTTATTACTTTCAATAATCCTACTAGAAAAATGTCGCATTTGGAGAATTCAATTCAGTTTACCTTATGAAAAAGAAACTATCCACGGAAAAGGTGGCGTTGGAGATGGTTTGGTAGATGAAAAACCTCTCGGTTATGATCCTAAGGGTTTTGTTCTCCGCCACAGAAAACACTTGAAGGTACGTATGAACTAGGATCACCCACGCCACGGAAAGGAAGCGAAGTCCGTGGACACATTTGATTGAATCCTCCGGCAATTTGTCCACTTCAAGGATCTTCTTGCCGTTACTCAGTGAGGAAAAACTGAGCAAGAGACGAGCAGCGAGACCTAAAAATAAAATTATTTTTATTTTTTGTTCTTCCAGATTTTATCTACAGGTAATATACAGTAAAAAAATTAAAGACTTCGGATCAAGGCCGTCTGTATCATGAACGAATTAAAAAGTTGGCATACGTTTATTTTTACCTTCCGTCACTTTTAGGTAAGGAAGGTATTGTCTTTGGTCAAAAAATTTAATGATGAGTTTTTAGTGAATAAGCATGTTTTAGGGTCCCTATAATACGATTTTACCATTTTTACGATGATGTCTGTATGTATGTATTTATGTATGTATGTATGTATGTGTGTCTGTGTGTCTGTGAAAATTATATTTTTTCGTTTTCCTCAAGTTTACATCCAGAAGAACAAGTGATTAGATTTTGGTTATAATTGGTCAACCGGAAGTAGCCTCATTTGAAGATTTAACAGTTAAATTTGATTTATTGGCATTTAACGTTATTATAACTTAAAGAATATATTATTCTCTATACGATTTGATTACATTTTATACTTCATATTCAATAGATACATAGTTAAAGAATTTTAAAGAAATTAAATTTTATAATTCAGCCAGCTATACTAAACATGGAAACTACTACTATATTCATATAATTCAAATTGACAGATGTCAGTATCAATAAAAATAAATTAATGTGGCAGAGATGAGGATGTTGAAGAACACACGGAAAGATACTGTAAGGAAATAACTAAAATTTATGTATTTGAATTATCTGAATATATTAGCAATTTTCATGGTTAGCATAGCTGGCTGATTTATGAAATGTCTTTATAATTCTTTAACTCTATATCTGTTGAATATGAAGTATAAAATTCAATCAAATCGTAGAGAGAATAATATATTCTTTAAGTTATAATAACTTTAAATGTCAATAAATCAAATTTAACTGTTAAATCTTCAAATGAGGCTACTTCCAGTTCACCAATTATAACCAAAATCTAATCAGTTGTTCTTCTGGATGTAAACTTGAGGAATACGAAAAAATTATAATTTTTGGAATCGTGGTATAAGTTATGCGATCCGAAACTTTCGTCACTTACACATACACACATACATACAGACATCATCGTAAAAATGGTAAAATCGTATTATAGGGACCCTAACATGCTTATTCACGAAAAACTCATCATTGAATTTTTTGACCAAAGACAGTACCTTCCTTACATAACTTTGACGGAAGTTAAAAAACAGAATAATATCTGATGTCCAAAGCACAACTGTAAAGTAAAGTGAAGGGGCGGTTTCTACTGAAAGATATTGTATATTAATTTTAGTAGAGATATTTTAATATAAATTAATTGTAGCCGCAAGTATTGTAATTTAATTTATATTTCATGTCTGACTTACACCAACATTAATTAATACAGGTAACTATATAAACATTTACTTTTACTTTATCCTACGAACCACTGCCTAACTCAAAATAAACAAAACAGTAATTGCAGAAATATTCTATTGTTAAAAGTGAAATTTGAAATTAATTATAAATCAAAATAAGAAGAACTTCTATAGCAGTATAAAATAAATTAATTGTAATCACCTTTAGGTAAGAAAGGTATTGTTTTTGGTGAAAAAAATTGGTGGTGGGTTTTCAATGAATAAGCACGTTTTAAGATCCCTAGAATACGATTTTACTATTTTTTACGACGATGTCTTTATGAATGTATGTTTGTATAAATTTTTGGCAACAGAGTGGTAACCAACGTCCAAGTATGTGTATAATAAAGTGACTTATATTTATGGTCAAATTTTATTGGAACCTACGGCCTTCTACTTTGATTTCACACCTCATTATTTGTATTTATAACAACGTCCAAATAATCTTTCATTGGATGTGTATTGTTGGACATATGTAATGGTTAAGGTTAGGTTATATGAAATAAATTTTTCGCGTGAAATACATTCGCAATAAGAGCAATCCACTCAGAGGATTTCGCATGGCCCTAAAATGTATCGACAGACATATTCGTTCACACATCACCGCGTGAAGATATCGTCAGCGTAGATTCTATTGATGGCGAGGCGTGAATTCCGGGGGTAGCATAATAAGGAAATACAATGTTGATTTGCAACTAACTAAACTACGGTAATTAGATCTGTAAAATGTTGTCCATGTGTGTTTTTAAATTATTTTTTTTTTAATATTTAATAGAAAAAGAAGAAAACTCATATTGATATGTATTATGAATATTTATTTAAAATATAAGGTGCACAAATTGCAAAAGAATAATGAGTAGATTTACATATAAATAATATTAATTTGAAGATATTGTAACGTTTATTTATATGGGTGAACTGTAAAAATCAGAGAAATATTATTAATTAAAATAATACGTTTATTAAACGATAAATAATTAGGATAAATATTAAAAAGATAAAAAAAATAACGAACACTATGATTAAACAATTATAAATACTAATTTAAGACTAAGAATATTATTAAATACTTAAACACCTGCAGGACTTAAATTAATATGCAAATACAGTAAAAATTTTGAAAGATGTCCGATCAAGGTCATCTATGAATTATATGAATTCAGATTTTTGCTCCGCCCATTCTGACAAATTCAGTAGTGTCATTTTCTTATTTTTATGGGGTACATAAGATACTACTGTTATTTTATTACTATAAAAATATATGTTACAATAAAAGCATTCAAAATTCAAAAATAAGTGAACTGGTAAATTTATTAGCAAATGTATAACCAAATATGTGAAAAATAAGATACAGACACAATGTCAGTGTCAGTGATAGAAAATAACGTTATTCGTATGGCTATGAATCAAAATAATGTATCTAAACTTACGTTACAGCGAAAGTATTATCAACAACGAGCATCGTTTTAAAGTGGAATGTCTTATCTGAGTCGAAACAATATGAATTTTTGAAAGACAAGTGTGTTATATCCATCCTTATCGCTCACGCTTATAATCTTTGTAAAGGAAAGAGATAAATGAATGCCATTTTGTTAATTCGTTCATGATACAGATGACATTGATCGAACATCTTTTACTGTATTTTATCTTAGTTATATAGTACAGTAAAAAAAACTAAGATGTTCGATCAAGGTCATCTACGAATTGTATGAATTAAGATTTTAGCTCCTCCCATCTGTCAAATCAGTAGTATCTTTACTAAGTTTTTATGAGGGTACATAAGATGCTACTGTTATTTTATTATTATAAAAATATATAAATCGTAAAAATGAATGAATATTTCACATATTACATAGTTAAACAGGTCTTAAGTCCTTTCAACATCTACACTATTGACTTTTATATACAAAATAGACCGGCGTCTCGAATAACTTGCATGTATCCACCAAAAATGCAACCCGCCTGACTGGTGGGATCTCTGTCTCCATCTAACATTTGTGTATAGCTGGACCAAGCATATTTGAACCATGTATCTAATGCTTAAATGTATTTAAACATAAATCGAATGGGCGTAAAATTTAATCACCGAGCACGTTGCACAAATGGAAATGACAAATAATGTCAAGCCAAGATGATGCCAAACTTAACAGGATGTACTTTTTTCTTCTTCATCGTCAATTTGTTGAACTGGTACTAGCTAACACATGAATACTTGTTACTGTTAGAAAGAGATAACAATCCCACCATGACAGTTAAGTGGATACAGCCCCTGCCATTGTAAAGGTATGGGAGTCGCCGGTCCATTTTGTGTATAGAGGTCAATGATCCACACACAAGTACACAAATTTTTGATTGTAAGAAATGAATGAGCTGTTTAATAAATGTAAAAATGTGCATACTTATTCATTTGTATGCGTAGAATCGATTAACATAACTGCCATATTCGTATTTTTACTCATTTTTCTTAAAAAATCATAATTCTTCAATTTTCAATAAAAAGTTCAATTTTTTTAAAAATCTAATTTATATGGTTGTAGATACTATTCAACGCGCTGATTCCAAATTTTGAAACCGCATGTCGATATCTCTTTCGGTTCTCGAGATATTTGCCCTCAAAGTTTTACTTAAAAATACTCATTTTTGGGCTATAGCCCAAAAATGGGTCGAAATACGAACTCGTTAACATCACCATTCGATTTCCCGGGACAAATTACATAAGTATGCCAATTTTCATAATTTTTGAACAATAAATACAACCTTTAAAGCAAAATAACTGAAAATGGCCAAAATCTGAAAAAATCCTAAGGTGTACACCCCTTAGGATTTTTTCAGATTTTGGCCATTTTCAGTTATTTAACTCTCGAGATTATATCTATTGTTCAAAAATTATGAAAATTGGTATACTTATGTAATTTTTTCCGTAGAATCGAATGGTTTTACTCCCTAGTCAGTATATTGACCCATTTTTGGGGTATAGCCCAAAAATTGGTATTTTAAGGCAAAACTTTGGGGGCAAATATCTCGAGAACGAAAGGAGATATCGACATGCGGTTTTCAAATTTGGAATGAGCGAGTTGAATAGTATCTATAACCATATAAATTAGATTTTTTTAAATTTTGAACTTTTTATTGAAAATTGAAGAATTATGATTTTTTTAAGAAATTAAACAAAATGAGTACAAATATGAATATAGCAATAATGTTAATCAGTTGTACGAATACAAATGAATAAGTATTGTAACGTTTATTTATATGGGTGAAGTGTAAAAATCAAAAAATATTATTAATTAAAATAATACGTTTATTAAACGATAAATAATTAGGATAAATATTAAAAAGATAATAAAAATAACTAACACTATGATTAAATAAATATAAACACTAATTTAAGACTAAGACTATCATTAAATACTTAAACACTAAGATTATTTATTTAAACAATATTTATATCACTATATTTATTTATATAACTACATTTATTTATGTTCACCACGCGTAGACTGTTTTTTTATATCACCAATTGTTCATTGCTCGTTGCTTCTAAATATAATAGATTGTTTCGCTGGCTTTGGCGACGGGTTTATACAGTGCGATGTCCTTCTCAAACTTTCCGACGCAACAATGATATCGAATACAAAGGAATCACGCCACCGGTATAAAAAACACGTCTAGACGTATGGGTTTTTCCCTCGAAGAAGTTTTAAATTTTTGAATATTGAAAATCATAATTTAATACTACACAATTATTTATTATAATAAAAATTACAAAGTTACGTCTAGTTTCACTGAAGCTATCGTCAGAAGTCGGTCAGCACAACAAGTACCTAACCACAGACGCAGAAATATAGCTTATTCGTGTACTAGATCTATTTTATCACGTTTTTAAATTAAGATTACTTGGTCACCAAAGTCGTAAATCACTTCATAAAGTTTTATACGACAGGTTATTATTGAGAAAAATAGCTTTTCCATGTTAAACACCTTTATCACAGATTCTCGAGTTTACCCAGTATCCAGTAAATATGTGAAAAAGTAAATTTTGCAGTTATAGTACTTTAATCATGAAGATTTATCAAAAATTATAAAGTAGACATAAATGAATCTTCGTGAAATTTAATCAATTTTTTTGTAAGAAAGAAATTAATAAGAATCATTTATAAACTTTTGCGAGAGAATTACGGTAATGCTACTTATCAATATCTTTCTGGAAGCGAGCAATATCGTAAAGACATAATCCTATTTTAAGAGCAGTAAGTAATCTGATCTTGGAGCCAGGGAAAAGATATTTGTTTTTGTTGACTGCAAAGGTTTCAAATTTCCTTTTGAAAACTGAGAAATGTCCCAAGCATTTGTACCGGAATAAATCGTTCGTTAAAATATGTCAGAAGTAAGAAACACAATACATAAAACAAGAAATGAAATGAATATAAGATTCGCCAACAATTTACGAAACATTTTGTGTGAAAACGCGATGATGAAAAGGTTTAATTAAAACATGAAAATTAATTAATACTGAAAAGTGTAATAGTAATTTGTAAATGCCAAGGTAAAAAAAAAACAAAATGAATACCAATGATACGATTTTATTTAATTCTCGGTAAATATTTAATTAACTAATGAATTTATAACGAAGAATAAATTAATCCTCAAAAATTAATTAAAAATGAGAAAATATCTCACGATTTTAATTATAAAAATAAACAATACTAATATCAGACTAATAAACACTACGGAATTAAAAACTTTGATTCTAGCATCTTCTTACCTTGCCTTTTACTGTCTGGTTTCTTTTGTTTCCCGTGTTTGTCTATTCCTTTCAACGTTACTTCAACGTTTTTCAATTCGTTATTGTTGTTTGTTTGCGTCTGAAGTTCATCGTCTGCTTGTAAATGAGCCCGAGAATTGAGCCACAATTCGAATAAAGTTGCTATGATGACGATAACCGCTACACCAGCTGCAGTTCCCCTGAAATGCGTAATTATCTAAACCACAACTAGTATTTGAAATTAATATAAACCATTAATTGTAATTATTAAAAAATCTGATGTGGCCAGCCCAACACCTTCCGTCAATCCTGTGTATTATGTACAAATTCCGTAGGGCGCGAGCAGTCACGAGACTTTGATGACCTTGATAATCAGATATGGGGGGCCCGAATCAGACAGCTATTAATTGACAAATGTTATAATTTGTCATTCAAAATTTCATGATTTCTCGGCAACTGAATTCCACACTTTTGATAACAAATAAACCAGATGAAATAAGAAAATCATGAAATTTTGAATGAAAAATTATGACATTTGTCAGTTATGGACGTAATTAATAGCTGTCATTTTAACACGAGCCCCCATATCTGCAACGTCACGTCACTGCACGCGCCCTATACATAGATTTTCTTAAAAAAAAACCTATACGCCAGTAAAATTATTTCAATAACAAACTATGCAAATTGCACTTGACACTGACATCTTTTTTAGTTTTTCCCGATTTTAATTATTTTATTTCAAGCCATAGTCATGGCTCACTTTTCTCTTTCCGACTAGGTGTATAAAAAAGTGCCCACCATTTTACTTTTTAATAATGTAACATATGGATTATTTTACATGATTGTAAAGCAAATTTGATGTACTTTTCAAATATGTAAAAAAATATATGTTCATTTGAAATTTCAAAGTTGATATGAATTATTAATAAACCGGAAGTGGTATCATGAATGTACATCCGTCATCAAGTAGCTTACATGTTGCTGAATAAATCATGTTATATTTTCTTCACAACCATCCTCTTTTTAAATCAATATTTTTCAGAATAAATCATTGAGTTATAACCTTCAATTTTGTTAATATTTTTTTAAACTTCTATTAAAATTTGTTTAGCCTACTTTATTATATGGATCTTTGACAATGTACAGTTCATATGATGTAACTTGGCGAGTTGGGGCAATTCACATTATCACTGCGGTAATGGGAAATTTATAAAATCCATAGGCGTACCGAAGAAGAATGAAGTTCAATAAAATTACGAATATTACAAAAAAAAGAAATTATACAAAAAAAATATTACAAACATTGGAATGAATTATTTATTATATAAATCATATTATAATTAATTATTTTTTAAATTAATAAAGTATATTGCTATTGAGAAAAAAATGCACCAACGCTTATGTATGAATATAACTTCTTGGGTTGAAAAGTACCTGACACCCCGAGTTTGAGTGTATTAGGTTGAAATTTGCTTTGTGTAAGGCAATAAAACATTGTAAAATCACTATTTCACTTCTGAAGCTGTGCGGCATCGAAGTAAAAGTAAATATTTGACAAAACGCAACTTAGGAATAGTGAACTGAATTACATTCTTTTGGCTCGCCCAGTTACATCGTTTGGAGTGTACCTAGCATATCCCAGCATAAACATTTCCAACCCGTGGGATGGAAGTGAATTTTCTTATTTCCCACCCAAGAGATTGTCATTGCAGTTAGGAATGACATATTTTCCAACCTGTAAAACGTTAATAATCAACATGTTATTATAATGATTGTGAATAAAATATATTCCATGATAGGTAATTTTAATTAAATTTTGGGTTAATTCCTAATTAAAATATTGGTGCAACTGGACACAAATCCGCTAATACCAACCAAATATTTTATGATATAATTATAATAATCCAATAATTTATTCATGTTCATTTTATTATTGATTATTACAATTAATGACATTTTTATTATTATGAGACAACTATTACAAATTATTTGTGTCGTCGATTACTCAAATTAGTAATACTATAAAATGTATTATTTAACATGAATTTATGTAGCAATAAATAGTATTTACATGTTATTTATATAATTTCAATGTAGTACATTACCTATTACGTAAAAACAAATAAAAATTTTTCGAAACAAACATCATTGTTTAATTTCTTGTCTACATTTCACTACAAATTTCTATTTTTTTTGACTAAATAATTGAATGCTAAAAGATAAGGAGTTGAAATCTACTTAACGTGTTCTAGGGTATGTCTTCATTATTGTTTAAAAAACTGTGATACTATATTTAATTCAATATTCGATCTCTCATGGTCGGTTTTTCAGTCACGATTTAAAGCAGAAATTTGGTTTAAGTTCGGATTAAAATTTAAACTGTTTTTCAGTCTAGTTTAAACTGTGAACTCAGTTCAAATTTGACATGAGCTTGAATCGCTAATGTTTCTAGCTTAAGTATTGAATTTTTGTTTTAATTTTAATAACAATAATATGTTTATTAATAGCGAGTTATGATTTCAAATCAGTTTATTTCATTCCAATGCGAGACAGCCTAAATATAATTTCAAATATATAGGTATGATTTGGTGTTAATAGTGGTTACATCTTATCTTGTACGGTGAGGTTTCCTCATGACATTAATCGTCAAGTACAATATCCTCTTTTCATCGTAGTATGTTACAGAATATATGAAGCATGCGTGATAAATTATACTTGTTCTTTTTACAAGCAATTGCACATATCCTTCGAAAAACTAAGCTAAAAAAATATCCTAAAATTTGTTGCGAAATTGCCTCATTTTTTATCAAACCAAAGGGAATATTTCTTCTAGAATCAATTTCGATTTAAAAGCCACAAACACAATTATCTAAATTCAAAGATTTAAAAAGCAATTACGAATGAAAAAGGCTTCTACAAGAAAAAAATAGATGTTTAAGGGATTAAATTGCTTTATTGAAGTTTAAAATATAAGAAAAACATGTGAACAGTGCTGGATTTAAAAAATTATAATAGGAGGGGCACGAGATCAGGAAAAACTAATTTTAAATATATACCTTTAATGGGGTCTCGTGGCCGTGTGCCTGAGTGTCTGGTCGCGAATCTGGGGACCCGGGTTCTATCCCGACCGACGCCAAAAATTACTTCGAATTTTAATGCCACTAAACCCCTGTGGTGCACTCTTCACACCAGGAGTGCCCGTGATTGGCACTCTCAGCAATGCCGTGACGATATATTTATTTATTTTTATCTTTAATGTTTATTATTCAAAATAATATATTTGAAAAATAAATAGAAATACTGTATATTTACCTCCCGCTACCCTTGGTAAGGGAGGTATAGGGATCGTGCTAAAAATCGCATAACTGGATTTTGGTAAATGACCACATTTTAAGGTCGCTACAATCCATTTTTAACATTTTCACGATGATGTATGTGTATATGAGTGTGTGTGTATGTGTGTGTGTGTGTGTGTGTGTGTGTGTGTGTGTGTATCCTCTTTACGCTCTAACTCAAATACTATCGTTCAGAAAGTTTTGAAACCATGTATTTCTACCTTATTCTAATATAGAAAGAAGCCATTAGATTTTGGTTTTTCAACTGTAGAATTTGTCCTAATTGTAATTATTTTCATGTAAAAATATTAATTAATCGGTGTTAACAATTACTCGAAAATTCAGTCAAACAGCATTTATTCTTACTATACCAAAGTTTCGGTGCACCCTTGCACCTTGTTCAAGATAGTAAGATCTTACAGATTGTTACAATTCATGTACATAAAATACATTCGTACAAAACATACAGTTAAATTTATTAAACATCGTACAAAAAATTCAAAGAGCAAATGGATGTAGGGGAGAAGTGCTGCAATTGAAACAGGGTGTCAATTGAAACATTGCCAATAAAACGACATCTATCAGTTAATAGGAAAAGTTGCATCCTCTATAAGTTAGCTATGGGGGTGCTGGTTTACCGAACAAATTGACGTTAGTAGTCTATGAAGCATATTGTGACAGAGCTGTACAACGTAATATAACACATGGTTTGCTGTTTACGAGTGCTTGCGTATTTTTCTAATAGCAACGAAACTAATAATTTCAGTGTAGTCGTACTAAGCTTCATTAATCCGTCTTTAAACCAGGTATGTACTAAGATTTGTTTCATTTTATCAACTTGCACTGTTTTGAAATAAGTGAGCATCATATAAAAAAATTACAGTTGGTTGCAATTGAAACAATTTTATCAGTGTCGATTGAAACGTGATCAAAAATGAAGAAAGTTGATCAAAAAAAATATACTTCAAAAAATGCTTCTAGTGACGATTCATCCGAGGAAGACATAATTTGTTTAATATGCTGTGGTTCCTATAAAAATAGTTCGGAGGGTGGGCGCACAGTAGTTGCGCAAAAGACGATCCGCAATTTATATGTTTAAATTGTTTATGAGAATACATATTTTTATCAAAAAATGTATTTTTAATGTTATGGTATTAATTTCTTTATTTTTTTTACTTGCTTGGAATTATTGTTTGTTTTAGTGACCTTCAAAATAAATGTTTATGTAATAAAAGTTTCAAAATTAAGGTTCGTGTTTTAATATCTTTCATTTTGGTGTGAAAACAAACAGTTTTGCCCTGTGTTTCAATTGACACTAGGTTTGTTTCAACCGACGCTTTCACGGCTTCAGTTGAAACATTTGACATAGTCCGACAATGTTCTTTATTTTGAGAAAACTATCAAATGTATTTAGAAAATACATACGGCGATTGAAAGGTGAATAATGGGACTACGTTGTGCCAGATTTTGAAATCATTGGTTTAAAAAATGTCAAAAATATGAACGGAAACAAAAAAAGTGTTTCAATTGCAGCACCTCTCCCCTATGTATGCTTTTCTGTCCACCACTGTACATAGAACTGACGGAAGGTATTGTGCTGGCATCAAAAGATTTTTTATTTTGATATATTTAAAATAAAATCCTAAAATGCAATAAAAATTTAATACAATATCTATTGACGTAGTAGGTAACCGGCCTAGTTCTACATTAAGTGAATGTTGTTACATAACATTCTAATCGTACAAATAAAAATGCAGACGCGGAATTAGGTCAATCGTAGCTACTTCTCTCGGATTAATGTTCATAAATTTTAACGTGTAATATTTTAATGCATAATCTTAAAACATAATTTTATGGTTATTACACTTTTTATTACACTAATTATCATTAAAAGAGGAAACTCTTTTTCACAAAATTTATTTATGCTCTCTAACAATATCTCTTAAGAAATGATCATTTGTATAAGTACTTAACAGTGGTGGCTTTTTCATTTTGTGAAAAAATTAATGAAATACTCGTATAAGTACACCTACTTACACAGGTCCTTCTCTGATTCTTATTTTATAAAGGAATGGTAAATTTTTATTTGCACAATACAGGGTGTTATATTTTAGTGGACCCAGCAAATATCTCGCTTATTTATTAAGTTAGTCATTTCTTTCATATAACATGATTTATACAGCAACATGTAAGCTACTTGATGACGGATGTACATTCATGATACCACTTTCAGTTTATTAGTAATTAATATCAACTTTGAAATTTCAAATGGAACATACTATATTTTTTTACAAATTTGAAACGTACATCAAATTTGCTTTACAATCATGTAAAATAATCCATATGTTACATTATTAAAAAGTAAAATGGCGGGCACTTTTTTATACACATAGTCGAAAAGAGAATAGTGAGCCATGATTGTGGCTTGAAATAAAACAATGAACTAAAACAATTGTAACTATTGTTATTAAACGAAATATTTTTTTTGTCATAATAGTACAGAAAATAAGAATAAGGAACACTTAATAACAATAAATATTCAAGATGACTCCCAGCCTCTTCAATAAATTTTCACAACATTTTGAAACAGAATACGTAGCTCTTTCTATTTAGTCTGCAGATAAAGATTCAATTGCCGCTTCACTTTTATTCTTCAGTTCGTTTAATATGTTTACTGGTTCTTTTTAGATAAATTCATTTTATAATAAATTAATAAGGTACTACAATGAAACTTGCTAATAATAAAGGTTAGAGCAATTACTACTGAGTATTTACAGGTTGACATTTGTTTTAGTTAATTGTTTTATTTCAAGCCATAGTCCTGGCTCGCTATTCTCTTTTCGACTAGGTGTATAAAAAAGTGCCCGCCATTTTACTTTTTAATAATGTAACATATGGATTAGTTTACATGATTGTAAAGCAAATTTGTTGTACTTTTCAAATTTGTAAAAAAATATAGTATGTTCCATTTGAAATTTCAAAGTTGGTATTAATTACTAATAAACCGGAAGTGGTATCATGAATGTACATCCGTCATCAAGTAGTTTACATGTTGCTGTATAAATCATGTTATATGAAAGAAATTACTAACTTAATAAATAAGCGAGATATTTGCTGGGTCCATTAAAATATAACACCCTGTATATTGAATATAATATAAAACTTTGTCCGCCACTGCATTCTTATAATACATAGTATCAGGAACTCTATTATAACAAACGTCTTTAAAATAGCAAAGTGAATTTGTATAACCAACCGCTCCGGTTTATCGGTAAATGGCAAAATGGCCAGTACGTCTCTGAAGTTACGCATAAAAAAGTATCTTATTATTAAAATACATTAACTTCTTTTGTGAAAGTACTTTTTATAAATATATAAAACTCTGATTGACAGCAGCAAATTTATTCAATTAAAACTTCTTGCAATCAATCAAAACTTTTTACCCCAAAAGTTTTTGATTATCTAAATAATTACCCAACAATGTAAAACTTAATATCCTTGAGTATGTCGTAATCGCCTGGCACAGGTCTCACATCCTGCACATCCAGGGTCGAGTTCTGGAATTTGTTGGCTGCTTTTTCAGCCTCCACGACCAGCAAGGCCTTTAGATCAAGTGGGCTGCAGGACGAGGGCAAACAAAAACCGATCATCAACAAGCGGGACTGAAACAGATGAACAACGGTTGTACAGATGTCATTGTCAACCTACATTATAGTTAGGGAATACAGATTCCATCGAGAGTTTCGTTAACAATACGATTTGGGAATTGACAATAGCAGTGAAAGACGGATTTCGGATTCAAGGATTTGTGGATTCTAAGGATATTTCTAATTAGTTTGGTTGATTTACACTACACTGTAAAGTTTTGAGGTAGGAAGGGGCAGTGGCGTATTCAGGGTAGGGGGGTTTAGGGGCTTGAGCCCTCCCTTAGCCCTTCCGTCCCTGAATATAAATTATTTGTTTTTAAACAAAAATTAGAAATGGCTGTGCCAATTTAGTGTCAATTTATAGGATTTTGTTAATAAAAATTAAGTTATTCGTTGGGGTGGGCGTGGCACGAATTCTCAAATTCTATAAGACTAAAGACCTGTTTGACTACGGATTACTCAATCTAACATTAAGGGGAAGAGTTGAATAGATTTTGGTACCAATTGGAATACCGGAAGTAGTAGTATCTTTAAAAAATTCTAAATATTAATTTTTTGAATTTTTTTTATTATTAGTATTATAGAACGTAAAATTCTCTATTCGATACATGTAAAATTTTATTATATCTTCTATATATTGAGATAAAAAAGTAATATATAAAATAATATGTTGTAATAAATTCAGAGCCATAGTAACCATCAGATGTTTGTAAATGACAGAAAAATGTCAGTAGTTCATAAACCTATTTGGGCGGTATTGGCAGCTTAATTCTAAAACTTGACCTTAAGTCTATTTTAACTAAACACATGACAATGGATGAGAACCGATTCAAAATTTGTCATTGTACAAATATGGTTTTATGTAGATTTTAGCTGAAAATAAATCTTAGATATTCTTTTTTGGCAACATAATAATAAAACGTCAAATTACGCTTTTACGTTAAATGAAGAAGTTTAACTGACATTATTGAAGAATTTTTCTGTGATATTGGTAAGTTTACTATTTGGATCGATATATTCTTCACATTTTCAAATACCAATAATTGTAAAATAATGCTTATTAAATACTTGAATGATAAATTGATTTAGTTTAATATGAAAAAAGTTAATATACTTGTATTGACATTCTGTTACTTTGTAAGACATGATCAAGAGAAATTGTAAATGCATTCAATAAATTTGAAAGTATAAGTAAAGAATGCTTAGAATTTTTATGTGCGTAGCGAAAATTGAATTTATTTCCTTCCATTTATTTCTTTGCTATAAAAACATTTCCCAGTAGAAAGGAATCATACAACAATAAATGATTCATAATTACGAACTCTATTCGTAATAACCATATCCATTTACCAGTTGTAACATCAGATAAGTATTAATGACAGTAATTAACGACGCGTTAACAATCACCTAATTACACGACATCCTTACATCTTTCGATAAGTCTTTCTTATCTAATAACATCGAAAAGTATGTAATAAAATGTGATGCATACGTTCTTGCGCAAATTTTGCTTGCATGTTGCTTCATATCGCAATAAAAATAATTATTACGCCGCGTCTCAAATGTTTTATTATTTGCTTTAGTACCGTGAAAGAAAGCAGAGAGTAATAGGAAATATACTTTACATCATATTATTATATTTTATTTAACTATTATTTAAGACTGATTAGTAACACACCTAACAGTATTACATCAACAAACAATTATTATAAGAAATATTTTAGTTTCTAATTAGATAAAATTATTTCAAAATAGCAAAACAAAAAACGATACTGTACAATTAGTAATTACAAGTATATATACTTCAGCTAATTAAAAATAAATACTAATTTTTTGCTCCAATGAACCTATTAAATTAATTATATATACAGGGGGTTTCCTTTAAAACAACCAGCGCTTTTTTGGGCGAACTAATGACTTTTTAAGAAAAGTGATCGAGAATAAGGGGCCAATTTATTAATAATAACAAACCGAAAATTCAACCAGTGGTTCTCAAATGGTAGAACAAAATTATATTTTTGAAATAACACCCTATATAATTTATTAGTGTGTGTGTGTATGTGTATATATGTGTGTGAGTGTTTGTGGATCCTCTACGCTTTAACTCAAATACTATCGTTCAGAAAATTTTAAAACCTTGTATTTCTACCTTACTCTTATATGGAAAGGAGCCATTAGATTTTGGTGTAAATCATATAACAGGAAATGGCACTTTGTTAGAAGCTCAAAATAGTTTTTCTTCGAAAAAATTCTTTCAATGTTATTTTTTCGAGATTTGTTATTATAAAAATTAAAGTTTTTAAATTTTCTACAGGTTTGTATTAATACTTTTTCTATATATTTTATGGATAAATTTATAAAACTATCTATAATTTTAATCCCGGAGCCTACGTTTTAAACACAACTCATACACATGGTTACACAATTCAGATCTCAAATGTTTGTAACTGACAGATATATATCATTTCAAATAATAATAGTAACGTTTTAAAAAGAAAGTAGTAAATGGAACAATAATTATATGAAAAGGAACTTAAGACAGATATGTAGGAATATAGATGAAGAGTACAGGGGAATAACGAGGAATGTCACATTTTATACAATTTGAGATAAATAGGATTTAAAGTTTAACTTGCACATTACGTAAGAACTATGTGGTAGTTTTGTTTCAATTCGTGTATAATGTTGCTTTGAAATGTTGTTAACAATGTCATATGAAGAGTTTTTAGACAATATGAACAATTACCTAGTTGTTGGTATCTATATCAGCCGAGGCAAAGAAAAAAAGGTCAAAAACCGGGAATGTCATTTATTATCATACACTTTTTTTTGTACATTTATTCATATGGCAGGTTATCAAAATATTTTCGTCCCTCTGGACCACAAAAATGTTTCAGATCTTGTAAATTAGCATACTTCATAGCTGAGAGTGGTAATAAATCTAAAAAAGAAAAAATAGAATGATAAACGAAAATAGAAATAAAATATTCGTACCTCTGTAAGCTTGCTGTGGATAATAAAATTCGTTATCCTTGAGCTTTGGTTCATTGCCTGTTGCCCTCCTTGTTATCGCACTAGATTCTTTTTCACCGTGGTATGATGAGCGGTGGATCAACAACCGAGGATGATCTGCTTTGGCAGCAATTTCTCTAAGTTCCTGAACTTTGAAAGGACACTTAGCTACATAACGAAGCTCGGTGTTTAGTAGGGAAAACCAATCTCTAACCATGTTTTGATAAACTTCAATCACAATAAAAGGTTCTGGTTTCATTCGCGATGTTCTTAACAGAGAATACCATTCATTAGGTGTTTCCATTTTTGTCTTGAGATTAACAATTCCAAAATTTTTGTCGCATTCCATATACGAGTGTCCTCGTATTGGAAAGGTAATCTTAATGGAATCGAATCTTTTACGATAATGAACTAAATAGTGGATAAACTTGAATACTAAATAGTTCTTGTTTTGACCACCAGCTGAATCGCAGAAGATCTCAAAATGTCGAACCCTCTCGTCTAAGATATTATAAACGAAGTGGTATAAAAAAGAAATGACATCGTTAGATCCCTTTTTTGCCACAGTTTCTGGATAAGTATAAAAAGCAGATTTGCCCGTCGACAAGATATGAATGTTGAAACTATACATACTTAATTGGCGTTTATAATAAACATCATTAGTAGTAATGTTTGGTAAGGAGACATTCTTTTGGAAGTCCATAGCAATGGCCTCAAACGATAGATCAGATTTTGCTATTGCTTTAGCATTTCTTTTGCGGTTATAAAAAGCTTGCGCCTTTTTTTTATGGACATCATTAAGGACTGTCAACTTTCGCTTTTCTGTTTCAGAAGTTTCTGTTAGTTTTTCTAGAGCTTTCATCTCCGCAAGGAATTTATCGCAAATGCTGCAAGTATCACTGCGTGGATATCCAAATGATACATTAAATTTCTTGAAGATGGTGCGATAGGTTTCATAAGAAATAGCGATATCAGGATAAACCTCCTTGAACATTTTAAACATTTTTGTTACATTAAGTTCCTCTGGTAAATAAATTTTTGATGTCTTTTCCATACTGTAATGACTAGTTCGGCCTTTAAATGATTTTATGTGCAAATCAATTTTATCTAAAACTGGCCCTAATATCTTTCGAGGTCGGTTTTTGTGCGTGCCGCGTGCATCTCGAGGAGATTGTCCAGTCGACTTTAGTGATTTTTGAATGTATTCAACTTTACCTTTAGTAACACCATGTATTGAGGCAAATGCCTTTGCGCAAACTGGGACTTCTATCATTTGGTCATTACGTTTAACTCTCACCCTATATCCATAAGAAGCATCATGAAGCGCAGCTCTGTCTTCATCTTGTCTCGGTCTTCTTTGCTGAATATTGTGAACCGTCATTAAAGAAGTCAGGTGACTGTTTTGTTCATTATTGTCACGTAGTAAATTAAAATTGCTTAAAAGAAGGCTTCTTTCTTGTTCAGATATCTGTTGGAAACACTTTAATCGTTTGCATTTGCAATCATCTCCCATTTCATGTGACTGCAATTTAAGTTTTTTGCATACGGCTGTCATTCTTCCCATGTCTGGCTTCCGTTTTTCGGGTGTTTGGGAAATATCTTCCCTTTCATTGTTAGACTGTATCTAAGAAAAACAATATCAACAGCATGACAAATTAGAACTTTAAAATACAATAGAACTTACCATTACTAATGTTTTTTATTATTATTACACCATCTAACACTAACCACCACCACTCAAACGCAAGCGAAAACAAAAACGAAATGAAAACAAAATATCTATTATGATTCAGTACTGAGAGCTACACTTGTGATAGTGTTGACATTCCCAGTTTTTGCCCGATAGCGCCCTGACATTCCTTGTTATTTCCCTGTATCCATATACTTAGAATATTTATTATACATTGACGTTCCGTTTTATTTCCCTGAACAGAACAACATTCAATAGTCCTCAGTTTTTGCTATCAGATGACGCTATAAGTCAGATTTCTTGAAAAAGTGACATTCCTTGTTTTTCCCCTGTACTCTTCAGATAAGATAATAAAAATATATATCATCACGGCATATTACTCATTGCTGGGAGAGGGGGAGCCAATCTGCTTTGTACACAGATGAATATAGATAAGTATATAAATAAGTAAAATAAATATATCATCACGGCATATTACCCAATACTGGGTGTGCGAATCTGCTTTGTAACAGATTTCGGTAACGATGATGACATAGCGCTTACCAGGTGTCACCTCACGAGCATTACTTGCTGGCGTGGAGAATGCACGACGAAATATTTGGCGTCGGTCGGGATCGAACCCAGTATTTAAATTTAATTTTAAATATGTACAAAATTATAAATTAAATTAAACGGGAGGTATTGTGTTGGTCACATCAGATTTTTGTGTATGTAACATCTTTCTCTAAAGTCATTAGTTTGTGTATATATATAAGAATGTGAATTTTTAATTTTTTACATGTTTGTCACAAAGTGTGTATAAATATAAAATTGTGGGATATTGGGAACTATTAAGAGATACAAAGACGGTTAAAGTAGATCAGTAGGCCACTCATATGGTTTATTTGCCTCGCCTTGACATCTAAATTCCATAATCGTGGTAAACAGATGAACTTTAATACCTTGGTATACAGATAATTAGAAAATGTACATACATATACAAACACGCCTAGCATAGCGTTTTCGAAAACTATAAGAAATAAGTTGAAATTGAAACAAAATGCATCTCCAATCTGGCAAATGTGCAATATTTTTAATGAAATCCCTTGTAAGATAGATATATTCGCTGATTCGTTCAATGTATTCAAACGAGAGTTGTTAAATTACTTTAGATCTATAGATATTTAACTTTTAATAGATAATTATATTTCACTGTTACCATTATAGCTGTCAAAATTGCAATTGTTTCTTCGTAGTTATTTGTATTATTTAGTATTGTGTACTTTTTGCAGGGCTTTATGTATTTAAATTATTGTATAATCATCCTGTAATTGGAACTTATAATTCTGTTGGATTGTTTCAATAAATAAATGAATCTGTAACTCTAAATCATTATTATTTGTAGTGTGTTAGTCATCATTTACCTATGTCTGTAACACAACATAAATTACAGAGACATACGTTAAATAATAGTAATAATAGTATTGCATATTAAATTATTATAATATTGATTATGATGATGACGATATGAATGATCTAGTTTTCCAGATGATATTGAATTTATATAATAATATTCCGAGAATAATTTATGAACGTGCTGAATAATTTTTACCTTCCGTCACCTATAGGAAAAGAAGGTATTGTCTTTGGTCAAAAAAATCAGTGGTGAGTTTTCATTGAATAAGCACGTTTTAGGGCCTTTACAATACGATTTTATTATTTTTACGATGATGTCTGTATGTGTGTGTGTGTGTGTGTGTGTGTGTGTGTGTGTGTGTTCGTTTGTGCGTATGTGTTTGTGTGTGTGTGTGTGTGTGTGTGTGTATGTGTGTGTGTGTGTGACCGCGGTTTCGTGCACGATATCTCCAATACTAGAATTCCAAAAATTACAATTTTTGCGTATTCCTCTTCCTTACAACCATATGTAGACTTGATTAGATTTTGGTTATAATTGGTCAACCGGAAGTACCCTCATTTGAAGATTTTAACAGTTTTTCTTGAAAAAATCAGTTAAATTTTATTATAACTTAAAGAATATATTATTCTCTATACGATTTGATTGCATTATATATTTCATATTCAACAGATATAGAGTTAAAGAAGAATAAGGCTAATAAATTTCATGTAAATTTCATAATTCAGCCAGCTATGCTAACTTAACCATGGAAACTGCTAATATATTCAGGTAATTCAAATTGACATATGTCAGTATCAATAAAATGTAAATCAATGAAAGAATAAGGGAAGTAACTCTAGTGTTACAAGTTTCTAGATATAAGAGAGACGATTACACTGGTTTGAACATGTCATGAGGAGAGATGAATATATTAATAGAAGATGGAAGAAACATAGGAAGACCAAATATAAGATGAAAAGACTGTATTGCAGAAGACTTGAGAGAAAAGGAACTGAATGAGGACTACACGTAAAACACATTTTATTTTTAATATTAGATGTCATATTTAGTTCTACAAGTAATTAAATAATCCGAATACATATTTATGTATTCCCTCATAACCTCAATTTGAAATTCCCAAGTTAAACAGAAGACCTGTACATTTCCTACCGTTTGATCGTTTCCGCCGAGAGCCATCTGCACCTTGGCTACGCTGAAGTGCACCGGAAACGGTGGCACGTTAGTGTTGGTTTCCGGGTTTCCTAACTCCCAGCACAATGTACTGGAACCCAACCAGAAATCATTGCCGAAAAAGAACTGGCCGTTATATCGTCCCGATGCATCGTTCACTGTAAGGGAAATAAACAAAATATTAGTAAATAGCAAAAGAGTAGTGATTTCAAGTTGTAAGTGCGTAGACATACACCCTGAAGCCCGTTTGAAATAATTAAGTACATTTTAACATCAACTTTTAAGTTAATTTTCCTAAATCATCGGCTGCATTTATATTTTATTTTATTAATTCATTTAATTTTAAGTATTTACATGAAAAAGTAGAAAATATAATGTCAGAAGCAGTAACACAACACACACGAGTATATTTCTTCTAATATTTTTATGTAACATTTTTAAACACAGCATAAAACTATTGAAACTTATACCAACGTTTCGGTGCACTCTTGCACCTTCTTCAGGGTAGTAAGATCTTACAAATTATTACAATTCATGTACACAAAATAAATTCGTACAATCGAAACGTTGGTATAGTAAGGAATTACTGCTGTTGACTGAACTTTCCAGTAATTGTTAACACCTAATCCACATCACAGTCGAGAAATTTACCCACTATTGTAACTTAGTTTAAGTTCCAAGTTTCCGTAATACTATAAGCTATATTACTCAAATATTCGAACCAAATCTAATTAAAATTAAAAAGCGTAAATTTAGTTTCTGAAACTAATGAATTGATTTATTTGTTGGTAATAACACTTTTGAAATGTAAATTTGTATTTACATCAAAAACGAAAACATCTATCCATATTCATAACTAATAATAACAAAAATAACTCAATAATGAATCATCCAAACTTTCAAGTAACTCTCACGTAAAGGGTTAATGAGATGCAAAACAATTTTGCATCTTTTTAATAAATAATCGTGTATATTTATTAACAGCAAACAAACCTGTATTTATATCCTCGCATATTAACGACATATTTGTATGGCCATTATATTTAATATTAAGAAAAGTGAATAGGAAAATTCTGGCTATTCACAATATTTGTTCCTCTATTTCAGTATGACCCAGTTTTATAGAAATTTAGATAACTCGTAAATATAAAATAGAGTTGCTCGGAAGAGTCATTTCCCAGAGGTATGGAATTCATTCATGTATATGAATAGGTTGAAAGGACATACGTATGAGATTTTAAACAGATATGCGCTAACCGGAATCAGAAATGTGCACTTTGCACGTGGTACGTGGTGTATGATTGTGTATAGTATGCCTTGCGAATGAAGTTGACGCAAATTATTATTAGTGGTGGGATGCGGATAGTTTCGGTTCCGGATCCAAAAATATCCAAATATTCGGATAATTGAATGTTAAAGTATCCTGATCTTGGATCTAATTCTCAGTATCGGATTTTGGATCCGAATCTGAGTATAGGATTTTGGATCCGAATCTGAGTATAGCATTTTGGGTCCGAATCTGAGTATCGGATCGTGTATCCGGATTCAAATATCAAATCTTGGAAACAGATTTTAGTATCGGATCTTAGATTCGCCTATAAGTATGTTACTTTATATGTGTAATAATTCAAATTTGTATTTTTACCACCCGCTACCCTTGTAACTTGTCGCTCACTGAGCAATGGTCTGGGCCATGACAGTTGGTAAAAGAAGACACCACAATTACTTCAAATATGATATAATTTAACTAATGACAACAAAATATTGTTACATTTAAAGTTCACAATTATAATTCAGTGTGTGTGGCAAGGTAGCAAACTAAAAATGGCCACCGGTTGATCACCTCCTCCACACGTTTTCTTCCTCGTTCGTTTTGAAGGCTGGATTGCTTCGCTGGAATTTGGCGTCTTCCAGCACCAATCTAGTGGACTTCTTGGAGTCCGATCCACTTCTAGGTTGACTGTTGGGTTTGCTTCCAACGAAACGTCTGGGACGTTCTTGAGCCTTCGATCTTAGTTGTTTCCTCACCAACCGTCAGCCTCTCTCTGCTAACCATCCGGGTCATGCACTTCCCATGAACAATTGCGGCCCGTCGTTTCCGCCATCTCTCTGCAGCCCACTACCTTGCCGACACACTGACATACAATAAAAAAAAAGAAAGCTGCCCAGTTTGCCGCCGCCTAATTGTGCCATTATGTACAGCCTCCCTTACCATTTCAGTTGTCATCATGGCGTGGAACTCTAAGCTTCGCGCATTCGTTATTCAGACGTATTTCAAAAATGATGACTGGCATCACTACACAGTGATTATTCCGTACGCACATCGGACTAGGTCGCCATGCATAGGTTCCAGACAAGAAGACTGCATCAACCTGGGTTGCATATTTCAGAGCATCAGTTTCGTCTTTGAAAAGAATACCGCCTGGTAGAATTCGCTACGTACGAATGGGGAGTTTTATTTGCCCGATCCTGTGTAGTGATAGCAGAGTCAGCATTTTTGAAATACGTGTCAATAACGAATACACGGTACTCAAAACTCAACGCCATAATGACAACTGAAATGGCAATTGAATGGAGGCTGTATATAGCGGCATAACTAGGCCACCGCTAGCATCGCCAGTGCCTAAGCCGTAGCGGCTGCAAATTAGGGAGCTTTTTCTGCCCCATCTGTATATTCATTTCTTTCTCTATTTTCCTTTCAAATCTTCAAAGGGAATTTTGTATGAGCATACTGTGTAAATAAATAAATAATAGTATATTATTCAATGGGAATGAAAATTGCATTACGAGCCGAAAGGCAAATGATGTAAACATAGTTCTCTCTGAGCTGCGCGGGTGCTCGGCGACGCAATGATTTTAGAGGTATTGCAATTGCAATCAAAATTTTTGATTATTTATTTTACTAAAATATTCTGATAGGTGCAGAAGAGATTAATGACAATTATTCCCTCATTATCATTGGTCCAAATTTAATATGTACATGCCTATCATTTATTAGTCTTAGATAATATAATGTTTGTTACAAATCATTGTGCAACTGTAACTGAATACTGGATTTAAATACGACTTCTAGTTGTATGGAACTATCGAGAAGAAAGCGAAATTGTAAGCAACAGTAATAAGCTTATGACCTAAAGCCTAGAGGACAATTTCACAATTTAATGAAGGTATATAAATCACGTACCATCACTGCAACATCTGGAGTACCACAAGGCTCTCATCTGGGACCTTTACTGTTTAATTTATTTGTTAACGATATAGCCCATTGCTTCAAGTACTCAAAATTCCTGATGTATGCAGATGATTTGAAAATCTTTAAAACCATATCAAGCGTAAATGACTGCATAGACTTACAAAGGGATTTAGATAATTTTTTCAATTATTGTACATTAAATCATCTATCTCTTAATATTAAGAAATGTCATTATGTTACGTTTACAAGAAATCATGACCCTTTATCATTTCATTATAATCTCAATATGATTTCTATAAAAAAAGAGTCAATTGTTAGAGATTTGGGAATAATTTTTGATCCGAAATTAACTGATAATAATCATATTGCTGAAATGGTAAAACAATCCTATAGGATGCTTGGTTTCATATTACGTCAGTGTAAAAACTTCACTGATCCGTTCTCAATTATTACTTTGTATAACTCCCTTGTACGTTCTAAATTAGAATACGCATCAGTAATTTGGAATCCAATGTATAATAAAAACGTAAGATGTGTTGAGAGTATTGAAAAAAAATTTCTGTACGTATTATGTAATAAATTTAAAGTAGATGCGAATAACTATGAAGCTAGACTTCATCATTTCAATATGATCAGTCTAGAAAACAGAAGAATTTTTGCAGACATGGCATTTCTTTATAAAATATTTAATAACAAAATTAACTGCAGTGCAATTTTGCAACTTTTTAATTTACATGTGCCTCAGAAAACAACTCGTTCAAGTATACTGTTTCATTTACCTAAAACCGCAACAAATAACCACAAAAATTCTCCTGTCAATAGAATGATGTCAAAATATAATGCTAGTTTCACTCACATAGATATTTTTTATTTAAATTTCACTTCATTTAAAAAAGAAATAATGAAGTCGTCCATTTAAGTGCTTTTGTTATTCATATGAGTGTATATTTCTTTGTCTTAATTTTTATATTGCTTATATATTTGAATGTATGTTTAATTTGTATTTTTGATTATGCGTTGTTGTATTTCTTTGAATCTTTTCATTATGCTATGTACCGACGTAGTTAAGATATAGACACTGTATATGTAATTATTCTTAATGTTAATATGTGGGAACCTATAATTGGTTTGTAAAAACTGTTGGTTCTCCAAATTTCATAAATAAATAAATAAATATGGTTTTTATTGCAAAAATTAATCCAATTCTGTACAGTACACACTCTGTATTTCATCTCACTGTATTTTTTATTAGTATTATTTAAAAACACCTAAATACTAAGGTTATACATAACCCGTTAACACGGGAAATGACATGAAATAATAAATCTCCGAGATCAACACACTTATTGGTCCAACGTTTGTCACGTATTCTTGTTTTCACCCTGTATTTCTTGTAATTAATTCTGATATTTTATGGGGTCTCGTGGCCGTGTGCCTGAGTGTCTGGTCGCGAATCTGGGGACCCCTGACCGACGCCAAAAATTACATCGCATTTTAATGGCACAAAATTGATCACTGTGTAAATATTCCATCATTACCGATATATGTGTATGAAACAGATTGGCACACCCAGCAATGGGTAATATGCCGTGATGAAATATTTATTTTATTTTATTTATATTTTATATTACAATTTCTGTCTCATAATAGTTTATGCATCACAATAGTTGTCACGTATGTAAATAAATAGCAAACTCATAAAAAAAAAACATTTATTGATGAAGACTACAATTTAATATAAATCACCTGTAATTATAATATAATTATTATAATTAATGTAATTATTATACATATATTAATTCCACCAATTACGCGGTTAATTGGTTGCACGAAAACAGAGCGTAAATAAAAACCGCATAAATGGAGCTATGAAATGGCTGTTTAATATACAGTGAATCACAAAATTATTCGTACACGTTCCTTTTATCAGTAAAATGTAAAATAAAACGTGTTTCAAAAAATGAAATTCATTCAAAAATCTTTCAATACTTCAGAATCAAATTATTGTAATCAAATTTAATAGTCATTTATGTATCAAGGCACTGAAATTTATCACGCATGTGGGAAAAGGAACTTCAGTGCCGAGGTGCATATTAAATTTTATTTGAAATCGAGAAATTGTTAAAATGAGAGGAATATTATTTTATTTTTATAGGTTATCTACACATAGCTGTCAGTGTGACATTCAATGTATGGTATTCTTTGGCCAGAGAACCTCCGACGATATTCCGGCACTGACGCCTTTTCATTTCCGTTACAGAATCCATAAATAAAGTGAATATCTGCATATTCTTGATTTTAAAATGTAGCCATAACAAATTATCGTTAAGATAACACAAAAATAAAAAAAATTAAAAAGAAACAATTGCTACAATTAATCAATAAAAGGTGTAGTTATGAGCTGCATTGTAAAATTTAATATCGCTCATAATCCTCAAATATTGAGTTTCGACTTAAATTACCTAAGAAATACATTTTTCAGCTATTGCATTTAAGTCATTTTTACCTCCTGCTACCCTCAGTATGGGAGGTATAGGGATCCTGTTAAAAAATGCATATCGAAATTTTGGTAAATGACTACTAAGGCTACTTCTTAAGGACCCTAGAATCCAACTTCAACATTTTCACGATGATGTCTGTATGTGTGTGTGTGTGTGTGTGTATGCATGTGTGCGTATGTGTGTATGTATGTGTGTGTATATGTATGTGTGTACGTGCGTGTGTTGTGTGTGTGCGCGAAGATCCTCTTTACGCTCTAACTCAAATACTATAAATCAAAAAAATTTGAAACCATGTATTTCTACCTTATTCTAATATGGAAAGAAGCCATTAGATTTTGGTGTAAATCGGATAACTGGAAATGACACTTTATTGAAATTCACAATAGTTTTTTTTTTGGATAAATACCTTTAAATGTTATTTTTTCGCAATTTATCTTACAAAAATTAAAGGTTATTAAATTTTGTATAGTTTGCATTAATACTACTTCTGTAAATTTTATGGATAAATTTATAAAATTATCTGTTTTAAATCCCGCAGCCTATGCTTTAAAGATAAATACAATCTCATTGTCAAAAAACTAATCATTTCAAATTATAATAGTAAATAGAACAATAATATATGGAAAGGAACTTAATGTAGTTTTCAGCATTAGTAAATAGTACGTATTATTTAAATTCTTCTTCTTCTTTCTCATAGTCTTTTCCCGTGTTACATAGGGTAGTTATGTATTTAAATTAATAAAAATTAAATGGCGGGAGGTATTGTTGGCCACATTAGGTTTTTAAATTTGATGCGTCATTTTATTCTGAAAAAATATCGAAAGAAGATTATTTTTTTCTTTTTTGAAAATCTGCTTTATTTTACATTTTACTGATAAAAGAATAATTTTGTGAGCCACTGTACCTACTGATCTCTTCAATATTCTAGAAAAATACTCTGATTACACATTTTATGTAACTTACATTTATTTCCATAAAGATCAATTATTATAAATCATACAAGCATACAACATTACTGTTAGTTACTCCAAATCACTCTCACTTAAGGAATTTGCTACTGTTACTTTGTGTATATAATACGAGTATGTGGTTACTAGTACACACACAATATAAACTTAGTTTACTCTAATGAGTTTAACCGTTAAATTTTTTGTTCGAAATTAAATTTACAGAATACTGATTAACCGTCAGTATGGAAGTTTATACAAACAAACGCATCCGCAACGACTGAAAAAACTCATCCAGTCATGTGAAAAAACTAATTTCAATATTGTACAATCAGTTTGATGTACTATTTTCCTAAATTTTCTCCACATTGCAGTAATGTGAAGTACATTTGCTCGAGGCTTGTAGAAAGAAAGTTGTACTCTTTCCGTAATGATTTACTTCCCTCCTGCCTTCTAGAGGAAAGTTTATGCATCATAAAGTTGCGTTTACGTAATGTCTATCAGGTGACATCGATGCACTAAGAAAGTATGTTTTCAGCACAGAGCATAAATTGTTAGTTTTAGTTTAGAAAGGATATTTGTATTATGTCAATAATTTACCATGAGATTGTATAATACATATAACAATATGATGGCAGATAACTTTTATAATCGGATATATCACGAAAATCAGACAATAAACGTTTAATATGAGAAAGTAAAATTAATGCTTTTCATTTTAGATAACAATAATGTTTCAAATAAATATTTTAGAGAATTAAATTCTATATCCAATACTACAATGCATTTTATTTTACAGGGTTTCTAGCCGGCAAAATCAAATTTAAGTTTCTTTAAAAGTTATAGTGTTAGCCATGGAATTAAAACAAAAGTACAAATTTACCATTTACCATTTACCTGTAGAAATTCCCCGTTTGACTCATTATTGAAAATGCAGATTATCACACGACGAAAACTTACAAACTTTTACGGAAATTATATTTTATAATTTGAAATTCATTCTGACAAGTTAATAGTATGTTACATCCCAGGCGGAATATGTTTCATTATAGCCGAGGATTTATATACAGGATGGTGGTGGTTAGGAGTAAACATAGAATTTTTGTTTTATGCAATTACCTGCTCTTCTGTGTCTTTTACGGAGAAAACCGTAAAATGCAAAGCTGTACAGATTTAAAAGTTGTATACAAAACTGTTCTTACATTTTTATTATGGTTTTAGCTTCATCATAATTTTAAAAAGAAATTGCAAAAGTTCCGTTCATTAGTAGCAATTGTCATAACCTATGAAATTGTAGAAAACAATATTTTTTTGTACAAATAATGAATGTTTATTCGAATAAGGGAACGTGTCATTATTATAAAGAATTATCCATAAATTAGATTGATGTTTATTAATAATTTATGAAAACCAAAAAAAAAAACAAATGTCGTCATGGCTATTGCTACGAACTAACTAAAATTTTGGAATTTCTTTTTAAAATTGTGAAGAAACTAGAAACGTTTCACTAAATATATAATAATATAATAATTCTTTATTGTCATCTCGGTCGGTCTAAATTAAAATATGCTAAATGCTGAATATTTTTTATTCACTATCATTATAGTAACATCGCGTTTTCTAACCTTTTAGAGGTTGAGAAATACATCATTTCTAACTGCAATTAGTGTTTCGGACGAGACGAGACATTCTCGAATCTAAAATTCTCGCCGAGACGAGAATGCTATTTCAACTCACGAGACGATGTCGAAATTCTCGAATCTCAACAATTATTGCGAGATTTCTCGACAATTTTTTTATTTTTAAAAATACATTTTTTAAAAAAATTATTGGAACATTTTGTAAATTTATATTGATTATCCTGTTTTTTTTTAATATAAATTTAAACAGGATCGTGCTAAAATTTCTTAAATAAAACTACCTCCTTTCTTTCCTGACGTCACAGTGATGTATTCACGTTCACTTACCGACAAAGTGTTACACCCAGTAATAGGTAAAAAGCGTGATGATATATTTCTTTTATATAATAGTTTATTATTTATGTGGTTTCTTTATAATAAATAATGTTTAAATAAGCAAAATATACACTTACAAAATTGAAGTCACGTGAAAGAGATATTTGTATATTGACAAATATGAACGACAAACAAAATTACGTTTGATTTGTCATAAAATATGTAAAATCGATGACAATTTATTGAATAAATTAAATTTATTAAAGATTTTAATTTATTCTATCTGTAATACCAGGTCTTGAATTGTTGGTAAAACTAATTATTATTACATTTTTCATTAAAACAAAACGATTGACAGATAAAACAATTGCTCGCTAATCACTATTAATCATTTGTTCATGCTACCAGCCATTTTTTTTTGTAAGACTTTAAATAAGTATTACTTGAATTTATTTAACCCTTTACATACAGGTTGTTCCAATACTTTAGGAAAAAATTAAATGGCATATACTACATGATATATTGATCATAAGTCAGATGTTTATTTTAATATTCGTAAAATTAAAGGCTTGGTTCTTAAAGTTTATATTTTTAGTGCCACTGGTTGACACGATTTTTTACATTTTTTAATAACAATAATTTATTTGTTATTCTACACTAGTTAAGTGAATAAATAATTCGTTATGATTTTTATTTAAATTTCGTGTCGACCAGTGAAACTACAGATCGGCTCTTAACAGACAAGTTCGAGCTAATATTAAGACCGGTGTTTGTTGTTTATTATTTCTGTCTTTTGTCAGTGTATTTGTTACCTACAAATGAGAATGTCTTCTGCTCGTATTAAGTGCAATTCTCGTGAAAAACTTCTGTTGGGGGAGTTAAAATAGTATATATTTGTTTCTTTTAGTGTAAAACTAACTTTCGTGATATGAATTTTTAATGTGTGACGGTTTTTAGTGGACTAAATAGTGAGATAATTGAAATTTTGTCCCAATAAACATTCCTAGTAGCAGTGGTAGATGATTTCCTGAGATGCTGAGATCTTCGATGCCTCTTTTGGCCAAATTGGATTGATAGTAGGCCAGGTTGGTCCAACATTTATCTCATTTTATTTTATAATTCTTCTACAGCTTATTAATATATGTCAATAATAATAGAATGCCTCACCTACTATAGATAATAATTATAAAAATATATGATCAATTTGACAAAGTTTATTTGTCTCAAATAATTTAACTATGTTTAAAAATTATTTCAAGTAACATATATTAATACTTTTTAACTATGTTCAACATAATACTTGTAGGTATACAAGACCCGTCCCATATCAGTTAGCCTACCCTCTTTAATTTCATTATAGCAAGTTATGTTTTCTAAAATATTTTGTTTGAATGTACTCAGCAATGGGTAATATGCCGTGATGATATATTTATTTATTTATTTATATATTGATATTTTGTTCGGATACGTTATATATATATTCTAACGTATTATTAACTACTTGTTATGCACGTTCTTTTTTAATTTAATTCGAATTTTCGCGCTAATGAAATATCTCAGCTCAAACACACCTGTTTGTACTATAGTTGTTAAATAGATAGTGAAGAAAATAGCTATTTGACTAATTTTTTTAACCACTCTGCATATTATTTATATGTATTTACGATTATATATATGTAGTATATCAAAATAAATTGCATATTGGATTTATTAACAAAAAAAAAATCGAGAAATCTCGGCCGAGACGAAACTCCATTGTTCGAGACGAGAAAAAATCGAGACGAGACTTAATTTATTGTCTTCTAAACGAGACGAAACGAGACAACGTAGTTTCCCGTTTCGATCGTCTCGTCAGAAACACTAATTCTGAAAATTATTGAATTAACAAAAGAATGATTGCAAATAAAATAGTATACGTACCTCGCGGTAATATACTATTGTATATATTTTATAAAATACAATTCAATTTTATCGTACAAAATTACTCTTTTTTACATTTATATACCGACGCCAAAAATTACTTCGAATTTTTAGGCACTTAATTGACCCCTGTAATGCACTCTCCACGCCAGTATTAAGTGCCTGTATGGTGACGCCTGGTAAGCGTCCGCACGATTCAAATTATCATCATTACCGATATCTGTGTACAAAGCAGATTGGCACACCCAGCTATGGGTAATTTGCCGTGATGATATATTTATTTTATTTAAATAAATAAATATACATTATTATCATGGCATACTTGGTGTGCCAATTTATTTTTATTAATAGATTACCGTCACGACAACATATCTGTATTACATACAGCTGATTAATAGTCATCACCTCTCGGACTTTCAAAGTTGATGAGAAACATTTGAAAAAATGAAATAAATTTTAAATTTTACGTTGAGGTGTTTCAAACCTGGGCATTCAGAACTACATATAGATATTTAACATACTCATCCATTCATTACTTGAGATTTATATTAAATCTATAGATAATCATATTTATTTAGACTGAGTTTCAACCTATATAATTCACTCAGCTCGTACTTTACGCAAAGTTTGTGCGTGGAAGAGTAGTTCTCCTTTAAGCTAAAAGCTGGGTCATCATCTTCCAGTCCGAAGTGACATTAAAATTTTTGATTTTCCTTAGCTTCTGATTTAATCGTACTTATAATCGATACCCTTAATTAAATTTGTTCCCGTCAAATACAAAATGACAATGTCGCATAGAATTATATTAACAAAAGTGAGACAGCACTAATGGAACACGATCAATGGAACACCATATTTTTAAATTCCTTCAAAAAGCTTTCAGAATTATTAATTGTAATTTACATACAAGAAATATTTTCGAGAGGTATATATATTTTATAAAATTTAGTTTTTAAAAAATAAATATAGAAATCAAAATTTAGATGCATTAGATATTTTAAAACATATCTCCTACGTAGTAATTTTTTTCAGAAACAATTTCAGATTGATGTTATATCAGCCCTGAAAATCGACTCTCTTACAATATGCGAATTCTACTTTCTTCTGTATTTTATATACGTCATTAAAGGGTTATAGGAATGTTTAATTTAATTATTAACAATTACTCGAAAGTTCAGTCAAACAGCATTTATTCTTACTATACCAACATTTCGGTGCACCCTTTTACCTTCTTCAGGGTCTACAACAATTATACAACAAAAATGTAATACATACAAAATAACATGGACATTATCACACTTACAGTAAGATCTTACAGATTATTACAATTCATGTACACAAAATACATTCGTACAAAACATTCAGTTAATTTATTAAACATCGTACAAAAAATTCAAAGAGCATACACACATCCATTTGCTCTAAAAATGACAACCGAATAATATGGAAAGTAGCCGGAAATATCATGTGTAAGGATTCTGATGACATCATTGATACGGACTTATATTGGTCGTCTGTACACCAATAATGTACGAATAGTTGTACGAATTAAAAAAAAAATGCCTTTTCCTTTTTGAACTTTTCCAATACACCAACATATACGCTGGTAAATCCTTGAATATCATTTTTTGCATTGATATTGCAGTCATCCCTGAAATGTTTCAATGATGTCACCAGAATCCTCTTACAGGATATTTCCGGCTATTTTCCATATTATTCGGTTGTCGCTTTTTAGAGCAAATGGATGTGTTTATGGTCCTTGAATTTTTGCACGATGTTTAATAAATTAACAGAATGTTTTGTACGAATTTATTTTGTAAACATGAATTGTAACAATCTGTAAGATCTTACTGTAAGTGTAAGTGTAATAATGTCCATATTACTTTGTATGTATTACATTTTGCCCAACACCAAATATATTAGTACCCTCTAAAAAAAATATATTAACAGCAAGAAGATTTATTTTTTTAAATTACAATAATTAAGACTATATTTGGGCAATTTTTCATTTTATGTACTAATAAAGTGTAGTAGATTTAAATATAATGTTATTACCTAAATTTATCAATTTAACAATAGTCTACGGGCAAATATATGACAACAGACACGTACTATTTTTTTTAGTTCCAACAGTAAATAATACAATATTTATGTTACTATTATTTATAAAACTGAAGGTAAAGGAAACTGACAATATATTCAATTAATTACTATATTAAATTTTATTTTTTCAGTAAAATTATTTGCAAAGTGATATTTATTTATTAAAGTACCACCTACAATTATATTAGAAACAAGAATAAATAAACTTCTGGATGCTATGATTATTACTCCAATTCAACAAATTTTGATATGGTGTATTGATAGAGTATATAGAACTTGCAAATAAACCATTGTCTGCATGTGACAAATGTTTTCGTCTTTAATAATTGGCAAATAATTTTTATTAAAGTAATAAAATTTAAGATGGAGTATATTGTCAGTTACCTTTACCCTCAGTTTTATAGATAATGCTAACATAAATATTGTATTATTTACTGTTGGAACGAAAAATTTTGGGACTTGTCTGTTGTCATATATTTGCCCGTAGATTATTGTTAAATGAGAAATTTAGTTAATAAAATTGTATTTAAATCCAGTACACTTTATTAATACATAAAATAAAAAAATGCCCAATATAGTCTTAACTATTGTATCTAATTCTAATAGACAGATGTCAGTTATAATTTTACTGGAAATATATAATCTTTTGCAAGAAACTTTATGAATGGAATTTGTACAAAATAAATAGAACTGACGGAAGGTAATTATGCTGATCACATCAGATTTTTTATTTTTAATTTGTCACACAAATCGCCTCCCAAACAAGTGCTACATCCATCTGGGGATCTCATTTCACCTTGGAAAACAGATACTCAACGCCTGTACATCAATCCTGGGGCTTAAATTTTGTTTAAACTCAAATGTTGCCAAGTTCTCATCCAATGAATTATGTTTTCACTACAAAAGACGCTAGTAAACATTGAAAATGCTGCCAACATTTTTTCGCTGTATCAAAAACAAAATATTTTCTATTTTTGTTCCATTCAGACAGAATTGATGAAGAAGCTAAAAGCTCTAATTAACAGTGAAAGCAAAAATAACTGAACCATTCAAATTATAAAAAGACAATGCGCCCTTTATATATTGAACTACTGACCTTTACAGATTCAATATATCATGTGTAATAATGAAGCCAATGGAGTAGAATTTTACAACGGGAAAATAAATCTGTTTTTACGAAAGTAAGAAAAAGATGAAACGCATAAAGTTCTTTATTAAATTCTAATTAAATATAAAAAGACGTTTATTTCTTAACGAAGAAAGTTATTTGAACTTCCTTATTAAAAGTTCTTGTAAATATTTACTTAAGAAGATTTGTTTGCAACAAAATTGTAATACATAATTGCAAATTTTAGTATACAGAAATGTCCAAGTTTACGACATTGCAGAATTCTTGTAATTAATTTTACTGAAGTCAAACAGCTAATTAACAAAGTTTGTACATATTTTTACCTTCCGTCACCTTTAGGTAAGGAAGGTATTGACTTTGGTCAAAAAATTCAATGATGAGTTTTTACTGAATAAGCACGTTTTAGGGTCCATATAATACGATTTTACCATTTTTACGATGATGTATGTATGTGTGTCTGTGTGTGTGTGTGACAAAACTTCCGGATCCAATAACTTCAATACCACGATTCCAAAAATTATATTTTTTTCGTATTCCTCAAGTTTACATCCAGAAGAACAACTGATTAGATTTTGGTTATAATTGATCAACCGGAAGTAGTCTCATTTGAAGATTTAACAGTTAAATTTGATTTATTGACATTTAACGTTATTATAACTATAACTAAAGAATATATTATTCTCTATTCGATTTGATTACATTTTATACTTCATATTCAATAGATACAGAGTTAAAGAATTTTAAAGAAATTAAATTTTATAATTCAGCCAGCTATGCTAAACATGGAAACTGCTAATATATTCATATAATTCAAATTGACAGATGTCAGTATGAGTAAAAAGTAAATTAATGTGGCAGAGATGAGGATGTTAAAGTAGATGTTGGGGAAAATACGCAAAGATACGGTAAGAAAATAACTCTAGTATTACAAGTTTCTAGAAAGATACAAGAAATATGATTACATTGGTTTGAACATGTCATGAGGAGAAATGAAGAATTATATTGGAACAAGAATGAATAGTTTAGTAATAGGACGTTAAAGAAACAGAGGAAGACCAAAGATAAGATGGAAGGACTGTATTGTGGAAGATTTGAGAGAAAAGGAACTGAATGAGAACGACATGCAAAAATAGCGACCCCTAACGAATGGGAAAAGTTAAAAAAGAAGAAGATGTCAGTGTCTAGTGCAATTTGAATAGTTTTTTTATGAAATAATTTTACTGGAAATATGCAAGAAAAATTATGTATGAAATTTATACATAATACACAGGATTGACGGAAGGTATTGTGCTGGCCACAACAGATTTTTTTATCAAGATTTTAAATAATCATGTAGTTCTTGTTTATAAGATAAATAGTCTTATGTTTAATTAATATGATTACTAGCTTGCTTCATAAATGTTATGTATTTCTGTTTTACAAGAGTTTTTCCTTAAGTTCGTCATCTTGTCCCACTCTCCCGTACTTGTATTCATTTATAAGATATAAGGTACAGCGGGTTCCGACAAAAAAAAGTCGCCAGAAAAAGAAACCGAAATATTTTTCAAATACATGTAATCATGTAATTGAAAGTACTGAAATTCTATGTTAAAATAATTTGAATCCGGGAACGCTTAATGTACTCGTTCAATGAAAATAAAAAGTTCATTTTTTCAATTTTATAAAATTACAGAATGATATTGAATTACACTTTAGTGAGAAATTTGTTATCTGCACTGCGTCTATCACTTACTTTTAGTAGCCCAGGACTTATTCCATTTCAATTCCTTTAGATACAAGCCGATATGTTCCTGACAAACGTGACTGACATTCTTAAAATCCTGAGTTTTCCAATCGTGATGGTCGAATAGCCTAGCCAACCACTTTTGCTGCGAGAAATCCTCGAACGATCCCGCGCTCTCGGAAACGTTATTAAAAGTAGCACTGGCCCGCGAAATTCGAACAAGGATCAGCAACACTATCAGTCTGCACACCATCTTTACACCAACTTAGGACACATATTATGTTAGAACATTATTGGATTTGTCACTTTCGTTGTCAACCACCAACTTTCAATTTCTTCTAGAGACTGAGTAGTGTATGCAGCGCGATGCAATTTCACTTCGGTCGTTCATGTCCGTTGTATGTTAGTGCAGCGAAAGGTGCAACGGTGTTGCAATGAACCTGATTTAACTGCATGGAATTATCAATTGCACTGACTAATTCACTCTAATTTAGCGCATTCTACTGAATTAGACTTGCGTAGCGAAATACATACTGCTTCAGCCAGCAAATAATTCAACAATTTGTTTATGAAAATTTTACTTTCTTATAAATATACTCCGGAAATGTTTTACAAAATAGACATATGTTTATATAGTATAAGAATTTGTTAACGAAAATAATAATAATTATATTGTGACGTGCGCCCCTGACTTAAGAGCAAGGCATCGAACCCGAACCTGAGCCGAACCAAAACCGAAACCAAACCGAAACATTTTAGCGAACCCAAACCCAGAACCGAACCTCAAATATATTTTTCAATTGAACCCGAGTCGGAACCGAACCGAGTATTAAATTTCGGGTTCAGAGTTCAGCTCCGGTTCAGGTTCATTTTGAGTTCGAAACATACGCGTAAAATATAGCCGATACTCAACGCCCGTGTTGTCTGTGAAAATTGTGTTCGTGTTCTTGTCTTGCGTAAATTCAGGCTCACATTTAAATTATTTCTATATAAAGATTGTCGTTCCAAAAACATTAAATCAGTTTTTATTAGCTCGAACCGAGCCTAAACCCAATACCTGCACCCGGAACAAAACAGCAAATTTTATTAATGTTTGAACCAGAATTGCACCCGAACCCATCTCTCAAAAAATAAATTAACCTAAACCTGAACCGAACCCAGTTTTTGGCGGGTTCGATGCCCTGCTTAAGAGTATACGAGCGCCGCTCCTGGGAGAATATTTCCGAGCGATGACGTAATCCCCTCGGGAAGAAGCCATACGCGTTCAGACGTGTTAATTACACCGATGACCTAAATCTATTATATTCAATATCATTGTGGCGTCAGAAAGTTCCAGAAGGACACTGGGCTGTATAAATACCGTCCCAACGACAGCGGAGAGACAGACTGCTATACAGGGTGTTATATTTTAATGGACCCAGCAAATATCTCGCTTATTTATTAAGTTAGTACGAAATTTCTTTCATATAACATGATTTATACAGCAACATGTAAGCTACTTGATGACGGATGTACATTCATGATACCACTTCCGGTTTATTAGTAATTAATACCAACTTTGAAACAATTGTAACACGGTAAATGTCAACTTGTAAATACTCATAATAATAATAATAATTATAATAATAATAATAATAATAATAATAATAATAATAATAATAATAATAATAATAATAATAATAATAGTTACAATTGTTGTGTGTATGTGTGTGGATGTATGTGTGTGTGTATGTGGGGATGTTGGAAGGGCGATTTCTCAAAAACTATAGTATTTAATATCTATTTAACTACGTATTTCTCAATCGGACATTACTGGACAGAGCTGAATAGGAACAATTGGACAACCGGAAATAGCAGATTCTTAAAAAAATCTTCTAAATAATATTTATTGAAATTTTTTGTTCTTGCTGGTATTAAAGAAGAGTAAATTCTCTATGTGATACATGTAAATATTTTATTATATATATATATATATATATATATATATATATATATATATATATATATATATATATATATATATACAGGGTGATTTCTAACGTACGGACGAAACTGATAGGGCAACTAGAGGGGACCAAAATATAGTTTTTTTTACAATAAACTTTTGATCATAATCGAATAACAAGAAAGATACAACGGTTTAAAGTTCTTATAAATTAACGCCCACTTATTGAGTACCGCTGAGCTTACTGTATTCGCGTTTACATTAGAAACAATTCTCACACAATCTGATACATTTCTGTTGTATTATTTTTACGGTATGCAGAAAACATCAAATAAAATGAAGACAAGATACAAACGAATGAAACTTTAATCAACAAAATTATCAAAAGCTACAAAATTTTAAAGTAATAAACAATAAATAATAACGTATGAATAGTAATAAATAATCATAAAATAATTAAAAGTGTTCACAAAAGTTGTTCGAAATGTTGACCCTGCATTTCAACACACAATTGCGCACGACGAATCCAGTTTTCTGTTAACCGTGGAAACTGTTGGCGTAAATTCTCTACAGTGGTATTGATACGACGACGTAACTCGTCGATGGTATTAACTTCGGTGGCATATACCAATGTTTTCATGTAACCCCATAAGAAAAAGTCAAGTGGGTTAAGATCGGGGCTTCGTGGAGGCCATGAGATAAAGCCACCCCGACCAATCCATCTTTGCGGAAAAGCGGTGTCGAGGTAATCTCGTACAGCACGACTAAAATGTGCAGGACAGCCGTCATGCATAAACCACATGTTTCCACGCACAGCCAAAGGAATATCTTCGAGAAGTTGTGGTAGAACTTCTTGCAAAAAGTGCAAGTAAGAAGCGCCGTTAAGGCGTGCTGGCAATTCAAAAGGCCCTATTAAGCTGTTGTTGAGAATTCCCGCCCATAGATTTAAACTAAAACGATGTTGAAATTTATTTTGGCGAATCCTGTGTGGATTTTCTTCAGCCCATATGTGGGAATTGTGGAAGTTGAGAACACCATCTCTTGTAAAACAACATTCATCCGTTACCAATACATACATTGGAAATTCTCTTTCTCTGTTAGAACGATCTAACAACCACTCGCAAAACTGCTGTCGCAACGCATAATCACCTAGAGCTAGTCCTTGCACCCTTTGCAAATGATAGGGATGTAAACCATTTTTTTTCAATGTATTCCAAACAAAATATTGGGAAACTTCGACTTGTTGAGCAATTTGCCGTGTACTTGTAGTTGGATCAGCATCTGCCATATCCAAAATTGCTTCTTCCACATTCACCTCGATTTGATTTGGTCTACCACCACCATGGCCTTTATTAGGTTGTAATTTACCTGTTTCTCTTCCGCGTTGAATTACCCGCAAAAAAGTATTTCTGGAAGGCGTTTGTCGATTTGGAAATCGTTCCAAATACATACGTCGTGCGCGTTCAGCGTTTTCTTCAGCAGCTCCATACACCATAATCATGTCTACGTATTCTTCGTTAGTGAAATTAACCATTTCAGTCGAATTAATGACTTAACAAATAACCTATTTAATTTTTGACGTTTAAGTAATTTTGACTTATCTACATACATGATTAAATTAAATAAATCAGCGGTTCTCAATAAACGAACACTCATGACTGAATATTTTAAAGAACAATTTAAATAGCTATACCTTTCATCTTATAAAAATTTTAATAAAATTTTAACTGAACTTTGTTTAATTAACTCTCAAATATTCTAAATTTGAATTCAAAACGTAAGTTATTACCGTATTTTATAAAAAAATGCTTCAGTTTATAAGAACTTTAAACCGTTGTATCTTTCTTGTTATTCGATTATGATCAAAAGTTTATTGTAAAAAAAACTATATTTTGGTCCCCTCTAGTTGCCCTATCAGTTTCGTCCGTACGTTAGAAATCACCCTGTATATATATATATATATATATATATATATATATATATATATATATATATATATATATATATATATATATATATATATATATATATATATAAACATTTGTACAAAATTCAGTTTGTGGGCGAAATAGGAAAAAGTATTTATCATTGCTAGGTAGAAAAATTATTATACTTCAAACGGAGTTTGAAAGTTGAAATTCTGTCTTGTGCAGTATTACATTCTTTAGTTTAAAATGCAGTTTTACTAATATAAACTTCAAAAGATATTTCTACAGTTGAATTGTAGAAAAATTCTTTTGTGATTTCAAAATAAAGTTCTGTGCTCTACGCGAGACAAAAATGCAATTAACTTTATAAAAAAATAGCTGGGACAGCTTTTGAAAAGAATTTTATAATGAAATATCACATATTGTTCAAGTTTATAAAATTTTGAAACACAAATTTATCATGAAAGTGAAAAAAAATCATGAATTTAAACAATACCACTATTTTACTCGTACCTATCATAAAAAATGAAATTTATGATAATGTATTGAAATATTTATAATAATTTTCTCTTAATACTTGCAAACTATGAATATAATGATGATTGAAAAACCCTAATCTATTTCTACCTTTAAACATAGTATATTGCACGCCAGGCACATAAAGACACTTTTACTCCGAATGATTCTTATTTTTTCTTCAAACGTAGATATTTAAATAAAAATATCGTCTACTTCACGTTACAATAATTACAATCTTTTTACGGAAAGTACGTTTGCGGATTTCAATTGCCCTGTTGTTATGAATAGTTATTTGTTCACCTTTTGTTATAAACATTGAAATGAAAATTTTCATGTTTTGACGTTTAAATAAAAAGTGTGCAATTATAGTCGTTTTCCTTCGGGCTGTGATTCACAATCTAAGTCATCAAAGTGATCATGATTAAGAAGAAGTATGTTTTTTCGTTTCTTATTCGTTATCCCCACTTTCTCGTTTTGTGATCACTAGACAACCTTCCCCTTTCCTTTCTGAATCATCCTTTTTGAGTGATCACACAGATTCATTTCAGAGTAAATTTAAAAATAGCTAACGACAACAGGTTTTCAAGCGTAGAAATTTATCAATGTGGGGTTTGTTGCATCAAAGGAAATATGATTTTCCTACAAAAGCATGTAATGACTCACCATACTTTTCAAAACAAAGAAAACATGTTACATAAAAGATTTTTTTAAGTAATCATACTTCAGGTATTATTTATAAAATAAATTAGTTTGAATTGCTCTGCATATGATATTTGACCCTAGATGGTGTTTATATTATTCAAGTTGTTTTCTTGAAATAATTTTTAAATCATGATTCAAAAGGATCACGATTAAACTAATTAGGATTCAGAAAATCACAATCACAGTTCGAATGAATACAGCTTTTATATCCTCCTCGTGTGCAATTATGTCGGAGTTTAAAGTACGTCCCCTGAAGTTGTTCAATTAGATGGAAATCTAACAGTGTGGCTGAAAGATATGTCCAGGAATCACTGCAAAACAATATATACTTTTTTTATCAGTTTAATTCTAAGTACTCTTATGTTCAATACCGTCCCTGTAATTGTAATCTGTAATTTTGCTATTCTTTAATATGTTATTTCCTGTTTTTATTTCAATTCATAGGTATCATATTTAAATTTGACAGCTATTGATGGTATTTAGTAACTTTATTCTTAGATTATCTAGTGTGTTATAGTAACACTTAGGGCGATATTACAGGTAATAAACGCTAAAGGCAATCGGTCGAACTAAGCATTCTTCTTTAGTCCATGTTCGTCTCTGGTATACAGAGAAATGGCCTGCATTTATTTATTATTAATACATCATTACATTATGTCTCTCTTTATTTTATTGTTCGACCGACTTCTAATGAAAGAAGAATGCTGAATTTGACCCATTCTCACCGAAACTCAAATTGTATGTGTGAACAAAAATAAAAATACATGATGATATACCAATTTTCGTTTTATATGAAAGCAGAAAACTCATACCAACAAGGGTTAATAAAAAAAAATTAAAAGAAAGGAAAACAATATTGTTGATTACTTGGGGTAAATTATGTGTAATTTTATCACACAAAAAGCAAGAAAAGTGTTGTGAAACATTTATGTAATTCGTTTACCCGATCTTATCTCGAAATAAAACCTAAATTCACTTAAAATATTAAAAAAGAACATATGTTTCTCTAATAATGTAATGTGCTAACACATAGTCTCACCTTTGCACTCATAAGCGCTAATGGTAAAAACAAAAATGTCATATGAGAAAACTGCATTTCCGGTTTACGTAACACTTGTTGAAGTCGCAGCTTTGAGGAGAAATGCCCGAGCACTTTCTACCAGTCCGTGTCTAGTATCTAGTGTCTAGTGCTGGCGTCTATGGCCGCGACCTGCAGACGTCATTCCATTAATAATCTGCACCAACTGCAGATGCTCAAGCCAAACGTAACATACATACAGTGCACTGCAGGGAGAATAAAATTTTGATGTATTTCCAGCGTTTGTTACATAAAATTTTGAAGAGAATACAGCATTTATTTTAATACCTTAAGGTAGTTATATCGTGAAACCATTTAAGTACATATCAACTGAAGTATAATCTACCTGCTCTCCAAGTTTTAAAACAATTGACCACGCGGTACCTGAGATATTTGCAATTAAATTTGGCCTTTTTAACACGTGAAGAATAGGAAATGGCAAAATAAACACATTTTTATTATAACTTTTATATCCATACCGTACAATAAATTACAAAGTAGAGTTTACAATATATAAATTTTAGGCTGGTAACAGGGTTTTTCAATTCGAACAATGTTCTTGTTTACTTTCTCTTCATATTCTTCTAGAAAAAACATTAATTTTGTGCGGTCTAAAATGTATATATCTGGATTGTGCATCTATTTTTACATATCTTCTTTTACATTTTATTTTTTCATACATGTATCTAAATAACACATTAATTCCCTTTACTAAACTGATGGATAGATTGCACTCCGATTATTCTTATAACGATGTGACATTGTGTCAATATTTACAACTTACTTGAGATGAATTTGATAGCTTTTTCGCAGTTCAATGTTACTCTAGTCTACAGTGCTGGAGTACATTGTCCCATGATTTAAATCTTTCAACCTAGACTTGTCACCTCCATAATAGTCACAGATCAAGAATTAAGAGATTCTCCAAGTACATTTTTCTTTCACTAGGTACTCATTATTTCGATGAGATACAATTTTTCTTATTTTACGCTGCAGAGTGGAGACCATCTTCACTTTCATCTTGTGTTTATAACATTTAAATATCGTCTTCCTTCGAGCTGTATTCTAAATCTATAGAAGATATAATAAAATAATATAATTTTCAATAAAAAGTTCAAAAAATTTAAAAATCTAATTTATATGTATATAGATACTCTTCAATGCGCTGATTCCAAATTTTGAAACCGCATGTCGATATCTCTTTTCGTTCTCGAGATATTTGCCCTCAAAGTTTTACTTAAAAATACCCATTTTTGGGCTATACCCCAAAAATGGGTCAATATACAGACTTGGGAGTACAACCATTCGATTCTACGGATAAAATTACATAAGTATTCCAATTTTCATAATTTTTGAACAATAAATACAACCTTTAAAGCAAAATAACTGCAAATGGCCAAAATCTGAAAAAATCCTAAGGGGTACACCTTAGGATTTTTTCAGATTTTGGCCATTTTCAGTTATTTTACTCTAGAGATTGTATTCGTTGTTCAAAAAATATGAAAATTGGTATACTTATGTAATTTTGTCCGTAGAATCGAATGGTTATACTGCCAAGACTGTATATTGACCCATTTTTGGGCTATGCCTCAAAAATGGGTATTTTTAAGTTAAACTTTGAGGGGAAATACCTCGAGAACGAAAAGAGATATCGACATGCGGTTTCAAAATTTGGAATCAGCGCATTGAAAAGTACCTATATACATATAAATTGGATTTTTAAAAATTTTGAACTTTTTATTGAAAATTATATTATTTTATTATATCTTCTATAGATTTAACGATAAACATTTGTCTGTTATATATTATATTTCTATTAACTCTAAATCTATAGAATATATAAAAAAATATTTAAATGTATCAGATATAGAATTTAATTTTCTTTAATATTACCAAGAAAAATTTTCAAAAAATATTGTTTAGAAGATTCTACTTTCGGTTGTCTAATTGTAACCAAAACCTTTTCAGATCTTCCTATGAATGTCCGATTGGGAAATACTTAGTTAAACAAATATAAAGTCTTATAGTTTTTGAGTAATCATTCTTCCAACATCACACATACACACATACATACACACACACACACACACATACATCCACACACACACACACAGACATCATCGTAAAAACGTTAAAATCGGATTGTAGGGACCTTAAAACGTGTTTATTCAATAAAATCTGGATATGCGATTTTTAGCATGAATCCAATACCTCTCTTAGCGAAAGGTAAAAAGAAAACAAAAACCAAATAATAGTTCTGATGAATTTAACATGAAATGTAATTGAATTAAATTGTTCATTTATGTGTAAACATTTTCAAGCGGATGTTTTGTTTAATGTATATTATTTTACGTTCAATTAAAATTTTGTTTCATGTGCTCCAGTAGGAGAAATTATTCCATTTTATTCAATTAATTATATATAAAATAATTCAATAATTATTTATATATACTCTTGCTGTTTGTTTTGCAAAATAGAATAATAATTTTCCTACTTTTTATTGAACACTGAAATGCTTTCAAGTAGTAATAAACAACATTATGCAACAAAGAACAAACGCTATGAAAAGTTTCGAAGTCATATTCCTGCTTGTGATGTATATCTCGTAATTTATGTGTTCTTATCTTATATGTGCCGGTAATACGGGCAGTATAATAATATTACTCACATATTCATATTTACTTTTAACACTCTGTCGGCGACCAGCCACATTATGTTCATTAATACATATGATTTAAATATGCAGTTTGCGAAGATCATGGAAATATTTATTTGTTTTCATGGTGAGCATAGCTGGCTGATTTATGAAATTTAATATCTTTATAATTCTTTAATTCTATATCTATTGAATATGAAGTATAAAATGCAATCACAAAAAGATATTCTTTAAAATTTATAATAACATTGTCAATAAATGATATTTAACTGTGTTTTTTCAAGAAAAACTGTTGCAAATAAGGGTACTTTCGGTGGACCAATTATAACCAAAATCTAATTAAGTCTGCATATGCACTTAAACGGAATACGAAAAAATTATAATTTGTGGAATCGTGGTATTGAAGTTATGCCATCCGAAACGATTGTCACATACACACACACACTTGCATACAGACATCATCGTAAAAATAGTAAATTCGCATTCTAGGGTCTCCAGAATTTGTTCATTCATTAAAAACTCACTATCGAATTTTTTGACGAAAGACAATACTTTCCTCCCTGAAGGTGACGGAAGTTAATAATATATGTTTGGTGATTTAGATGTAGAATTTAATTCTCTTCAACAGTTATTTGAAATATTTTTCTCTAAAATTAATTGGGAAGTTTAGCTCAAGAAAAATCTGATTTCCCATGTTAAGCGTCTATGGCCTGCTTTTTAATTAATACCCTGTATACATTTAAGAAAAAATAACAATTGAATTCTGGTATGACTTCCCCCGCCAAAATATTATATTTGCTTGCGCGAAACAGGTACGTTCTCTTGTTGAACAAAGTATAGACTTTTATTATTTTAGAACTCCATATGAATTATATATTCCTTCCTATAATTTCAAGGAAAAGCCAAACATGTTAAAAATTTAAATAAATTAAATAATCGATTTCCATCAGAAGAATCATTCGGAAAACTATTAACATTTTTATTTGTTCGTAAATACGGAAAGCTGTAGCCATTAGAATAAAAGTGCATCGGAATCAAAATCCACTTACACCAAATCCGAGAACGGATTTTACAATCAGATGCTTTTCTGCTTTTCTCGTTTTGCTTCAAGCATTTTACACTCTAATAAATTTATCCATTAGTATATAATCTTTTTAGTATTTGCTATACATATATCAAACTAAGAAATTGTTTCACTAATACTATTAGACATTTCTAAAAATAGTCATCACTTTTAAAAGTAAAAGATATAAGTTTTTCATTCAGTTTCTTCAATTATTTTTTATTTTGAATAGAATATACTATAATCTTGTATTTTCTTTATTGCATGTGAAGTTGGGCTAATTACTATAGAACTATTTATTGTCAAGAATATATGGGCGGCAATACTTGCATTCATCTAATATTATAATATTATTCGTATAGGTACATACAGTAAAATTATTTAAAGATGTCCGATCAAGGTTATTTGTACCATGAACGAATTAAAAAATGGCATACATTTATCTCTCTCCTTTGCAAAGGCTATAAGCGTGTGCGATAAGGATGGATATAACACGTTTGTCTTTCAAAAATTCATATTATTTCGACTAAGTTAGGACATTCCACTTTAAAACGATGCTCGTTGTTGATAATACTTTCGCTATAACGTAAGCTTATATATTAATTCAGATACATTACCTTGATTCATAGCCGTACAAATAACGTTATTTTCTGTCAGTATCACTGGCACTGATATTGTGTCGGTATCTTATTTTTGAAATTTGAGTGCTTTTATTGTAAAATATATTTTTATAATAATAAAATAACAGTAGTATCTTATGTACCCTCATAAAAACTAAGCAAACGACACTACTGAATTTATCAGAATGCGCGGAGCAAAAATCTGAATTCATACAATTGGTACATTACCTTCATCGGACATCTTTCAAAATTTTTACTGTATATGCATATGTATTTATAAATTCATTTGTAAACCAATAATTGCCAAAGATATAAATGCCCTTGTATATCAAAATACAACCGAATATAACTCAACGTCTGATTCTTTCAGAGCGTACTATGTAGTCTACGTACCTATATCAATAATTCAATTCACAAGTAGTGAAACCATAAGACATAAAATATCTCATTGTATTGTAGAACCACACAGGATGGACGAATTTAGTTTTTATGTGGTCTTTTGCATTTCTGTACATGCATTTCTACGAACTCAGTAGTGTGACACTGAACACATAATGAAATTATTTATTTAGTTGTTTTAAACTTTCTCTTATAGCCGGTTTCATTTTTAAATTCAATTCATTGGTATTTATGTAGGTACACAATAATACCTAATTATTAATATACAGAACATAAATAAATTGACTTCATATGAGTATTCCACTCTATATAGGTAGTGAACAATTAAGGCCTCAATATAGTGAACACATAGCACTCCTGAACTCAGCTGATTTGAATACATTTTTAGGAACTTTCCCTGTGTTGTGTAAATTACTATAATCTATAATGCCACCTTTAAGAAAACATTTGAAATTGGAAAAAAGCCGAAATATTGGAACATTTAAAAGCAGGTAAAGGAGTTACATTTTTATGGCGAAAATATGGGGTACCTAAATCAATAATAAATTCAATAAATAATCTGATGTGGCCAGCACAATATCTTCCGTCAATCCTGTGTATTACGTATAGATTCCATACATAAATTTTCTTGCAAAAAATTCTTAATTTCCAGTAAAATTATTTCATAAACAAACTATGCAAATGACACTTGACTCTGACATCTTTTTCTTCTTTAGCTTTTCCCATTCGTTAGGAGTCGCTATTTTTTATTTTTTTCTTCCATTCATTTCTGTTTTACGAGTCGTCCTCATTCGGTTGCTTTTCTCTCGTCTTCCGCAATAAAGTCCTTCCATTTTATCTATGGTCTTCCTCTGTTTCTTCTACCTTCTAGTACTAAGCTATTTATTCTTCTTCCAACAAATGTAATCGTCTCTAGAAACTTCTAATACTCGAGTTATTTCCCTTATTCTTTTTTTTTATTTAATTTTTTTTTAAGGTATTTCGACTTTGAGCCACTAATACCTCGGTACATTAATTTAACATTTTAGTAATATTATATATTACTCAATACATGATATATCAATAGTTAATTATACTAATATGTAGTAATAGTAGGTATGTTGGTAATTACAGGTTGTTGAATATTTTGATTTGTCTTAGGAAATTTAACGTTTTGTTGGTGTTGTCTACATTGTTGGCGAGGGCGTCAATTAGTGTTGTAGGTACATTGGCTTGTTGTCTCTGGATGGTGTATTTGTAGCATTCGGTGATTATGTGTTCTACAGTTATTGGAGTGTTGCATGTTTCACAGATGGTGGGTTGTGTTTTCTGTAGTAGATGGTTGTGTGTGAGGCGTGTGTGCCCTATTCGTAGTCTTGTCAAGACAATTTGAGATTTTCTATCTTCGGGTACTGTCCATTGGTTTACATCTTCTTTTACATTTCTTAGTTTGTTGTTCGTTTTTTCTGACCATTTGGTTTGCCATTTTCCTTTTAATTTGTGTTTTATTATAGCTTTTAGGTCTGGTACTGGAATTGGGATATTTTGGGGTTCTCCTGTTGTAGCTGCTTCTTTTGCGATATGGTCAGCGGTTTCATTTCCTTCTATGCCCGTATGTGATGGGACCCATATGATTAATATTTCCGTGTCCTCTCTGTTCGTTACTTGCTGAATATTGTCTTGGATGTTTTGTATATGTGTGTTTTTTGTATCGAGACTCTACTGTATGTCGATCAAATGAACTAAATTCGAAAACAATATTTGATATTTCATTTTTAAACTTCCACAAGAAATAAACTCAAATTCTCAAAACTTTTTTCCAAAACTCCAATTTTAACGTACACTTTTTATATTCTTCAGCATGTTTCATATCCTTTCTTTTATTTATTGGCAAACATTACGAACATTAATATTAAACAATAATACATACAAATTACCCTATTAATAACAAACTATGTACTTTGAATAGAAACAGGTAACGGAACTTCTTCAACGATTAAAATTATCATAAAATTTTAAAGGAAAGAACGGTCTTCTTAAATAAATTACAGAGTCGTTGTATATTTCCAAGTCAAACATTGTTGTCACAATCGTTCAACGTATTTTTTTTTTTATTTTTAAACCGCGCATTTATTTCCATATTTAAAAAATTGTGGCTTGCATTTTTATTTGAATTTTTTCAGCATCTGAGTCTATAAATCTTTTCAAGCGCACACTTCAATTTTTACAGTTGAGAACATTCTCACCTTCATTTAATGTTTATTCATGCGTTTTCGTTTTTCTTTTTCGTTATGCCTCCACCACTTTTTCCGAATTTTCAATGCGTAATAGCTATATATTATAGGACGTGACAGCTTGCACGACCAAAAAGTTTTATTATTAATTACGACCAAAATAAATTTACTTTTCTTCCATTAATTTCATTGTTCACACCCCAAATAGAAAGTAAATTTCAACTGTTTTTCAATGTGAGAAATGTATTTTTAAATTTTTATTGTAAATTAGATATACATAAGGGTACATATTGTAACGTTTATTTATTTGCGTAAACGGTAAAATGTAAAAATCAGAGAAATATTATTAATTGAAATGTTAATTTATTACTGACTATTTTTTTAGAAAAATTCATAAAGTTATATTATTTATAATTAAATATGATCATTTTAAAAACGCCAAGAATTAGATAAAGAAATACATGTCAATTTTTACCTTCAGTCATCTTTAGGTAAGGAAGGTATTGTCTTTGGTCAAAAAATTGTGACGATGGCTTCATAGAAGCTGACTCAGAAGTTGTATCCTAGTGAAATTAGACGTACCTTTGTAATTTTTATTATACTGTTCATTTCACGGAGAAATTCGCTTTTGCAGTTTGCTTTTTTAAAAATGCAATGATGAGTTTTTAGTGAATAAGCATGTTTTAGGGTCCCTATAATATAATTTTACTATTTTTACGATGATGTCTGTATGTATGTATGTATGTATGTGTGTGTGTTGCTGTGTGTGTATGTGTGTGTGTGTGTGCGTGTATCTGTGTGTGTGTGTGTGCGTGTATCTGTGTGTCTGTGTGTGTGACAAAAGTTTCGGATCGCATAACTTCAATACCACGGTTCCAAAAACTATATTTTTTTCGTATTCTTCAAGTTTACATCCATAAGAACAACTGATTAGATTTTGGTTATAATTGGTGAACCGGAAGTAGCCTCGCATTTGAAGATTTAACAGTTAAATATGATTTTTTGACATTTAACGATATTATAACTTAAAGAATATATTATTCTCTATACGATTTGATTGCATTTTATACTTAATATTCAATAGATATAGAGTTAACGAATTATAAAGATATTAATTTTCATAAATCAGCCAACTATGCTAACCATAAATATTGCTAATATATTCAGATAATTCAAATTGACAGATGTCAGTATAAATAAAAAGTAAATTAATGTGGCAGAGATGAGGATGTTGAAGTAGATGTTGGGGAAAACACGGAAAGATAGGTAAGGAAATAACACTAGTGTTACATGTTTCTAGAAAGATACAAGAAAGACGATTACATTGGTTTGAACATATCATGAGGAAAAATGAAGAATTATATTGGAACAAGATTGAATAGTTTACTAATAGGAGGTTGAAGAAACAGAGCAAAATAAGATGGATGGACTGTATTGTAGAAGACTTGAGAGAAAAGGACCTGAATGAGAACGACACGCAAAAATAGCGACCCCTAACGATGATAGGTAAGGAAATAACTCTAGTGTTACAAGTTTCAAGAAAGATACAAGAGAGATGATTACATTGGTTTGAAAATGTCATGAGGAGAAATGAAGAATATATTGAATGAATGCTTAGTAATAGAAGATTGAAGAAACAGAGGAAGACCAAAGATAAGATGGAAGGACTGTATTGCGGAAGACTTGAGAGAAAAGGAATTGAATGAGAACGACACGCAAAACAGAAATGAGTGGAAGAAGAAAATAAAAATAGCAACCCCTAACGAATGGGGAAAGCTAAAGAAGAAGATGTTAGTGTCAAGTGCAATTTGCATAGTTCGTTGGAATGGAATGTATGAAATTTATAAATAATACACAGGATTGACGGAAGGTATTGTGCTGGCCACAACAGATTTTTTCTATTATAATAAAAATGTTAAAGGGGGGGTCTCTTCCCAGACTCAACCTTTATTATCATTCTTTTCATATGAAAACAATTACTATATCTTTTATAAGTTTTTTAAGAGGAATAATTCGTGCTTTACAGGTATCTAAATTCACTTTTGAAAATACATTTATCACCTTTTTCTCCTTTAACTTCCATTTAGATCCCGAGTTTTAAGCTCCGGATCGTAGAGCTTTCAAGCGTTGCACAAGCGCAGGCGCGCTTTCCAGACATGCGATACCAGCAGGAAAATGTGAAGCGCACCAGGCACGACTCCAGTTTCAGTTTTCAGTTTATATACGGCTCTCGGTGGTGGTGGTTCCCCCTTGATCAAATATCGCGTGTCTCGAAATATCATTTGATTTTTTTACTAATCATAGTAGTGTAAGATTTACTGATAGTTGTTTATATTTAATTTCTTTTCATTTCAGTGGAAAGTAAATGTTTTACATAATATTCTAGTAGTGAATTAATTAATGAATTCCGCATATTTAACGAAGTTTTCCAGTGATGTTAATTGTAGTAAGCGTGTGATAAACAGTTGCACATCACGGAAAATAAAAAACTTTTACAAGATTAAATACATGCTTGAACTACTTTTATAAGATGTCTAGGTATGGTAATATTTTATGAGATAATATATGATAAAGTATTATTACATTTTGTATGCAAATTTTATTTTCATTTTTATATCCTTTAATAAATTATTTTATCCCATAATTTTCTTCTGTTTAAACATTTATAGTATATACAGTCAGGGACTAAGAACGAAATGAGAACAAAAACGAAATAAACGAAAACGAAAACACAATATATTTTTTTCGTTCATGATTAAAAACAAAATAATTAATTTCGGTTACCGGTTTTATCCGTTATTTTATTTATTATTTTATTTTATTTACCGCAAATATTTTACATGCAAATATTATTGAATTTTCAGATATTTGTGTTGCAAACAAGCAGACTTTCAAAGTAACTCTCCCGTAGCTAACCCTGTGACATGTTAGGTTAAACGGTATACTCGTAGTTTCATCTATTGAACACTGACTGCGATAATTTACATTTGCACACACTGTCGGTATTCGTCTTATTAGTTATGTTAAGTACTTATATAAAAGAACTAACATAAAGGAAGATTTGCTTGAAAACGTACTATTTGTTAGGTGAAATAAAATGTAATTAATGTTTTATTCTTTATTGTAAAAAATTCAGGCCATAGCATAATCTTTTCTTCTTATTTTTATATATGTATTATCTTTCCTTTATATGTATGTTTTATTTTCATGTTTAATAAAAAAAAAAACTTATTATATTTCTATATTTTCATCAATTGTTACTCATTAATAGTTATAACCGGTATTTAACTACTGTGAACGAAAACGAAAATATTTAGGTGGGAATATTAAGAACGGAAACGAAATTTTTCGGTTTCGTTCGGATAAGAACTGAACGAAATAATTTTCGTTTTTAGTCTCTGTATACAGTAAATACTAAATTATAACCAAGAACGTTTATTTGTTTACGTCTGGTTAATCATAGGTTACTGAATTATAAAAAATAATTTGCGAAACGTCTCGACCTTGACTTTTGACAGTTTTTGACATATGCAGCGACAAATAATAGACGAATTATTGTTTTCATCCGACTCATAGAACGATGAAAATATAATTAATTATGTCGATTATTTATTTGAAGATGAAAGACAGAAAATAAATAATCTGTTGTGGCCAGCACAATACCTCTCGCCACTTCCGTTTTTGCTTACATAAGTTGGAATTGACAAGCAGATAATTATGTACATAGATGTCAAATGTCAGAATTTTTCATTAAAAATTTCAAGATTTTCTAAATTCACGTAGTTAATTAGTCACACGGAGTATGATTGACACCTATGTATATAATTACTAGCTATCATTCTGAGACGGCCCCCCCATATCTGCTTGTCAAGGTCAATAAAGTCACATGACTGCTCGCGCCTTTTGTATTTAACATTTCTTGTATACCTACACTCTACACCAAATATTCTACTTATATAATATAATAATTTCTCAAAAACTATAATACTTAATATCTGTTTAACTACGTATTTCTCAATCGGACATTGCTGGGAAGAACTGAAAAGGTTTTGGTAATAATTCGACAACCGGAAGTAGAAAATTCTTTTTTGAAAAATTTTGTTCTTGCTAGTATTAAAGAAGAGAAAATTCTCTATCTGATACATATAAATTTTTTTTTCTACAGTCTACATAGAAAGTAGCCATTTGCGCTCTCTTTTGTCATGCAAAATGTCACTTTGCCGCTCTAGCGCGACAAAGTAGAAAAATGCTCGCTGTCTAAATTTCTAACTGTACAATGTTGAGAAATGTCACTTGTCTACATTTTTAATCGAAATGTTTAGTCAGGAACTAATGGCACTGTAGTGACACGTTTACCACCTTTACAAATCAATCTGACATATAACTGCTTTGTCGGTATATTACATAGCTAAAAAAAAAAATGCCGCACTATTGTGAAAATAAAATAGTGCATTCATTTACAAAAACTAAAGTATAAAATGTTTAGATTAGATTGAAGCAATAGGTCAAGAAGAATGGGAAATAACGATAAATTAAAATTAAATATAAAGACGTTTTTTCTTTATATTAATCCTTATTAATTAAGTAGTAGTGTAAGTACAAAGTGTTCATTTTATTATTTTTTGTTATGATGGAGGACCCCACTGTGGCGACTGTAGAAAAAATGTTGTGTGTGTTTCGAGCGCAAATGCACATTGTCGATTTCGAGAGAATGCCGCGCGACGCACGAGCGCGGCAACAACCTCTCAATCGACAATGTCCTATTTTGCGCTCCTAATACACAATAGCTATTTTGACAGTTTGCGTTTTTCTTTTCCTTCGACAGCGTGATTTTGTGTATGTATGTAAAAAATGTAATCTTTAACAAAAAAATGTAATCACAGAATAAATCTTTCTATTTAAAACTCTAGTGATCTATGCCATTAATGACTTATCGATGATTCATAAATCACTAGAGACTTATGACCCACTTCATTTGTTTAAAAACAGCATAATTATAGCACTATATAAACAGCAGGTGTTGGATAAAAATATTATTGCGTTTAAAAACTTTAAAGAATGTACCGTAAAAAAATAATGTATATTTTTCTTACTCAAGTTTACATTACAGACTTTCATCATTATCGTTACAAAAATATCACGTCAATGTATAAAGAAAATGTTTAAGTTTTCTTAACATTCTGGTGAATATAAAATTATTATTACAATCTGAAATTGATAGACACTGAATCAGTGGAAAAATATTCTTTGAAAAACTTGGAAATTGGATTATAGCAAAAGTTTCATGAAATAAGAAACTTTTAAATTTGTTATGTACTGAGTAAAGGAATTATCACAAATTTCTACATCAGTTTCTTAAACGTTCAACAAACGGAATTCAAGTTTATACAAACTTATTTTAACTTTGTTTTTACATTTTGTTTAAGTAAATTACATTGAAATTGCTTTCCTGTCAAATTTCATGTAACTACATTTTCAAATTTTAAATACTTTCTTTTTGTTGACATTATCTTTTGTCCGGATGCTTTGCAAGAAAATTATTCACGATTCAAGTTAAGCAAAAAGCAAACTCTATCTGGTGACTAAATTTTGAAATAAAAAGTTTTTTAGGCAACGAGATTTATTACAAATTACAACAGATTATTCAATATTATTATATATTATACCGCCAAACCTCTACGAAATATAATAAAAAAATCTGATGTGACCAACACAGTACCTCCCGCCATTTACCTATGTATATAATTTTTATATTACTTTATAAATTTATCCATACAATATATATAGAAAAAGTATTAAAGCAAACTTGTACAAAATGGAATAATCTTTAATTTTTATAATAACAAATTGAGAAAAAAATACATTTAAAGGTATTTTTTGAAGAAAAACTATCTTGAGCTTCAAGTAAACTTTCGGTTTATCCGGTTGCCACCAAAATCTAATTAGTTCTTTCTAGAATAAGGTAGAAATACATGGTTTCAAAACTTTCTGAATGTTAGTATTTGAGTTAGAGCGTATACAGGATCCACACACACACACATACATACATACATACATACATACATACATACATACATACATACACATAGACATCATCGTGAAAATGTTAAAAATGGAATGTAGGGACCTTAAAACGTGGTCATTTACCAAAATCTCGATATGCGATTTTTAGCACGATCCCTAAACCTCCCTTACCAAGGGTAGCGGGAGGTAAAAATTAAATGTGTCATATTAGAGATTTTAATTTTTTTTAGTAATATTTCAAAAAATAATATTTAGACGATTTGTTTCCAAGAATCTGCTACTTCCGGTTGTCCAATTGTTTCAGATCTTCCTATTAATGCCCGATTGGGAAATACGTAGTTAAACAAATATAAAGTCGTATAGTATTTGAGTTATCGTCCTTCCAACATCTCACACACACACACACATACACATATATCCACACACACACACACAGACATCATCGTAAAAATGTTAAATTCGGATTGTAGGGACCTTAAAACGTACTTATTTTTTAAAATCTGGATATGCGATTTTTAGCATGAATCCAATACCTCTCTTAGCGAGAGGTAAACAATGTGAATCGAAATTTTGACAGCAATATTTTATAATTAATTTGATATTTCATTTCGATGCAATATTGTCAATTTAAGCCAAGTTTAAGTACGTTGGTCCAACTGGCCATAAGTGATTCAAAACAATGAAATTTGAATTAATGAGAGAGTATAAATATAATGCAAAATAATATTTACTATGGGGTCACGTAAATGAATGAGTTAAATGAGTGCTTGTGGTTCGGACGTCAACTGGAAAATTATTTCCAGTTTTCAAATAAATAAAAAATGACCTCTGTGGTGCAGTGAGATGCATGTAACGGTACAGTTATATCAGCATTGCTGAAATTTGCGAATAAAAGCAAAAAATTAAAAGTAATATACGCACATATGCGCTGAGCGTAATTACCAAATTAATTACTGCGTGAAAAAAATCTAATGCACATTACCTTATAAAAATAAATAAAATAAATATGTCATCACGGTATATTATCCATTGCTGGCTCAGCCAATCTGCTTTGTACACAGATTTCTGTAACGATGGTGACATATTTGTACCGTGCGGGCGTTTACCAGGTGTCACCTCACGAGCACATATTGCTGGCGTGGAGATTGCACCACAGGAGTAATTTTTGTTTAAAATTCGAAATATTTGGCGTCGGTCGGGATCAAACCCGGTATTTAAATTTAATTTTATTAAGTATTTATATGATTAAAAATTAAATTAAACGGGAGGTATTGTGTTGGCCACATCAGATTTTTTCTGACGTGATTTAACTCTGAAGATGAGCATTGTATGATCGAACGTTGGTTTCAAATCAAATAAACATTTTAAAACTAATTTATCTTGCCTTCACCAACTTCCATTCGATCATCGTTACTCCAATAAAATATAATGCTAACCATATTTTTTTTTTCAAAAATTGGGATTAATGGAAGGAAGAAAATTACTGGAGTTCACAGTCAAATAATCAATTTATTTTCCGCCTCTACCGGTTTCGACACCTCATGTGTGTCCTCTTCAGGAGGTGAAAGTGAAGAAGTTAAAAAACATGGATAAATACATAAAACAATTAATAAATAACATAATTTGCATACAATGGTCGTCAAAATTTAAAAAAATAAATAAATAAATTTCCTTCCATCACCTTTCCAGTCAAGAAGTTTTGCAGCCATTAGGATTAATATTGAATTTAGAAAAGAATTGTTAAATAATGAAAACGATAATATTAATTTCTAATTAGACCCTTGATGTGAAATTAAGATGAATTACATTATAAGAGATATTTTAGAATCTTCAATTATAATTCCATTTGAATTGGTTCTGCGGTATATGCTTTTAAATATTTCTCTTTGACGTTTTAAATTGAGCACGTATGTATTTGACATATAGAATAATAGAATTAATTAGATTATAGTTTAATTACATTAATTTTAAATTGATAAATCTCATACGCATACAATATAACTCTAATAATTTAGTTCCATTAGGACTTAATTGCCCAACTTCATTAGGATATTAATCCTCTTGCATGTATGTATAAATATTTACAGACAAAACATGTGTCACGCAATTTACTAATGAATCATAAAAAAACATACATAATTACTTCTAACCTATGAATAGTACCATGTATGCATTTTAAGTTAAATCTAGGTCAATGCTTTCGGCTAATTCTAAAATTAAACCTTTGGTTAAACATCTATCCCGGAGCTAAAGAGGTCCGGCATTAGAATTACCCAGCTCAGCAGACATGGCCATTTGTATAACCAAATGCTAAATTACTGTAAGATTAGATTCGCACACCTGAAACTGTGGCAAATTCTCTAAGATGTATAATTGAGTTTTAGATTACACATGCAAATCTTTTGTTCGTTTTGGAGATAAAATAGTACATACTAATACGAGATCTGGCTATTAAATAACGAAACTGCACGCGTAGAAGGCGTCCTGAAGGGGAAAGGGGGGAGGGGGAACGAATGCAGCGTTGGATAGGTGGAAGTGTTTACTATTCCGGTGCGAAAACACGTTTTTGTCTCTGTAGTAGGAAGGTATTGTCTTTGGTCAAAAGATTCGGTGGTGAGTTTTCATTGAATAAGCATGTTTTAGGGTCTTTACAATACGATTTTACTATTTTTACGATGATGTCTGTATGTGTGTGTGTTCGTGTGTGCGTGTGTGTGTATGTGTGTGTGAGTGACCGCGGTTTCGTCAACGATATCTCCAATACTAGAATTCCAAAAATTACAATTCTTGCGTATTCCTCTTCCAAAGTCATTTTTTATTAATAAGTAATTAAACAATTACGAAAACAAACACTTAATAACGTAAGTAACAAAACTATCTGTCACCTGTATCATTTGTTTGCATTTGTTTATTGCATAGCCTACTTCAATATTGTAAAATTAATTCTGATTTTTAATATCATTTTTCTCGAAATAATTGTTATACAACCCCAATCATATTTATATCGTTGAAATCAGAAAAAAACTCTCTATCTAATGGACAAAAAAATTATATAGGTTGCCATTTAAAAAAATATAATTTTATTCTACCGTTTGAGAACCACTGATTGAATTTTTTATTTATTATTCCTCATAAATTAAGCCCTTTTTCCTGGTAATTTTTTGTATATAACATTTTTCTCTAAAGTCATTAGTTCGCCCAAAAAAGCGCTGGTTGTTTTAAAGGAAACACCTGTATATATATATTTGAACATTGTGAATTTATTCAATATTATTTTCTAAATATATTTTTGCAAAACAAATAAAATTCAAATAAACGTGAAACCATCAAAGAATGTATAAAACATTTGATCTTTATTTGCTTTAAAGTAAAATAATTTGATTCCCGCAAATTCAAACAATTTAATCACTTGAAACCGAACATCGGTTAGACGTGGCTGATTTTTTACGGTTATTAACCCGTAGCTAGCGATTTCAGCCCCGGACTGAAAAAGGCGGGCCCGCATCTGATCGTGATCAGAGAGTGAACAACGTTGAGCTTTAATCTTCTGCGTCATCGGAAACTCATATATCGAGAAATGTATCCAACCGTAAAATAACACTGTATTATTTGTACTGTGGACTGTGGATAATAGCGCCGAAAAGTGTGTGTCATATAAAAAAGTTTTTCATTAGAGAAAGTTTTAGCTTTTTGGTTACAAAACTTTCTGGTAATAGTCTACAATTTTAGAAAAGTTTGTCCATTTTATTGAGAAACATTGTAATATTTGTAGAATACTCGTATATGCTTTTTACCTTCCGTCACCTTTAGGTAAGGAAGGTATTGTCTTTGGTCAAAAATGATGAGTTTTTAGTGAATAAGCATGTTTTAAGGTCCATATAATACGATTTTACCATTTTTACGATGCTGTATGTATGTGTGTATGTGACGAAAGTTTCGGATCGCATAACTTCAATTTCACAATTCCAAAAATTATATTTTTTTCGTATTCATCAAGTTTACATCCAGAAGAACAACTGATTAGATTTTGGTTATAATTGGTGAACCGGAAGTATCCTCATTTGAAGATTTAACAGTTAAATTTGATTTATTGAGATTTAACGTTATTATAACGTAACGAATATATTATTCTCTATACGATTTGACTGCATTTTATACTTCATATTCAATAGATATAGAATCAAAGAATTTTAAAGAATTTAAATTTTATAAATCAGCCAGCTATGCTAAACATGGAAACTACTAATATATTCATATAATTCAAATTGAGAGATGTCAGTATAAATAAAAAGTAAATTAATGTGGCAGAGATGAGTATGTTGAAGTAGATGTTGGGGAAGACACGGAAAGATAGGTAAGGAAATAACTCGAAAAAGGATCTGAATGAGAACGGCACGTAAAACTGAAATGAGTGGAAGAAGAAAATAAAAAATAGCGACCCCTAACGAATGGGGAAAGCTAAAGAAGAAGATGTTAGTGTCAAGTGCAATTTGCGTAGTTGTTTATGAAATAATTTTACTGGAAATTTAGAATCTTTTGTAAGAAAATTTATGTATGGAATTTATACATAATACACAGGGTTGACGGAAGGTGTGGTGGCCACAACAGATTTTTGTTTGTGATTTTAAAAAATGATTGTGAATTACAAGCAGTGATGTTTAATTCCATAATCAAATTTGCTGTTCTATAAATTCAAAACGAATACAGCAAAAAGTTGCACACATCAGTTCAGGAATGAATACTTAATTTCTAAATGCATGTTCTGTTTGTTTATGAATTTGTGTTGAAGTGTATCCAAGCTATGCTAAATGGAAAATGCAAAAAAGTAAAATGTCATAATTCATACACTATCATTTTAAATATTTTCTAATGTACCATGAATAATAATATACGAGTATATTTCATATAAAAATGTAAAACGACGAGTACATTAAGTGACCGGTTGTAATTCGAAACATCCGGGTTCAAATATTTTTCCAATTTTCAAATATCACAAAACATCTCAACAAATTTGACGCATAACTTGCCTGCTGTTACTAGATTAATAATTTGAAAAATATCAAAATAATTTTTTCGCCCTTCGAAACAAAGCGGCTTTTCAAAAATCATCAAAGGACAAAATCATCTTAGAATAGTCCAGGGAATAATCCCTTCAATTTCTGCCCTATGTTTAATAAACAACCTGTATATTTAAAATAATAAACATTAAATGGCGGGAGGAATTGTGTTGGTCACATCATTGTTTTTCACAGAGCAATAAAAATAAAACCTTTTTTGTTTAATTTACAGAAAGAATTTACAATTGACAGTAGAAATTGAATTTAATTTCCCCGTACTTTGACAAAAAATCTCATTCCAATTAAGGGTAGAGCCACATATGTAAACCTTCATCAAGATGAAATACTACACTAAGGTCTAAAATGTCCATTTGAAAAATTGGAATAAAACAAAAGCCTATACAGTTCTACAAACACAAGTACTCACAAGTTTTAAATACTCCGGAGGTTTAACTTGGTTCTTGTTGGCTGAAAATATAAAATTCCCTAGAGTAAAAATAACGTAAATTATCGCTATGAGAACACTTGAAACTTGAATAAATATTTTTTTTTATAAAACAGAAAAATAGTTCAAATACCGTCACGTCAAAGTGAAATAAAACAGAGATTATAACTATAAACACTTTTATTCTGAAAATATCATTTATGAGAGAAACGCGTAATATAGTTTTTATAATATTCGTACTATATATTTTTTTACAATGAATAATCAATATTTTAATATTTTCCAGGGGAATAACTAGAGCCTCTATTCTTACGTATGAGTGGTACAGTGCATTCAAAAGCGGTCGAGATGTAAAGGTGATGTTGACAGTTTTTTTTTTCGATTATCGCGGTGTTGTGTACTCGGAATTCTTGCCAGAAGGTGAAACAGTAACTAAAGAATATTATCTCAGCGTTATGCGGCGTTTGAGCGAGTAAATTCGTCGAAAAAGACCAGATTTGTGGATAGAAAACTCATGGATTTGGCACCACGATAACGCACCATCTCACAAGGCTATCATTCTGAACGAATTTCTGCCACAAAAACTTAACAAATCTTATCGAACAACCACCATATTCCCCTGATATGGCTCCGGCCGACTTTTTCCTCTTTCCAAAACTCAAATTAGCACTTTGTGGCACCCGTTTTCAGTCGATTGAAGACATAAAAGAGGATTCGCGGCGAGTACTGAAGTCGATACGAGAAAATGCGTCTAAAAAATGTTTTGATGATTGGATTATTCGTTGGCATAAGTGTATTATTTCGGAAGGGGCCTACTTTGAAGTCGATAAAATAAATTTGGATAAATAATGTATATTTTGTGCTTTATTGACCAATTCACGGTACTTTTTTGACTCACACCATCGTAAAAATGTTAATATTGGATTATAGGGACCTTAAAACGTGGTTGTTCATTAAAATCTGGATATGCGAGTGGTAAAAAGGATTCTATTTCAAATTTTCTTAGATATTTGAATGCGGGGCCCAAGTGATAGGGGAGCCTCAGACAGAATTTCGAAAAATCGACGGCTGAGCCAAGCTTTTAAATAAATGAATCAGTATCAACTAATAATTATAATAATAGGAGTCTAAGGTTAAATTATAATTAAAACTAATACAATTACCCTTTAACCTTAAAATAATAAAATAAGCTTTAAGCTAAATTTGTCGGCTCCGATGGCTCAATGGTTAGAGCAACGCTCCTTAGTCATGAGTGCGCTCGGGGTTCTGGGTTCGAATCCCACTAAGGCATGGATGTTTGTGATGTGAACCCACTCTGTAATTGGGATTTAATCCTGTTGAGGCGTTTAAAAAAAACGTATTTCGAGAACTAAGTTCTCATCATCAGTAGAACAAATTTAAGCAGAGTAGTTAAGATTACTCAACATGTAAACCATGCTAGGGGTCTAACAACTCTGAATAAAGAAGGGAGAGAACTGGGATTAGGCATGGGAGTCACAGCTAAATGAATACCAATTATTATTATTTAGCGTGCAATGAAATTTAAGATTTAAAATGTCCTATAAAATTTAAGTTCATATTAAATCGAATAGTATAGTATTTGGTATGGGACCGAGATCTGCATTCATCAAATTATTTTTAAATTTATTTATATTAAGTTCTCGTATGCATCTAAATAGCTATCATTAATAATATGTTTTAAAAGTTTAATATTAGAATTGCTAATTTTGTGATTATTAATGAACATATGTTGAGCCACGCTAGATTTTTCGGGATTACCGCTTTTTAGATGATATAAATGTTCTTTAAACCGAGTGTCAATTTGTCTTTTAGTTTGCCCGATGTAAACTTTATTACAATCATTACAAGTTTATATATACCGGATTTTTTGTTAGTATCTATTTTATCTTTAGGATTACATAATAAAGATTTAATGGTATTACTTGATTTGTAAGTTACGGTTAAATTTTGATTTTGAAAGTCTAGGAAATAAAATAATGTCTGCATGAATTATAATAAATTGTGAGTAATTTCTCGACTGTGATGTGGATTAGGTGTTAACAATTACTCGAAAGTTCAGTCAAACAGCATTTATTGTTACTATACCAATTTCGGTGCACCCTTGCACCTTCTTCAGGGTAGTAAGATCTTACAAATTGTTACAATTCATGTGCACAAAATACATTCGTACAAAACATTCATTTAATTCATTCTCATTCATGATTATACAAACAAAATGACTACTATTGTAATAACAATAAGCTAAAAATATTCCTTCCTACAATTTTTAATTTAGTGCGAACAATAGCGAACATTTCTAACATTTGTTTTTAATTAAAGCTGAGCAATTTTTGCTCGTCAATTCAGCATTGCTGATAAGCGGCAAAAGTGCGGCACACCTAGATAACAGGGGCCTGACTTGCAGCTTTAAGACCGTCACTGAAACGTGAAGTAGCGAGATCAGAACAATACAAGTACATTATTTCAAAGGAAGTAATATGGGATGATGACAGAACAAGTAGCAGTCAAAAGCTTTACTGTGTTAATGTTACTATAAGCTCTGCTATGTATTATGATCCAGTCAAGAAAGAATTTCAGAAATATTTCTTCAGCTAATTTTTGAAATAAAATAATAACAGCCAAATAGTATATTGTGTTATTAGGAGTAAAAGTGATACAAAGACATTTTTACTCCGAATGACACATATTTTATTTTTTCTTCAAACGTAGATATTTAAAGAAAAATACCTACAACTGACGTTACATTTTACGTAAATTACATTTGCGATTTCAATTGCTCTGTAGCTATGGATACTTATTTGTTCACTTTTTGTTATAAACATTGAAGTAAAATTTTTCACGTTTTGACGTTTAAATAAAAACTGTGCAGTTTTATATCCTCCTTGTGTGCAATTATGTCAAAATTTGAAGTATTATAATGTACGCCCCCTAAAGTTGTTCAATTGGATGAAAATCTAACAGTGTGGCTGAAATATATGTCCAGGAATCACTGCAAAACAATATAACCTTTTTTATAACTTTAATTCTAAGTATTCTTATGTTCATTATCGTCCCTGTAATTGTAATCTGTAAGTCTGCTATTCTTTAAAATGATATTTCCTCAAAAGTAAACTGTTTATATTTCAATTCATAGGTTATTTCTTTAAATTTGACAGCTATTGATTGTATTTAGTAACTTTATTCTTGGGTTACCTAGCATGTTATAGTGACATTTAGGGCGATATTACAGGTTTCTTTTATTAAAGTTACTTCTTATTCGTTGATTCTGTATAGATTCTATGGATATTTATTTATTTTATTTCTACGCCGGCGGTGTAGAAATTAAACTTCTACCTTGTGAATCAAGTCACAAAAGATGATACTTTTATGAAGTTTGAAGAAAAATATAATTGTTTCAATAGTTTCTTTGTTGCAAAATAAATATCTTTAAATTCAAGAATATTATATCGTCGTTGTAAATTCAAAACCTCGTATGTTAATTTTTGACATTTCTGAGTGCAAAATAGTATTTCTTTGTTGTGGCAAATTTAAATTAAACTGCATGTATCTTTCAAATTATATAAAATCAATCTAAATATCCTAGAAAGAATATAATTCTTGAATATACTAATTTTTACCTCTCGCTAAGAGCGATATTGGATTCATGCTAAAAATCGCATATCCAGATTTTAGTGAATAATAATGTGTGTGTGTGTGTGTGTGTGTGGGTTAGGATGTTGGCGGTACGATTACTCAAATTCTATAAGATTAGACCTGTGTAACTACAGATTCCTCAATCTAACAGTAATGGAAAGAGTAGAATAGGTTCTGGTAATAATTGATAGTTTCTGAAAAAAAAATTCTAAATATTATTTTTGAAAATTATTACATACATTTAATTTTTTAAATTATATCTCCTATAGGTTTAGAGATAGTATCAGGACTAGTGTAGCAAACTTTAACAGCTTATTCCTGGGGTCATTTTGAGCCAAAAATGTCATATGAACATAGGTCCTATTCCTACTAGTTACCAAAATACAAGAGGTTGAAGTTCTATAAATAACACGAAATTTTCTAATTTTTGTAATCAAGGTACTTTCGGAAAACAAGAGTTATTATTGAAAAGTCATACCTTATAATTAATTTTATTTATTAATATTAACGAATACGATTTGGACAACAAAACATACGATTCAAAATTTATATGAAATACATTAAATTATGTACATTTATTAATATTACAATGAATTTTACGCTCTAAATCGTTCTATTTACAGCAGAAATATTTCAAACTTTTAACACATTTTTGGTATCACTGGTTTACACTAAAACCATTTTTTACTATTTTTAGTAACTTTTGAATTAAAACTACAGTTTAATATCAAAAATTTACTTTAAACAACTTATAATGAAAATTGTAAAAAATTCCGTTGTTGGACATTTCACCAAGACATACTTTATATTTAAAATTTCCTCAACTCAATAATAACTCTTGTTTTCCGAAAGTACCGTGATTACAAAAATTAGAAAATTTCGTGTTATTTATAGAACTTCAACCTCTGGTATTTTGGTAACTAGAAGGAAAAGGATCTATGTTCATATGACATTTTTGGCTCAAACTGACCTCAGGAATAAGCTGTTATTTATTTATTTAGCAATTTCAAAATTTTGATAAATATTTTATAATATTATAATGAAGCAGTATATGTAAGTTGGTTATAATATTCAAATTAATTATATTTTCATGTTTCGTTGTTTATGCAAGTATTACAAAGGAAAATGTAACATAATTCAGTAAACAAATAATGAGAATTATTTTTTATTGCATTTAATATGCAAAGCAGTACAAAAATTCCTTACTTAATTTTCCTTCTGAAATGACAACATTATGATGTAATTATGTTGATAAGAAAACATAGCGGGTTGTTCCTACTGCAAAATGAAGGATTTTTCTTTTTCATCGTAAAGTTGGTAATGGTTTTTCATTGGCAAACTCCCCAGTTTCATCACAAATATGGAGGTTAGGGGTCAGGGTTTATAGGTAGCTAAAGTAAGTTAGTTCTTGGAATTCGAGTCGAATGTACGTGAATTGTTCGAGCTTAATAATAAAACTCTTTCTCGAAGGAGAGAAAAATGACCCAGAACTTGCGCCATTTGTTGTAACATTTCATTACATGGTCGTAAATTTTTCAACCCTGTTTACATTACCTACTTGCTACTTTGAAATGGCGAAATAATGTTCATTTTATTACAATATTTTACATAAAATGTATATTATACTATGTTGAGAATTTTATTAATATTTTATGACAACAAATTTACAAACATTGTAGCGAAAAGTAACTTATACTACGTTAAATGCAGTTTTGAAAACGGTTTCAGTTTTACTGCGAAATTGTTTACATGCAATTTTTAAAACAAGTCTATACAGATTGATTTAAAAACAGTTTTGCGCATGCGCTTTAGGAGGATATATACGTCGTATTATTATTCCAATTTTATTTTTTACCTCTCGTTAAGAGAGGTATTGGATTCATGTTAAAAATCGCATATCCGCATTTTATTGGATAAGCACGTTTTATGGTCCCTAGAATACGATTTTAACATATTTAAGATGATGTGTGTGTGTAGGTACGATTTCTCAAATTTTATACAACTAATGACGTATTTAACTACGGATTCTTCAATCTAACATTAATGGAAAGAGTTGAAAAGGTTTTGGTAACAATTGAACAACCGAAAGTGGTAGTTTCTTAAAAAATACAATACAATAATAAAGATCTTTAAATTCTCAATCTGGTACACTTAATTTTTTTATTATATCTTCTATAGATTTAGAGATATATAATAATATAAAATAGTATAGAATAATATGTTTTAATAAATCTCGCTGCGCTGCCCAAATAACTCCATGGAAACCAATTGAGATATTTAAATGTTTATAATTGACAAATAAATGCAAAATGTCAGTGTTAAGAATCAACAGTTTTATTAACATTACAGAAACCTTTTTCTGGGAAGTAAGTACATTTAAAATTTCTTATTGTATTATCAATTAAATATTTAACATTATAGGTATATTAATATTACATATATCCTTAAGAAATACCGCTAATACCGTCAGTGAATATAAAGAATTTTGAATATATTAGAAGAATAGGAGAAAATTCCTCATAGAACGAAAGAATAGATACAATTTGAATTATTTGTATGTACAAGAAATGTTAAATTCCTTAACCAACGCAAAAAAATACTTCGAATTTTAATGGCACAAAATTGACCTCTGTGGTGCACTCTCCACGCCAGCAATGAGTGTCCGTGAGGTGACGCCTGGTAAGCGCCCGCACGGTACAAATATTTCATTATTACCGATATCTGTGTACAAAGCAGATTGGCACACCCAGCAATGGGTAATATGCCGTGATGAAATATTTATTTATTTATTTATTTATTTATTTATTTATTTATTTATTTATTAATTTATTTATTTATTTATTTATTTATTTATTTATTTATTTATTTATTTATTTATTTATTTATTTATTTATTTATTTATTTATTTATTTATTTATTTATTTATTTATTTATTTATTTATTTATTTATTTATTTATTTATTTATTTATTTATTTATTTATTTATTTATTTATTTATTTATTTATTTATTTATTTATTTATTTATTTATTTATTTATTTATTTATTTATTTATAATTGTTGTAATTTTGAGTATTTGATAAATTAAAATAAAAATTCCTCACTATAGTTTAATGTAGTTGTTAAGTGTATAAACATAAATAAATAATTTCTCGTTTCTTTAATTCATGTTAATTTTTTATGTTTACTTATCAAATAAACGCTTTAATACATTGCTGTCAATCATTTTATACTGTGACTATGATAATGATATACCCTATATTTCCTGATAAAGTCCCGGTAGGTACGAATCTTTTTACTAAAACGCTGCAGTCAAAACTGGCATTCTACTAAACGTCTACTTGTGAATAAATTACATGGTGCTAAGAACAGCTATTCAATATCATTTTCCAAGATAATATCTTTTAATGATTACAAATTCGGCGCAACGCAATTTGCAGAACTAGCACCACCCAATCAACTATTGCTTACATTTTAATTGAATTGCGGTAGATTTGAGAAGACAACGTCTCAATTTATCTCAAGAGTGAGTTTAATTAAGTTAAGAGACAATCCAAGACCAACAGCAGGTTCGCGTTAATATTTCACACCGAACCAGACGCATCAAACATCTCAATGCGAAGAGAGAGAGAATGGGTACGAGTACGAGTTGGTCAAGGAAATTGGAATATGTTACATTTGACTGATAAGAAGGAGAAGTTCAAATGGATATAGAATTTGGAGAAAATGGAACAGGAAATTGTTTTCTATCCTATTCTAGAAGCAGGCGAGTCTGCTACAGACAGGATGGAAATGTCATGGTGAAACAATAATGAAATAACAATGGGTCGTAGTCACGATTGTTTTGTGCACACAAAAAGCGTTAGAATAATAAGGTAATAAAAAAGAACGTGGCAGAATTTGGGCTACGTTTAAAGACGAAATATTGACCTGAAATCAGTGGTGTATATTAAGGGGTTTTTTTGGCATTTTTTTCGTCTAATCTAGTCGCTATTAATAAATGACAGCTCTTCCAAATACTGCAGCAAAAATATCCAACAGGAAATGTTTACCAAATCAGATCTACAATTTTGATTGTATTGTAACGTTTTATTTATATGGGTGAAGTGTAAAAATAAGAGAAATAATATTAATTAAAATAATACGTTTATTAAACGATATTAGGATAAATATTAAAAAGATAATAAACACTATGATTAAATAATTATTATAAACACTAATTTAAGACTAAGAATATTATTAAATGCTTAAACACTAAGATTATTTTCTATTTATACAATATTTATATCACTTCATTTATTTATGTTCACAACACGTAGACTGTTTATTTATATCACCGACTTCATTGCTCGTTGCTTATATACATCAGACTCTATATTCACTGTCGTACCGACGGTTTTTATACAGCCCAGTGTCCTTCTGGAACCTTCCGATGTCACAATGATACCAAATACAATAGATTTAGGTCAACGGTGTAATTAAAACGTCTAGGCGTTCCGCCGCCGGGGATTGCGTCATCTGGGTAATTCTGGCGAGGAGATTACATCATCGCTCGGGAACATTCGTTCAGTATCGGCGCACGTCATAGTATTATTAATTTTTACCTTTCGCTAGGAGAGGTATTGGATTCATGCTAAAAATCGCATATCCAGATTTTAATGATTAAGCACGTTTTAAGGTCCCTACATTCCGATTTTAATATTTTTACGATGATGTGTGTGTGTGTGTATGTGTGTGTATGTATGTGTGTGTGTGTAGATGTTGGAGGGACGATTTCTCAAAAACTATAATACTTAATATCTGTTTAACTACGTATTTCTCAATCAGACATTACTGGGAAGAGCTGAAAAGGTTTTGGTCATAATTGGGCAACCGGAAATAGCAGATTGTTAAAAAAACTTCTAAATATTATTTTTTGAAAAAAATCTAAGAACATTAAATTTCTATCTGAGACATATAAATATTCTATTATATCTTTTATAGAATTAGAGATAAAGAAATATAATATATAAAATATTATGTTGTAATAAATCTCACAACGCAAATAATGTCATGGAAACCAATTGAAAAATAATAATGCTGGAACTGACAGGTAAATGTCAGTGTCAAAAATCCAGAGACATTACTGAAGACTTTTTCTGGAAAGTACATACATTATATTATTTCTTATTGTATTCATAGTTAAATATTTATAATTATAGATATATTACCCTTCAGAAATATTGTCAATCCCGACAATGAATTGGAAACATATCGAAAAATTAGAAGAGTAGGACAAATTTCGTCATAAGGCTCTGATAAGCAGATATGAGGCCCCGTGTCAGAAAGACAGCTACAAAGATGTAAAATGTAACAGTATTTATTTGCAGGACTGTGTATGTATGTCAGTTGGTTATTAAAGAGGGTAACTAAAAATATATTATGTAAATTTATAGGAATAATTTACGAACACAAATCCTCCTCCTTCGGGAACAATACAAAGTTACGCAAAATAAACAAAAATGTTATGTCCCCGGAAATGCGAACAAAATAAATATTCATATTCAAAATGTCAGTAATATTTATTGAAAGTTTCCCAATAAATTTTCTATTGTATGTAAACTGAAAACGAAAAATTTGCATTTTAAAACAATTTTTAGTTATGTACATTTTTTTCTTTTAATCACAGAATTGATTTTATCTTCTTTATGTAAATATTGTCATAGGAAAACAATTTATCGTTTTCATTTTCATACCAGAAAAAATCGCTATTTCTTTTATTAAAAAGTAGAAATAAACGTAATACCTCCAAAGTAAAATAAATGGCATATTCTAAAAAAGTATATCAAAGGTGATTAAATAAACATTTAGTTTGGTAACTGAAAACATGAAACAAAAACATCGCGAATATACAGGGCTTCAGTTCGGTCAACCGTAGTCGATTCAAATTCAAATAAAAGCTGTTTTCTTTTCTACCCCTATATTTAAATTTGTCACATATAAAAACTGTTCAGTTAATCATTCAGTCACATTACATCACCCCTACAAAAGTAGTTATTCCAAAACTGAAAGGTATTTTATTCACAATCATTATAGTAAGTATAGAGGTTGGGAAATACATCATTCCTAACTGCAATAATAATCTCTTGGGTTGGAAATAACAGATTTCACTTCCACTCCACGGGTTGGAAATGTTTATGTAGGGGTTGCCTAGCAATATTGTCTTAGATCCTTATAATAAAGTAGGCTAAACAATTTTTTCTACAGTCTACATAAAAAGTAGCCATTTACGCTCTCTTTTGTCGACGCAAAATGTCACTTTGCCACTCTAGCGCGACAAATTAGAAAAGACGCTCGCTGTCCAAATTTCTAACTATACAATATTGAGAAATGTCACTTGTCTACATTCTTAATGGAAACGTTTAGTCGGGAACTAATGGCACTGTAGTGACACATTTACCACCTTTACAAATCAATCTGACATATAACTGCTCTGTCGGTATATTACACAACCAAAAAAAAAATGCTGCACTATTGTGAAAATAAAATAGGGCATTCATTTACAAAAACGAAAGAATAAAATATTTAGATTATATTGAAGCAATAGATCAAGAAGAATGAGAAATAACGATAAATTAAAATTAAATTTAAAAGACTTTTTTTCTATATATTAAACCTTATTAATTGAATAGCAGTGTAAGTACAAAGTGTACATTTTATTATTTTTTGTTATGATGGAGGACCCCACTGTGGCGACTGTGGAAAAAATGTTGTGTGTGTTTCGAGCGCAAATGGACATTGTCGATTTCAATCGACAATGTCCTATTTTGCACTCTTAATATACAAATAGCCATTTCATAGAGTTGTTAAAAAACATTAACAAAATTAAAGGTTATAACTTGTCTCTCTTTTCTAGAAACTTCTTGCACTAGAGTTATTTCCCTTATTCTTTCATTCCTTACCGTATCTTTCCGTGTCTTCCCCAACATCTATCTCAACATCCTCATCTTTGCCATATACATTTACTTTTCATTGATACTGACATCTGTCAATTTGAATTATCTGAATATATTAGCAGTTTCCATGATTAGCATAGCTTGCTGGTTTATGAAATTTAATATCTTTATAATTTTTATCTATTGAATATGAAGTATAAAATGCAATCAAATCGTATAGAGAATAATATATTCTTTAAGTTATAATAACGTTAAATATCAATAACTTCCGGTTGACCAATTATAACCAAAATCTAATCAGCTATTCTTCTGGATGTAAACTTGAGGAATACGAAAAAATTATAATTTTTGGAGTCGTGGTATTGAAGTTATGTGATTCGAAACTTTCGTCACATACACACAGACAGACAAACACACACACAGACACATAGGTATACATACAGCATGGTGAAAAAGGTAAAATTGTATTATATGGACCCTAAAACAAGCTTATTCACTAAAAACTCATCATTGAATTTTTTGACTAAAGACAATACCTTCCTTACCTAAAGGTGACGGAAGGTAAAAATAATCACTAAAATCGAGAATAAGAATTGTTTGTGACCAACCGTAACATATTTAAACATAATTAGGCCGTAGGGTCGAGGAAATATTTAATTAAACGAAGAAAGAATTTGTGAAAAATTCGTGGATCTCGCAGGGATTTGAACCCTGGACCTTTTCATATCTAGTGAGACACTCTAACCAACTGAGCCACAAGATCCCGTCCCATTCAATGAATCCCTCACAATCTTGTGGCTCAGTTGGTTAGAACGTTTCACTAGATATGAGAAGGTCCAGGGTTCAAATCCCTGCGAGGTCCATGAATTTTTCACAAATTCTTTCTTCGTTTAATTAAATATTTTCTCGACCCTACGGCCTATTTCTATGTTTAATAAAACCGAGAATATTATATCGATTCGCGGTTATTATCTTTAGATACAAAAATATATAAATCAAGTCCAAATCTATGTATGAATTTAATACGATAAATTATTACTGGTTGAAATAATAATCACGGTAGACCTGCAAAGTGTGAAATGTGGTTATGTTTGCCTGAAAATCAATATTATTAAGTTATGATACATTTGGGAACTGTGCGTTGGTATAGAGCAGATGTAGATTAAGTTCTCGGCCGATCCTTACGCATCTCTGGCTATTTCAGCACCCTCATGTCATAAATTCCACCTGGTCCCTACAATTCTAAATTTATGACCACGTGGAAGCGGCACCTCCATTGCCGTGGATGCTGCGGTAAATGGAAAGGCGCAGGAGCCAATATTTCTTACCTGCAAACTGGAACTCGCATAGCTCTTTACTTTTCGTACTCAAAAAAAATTATATTAAAAGATGTTTTCCACATGGGGAATTTTTCTATGCTAATTTTATTTATTTACCGAAATTTTGCCACGAATTATTTATGTAGGTACTTAGGAATGTGTGATAAATAAAATAAGGAGTAATATAATTTATACTGTAGATACCTTATTTAAAAAAAAAATCCATGAAAATATATGCACAAAATAGTTAATTAATATTAAACTACAATGTTAGAAACCACATTTGGATAAATTTTTAGATTACTTACTTTAGATTACTTAGTAATCATAATAATATATTTATTTGTTATAAAGGCAGTTGACCTATACAAATTATCAAATTCACATTTACATACCATTTACACATTTATTTATATTCATAAACATGCAAATATTTTATATGAAATTTCAGTTACGAATTTTTAAATAAATATATTAAAGTATCACACTGGTTTATCTACAATTAGCAACACAGTGGGCATGAGAAAATAACTAATTTCGGTCTCATTTACATTAAAATCTTTACATATATATTTATGTATGTAAAGTCGCTATGACGATGATACAGAAACGGAATTATATTATGTGCATTATTTCCGTACTTGGCCTATCAAAAAGGAATGCTCATAGTTGTTTAACAGGAATTATTTTAGTATGAAGATCTAGCTAAAATACATAGGTACGGGTATATAATTAGATATTTTTGATAAATAAATATTTTGGATAATGTTTTATGTTTCATATGATTCATTTTGTCCGTATCCTTTTCAGGATAACTATGGGCCAATAATAGCCGTCAAGATATAAATTTTCAACGTTTTATTGTTATTAGGTACCCTGTTCCCCTGAATTATTTAACCAAATGATATATTTTGTATTGTTTATTAATGTAACAATTATTTTGCATATGATTCATTTTGTCCGTATCCTTTTCAGGATAACTATGGGCCAATAATAGCCGTCAAGATATAAATTTTCAAAGTTTTAATGTTATTAGGTACCCTGTTCCCCTGAATTATTTAATCAAATGATATATTTTGTATTGTTTATTAAAGTAACAATCATTTTGCAAATGATTCATTTTGTCCGTATTCCTTTCAAGATAACTATGGGCCAATAATAGCCGTCAAGATATAAATTTTCAAAGTTTTATTGTTATTAGGTACCCTCTTCCCCTGAATTATTTAACCAAATGATATTTTTTGTATTGATTATTAATGTAACAATCATTTTGCATATGATTCATTTTGTCCGTATCCTTTTCAGGATAACTATGGGCCAATAATAGCCGTCAAGATATAAATTTTCAAAGTTTTATTGTTATTAGGTACCCTGTTCCCCTGAATTATTTAACCAAATGATATATTTTGTATTGTTTATTAAAGTAACAATCATTTTGCATATGATTCATTTTGTCCGTATCCTTTTCAGGATAACTATGGGCCAATAATAGCCGTCAAGATATAAATTTTCAAAGTTTTATTGTTATTAGGTACCCTGTTCCCCTGAATTATTTAACCAAATGATATTTTTTGTATTGTTTATTAATCATTTTGCATATGATTCATTTTGTCCGTATCCTTTTCAGGATAACTATGGGCCAATAATAGCCGTCAAGATATAAATTTTCAACGTTTTATTGTTATTACATACCCTGTTCCCCTGAATTATTTAACCAAATGATATTTTTTGTATTGTTTATTAATGTAATAATCATTTTGCATATTATTCACGTTAAACCCTATGTTTACTTTCCGTGATATACTCTGTACAACTACTATACTAACATTTTCATGCTGTTTTATTCACTAACAAAAATATTTTCAGTGATACTTTCCATAATCCTAGTAAATAACCCCCAAAGAAAGTGGGAAAGCAAACAAGTATTTCTTATACTACTGGGATTGGAACCGTATCCGTCTGCCTATGACCGGCGGATCTGTGGGATCATTTCTTCCATTTTGGAAATCCTACAGGACGCGTCGATTCCAGCACAATTTCTCTTGAAATAAATATATTATTTTGTGTGACAGTGCCTGACTAACGTAGGTAATTCAACCGAACGAGTCCGCTAGGTATTTTCGAGGCTGAAATTGTCCCGCGTTTTTTCTTCAGCTCTGTGTTTATTGTTCATGCACAAAGCCAATCGTTCTCCTTAGCCCGATGAATATTTCATAACTTACTTTATTTGAGTTATAAATTTCTACTTACCTTTCCAACAGTCAAAAGTTAATATTTTCTTTGTAAATTAACCCGTGTTGAAAATTCTGGACGAAGTACTCGAAATTAAATTTGTAAATTGGGCCGGAAATGAAAGTTAAACAATTTAGTGTCCGTTAGTCGTTTGCTTCATTTAAACTTCACCTGGGCTCGTATTATTTTATTGAATTCATAAATTTATGGAAGTACATTAAATTAACTATGTTTTCAAAATTTGACAATATACAATAATAATAATAATAGTTTATTCAACGACATGTTATGTACATGTATAGAATACATGTGTGTCTGGTCGCGAATCTGGGGACCCGGGTTCGATCCCGACCGACGCCAAAAATTACATCGAATTTTAATGGCACAAAATTGACCCCTGTGGCGCACTCTCCACGCCAGCATTGAGTGGCCGTGAGGTGACGCCTGGTAAGCGCCCGCACGGTACAACTATTCCATCATTATCGATATCTGTGTATGAAGCAGATTGGCACACCCAGCAATGGGTAATATACCGTAATGAAATATTTATTTATTTATTTTATTTATATTAAATAAATATAAATAGTACATACATAGGTATAAAGTAGATAATAGAAAATGTTTTCAGTGTTTAAGAAAATTGATAAGTTTTGACGTCCATGGGGCCAAATAGCGAAGACATCATCAACATAACGTAACCATAATGAAGATTTCATGGTAGTAGAATCCAAAGCTAATTCTTCAAAGGACTCCATATAATAATTAACTATGGAAGGAGACAGAGGATTGCCCATTGCAACACCATCAACTTGTTTGTAGAATTCGTTGTTAAAAATGAAGAAGCTTGACATTAAACAATGTCGAAAAAGTTTCACAATATCTCCTGAAAAATTCTTTTCAAGCCGCTTCAGGATGTCCTTGAAATATGATTTTTTAATAACTTATGTTATTCTTTGTGGTCGTCTAAAAAATAGTTCGCTCGAAAGTAATATCGTATTGCTCGAGCGTTGACTTACCCGGTTGCACCTCGTTCATCAAACTTCACACTCGCACGATATTTCTCACTTTCGATACTCGTTATGAAATATACTATTTTATATAAAGTATTTGGTCAAAAATTCGATGATTTGATTTCCAAGCGTGCATTAGATTTATTTATATTGAGATGTATGTAAAGAAATTGCAAACGAAATTGTTTTCTCTGCTAATTGCATAAAGTTTCATATTAATTAATCACTGCTAAAATTAACATCAGGATATTCCAATATATACGTAAAGCACGCGTGTGTAAATAATAGAATAATGGTTTATTATATGATGTATGAATTTGCAAAATTTATTGCACCGTCACGTTCATTTTCATGCCATGGAATATTAATGTATTTATTAAGGCAACCCCATTTAAAATCTTTATCAGAACATCATAATTTATACAATTTAGTGCCACCTAGAGAACACTTTCAGCCTTTATTTAATTAGAAAAACTTTATAAATAATTAATCATGCAAATTTTATAAGAAATATATTAAGGTTATAGATTTAAATTAACCGAAAGTCAGTGGTCCCAAACAAATTCAAATTTGGAGACCGCATGTACAGTGTTGAATTCGACAAGAGTGATTTCGGTCACTTTAATATGTTTAAGAGTAAAGTTTATGAGTGTGGCCGAGGCGAAAGAAGTCTGCTTAGATAGGATGCGGTATTTCGCTACCGAAAATCGGTCACTTTAATATGTTTAAGAGTAAGGATTTGTTGTATGATGTTGATGTTGTTCTTATTGTTATCGGGTTTGTGCGAACCCACTAAGTGGGACACTCGTAATTTTATGTATGTATGTAATTTTGAGGGCCCATGAGGTGACGCCTGGTAAACCTCGTAAATAGTACAAATATATTAGTCCGAAATCTACTAATAAAATCAGATTGGCACACCCGGAAATGGGTACTAAAGTCGTGATGACTTATTTATTTAAATTTAAGAAAAACACAATTAGTGTGATAAGGGTGGATACAACACGCTTGTCTTTCAAAAATTCATATTGTTTCGACTAAGTTAAGACATTCCATTTTAAAACGATGCTCATTGTAATAATTAAAATCAATAAATTCGTTTAAAATTAGTAAACAAACTCGATATTATAGCATGGCCCTGCATTAATTAGTTAACTGTATCGAGACAACTTTATATTCTAAAATGTGCAATATATAACATGTGAAACAAAATTGTTTGCAACATATATGAAATTCCAGGAGTAGAAATATCGATTACAGCATTCCTTTCCTTGGTGACGTCAGTAGGACAACACACAGCAAATGCAAATTGACCGAACAAAAATTTACTTACGTATTCCTCTTTTAAGATATAGACATTTAACATGGGAAATTAAAATATTTTGGATATTTGGTTCTCATTAAAACCTATTTTTATAAATCATTGTTCACATGTTTGTGAACACCTATTGCAATATTTTAATAATTAATTGTATACAGGGTGTTCAATTTAAGTGTTTCACTATTGCTATCTCGAGAACCGTAAGAGATACAAAGTCGGTTAAATTAGCAAACAATTTCTATATTATAAGACTATTAAAATGTGCATTACAAAAATTATTTTCAACCAGTGGTTCTCAAAATACAGAATTCAACTTTTTAATTTTAAATGAGAACCTACTTTTTTATTCGCCTATTCGATTCAGCATTTTTTTTCTGAATACAACGATATAAAATGTTTAAACCCTTACATAATGAAAAAAACGAGAAAAATGCAAAATAAAAATTATTATTTTCATATTTATTTCTACATATAATCAGAGTGCCATGACAAAAACAATTGAATATTTTGTTTTCATCATTGTTTGGGCGATATTATGCCGAACTAATATGATTTTTGGCTCCTACATACCTGAATCTTGCTACATAATTTAATTTTATATTTTTAAGGTAACTTATGTATATCTTAACCAGGAGAACCAGGTATCTGATAAAAAAACTTAGGGCAGAAATTTATTATTAAATTAAATTGTAGTTGTCAAGTAAATTTAATGAAATGAACAAATTTAAATCAGTTTCCGAGTCTGTTACATTTCATGCAATAAATTTACTATAGAAGTAAATTTTAAATGAAAAATACATTTCTTTATAAAACCGGTCCTTATGAAACACGAAATATTACAGATAATTAAAAAAATAGAACATCCAGTGGAAATATTTTAAAGTCGGACTTGATATGCCATTTCTACGACCTCTTTTATCTTGTGTAATAAAAATTAAACATATTTTTATTCAATTTAATTAACAATACAAAATAGATACAAAAATTATAAACAATAATAATACGTTAGCTACCTATCTACCTAGTTGCATTTTTACTTCCTTGTACGTAAGTAAAGGAAGTATTGTAATCGCGAAAAATTTCGGTTTTCAGATTTCTGCGGAAATATCCATTTTGATCATCCCTGAATCCATTTTGACTAATTTCGTCGTGACGTACGTACGTCCGTACGTACGTACGTACGTATCTCGCATAACTCAAAAACGGTAAGCCGTAGAAAGTTGAAATTTTGTATTTAGGACTCCTATAACATCTAGTTGTGCACCTCCCTTTCTGGTTATTACACAATTTCCAGAAGTGGCACTTCACATGAAGCCTATAATAGATTTTAATGAAAAACTGTTTTAAAATATAATCCAAAACTTTTCAAATTTGGTATACAAGACTTTTATGTCAATCGAAATAACATAATAGATTTTGGTTAAAAAAGGCTAACCGGAAGTGGTACATTACTTGAAGTTAACAGTTTTTCATGAATAAAATTATTTTATTTTGATTTTAGAAATAAATGTTTCAAATAAAAGTTTTAGACATAATTTCTGCGTCTAGCACATCAAGTATTATTAAATTAGCCCTTTGTATAAGCGAGATATGTAAATTTAAAAATTATATACTTTTTTGTTTTTGTACTAAAGCTTGCTTTGGATTAGGACAAAAACATAAAAAAAATGTTCATGTCAAATTACGTTAAATACGTGCAAGTTTATAATTCGTATAATAACAAATATTATATTTTTATTGTGAAATTAGTCATATTCATTGTTGTAATCAAATATTTCTTTGTTGTAATCAAAACTCTCTTTAAAAAGAACCGGGTTAGATTATGGTCGCTATATATCTTACTGTTTTGAAGTTAAAATTAGTATTTTATAATTTATTTATTAAAAAAATATGTATAGTTTAATAATCGTACAAGGAAGTCGTGTGGTGTCCACATCAGATTTTTTTTATTATGTAGGACTTGTAGGAGGAAATGAAATGTTAAATATGAAAATAGAATTATTTTCCGCTTACTTCATCATTTCTTCGACAACGAATGTTTACGCAGATGCAGTTCTGTTTGAGTCATTATTTTGTTATCAAGTATAGAGCTAGATTTGCATAGCTAAAACTTCCACAGTGATAACCAGTGTTAGAATAATACCAAAACAGTTCAGCTGCGTCTATACTTTTGAATCTTTTGTGGAGTATAAGGTATTTCTAGAATCTAGATATTTATACATTTATTAATTAAATAACCAACTTTGCATGTAGGGGAAGTCCCGTTTTCAATAATTATTATTTATTTTGTAGGATTGAAGAAGAAAATGAGCGGAACAAAAGGGTCTGTTGAAAAAAACGAGTTAATAGATAAAATAACAAACAAGTTAAAATGTGAAAATTGCTCAAACTATTTATACCCACCAGTGAGTATTACTGTAAGCGATTATGAGGTTATTTGTGGTAGATGCAAACCAAATTATGATGAAGAAGAATTAAAAAGTGATGAATATATAACAAAAATTGGAGAATTATTAGAGTTTCCTTGTTTTTTTAAACAATATGGATGCAGAGAACAGTGTACTTGGAAAGAAGCAAAGCGTCACGAAGATGCATGTCCATTTCGTCAGTACAAATGTCCGTCATTGAGAAAAAGCCCAATATGTACTTGGAAAGGTTCTCCAGGCAGTTTAAGATCTCATTTTACTTCTACTCATGCAAGTTTTGGAGCCAATAATACAATACAAGTAAATTTAAATGATGAAGCAGTAAATTATCTAATTGAAGCTCAAGGAGAGCTGTTTGTATTTCAAACAAAATGCGATCTATCTTCTGATTTATTTATATATGATGTTCGTTTTGTTGGTCCACCACAACGCGCACCTAGATTCCATTTTAAAGTCGAACTATTCATCAAAAATGAAGACAGAAAATACATTGAAAGAAAACAAGTTGAACCAGACGACACTTGGGATTTAAATGAAGCTGAAGCCCTTTGCATAAGAATTGGAATGGTGAAAGCCATGCTTATGAATTCAGACGACATATGGCTAAAACTAGAAATCTCAGTTCGTGTTCCGCTTTATAACGGGCAAGCAGATCAAGCTCTAATGCATGAGGTAGAATGCCCAGTTTGTAAGGACCACATGATCCGCCCAATCAGAATGTGTGAATCGGGGCATAACATCTGCAACAATTGTTATCATAAGCTCTCTGAATGTCCAACTTGTCGAGCCAAATTTAACAACACAAGAAATATCTCCCTAGAAACGCTGAGTGAACAAATGCACTACAGATGCATGTATTATGATGAAGGTTGTAATTTTACTGATGTTCCAGGAAATATAAAGGATCATGAGATGATCTGTGAAACAAGTTATTATGATTGTCCGCTTAAACAACTTGTGAACTGCAAATGGAGAGGGCGAGTTGGGCATGTGTGTATTCATGCTGCCAAGGAACACCAATTCAACTTTTAATAATATTTTATACGTTTATATACTTATGAATCTTGTTTCTTTATATGTTTAACGTTTTTACTTGTATATCAAAATACAAAATATATTTCCTTGTATTTAAAATACTTTATCATCATTTTCCCTTCATGTACAATTTTGAAAATATGTAATTTTTTTTTCAGATTAAAGTTGTGATTGATTAGGTGAGAAGAACGAAAGGATGACAACAAAAGCAGACGTACGAATCCATTCCGTAACAACGCAGCCCAATATTTCACAAAATAAACGACCAACTATTCTTATATATCCAACAGGTAAATATATTAATTTATAGTCGTACAGGTGACACTGAAAAACGGGCCACTCAAAATAATTTTTTACCTCTCGTTAAGAGAGGTATTGGATTCATGCTAAAAATCGCATATCCAGATTTTATTAAATAAGCACGATTTAAGGTCCCTACAATCCGATTATAACATTTTTACGGTGATGTCTGTGTGTGTCTGTGTGTTAGGATGTTGTATGTACGATTTGTCAAATTTTATAAGTCCAAAGACCTGTGTAACTACGGATTCCTCAATCTAACAGTAATGGAAAGAGTTGAATAAATTGTGGTAACAATTGGACAACCGGAAGTAGTAGTATTTTAACAAAAAAATTCTAAATATTATTTTTTTGAAAATTTATGTTATTACAAATATCACATTTAAGATTTTTATTATACCTTAAATAGATTTAAAGATATAGATATATAATCTATAAAATAATCTGTTGTAGTAAATCTCACAGCTCACATCATTAACGGTTGAACTGGAAGCGCTACCATCATGCCTAATACCATGATTTGTGAGCCCCTATGCCTAATTTACAAATAATAAAATTAAAAATATTACAAATAAAAAATCTGTTGTGGCCAGCACACTACCTTCCGTCAATCCTGTGTATTGTGTATAAATTCCATACATAAATTTTCTTGCAAAAATTTCTAAATTTCCAGTAAAATTATTTCATAAACAAACTATGCAAATTGCATTTGACACTAACATCTTCTTCGTTAGGGGTCGCTATTTTTTATTTTCTTCTTCCTCTCATTTCTGTTTTACGTGTCGTTGTCATTCAGTTCCTTTTCGCTCAAGTCTGCCTCAATACAGTCCTTCCATCTTATCTTTGGTCTACTTCTGTTTCTTCAACCTTCTAAGCCAATATATTCTTCATCATTACCAAACCAATGTAATCATCTCTCTTGTATTTTTCTAGAAACTTGTAATAGTAGAGTTATTTCCTTGCCTATCTTTCCGTGTCTTCCCCAACATCTACTTCAACATCCTCATCTCTGCCACATTAATTTACTTTTTATTGATACTGACATCTGTAAATTTGAATTATATGAATATATTAGTAGTTTCCATGTTTAGAATAGCTGGCTGATTTATAATTATTTTTTTAATTCTTTAACTCTATATCTATTGAATATGAAGTATCAAATCGTATAGAGAATAATGTATTCTTTAAGGTATAATAACGTTAAATGTCAATAAATCAAATTTAACCGTTAAATTTTCAAATGAGGCTACTTCCGGTTCACCAATTATATATACAATCTAATCAGTTGTTCTTCTGGATGTAAACTTGAGGAATACGAAAAATTATAATTTTTGGAATCGTGGTATTGAAGTTATGCGATCCGAAACTTTCGTCACACACACACACACACACATACATACATACAGACATCATCGTAAAAATGGTAAAATCGTATTATAGGGACCCTAAAACATGCTTATTCACTAAAAACTCATCATTGAATATTTTGACCAAAGACAATACCTTCCGTACCTAAAGGTGACGGAAGGTAAAAATTTATTTTGAGTGGCCCGTTTTTCAGTGTCACGCGGTACATGAATCTAATTTCATTCTTATGTTCCTAGTGTCTCCGGAGTCCGTGGTGATCCCCATCATCTCCTGCATCCTCGGATTTCCACTTCTTGCGCTGATGATCATCTGCTGCTTAAGACGAAGAGCTAAGTTGGCCCGCGAGAGAGATCGGCGAAGGAATTGCGACGTAGAACACGGTACTTTGTCTCTTGTCAGGTTCAGCCAATTTCATCATTTAGGTAACTAGTTGTCGGATGTTCTTGTCGGAGTTGTTGTACCCTGCTCGATGCCCCGGTGTGTTATTCGATTGTTTTAGGTTTAATCCCGGTTTGACCCTTGGTTTTGTTCAGATGTTCAGGGTAAATGTATTCATGCATGATCCATATTTCATAGATTACTTACTGATAGGATTATTTATAAAGAAGTTCATCAGCTTTATGTAACAATAGGTATATCGTGATTGCACAGGATGTATAACGGAAAGTGAAACATACGCGTTTAAGATGGGAAATTATTTTTTCCGTGCGCATTGCTCTGCTAATTATTTTAGACAAAAAGTTTCAAATGGATGTTGTAAAGCAAAAATTTTTACATCCGAATCAATAAAAAAAATCATTTTGACTACTTCATAACTGCAGAAATAAAACAGGGATCGGTGTAGGGTCCTATTATTTTTATTCTTTACATCAATGACCTGTACAGCTTTTTAAAACCCAATAGTCATCGTAATAGGACAATTTTTAAAAAAATCTGATTCTGAATTTCCAGTAAAATTATTTCATAAACAAACTATGCAAATTGCACTTAACACTGACATCTTCTCCTTTAGCTTTTCCCATTCATTAGGGGTCGCTATTTTTTATTTTCTTCTTCCACTAATTTTTGTCTTTGGTCAAAAAATTCAATGATGAGTTTGTTTTAGGGTCCCTATAATACAATTTTACCATTTTTACGATGATGTCTGTATGTCTGTATGTATGTATGTAAATATGTATGTATGTATGTATGTGTGTGTGTGTGTGTGTGTATGTGTGTGTGTGTGTCTGTGTGTGTGACAAAAGTTTCGGATCGCAGAACTTCAATACCACGATTCCAAAAATTATATTTTTTTCGTATTCCTCAAGTTTACATCCAGAAGAACAACTGATTAGATTTTGGTTATAATTGGTAAACCGGAAGATTATATTATTTTCTATACGATTTGATTGCATTTTATACTTCATATTCAATAGATATAGAGTTAAAGAATTTTAAAGAAATTAAATTTTATAAATCAGCCAGCTATGCTAAACATGGAAACTACTAATATATTCATATAATTCAAATTGACAGATGTCAGTATAAATAAAAAGTACATTAATGTGGCAGAGATGAGGATGTTGAAGTAGATGTTGGGGAAGACACGGAAAGATATGTAAAGAAATAACTCTAGTGTTACAAATTTCTAGAAAGATACAAGCGAGATGATTAAATTGGTTTGAAAATGTCATAAGGAGAAATGAAGAATATATTGGATTAATGCTTAGTAATAGAAGGTTGAAGAAATAGAATAGGACCAAAGATAAGATGGAAGGACTGTATTGCGGAAGACTTGAGAGAAAAAGAACTGAATGAGAACGACACATAAAACAGAAATGAGTGGAAGAAGAAAATAAAAAATAGCGACCCCTAACGAATGGGGAAAGCTAAAGAAGGAGATGTTAGTGTCAAGTGCAATTTGCATAGTTTGTTTATGAAATAATTTTACTGGAAATTTAGAATCCTCCCTCCCCCTACCCCACCAAACTTTTAGGGCCGATTATAATTTCAGTTCGGGCCGAAAATACAGCCCAATCCGGGCCTGCAAAAGTAGTATGTTCATTTTGATTAATTCTTTCATAAATTGCATTACAGCTTTGTTGGTCGAATAAGATTCTCTAAATCCAAATTGGTACGAATTGAAAATTTTATTGGTTAATAAACATTTTATGATTTTCTCCATAATTTTATCTAGTAAAGGTAATATAGAAATGGGCCCCTAGTTGTCTGGGTCACAGAGATTGCTGTGTTTATCAGTAAGTAATCGAAATTCATTTAGGTCATTAACATTTCACTAAATGTCAAATAAGCTAAGCAAATTGTTAAATGGATTAGTATAAAATTCATGTTTTTTTCAAGTGAAAATAATTTGTACGTTTTTCAATAGGTGGCCGTTCGACACGAGCAATTTCACTGCGATCTGAACGAGCGATGAGTCGAGCGTTCCCGTCTTTAGAACTGGACACCGTCGTCGAAGAACGTTCAGACCCCGAGCCTGAAGCCACGGTGATTGAGATGATAACCCCCGACAAAGAATCTGAAAGCTAGCAGACGTCGAGGGGTGTAACTTCTGCTGACCGTTCACCCCTCTGGACAGCCCTGACCCATGCACATTCTTTGGGGCAAATAATAGATAGCTGACCCGAAACCCCATCGCCTATCATCCCTCTTATTGTACCATTGCCATTCACAAAATAACATCCTCATTAGAGTTGTATATAGGTAAATATTTTTGTTATACCTTTTATTTGATGTATGCAACAGAATCATGTTTCAAAATATATAGAAATGTATAAAAAATAATTTTATATAAAATGTATTAAAATCAAACCAGTGTATGAATTGTATAGATATGTAAAGGAATAAAAAAAATATTTGAAACCTCGCGTGTGCAGTGGCCTGCTACAGAGCTATTGGCGTGTATTGTAGGGTACATATATACTTAGGGTATGGCCATGACGTTGCTCGCGTGTCGTCCATTTTCTTGCTCTATGCGTCCGCCATTTGCGGTCCACTGTCATATTCGTTGTTGTTGCGCAAATTATTATGTATTTTTGTGGTTATTTGTTATATTTTAATGCAAAACACATTTAAATATACTTCTAATGTTTATTTAAAGTGTAAGTAATACTTTTATTTTATTTATTTGTGTTACTTGAGATACTGACTACGATGACTGGCAATATTGAAAACACAAATTTACATCCATGTTAGGGTTAAGTGCAATTTGCATAGTTTGTTTATGAAATAATTTTACTGGAAGTTTAGAATCGCTTGCAAGAAAATTTATGTATGGATTTTATACATAATACACAGAATTGACGGAAGGTATTGTGCTGGCCACATCAGATTTTTTTAAATACAGCTTAAAATTTAAACGTATTTAGTGTAACTTGTACTAAGTATAGAAATGAATATTTAAGATGACAAAACGATAAAATTATAAAATCTTGTGAAATATGTTTCTAATCTAGTAACTTTTTGGAGTAAAATCTAGTGATTTATTATTTCTAAACGTGGCAACATTGACTACTTTGCTTTTTTTCTAAAAAAAACCTTGGATTAATCTGTTCTACTCTACTCTGCACTCCATGGTACAGATTTGGAACGCACCCTGTCCCTCTGAGAAACATAACCTCTAATATTCAGATTTGCGAAAGAACTCGCATATGTCACATCACATGTGTCAGTGGAATAACATTGCTTAAAATGTCATTTTTTATCGATACTGAAGGTGGTACTACTCCGTTTACTTCTGTTACTTTATCTACTACACCAACTTATCCAAAATTAGCTGATAATGACAACAAAGAAGAATCAACAGAAGGTAAAATACATTTGATTATTTATACCTGCAGGTGTAGAACATTCTTTTGTTTTAGTTGAGCCACCGTCATTTGTTACTAAAATATTAGAAAATATTAAACAACTTAACAAAGAGGATTTTAATAAAGAATTGAAAATAAAACCAAAAAATAAACATAATAAGAAAGACATTGATTTTGTACAAGAATGTAAAAATATTGGTTGGATCGGAGAGAAAAAGAAAGGATGGGCTTCGATTCATACGGTAACAGATAGTGTGATGCAAGATACAAAGAAAATTGATGAAATTCTAAAAAAATCTGTAATTACCGATAATTTTGAAAGATTGCAGTCGTTACCAGAAGAATTCTCTAAAAGAAAAGAAAAAGCTATACGAAAGGTATTTAAAAAACTATTGCTTTATATATTTTAATATAGGGAGAGTTCCTGAGTGGGAAAAGAAGAGCATGTATTGAATGCGATTGTAAATGTGGCCGAGGCGAAAGAAGTGTGCTTAGACAGGAATGTATGGTGAAGGATGATTGTTTCGTAACTATTATTGTAGACCTGTAATGGATCGCACCATTTCGCATTTTTACGTCAAAATAGAAACGAAACGTAAATTTTTCGATTTTGATCACAAGAATAAATTATTACTATTTATTTCTTTGCAATGTCAAAATATTAGTCAATTTTTACAAAACAAAAAGCGAAAATATTCGAATTACATTTATATCTTACAAAATGATACGGCCGAAACCAAATTCCATTTTTATTGGCGTGTATTGCTAAGCGATCTGACTGGGGGCAAACTAATGAACTACAGGTTGACTTAGTATTAAAGCATGTAATTTTAGAAATTTGTTTAATATTATACGTATTTGTGTATCTAAAGTGATATATATTGTAATATGAGTAACAATTATTGCTGCTTACTTGAGTGCACATTGTTACGTTGTCACGAATTCCCGCGTAAACGAAAAGTTCGTATTTATATTAAAAATATGCTTGTCAAGATAAAAAAGATAATAATACAGTGCGTGAATCAAAAATTATAAATTAATATATCAGTCTTGTGTACTTTGAGGATTTATTCATTATATTTCAAAGAAAACATTTCAAAACGAGGTTAGTTTTATAAATGCTCACAAAAATATCATTTAAGTTATCTTCACTTCCACGAATACATCCTTTACTAATGTTCACAAGTGAATACGAAATATAATCATGAAATTTTGCTATTTTAATTATACTTAGGTTAAGAACTACTTAACTCAGTTTAAGTGTACAAATTTGACTGGTGCAACTTAAAAATAATAAGGAACATTTAGCGTTCTACCGGCTCTAAAGTGAGAAATATTTTTGAAGAATGTTGTTGAATGCAGTTAGTCAGCTTTTATTGTTATTTTTGGGTTTCTGCTAACCAACTAACGAGTAAGTAGGATATCCGTGAATTTTATGTACGTATGTATATTTATTTATAGCGTGAACGAGAAAGGACAAAGGGAGCTAAATGGTACGGTTTACCAGCTACAGAACTTACAGAAGAAGTTAAACACGATTTGGAAGTTCTTCAAATGCGATCTGTCTTAGATCCTAAACACTTCTACAAAAAGAATGATTTGAAAGTGCTGCCTAAATATTTCCAGGTAAAATAATTTATAAAATAATAAATAATATTATAACTAAATTATTAACTTTTTATTTAGATTGGAAAAGTTATGGATTCTCCACTAGATTACTATAACAATCGTTGCACAAAGAAAGAACGAAAACGAACATTAGTTGACGAATTACTAGCGGATGCAGAGTTTAATAAGTATAATAAGAGAAGATACAAACAAATTATTGAAGAAAAACAAAAAACTCATTATAAAGCGTACAAACAGGCCAAGAAACTGAAAAAGAAAAATAAAAAATAGAGATTCTTTATTTACAATAAAATGTATAACATATTTTTGTACTTAAAATCCTCCTGTTACTTCTATTGAAGCTCCATTTACATAAGAACTTTTCTCTGATGCTAGAAATGTAATTACCTCTGCAACTTCTATAAACGAATAATTAAAAAAAAAAGAAACAAATAATAATAGAATGTTTACCTTTAGTATGTCCAAATCTTCCAGCGGGAATAAGAGTTACAAATTTTTCTTTGACTTTATCGGGAACAGCATCAGTCATGGGTGTTTTAATAAAGCCGGGTAGAACGGAATTACATCTAATTCCAAATTTGCCGAATTCTTTTGCAGCAGTTTTAGTAAATAATTCTACTGCTGCCTTTGAGGCACAATAATTTGTTTGGCCAATATTACCGTATTTACCGACAATACTAGCTAAATTAATTATAGACGCATTTGTTATTTGATTAGCTACCATAGCATTGGCAAATGTTTGAGTTAATAAAAACGTTCCCTAAAATATTTCATATTAAATAATGTGTGAATATAGGGCTCGGACATTCAGCTGTTTCCAGTAACCTTGCAATCAGCTGTCCCGGCGCCTAGAGTACCTTTATATACAAGCTATGGGGCAAGATTGCCGCCATAAGCGGGCCAATGTCAAACATACTGATAATTCATTTCCCTATTTATTTGTAAGAAATGTGATATTATATTATACAGGAATATTAAATAATCACACTATGAATCTATAAAGATAATAAAAATTCATTTATTTAAGAGATACACAATTATTATTGACAGATTTAGAGGTTATGTATAGCATAGGATATAGGTTGTTATTATCACATCTAATTTAATAACTGTAATTATTTCCATAATAAGTATTGACAACTGACAAGCTGCGACATGACATCTGGTGGGAAAAATATGAACTTTCCGATTTGGTACTATATTGTGACTGTATGCTTGAGTTACATGTGGTTTGGTCATTTGATGTGAATAAAAATGGGAAAAAATCGTACAAATTGTATATTCTAACGTCACTCACAAGATCTGGTCGAGACACAGGCATTGGGTCTTATAATTTTCCGAAACATGGCCAAAATAAAGTTAAAATTACGACAAGAGCAAGTGTTGAAATGGATATGGATCGACGAAAAGCATGGGAATATGCAATTCGTAGTGCAAAACAAATAACAAAACATATGAAAGTTTGTTCTCGTCATTTTAAATCGGATAATTACATATTTCGTGGTCTTTATCTATCTTTACACGTGCATTGTGCACTAATAATTTTTAAATTTTCTCTAAATGTATTTTGATTTCATGTGGTTTTGCAGAAATTGCACTGGTTCGCAGACAAAGTGCAAATATTACCCACATTATACCGTCATTTTTTAATACTCCACATAATATTATGTGGTTAGCGTTTATAATTCGCTCACCTGCGATCATCTATTTCGATTGATTAAATATATATATAAAATTATAAATACAATTTTAACATATCTTCTATAATACATTTAAAAGTAGCTGTTGCGTCCAGAAATCTAAAATGTTCTGTGGTACCAAACCCCATTTTAAGTGAAAAAAAATTGCTTTTGTTGTTTGTTCTCATATGTCACAGCACTGCGAGTACCAATTCAAAAGCAGCTGATCGGCCCGATGGTGCTGCCGCCATCGGACATGTCAGTTCTCAATATATTCTAAACTTACCTTTTAAAATTTTAAATGTTTGTGCTTAATATTGGTAATTTGTATGTGTTTTCAATATTGCCAGTCATTATCTCAAGAAAATACACAAATAAATAAAATAACGGTATTAGTTATACTTTAAATAGTTATTAGAAGTATATTTAAATGTGTTTTGCATTAAAATAAAACAAATAGCCACGAAAATACATAATAATTTGCGCAACAACGAATATGACAGTGGCCCGCAAATGGCGGACGAAACGTAAGCCACGTGATGGCGATACCTTGAGTATATAGGTACCCTACCGGCGCCTAAAGTACCTATATACTTCGATGTTGCCCCATGGCCATATCCTGTATATAAAGGTACCCTACCGGCGCCCTAATAACAGCGCCATCTGTCCTGTCATAGTTTTCCTTAGCGCTAATTCAAAAGTTGGAATCAATTTGCTGTCCTACATTGCGGTGTGGTGTAAACATTTTTTTTTGTAAATTGTGTTTGAGAATGTCAGCTTGTTTTAAAGCATTAAATAGTGACGTAAAAATGTACTTATTTACTAATCACATGAAATCGTATAAATATATTTAGTAGTCCTAGATGATACTAATAAGAAAGTTTTAATTTTGTCTTTTAAGCTCGTCTTACAACCCGGAATATAACATTTATATTGTCAACCCATCGTTGGGACACACACATATACTAAATATTAAGAAGGCACCCACTAAGATCACACTAAAATTCCAGAAAAATACAACACAAACGACAAACACCACGGACCATACATTAACAAAAAACAACTGTACTGTCATTATGACAAGTGGGGCGTCTGCACATATGTTTTCAAGGACACTTAAAACAGCTGTATGCCCGCGCCCTATAATATTTATTTTCATACTTTCAAGTTAATATTTATGACTTCGTCAAAATCTGCTTCCGACATTTTAAGCAAAAAATTATCTCTAGTAATCCCAGCGCAATTCACAATAATCGACGGAGGCTGCTTATAATGTTCCAAGATTTTGAAAAGAGCATTTTTTATACTATCTGACGATCCTACATTTAATTCTAAACTTAAATGAGAATTATTATTTTGTGACAAGTTTTTAACAGTCTCTTGAACATTCTTAAAATTACAATCTGTTGCTATGACCTTAGCGCCTTCCCTAGCAAGGATTTCACAAGTTGCCTTACCGATACCGGAACCAGCCCCTATGGAATTAGATCACACATTTTAGAACTAAATTCTGAATTGTTGTTAGATTTATAACCTGTTACTAAAGCTAATTTTCCTAATACAGTGCCACTAGTACCAGCCATATTGAAATATATTATTTAATAAGCAAAATCATGCACTAATAAATAAAAGATTCATTTCTTGATAAGTTTTATTGACCTTTAGATATTTACATGTACAGTGTTCACAACGTCTTTTATAAAAATGCATACGAAAATACAAAAAAGTACTAGCATAACATTTAAAATAAAACTGAGTACAAGTATATATGAAGCAACAAATAAAATAACTATATTTTAAATTTATGTGACGATGCAAGTATGCTGTTGCTCACACTATTGATGTTCTACTATTGGCAAGATTGTTTCAGTGTTGCCAATAGTACAATAATTATCGTACATGTACAATATTTTGGCCATTTGTACCAACGACGAAATATAACTAGACAAAACATTCTTTTTCTATTTTGCATCTGTAACAAAGCTATTACAGCACCCAAAGGAGTTTGTTAATAGCTCGTTTGAGTGTTGTAACAGCTTTGTACAATTTATTTTTATAAAGTTAGTAGTAGTTCAAAACACTATTATTTGTTGATATTTAAAATATGTAATTTATTTTTATTTATTTATGAACTCTGTCGGTAAATTAGTTCGAGCTTTTTGGCGCTGATGTCATAGCCAAAGTTACGCAGGTTGTGTAGTAGTTCAGACAAAAGCAAAATGGCGGCGGAGGAGAAATGTCAACAAGAATTAAGTGTTTATTTATAAGAAAATAGTGTTTTAAATATAAGATGTGTATAATTATATAGTTTTACACTTTCCACATCCTTTTCAGTTAATTTTATACAATAAAATGTAAGTAACTTGTAAAAAATTTATATTTCGTTATGACTATGAAACCTGGCTTTTTCATTATTTGTTTTTGGAATTATAAAATGTATTTTCCGTAATTTCACGTATTTCAGGTGGAGTACACAAAAAATCGTCTGTCTTCGTTTTTAATTTGATATGAATTTGATTGTAAACAACACGAGACAATTTTAAATTCAAACAATTGAATTTTCAAATGTCACATTATTACCAACTAACACAAAATTCCCTAAATTTTGAATTTACGATTTTTTATTTAAAAAGATCATAAAAAGCGCAAAATAGAAAAAATAGTATAAAGAACTCATGTCATAATTGTCGATTATTTTGTTCGAAGGTTTGGGCAACTCCGCTACGCGACGTTAGCCAAACTTCCTTGTCACAAAATAAAATGACAATTATGATATTCGTTCTTTAATATACTATTATTATTGACACAGTTTGGTTTCATGAATTTAAATGATTTATTTAATATATATAAACACTGTTGGCTCTCAAACGCCATCTACTGTTGGTAACTTATTGACTTATCTGGTTACAAAATTTTTTTACAACTGGCAACACTGGTTTGTTTACAAATCTTAGGATTTATGTAATATGACATAACCTGTCGATAACAAGCGAAAATGATTTTAAACGTGTCTTATGTAATATTTATTTAAACTTTTAAGTACCAAAGAAATGGCTTATAAATCTTTTATAAGTGTGGCACTAGTTGGAAGTTTTAGTTGGTTTGCGGGAACTTATTTCGAACGACAAAAAATTGCAAATGATATCACATGTGTTGAAAATTTAAAGAAATATCCGGCACTACCAATTTTTGGAAATGTATCAGCTGCATCTCCGATAGCACCTGCACCTGAAAAAACTAGTCATGTTAGTAGAATAGGACAAATTATGAAATATGGATTCCCTGGTTTAGATAATATTAGATCCTTCGATGATTACGTTTTGAGTTATGATAGACGCAACAGGGTAGCACATTGGGTATTTGAACATCTAAATAAAGATACAGTAACTTTTAACCCAGAAGTAGATAGAGCAAATTGTCAATTTACTCCTGATGAAAGTATCCATCCGTACTTTCGATCTGAGAATTCAGATTATAAATATTCTGGATACGACCGCGGGCATTTGGCAGCAGCAGGGAATCATAAAGCAAACCAAAAACACATCCAGCAAACATTTTTCTTATCCAATATGGCTCCTCAAGTAGGAAATGGATTTAATAGAGATTCTTGGAATAGACTTGAAAAACATGTTAGAAGATTAACTAAAATTTATAGAGAGGTTTATTGTTGTACTGGTCCATTATATCTTCCTCGGTAAGGAGTATTTTATATTTAAAAAAATATTGATAAATTCATAATTAAATACAGGAAAGATCAAGACGGGAAAAAATATATAAAATATGAAGTAATAGGTCAAAATAATGTAGCAGTTCCTACGCACTTTTTTAAAGTTTTGGTTGGCGAAACAAACGATGGAAAATTTGAAATGGAAGCTTACGTTATGCCAAATCAAGTAATTGCAGACAGCACACCATTACATGTTTTTCAGGTAATTAAATAGAGTGTCCAAACAGAGCCGCAAAAAAACAAGTGAATGATAGAGTAATGAAAAATAATAGACACGTATTTTTTATTTTTCCTCAAATCGATCTTTAATAACGAAAAAATTGCAATTAAAATGACTGTTCAAAAAGCGGCTGATTTTCCCCGTCTCGTCCCTCCCCCGGTGACGTCACATTGCTATATCAACCTGAAATTGACGAAAGTAAACAGTCGGTGAAATATTTTGTACTGGCGTGCCAAAATACTAGTGAAAATATATCCAATTCAATGTCTTGCGTGTGTTTCTATAACTATACAAACTTCTAGCGTCTAATCTCAAATCTTTACGCGTGGATAACTTCAGGCCAAATGAAAATTATATTTATAAAAATGAAAAAAATATTATATTAATATATTATAGCATATTTCATTATGTAATTTTCAATTTATAGTCTTTATGAACTGAGTTCTGAAATATGACGTCACAACATGACTGGTTTTTGCAACTTTTTAAATACTTCCATACATAAATTTTCTTGCAAAAGATTCAAAATTTTCTGTAAAATTATTTCATAAACAAACTATGCAAATTGAACTTGACACTGACATTTTCTTTTTCTTTAGCTTTTCCTATTTGTTAGGGGTCGCTATTTTTTATTTTCTTCTTCCACTCATTTCTGTTTTGCGTGTCTTTCTCATTCACTTCCTTTTCTCTCAAGACGTACGCAATACAGTCCTTCCATCTTATCTTTGGTCTTCCTCTGTTTTTTCAATCTTCTATTCTAAGCTATTCATTCTTCTTCATCTCTACTCATGACATGTTCAAACCAATGTAATTATCTCTCTTGTATCTTTTAGAAACTTCTAACACTAGAGTTATTTCCTTTCGTGTCTTCCTTAACATCTATCTTAATATTCCAACATAATTCTTCATATCTCCTCATTACATATTCAAACCAATGTAATCGTCTTTCTTGTATTTTTCTAGAGTTATTTCCTTACCGTATCTTTCCGTGCCTTCCCCAACATCTACTTCAAAATCCTCATCTCTGCCACATTAATTTACTTTTCATTGATACTGACATCTGTCAATTTGAATTATCAAAATATATTAGCAGTTTCCATGGTTAGTATAGCTAGCTGATTTATAATATTTAATATCTTTATAATTCTTCAACTCGTTATATCTATTGAATATGAAGTATAAAATGCAAACAAATTGTATAGAGAACAATATATTCTTTAAGTTATAATAACGTTAAATGCCAATAAATGATAATTAAAATCTAATCAATTATTCTGGATGTAAACTTGAGGAATACGAAAAAAATATAATTTTTGGAAACGTGGTATTGAAGTTATGAGATCTGAAACTTTCGTCACACACACACACACACACACACACATACAGACATCATCGTAATAATGGTAAAATCGTATTATATGGACCCTAAAGCGTGTTTATTCACTAAAAACACATCATTGAATTTTTTGACCAAAGACAATACCTTTAGAACAATTAATTATTACCTTTCGTCACTTTTAGGTAAAGAAGGTATTGTTTTTGGTCAAAAAATTCAATGATGAGTTTTTAGTGAATAAACACGCTTTAGAGTCCATATAATACGATTTTACCATTTTTACGATGATGTCTGTATGTATATATGTGTGTGTGACAAAAGTTTCGGATCGCATAGCTTCAATATCACGAGTACAAAAATTATATTTTTTTCGTATTCCTCACGTTTACATCCAGAAAAACAAGTGATTAGATTTTGGTTATAATTGGTCAACCGGAAGTAGCCTCATTTGAGTTAAATATGATTTATTGACATTTAATATTATTCTCTATACGATTTGATATTTCATATTCAATAGATAAAGAGTTAAAGAATTATAAAGATATTAATATCATAAATCAGCCAGTCAGTATCAATGAAAAGTAAATGAATGTGGCAGAGATGAGGATGTTGGGGAAGAAACGAGAGACGATTACATTGGTTTGAACATGCCATGGTTGAAGAAACAGAGGAAGATCAAAGATAAGATGGATGGACTGTTTTGCGGACGTCTTGAGGTACTGTGCTGGCCACAGACTTTTTTTGTGGCTCTGTTTGGACAGTGCAGTAGACACTTTCGTTACTAAGAATGACTTATTTATAGGTACCACCAGAAACAATTGAAAGATCATCTGGATTATTATTTTTCGACAATTTAGGTAGAAGTAGATTATCTAAGATTAATGGTAAAAAATGTTAATAAAATATTAATCTGTGCAATGTACTAATAAATTAAGTTTTAAATTTTATTCTAAACTTATTTACATTAACATAATATAATTCAATAGTATATTAAACAGGAGTAACTGGAGGCTGCAGAAAATTTTCTTCGCTACCATGCACTCTCAAATGTTCTTTCAACATTTGCATAACACCGTTATTAAATTCGTCTGGAATTGGCTTCATGCCCATAGCCCAATAAAATATATCCCAATCGTTCGATGGTAAATTAATAATTCTGTAAAACACATAAATAACAATAGTGTCATCATTTACAAAATCACCTTACTTGTCATATTCGTCAATTTGTTCTTCTGTCATACTAGATAAATATTTTGCTGCAAAGTTACTTAATAATATACCATTTTCTAACATACCTCGTTTACGAGATTGATACAATAATCTAAAAATAATCAATTTTACATGTGCGCGTTTTAGTTTAGAATATTTTGATCCCTAACCTAGCTTTCTTAATATTAAGGGGATCATTGCGTCTTCTCTCATAATTCATGGTGGCTAATTCCAAATTATCTGGAGGATCAATTATTGCATCCTCTGCAATTTCGGAAGTACTTTGTCGACGAGCTGAAAATACTAAAGCTCGCTTTGCACATTGCAAATATATCTAAAATTAATTATTTAGACAACCAGAATACGAATATATTTACATACATACCTGGCCAGCATTTCTGCATACATTTAAAATATTCATTCTGAATGTTATTTTTCAATTTTTAGCATTTATTTTTGTTTATTTTTAGGGTTGTTTATCACGCACAGCACATGACTACCACCACATTTAAAAAGCTGACTTGATTTTATAAAATTATTTTTTTATTATTATTTTAAATTATAATTTATTCAATAAACGAAATATTATTTATTATATTATTTAATGTATATTTTTTTATAGGCGGTGTACACAAAAGTAGTCAGCGCTGACGGCGGACAAAAATGACAACTTTGGGTCGTTTTGGTAAGGTAAGAATTGCAATTTCTATTTTATAAAATATTTGCTATCATAGGACGTCAAATAATATTGTATGATGCAGTGGGGAATGTAATAATTCTTACGAAATTACCGATTGAAGTATCAAATTTTACAAATTTCCAAGAATATGAGCAATAGATGCTTAAGAAAACAACTTTTCAAATATGAAAAATTCATTCAGGTTTACATATTTTCTCATTGTAAAGATACTTATCGTATAAATAATAATAATATGATTGCAAGAATTTACAAAAAATGTGTTTTTTAAGTTAATATTTGAACAAGATATAATATAAGAAGCAGAAAATTGTATAATTCGTGCAGTTGTATAAAATCATCGATGATAATAATTCTCGAGTAAAACCGAGCAATAATTATTAATCATATTATTACCGCGAGCTTATAATGAGAATATAATGAATTTTGTAACACATTATATGTGCTGCTAACCTAACTTTTCATTAAAATATAGTTAATTTTATAATTTCCTTATTATTTTCATCGTTTTTATATCAATCCAATTCTCAATTCTATTGATTTTTAAACAATATGATTTTTGTACAAATGCTCTTATTCTGTTTGTACTTCGGATTTTGATATGTCTAAAATTAAATTGAGTAATTGAATGCCATGATTATTTAAAAGCCGCGTACCTGGGTGTCTGATCGCAAATCTGGGACTGGGTTCGATCCCGACAGACGCCAAATATTTAGAATTTTAAATGGCATGAAATTAATCCCTGTGGCGTAAAAAAATACTCTCCCTGCCATCAATTAGTGCCCGTGAGGTGACGCCTGATAAACGCCTGCTTAGTACCAATATGTCATCGTCAGTATTGCCAATTTAGCGATTTTCCCGCTAAATCTAGCAGTTTTTATATATCAGCGGGATCTTTTTACTTTAGCGGATTTTCTAGCGGTTTTATGTCTTCAGTTTTGTTATTTAGTATAATTCACGTTTAATTTTTTTATATATTTATTGTTTTTCTTCGATATTGCCACTTTACTCCAGCTACCAATATTCCGCTACTTGTAAGACTTCCGCGTTACGCATACATATTCATTTACGTTTATTTTGTTACGTTTATCTATACATCTGTTCCCTCCTTTAATAAATATACTCTCTCTCTTCTATTTAGCGCTTCAAAATTGCTCTCAATCAGTTCGTAAAATATTTAGCGGTTTTTAAGGTCCGAACTAGTGGAAAACAGTTGAGAACTGTTGGCAACACTGATTATCATTAGCGAAACTGTGAACAAAGCAGATTGGCACACCCAGTAATGGGTAATATACCGTGATAATATATTTATTTATAAAATGTAATATAACACCAAATATGATAAAATGGGAGTTCCGATTGGAGTTGAACTGCAAAGTTGGAAGATTTAACTTAGCGAGTATGGGAAGCTCAAGAAATCATCGACATAATTGCCTCTAGAATCGCGAAAACTGTATGTCTGGGAAAAAAAACTGGTTAAAAATAACATGCATCACCCTCTGGTTTTAAAGATATAACAAATTTAATTGGAAATTCATCAAATATTTTCAATTTCTGAAATTTTCACGCGCATTGTTGGTAACACTGCTGCCCACTTTTTGAGAAACATTCGCGATGATTTCTATTTTTCGCACGGAATCAATAGATGGCATAGCTCTCATAGCCAACTATAAAATTGATTCGGTACCCAAAGGTACCACTGTAGCCGGTAGAGGCGCTGACGCTCAAAATATGCAATTGGCAACATTGGTGTCAAAAGGATAACGTTATCCTTTTCCATTATCCTTCGAGATCCTTTGAAGGATTCTGGAGAATAAATTAGATAATTTTAAATTTTAAGTAATTTAAAATTATAAATGATGACGATCGTGTCGCAATATGTTTTTATTAAAAAAAGAGAATTAAGTGAATGAAAGGAAATTCATGAATGAGTTGAAATTATTTTAAAATCTAAAATCATGATGCTGGGACGGAAGCAGAGCCTAAAAGGTGAACCAATTTTAGCAGATTATGGTCCCGAGGAGGCATTTAATGAGAGTGCGGATATAGAATGGGTCAACAAAGTAATATAATTGTTGATATTTTTGATAAACATTTAATGAATTTTTTTTAGTTGTGGGTGCGAAGGATAATGAGATTTTGTGCGCTCATCAGCTTGGCTTCCGTTAGTTGCAACACTCCGAAAACCTTCGAGAAACTACCGCCATTACAGTATTTAACATTTTGTTTTGATTTAATAGTTACTTTTTTGTTTACTGCTGAAATGATAGCAAAAATGCATATACGTGGTATTCTACGCGTAAGTCTTGTAAATTGTCATTCAATATTTTTAAATATTTACATAATAAATATGGTTTTTTTGTTTAGGGCGAAGTACCGTATTTGAAGGACCACTGGTGTCAGTTTGATGCTAGTATGGTATTTTTTCTTTGGATTTCAGTAATTCTACAAATATTTGAAATTCAGGGAATTGTTCCTAAATTTAGTTATTTATCTATACTTCGCGCACCCCGCCCACTAATAATGATAAGATTTTTAAGAGTATTTCTTAAATTTTCTATGCCAAAATCTAGAATAAACCAAATTTTTAAGTAAGGAAAAAAATCAAATTTAAAACTTTATTTAATTCCTTAATTTTTGTACAGGCGGTCAAGTCAACAAATTTACAACGTAACATTATTTTTTCTATTTTTTATGTCTCTTTACGGTTTGCTTGGAGTACAATTTTTCGGAGAACTTAAAAATCATTGCGTTTTAAATACAACAACAGATCCGAGAAATGTTACCATAAATAATTTAGCTATCCCTGACACTTTTTGCTCTCTGGATCCAAGTTCTGGATATCAATGTCCCGAAGGAATGAAATGTATGAAACTAGAATTATCTAGATATATTATGGGTTTTAATGGATTCGACGAATTTGGTTGGTAATTATTATGAAAATATGTAACAGATAATCAGTGGGTTTTGTATTTTAGTAACGAGTTTTTTCACGGTTTACCAAGCTGCCTCCCAAGAAGGCTGGGTATTTATTATGTACAGGGCTATTGATTCTCTACCAGGGTGGAGAGCCGCTTTGTACTTCAGTACAATGATTTTCTTCCTAGCTTGGTTGGTTAAGAATGTTTTTATTGCTGTTATTACAGAAACTTTTAATGAGATTAGAGTTCAGTTTCAACAAATGTGGGGCGTGAGAGGACATATTCAAAATAGTTCTGCTTCTCAGGTAATCACATTATTATCAGTATATTTTAAAACTATTATTTCTACTCATATATTAAAAAAAAGTTTACATTTTGTAATTTTTACAGTCAGATTTTTAAAATTTATATAGATAATATACCACGTGTCTATTTTTTTCTGAGAATAGAAAATTCAATGTTAAAATTTATTTGGCGATATCTCTACCTTTTGTAAAAAATCTGTTGTGGCCAGCACAATACCTTCCGTCAATCCTGTGTATAATGTATAAATTCCATACATCTTGCAAAAAAATCTAAATTTCCAGTAAAATTATTTCATAAACAAACTATTTAAATTGCACTTGACACTGACATCTTCTTCCTCTTTAGCTTTTCCCATTCGTTAGGGGTCGATATTTTTGCGTGTCGTTCTCATTCAGTTAATTTTCTCTCAAGTCTTCCGCAATACAGTCCATCTTATCTTTGGTCTTCCTCTGTTTCTTCAACCTCCTATTAATAAACTACTCATTCTTGTTCAAATATAATTCTTCATTTCTCCTCATGACATGTTCAAACCAATGTAATCGTCTTTCTTGTATCTTTCTAGAAGCTTGTAACACTAGAGTTATTTTCTTACTGTATCTTTCCGTGTTTCCCCAACATCTACTTCAACATCCTCATTTCTGCTACATTAATTTATTTTTTATTGATACTGACATCTGTCAATTTGAATTATATGAATATATTAGTAGTTTCCATGGTTAGCATAGCTGGCTGAATTATAAAATTTAATTTCTTTAAAATTCTTTAACTCTGTATCTATTGAATATGAAGTATAAAATGTAATCAAATCATATAGAGAATAATATATTCTTTAAGTTATAATAACGTTAAATGTCAATAAATCAAATTTAACTGTTAAATCTTCAAATGAGGCTACTTCCGGTTCACCAATTATAACTAAAATCTAATTAGTTGTTCTTCTGGATGTAAACTTGAGGAATACGAAAAAAAAAAAAATTTTGGAATCGTGGTATTGAAGTTATGCGATCCGGAACTTTTGTCACACATACATACATACAGACATCATCGTAAAAATGGTAAAATCGTATTATAGGGACCCTAAAACATGCTTTTCACGAAAAACTCATCATTGCATTTGGGACCAAAGACAATACCTTCTTTACCTAAAGGTGACGGAAGGTAAAAATGGTTTCTTCTCAAATTTTTGATTGTTGAAAATGATTGAGGTGTTTAATAATTGTAAAAATGAGTATACTTATTCATTTGTATGCATAGAATCGATTAACATTACTGTCATATTCGTATTTTTACTTATTTTGTTTAATTTCTTAAAATCATCAATTTTCAATAAAAAGTTTAATTTTGAAAAAATCTAATTTAAATGAATATAGATACTCTTTAATGCGCTGATTCCAAATTTTGAAACCGCATGTCAATATTTCTTTTCGTTCTCGAGATATTTGCCCTCAAAGTTTTGCCTAAAAATACTAATTTTTGGGCTATATCCCAAAAATGGGTCGAAATACGAGCTCATTAACACCACCATTCGATTCCCCGGGCAAAATTACATAAGTATTCCAAATTTCATAATTTTTTAACAATATATACAGTCTCTAGAGCACAATAACTGAAAATGGCCAAAATCTGAAAAAATCCTAAGGTGTACCCCTTAGGATTTTTTCAGATTTTGGCCATTTTCAGTTATTTTACTCTAGAGATTGTATTCGTTGTTCAAAAAATATGAAAATTTGTATACTTATGTAATTTTTTCCGTAGAATCGAATGGTTATACTTTCAAGTCTGTATTTTGACCCATTTTTGGGGTATAACCCAAAAATGAGTATTTTTAAGTAAAAATTTGAGGGCAAATATCTCGAGAACGAAAAGAGATATCGACATGCGGTTTCAAAATTTTGAATCAGCGCATTAAAGAGTACCTATATCCATATAAATTAGATTTTTTTAAATTTTGAACTTTTTATTGAAAATTGAAGAATTATGATTTTTTAAAAAAAAATAAACAAAATGAGTAAAAATACGAATATGGCAGTATTGTTAATCGATTCTACGCATACAATGAGTAAGTATACACATTTTTACAATTATTAAACACGTCAATCAGTTTCAATAATCAAAATGTTCACAAAATTATAATTTAAGTTATCTTCACTTCCACGAATACATCCTATACTAATGTTCACACGAGAATAAGAAATATAATCAAGAAATTTTGCTATTTTAATTATTTTTACCTTCCGTCACCTTTAGGTAAGGAAGGTATTGTCTTTGGTCAAAAAATTCGGTGGTGAGTTTTCATTGAATAAGCACTTTTTAGGGTCTTTACAATACGATTTTACTATTTTTACGATGATGTCTGTATGTGTGTGTGTGTTCGTATGTGCGTGTGTGTGGTGTGTGTGTGTGTGTGTGTGTGTGTGTGTGTGTGTGTGTGCGCGCGCGCGTATGTGACCGCGGTTTCGTCCGCGATATCTCCAATACTAGAATTCCAAAAATTACAATTCTTGAGTATTCCTCTTCCTTACAACCATATGCAGACATGTTTAGATTTTGGTTATAATTGGTCAACCGGAAGTACCCTCATTTAAAGATTTTAACAGTTTTTCTTGAAAAACTCAGTTAAATGTTATTATAACTTAAAGAATATATTATTCTCTATACGATTTGATTGCATTTTATATTTCATATTCAATAGATATAGAGTTAAAGAATAATAAAGGTAAAAAAATTCATATAAATATCATAATTCAGCCAGCCATGCTAACTTAACCATGGAAACTGCTAATATATTCAGGTAATTCAAATTGACAGATGTCAGTATCGATAAAATGTAAATCAATGAATAAGGGAAGTAACTCTAACATGTCATGAGGAGAGATGAATATATTAATAGAAGGTGGAAGAAACATAGGAAGTGCCTCCTAAAGGCATCAGTACACCCCACTGAGCTCCAATAAGAGCGAAACGCGTCTGTGGTTCTGGTTGAGAGGGCCTGTCTTGAAATCTTGTGAAACGTGCCAAGTGTTTTAAATTTAAATAATATTATTATTTAGTATAGGGATGTTTTAAGTTTACATAATTTTACTTATATTTATTGTTTATTTAAATTTTACATTATTGTATTTATCTACCCCAATGTACAATATTTTACAATAAAATGTAAATTAATATTTTTCAAAAATCAGCGATGTCTGTGGCAAAATGTGTCACCGAAGAATTTGGCTAAATACTTGGCCAAGAAGTCGGGTACCTTTATTATTTACCCACTAAATAAATACGCAAAAAACATTTTAAAGCGCTTAAAAACCAAAAATTTGACAAAATACGATTTAATCTACATTAACACTAAATAGGAACACAGCCTAAACACTACAATCTAATATGGTTGCGAAACTGGAACGCAGCCAATTTGTAAATGGCTGCGTACCACTATACACTTTGTAGAGTATAGAGTTTAGGCCAAACTCTACATGTATACTCAGTATGTATTGTGTAACGTAGCCAATAAATGGCTGCGTTCCACTATATACCTTGAAGATTGTATAGAATGATAGAGTTTAGATAAAAACTCTACTCATTTAATGTGTTTGGTGGAACGCAGCCAACTTAAAATGGGTGTATTTCAATTTCACATTTATTCAAGTGTGTAGAGTTTAGGCAATGTTCTTTTTTTTGTTTATGTAGAGTACATACAAGATTTTTACCTGCCGTCTCCTTTAGGTAAGGATCAAAAAATTCGATGGTGAGTTTTTAATGAATAAGCACGTTTTGGGGGTCCCTAGGATACGAATTTACTATTTTACGATGATGTGTGTGAGACAAAAATTTCTCCAACGATAACTCCAATACTACAATTCTAAAAATTATAATTCTTTCATATTCCTTTTTCGTACGTCCATATGAAGAGTTGATTAGATTTTGGTTATGATTGGTTAACCAGTTAACCCTGATTTGAAGATTTTAACAGTTTTTCTTGAAAAAACGCGTATAAATATCAGTTTTTGACATTGTATGTTATAAATATGAAAAAAAAAATTATTTTCTATTCGATTTAATTAGATTTTTTTTCTTTGCATTCAATGAATTTAGAGATAAAGAATTATAAAGAAACATCTTGCAACCTATGCTGCTGAAAGCTGCACAATGGACACAGAATATTCAAATATTACTAATTGCCAGATGTCTGTATCAAATAAAATTTTCATAATATCTTTGTGAAATGATTTTACTGGAATTATAAAAATGTAAAATAATTTAATCACAAGCGAATTCAGCAGATTATTATGTTGTAAATATAATGCAATATATGTTTTTATAATAATAGAAAACTGTACAATGTACAATTTATATGTTTTTATTTTAAATACATATTGTTCTTTGTAGGAGTAGTTCAATTCAGTTCAGTACTAAGTAAAATCAGTTCATTTTTCTCCTAAAAAGAAAGCGCCTATACTATCGTTTAAAAAAAATCTGTGTGAAATTTGTACAAAATATTTAAAATTGACGGAAGGTAATGTGCTGGCCACATCAGATTTTTTTGAAGATATCATCTAAAAAATCTGATGTGGTCAACAAAATTTTAATAATGAATTTCCTATGTTCAGAAAAAAGTAGACACCCAAATGAAATAATTGAAATAATTTCTTTTAGATTCTAACTGGAGATGACAAGGGCTGGAAACTGATAACCCTTGATGAAAATAAACACGGCGGTCTAGCTCCAGAATTTTGTCACATTATATTACAGTCCCCGCATTTTCGATTACTTGTAATGGGCGTAATTTTAGCTAATGGCATTGTAACAGCAACTATGCAATTTGAACACGATGAAAGACCAAGGAATGTATTTTACGAAAAATATTATTATATAGAACTGGCATTTACGATTTTTCTCAACTTGGAAACTATTTTCAAAATTTGGTGCCTTGGATGGAGGGGCTATTTTAAACACTCAATTCATAAATTCGAGTTGTTATTAACTGTTGGAACGACGATACATGTTATTCCACAAATGTATATGTCTGCATTCACATATTTTCAGGTAAAATACTGGGTCCACTAAAATATAACACCCTGTAGTAAATTTCTATATTTATTCATGTATATTTGTGTAGGTGTTACGAATTGTGCGTCTAATAAAAGCATCGCCATTATTGGAAGATTTCGTGTATAAAATATTCGGTCCAGGCAAAAAATTAGGCAGTCTTATAATTTTCACAATGTGTTTGCTGATTATATCTTCTAGTATATCAATGCAACTTTTCTGTTTCCTCTGTGAATTTACTAAATTTGAAAGCTTTTCTGAAGCTTTCATGTCTATGTTTCAAATCTTAACGCAAGAAGCTTGGGTCGAAGTTATGGATGAAACTATGTTAAGAACAAGTCCGACGCTGGCGCCATTAGTAGCTGTTTATTTTATTCTATATCATTTATTCGTTACGCTGGTAATTATAATTGTTTAGAAATACGTAAACAGGCTGTTAATTTTATTTTGTCCACTATTACTATCTCGAAAAATATAAAAGCTACAAGGTAGATTAAATTAACAAACAATTTAATGATTAAGCACGTTGTAAGGTCCCTACAATCCGATTTTAACATTTTTACGATGATGTCTGTGTGTATGGATGTATGGATGTATGTGTGTGTGTGTATGTGGGATGTTGGAAGGACGATTACTCCAAAACTATAAGACTTTATATTTGTCGGACATTCATGGGAAGATCTAAAAAGGTTTAATTTTACAGCCGAAAGAATGCCATGGAAAATAGTTGAAAATTTAAAATGTTTGTAACTAACAGATAAATGTCAGTGTCAGACATTCGGAGACATTACTGAAGACTTTTTCTGGAAAGTACATACATTTTATTTCTTATTGTATTAATATTTAAATATTTAAAATTATAGGTATATTACATATACCCTTCAAAAATACTGCTAATCCCGACAATGAATTGGAAACATTTCGAAAAATTAGAAGAGTAGGACAAAATTTCGTCATAGAATGAATTTAAATTTAAAAATCTAAATATAAGGAATAGATTTAAGTAGAATTTTTGGTGTAGAGTGTAGGTATACAACAAATGTTAAATACAATAGGGCATGAGCAGTCATGTGACTTTGTTGGCCTTGACAAGCAGATATGAGGGCCCGTGTCAGAATAATAACTAGTAATTATGTATATAGATGTCAAATATAATTTCTCATTCCAAATTTAGTGATTTTCCAATTCCATGTGGTTTATTTTCCTCGACAAGTAAATTCCACACTCCCGGTGACAAATTAACTACGTGAATTTAGAAAATCTTGAAAATTTTAATGAAAAATTCTGACATTTAACATCCATGTACATAATTACAAATTGCCATTCTGACACGGGCCCTTATATCTGCTGTTCAAGGCCCTATACTTATGTAACGGAAGTGCCGAGAGATATTATGCTGGCCACAACAAATTTTTATTTATACTTCTCGAGATAGAAATAGTGGACAGTCTGTATAATTTTTATATTTATTTTTATATACACGTAAAAATTTCAGATTGTGTTAAGTTTATTCGTCGCCGTAATTTTGGACAACTTGGAATTAGATGAAGATATAAAAAAATTAAAACAATTAAAATTTCGAGAGCAAAGTGCAGAAATTAAAGAAACATTGCCATTTCGACTAAGAATATTCGAAAAGTTTCCAGACAGCCCTCAAATGACAACTTTGCATAAAGTTCCTTCTGACTTTAATCTCCCGAAGGTAATACTAATAAATATTTTTAGTTATTAATACTGATATAATTATTGTAGGTCCGAGAAAGTTTCATGCGCCAATTTGTCTATGAAATGGAAGATGATGATAACAGTTCAGAATCAGGTTTAAAAAAAATTAGTGAAGAAATATTTGATTCGAAAATAGTTTATCGAAAACAGAAACCAGTCAAAATATTGAATGATTTGCGAAAAGTTAGATCTGCTGGTACAAAATTACGGAAGTCTGCTATTTGTCACATTATTAAGTAAAAAAAAAAATGAGTTTAGTTTCATATTTGATGTTTATAAATATTTTTTAGTGACTCAAATAACCAACGATTAATGCTGGGAGATTCCTCGATGATTCCTGTACCAGGTAGTAAAGGGCCCCTAAAACCTCAAGGAACTGTTAGTAGTATGAAGTATGTACAATTATTTTATTTTTTAATATAGTCCAGACAGTAGAGGTTTTCACCTTGCAAAAGGTAGGGTAGTTCTGATTTTAATATATGCTGTTTAGGTTGGCACTCTGATAAAAAAAACAAAATATATAATTTGAGAAAACAGTGACTGCTTTGAAAGATTACCTATTAATTATTATCAACGTAGGTACCAGTTTTTATGTAAATAAATACGAAATACGTATCTATTAGACAAATATTCTGAATAAAAATGTTCATTTCAAATGAAAGTACACATATTTTTGAAATAAAAAAAAAATTGCTGTCAACGTACAGTGGCTCACAAAATTTGTGGCCAGCACAATACCTCTCGCTACTTCCTTTTTTTGGTTACATAAGTATAGGGCGCGAACAGTCATGTTGACAAGCAGATGTGGGGGCCCGTTTCAGAATGATAATTAGTAATTATGTATATAGATATCAAATGTCAGAATTTTTCATTAAATTTTTTAAGATTTTTTAAATTCACGTAGTTAATTTGTCACCAGGAGTGTGGAATTTACTTGTCGAGGAAAATAAACCATATGGAATTGGAAAATCACTAAATTTAGAATGATAAATTATAATATTTGACATCTATATACATAATTTGTAGCTATCATTCTGACATGGGCCCCCATATCTGCTTGTCAAGGCCAACAAAGTATTTAACATTTCTTGTATACCTACACTCTACACCAAAATTTTTATTTAGATCTATTCCTTATATTTAGATTATTTAATTTTAAGTTCATTTAATGAAGAAATTTTGTCCTCTTCTAATTTTTCGAAATGTTTCCAATTCATTGTCAGGAGTAACAGTATTTTTGAAGGATATATGTAATATACCTATAATTTTAAATATTTAACTATTAATACAATAAGAAATAATATAATGTATGTCCTTCCCAGAAAAAATCTTCAATAATGTTTCCGAATTTCTGACACTGACATTTATTTGTCAGTTACAAACATTTTAAATCTTCAACTATTTTCCATGGCATTCTTTCGGCTGTAAAATTTATTACAACAGATTATTTTATATATTATATTTCTTTTATCTTTAAATCTATAGAATATATAATAAAATATTTAAATATATCAGATAGAGAATTTAATTTTCTTTAATATTACCAAGAAAAATTTTCAAAAAATATTATTTAGAAGATTTTTTTCAAGAATATTCTACTTCCGGTTGTCCAATTGTTACCAAAACCTTTTTAGATCTTCCCATGAATGGCCAATTGGGGAAATACGTAGTTAAACAAATATAAAGTCACACACACACACACACACACACACACATACATCATCGTAAAAATATTAAAATCGGATTGTAGGGACCTTAAAACGTGCTTATTCAATAAAATCTGGATATGCGATTTTTAACATGAATTCAATACCTCTTTTAGCGAGAGGTAAAAAATGTAAGAACAACAGTTTTACGCGCTTTAATCGAAGATGGCGACTCGCGCCGATTATCCCCAAGGTCGAAAACTTGAATTTAACATCAGAGTCCCGACCTAAACAATATATATTAAAATCAGAACTACCCCACCTTTTGCAAGGCAATATTAATATCATAATATCTTAGATTTGGATCTCGTTCGATTCGACGAAGTGTCCGCAGCGGATCTATTAAATTAAAACAAACATATGAACATTTAATGGAAAACGGAGATATTGGCGCCATGAATAGGGTTAGTTCTTCTCGAGCACGACCGCACGATCTGGATATTAAACTTTTACAAGCCAAACGACAACAGGCGGAAATGCGACGGTAAAATTGTATTAATAATTTTTGTTGTTGTTAATTATTTAGTTTTATAGAAATCAAAGAGAAGAAGATTTAAGAGAGAACCACCCATTTTTCGACACTCCATTATTTGTTGTTCCTCGCGAGAGTAAATTCCGGAAGTGTTGTCAGTTGATTGTATACGCAAGATATGATGCGAGATTGAAAGATCCGTTAACAGGAAAAGAACGAAAAGTCCAGTACAAAAGTTTACAGTACGTTAATAAATAAATAATAAATGAACATATTTTATTAACATCACTTTGCAGTAATTTTTTGGGGTTAGTAACTTATCTAGATTGGGTAATGATAACAATGACGACTTTATCTTGCATTTCAATGATGTTTGAAACTCCTAACTATCGTGTTATGGAAAATATTACGTTACAAATTGCTGAGTATGGATTTGTTATTTTCATGAGTTTAGAGTTAGCGTTAAAAATTTTAGCAGATGGATTGTTTTTTACCCCGAAAGCATACATTAAAGATGTTGCATCTGTTCTCGATGTTTTTATCTATCTTGTAAGTATTTTACATTGCAGCAGTGCATATGAATCGTAATAGGTTGAGACGAGATATAAATAATTTCTCTCTACGTAATAATCAGCAGAGGTTTTTACCTTACAAAAGGTGGAGTAGTTATGATATTAATATCACGAAAGTGGATTGAAAAGTTTTCGTTTTTATTGTTTTATTACAATTTATATATTTTTTTGGTTATGTGCAAGTATGTGTTACCGTCCCGAGTACTCTGTCTTGCCGACTATAAATGCACTAAATTTATTATTTTAATATTAAATTTCATATTCCACCATTTTTTCTTATTATTATGAAGCGAGAGAATGTTTGAGAAACTATACTTTATTATTATAAATTTAGTTTTGGCGAACCGGGTTCGATCCCGACAGACGCCAAATATTTCGAATTTTAAATGGCACTCTCCACGCCAGCAATCAGTGCCCGTGCGGTGACGCCAGGTATACGCCCGCACGGTACAAATATGTCATCATCATTACCGAAATCTGTATACAAAAGCAGATTGGCACACCCAAAAATGGGTAATATGCCATGATGATATATTATTATTATTTATTAGTTCTTTATGAAATGCTTTAGAAATAGGACGTTGCTTAAGTGACTACATTTTATTTTTCTACATAGTCCCCTCTGAGGTCAACACATTTGATCCAAAGTTTTTCTAACTTTTCGATTTCCTCCCGAAAATGGTTTTCTTTGATGTCCTCAAAATAAGTATTTACTCCATCGATGGCTTGTTCATTGGAGCGAAATCTCTTTCTAGCGAGGAACGTTTTGAGTTTCGGCAAAAGATGGAAATTCCACGGTGAATGGGGGACGATTTCAAACCTCAGTTCGGCTTGTCTAAAAGTGTGGCGTAGTATTATCCAGTTACAGTTTTTCCTTTATCAAGATAATCAATTAGCAGAATGCCTTTGGCGTCCGAAAAGACTGACACCATTGCCTTTTCTGGCGATTGAACTGATTTCGCTTTCTTTGAGGTCGACTCACCATGTCTAATCCACGCTTTCGATTGAATTTTCGTCTCTGGAGTGTAGTGGTGTACCCAAGTTTCATCCATGGTTATAAAAAGTCTTTTAAAATCGACCCTTATTTTTTAAACAACTGAATTTTCGGCTGAAGTTCATGCGATCTTTGAGAAGCATATCATGGACAATTTCCAGTGTGGTAGCCGATTTTGTGTGTTCGGCCACGAAAGATGACAATTCAAGGTCATTTATTAACCGTATGGTATACTATTACTATAGTTTGGTTCACGAAAGAAGACAATTCAAGGTCATTTATTAACCGTATGGTATAATATTACTTACAGATAACTTCACTGCATTTCGTATACATAGACGTGCAACATGAAATATTTATGGATACATTTTAACAGAAAAAATTAAGTGTAATTTATTTGAAAAGTATGTTTCTTTTTAAATAATGCCTTCTCAAAGATTTATGCTCTTCACATATGTATTTGCAAAACCGAAAAACATAGACTTGACAAAAACCATGGAATAATAATTTGATTTAAATGTCAATGTCACTGGGTAACAATTAGGACAGAGGGCAGTACAGTAGATAATTAGATATCTGTAATTCTACGACATACGTCATTAGTATTTGTAATGTGTTAGAAAGTAATGTCACCATTTATGTATATCTGTCACACAACATAAGCTATACAGGGTGTCCCTTAACTTCGAGCAAAAACGTTAAGGGCATATAGTACTGACCAAAATGAATAAAAAAGCTTCATCAACATAGGAATGATCTTCAACTGTTTCCGAGAAAAGCGAAAAATCTAAGAAAAACTGACAAAGATAACGATCGAATAAAATTTTGTCTATGTCAGTAAAAAGACTATAAAAAACAATAAAATTTTATATGAAACATTTTTCTCAATTACTTATAGTTACGTAGTTATATGAAAATTAAATATTGACCAAGGTCGCCACAACATTTCACTTTTGATTTTTATAAAATAACAAAAGGCCATCTAAGATTACCTCTCAAAGGTAAACAAAAAGTCTCAATTAAGCAAAATCGTAATTCTTATAGTTTTTGAGATAGCAAAGGTAAATCTCGTAAAAACTCATTTTTCACTGCGTTATATCTGGGAAACTATTAAAGATCGGACACATTTTGACTGAGCTTTTTTTACTCATTTTGATCAGTATTATATGCCCTTAAAGTTTGTGCACCAAGTTAAGGGACACCCTGTATAGACATACGTCAAATAATCTTTCTAACGTGAAATGTTGTTAAGCTACTACTGTATAAAGTGCTGTGTATTCTTTCTTCGAACAAGTGACCTTGAATAGTCATCTTCGTGAACCAAAGTATACCAAGGGTAGCGGGAGGTAAAAATCAAGGATATATTAAAATCAGAACTTCCCCACCTTTTGTGAGGCCAAGGCCTTTTTTAGTCTCCATATATTTTGCATCTTTTTCTAGGTAAGTTTAGTATTTCTTATTTGGATGCCTCGAAAGGTACCACCAAATTCTGGAGCACAATTACTTATGATCTTAAGATGTGTTAGACCTTTACGTATTTTTACTTTAGTGCCTCATATGAGAAAAGTAGTTTATGAACTTTGTAGAGGATTTAAAGAAATTTTACTGGTAACTACTACAATAATATTTTTTTCCAAAAATAATTTATATATTTTAGGTATCAATTTTGCTTATACTGTTAATGTTTGTATTCGCAAGCTATGGAGTTCAGTTATACGGCGGACGATTAGCAAGATGCAACGATCCAACAATTTTAAAACGAGAGGATTGCGTAGGAGTCTTCATGCGTCGGGTATTCGTCACAAAAATGAAAGTAGTTCCAGGAGAAAATGAATCTTATCCAGCGATGCTTGTGCCGAGAGTGTGGTAAGTATTGCTAATCTTGCACTTTTGTGTTGTACAAGTAAAGTGTGATTTGTACCAATCGAGTGATGTAAGAATTATTGAGAAGGGTTTGTAACTTAGGGCGAATCCTCGTCGATTCAACTTTGACAACATAGGTGACGCAATGCTAGCGTTGTTTGAGGTTCTGTCTTTTAAAGGTTGGCTAGATGTTCGTGATGTTCTTATTAAGGCCCTAGGACCTGTAAGTTGTGGTAGACGTCGGTGTCGCCTGTATTGGTGTTGTTTTGATGTTGTTCTATCAAGGCGGATTGTCAACGGAATGTCGACCTAAATAATTGGACTAAAATTAAAATATTTTTTTAAATGCAATAAGAGTGAATAAAAAATCTGATGTGGACACCACACGACTTCCTTGTACGATTATTAAACTATACATATTTTTTTAATAAATAAATTACAAAATATTAATTTCAACTTTAAAACATTAAGATATATAGCGACCATAATCTAACCCGGTTCTTTTTAAAGAGAGTTATATTTGATTACAACAATGAATATGACTAATTTCACAATAAAAATATAATATTTGTTATTGTACGAATCATAAAATTGCACGTATTTAACGTAATTTGACATGAACATTTTTTTTATGTTTTTGTCCTAATCCATAGCAAGCTTTATTACAAAAACAAAAAAGTATATAATTTTTAAATTTACATATCTCACTTATACAAAGGACTAATTTAATAATAATTGATGTGCTAGACGCAGAAATTAATTCTCTAAAACTTTTATTTGAAGCATTTATTTCTAAAATCAAAATAAAATCATTTTATTCAAGAAAAACTGCTAACAACTTCAAGTAATGTGCCTATTTTAACCAAAATCTATTATGTTATTTCGATTGACATAAAAGTCTTGTATACCAAATTTGAAAAGTTTTGGATTATATTTTAAAACAGTTTTTCATTAAAATCTATTATAGGCTTCATGTAAAGTGCCACTTCTGAAAATTGTATAATAACCAGAAAGGGAGGTGCACAACTAGATGTTATAGGAGTCCTAAATACAAAATTTCAACTTTCTACGGCTTACCGTTTTTGAGTTATGCGAGATACGTACGTACGGACGTACGTACGTCACGACGAAATTAGTCAAAATGGATTCAGGGATGATCAAAATGGATATTTCCGCTGAAATCTGAAAACCGAAATTTTTCGCGATTACAATACTTCCTTTACTTACGTACAAGGAAGTAAAAATTATAGGAGAAATTGAAATTAATTTTATCTATAGTTTGGTTCACGAAATATGACTATTCAGGGTCATTTATAAGCCGTCTGATATAATATTACTTGCAGATAACTTCACTGCATTTCGTATACATAGGCGTACAACGTAAAAAAAATTTACCTTACCTTTAGGTAAGGAAGGTATTTTTGTCATTGGTCAAAAATTTGATAGTGAGTTTCTAATAAATAAGCACGTTTTTGGGTCCCTAGAATACGAATTTACTATTTTTACGATGATGTCTGTCAGTATGTGTGTGTGTAAGTGAGATCGTTTCGGATAGCATAACTCTAATGCAACGATTCCCTAAATTATTTGCAGACGTGATTTGATTTTGGTTATAATTCGTCAACCGGAAGTACCCACATTTGCAACTTTTAACAGTTTTTCTTGAAAAAACACAGTGAACTATCATTTATTGACATTTAATATTATTACAAATTAAAGAATATATTATTCTCTATACGATTCGATTGCATTTTATACTTCATATTCAATAGACACGGAAAAGCAGGATAAGGCATGAAAATAGGGAAAGGGAAATAGCTCGAGTGATAAAGTTCCTAGAAAGATACAAGAGAGACGATTAAATTGATTTGACATGTCAGGAGAAATGAAGAATATATTGGAAGAAGAACGAATAGCTTAGCTTAGTAATAGAAGGTGGTAGAAACAGAGGAAGACCCATCGCTATATTATCTAATTTTAGTAAGGTATTTGAAAAGTTGATATATTCCTGTATTTAATTCAGAAATGAGTGGAAGAAAATACAAAATAGCGACCTTAACGAATGGGAAAAGCTAAAGATTTCAGTGTCAAGTGCAATTTACATAGTTTATGAAATAATTGTACTGGAAATTTAGAATCTTTTGCAAGAAAATTTATGTATGGAATACACAGGATTGCCGGAAGGTAATTACCTGACCACATCATATTTTTTTTTCAGTTAAAATGTATCTATAAATATTTCATGTTCCACGCCTATGCATACGAAATACAGTGAACTTATCTGCAAGTAATATTACATCAGACGGCTTATAAATGACCTTGAATAGTCATCTTTCGTATGGGCAAAAATGACATGAATAATTAATTTTGGTTCAATTTTGAGTATCAGCAACTTGATGTGCTTGTTTTCCGCAGAATATATACTATGTATTTTAGATTAGAATTAATTTGAATATTATTTTTTATTGTAGCAAGAATTATTGGTGCTCTGGACGTCTGTTATAAACTATAGTACATGTGTCGATATTTAAAAAGAGTTTGAGAAATGCATTTGGAAAATCATTTGTTAATGTTGATTGTTGATGGTTTATTTGCTAGCCTTGCAATCATTTATTATTTCTTTAAACAATTATAATTAAACATACAAAAGTTATAATATCATGTACTCGTTTTGAGCATGGATAATATAATTTTAAAACATGATGTTAGCATGAAATAAAGAATAATTTTAGACATTTATAGACAGCATGTTATATTCAATGTTATATTGCATGAAAATTAAAATAAATATACTATTATTTTCTTACAATATGTAATTTTTTAGGTCCACGCAATATACATTCACGTATACATATTTTTGGGTTGTATGATCGGTCTAACATTATTTGTGGGTGTGGTAATTGCAAATTATTCTGAAAATAAAGGAACTGCGTTACTAACTGTTGACCAGAGGAGATGGTGCGATTTAAAAAAAAGACTGAAAATTGCCCAGCCCTTGCATTTACCCCCTCGACCAGATGGAAAGAAATTTAGAGCATTTATTTATGATATAACACAAAATATCAAATTCAAACGACTGGTTGCAGTGATGGTATTGATTAATAGCAGTTTACTAGGAGTTTCTGTAAGTTTGGAAAATGTTTTAAATTGATTGAAGTTATATTTTTTGGTATATAGTGGAAAAAAGAAGAAGAACATACCGAAACTTTAGCAACGATTGGTACTTTTTTGACGGTATTGTTTGTTGTTGAAGTAGTTATGAAAAATATTGCGTTTACTCCTCGAGGATATTTACAATCCAGAAGAAATCGATATGATTTGTTTGTAACAGTTGTGGGTGTTATTTGGATATTTTTACATTCCACATTTAAAGTAATATATTTAAATATAAAGCTGGATTGAACAGTTTTCGGAATGACTTGAAAAAATATATATATTTAACACGGACTACATTTTATTTGGTCCAACGTTTTTCTTCTTTTCTTTTCGATTTCCTCCCGAAAATGGTTTTCTTTGAGGTCCTCAAAATAAGCATTTACTGCTTCGATGGCTACTTCGTTGGATCGAAATCTGTTTCCAAAACAAAATCTTTTTCTTTGTCATTCCTGGGCGTTTTTCTTGAATTGCTGCTTTCAGTTTGTCTAAAAGTGTGGCGTAGTATTGTCCAATTACAGTTTTTCCTTTATCAAGATAATCAATTAGCAGAATGTCAAAAGACTGACGCCATCACCTTTTTTGTCGATTTAACTGACTTCGCTTTCTTCAGGGCCGACTCACCATATCTAATCCACGTTTTTGACTGAATTTTCGTTGGAGTGTAGTCATGTATTCAAGTTTCATCCATGGTAATGAAACGTCTTTTAAAATCGACCGGATTTTTCTTAAACTCCAAATTTTCGGCTGAAGTTCGTGCCCAGCACATCATGTAAAATATGAACTTCACGTTCATAAGAGATCCCTATGGCTTCCTCAATCCCACTCACTTTCATTCAGCGATCTTCCAGAACCATAATCATGGATTTTATCCACAATTTCCGGTGTGGTAGCCGATTTTGGGCTTAAATTCACCTAGAAACTCACCGTAGAAAACGAAGGTGAGCATTCCTAAGGACAACATCCAACCTGGTCTTGACCTCCGCACGAATTTCGTTTTTATCTATTATCGATTTAACACTAAGTAGATCAACAGACGCTTTTCACGATTAGACTAATAGACGGATTGTTTTGAAATGTCTTGACAAACAAAACAAGGACATTAGATTGTTTTCGAAAATTCAAGACCTGCTCAGTGATTCCGAAAACTTTTCAATCCATTCTCGTAATAATTAAAGAGAACAAAAAAATATTAAATAATGTTATTTTAGAATGATACTACATATATTATCGGATTTATGGTTGTTGTATTGAGATTCTTTACTATAACAGGAAAACACGCAACTTTAAAAATGTTAATGTTGACAGTCGGGGTGTCCGTTTGCAAAAGTTTTTTCATTATATTTGGAATGTTTTTATTGGTTTTCTTTTACGCATTGGCCGGAACTATTATTTTTGGAACAGTTAAATACGGAGAAGGAATTGGAAGGTATAATTTTAAAATCAAGAAGAATAGAATTGCTGTAAACTTGAAATTTCAGGAGAGCAAATTTCGAATCTCCTGTAACAGGAGTAGCAATGTTGTTTCGAATTGTAACTGGAGAAGATTGGAATAAAATCATGCATGACTGCATGGTACAACCGCCATATTGTACACCTGCAGATAATTACTGGGAAACTGATTGTGGTAACTTCACGGGGTCTCTTGTTTATTTCTGCACTTTTTATGTTATTATTACATACATTGTTTTGAACTTACTTGTGGGTTAGTATAACTAGTTTTTTTATTGATTCTCGGGATTAATTAATTATTATCTGCAGCTATTATTATGGAGAATTTTTCCTTATTTTATTCTAACGAAGAAGATGCTTTGTTATCGTATGCAGATATTAGGAATTTTCAAAATACCTGGAATGTTGTTGATATACACCAAAGAGGAGTAATACCTGTTAGAAGAGTACGATGCTTTTCTAAAAAAAAAATACTGTTTTTAATGCGTAAAATTTTAGGTCAAATTTATTCTGCGGTTATTAAAAGGTCGTTTAGAAGTAGACCCTCAAAAAGATCGTTTGTTATTTAAGCATATGTGTTACGAATTAGAAAGGTTGCATAATGGAGAAGATGTTACCTTTCACGATGTTATTAAGTAAATATTAATGCAAACATACATGGTAACAATAAATTACGGTGTTAACAATTACTTGAAAATTCAGTCAAACAGCATTTATTCTTACTATACCAACATTTCGGTGCACCCTTGCACCTTCTTCAGGGTCTACAACAATTATAAAACAAAAATGTTATACATACAAAATAACATGGGCATTATCACACTTACAGTAAGATCTTACAAATTGTTGCAATTCATGTACACAAAATACATTCGTGCAAAACATTCAGTTAATTTATTAAACATCGTATAAAAAATATCCTGTGTGAAAAGTTTGGTGACATCATTGATACAGACTCCTATTGGTCGTCTGTACACCAATAATAATGTAGCAAGTTGTAGGAATTTAAATAAAATATATTGAAATTAATGAAACTCAGTCAAGAATCCTATCATTAAATTCTTCAGATAGAATTATGTTATGCTAATTTTTTTTCTGAACCTGTAGGACGTCGTAGATCAGAAAAAAATCTGATGTGGCCAAAACAATACCTCCCATTTAATTTAATTTTATTCACATAGATACTTAAAATTAAATACCGGGTTCGATCCCGACCGACGCCAAATATTTCGAATTTTAAATGACACAATGACCCCTGTGGTGCACTCTCCACGCCAGCAATAAGTGCTCGTGAGGTGATACCTGGTACAAATATGTTATCACCGTTACGGAATCTGTGTACAAAGCAGATTGGCTCACCCAGCAATGGATAATATGCCGTGATGATATATATTTTTATTATCAGCAAACTTGTAGAAAATGGAATAATCTTTAATTTTTATAATAACAAATTGAGAAAAAATTACATTTAAAGGTATTTTTTGAAGAAAAAGTATCTTGAGCTTCAAGTAAACTGCCATTTCCGGTTATCCGATTGCCACCAAAATCTAATCATATTAAAATTAGATAGAAATACATGGTTTCAAAACTTTCTGAATGATAATATTTGAGTTAGAGCGTATACAGGATTTACACACACACACATACACACAGACATCATCGTGAAAATGTTAAAAATGGATTGTAGGGACCTTAAAACGTGGTCATTTACCAAAATCTCGATATGCGATTTTTAGCACGACTCCTATACCTCCCTCACCAAGGGTAGCGGGAGGTAAAAATTGCTACGTAATTTATTGTTACTCTGTAAATAATATAAATTCCATTTCAATTTTAATTTCGTTTATAGTATGCTGTCGTATAGATCAGTAGATATTCGTAAAGCACTTCAATTAGAAGAATTGTTAGCGAGAGAAGAATTTGAATATATTATAGAAGAAGAAGTAGCTAAACAAACAATTAGAACTTGGTTAGAAGGATGTTTAAAGAAAATACGATCTGTTAATGTAAGCTAGGGTTTATTACAATAAAACAAAGTTGATAGTTAAAACATTTTACAAGCCTATTTAGAAACAAAAATTTAAACAGTGTTTAAGTTAAAGAATGACATTATTTTGAAAACTACACATTCCACAACTAAAAATTATATTGGAATTAATATTATTCCAAAAACGGTGTGGAATAATTCCGTACGCCGTTTGGAATAATTCCGCACGGCTTTCGACGAATCACAATCTATTTCGCCAAATATTAGCGCGGTATATCAAATATCTTGGTTTGGTTGCTATGGTTATGACTCTTTGTTTATTTATATACTTACCTATATTCATTGCTGGCGAGCAGAGTGCATTCCAGGAGTCAATTTTCTTGCCATTTAAAATTCTAAAATATTTGGCGTCGGTCGGAATCAAACCCGTTCACCAGATTCGCGTGAAGTGACGCCTGCACGGAACAAATATGTCATTATTATTACCGACATCTGCGTACAAAGCAGATTGGCTCACCCATCAATGGGTAATATGCCGTGATGATATATGTTTTTATTATCTTACCTATATTTTTACATATTTACTTATGCTGAAAACTGTTACATTTACTATTTTCTATTTAAAACGTTAATATTATTATTTGATTAATTGGTTGAAAGTGACATATACCTGTCAGTTACAAACATTTGAGATTTGAATTGTGTAACCATATGTATGAGTTATGTTTAAAGCGTAGGCTCCAGGATTAAAATTATGGATTATACATAAAATATATAGAAAAAGTATTAATGCAAACCTGTAGAAAATTTAATAATGTTTAATTTTTATATAACATAATTCTCGAAAAAATAACATCTAAAGGTATTTTTCGAAGAAAAACTATTTTGAGCTTCAAGTAAAGTGCTATTTTCGCTTATCTGATTTACTCCAAAATCTAATGGCATCTTTCCATATAAGAATAAGGTAGAAATACACAGACATCATCGTGAAAATGTTAAAATTGGATTGTAGGGACCTTAAAACGTGGTCATTTACCAAAATCTCGATATGCGATTTTTAGCACGATCCCTATATCTCCCTTATCAAGGGTAGCGGGAGGTAAAAAGGGTCTATGAATGAGTAATATGCGTTTAAACTGGGTTCTTAAGGATAAACACTAAATTAAAACAGTGTTTAAATATTTAAACAGTGTCCAAAAAAGTCTCTGAATATAAAAATGAACGAAATGTCAACATTAAACAGTGTTTAACATAAACACTGTTTAAATTTTTGTTTCTGAATAGGCGTGATCCAACATGTACGATTTTTATTTTAACAATATTTTTACAGAAACAGCATAATAGTCTAATAGCAGGATTGCGCGCTACAAATGAACCTATATGTATTCCAGATGCAATTGAAGTAAAAAAAGAAATTACTACAGAAAATGATAACGAAATCGAAACAAAAGTAATAACTAGATTTACATTTGTGATAAAACATTTATTTTCTGCAAATTTCAGGACGAAACTGTAAAACGAAATAAAAAACCATCTTCTTTGCCTAGATCGGACAGTATCGGCAGTAATTCTGGAAGGAAATATTTAGCTCCTACGTTATCTGATCCCGCTTCACGTCCAGATAAAGAACGCCTAATGGCTAAAAAGAAAAATAATAGACCTCCAGGTATATACTCACTTTATTCTGGGGCTTGTTCACAGGTACACCGATTTGGATCAAAAGATTGTTCACTAGTCTCATCCAATAAATTAAGGGAACAAGGTGTAACAAAATTAAGATATTCAATTTCATCTGGATCTGGAATTGGTTTATTTCTTTCTGCTTCTTCTTCATCTTCCCGTATGCTTCTTTCTAGTAGGAGAACATTGCCGAACACACATCGAGCGAACATGTGTTTACTTATAATAATTTTTCTGAATTCTTCATCATATACATCTTCTAAATTTTCGATTTTTAAATGGCTTTTTGCTTCTTCTTCGGTAAGAAGAATGCAGTTCCATGGCGACCATTCTTCATTAACATTCCAGCGAACTAAACGGAGATTGTCTAGATCTCTTGATTCGCATACTATAGATTGCGAGTGCCAGATTCGTTCGACTAAATAATAAATATCTCTTTCTTGAATGATAAATATGATTGAAGATGTTGTGCTTCGTTTGCGCTCGTCTCTTCTAATACAGCGAAGGATTAAGCGATAAGGTGATATGTCTATCCATGGTTCAGCGGCTCGATCATTCCAGGAACATATGGTACAAGCATTGAAATTTTTATTTCGGTGATTTAACGGGAAATCTTGATTGGATTTCAGTGTTTCGCATCTAGGACAGAAAAATAAATCATTTTCCATACCTTCTTCTTTTAGTCTTAACATCCTTTTCGTGACCCTTTCGTTGCATTGAACCATTTTGAAATGTTTAGAAATTAAAGCTTGAATTCGTTTGTGCAATATATCTAATTCTTTGTTGTTTAAACCATGTTCCAACAATGTTTTTTCTCGTTCCATTAGATTTATTATTTCGTTTCCTACATCACAATTATGATCTTTTAGTTTTTTTGTGTAACCATTGATAAATTCAATACGTTCTTCTTTACTTACAGTGTGGTCACACGCTTTGAAGAATATTCCTTTAAACACACGACCTTTTTGAGTTTCAAGTGTGTCCATTGATATTCTTAAGCCTTTGTAACCTCGCCATTTGACGGGGGTGCTGATGTATTCGAAAAAACGAACTTCATTTACAATTTTCATTTCTTCTTTTATTTTGTGGCGTTGCTGTTCAATAACACTCAACATTTCGACTTCTTTATTGAGTAGTAAATAAAATTCAGCTAATTTTGAGGCAGTCGTATGTAATTTAGAAATGCGTTCAATGTGCGCTTTTTTCCATCGGTCTACCATTGCATAAAGCATGCTAAAATCGGCTCTAGTTCGAGGGAAAACTTTGTTAACTATTTCTCGTTTACGTTGTGATTCGTAATCTTCTAACAATTCTCTATTTTCGCGTTCTTCACATTCTAATCGTCTGTGGTATTCAGCGCTAAGTGCTTTAAGAGCTTTATTTAATTTCCATCTTCGATAATATCTTTGTATTGTTAAAACAGCTCTTAAAATTCCGATTCGTTCTGCTCGTTCTTCTGCTGTTTCGTAATGTTCATTCGCCAGTAAAATTTTATCGTCACCAGTTGCAATCCAAACATGTTCGTTGGACATTTGTGTAGCTCTTGTATACATCATTTCTATTCTGCGATGTCTAAAATCTATTGTTTGCGTGTCTCTCGTTAATTTCTCCCTTGGTGCAACTTTTTCATTCGGAGGACCAGTTTGAGAATAAGCATGGTGATATTCTATCCGGGACTTTTTATTCCTATAACCTCCAAGGTATGGTTTGATAACTCTTCGGTCTTCTATTTCTACAGTAATTTCCTTATACTCAGTTTCAGTTTCAATAACAACAGTTATAATATCCGGAATTATCATTTTAAATACATTAAACGGAACCAAATCACTTAAATTAACTATAGTAAGATCCATGAATCCTGGACATTCAGTTTTAATATAATCCAGAGTTCCTGTGTCTGGAAGAAATACGTGCCAATGAAATATTTGCAAAAATTCTTCCGGAATTTTCAATCTATTCGCCATATCGTATTTTATTTTCTTCACGTCAGTACCATATGGATATGGATATGAAAAAATATATTTTCCAAGCATGTGAAAATTTATTAACACTAAATTTCTCACGAATCCGTCTTCAAATCGATTTAAAACTGGATGTAAGTTTTCGTAACACGGTTCTGTCTCACATCTGGAATCAGTTTCAGCTTCACATTCGTCTGGATAAAAGTCACAATATGCGTCGAATAAAGACATTTTAATATATTTGTATATAACAAGAAAATAATTTAACTTTTGCTTATAGAAAATTGCAGATATCTTTCAAATCTGACATGTTTCGTTGTCATGGTTGTTATTTAGAAAATTATTGATCTTCCACTTTTTGGCCATTTTAATTAATTAACTTCTAAAAATATAATATTTACAGCTATTGATATCAGTGATTCTCAATGTGGGCGATATAGCCCCATTTTGGGCGCTGGATAGAGCCCCAAGGGGCGATGATGGCGACAGGGTTACTCAAAATATTTTTCCTCTTGAATATACTACAATCGTCGCATTAGTTTTAAATTTTCAGTGATTTATTTCAAAACAAGATTTTATAAATTAAATTATAATACATTATTTATTTTTTAATACTCGAAGGATCGACATAAAACGATAAACTCTCCTCATTTACGACTACAAAGATTTATGATTATTATAATCACCATAATTCAAAATAGAAATGAAAAAATATATTTTGGGAAAGGGGGTGGTGAGCTTAGTAAGTTTCAGAAACACTGGGTTTATGTAATCAGTAAATTAAGGTCACTATTTTAATCCATTTGTTCATACCTATACAGGGTGAGTCTGGGAAGACCCCCCCTTCATATAACTTTTTTATTATAAGTAATAGGAAAAAATTGCTCATATAAAAGTTTTATTATTTTTATATATACTATTTGATGGCAGATGTAGATATTTTTTATAGTCAGGTTTACAAGATACAACTGTCAACTTTTATTTTTTAAATAGCAACTTGTAATTATTTTACTAAAATATAAACTTCCATTTCTTTCTCTTTTCAACGATGTATTAGTTTTTATAAATGTATTTGAAAAAAAATCTCATTTTTTAATTGTTATCTAAGATTTTAATGAATGTTATTTTAGTTGTTGTGAAAAGTCTTCCTCATGTAACAGAGGGAACAGAAAACAATCGAATGCCAAAAGATATCCAAAATAACAAAACAGTTGTGCCAAAGATATCCAATGCTCTTCATGAAATTAGAGATTGGTGGAGTGAACAGCTCGCAGTGTCAAATGATGATGATTAATATTTGTAAAAGTCACAAATTATAAATGTTAATATTTGCATGTTTTATAATAATACTATAGAAATGAATAGTACAATAAAATAAATATAAATACTGTTCACTACTTCATATTTTTACCTCCCGCTATCCTTGGTAAAGGGAGGTACACTCTGTATCTCCGAGTTGATCCCCACGTCATTAATTTCTGATGTAAGTATTGGGACATTGGTTGTTTTACATTAAACACCATTAATTTAAAATTATACATTTTATTTACTATTAAAATTACGTAAATTTATCTCCGATTAAAAATTATTATTTAATTGTTTACTTCAGTCTGCAGCTCAAGCCTTTTGCCGGTTGTTACGTCATTATCAAGTATTAGATAATTCATTATTTAAAAAAATATTAATCCTCCTAACACCTCATTTACAATTTGTTCTTCATATAGAAAGGATGGTTGTACTCTTCTGGTTTTCCTGGGCCGTGCTCGACCATTCCTTTCTTTTTTTATTTGTATTTCGTAGTATCAAATCTGTGGTAGTCACCTCTACCCTTAAAATAATTTAATTTCTAAAATTAAATTCAATAAAATCTAGTGCGCCTAGACCATCCCAGGGCCGAAAGGACAACGTGGGATACTCATTTGTATATTGGTATTTTGGTAAAATGTCCAGGTTTATCCTGAGACAAGGTATGTGAAAAAGACTTCCCAGCAAATTGAAAATTTATCAAATTTTGCATTAAGCGTTTTTCCAATAAAATCATATTTGTTATATAATAATCAACTAAAATTTGAAAAATACAATTTAAATTCACTATAATGCAATAATTAATACTGTTTGTTGTTTTAATTTTCAAAATATTTTCAGTCAATAACTTGACATTTTCTTCTGTCTAATAATTGTTGATGTACCCAAATTTGGGTATAAAGGCATAACAATACTATACAGTATACAATACAATGAATTAATATTTTAAAATACAGTACTAGTATTACATATATAATAAATAATAGTACATTAATAGTACATTAAAACACAAGTATCATAAGGCAATCTGTTAACGTACGAGTCCAAGTTTGGAAAACGAGCCGCTAGGCGAGTTTTACAAAGGACGAGTGCGTCAACAGGCCTTATGATACGTGTTTTTTATACTATTTTTTCTATTGAGGTATTTTTACGATTAAATTTATTTAAATTGCGACGTCAAATTATGACTAGGTATTTTTTTGTTAGTTATGTTTATGTTGGTAACGCTTCTCGCTAACAATTGAAATTTCATATTATGTCAACTATTGATTAATTAGTGTATTGCAAGGTGTATTGTATTTATGATTCAAGGTCTGATTCTGGTTGTGAAATTAATATTATATTTTTTTCTAGTCCTATCACCTAAAGAAAGTATAAAAATCCATAATTAAAAGTAATATGTTGAAATATTATCAACAACTTACCATTTTGAGGTTACCTGTCATCTGTCAGTTGTGAAAGCATGACTACCAACTCGAGAACATGAAAGGCGCCAAAAATAGTACGCTTATAGATCTTCTAAACGTCGTGTTTGCAGTACAAAACAGTGCGTTTATAGAAACATAAGAACACCGAAATAGAAAAAATATCATAAGGCAATCTGTTAACGTACGAGTCTAAGTTTTACCAAGGACCAGTGCGTTAACAGGCCTTATGAAACATGTTTTTTTATAAAAAATTCTATTAAAATAATTTTCTGGTTTTTTTTTGTCGGTTATATTGGTAGTGCTTCCCGCTAACAATTGCAATTTCACATTTTGACAGTTTATGTATTGTGTGCTGTGAATTTTGTCTAATTCTATACATTAATACATTGTATTGTATCAAACAGTGCGTTTATAGATCTTCTTAACGACGTGTTTTCAGTGCTTTTATGGAGTTACAAGAACACCGAAATAGAAAAAAATATAATTATTATTTACTTTCAACTTAAAATATATATTTTAATAAGTATTTGCCTCATTCTTCACAAAAGAAAAATAAATTCATATATTTAATTACTAATTCAAACTATTTAAAATTTATAATTTCAAAATTTGTGAAACAAACATTTTTCTATGTTTCATAGATTGTTGACAAGGATTTTTCATTGAATTATTTAAATATACAAACTATCAAATAAAAATAAGTTAAATAATACACCAAAAAATGGGTATTAAGCCGTAAATATATATGTATTTACTATTAAACAGACTTTAATCCACAAATTAACGAAAAAATCAGTTTCAATATTTTCACAATAATTGAGGAGTTTATGATAAAAATATTGTAAATATGATTCTTTTTCCACTTATTTCTATTTTGCATGTTGACCAATTATAACCAAAATCTAATCAGCTCTTAATATGGATGTAAAGGAAAGGAATACGAAAGAATTAAGATTTTTTGAATTGTAGTGTTGGAGTTATTGTCTATGAAAAGATCGTCACACACATACACACACATACATACACACACACACACATACATACACACACACATACATACATACATACAGACACATACACAGACATCATCGTAAAAATTCTAAAATCGTATTCTCGGAACCATAAAACGTGCTTATTCACTGAAAACTCACCATCGAATTTTTTGAAGATGGAATAAAAATGGACTAAGGTTGTTTTTGCTAAGAGTTCTTCGATTATTTAGCTACATTTAATAAATGAACAAATAAAACAAATACAGTAAAAATAAAAACAAAATTACACAAGAAGTTATTTGAACAATGAATTAATAACGTATTTTGAAAGAAAATATATTTTTTTGAAAATTTCAGATGACTCAATTTCAATTTAAATAAAAACATTTATTTTATCTTTAATATATCCTGACTTTAATTTATTTTAAATGTTACAGGGTTCTTACATCACAAAAATGCAGAAAGTTTTAACGTTCCTACATGAAACTCAATTTTCTACAATGTCATCGTTGGAGAGTGTTTCCCAAGACGTGAAGAAGAATTTCCCGGAAAGAACACACCTCTATGCCCGCCCCACAAACCCTGCCGTGAATATATTTGTATCCATTGCCCTCTACACGTCAATAAAAACCAAAATAATTCATAAAAAATCTCGTATTATATTATTATTTATGTATAATTTTAGGTAAAAATTGATGCACATTGTTTTACGATAAATTTAAATTACAAATTATTATTTGGGAATTCAAATTAATATAATTATTTTCAAATAAATATTCTTTATCCGTTGAAAATTCATTGGATTTTATCGTATTCCATTTCTCGTTTTATATCCACCAATCACAAGCTTCGTTATTTTCAACAGTTGCGTTCGTGCTTATAGATAATTACATGACCACGCCGAGAGCATCGCCAGGTTGTGCGAGCTAGCAGGAATATGTCAACACGTGGTTTGACATTTTTGTGATATATTTTGTGTTTAAAATAGTGTATTTATGTATTATATTTGTGAAATGGAACTGAAGCAGTTGAATTCGAATGCCTAGCTGTAGTTTGAAAGGTAAATTACTTGATTTTATCATAAATGTAAGGACAAAAATCATATTGAAATGTCATATATGACGCCTGTCTACATCTTCAAGTTCTAAATATGTATTTGTATATTCAATTCATCATAAACCTGTCTAAATACAGATAATGTATTGTTGCGTTTAATATTCTTTTACATTAGTAAACTATTAACACTTTTTTATACCAAAAATGTCTAACCTTGCTTTTAGAAGGTCGTACATAATTTGCACAATTTTTAACAACTAAAACGTAAAAGTGTGTGGTGTGTCTTAAGCTGACAATGTTATTTGTGTGTACATTTAAGTTTTTGAGATATATTTTGGTGATTAAAATAGTGTATTTGTTTTTAACCCTGCGTCTGACACGTGAGATTGTATAACATTTTTAGACAGGTGGGGTGTGAGAAACCCCAATCTATTTCTTAGTTTAAAAAATTAATTTTAAGCATTTTGGAATAATATTAATGAAATTTATATTCTGTAACATCTCGTTTGTGAAACAAAAATTTCATAATTTGCAAAAGAGGATCATAGTATTATATATTTACCTTTTAATAAAAATGGCTTTTATTGATTGAAAGAAAACATAAGTTGCTACATAAAAAGTTATTGCATTCTTAAAATATGATAGTGCATATATCAGATTTATTTATTTTTAATTGCATCCTTGCATAACTATTATTTATTTAAAATATTAACATATGTTACAGTAATCTATAACTACATTTTCTCGATTGATAGCATTGCAAACAAAGATGTACAGTCGAATTATTTTCTTTTAATATGAAGAAAATCGACCATAACTATTGGTTTGAAAATTGAAACGTAGTAAATATATACAGCGCGAGGCTATGATGAAACTCCCACCGAGGTATATATACTATTTTATTCACAATCATCCTCTTTTTAAATCAAAAATTTTGAAAATAAATTATATCCTTTCATTTTATTAATATTTTTGACAGCTGTATTAAAATTTGTTTAGCCTACTTTATTATATAGGGATCTATGACATTGTTGCTAGGCAACCCCTACATAAACATTTCCAACCCGTGGGATGGAAGGGAAATCTGTTATTTCCCAACCAAGAGATTGCCATTAGACCTCTAAAAGGTTAAGAATCGACATGTTACTATACTGATTATGAATAAAATATTATTACAGCGACATTCATTCTAAATAATGATTCTTTTTATTTTTATGTATATTACACATAAATTTGATAATAAATTTTCTCAAAGACATTGTACCGAAGTCACATCATTAGACAAGAAAATTCTTATTGTAATAATAACCAAAGTAGATATGTCAGTAAAATTTTGTAGGACTTTAGTCCTGTAAGCACTTTAAATCAGAGAATTAGTGACATTTGTAATCAACATTATTAGTGTGTAATGTTAATTTAATCCCGGTTTTATTAACATTGAAAATTACGCATTTATTTGAAATCACTCATTTCCAAAGTTAAGAAATATTAACATTGGTTGTTTTTGCATTAAACTATAGATGCAATATGTGTAATTAGGTGAAACATACAACTTAATATGTGATAGTGCACATATCAGATTTATTTATTTATAGTTAATCCTGTATTACATTTGCTCTATATTTCCTATTGATACAGTTTTTTTCTAAGACTTATAGTCACACTATATCAGTTAATATATTTAAATTAAACATATATTTGTTTAAAAAACTTTGTGTTAAATTATTGATCTATTTTTAATTGTATCTCTATATAAATCCTTGCATAACCATTATTTATTTGAAAATGTTTTAAAGGCATATTATTCGAGCGGTGTTTTCGCCACTATAGCTGTGAGTACCTATGAGGTGATCCCTGACAAACCTTCTCATACAATATACATAATATATTTATATTTATGTATAAATACAAATAACTCGTAGAATGTTTAAATATATTAACAAAATTTTGTAAAATCTACACAAATGGTTGGAAATTTCTACAAAATTCTTTCGACTTCTTTAAATATAGATTTAAAACTTTAAAAAGCTGTAGGCCAAATGATTGATAATAATAGTTCGACCGGCATTTTAAGGGTCATCTTCTAGTCCAGATTTAGTTTGCACCGCAACCCTTTGTTTTTGGAACAATGAAATACAACTTCGTAAAAATCATGTGTGTACAGTAAAACCTACCTTGCAAGACTTATATGAAAATACTCATAGGAAAATGTGCAGGGTATAGGGATACAATACCTAATAGAATTAAAGCTGGTATTACTAATAAAGACGATGTAACCCAATATTAAATGACGGATACTTGAGTAACATATTCAGTTTTTGTAAGCTTAAAATGTATAGACAGTTAACACCATCAACAGATTATATACTCTACAAATTATCCAAAAAGAATCGACGATTAAATTTATTTTTTATTTTCTTATATTGGTGGCTGTTAAGGGTGAACATAGGGATTTAACATGGGATTTTTATGCAATTTCCTGCTCTCTTGTTCATCTTACGTGGAGTGCAAATTGTACAAAATTGAAAGTTGTATACAAAATTGTTCTTACATTTGTCTTAGTTTCTTCTTAATTTTAATAAGAAATTTCTAAAATTCCTCTAATTAGTAGCATTATCCATGAGTTATGACATTATAGAAAATATTATTGTAATGTGTAATAAAAATGGCTGTACTACTATAGTGTAACCTAGACAACAGACAATACATGTGTATTGCATACGCTATTACAATATTGTAACATTATTTTTTATTTTTAATATCATTTTTCTTGAAATAATTGTTATACAAACCTATACAATATTTATATCGTTGAAATCAGAAAAAAGTCTATCTAATGTGCTAATATAGGCAGGGTACCATTTAAAATAATATATTTTTGTTTCATCGTTTGAGAATCACTGGTTGAATTTTCGGTTTGGTATTTATTACTGATAAATTAGTCCCTTATCCTTGATCATTTGTTATATGTAACATTTTTCTCTACAATAGTCATTAGTTTGCTCAAAAAAGCGCTGGTTGTTTTAAAGGAAACCTCCTGTATACAACTTTTAAATTAAATTGAACTAGAAAAAAAATATTGGTAATTTATCAAAATTTATGATACCATCCAAACCCATATATCATTCTCATATATCATCATCACATTAAATAATGATGATGTTCCAGAATGTTCTTGTGGGGTGCACTAATCATACGTCTGTTTCGCTGAGTGTGAATGGACCTCGGTCATAAACTTCTGAGCTATTAGAATTTGATACATTTTCTCTGGTGGATGGTTAGTGCAGTGTGTTCTGTTCGTCAGATTTGGAAACGGAGTGTTCGGGATTAACAACGACGACAGTGAAATATAAATACCTAAATAATAATTGCCGATAATATCGTTTAATATAAATGTGTTGGTTTTATTTATTATAAGTTGTCATGATTATATGTGTACTGTGTGTATCCTACATATATATGTATATTGATTATTTGTCAATGTGTGTCAAATATATATATATATATATATATATATATATATATATATATATATATATATATATATATATATATATATATATATATATCTATACCTACCTATATAAATGTATAGTATATGTTTACATAGTACATAGCCTAAGATACTTATATACGAAAAAAATGTATACTTACTTATACATATCAAATATACAATTACATATTCCAACATTCAAACGCTTCAGAAAATATCTTAATCCTAATTTTTGGTTAAAATATAAGATAACCCTTACCCTGCCGAAGAAATTAGTATAGTTTGTTCATACTTACACTACGAAAGAACTGTATTACGATTTCTCTTTTTATAATGATTAGTATTTAATAAGATTAATTCTAAATAATTTTTAAAAAATCATATATTGATCTATTTATTGATTAATACATTTTTTACTCATATGGGTTGCTGACGAATTTATCATGTATTAACTACACGGTATTTTCATATTTTTAAGCTGTTAAATGCATACATGAACATATTAAACAAATCGCGAGAAAATAGCTAATAAAATAAACCGAATTTGACAATTAAATTGTATTAGAAAATAGAACTTAATATGTGATTGTACATATCTGGTATTTATTGATTTATAATCCTGTATCATAATATACTTGTTCTATTTAATCCTGATACCTGATATAGTTTTTCTAAGACTTATAGACACACTAGCTATTTGCATTATAAAATATAATATACATTGATCTTCTTTTTTTGTCTTGTAATATACATAACATCCAAAATATCTTCATCTCGATAAGTCTTAGAAAAAATGTCAAAATACGTACATAATGTAACCACGTAACAAATATGTAACTTAATATACATTTGATGATACATATTTCATTTTATTTATTTCTAAGTTCTAATTCATATCGTTATATATTAGATTTAAAAATGTATTATATGAATGACCAATAAACACAACAAAATGAATACAATATTTCAATTTTAAATCCCAATTTTTCCATACCCAAAATTATTATTTTTCAGGCAACCTGCAATTTACCTAAATACGAACTAGAACTAGAGCATCGATTTGCGATCGGTAGCAGCTTAACGATTTACAATCAGCAATCTTACGAATTAAAAAATCCAAATTCAATTCCAGCTACCAGCTAAATCGAAACGAGAGCAGCGGCAAAGCAGCTCGATTATATAATCGCCGGTATACAGCGAGCGAACTATGGCAGCCGATTACGTAATTGCCGATATACGGCAAGCGATTGACGGCAGCTTGATTACATAATCAAAAATATACAGCCTACAGCAAGGCTTCTGGTCGATAAAATTCAAAAATCGTGTAAAATCGACGATTTAAAGCCGTAGCGGCTGAAAAGTAGCATTTTACGGCCGTTACGAGCATTTTTGAGCTCTCAGACGGAATTTCAGCCGATCCCAAGGCATATACCCATCAAAAATAAAATTTGCTGGCTCTAGCAAGACCAAATTTTAAAATTCGCAGAATCGAAAGGCTATAGCACGACTTGTGCCCACAAAATTTAAATTTACTGGCTATAGCAAGATATCTGATCATCAAAATTTAAAATTCGCAGAATCGAAAGGCTATAGCAAGACATTCTCCCACAAAATTTAAAATTCAATCGCCTGGTGGTGGATTCATGAATCCTAGCCCTCCCACCACAGATTTCAGCCTTATATACGGCTGTTTGATGAATTTACAGTCATTCAGCGTGAGAGGTGGTGTCGAACCGGACACTCTGCTTCGTAATCTTACGTAATCGAGCTATATACTTACTTTTACTGGATTTCTAGCTAGCTGGCCAGCTGGCCACCAGAATCCGTACGGCTAGACCGTAGGCTAGGTACGGGCTGGTGGCTAGCTAGGATGGGGTGAATATGCTCGGCTGGTTGCTGGGTGCAGGTAGCTAGTAGGCAGGAATCGAATTTGGATCTTTGGATTGCAGGATTTTGTAGGTCGCCGTTCTGGTTGCAGATTGGCGGCCTACAAAATGCTTGCTAGCAAGCGGGATATGAACCTAGATCTTTGGAATGCGATTTTTGATCGATGTGTTGGAATGAAATAGTTTGTTATTTATAACAAGGATTTATTTGTCAGAGATGTGTTACATAATTATGATATTACAATATATAATACATGAAATACATTATTTTAACAATAAATAAATAATTTTTGATCTGTGGATTTGTGATACACTATTACTCGTATAAAGACGTTCGCAGTTTCACAAATACATAGATGATAATATGTGCTCTAATTACTCAAATTCGACTTGAAAATGTTACTATACATAGATTCTTTATCTCCTAGATATATGCATAAGGAATGATAGATTTTTAACAAGAATATGTAGTCCAGTTTTTATTAGGAATAAGTTTTATTGCGACGTTTAGATAACATATTTACAGTGATATAGTTTTGCGATATTTATATATGTACCTAACTAGATAAGTGTGTTCAATATATGGGATGTATATACAATCAGAAAAATATAGAAATGTAAAGTATATCATATATAATTTTAATGTGTGTGCAACAATACATTATCAACAATGCAATTACAAATACAAACATACATATATGTAGTTTTATAAATGATTTTACTATCTTATATACAATAGCGTAAGTAAAAGTACATCGTTTTTTCGCAAGATGAAAGATAGTTTTCTTCTTTTAAATATGAAAATATGAGGGTTTTCGTACACCGTAAAGTCTGTAGAATAATTAACAATAATGTAAACCATATTATAAATTTATTTATTATTTGTTTATATTCAATATAATCAGTGGTGAGCTATAAGAGTTTTAACAAAGGCCTCGCTCTATATTTCATAAAAATGAAAACGAATGATTCTTCAAAATTTAATCCTCACCGCATAGTTATAGTGATGATTAATTGACAGGGTACCGTTCTACTTTGTCGCTCAACTTATGCAAAGAAAATGTTTCTAAGATATATGTTCTTTTTTGGAGAAAAAATAATAGGAAAAAAAGGGGCTGATAAATTTAAAAAAATCAAGAAGGGGCTCGCGGGGGCCTCCATGGGCCCCCTATAGCTCACCACGGAATATAGTGATTGTATAGTAGATTAGTATGAAGAAGTATTAACACTTTTTTGTTTTTCTTTACGATTTTATTAAGGTATATTATTCTATATAAGCATAACAGAGTAAAAGCATGTCATTTTTTACATATGTCTAAGAAAATACTAATTTTTCGAAGTTGAAAATATGTATATGAGTAATTTCGTAAATGTATAAAGTACGAGTATGCTATACTTGCCGTCAATAAATATGGACTGGACATTTCTACACTGTTGCCAATTCAGTGGCCATATTGAAAATGCTAAGTTATGAAGAAGCAGCAACGCCGAATGGTACGGACAAGGGAAAAAGTTAAGCATCAGTCTATACTTATTTGACGGCGACTATAATGAGAAATAGTGTGACTGTGTATGTACCTATTGTTTTTGTAGCGATGACATGATTTTCTTACTAAGTGAAACAATATAATTTTTTCTACATCCATTTTGAAAGTAGGCTTTTCAAGATGTCAATTTAGAGCATAAAATTGATAATGAAAGTTGACAGAACAACTTGCAGTTTTTCTGGTAAAAATAGGAATGTAAATTTTTAGCTGGGATAAATGAAAAATGAAATTATTCACAGTAAGATTTGGAACCAATGTGTTTTTATCATCTTTTTCAACGGACGTAGAAAAAAGTATACGAGTATATGTGTCATGAGTTATGAGCGTAAAGTGTTATTTTCCGCTCTAGATACACAAATTACTATTTTGCAAAGTGCGAATGTATTAGGAAGTGTTGTTCAACTGGTGTATGAACAGAGTTACATGTGTTATTAATAAATATCATAATATATAAAACGGCTTTTCCTTAACTATATTTTATTTAGAACGATCAAAGTTTCTCAAAGTGTGCTCGTATGTATGTAAGGGATGCAAATAATGGTGCAGAAAAATAGAGCTAAGTCTCTATCCCAATTACTCATATAGTTCCTAGATACTGAATTTTTGAAGTTTTAAATACCATTACTACGTGTGTGATTCTTCTATTGTATATAGTAATTTAAAAATTAAATAGTTCAAGAACTAAGAGCGATAGCGAATTATCCTAATGTGATTTAGATTCATAGGGTTATTTTCTATATATAAACGTAATTTTAGTACTTTGGAATTGCTGTAAACATTTTCAGTAATGCTTGTTTCAAAGCATATAAATGTCTATTGAAAAATGAAACGTATAAAATGAATAAAATCGCTGCATTAGAAACTAATGGAAGAAAGTGATTTGTATTTTCCAAATTTGGATGTACTGGCAGGGGGGGGGGGTTATTTATTATATTTATACATAATTTCAAAAGGTTTGAATTACTGAAAAAAAAAATCAGTAATGTTTATTTTACGAAATATATATAATGTGAAAATGAATATCACGAAAACTAAGAGAAATATGTACTTGTACTTTACAAATTTCAATATAGGAAGTAATTTTCTATACGTATATTTAATTTGCAAAGGTTTAAATCGCTGAAATTTGTTTCATTAATGTTTATTTCCATGTTTATTGAAAATAGTAACTTTGAAAATGAATAACATGAGAACTAAGGAAAATATCGACTTATTTTTCAAATTTGGATATTGAGAGTAATTTCCTGTATGTACATTTAATTTCAAATGGTTTAAATTGTAAAAAAATCATTAATGTTTATTTCAAGACGTGTGCATGTTTATTGAAAATACCAACTTTAAAAATGAATATTACGAAAATTAAAAGAAGACTATAACGACTTGTACTTTTCAATAGAGTGTTTGAATCGCTGAAAAAGTTTAGTAATGCTAGTTTCAAGACGTGTACTTTGAAAATAGCAAGTTTAAAAATTAATATCTCGTAAACTAAGAGAAATAGCCATTTGTATTTTTCAAATTTGGATGTAGGAGGTTGTTTTGTTTAATGTTTACTTATTTTCAGAATTCATGAATCGCTGAAAAAATTTCAGTAATGTTTGGACTTAGCTCTATTGTTTCTTGTTCCCTTCAAATAATAAGTATGTAATGTGTATGTGTTTGTGATATTGATGTATGTAAACATAACGTAATACAATTTGAGATGTTGAAATATAATTATGAAAATGAAAATAAGTATTTTATAATGACATGATTTTATTCTCTGTTATTTAAATATGCTTATATGTATGTATCTTAGGCATATGTTCATAAAGTTTTTATTACAATGGTTAAATCATATACTTTATTGGTGCGAGTTGAAGTTTTATTTATTTATTTTACATAAATTTTATAAATAACGACTTGAGGCGAGAGGTGTACAAAATCCATATTGGGGCTGTTTTGGGGTGCGATGCTCTGCAACAATGTGACAAATCTCCAACGCTAAGAATCAGAACTCCTGAACTGTATCTATAGCTCTGGTACTTTTACAGCATCGTCTGTCTAAGTGCAGGTACAGGTACGGCTTATCTTTCTGCAACAATAGAAAATGTATTGCAATGTAACAAATATGAATGTGTATAGGTATATTAAATAATACACAGGGTGAACAAGAGAATACGTGTCACACGCGTTTAACATAAGAAAACATTTTTTTTAAATATTATCTACACCATAAAACTATATGCGGTGCTACATAGATATTTAGCGAATAAAATGTTAGAATATTGTATATGGTTGGAATATTAAATAATTGTCAAATAATGCAAACTATTTTCGATATAATACGAGCAATCATTTAAATAAATCTATTACAATAATCCGTGGGAATTAATGGTTAATATATCGAATAAAGAATAAAACTATAAAAAAATATAAAAGTAAAAATAACTCACATTTAATAAATGAAATCTATGGACATAACTCCAAGTCCTGCAGGTGTCCTAACGTTCTCTCCAAGCACCAGGAAATCGTCCTCGTGTTCACTGCACACCATATACACGTCTTCACATTAGCACTGCAACAAACAAACTGAAAGAATTAATCCATGTAATAGGCAGGGTGTTAGATAATTTGCCCCTAGAAGTACAATTCAATAATTAAATAATAATGAGTCATTATATATAATAATTGCTTCTTATGTATTAGGTAATTTGTTTAGGGTGTTTTGAATTTACGAATGTAAAATAGCGTAAAAAATTCAAGGGTTGTAAATAAAGGAATATTTACAGTACTAATTAAAAACTGAAAGAGATGACTGATACTTTTCAAATTTTGATTATGGAGATTATTTTCTATATGTAGGTATACATTATTTCAAAATTTTGGAACCACTGAAAATAATTTCAACAATTCTTGTTTCAAGACAACTGTATAGTACTGCATCAAATACAACAGTTAGAGAGACACAACATACCAACCACGATAAAAAAAACACTAAGCAACAACATAGAAAACATGACAAATATACTAAATTTATATGAAATGTTTTTCAACTGTTGTATGAAGAGAGTTAAAGGGTTAAATATGGTACTAATAAATATAATATATATATTAAACGGTTTTTCCTAAGTTTTATTTAGAACGATCAAAGTTTTTCAAAATATTAGATTACAAGTGTGTACTCGTATGTATGTAGGGGATGCAAAAGATTTTACAGAAAAATAGAGCAACGTTCAAATTACTTTATACGAGTATAATTTCGAGATACTGAATTTTTCAAGTTTTAATTACTACGTGTGCGAATAGTACCTTAAAAACTAAATATTTCAAGAAGTAGGATTTAGATTTATAGGTTTAATTTCTGTGAACGTAATTTCAGTACTATGGAATCCCAGAAAACATTTTCAGTAATGCTTCGTTCAAGACAGGTATATCTCTATTGAAAATTGCATCTAAGTTTCAGGAATTCGAATTGCTGAAAAAAATGTCAATCATGATCGTTTCAAGAAAGCTAAATTGCTATTGTCTCTATATCATGATAAAAATTAAATAACTCAAAAACTAAGTGAAATAGCGACTTGCGGTTTTCAAATTTGGATTTAGGAGTTTGTATTATATATGTATACATATTTTCAAAAATTCGTACCGCCTGATACAGTTTTAAATTTCTGTATGTATTGTTTGAATAGTATGTATGTTTGTATTATATGTGAATTTTTTATATAATGTAAGAATTTATATTCATTAAATACTGTAGAAACTTTGAAATATATGAAAATGAAAATATATGTATATGTTGCATAATGACATGAATTGATTATGTACCGATTTGGTTTTGCTATATATTAATTTTATATACGAGTACTTAATGTTTAGGAGGATGTTTTATTTATTTATTTACATAAATCTTTTAAATAAGTCTTGAAGAACACCAATACATGTTGGGGTGTCCTCATTGTGATGCTCTGCAACAATATGATCATCTCCAACGCTGAAATCAGGATATAGATATGTCCTTCTGCCACTCACTAACGTCTAGGTCTGTAGTTCATGTCTCTATAACAATGAAAATATAATCGAAATAATATTTAAATTACTAGTTATAGATAACAATAATATGGACTCAGATACGTGTCAATCGTGTGTAATTATAAAAAAATATATGAAAGAAAGTGCGAGAAATTCATTACATATTGAAAAGAATATTGAAATATAAAATAAAATATATATTGTAAAATATTTAGTACGTACAGTAATATAAGATATTTGTCTATAGTAGTAGCACTAAATAATTCTAAATTAATTCAAATTATTTTTCACACATCAACAATTAAAGTATATCTACAGCCGAAATAGTCTTTAGAAATAATGGTTGATATACCCAATAATGGGTACTATAAAGTAGTTCTATAATAATAAAAAAAACTTACTAGTAATAAATTATTTCCCTAAATATAAGTCCTGAAGGTATCCAAAAGTCCAGGAAGTCGTCCTCGAAGGCACAGTACACTAGCACTATAACAATAAAACTGACAATGACAAAATTCATCTATGTAACAGTTAGGCATTAAATAATAATAAAAAAATAGTAGTCAACAATCAAAATAATGAGTAATTATAAATTATAATTTATGTCTATGTATTACATAATTCTTTACTTGCCCGTACGATTTTTTTTTTTAATTTGTATTTGTAACTACCCACGAAATATAATTTATGAACTTTAGGGTTGATAGAAAGTACTAGATATTTTCATTTATGCTTGTCAAAGACAAATGTTTTTCTTTACAAACATGCCAAGTTTCAAAGTTGGTGAAATGATGAAAAATTTTCATTTATGCTTGATAAAGACAAATGTTTTTCTCTAAGAACTTTCAAATTTAGGGTTCAATATTTCTGAAACTAAGCAAGATACGAAATTATACGTTTCAATTATGAATTCCGTATGCCTTTCTCTACAAACATGCCAATTTTTAAAGTTGGTGAAATGATGAAAAAAAAAAAAATATTTATGCTTGTTCAAAGACAATTGTTTTTCTATAAGAAATTTCAACTTTATGGTTCAATATCTCTGAAACTAAGCAAGATGCGAACTTGACGTTTCAAATTTGAATTGAGCATGCATCTCTGTATAAATAAGCAAAGTTTTAAAATTGATGAAATGTTGACAAATACATTTTATTGGATATTTCAACTTTAGATATTAATATAGAAAAGCGGTATTATTAATACAAATAAATACAAATAGCAGATACAATAAATAAGTTATTACATTTATGATTTTATTAATCTTATTTTTTTTTGCAGATGATCACATTTTGAAGTTCCAATGGTAAGAAATGCAGACATCGCGACTTGGAGAACCCGTTCGTGCGCCTAGAGTGTCCTGGGGCTTCTCTCCGTACCTGGTGGATTTCATTTAGTTGCCAGCATCAGGAAACCATCTCCTTCTTATCGTGAAGACTTGAACTGGTTCGCCTGATCTCTGTAAAATATAAATGTTAGTTAACTTAAAGTTACATGATTTTTCACGGGAATTTTGTAAATTTTTCATTCGGTTCATTTTTCATATTTTCATGCACTATTCCTACACAATTAAAGTTATGAAAACGGACAATAAAAATTTGGATTCAGCATGAAATTCTCTTTCTTTTAGTGTAACACACAAACTCAAGTTTCAGACGTTTAAAGTTACATGATTTTTCATCGGAATCACATTTTAATCGCCTCTAGAGAATCTCAGATTTTGAAATTCATATCTCGGAAACAGTTAGAGATAGAGAAAATGTGTATAGCACCTTTTTTGTAGTAAATCGAATTCTAGGGTGGTTATACATTAAACTTTTTAACATATGACGTACCAATTCCGGTTTATATAGGTTTTAAAGGGTTTTCAATGCCCACACCCGTAATTTGGGGTATTATCGAAAAATGTATAATATACGATCTACATAACTTAAATTTCTCTACAACTTTTGTCATATAACATTTTCTTGTAAAGTTAATATTTTGGTAAATAATAATGTTATACCCGAAAATGCGTGGAGATTTGAATTTTGAATATCGATTTTCGGAATCTGCGTATTTTTTTGCGTATATATGGATTTCAGAAAACGCGATTTTTAACGGCTACAAACAATATTTTTAATTTTAGTACTTACTTGTAATGGAAATGATCGCCGAATTTTCTCAATATATCGTCCGCTAGTACTTCATCACTGAATTGTATTGCCTTCGACGATTTATACTCATTAGAATACACTTTCAAGTAATCATTACACAGCACTCGCCCCAATTAAATTAATAATTACAGCACTTAATAGAACAAAGTTAAAAATATCCACTGATAATGAACAAATAAATATAGTTATAGGGTAAATTTTAATACTCTTATTTATATCGCGTACTTGAATAAGAGAATGATTGTAATAAAAACTACTAAGTTTTTCGGTTCCTATCAACACTACACTATCGCAATACACGATTATTCACAAGCACCCCATGTTCACTTCACCAAAGGCAGAAAGGAACTGAAGTCTTTATTATAAAAATATAATATTAATATTATAACGTAACAACTAACACTAATTAAGTGTTAATTGATTACGTTTTTTATACTTTGGCGCACAAAATAAACAATGTTTATGTTTGTTTTCAGGTCCTGCGAAGGGCCGTACCTACACCCAGGGATAGGATACGGTAACTACAACATTGGACGAAGATATAATAGATGATTTTTATGAGAATAAATAAACAAAAGAGTTTTTTATTTACCTTTCCTATGTACTAGCAAAAGAGACAGGGAAATATCTTAATATTTAATGATTTTTCCGAATTTTCCTATTCTATCCTTTAGTGTTAAGTTCTCTAGGTACGAAAATAGCTATCCGATAGGAGTCCGCCCTTTTATAAAGGACTAAGGGCTTATTTGAGTCCTTAGGGAAAATTCTACCACGGATTTCAATTTTGCAGATCCAAGTAAGTTTAACAACACTTGTCCGGTCTTCTAGCCCTTTTAGTTCAGGAATTAGGAATATTTTGTAAACCAGAGGGTTATCATCAATTCTGTGCAAGCCAATGGAGAGCGCGGGTTCAAATGTCCCCGATATGGTATTTTCCGACCTTTTAGCTCTTTTAGTTAACGAATTTAAGTATTAAATCCTTCGGAAAACTTTAAGGGTCCGTATCTGGGAAACGGCTGGGTTTTCAGCGATTTCCTTGAAATTTCGCGTTCCCTTAGTATCCTTTGAAATGTCGGGGTCGTAGAACAACATATTTAAGTTTCAAGGGCGTAGGGCCAAGGGTTTAAAAATCGCCTAATTGAAATTTGACAGCTTCGTTCTTTGCAAAAATTCAGATATTTCGATTCACCTTTAAATAAGAAAAATTGACTAGCTCTGAAATTATTAATGCTAGAAGGACAAAACAAATTTTATTATACTAATTTTGACCTGTAGATTACGAATCTAAAGTCAGATTTTACCTAAGGGCTTAATTAAAGGTTGAAGGGTTTAAAACGGCCCTTAGGAAAAAAATGTCTTTGGAATCGTGTTCGATGGGTTGAAATTAGACTAATAAAATTTATCCTGCATTTCTAGCTCTTTTAATAACAAAATTAGCGCATGCCCTTTGCTATGAACTTTAAAGCTAAGAATGTTGTAAACTAAAGGATTTTCAATAATTCTGCGCAGGCCAATCGATAGGGCATGATTAAATACGCTATTTTCCACCCCATTAGCCCTTGAAATAAAAAAATTATAGGTAAAATCCTTCGGAGAACTTTAAGGACTCGTATCTCGGAAACGGCTGGGTTTTCAGCGATTTCCTTAAAATTTCGCGTTCCCTTCGCATCTTTTGAAATGTCGGGGTCGTAGAATAGCATATTTAAGTGTCAAGGGCGTAGAGCCAAGGGTTTAAAAATTTGACAGCTTGTTTTTTAAAAAAGTTGAACAAATTTTATATTTATTAATATGCAAAATAGAGTTCTCATAATTCCATATTATCCCAATTAAGCGGAATTAACTGTACATACTTTCCTGTCTCTTTGTTGTCGTATTTTCCTCTGGAATAAATAAGGGTTTGTTAAATAAAAACTTGTATTAATTTAAGTGATTTTTATTGTTTATTTGTAATACATTGTTGTCTTTATTATGTCCATAGCTTAAATTATATTTTTTATTCTTATTCTTTGTATTTTATATATAAATATAATTACCCTTGTCCTGAAAAATTAGAAATAGGGATGTTTAAATAATAGTTTGTATAAATTTTACTTGTATTTATTGTTTATTTGTATCTTACATTGTTGTATTTCATGTAAACTATCTTAATATACAATAAAATATAAATTAAAATATAATTTGTCTATTTTTTTTATTCTTTCTACTTAGGGGATGAATTCTGTAAAATTTTAAATCCCTATACGTATATAGTACTTCAAATGGCCGTTAGAGGACAGCACCTACTTGAAATAAACGTTTTAACTAAGGCCTATTGTGAATTTGGAATCATTGGTGGGACATATATTTCAGGATCTGAATATGGGAAGCGGATACATGGATGTTATAATCCACCACATAATGAAAACAAATAAAAACAATTGCAAAAATCTTATGATTTTTTTTTATATTTTGGCAATTTTCAGTTATTTTGATGTATGAACAATTGCAATGTGGCCGTTTTAAAATCTACATACGTACAGAACTTAGAAAAAATCATTTTGCAGATAGCAGAAGCAGATACATTGATGCTATCTGCAAGCCCCAATTCAAAATGGACATAACATCTCATTTTTAATTAGTCTAAACACTAAAGGCTATTAAAAGTTATGTATGTACGTCGTTATGTACACAAAAAAATGTTTTTTGGTCGCTTTTACCCTTGGTAAATCGACAGGTGCTGCCAACTGGTGGCCGTTTTGAAAACTATATACGTGTAGGGACTTAGAAAAAAAATCAAATTTTTAATATAAAAGTATATTTGTATTATAAGATACAAAATTTAATATAAAAATATATTTGTATTATAAGAAAAAACTTTATCTTTTAAAAATTAAAGTTTATTGGCATTATTATTACAAAGGACTGTTTGACAATCATAAATAGTTAACAGATTTGTTAACAAATGTAGTGACAATTTTGAACAGAAATATAACAAATGAATCGTAAAAGATTTTGAGTTTAAAAATTCTGTTCAAAATTATTTCCAACTAAATTTGTTAATAAATTTATTAACAATTTATAAAAGTGTCACACAGGGTTTAGTTATAAAACTAAAACATTTGTTACAATTGTCATTATTATGGTTATTTTATTTGTTGTTAATTATTTTACATCTTTATTCTGGAAATAAAAGTTTATCTGGAGATTTTACTTTTATTTACAGAATAAAGATGAAAAATAACTAACAACAAATAAAATAACCATAATAATTTTATTTGGTAACAAACATTTTAGTTTTATAACTGATACAAAACTCTAAATTAATATTATATATTTTTAGACTAAAATCGCCCAAATATATAATATATTAGAGTTCCGTTTACAATACTTATGGACTAATTTAACAAACTAAAACTTGGCATCCCCAAATAAGATTCCTTGTTCCCATTGTTAAAGGTACAAGATTTCTTATTCGGTTTAAGACCGTTTGCAAACCTTTATATTACTTATATTATATATTTTTTGGTGTTACCACCTCAACCACCCACTCACCAAAATATATAATACTTATTAATATAAAGCTTCGTTTACAATAAACACTTAAAATCTAACTTTGCCCTGATCGCGTCAAAATACTTAATAATAATTACAATTTTTACTAAAACTACCTAACTTTAAAACTAATGTGATGGGTTTAAATAAAAATAAACAAAATTAAAAGATTGTTTTATTGTACAAACATTTTAAAGAAGTCGTTATGCAGAGGAAGCCATGGAGACGCATTGCAATCGGCACTGCAATTTCGGCAAGAGCGGCGGTGAGGAATTCTTTTAATTTATAACTATCTTAAAACTATAAATGAAACGCTTTATTTAATAAATGGTATATATAGGGAGACACCACCCTCAAGGCCACCCACGCTCCCTATTTATACCATTTATTATATAAATACAATTCCGTATACAATAATACCTTATAATCTAACTTAAATTATTGTAGTTCCCCCCAAATTAAGTTTATGAAGTGCACAAAAAATCCAATCTTACGTTAATATCTTTTTCAAACAAAAGCAAATCTAAAAATGGTAAGTTACGTTAATTTTCTCTCTCTCAAAAAGCAAAAACAACCCTTGCCTATCTTATATCTAAGCTATCTTATGTCTACGAAAGCTATCTTATATTTAGACTATGCTAAGCTAAGATGAAGTGAGAGAGAGATATACGAGCTAAGACAAAAAGTGAAAACATCGGGGGTAGTTTTCACGTGGTTTACGTGGGGGCTAAGCCGACCCCAGTCGCGACCCCAAGGGTTTACGGCCTACAAACGCGAGCCAATTAAGGACAAGGGAAGCAATTATGTGATATTCCTCGGCTTGGATGCAATAAAGAGCTACTCCCGATGGCATCGCCCGGCCATTCCCGAAACACCTAACACCGAACGCGGTTAACCCGTGTGCTCAAACAAAATTAAATCAAAGAAAAACTTTATTTTGTCTTTAATTATTCGTTGCCATTAAAATTAAACGATGATTACGTTGCCTCCGGATGAGGAGAGCACATAACCGCCATAAGAAAGCTTCCTGTGTAAGCATTCAGGTTCGTTTAAAACTTTTCTCATTTGAGTCTAGCGGTTATAGCGTCCAATCTAAAGCAGCATACCGAATGAAGGTCAGCACTGGTACAAAAGAATTAAACTGTCCCTAGAAACATTCACTAGTGTGAAGCGATCCACCAGAATAAACAACTGGTTTCACATGGCGTTGTGAATGCTATACATATCAGTCCACTCAATTATGGAAATCGCGCACGAATCCTGCCTAACCATCCCACTAACCGTGATATTAATAATAATAAAAAATAAGGAAACCCGAACCCACAAACAAGTTTCGAATCTCACACCCCCTACTTCCTGATTCTCTCACCATTCGACAACAAGCATGCCCCGACACACCAATACATACAATTTTTTTTTTCACATTCACTCTCCCTAGATGCCGTCTGGGCAATCAAAACGCACGATTTTATGATGAATTATCGGTAGGGAATGCACTTCGACTATATCAATTTATTTTTAATATTTAAAGAAAACGCGTGTTTGCTCAACGGCGCGATGAGCGAAGTTTAATTAAGACCTGAAAATACATTTCAAAAAACTTAAAACTAAACTACTCAAAAGTGAATAGGTATATCACAAAAAGTTTTATTTATGATAGTAAACTATTACTTATGTTTATTTGTATCAATATTCAAACGAAAAAAAAATAAATATTAAATCCCTATTCACTTTTGAGTAGTACAATTTATAATCTAATATTATTTTAGTCTTCTTGATGTCCGATTCCTGAAAGATATAGGCTAATCAATTGTTTCCAGATATTGATTTTATATTGATAAACAGTCGATATTTCAATTTTAAATTGTTTGAATATTATATAGACATTCATGACAGTTATATTTCTTTCAATGTATTACTCAAAATCGAATTTGAGTACAAGATAATATTTAGACATTTATAATAGTCATATTTCATTGACTAAGTTCTCATGGTTGAATATGAAAAGTTAATAATTAGGCATATAGTCATAATCCTTTGACTATAAGTTCTCATGGTTGAATGTGAAGACAAGTCAATAATTAGGCATATAGTCATAATCCTTTGACAATAAGTTCTCATGGTTAAATATAAGAACAAGGTAATAATTTAGGTATATCGTCATAATCCTTTGACTACAAGTCCTCATGGTTGAATATGAGAACAATTTAATAATTTATGTATGTCGTCATAACCCTTAGACTATAAGTTCTCATGGTTGAATATGAGAACAAAATATTTTATAAAAACTTAAAAGTGCCTACCAGTTCATCCATTGATGGTCGTCTTTCAGAAAAGCTGCCTTAGAAGATTTGCAGTGTTGATTTATGGGGCCCTAATGCAGTCAGTAACTCCGTTGTCCCCTGTTTCTCCTAAAGGTGCTCTGCCCTCTTCTGCTCCCATTTCTATGTTTCCGAAGCCCTCATGATCATGCATGCAATCTGAAATAGAAATGAGTTATTTATGCTTTTGCGGTTTTCTTTTTGTTCGTTGGAACATCTTTAAAAATCGTTACAAATAACGCAAAAGTCGTTAACAATTTGGTGAGTTTTTAATGAATAAGTACGTTTTAGGGTTCTTAGAATAATAAATTTACTGTTTTCACGATGATATTTGTTTCGTATTCCACTTCTATATGTCCATATGGAGAGTTGATTAGATTTTGGTTATAATTGGTCAACCAGAAGTAGTCTTAATTTAATTTTTTAACAGTTTTCTTGAAAAAACGCAGTTAAATATCATATTTTGATAATTTACGTTATTATAAATATTAAAGAATATTTTATTTTCTATACGGTTTGATTGACTTTTTTCCTTCATGCATATAAAGTTAGAAAATTATAAAGAAATTAAATTTCATAAATCACCATGGAAATTACTAATATATTCAGATAATTCTTTTTTAAAAAAAATATTAAGTATTGAATGTGTACATCACACAATTTCAAATAAGATATAGCAATTTATCCTATTCTTAGAGTAATATTGTATTTTATTTGAAACAACAACGCTAAAATTTTTGGTAGGAGATTCAGTGATCTACTTGACAACTACTCGAATTCAGTCTCGGGAACAGAAACACGGCAGAGTGTAGCTACAATTTTTACCTCTCGCTAAGAGAGGTATTGGATTCATGCTAAAAATCACATGTCCAGATTTTACTGAATAAGCACGTTTTAAGCTCCATACAATCCGATTATAACATTTTTACGATGATGTCTCTGTGTGTGTATGTGTGTGTATGTGTGTGTGGGATGTTGGAAGGACGATTACTCAAAAACTATAAGACTTTATAATTGTTTAACTATGTATTTCCCAATCAGACATTCATGGGAAGATCTGAAAAGGTTTTGGTAACAATTGGACAACCGGAAGTAGAAGATTCTTGACAAAAAATCTTCTAAATAATATTTTTTGAAAATTTTTCTTGGTAATATTAAAGAGAATTAAATTCTCTATCTGATACATTTAAATATTTTATTATATATTCTATAGATTTAGAGATAAAAGAAATATAATATAAAATAATCTGCTGTAATAAATTTTACAGCCGAAAGAATGCCATGGAAAATAGTTGAAAATTTAAATTGTTTGTAACGGACAGATAAATGTCAGTTTCAGAAATCCGGAGACATTACTGAAGACTTTTTCTGGGAAGCACATACATTATATTATTTCTTAATGTATTAATAGTTAAATATTTAATATTATAGGTATATTACACATACCCTTCAGAAATACTGTTACTTCCGACAATGAAATGGAAACATCTCGAAAAATTAGAAGAGTAGGACAAAAATTCTTCATAGAATGAATTTAAATTTAAAAAATCTAAATATATGGAATAGATATAAGAAGAATTTTTGGTGTAGAGTGTAGGTATACAAGAAATGTTAAATACATTAGACCGCGAACAGCCATGTGACTTTGTTGGCCTTGACAGGCAGATATGGGGGTCCATGTCAGAATGATAGCTAGTAATTATGTATATATATGTCAAATTTAATTTCTCATTCTAAATTTAGTGATTTTCAAATTCCATGTGGTTTATTTTCCTCGACAAGTAAATTCCACACTCCTGGTGATAAATTAATTACGTGAATTTAGAAAATCTTGAAATTTTTAATGAAAAATTCTGACATTTGACATCTATGTACATAATTACTAATTATCATTCTGAAACGGGTCCTCATATCTGCTTGTCAAGGCCAACAATGTAACATGACTGTTCGTACCCTATACTTATGTAAGAAAAAAAGAAAGTGGCGAGAGGTATTGTGTTGGCCACAACAGATTTTTAAATTTAGTATATAGAGCATACATATTGTACTCGTACAATAGAGTTCATGCATCTTATGAGAACGACTATCCTGATTTCAAATATGATAATTACAAGTTCCTATCTGTCTTAGTTTTCGAAATATTAATTTTTTTATTAAAAAGAAAATATAAAATCTAATTTTGACGTCCAGAAATTATGTAACTAATTTTTGCGTATCGAAAAGTCCTTAATAATCGTCTCCAACTATTTATGAAAATGTAGAAATCATGAAAGAGAAATGTACATTATTTTAATATATTAACAGCAAGAAGAAATAATTTTTTAGATTACAATAGTTAAGACTATATTTGGGCAATTTTTTATTTTATGTATTAATAAAATGTACTGAATTTAAATATGTTATTAACTAAATCTATCATTTTAACAATAATCTACGGGCAAATATATGACAACAGACACGTGCTAATTTTTTTAGTTCCAACAGTAAATAATACAACATTTATGTTAGTATTATTTATAAAACTGAAGGTAAAGGAAACTGACAATATATTCAATTAATTATTATATTCAGTTTTTTTTTTTGTAAAATTATTTGTAAAGTGATATTTATTTAATAAAGTACCACCTACAATTATATTAAAAACAAGAATAAATAAACTTCTGGATGTTATGATTATTACTCCAGTTCAACAAATTTTGATATGGTATATTAATAGAATGTATAGAACTTGAATGCATTGCTTATAATAAAATTTCTTAAGGTTTAATAATAATTTATTTGCAAATAAACCATTGTCTGCATGTGACAAATATTTTCGTCTTTAATAATTCGCAAATATTTTTTATTAAAGTAATAAAATTTAAGACGGCAATTAATTGAGTATATTGTCAGTTACCTTTACCCTCAGTTTTATAGATAATACTAACATAAATATTGTATTATTTACGGTTGGAACGAAAAATTTTGGGACTTGTCTTTTGTCATATATTTGCCCTTAGATTATTGTTTCAATGAGAAATTTAGTTAATAACATTGTATTTAAATCCAGTGTATTTCATTAATACATAAGATAAAAAAATTCCCAAATATAGTCTTAGCCAAATTGTTAGATAAATCTAAAAACTACATGTTTGTACTTTTATTGATTAGAATTTATACTACAGATTTGTAATTTAGATTTGAAAATAGTGTCCCTATGCACAGTTCCCTGAATCTGTTCATGATTTCACCATTTGGATGATGTCTATCAAGGCATATTTATTAAACAATTATAGAAATGGGAATAATAAAACATGGTTAAATTTTTCCCGTTTCTTCTTTGGGAAATTTATTAGTTTTTAATGAACTATTATTTTCTAACTCTTTAACAAAGATTTCATATTGCCCTTGTATCGTTCTCGAAGCCCTTTTTTACCTTCCGTCACTATTGTCTTTGGTCAAAAAATTCAATGATGAGTTTTTAGTGTAAGCATGTTTTAGGGTCCCTATAATACGATTTTACCATTTTTACGATGATGTCTGTATGCATGTATGTATGTATGTATGTATGTATGTATGTATGTGTGTGTGTGTGTGTCTGTGTGTGTGTGTGTGTGTGTGACAAAATTCCGGATCGCATAACTTCAATACCACGATTCCAAAAATTATATTTTTTTCGTATTCCTCAAGGTTACATCCAGTAGATCAAGTGATTTTGGTTATAATTGGTGAACCGGAAGTAGCCTTATTTGAAGATTTAACAGTTAAATTTGATTTATTGACATTTAATGTTATTATAACTTAAAGAATATATTATTCTCTATACGATTTGATTACATTGTATACTTCATATTCAATAGATACAGAGTTAAAGAATTTTAAAGAAATTAAATTTTATAATTCAGCCAGCTATGCTAAACATGGAAACTACTAATATATTCATATAATTCAAATTGACAGATGTCAGTATCAATAAAAAGTAAATTAATGTGGCAGAGATGAGGATGTTGAAGTAGATGTTGGGGAAGACACGGAAAGATACGGTAAGAAAATAACTCTAGTATTACAAGTTTCTAGAAAGATACAAGAAAGACGATTACTTTGGTTTGAACATGTCATGAGGAGAAATGAAAAATTATATTGGAACAAGAATCAATAGTTTAGTAATAGGAGGTTGAAGAAACATAGGAATACCAAAGATAAGATGAAGGACTGTATTGCGGAAGACTTGAGAGAAAAGGAACTGAATGAGAACGACACCCAAAAATAGCGATCCCTAACGAATGGGAAAAGCTAAAGAAGAAGATGTAAGTGTCAAGTGCAATTTGAATATTTTGTTTATGAAATAATTTTACTGGAAATTTAGTATCTTTTGCAAGATAAAATTATGTATGGAATTTATACATGATATATAGGATTGACGGAAGGTATTGTGCTGGCCACAACAGATTTTTTATCCATTGGCAAATTCAGTCAAATGAATAATGTCAAATTTAAATTGAAAAACAAATATAAATTTATTCTGTCAAAATCGACATGAAATTAGATAATCGTTAAAACCATGATAACGATAATTTATAACGATATGATTAGTAGAATACGTTTTTGGCATTTGTCGTTATTAAAGTCATTCAACCAAATGCTTAGCGACAGTCGTTTGTAACGATATCGTTATATGTACATATTTTTAGATAGGCCTTCGTGCCGAGGCCACACAGAGCGCTATATTAGATTTGCTATATACGCTATGTTCGCTACGTACGCGATGTTCTCTATGACCAGTGGCTAGATCGAAAGCTACGTACGTACAGTGTACAGTATGTTTTCAGTTTTTGTTCACGATGTTACCAAGCACGATGCCATGGGAGAATAGTGAGGAGGATGAATTACTTTTATTGTTATCATTGTGCAAAAATAAACGTAAAAAGAAGTGGGTCCACGATGTCAACATAATGAGGAATGATTTTGGGGAATTTCATCATCTCATAGTGCAGCTGCGAAAAGATAAAGACTAGTTTAGAGTATTTTCGAATGAGCCCAAAGCAGTTTGATCAACTCCTAGTCATTATTAAAAATAATATTGAAAAGAAGAAAACAAATTATAGGGAAAACATTTCCGCTGAAGAAAGATTATCCTTTCCCAAGCATTATCTCTTATATTTTGATTGCGATAAGTTTCCAAGCTTTTGTTCCACACACAATCATACTTCCGCACTTCTTCTATTAATTTTTCTATTAATGACATTCTCCTTTCGCACAGTATACTAAACTGAACAACTTTCAAACGCAGTACAGACGCTAGCTACGTTTTAAAAATATAGCCGATAATCAAACAGTAGGCGACATGGCTTACATCGCGAACATAGCGTACTAATGTGTGTGGCCAGGTACATTTAAAATACTAACAACTATTTTTCGAAAACATCGCGAACATAGCAAACATAGTGTACGTAGCCCTCTGTGTGGCCTCGGCATCGTCGGACCGTAGTTTGACTATCCCAGAGGCCCCACTGCCCTATGCCAGAGAGGAGCAGCGAAAGGAACGACTGAGTTTGCAACAAAGGGTCCCAGTCGCCCACTCTAATCTAAAAGGGGCATACTAGAAAGAGCTGCTTGGATAGTTAAGAAGGAAAACTAAAAAAAAAAAGCAAAATCATACAGGAGGGGGGGGGCTGTTTTTCCACCTGTTTTCGTCCCTAATGTTTTCTTCACCTGAAATCGCGAAAACCAAATATATTCTTAAGATCTACAGTCGGTGCTATAGATCATTGATAAATGTAGTTTGGTTTCTAAATGAAGTGTATTTTTTTTACTACAAAACTAATAAAATTAGAGAATCAAAATTTAAAAAAATAAATTAATGTATGAGTATGTCTGTAAATAATTATACAATGAGATCGTCCACTATTTTTTATATAATAAAGTCTTATTTGTTATTTCTTTAAGCAGTTATATGTTTTTTTTTTAAATTCTATATGACGTATTAACATAAATTGATCTATTTCCAGATTACATACATAATTTTATGTACGGGTTTCTACTTATTAAATTATTAAAAGAAATATGCAGCAATTTGTAGCAGTATGAATTTTGTATAAGTCGGTTAAGTCGCAATTGTTCAAAATTATAGCAAAATTGACAGAATGAAATTGAATTTTTCTGGTTTCATGAACATTCTTATTCGCTATAATTGATGAAAAATACATTCCTCGAGATATTTTGGATGAAGCTACTGAGGCGAAGAACAATTTAATGACACATAAATAAAGGATTCAGTATGTAGGTAAAATTTCAATGTTCTAGAAATTTTAAAGTTCTAGGACTTTAATAATTCACTTTTTGTTTTATAAATCGTACAAAAAACGTTGCTTTAGAAACCAGTATGACAAAATGATTTTCGTGGTCAATAATTTAATAACATCATAAAAAATTTCGTATATTATACAATAGTCCATATTTTGATTGCCACTGCCAGCTACGTTATTCAACATTATTTTTTACTTTCATATAAAACAGAAGGCTTGAAGTAATAATAAGTTTTAACAGAAAAGACCAATGTTTTCAACTTTTACCTCTCGCTAAGAGAGGTATCGGATTTATGCTAAATATCGCATATCCAGATTTTAATGATTAAGCACGTTTTATGGTCCCTACAATCAGATTTTAATATTTTTACGATGATTGTGTGTGTGTGTGTGTGTGAGTGTGTGAGTGTGTGTGTGTGAGTGTGTGTGTGTGTGTGTGTGTGAGTGTGTGTGTGTGTGTGAGTGTGTGTGTGTGTGTGAGTGTGTGTGTGTGTGTGAGTGTGTGTGTGTGTGAGTGTGTGTGTGTGTGAGTGTGTGTGTGTGTGAGTGTGTGTGTGCGTGGATGTATGTGTGTATGTATGTTGAAATGACGATGTTTCAAAAACTGTAGTATTTTTCAATCGGACATTACTGGGAAGAGCTGAAAAGGTTTTGGTAATAATTGGACAACCGGAAGTGGAAGATTTTTAAAAAAAATCTTCTAAATATTTATTTAAACTTTTGTTCTTGCTTATTAAAGAAGATTAAATTCTGTATCTGATACATATATAAATGTTTTATTATATATTTTATAGATTTAGAAAAAAATAAATATGTTCTAATAAATCTCACAGCCAAAATAATATGGAAACCAATTGAAATTTAAAATGTTTGAAACTGACATAAATTTCAAAAATCCAGAGACATTACTGAAGATTTTTTCTGAGAAGTACATACATTTTATTTTTCTTATTGTATTAATAGTTAAATATTTAAAATTATAGGCATATTACATATACCCTTCAAAATTTTTGTCAATCCCGAAAATGAATTGCAAACATTTCGAAAAATAAGAAGAGGATAAATTTTTTTCATAGAATGAATTTAGAATTAAAAAATCTAAAAAAAAAAATATATTTCATCACGGCATATTACCCATTGCTGGGTGTGCCAATCTGCTTCATACACAGATATCGGTAATGATGGAATATTTGTACCGTGCGGGCGCTTACCAGGCGTCACCTCACGGGCACTCATTGCTGGCGTGGAGAGTGCGCCACAGGGGTCAATTTTGTGCCATTAAAATGCGATGTAATTTTTGGCGTCGGTCGGGATCGAACCCGGGTCCCCTAGATTTTTGAAATTTTTAATGAAAAATTCTGACATTTGACATCTATGTACATAATTACTAATTGTCATTCTGACACGGGCCCCCATATCTGCTTGTCAATGCCAACAATGTCACATGACGCGCCCTATATTTATGTAATCAAAAACGGAAGTGGCGAGAGGTATTGTGCTGACCACAACAATTTTTTTTACTATAGTAAAGGACCCATTAATAAAATCTGAAATATAGGGATAGCAAACCACTCAAAACAAAAATGTATATACATGTATATATTTTATATAGTTTTAAACCCGAGTATTTCACATTTCTAGTTATTTATTTAACAACTAATTTTGTGCAGTACTAAATTAAATAATGGGGTAGACAATCCAAATAAAAATTCCACTACACTGTCCATAAATAACGCGGAAACCAACCCGAATGCGAAAAACTATCGGCGAAATATTAATTATATTTTACCTAACTTTATATTTTATCCTAACTTTAAAATGCAAATGAATTTAATTTTAATGTAATATTAGCAAAAAAATAATCGCGATTTTAATAACTAAAACTATTGCTGCCTTTTTGTGATTGTAGATTGGTTTTAAAGTCTTTAAAGCTTTAGACAAAGCTTTAGAAAAGCCCTGCAGTTGATCTGCCTTTACCCTCCTTGGAAATTTCGCTGGAACCCTGTATTGTAAACCGTACTTGTTTAAAAATATTTTTAAACAAATAAAATTTTTTTGGAGGAAAAAACCTATCATTGCACGATTATATATTTATTTAAACTAACTTAAATATATATAATAAAAAAAAAACTAAGTTTCGCCGATTTATTTACTATCTTATAACGAGTTACGCCGCCCGGTATGTTAATAACGTAGATATAGATATGCACAATATGCCTCAGAAAAGAAATATAGAAGATAATATGATTATTTGAATTAAATTCAATAACATAAATCATATTTTCAAGAGAAAAATGAATTTACTTTTGTGTTATGCTGAAAAAAATAGCAAAAAAGCGACATAATAATAATAATAGCGACTTACATTGATGAACACAGCTCAGCTACCAGCAAGAAGAATCAGCTACGTCCCAAGACGTCTCAGCGGCCCCAGGACGGCTCCTTGCAACAGCAAACTCCAAGAATTTTTTCATTCACTGGAACTCTGAAACACAAAAATAATTTATTTTAAAACACAAGTATTTCAATAATAAAACATGTTATCAGCATAAATAACTATTAAAACATTTAAACTATTGTTTAAACTTACCATTGTTGCTAATTTGCAACAATATACAACAATATTTCACTATTAAAACAATTAAAACATAGCTAGTTGTGTTTGTTGAGAAGAAACATAAGACGGGCGAACCGATAGTGGCGTGGTTGTTAGATAATGACACAATTAAATGAATAATTAAATATTAAAATAAAATTATATTTATTACCTTCCGCCGTTGCGTCACCTTTAGGCAAGGAAGGTATTGTTTTTAGTGAAAAAATTCAATGGTGTTTTAATGAATAAGCACGTTTTAGGGTCCCTAGAATACGAATTTACTGTTTTTACGATGAATATTTATATCATTATCATTACTGATATCTATGAATAAACAAAGCAGATTGGCACACCGATCAATGTCATGGTGATATATTTTTTTTTTATTTAGAAACAAGAAAACAAACGTTTTGGCTATTGCTACTAATTAACAAAAAAAAAAAATATTTTAAAAATTATTAATGAACCAAAAACAATAAAAAATGTAAAAACAATTTTAATTCTTAACAAATTTGCACTGTATATACATATATATATATATATATATATATATATATATATATATATATATATATATATACAGGGTGTCCCTTAACTTCGAGCAAAAACTTTAAGGGCATATAGTACTGACCAAAATGAATAAAAAAGCTTCATCAACATAGGAATGATCTTCAACTGTTTCCGAGAAAAGCGAAAAATCTAAGAAAAACTGACAAAGATAGCGATCGAATAAAATTTTGTCTATGTCAGTAAAAAGACTATAAAAAACAATAAAATTTTATATGAAACATTTTTCTCAATTTCTTATAGTTACGTAGTTATATGAAAATTAAATATTGACCAAGGTCGCCACAACATTTCACTTTTGATTTTTATAAAATAACAAAAGGCCATCTAAGATTACCTCTCAAAGGTAAACAAAAAGTCTCAATTAATCAAAATCGTAATTCTTATAGTTTTCGAGATAGCAAAGGTAAATCTCGTAAAAACTCATTTTTCACTGCGTTATATCTGGGAAACTATTAAAGATCGGACACATTTTGACTGAGCTTTTTTTACTCATTTTGATCAGTATTATATGCCCTTAAAGTTTGTGCACCAAGTTAAGGGACATCCTGTATATATATATATATATATATATATATATATATATATATATATATATATATATATATATATATATATATATATATTAAATCCCTATGTTCACCCCTAACTGCCACCACCCGGAATATTAAATTCCGAACCTAATATCCAGAAATATACTGACATCTATTTCAAGATCTGGATCGATAATCAGATCAATATTTTATAACTAGATCAAAATTAAATCGATTGAAATTTAACCAAATTCATAAAAAATAAACACAATTTCGTATTAATATAAAACATGAAATTATAAATATACAACCAGAGCAAATAATATTCATTGAAATTATTTTTATTAACACAAATTACATTATTCGAATATTGGTAGACATATAAATATAAAAGAAAATTTAGCTATTCATACAGTTCAATAAAATTCCAAAAGAAAATTTTGATGTTAGACTCACCGTTCAAAACAAAATTCTGCAAACATGCACTAAACAGTTCAACCAAATCCACGTGTTTCATAAAAAAAATTCTGCATGAAATATGTTGAATTCAGGTTCGGGAGAACTTAAAAAACTATATCACGATAATAATAAAGACATAATAACAATTATTATCATATTTCTGGCACGGTTTCATCAGTTTTTCCTTTCTTATCAGTTTTGTATCTCGGAGCACGTGTCTGCCTCATTATCTATTGCCATTACGTAGCGTTTATTCCCAGAGTGCAATGCTTTGAGGAAGAAGACTAGGATTGGTTGAAATAGATTAGGTGGAGTCACGTGGTTCAACCACAAATTCATTTGAAATATGTAAAAATGTATTTATTTCAGACGAAAGAAAAATGAATTTATTTTTATGTTTTTGTAATGTGCGATACAAATTATGAATTTGTTGTGTATATATGTTATAATAAGCTATTTTACAGTATCTATAATTTTATGGCAGGCAGGAAATGGAATAAAATACCGGTTAATAAATAATCCTGCTTCCTTAATTATTTTCGGTAAAAAAGCTTCAAATAAAAGCTGTAGAACATAATCAATAAACAAAAATAATTTTGTGTGCATTGTAACAGCAGAAATTAGGCATGAAAATGTTGAAATTCACTTCAAAAATAGCTATAGCCATGGAATTGAAACAAAAAATTAACACGTATTAACGATTTATCTGTCAAGCTAGGTTAATTTATCTTTATTTGTAAATTATGTGCAAGTGAAAAATATCAATTTAAAATAACATAAAATTGTAACGGCAGAAATTATGCATGAAAATGTTGAAATTCACCTCAAAATAGCTATAGCTATGGAATTGAAACAAAAAAATGCCTAAATTCCAAGGCTATTGCTATTTTTGAGATGATTTTCGACATATTCATGCTTAATTTCTGTCGTTACAAGATATATAAAATATTTTTTTCGAGAGGTGAAATAATAGAGATTCAGTCCTTGGTTAAAATATTATTTAATTAAAACAATACCGACATTTCGGTCTCAATTAGACCATCCTCAGGGTTCTGAAAACATCATGTTCTTCAAATTTTAAGAAAATGGTCACTTACATGTTTAAAATGTTTTTAGATATTTTGAAAAATAGTAAATTGTACATAATTAAAAAAATAAATAATAAATAAATTAAAAAAGGAGGTTGTAGATGTCAAATTATAAAATTATAAATAACACGTACATTCTTATCAGAGATCATTATAAAACTGACGAAGGGTTGGTTCTTCTATTGGAAGTATATACATATATTATTTCTTATTATATTAATAGTTAAATATTTAAAATTATAGGTATATAACACATACCCTTCAGGAATACTGTTAATCTCGATAATGAATTGGAAACGTCTCGAAAAAAAAAAAAAATCTTCATAGAATGAATTTAAATTAAAAAAAAAATTAAATAAAAAGAATATATGTAAATAGAATTTTTGGTGTAGAGTGTAGGTATATAATAGGGCGCGAGCAGTCATGTGACTCTGTTGGCCTTGACAAGCAGATATGGGGGCCCGTGTCAGAATGATAGCTAGTAATTATGTACATGGATGTCAAATATCATAATTTTTCATTCTAAATTTCGTAATTTTCCAATTCCATATGTTTTATTTTCTTAGACTAGTAAATTCCACACTCCTGGTCACAAATTAACTACGTGAATTTGAAAATATTTAAATTTTTAATGAAAAATTCTGACATTTGACATCTAAGTACATAATTACAAATTGTCATTTTGACAAGGGCCCCTACATCTGCTTGTCAAGGCCAACAATGTCACATGACTGCTCGCGCCCTATACTTATGTAACCAAAAACGGAAGTGGGGAGAGGTATTGTGCTGTCCAAAACAGATTTTTCTTATTGTATTGTGTTTCTCCATACTGCCTTGTGTAAATACTTATTTTGTATATTAGTACTCAATAAATATTATTATTATTATCATTATTATTAATGTAATGTAGTAAAAATTTTGAAAGATGTCCGTTCAAGGTTATCTACAAATTGTATGAGTTCAGATTTTTGCTCGGCCCATTCTGACAAATTCAATAATGTCGTTTGCTTAGTTTTTGTGGGGGTACATAAGATACTACTGTTATTTTATTATAATAAAAATATATGTTACAAAAAAAGCATTCAAGATTCAAAAATAAGTCAACTGGTAAGTTTAATAGCAAATGTATAACCAAATATGTAAAAAATAAGATAATGACACAATGTTAGTGTCAGTGACTCTGACAGAAAATAACGTTATTCGTATGGCTATGAATCAAGGTAATGTATCTGAATTAATAAATAAACTTACGTTACAGCGAAAGTATTATGAATAACGAGCATCGTTTTAAAGTAAAATATCTTAACTTAGTCGAAGCAATATGAATTTTTGAAAGACAAGCGTGTTATATCCATCCTTATCGTACACGCTTATAGCCTTTGCAAAGAAAAGAGCCAGAGGTATGCCAACCTTGGTCCGACATCTTTAAAAAAAATTACTGTAAATAATATATGTTCAGTAAATTAATATTATGGTCTGTATTTAAATCAAATGTTCAGTAATATTTATAGAGATTTTGGCATTTTTTCTAAAAACACTGTGCATTGCAAACTAGAAACAACGTTGGCATAAGTGCATTATATTTAATGGGGAATAGTTTAAAGAGGAGAATTATTTTCTTATAAAATAAGAAATGAGTACATAACGAAATTCAGAGAAATGTCTAATGTACACAAGTATTACAGTACCACTGGAAAACCAAGTGTTACCGGACAAATTCTGGTATTACTTAAGGAAATTCATGAACTCAGAAGCATATCGACATGTATTACAAGAGAAAAATTCATAGACATATTTAATGCATGGTTCAATATTTACATATAAAATATTTTCAATATATGTATTTAGGTATAAAACTCAAAATAGACTCACCGTAGATGCTTCTTGCAAAATTGTGTGATCCGTTCATCTGCTTCAAAGACCAACTGTTATCTGTAACAAAAATAATACACATATAACAGAAAAACATACACACAAAATTTAGAAACAAGTATCTCCAAATTTTTAAACCGTACATTAGACATTTTTCAATCATTATCACACCAGTAACCCAAAATTGAGAATAGATACACACCTAAATATTACACCGAACGATTCTCCATAAAATAATACATAAAAACACTCATTTTCAGATTGTAAATCAAAATATTTCAGGTTTTACAGATAAAAATATGATGAGCACAAAAAATACGTAGTAAAAACGTGGTGGTTACGCAAGTTCCATCGTGGCGTGGCTTCGTGGCACAGGTATTAGTTTATATTTTTAACAACAGATGCGGCAGAAATGTTTATTTATTCCAGTGCAGTCGATTTTTTTAAGGGGCATTGTTTTTACCTCTCGCTAAGAGAGGTATTGCATTCATGCTAAAAATCGCATATCCAGATTTTATTGTATGCACGTTTTAAGGTCCCTACAATCCGATTTTAACATTTTTACGATGATGTCTGTGTGTGTGTGTGGATGTATGTGTGTGTGTGTGTGTGTGTATATGTATGTAGGATGTTGGAAGGACGGTTACTCAAAAACTATAAGACTTTAAATTTGTTTAACTACGTATTTCCCAATCGGACATTCATGGGAAGATCTGAAAAGGTTTTGGTAACAATTGGACAACCGGAAGTAGAAGATTCTTGAAAAAAATCTTCTAAATATTATTTTTTGAAAATTTTTCTTGATAATATTAAAGAAAAATAAATTCTCTTTCTGATACATTTAAATATTTTTATATATATTCTATAGATTTAGAGATAAAAGGAATATAATATATAAAATAAACTGTTGTAATTAATTTTACAACCGAAAGGATGCCATGAAAAATAGTTGAAAATTTTAATTATTTGTGACAGATAAATGTCAGTGTCAGAAATAATGAGTAACGAAAGAAAAATTTACTTGGAGAATCCCTTAATTCTTGATCTGTCTCTATTATGGAGATGACAAGTCTAGGTTGAAGGACTTAAATTTGTTTCAAACATTATGGGACAATGTACACCAGCACTGTAGACTAGAGTAACTTTGAATTGCGAAAAAGCTATCAAATTCTTCTCAAGTAAGTTGTAAATATTGACAAAATTACACATCAATATAAGAATAATCGGAGTGCAATCTATCCGTCACTTTATTAAAGGGAATTAGTGTTATTTAGATATAACAAGTATGAAAAAATAAAATGTAAAAGAAGATATGTAAGAATAGATGCACAATCCAGATATATACATTTTAGACCGCCCAAAATTAATGTTTTTACTAGAAGAATATGAAGTTAGAGTAAACAAGGTTGTTCGAATTGAAAATTGCTGTTACCAGCCTAATATTTATATATGGTAAACTCTACTTTGTAATTTATTGTAACATAATTTATGGTAAAATATCTTTATGTTGAGACATGCTATTATTGAATAATAAAGAAGTTTATACGTCATAGATTTATATGAATATATTATTTGTATTTATAAAAATATTCTTTGCTTTATGCATACAGCCAGGTAAAATATACGGCGAGAGGTTATGTGCTGGCCACATCAGATTTTTTTATATTCCACTTAACAATATATACGAGTAGTTGTATTTGGCTAAAAATATTGAGAATTTATTGTATTTAAATATATTGAATTTATTTGAAATTCGAAGAAAAATAGCATTTTGTGGACTTATTTTTCAAACATAATAATACTATTAGAAAAATTAGTAAATAAATGATTTTTAAAACATTTCATTAACTAATTGAAACAATACAAAACACACTAAAATAATAAAACCCACAATTTGTTATAAAATACGTGTAATTTAAAACTCATCAACAGAATAAAAACGATGCAATAATAAATGGTGTTTTAATTTATTTTTAAATTTATTTATTGGCAGATTGAGCATGTCCTGAGGGAGATGATTATAAAATTTGATATACATAATTGTAAATTGGATCGGATTTAAATTTTTCAAGTTGGTGTTTAAGTAGTCAAATGATTGTTATGCTTTGTAATATATTTATTATAAAATAGGTATTCAGAAAATTCATGGGCCTCGCTTGGATTTGAACCCAGGTCCCAGGTCAGGTCAAGATTTACACATATAGAGTGGATCAAAAATAATTGTATTCTAAAATAAATTTAGAAATAGGTACATGTTTCTTCCTTTATCTTATTTTAGAAATGGAAATAAATTTAAAAATCTGATGTGGCCAGCACAATACCTTTCGCCACTTCCTTTTTTTTGGTTACATAAGTATAGGGCGCGAACAGTAATGTTACATTGTTGGCCTTGACAAACAGATGTGGGGGCCCGTTTCAGAATGATAATTAGTAATTATGTATATAGATGTCAAATGTCAGAATTTTTCATTAACAATTTCAAGATTTTCTAAATTCACGTAGTTAATTTGTCACCAGGAGGGTGGAATTTACTTGTCGAAAAAAATAAACCACAAGGAATTGGAAAATCACTAAATTTAGAATGAGAAATTATGATATTTGACATCTATATACATAATTACTAGCTATGGGCCTCCATATCTGCTTGTCAAGGCCAACAAAGTAACATGACTGCTCGCGCCCTAATGTATTTTACATTTCTTGTATACCTACACTCTACACAAAAAATTCTACTTATATCTATTTCTTATATTTAGATTTTTTAAATTTAAATTCATTCTATGAAGAAATTTTGTCCTACTCTTCTAATTTTTCGAGATGTTTCCAATTCATTGTCAGGAGTACATTAAGAAATAATATAATGTATGTATTTCCCAGAAAAAGTCTTCAGTAATGTGTCCGGATTTCTGACATTGACATTTATCTGTCAGTTACAAACAATTTAAATTTTCCACTATTTTCCATGGCATTCTTTCGGCTGTAAAATTTATTACAACAGATTATTTTATATATTATATTTCTTTTATCTCTCAATGTATAGAATATATAAAAGTGCACTTGCAGCCCCGTGAAGTGGCGGCTTTTGGATCAGACTGGGTAGGCGACGAAACAAAAAACAAAGATATATAAAAAAATAAAAAAAATATTTCATCATGGCATAATACCCATTGCTGGGTGCTGGGTGTGCCAATCTGCTTCGTACACAGATATCGGTAATGTTGGAATATTTGTATCGTGCGGGCGCGTACCAGGCGTCACCTCACGGGCACTTATTGCTGGCGTGGAGAGTGCGCCACAGGGGTCAATTTTGTGGCATTAAAATTCGATGTAATTTTTGGCGTCGGTCGGGATCGAACCCGGGTCCCCCAGATTCGCGACCAGACACTCAGGCACACGGCCACGAGACCCCAATAAGATATATATTATATTAAAATTACCTTTAGGTAAAGAAGGTATCCCCATTTTGGACACGTAATCCTGGACCGCTTAATAGATGGTTAAAGAAATTATAATCTATTTTTTGCATGACGTGTTCAACATAATCTTTGTTGATGTCCTCTTTAGATGTAAAAAAACAAATTAAGTGGTCAGGTACCTATACCATGTTGAATAATATTAGCTCCCAAGTTACTGTGTTGCCACGGCAGTAATGTTATCAATACACTAGCTGTTTGTGGTTCTGGTTATTCTGGTTGTTAAAAAATGATTTAATAAATTTCGTAACTGGTGAACAGGTTTATTAATTCAATTTTATTGTTGTTGTCTTGCAAAACATTGACATGTAACTAATAAATTTATGAATATTATATAATTTTTCAATAATTCAGTTTTTTGAATTTTCTTCTGAATAACATAAACAGGGAATAGGGATTATTAACTATGACGTAATTGGTCTGTTGTAAGGGCTCCAGTTTTTATACGAGTAGAAAGCATGTAAAACAAAATTTGTTGCCAGATTTACTATCTACCATCGGTTAAGCGTTACTTAAATAACACCCTATACAGGGTGTTATATTTTAATGGACCCAGCAAATATCTCGCTTATTTATTAAGTTAGTAATTTCTTTCATATAACATGATTTATACAGCAACATGTAAGCTACTTGATGACGGATGTACATTCGTAATACCACTTCCGGTTTATTAGTAATTAATATCAACTTCCAAATGGAACATACTATATATTTCTTTACAAATTTGAAAAGTACATCAAATTTTCTTTACAATCATGTAAAATAACCCATATGTTACATTATTAAAAAGTAAAATGGCGGGCACTTTTTTATACACCTAGTCGAAAAGAGAATAGTGAGCCATGACTGTGGCTTGAAATAAAACAATGAAAAAACAATTGTAACTATTATTATTAAACGAAATAATATTTTTACCGTGTACAATTGTTTTATTTCAAGCCATAGTCATGGCTCACTATTCTCTATTTTCGACTAGGTGTATAAAAAAGTGTCCGCCATTTTACTTTTTAATAATGTAACATATGGATTATTTTACATGATTGTAAAGAAAATTTGATGTACTTTTCAAATTTGTAAAAAAAATATAGTATGTTCCATTTGAAATTCTAAAGTTGATTTTAATTACTAATAAACCGGAAGTGGTATCATAAATGTACATCCGTCATCAAGTAGCATACATGTTGCTGTATAAATCATTTTATATGAAAGAAATTAGTAACTTCCAAATAAGCGAGATTATTATTAAAATATAAAACCCTGTATAAATATGATGATATTTTCGAACTCTGCATTAGAAAGTCTTTTGTCCAAAAATTACTTTTGATTACTATATACTTCTAGGTGCTCTCTAAATATCTATTTTACATTTAAAAGCTTGTTAATGTTTTCTAATATATCAATTTTGTGAACATCAATTCTTATTTTGTTTTTCTTCGGCTAATTACATAATATATAACGTGATTGGCTTGATGCGCGTTTGTTTTTTATGTATTCGTGAAAAAGAAAAGGCGTTAATCACGTAAGTCGTGATACAAACTATGGTATAGGTACTTGACGATTTGACTTATCTTGAGTTTGAGACGCAAAATAATAATATATACATTTATTTATTTATTTATTTTACACTTTGTTCAGTATCAGTATTTTAATAAAAAAATATATATTCATTTAATAGGTATATTGTTCTCGTCCATATTTACTAGGTTCTAACTGAAAACAGTCAGAAATCCTGCGAGTCACGTTTATGGACTTCTGTGGAACTAATTGGCACTGTACAGCCACAAATTCATTCGATTTTTCTTCGTAATAATAGATTTGACACTAAATTAAACTTGTTTATAACAAACAACATAGCAACACCAACAAATTACGTAGAAACCACAGTACACTTAAAATTCATAACGCCAGCACAACGATAACAAATATACAAATGTATCTATTTAATCCTTGAATTTCGAGAATCAAAATAAAATAAAACGTTGTATGTACCAAGGTGCATAATCAAGATTTATAGCATTCGGGAAAACATTTTCACCTCCCGGGCACTCTTTCCTGATGTGGAGAGTGCACCACAGGGGTTAATTTTGTGTCATTCCCTTTGCTACAATTTTTTAATTATGCTTGTTAGATTCGTTTGGAGGTACATTTTATATTTTTTTATTTATTTTTAAATATCGATTTCGGTTTATTAAACCATCATCAGAGTTATAATATGAAAAATTATAAATAAATAAATTAATATAAATATAAATAAAAATATTTGACATAACAAAAGATAGAATGTATAAAATGTATATAAAACAAAGTAGGTTTTGTTATTATATCGATTTCGGTTTATTAAACCATCATCAGAGTTATAATATAAAAAATTATAAATAAATTAATATAAATATATATATATAAAAAATATTTGACATAACAAAAGATAGAATGTATAAAATGTATATAACACAAAGTAGATTTTTTAAATTAAATAACACTTATTTACTTTTATCTTCTTTATTTTGGGGAATTACTTGAAATTTTTTGGTATCTTATTATTTTAAACTTTAACCTATTATAATTACAAATAAATTAATTATGACAAAACATATGCTATATATCATGTATTGATAAAATAATTTAATTATGTAGTTCTATTAATAACGAAGAAAAAAATATATAATTACTGAAAAGACTAAAATATGAACAATAAATAATGAAAACAAATAAATATATTCTTTGAAAAATAAATGTATAGATACCTTCCGTCAATCCTGTTTATAATGTATAAATTCCATACATAATTTTCTTGCAAAAGATTCTAAATTTCCAGTAAAATTATTTCATTAAACAAACTATGCAAATTACATTTGACACTGACATCTTCTTCTTCTTTAGCTTTTCTCATTCGTTAAGGGTCGCTATTGCGTGTCGTTCGCATTCAGTTCCTTTTCTCTCAAGTCTTCTGCAATACAGTCCTTCCATCTTATCTTTGGTCTTCCTCTGTTTCTTCACCTCCTATTACAAGCTATTCATTCTTCTTTCAATATAATTTTTCATTTCTCTTCCTGACATGTTCAAACCAATGTAATCGTCTTCTTGTATCTTTCTAGAAACTTGTAACACTAGTGTTATTTTTTTACCGTATCTTTCCGTGTCTTCCCCAACATCTACTTCAACATCCTCATCTCTGCCACATTAATTTACTTTTTATTGATACTGACATCTGTCAATTTCAATTATAAAGTTTCGGATCGCATAATTTCAATACCACGATTCCAAAAATTATATTTTTTTCGTATTCCTCAAGTTGACATTGAGAAGAACAAGTGATTATATTTTGGTTATAATTGATCAACCGGAAGTACCCTCATTTGAAGATTTTAACAGTTAAATATGATTTATTGACATTTGACGTTATTATAACTTAAATAATATGTTATTCTCTATACGATTTGATTGCATTCTATACTTCATATTCAATAGATATAGAGTTAAAGAATCATAATTAAATTAAATTGCTAATATATTCAAATAATTCAATTTGACAGATGTCAGTATCAATGAAAAGTAAATGAATGTGGCAGAGATGAGGATGTTGAAGTACATGTTGGGGCAGACACGGAAAGATACGGTAAGGAAATAACTCTAGTGTTACAAGTTTCTAGAAAGATACAAGAGAGACGATTACATTGGTTTGTATATGGCATGAGGAGAGATGAAGAATATATTGGAAGAAGCTTAGTAATAGAAGGTTGAAGAAACAGAGGAAGACCAAAAATAAGATGGAAGGACTGTATTGCAGAAGACTTGAGAGAAAAGGAACTGAATGAGAACGACACGCAAAACAGAAATGAGTGGAAGAAGAAAATAAAAAATAGCGACCCCTAACGAATGGGAAAAGCTAGAGAATATATAATACGCAGGATTGACGAAAGGTAATGTGCTGGTCACATCAAATTTTTTTGCATATCTGGTGATCTATACATTTTTTTTTTTTAAAGAATATATTTATTTATTTTCATTAGTTATTGTTCATATTTTAGTCTTTTCAGTAATTATATTTTTACCTTCCGTCACCTTTAGGTAAGGAAGGTATTGTCTTTGGTCAAAAAATTCAATGATGAGTTTTTAGTGAATAAGCATGTTTTAGGGTCCCTATAATACGATTTTACCATTTTTACGATAATGTCTGTATGTATGTATGTGTGTGTGTCTGTGTGTGTGTCTGTGTGTGTGGCTGTGTGTGTGGCTGTGTGTGTGTGTCTGTGTGTGTGTCTGTGTGTGTGTGACAAAAGTTTCGGATCCCATAACTTCAATACCACGATTCCAAAAATTATAATTTTTTCGTATTCCTCAATTTTACATCCAAAAGAACAAGTGATTAGATTTTGGTCATAATTGGTGAACCGGAAGTAGCCTCATTTGAAGATTTATCAGTTAAATTTGATTTATTGACATTTAATATTATTATAACTTAAAGAATATATTGTTCTCTATACGATTTGATTACATTTTATACTTCATATTCAATAGATACAGAGTTAAAGAATTTTAAAGAAATTAAATTTTATAATTCAGTCAGCCATATGCTAAACATGGAAACTGCTAATATATTCATATAATTCAAATTGACAGATGTCATTATGAATAAAAAGTAAATTAATGTGGCAGAGATGAGGATGTTGAAGTAGATGTTGGGGAACACACGGAAAGATATGGTAATATAATAACTCTAGTGTTACAATTTTCTAGAAAGATACAAGAGAGACGATTACATTGGTTTGAACATATCATGAGGTGAAATGAAGAATTATATTTGAACAAGAATGAGTAGTTTAGTAATGGGAGGTTGAAGAAGCAGAAAAAGACCAAAAATAAGATGGAAGGACTGTATTTCGGAAGACTTGAGAGAAAAAGAACCGAATGAGAACGACCCGCAAAAATACCGACCCCTAACGAATGGGAAAAGCTAAAGAGGAAGAAGATGTCAGTGTCAAGTGCAATTTGAATAGTTTGTTTATGAAATAATTTTACTGGAAATTTAGAATCTTTTCCAAAAAAAATTATGTATGGATTTTATACATTATACACAGGATTGACGGAAGGTATTGTGCTGGCCACAACAGATTTTTTTTCTTCGTTATTAATAGAACTACATAATTAAATTATTTTATCAATACAAGATGTATAGCATATGTTTTGTTATAATTAATTTATTTGTAATAATTGGTCAAAGTTTAAAATAATAAGATACCAAGTAAATATCAAGTAATTCCCCAAAATACAGACGATAAAATGTTATTATTAGAAATTTATTTTCTGTGATTGCATATCGTAACTAGGATGCATAATAAAAATAGTCGTTTTATTGACATAATAATATAAACAATATTAAATACAAATTTATTTTTTCAAGGTGTACCTGAAATATATATTATTTTATTCTTGGTAACGATGACAAAAAATACAACAGGAAAGTAATTTGCAAATAGTCTTTTTGTTTTGTAAACAACGTATTTTCCATGTCGAACTCAGGGATCTAGCTTATCAATATTCTAGTCACAAAAAAGCAATCTTAACACTGCCATCTACCATGCTCAGTACATCTCGTCAAGTATATAAAGACTTGTAATGTCGGGAACGTATCAGATCATAGTGAACTTTCATTTGTGTGAAACTATGAAGACGATTATTATTTTCGCGTTGGGGTTGATGGTTGCCTTAAGTGTGGCAACACCCCTCAGAAGAAGAAGAAGCAGCCAGACAACATGTACGTATTTACAATTTTCAATATAAATAAAACATAAAATGATACTTTTTCCAAAACAATGTTCACATTGAACAATAATTTATCTATAATAACAATGGGTAAATTATGTAAACAATCTAACTTGTTTAATTCGAATCTGAAGGTGAGAAAAATTATGCACGGTATTGAAAATTGATGTAGGTCTTTATGGGCCAAATTTTTGAGACAACATTAATAGACATCACAGGAATATTCTATCGTTTTTTGTTTTTGAGCTATAAGCTAAAAGTTTATTTTCGCTTATTTAGATTTTTACGTAGAATAATGTGGGTAAATTGCATTTTTATAAAACTTATTAATTCTCGAGATATAATACAGTCTTAATGGCCCGTATTTCGAGCGCACTTTTATAATAAAAAAGCGCACTTTTACATTATATTCTTATGAGGAGTGTGCTCCATAAAAGCGCTTTTATTATAAAAGTGCGCACTTTTACATTATATTCTTATGAGGAGTGTGCTCCATAAAAGCGCTTTTATTATAAAAGTGCGCTCCGAATATGGGTCATTATTTTTTAAATATGAACATATGTTGAATATAGTCTCATCTTTTTCCTTATTTTATAACCTTTTCAATGATGTATATAAGTCTACATTCTTTTGTTTTAAACATGAATAAAACATGAATTATTTATTTTTTGGGGTGAAAAATATTAAATTTATTTAAATGAAAAAATCAATTACAGATCATCATTTGTTTATTTTGATTCTATACCTATTAATTAAATTCTCAATATTATTATATAAGTATTATAGTTGGCTTTGATACTATTCGAAATATGTGGTTTGATATGCCAGGTATTTAAAAAAAAAGCAAAATACAAGTTTTAGCCCGTAGCTCAAAAACAAAAGACGATAGAAAATTCCTGTGGTGCTTATTAATTTTGTTTCAAAAAGTAGGCCCATAAAATTCTTAAATATATGAATTGCAGAAGTAAAATTGGCTATCAAGACTATCGTGATTAGTTAGATTTAATATTATTTCGGATTGATAAGATTTTCTCAAAGGAAAAAATATTATTTCGAAATGTACAGATTTGCAAATTAAAGAGGTTCGAATTAGCGAGGTTTGATTGTAGAATATTTTTATTTACTAACTAGTATATAGAGAATTATTAACTTTCATATGTGTATATTTATTTAGAAATTTGTCATTTTTATTTTTATTTATTTAGAAAGTACTTTAAAGTTACAATGTATTAAATATTTTGATTCAAAATCTTATGAATATAATTAGTACGTTGTTTGGAAAACTATTAACACATTTTTTCACTTCTATGTTCCTATATCAAATGAAAATAAAATTTCTAATTATTTTATTTAAATAATTTGTCATACAATATCGTAATTCTGTGTTGCATAATTTAGGTTTAAATAATTGATATATTATTACAGAAAAGAGATTTATAAGTAGGGATAGGATAACGTTAAAGAATTGTTACGTTATATCCTAACGTTATAAAAATAAATAATTCGTTACATAACGTTATAAATAACAATAAAAAACAAAAGCGTTATGTAACGTTATAACGTTATTTGTGTTTCGTTATTATAACGTTACAATAACAGTATACTTCTCAAGTTTGTAATAAAAATTCATTAAAAATGAAAATTAAAAATAATAAATAATGTTATTACCTAAATTTATCATTTTAACAATAATGTACGGGTAAATATATGACAACAGACACGTACTAATTTTTTTAGTTCCAAAAGAAAATAATACAATATTTATGTTAGTATTATTTATAAAATTGAAGGTAAAGGAAACTGACAATATATTCAATTAATTACTATATTAAATTTTATTTTTTTAGTAAAATTATTTGCAAAGTGATGTTTATTTATTAAAATACCACCTACAATATTAAAAACAAGAATAAATAAACTTCTGGATGCTATGATTATTACTCCAATTCAACAAATTTTAATATGGTGTATTTATAGAATGTATAGAACTTGAATACATTGCTTATAATAAAAATTCTTAGGTTTAATAATAATTTATTTGCAAATAAACCATTGTCTGCATGTGACAAATGTTTTCGTCTTTAATAATTCGCAAATAATTTTTATTACAGTAATAAAATTTAAGATGGCAATTAATTGAGTATATTGTCAGTTATCTTTACCCTCAGTTTTATAGATTTTATAGAAATTTTGGGACTTGTCTTTTGTCATATATTTGCCCGTAGATTATTGTTTAAATGAGAAATTTAGTTAATAACATTGTATTTAAATGCAGTACACATTATTAATACATAAAATGAAAAAATGCCCAAATATAGTCATAAATACTGTAACCTAAAAAATATTTTTTATTGTGGTTAATATATTTATTTCAGACGGTATGAATATATTTGGGGTTGGGCTCATATTATAAGAGAAAAATTCATAGACATATTTAATGCATGCTTAAATAATTACATATAAAATATTTTTAATATAGGTACATATAAAAATCAAAATAGACTCACCTTAGGTGTTTCTTGCAAAATTGTGTGATCCGTTCATCTGCTCCAAAGACCAACTGTTATCTGTAACAAAAATAATAAACATATAACAGAAAAACAAACAGAAATTTTAGAAACAAATATCTCCAAATTTTTAAACCGTGCATTAGACATTTTTCAATCATTTTCACACCAGTTACCCAAAAATGAGAATAGATACACACCTAGATATTACATCAAACGATTCTCCATAAAATAATACTTAAATATACTCATTTTCAAATTGTAAATCAAAATATTTCAGGTTTTACAGATAAAAATCTGATGATCACACAAAAAATACGCCGTAAAAACGTGGTGATTACGCAAGTTCCATCGTGGCTTCATGCCACAGGTATTAGTTTATATTTTTAACAACAGATGCATACATTTATTCCAGTGCAGTCCATTTTTTTAAGGGGCATTGTTTTTTATATTCCACTTAACAATATATACGAGTAGTTGTATTTGGCTAAAAATATTGTGAATATTGTATTTAAATATATTGAATTTATTTGAAATTCGAAGAAAAATAGCAATTTGTCTCTATTTTTTTAATCACCTGTATAGGTAAACTTATTTTTCAAACATAATAATACTATATTAGAAGAATTAGTAAATAAGCGATTTTTAAAACATTTCATTAACTAATTGAAACAATACAAAACATACTAAAATAATAAAACACAATTTATTATAAAATACGTGTAATTTAAAACTCATCTACATAATAAAAACGATGCATTAATAAATGCATAACTCAAAAATTACACCAATCGATTCTCCGTAAAATAATATATAAAAATACTCATTTTCACATTATAATAATAATTTATTTACAAATAAACCATTGTCTGCATGTGACAAATATTTTCGTCTTTAATAATTCGCAAATAATTTATATTAAAGTAATAAAATATAAGATGACAATTAATTGAATATATTGTCAGTTACCTTTACCCTCAGTTTTATAGATAATATTAACATAAATATTGTATTATTTATTATTGGAACGAAAAATTTTGGGACTTATCTTTTGTCATATATTTGCCCGTAGATTATTGTTTAAATAAGAAATTTAGTTAAAAACATTGGCCGTTAGTATGAACAAGTGATTAAGGGTGATTAGCGAGCATTTGACTAGCATTGTTTTATCGCAATCAATCGTTTATTTATTATTTTAGAGAAAAATACTTCAAATAAAAGTTATAGAAAAATTAATTGCACATATTTTTTATTTGAAGTATTTTTCTCTAAAATAATCTATAAATGATTGACAGAGATAAAACAATGCTAGTCAAATGCTCGCTAATCACTGTTCATACTAGCGGCCATTGTATTTATATCCAGTACACTTTATTAATGTATAAAATAAAAAAAATGCCCAAATATAGTTTTAACTATTGTAACCTAAAAAAATATTTTTTATTGCTATTAATATATTTATTTCAGAGGGTATGAATACATATGGGCTTGGGCTCGTACTGCAAAAAAAAATTACATTAAAATTATTGTGTATAACAGTGTTAAACAATAGAATTTTCCATAAATAAAAATAAATGTATTCATATATTTATTATGGTAATTTTTATTACCCGTTTCTTACTTGTTATTTATGTAAATAATACCAGTTAGAAATCAAGTTTTTATTATCTATAGAAATTAAATACTTAATGCTGTATATTTATAGATAAAATGTGCGTCCCCGAGGTAATGCTAGAAGACTGCAATAAAATGGCTGCAGAAAAAACAAAAAGCACCGCACAGATCATTTGCATAGCTGCTAGGGATAGGTAAATAAAATTAATATATGGAGAGTGAGTGCGGGATGTAAGGTAATGGGTGCTCTGGATACGTTTGCACGAAACGTTAACGTATCAAGAGATGCTCGGTTAAGTGTATATAATGGAGTGCTAGTGCCTGCTTTGATGTATGGAAGCGAATGCTGGGCATGGACACGGAAGCATAAAAAGAGAGTGATTGCCGTGGAAATGAGGTATTTACGTGGTGTATATGGGTATGTTAGACAGGATCGCGATTGAACGGCTTGTTAAGCGAATATATCTTGGTGAGCGTTTTCGATTGCGTGGCCGACCAGTGTGTAAGTGGATGTATGTAGTTGGTAGGGTGCTTAAAGAGAGAGAGTTTCCAAGTATGAAGAAGAAGAGCATGTATGAATGCGATTATGAGTGTGGCCGAGGTGAAAGAAGTCTGCTTAGATAGGAATGTGTGGCGAAGGATGATTGTTTCCTAACTATTATTGTGATCCGGATACGGTATTTCGCTACCGAAAATCGGTCACTTTAATATGTTTAAGAATAAGGATTTGTTGTATGATGTTGATGTTGTTCTTATTGTTATCGGGTTTGTGCAAACCCACTAAGTGGGACACGCGTGATTTTATGTATGTATATATGTATGTATGTATATGTTTCGCATTGTCAATTAATTATAATTATCCTCAGAATGGATTGTCTCAAGAAAATTAAAAATCGAGTAGCTGATTTCGGCGCTGTTGACCCAGAAGATATGTACGTGGGAAAAAATATTGATGATCAAGATTTTAACGTTTTTGAAGAAATCCGCACGAAAGAAGAACCAGATGGTAAATTATTTACTTTATACATCAAAGCAATTTTATAATTAACTTATTCAACCTGTCAACACTGTATATTAATAAATTGGTCATTCTCCTCGTATCAAGTTCATGGTCATTTTAATTGAGAATGATAACAATTTTATAATGGAAATATTTTTAATTAAAATGATAACAACCTTTTTTAGTTTTATTTCTGTATATTTATTTTAATAACGACGTTTCGGCAGTATTAACTACTGCCTTCTTCAGGAATGAACAACAAATCAACAAATAAATAAATAATAACAAAAAACATTAGCAACAGGTAACCAAGGTGACAATTACAACATATTTAATACAGGAAACCATACACGACTAAAATCTAGATCGTCACAATGACTGAGATTATTACTCTTGGTTTTGAAAATCTCAATGGCTTCTCTAATTAACCTATTGTTTAGGTGTGTTGGTCTCGCCAGTATTTTTGTTTCTTCGAATTTTATATTGTGGAATTCTTTTTCTTCAGTCTATAGGAAGCCTACGCACACTAATCAATATATTAATGCCAATTCACATCATCATCCTTCTCAGAAATATGGTACAATTAAATACCTAATGAGAAGAGCTTCAGAAATTTGTCATTCAGAGAAATTGGAAGAAGAAATGAAAGAAATTAAGAATATTTTTATGAAGAATCTATCGAAAAATGCCTGAAACCGAAAAGACCTATTAACATGCAATGTTAATGAAAGAGCCGTATTGTTTGCTTCACTTACTTATGTCAAAATATCACGGTCAAGATTGGTAGAATTCTTCGTAAGATGAACATGAAGATTTCGTTTTCTCCATATATTAAAATTCGATGTTGAGACAAGTTAAAGACGTCATCCCTCTTCATTCATCAGGGATATACCAGATTCCATGTGTCTCCGGGAAAGTTTACATTGGCCAGACTGGTAGAACCATTTTTACAAGATTGAATGAACACCAGCGTTCGATCAGAACCAGCCAGAAAAATCTTCAGTTACATAGCATGCCCTGGAAGAATTCCACCATACAAAATTCGAAGAAACAAAAATACTGGCGAGACCAACACACCTAAACAACAGGTTAAGTAGAGAAGCCATTGAGATTTTCAAAACCAAGAGTAAATAATCTCAATCATTGTGACGGTCTAGATCTTAGTCGTGCATGGTTTCCTATATTAAAAATGTTGTAATTGTCACCTTGGTTACATGTTGCTAATGTTTTTGTTATTATTTATTTATTTGTTGATTTGTTGTTCATTCCTGAAGAAGGCAGGAGTTAATACTACCGAAGCGTCGGTATTAAAATAAATATACAGAAATAAAACTAAAAAAGGTTGTATCATTGAAATATGAGTTCTGAAAGATTTTTTAATAATTTGGAAATATTTTTGATTTTCAGCTGAATTTAGATACGAAGCCGTTGCTGTTATACACAAAGATTTAGAAATTAATAATTTGCAAGGACTCAAAGGATTAAAATCATGTCATACTGGAGTGGGCCGTAATGTGGGCTACAAAATTCCTTTGACTAAACTCAGGAAAATGGGACTTATTGGTGCTTTAAATGATACCGATATATCTCCACGTGAAAACGAATTAAGAGCTTTTTCGAATCTTTTCTCTAAGGCATGTATTGTTGGAAAATGGTCTGCTGATCCTACTATTAACAGAAAATTAAGTAAGTGTACGAAACTTGTGCAATGAGAATAAAATTAATACTTGAATGTTTTACAGAAAATAAATATTCCAATTTATGTCAACTCTGTGAAAATCCAGATGTATGCGATTATCCTGATAAATTTTCTGGATATGAAGGTGCGCTCAGATGTCTAGCTCATAATGGAGGTCAGATCGCTTGGACAAAAGTAATTTACGTACGGAAATTCTTTGGTGTAAGTTAAATATTTTTTTTTATCATTGTTCCCACAGACTCAGAAAGTTGTGACTATCATAGGAAGGACGAGTGAAATGTGTTGCTTTGATTTCACGAGCAATATCTTCGACTATTAATCATATCACGAGGTTATACGAGAGAATATAATGAATTTTTAACACATGCCGTGTGCTGCTAACCTAATTTTTGATATACATACTAGAATTTTATTTAATATATCGGAGTTTGAGTAATTGCTATTACTTATTTATATACTCAAAATTAACTGTCAATGTCGTAAATAAAGAAAACAAATCCCTTAGTAACTACTATAAATATAGTGATAATTTCTTTGTTTTTTTTATCATCGCTGTGATAGACATGTAACTAGGGAGAGTCTGAATTTAAGTCTCCGCGACGAAAATAAAATTCACCACAGTCCTTATTAGAGAGACCAGCCATTTTCTCAACATATCTGCTTGTCAAGGTCAACAAAGCCACATGACTGCTCGCGCCCTATTGTGTTTAACATTTCTTGTATACCTACACTCTACACCAAAAATTCTACTTACATCTATTTATTCTTTATACTTAGATTTTTTAATTTTAAATTCATTCTATGCAGAAATTTTGTCCTACTCTTCTAATTTTTCGAAATTTTTCCAATTCATTGTCGGAATTGACAGTATTTTTGAAGGGTATATGTAATATACATATTATTTTAAATATTTAACTATTAATATAATAAGAAATAATATAATGTATATACTTCCTAGAAAAAATCTTCAGTAATGTCTCTAGATTTTTGACATTGACATTTATCTGTCATTTACGAACATTTTAATTTTTTAATTGGTTTCCATGACATTATTTGGGCTGTGATATTTGTTACAAGATTATTATATACCTTATATTTATTTATCTCTAAATCTGTAAAAGATATATTAAAATATTTATATGTATCAGATAGAGAATTTACTCTTCTTTAATACTAGCAAGAACTAAAATTTTCAGAAAATAATATTTAGAAGATTTTTTTCAAGAATCTGGTACTTCCAGTTGTCCAATTGTTACCAATAATGTCCGATTGAGAAATACGTAGTTAAACAGATATTAAATATTATAGTTTTTGAGAAATCGTCCTCCCAACATCCCAACACACATATACACACATTTCGCATTTTAAAATTGACACATGTCTAATTTTTACAACTTATAATATAAATGAAATAATGATAATAGATGAAAATACCGGGTCTTAGTAATATGAAAAAAAAATTTAATTGTAATGTTCCTTTCTTCATAATTTAGCTCGCTGTTGGTACAACTCCGGCTTCACAAACCGACGAAGATCCCAGCCAATTCGCTTATTTATGCCCTGATGGCACCAAAATTCCAGTCACTGACACTCCTTGTCGTTGGGCAGCCCGTCCTTGGCAAGGCTTTATGGCCAACGCTGATATTGTCAAAACAGTCGATGAGCTCCGAACCAAACTTGAAAATCTTGATACAATTGGTGAAAATTCTCACGCTCCTTGGTTTGAATCCGTCTTAGTTTTAAACAACAAAACTGTTGTGAAACCAAACAAGCCAATAACTCCTCAAGATTATTTAGATAAAGCAAATTATACCGATGTCATTGAAAGGGAATATGGACCTCCGATAAAACATGTGAGAATGTGTGTCGTTTCTGATATTGCTTCAGAAAAGTGTAAAGTGTTAAGTAAGGCTGCATTTTCGAGAGATTTAAGACCAAGATATGATTGTATTCAGAAATCTAATGTATATGCTTGTTTGAAAGCCATCAAAGAGAATGCTGCCGATATTATGTCTTTAGATGCAAGTCAATTAGAAATAGCCAAATCAAATTATAACCTTAAACCAATTCTTACTGAAGAATATGGCAACATTAAGGGTGCTTATTCTGTTGCTGTTGTCAAAAAGAATTCAGGTTTCCAAAATTTGGAAGAATTACGCGGAAAAAAATCATGCCACCCTGAAATCCATAACATTGCTGGATACAACGCACCAATTTACGCGTTGATTAAACAAGGATTGATTAAAAAATCTGATTGTCCCCTTGCCAAAGCTTTATCCCAATTCTTTTCTGGAGGAAGCTGTCTACCTGGTGCAAAATTGCAAGAAAATAATATTCAAGGCGATGTATCCGATAAATTGTGTAGCCAGTGTGCAGGAAGCGAAGATAATAAGTCAGAACGAGCTAGCAAGAAATGTAATTCTGATAATACAGAAAGTTATTATGGATATAGTGGAGCTTTGAGATGTTTAGCAGAAGGACATGGTGATGTCGCATTCATTAAACATCTCACAGTGGAACAGAACACAGGTATGGTTTATTAAAATTAAATATTTAAAATTCATTCAGTACACACATACACTATTCTACTAGAAACACATATAATGATATCGTTACCATGCGACTGTCGTTAAGGTAGTTGTCACTCGAGTGTACCTATTGAAAAACTTGTTCTATGTTCAAAATAAAAATTAAGCTAATGCAGTTTATATTTGCAATACCTATATTTTCTAACATTATATTATATACACAGATTGCATCAAAATAGTTAAAAGCTAATATCAAACACTGTAACAGATTAATTTTCTTTATTTTTCCGTAGAAAAGTTTTTTTTTTTTAACTATACCACTCGCACTAACACATACTCAAGTGTCGTATTTCAATGTACAGTAAAAATTTTGAAAGATGTCCGATCAAGGTCATCTGTATCATAAACGAATTAATAAATAGGCATACATTTATCTCTCTATAAGAGTTTGCGATAAGGATGGATATAACACGCTTGTCTTTCAAAAATTCATATTGTTTCGACTAAGTTAGGACATTCCACATTAAAACGATGCTCGTTATTGATAATACTTTCGCTGTAACGTAAGTATATTTATTAATTCAGATACATTACCTTGATTCATAGCAGCACGAATAACGTTATTTTCTGTTAGAGTCACTGACACTGACATTGTGTCATTTATCTTACTTTTAACATATTTGGTTTTACATTTGCTTATAAATTTACCAGTTGACTTATTTTTGAATTTTGAATGCTTTTACTATAATATATATTTTTATAATAATAAAATAACAGTAGTATCTTGTGTACCCTCATAAAAACTAAGCAAACGACACTACTGCATTTGTCATAATGGTCGTAGCAAATATCTGATTTTATACAATTCGTAGACGACCTTGATCGGACATCTTTCAAAAATTTTACTGTACTCACACTACAGTATGAATGTTGGAGAATAACTGTGGCAATGTCGCACCTAAACATTTATTGGTATATTCGGGTATAAAAGTAATAAGATATTTTGAGATATAATACTAATTCTAAGCTACAAATGGAAACTGCAAAACAAATTAATATATTCCTTTCTTAAAATTACCAATTTAAAAAATATTTCCTTCGAATGTACGTCTGAAATTCCTTTAACCAAAGATCACCTCTTATTCGCTAATACCAAGCGGGTGTTAACTGATACTCCAACTGGAACGCTTGTACATGGTTGTCAAGTATAATTCAATCTATATATCGTATCTTCAGATTATAATTTTCTAGAGGCAATAAAATTAAATCTGGGTGGTAAATAATTTTCAATTTTTTTCGTAAAATCTGTTAATTAGTTTTCTATAACATACTAGTTTTTCGATTAAATGTCGGTATGGATATAAAAGTTATAATTTAAAAAGTTGTGTTTATTTAGCCATTTCCTATTCTTCACGTGTTAAAAAGGCCAAATTTAATTGCAAATATCTCAGGTACCGCGTGGTCAATTGAGATGTACTTAAAATTTCAATTATTTCTGGGTAAAATGGTTTCACGATATAACTACCTTAAGAATTTGGTTGAACGACGTTAATAACAACAAATACCAAAAACCTATTCTACTAATTACATCGTTATAAATTATCGTTATTATGATTATAACGATACTGACTTAACTTCATGTTTATTTTGACAGAATAAATTAACATTTGTTTACCAATTTAAATGTGATACATATTACTAACAATATACAAAAACTGAATAATTATAGTAACAAACAAATTGACTTACAATATCTGCATCTTTATCAATTTCAGGTTGTTATTGTACTATTCTTAATTGTTTCCACCACTAACAATGAACGATACAATATTATTTACACTTAACACACACTAAAAACACTATTATTAATAATAGAAATAGTTAATAACATATAGATATATTGCAAATGTTCTCTACACGGACACAGATACCGATAAACTAAAATTAAACACGATTCTATGCTGCAATAATCGAACGGACCTGTTAGACCGAAAAGTGCCGCCTAGTGCAAACTTATTCAATGAATTTCATTTGAAAGAAATCATGTGATTTTTTGTTATTGCAGTGTTAATATCAAATTGTGTGTTCGATTTTTCAAATTATGAGCCGGAGCCGGTTTTGAAGTATCTATATGAACTTCTCCAACTGTCTTTTTCTTAAAATAACATAGAGTTAACAGTCTATGTTCGAAATAAATTATTAAAGTGTGAAAAGATAATGTCAGCCACCTGGATTTGAATCACGGCCCATTACTTTAATTTAATTAAATTAGTCAACAAATATAAAAATATAATTGAGTCCAAGAAAATAGATTCCGTCTCTTGGAAAGAAAAATGTCAATCTGGAATCAATTAGAAATTATTTTAGTTTTAGTTGTGGCCAGTATCCACGATAATATACACTCTGCTGCATAAAATCGTATAGCTATCAACAACTGCCATATCGAAGATACAGCGTGTTTCGTAATTCAGAAAAACAAATATAGACAAATAAGTGTGATTTTTCAAATTATGCTTTCTTTAAACTTACCTAATAGATAAGAACAATATTTGGTCTTTAATTTTATCTAACAAAGAACTGTATTTTTTGACATTCGAAACCTCAAAAAATTCAGAATCATCCCATTTTTAAAATTATTATATCTTTCTCGTACTGTATACTGTTTTCGAAAATTGATATTATCAAAAAAGAAATCCAATACTTCATTATCACTATTATAATAATTATTAATATTAACAAACAGCTTATATCATCAAAACAACAAACGTTCCATCCCATATGTTCCGTTTCTCTTCACTTCGTGTTTCCATTCGTGTGCACTCGGTGCGCTATTCTTTGGACAAAACTCTTAACTTGTAATTTGACTGACTGTTAGTTATCTTGCCGTTAACGAAAATTTATCTTACTGGTAACTTTTAACCATAAATGGAACAACGCAAACTGAAGTTATCAATAGAATAAATTTTAACTGAACGGAGCAACCGGCCCTTAGTCTTATAGTTTTTGAGGAATCGTCCTTCCAACATGCACACACACACACACACACACACACACATACAGACATCATCGTAAAAATGCTAAAATCGTATTGTAGGGCCCTTAAAACGTAGATATGCAATTTTTAGCATGAATCCAATACCTCTATTAGTGAGAGGTAAAAAGTTATTTTGAGTGGCCCGTTTTTCAGTGTCACCCTGTATGTTATTTTTGTCTATTTATTTTATTGTAAAAGGTCCATTAACTAAATGAATAAAACCAAATTTAAATTCTAAATTTTAGTGCCTCAACAAATATTCGTATGAAGCATAATTAATGTGTGTATTTATATTTTGTGTACAGATGGCCACAACAAAAATGAATGGGCTAAAGACCTCCACTCATCTGATTTTGAACTTTTGTGTCCTAAAGGCGGCCGAAAACCAATCAACAAATTTGAAGAATGTAATTTGGCTAAAATTCCAGCAAATATGGTGAGATATTTTTTCTTAAAAATTAAATGATTTATTTGAATTGTTCATTTGTTATTTACTTAGGTGGTAACTAACAGTGCAAAAACTGATGGAGATATCGACGAAATCCGCCATTTGTTAGTATCAACAAGTGACTTGTTTTCAAAACGCCCTGATTTATTCAGACTTTTTGGAACTTTCAATGGACATCAAGATGTGTTATTTAAGGTAATTTTTCAATTTAAATGTTAAATAAAAATATAACATTGTTTATTTATTAGGATGCAACAACTGGATTAGTATCTTTCGACCAAGAAGCTCAAGAAAACTATAGCAAAATTTTGAAAGATACAAATTGTCTTGAATAAATATATTTCCTAACAATTGACGACTGCTGTATTGCATATGTTTTATGTCATCTATGATGTATAATCTGTATATTTACTATGTAACGTGTTATTGACAAATAAATTAGCAATATAGAATATTGAGTTATATTATTCAAATAAAATACAAAATAATAATAACAATAATAATAGTTTTATTTTCATGAATACATATACAGTAAAAAAATAAAGATGTCCGATCAAAGTCATCTGTATCATGAACGAATTAACAAATTGGCATACATATATCTCTCTCATTTGCACAGACTACAAGCGTATGGAATAAGAAAGAATATAAAACGGTTGTCTTTCAAAAATTCATATTGTTTCGACTAAGTTAAAACTTCTCATTTTAAAACGATGCTCGTTGCTGACAATACCTTCGCTGTAACGTTAGTGTACTTATTAATTCAGATGTATTACCTTAATTCATAGCCGTACGAATAACGTTATTTGCTGTCAGTGTCTGTGTTTTTGAAAATAATAATTAATTATGGAGTTTATTTTTACCTTCCGTCATCATTAGGTAAGGAAGGCATGCCTTTGGTCAAAAAATTCAATGATGAGTTTTTAGTGAATAAACACGTTCCAGGGTCCATATAATACGATTTTACTATTTATACGATGATGTATGTATGTATATGTATGTATGTACAGTAAAATTTTTGAAAGATGTCCGATCAAGGTAATCTTCGAATTGCATGAATTCAGATTTTTGCTCCGCCCATTCTGACAAATTCAGTAGTGTCGTTTGCTTAGTTTTTATGAGGGTAATAAGATACTACTGTTATTTTATTATTATAAAAATATGTTACAATAAAAGCATTCAAAATTCAAAAATAAATCAACTGGTAAGTTTATTAGCAAATGTAAAACCAGATATGTAAAAAATAAGATACTGACACAATGCCAGTGTCAGTGATACTGGCAGAAAATAACGTTATTCGTACGGCTATGAATCAAGGAAATGTATCTGAATTAATATATAAACTTACGTTACAGCGAAAGAATTATTAACAACGAGAATCGTTTTAAAGTGGAATGTCCTAACTTAGTCGAAACAATATGAATTTTTGAAAGAGAAACGTGTTATGACTGCAAAGGAGAGAGATAAATATATGCCAATTTGTTAATTCGTTCATGATACAAATAACCTTGATCGGACATCTTTCAAAAATTGTATGTGTGTGTGTGTGTGTGAATGAAAATTTCTGATCGCATAACTTCAATACCGTGATTCGAAAAATTATATTTTTTTCGTATTCCTCAAGTTTACATCAAGAAGAATAAGTGATTAGATTTAGGTTATAATTGGTGAACCGGAAGTAGCCTCATTTGAAGATTTAACAGTTAAATATGATTTATTGACATTTAACATTATTATAACTTGAAGAATATATTATTCTCTATACGATTTGATTGCATTTTATACTTCATATTCAATAGATATACTCGTAGAGTTAAAGAATTTTAAAGAAATTAAATTTTATAAATCTGCCAGCTATGCTAAACATGGACACTACTAATATATTATTATAATTCAAATTGACAGATGTCAGTATAAATAAAAGAATAAAGAAGACTTGAGAGAAAAGGAATTGAATGAGAACGACATGCAAAAATAGCGACCCCTAACGAATGGGAAAAGCTAAAGAAGAAGAAGATGTCAGTGTCAAGTGCAATTTGAATAGTTTGTTTATGAAATAATTTTACTGGAAATTTGCAAGAAAAATTATGTATGGAATTTATACATTATATACAGGATTGACGGAAGGTATTGTGCTGGCCACATCAGATTTTTGTTTGAAAGTAAATTCAATTAAAAGCCTTGCCTCCTTAATATCTAATAAATTATTATTTATTATCATACTATCACAGATCTATACATGAATATCAAAAATAATTTTAACTATTTCCTTCAGTGAAAATATACGGATTTTCTTCGGTGGGGCAGAAGAATTTATTAGATAATGATAATAAATGCGTAGATTTACGTCCTCTTCTCTCCAACATATTATTCCATAAACCAGTAGCAGCTGAAATATATTTTCATTTGTTTATATAGGTATTATTTTTAAAAATGCATTACTTACCTTTAGCATTCATCTTTTGACTTAAATGAAAACAGTCTTGCGACATATAAGAAAAATCTGTTGCACTTTTTGATATATTTGGTATTTCAACATCCAACAGGAATGGTTGAAAAATAAGAGTGAAGTCATTTCCATGAAATTCTGGCATATTAGCTATTTCTTCATCTAATTTTTGCCAAGCCGTCATTACATTATAATATTCGTCTCGATTATTTTTGTATTGATCAGCAAAAAAGCAATAGCATTCGATTCTATGCGCGGCTTCACATATGTCTGGCACTTTTTTCAACTCTATTATTGCTTTTAGATCTGGAAATAATTATTTAAATTAATACGTGACTTATGATTATGATCAAAACAGTAAGTCTAAATCTGTAAAAATACTGACAAAAACACATATTTTTGTTGATTAATAAAAAATTATATATAAGAGTGGCAGTTTTCGTTGCGATTTTGTTTTCTATATACCTACAGATTTAAGACTTTTGACCATAATACGACCATTAGGGCCAATCTTTCCATCTACGGTTAAAATTTTAACTGCTAGTTAAATAAACAAAACTGAAACGAAATGTACTGTTTAAATATTTGTAAACTAGTCTTAGGCGCTCACAAATAATGATATTTGAAATTATGGTAGCGCTTCCGGTTTAACTGGAAATAATAATAATAGTAATAATAATAATAAACACGTTTATTGGCGAATATTCAGCAATAGTTGTTCTTCCATATTAACCATATTACATTAAAATAAAATTTGTATATTCAGGGTGTTATATTTTAATGGACCCAGCAAATATCTCGCTTACTTATTAAGTTAGTAATTTCTTTCATATAACATGATTTATACAGCAACATGTAAGCTACTTGATGACGGATGTACATTCATGACACCACTTCCGGTTTATTAGTAATTAATATCAGCTTTGAAATTTCAAATGGAACATACTATATTTTTTTACAAATTTGAAAAGTACATCAAATTTACTTTACAATCATGTAAAATAATCCATATTTTACATTATCATAAAATAAAATAGCGGGCACTTTTTCATACACCTAGTCGAAAAGAGAATAGTGAGCTTGAATATGGCTTGAAATAAAACAATTAATAAGATTTTAACACATTAAACGACCTGAAGAATAAAATTGAAGCGGCAATTGAATCTTTATCTGCAGACCAAATAGAAAGGGCTACTTATTCTGTTTCAAAACGTTGTGAAAAATGTATTAAAAAGGCTGGGAGTCATTTTGAATATTTTTTGTTGTAAAATCATTTTGTTGTTATTAAGTGTTCCTTATTCTTATTTTCTGTATTATTATGACAAAAAAATATTTCGTTTAATAATAATAGTTACAATTGTTTTATTTCAAGCCACAGTCATGGCTCACTATTAATTTTCTTTTCGACTAGGTGTATAAAAAAGTGCCCGACATTTTACTTTTTAATAATGTAACATATGGATTATTTTACATGAGTGTAAAGCAAATTTGATGTACTTTTCAAATTTGTAAAAAATATAGTATGTTCTATTTGAAATTTCAAAGTTGATATTAATTACTAATAAACCGGAAGTGGTATCATGGAATTGACATCCTACATAAAAGTGTTGTTTCATGTTATTTATGTAAACAAATGTCAAACATGTTTTAATTATAGTCATTTAGAAGCATCGCGCTGTTGGAAACATTTGAACTTGTTGTCAAGGTGAGTTGACTATATGCGGTAATTACTACTTATTAATTTACCAAAACATTGCACGTGAACTTGAAGCGATAAGATGTACAAACTTACGGGGAGGCGGTGCAAGGTTAACAATCGTCCTAGGTAAATTATCTCTCAATAGACGAAGGACAGTAATTAAATCTTTTCTGTGGTCCTCTAAAACTGCAGTCATATTTTTTTTGAAGCAAATGTCCAGGCAGAAATCATTTGCGCCAAACATTACTGTAATCAACTAAAATAAAATATAAAGTATTTAAATATGTATTTTAGAAAGATATATTTCAGTACGATGTTGCGGTTTTGGAAAAAAAAATTGTTAATTGATTAATTATACAGGGTGTTTCAGGACTAGTGTAACAAACTTAAACAGTTTATTCCTGAGGTCATTTTGAGCCAAAAATGTCATATGAACATAGGTCCTATTCCTTCTAGTTACCAAAATACAAGACGTTGAAGTTCTATAAATAACACGAAATTTTCTAATTTTTGTAATCATGGTACTTTCGGAAAACAAGAGTTATTATTGAAAAGTCATACCTTATTTGTATTAATTAATTTTATTTATTAATATTAACGAATACGATTTGGACAACAAAACATAGGATTCAAAATTTATATCAAATACATTAAATTATGTGCATTTATTAATATTACAATGAATTTTACACTCTAAAACGTTATATTTCAAACTTTGAACACATTTTTGGTATCACTGGTTCACACTAAAACCATTTTTTACTATTTTTATTAACTTTTGAATTAAAACTACAGTTTAATGTCAAAATTTTACTTTAAACAACTTGTAATGAAAATTGTAAAAAATTCCGACATTGTTGGACATTTCACCAAGACGTACTTTCTATTTAAAATTTCCTTAACTCAATAATAACTCTTGTTTTCCGAAAGTACCTTGATTACAAAAAATAGAAAATTTTGTGTTATTTATAGAACTTCAACCTCTTGTATTTTGGTAACTAGAAGGAATAGGACCTATGTTCATATGACATTTTTGGCTCAAAATGACCTCAGGAATAAGCTGTTAAAGTTTGTTACACTAGTCCTGAAACACCTTGTATATTTTGAAAAAAATATTTCCAAAAATGAGCTTCCGCAGGAACCTGGATATGCCTTTGAGAACATACCTTCCAATCTTTCTTCATATTGACTCTTTTATCCATAGTAATTCTTTTGATTAAAATTTTAGCCATGTAAGGTATTTCACTAGAAATTGCAGCACCTTCTGCAGGGTTGAATTGAGACATTCTTTGATCAGTGAATGAGTCTCCTAATGAATAACCAAAAAGTTTTGGATTAAACTCTTTTAAAATATTTGGAAGAGTCATATATTGTCGCCATGTGCCCTGTCCTCCTAAAATAGCAAATACATTTTGAAAAAAAAACACTTTTACGCTTCACAATAGCTTTGAATGTCCGTAATGTGACTTGTCAAAAATATTATTTGGTGTTTTTTTATCAGTTATGTTGAGAGCGTTTCTCGCTAACAATTTTAATTTCACAGATGAAAATTCAGTGTTGACTGACAGCAGTTTGAAATTATCATTCATCTGTCAGCTTTTAAAGCAGTCATATCACCTCTAGAAAACGAAAAGCACTAAAAACAATGCGTTTATAGATCTTTTTAACAATGTATTTTCAGTGCGTTTATAGACTAATAAAGACACCGAAATAGAAAAATATTTAATAGCTATTTATTATACAAGTGTGGAATGTAATATATTACTCACGAAAATTAAATTATCGACTCGCGAAAAATTTCTGCTCGTCGATAAAATATAATTTTATCGTCTTGTATAAAAACCATGTTTTATTGTTTTTTTTTTACTAACCTATAGACCAGGATAATCCGCGGTTTTCCATAAAGACTTGAGCGATATTAGTTGCAGCAAGACCGAAACCAGCGGTAAGGCTATCACCTAAAGCCCCGATCACGTCAATGTCACCAGGTCGCACCTGGTGAACCGATTTTGGGCGTTTCTCACTCCTGAAGCCAGTTACATTGCAAGGGAACGGTACTGAAGGCGGCATTTCATCTTGTATCAACTGAAATATTATGTTTCATTTTATAGAATACGGTTTCTTCACTATTTTGAGTATTTTGTTCTCAAGGTGTTCGTAAACTCAATTTCGATGAACAAAATTGTATGTATCCAATTTCCAAATAAATCTAAAGATAATTTGCCAACATTGGGATTTCGAAAACCGAAAGAAATACAAACTCGATTAAATTAGATCAGTGATTCTTAATCTTATTGGGCTCACAGCCCCCTACCGAAAATATATTTTTTCAATGTCCCTCCCACTCCTACGGTAAGAAAATAACTCTAGTGTTACAAGTTTCTAGAACGATACGAGATGATTACATTGGTTTGAAAATGTCATGAGAAGAAATGAATATATTGGAAGAAGAATGAATAGTTTAGTAATAGAAGGTTGAAGAAACAGAGGAAGACTAAAGATAAGATAGAAGGACTGTACTGCGGAAGACTTGAGAGAAAAGAAACTGAATGAGAACGACCCGCGAAACAGAAATTAGTGGAAGAAGAAAATAAAAAATAGCGACTCTTAACGAATGGGAAAAGCTAAAAAAGAAGAAGAATAAGAAGATGTCAGTGTCAAGAGCAATTTGCATAGTTTGTTTAAAAAATAATTTTACTGGAAATTTAGAATCTCTTGCAAGAAAATTTATGTATGGAATTTATACATAATACACAGGATTGACGGAAGGTATTGTGCTAGCCACAACAAATTTTATATTATTATTATTATCTAGATACAGTTTGATGGGATACTGTTTATTTTCTGGTATTAATAATCATTGTTGTGAATAATTATTATTATTATATTATAAATAACTACATTATAGATACCCTCTGTAATTGGGATTTTTATTCTGTTGAGTGGTAACAAATAAATAGATATGAGTCAATCAGATATGAAATATATTTTGAAATAAAAATTTATAACATTGTGATAGTCGTAGTCGCCCAAAAAATATTGTGTGCACCTCGACTAAAAAATTCTTTTGCAACCTTGATGCACAAGTAACTATCTAAAACCAGAAAAGAAGAAAACAAATGTCATGGCTATTGCTACAAACAAACAAAAATTTTGAATTTTTTATTTAAATTGAGAAGGAACTAGAAACATAATGAAAAATATTATTATATTTTTATTATATTATATTTGTTATTTATATTATACAGTATTATTTAAAATTCCAGATATATTGTTCTTGGTTTTATACAGGGTGTTATATTTTAATGGACCCAGCAAATACTCGCTTATTTATTAAGTTAGTAAATTCTTTCATATAACATGATTTATACAGCAACATGTAAGCTACTTGATGACGGATGTACATGATACCACTCCCGGTTTATTAGTAATTAATATCAACTTTGAAATTTCAAATTGAACATACTATATTTTTTTACAAATTTGAAAAGTACATCAAATTTGATTTACAATCATGTAGAATAATCCATATGTTACATTATTAAAAAGTAAAATGGCGGGCACTTTTTTATACACCTAGTCGAAAAGAGAATAATGAGCCATGACTATGGCTTGAAATAAAACAATTATAACACGGTAAATAAACGACCTGAAGAATAAAATTGAAGCGGCAATTGAATCTTTATCTGCAGACCAAATAGAAAGGGCTACTTATTCTGTTTCAAAACGTTGTGAAAAATGTATTGAAGAGGCTGGGAGTTATTTTGAATATTTGTTGCAAAATCATTTTGTTGTTATTAAGTGTTCCTTATTCTTATTTTCTGTATTATTATAAAAAAAAAAAATTGTTTATGAATAATAGTTACAATTGTTTTAGTTCATTGTTTTATTTCAAGCCACAATCATGGCTCACTATTCTCTTTTCGACTAGGTGTATAAAAAAGTGCCCGCCATTTTACTTTTTAATAATGTAACATATGGATTATTTTACATGATTGTAATGCAAATTTGATGTACTTTTCAAATTTGTAAAAAAATATAGTATTTCCATTTGAAATTTCAAATTTATACATAATACACAGGATTGACGGAAGATATTGTACTGGCCACAAATGATTTATTTATTTATTTGTTGCTCAAATTTATTACAAATTATTTTTAATAAAATTTATTTCATAACCCCTTCTATAAATACATAATTTAAAAAAAATATACATAAATTCACAAAAACTCCTTTTATTTACATATTTTACGAGACAATAAAATTAAGTAGTAATTTTTAACATGCAATAATAAGAAATAAATCTTTATATAAACAAATAAATATTCTTCCGCTTTTATCATCTATATTTTTATACTTATATTATTAAGCAGTTAAAAAATTTCATGCAATAAAACAATAATATTTTTTTTATTGAATTATGTCATTTTGTATATTTTACTGTTCTTAACTTTGAATTGCCTACTTCAGATTCAAGGTAAACACACGCAGACAATAATAAATTGCGGAAGACACAATATACGCAAGATAAATGTTTAAATAAAAATCAAAGTTCATTATAATAATACATTGATATTCTGTGTAGGTTTTACGTATTGTTCGATTAATATTTATAAAAATTACTGGTTTGTTATATCTAATTAATATTGTTAAATATGATTGGTGGATCATTTCCTTAACTTTTATGTGACGAACATTAGTTTAAATTTTTCATAAATATGTATTTTTTCTGACTTGACCTCTGGCGAAGATAAACTAGTTACCAGTTTTTTTTGTCAAGGATAAAAACAAAAGTGTGTGTACTAATTACAATAAAAAATAGAAAGTAACAAAAAATATTTTTCTGTAATAGCATTTTATTATATGCACGCCATTAACACTAATAGGTGTGCATTTAAAATAAAATTAAGATTTTAGTTTTAATAATGAATACTTACGTTCATTTGTTTTGCGACGCGTAAATTCGCTTTATTTTGAGAAGTTCTTCCTAAAAAAGCCATTAACCCTTCACGACTCACTTTATATGCAGGGTAAAATTGTTCGAAAACAGCTTGGGGTTGAAAACTCATCTGACATTTTATATATGAAATTGGTAATAGAGTAGTACATAATAATGTACATAATGTTTTCACTTTCATTTTACTTTTTCTGCAAGAAATACGAAAATGATTAATATCAGTTTATTAAATCTAAAAATATTTGAATAAATTGTTACCCAAGTGAAGAAAATTAATGATGATTAAATGATTGATTAAAAATATTATACTTTACTTCTAAATAAACACTTTCTTATTATAATTTTACATTGTATCATAACATAATATTCGAAACTTTTAAACTAGTAAAACGTTGAGAAAAATAAATTGAATATAAAGTTTGTAGATATTATACAGGGTGGTGGGTATTAGGGAAAAACAGACAATTTTGTTTTATGCAACTTCCTGTTCTGATGTTTATTTTACGGCAAAAACTGTATGAAGTATAAAGTTGTTCAGAATTAAAAGTTACATACAAAATTGTTGTTACATTTTTACCTCTCGCTAAGAGAGGTATTGAATTCATATATATTTTTTAAATATTTTAAGGTCCCTAGAATCCAATTATAACATTTTACGATGATGTTCGTGTGTGTGAATGTATGTTAGAACACTTACATGTTTAACTACTGATTCCTCAATCTAACATTAATGGGAAGAGCTGCCAAGGTTTTGGTAACAATTGGACAACCAGAAGTGGTAGTTTCTTTAAAAAAATCTTCTAAATATTATATTTTAAAAATTTATGTTATTACAAATAATAAGGAATTTTTAATTCTCAATATGATACATTTATAGTATATTATTCAATGAGCATGTAATGTATGCTATTACTCATGAGAATGAAGATGTAAATCATTCGAGTGAGTAATAGCCATTATATGCGAATAGAATACTATACTATTATAAAATCAGAAATAGCCTAACAAATTTTAGAAAATTGTTTGTTCACAAACATAAACATAGTTAGCGTTGATTACTGGGTATTTGTTTTAACAAAACTATGAAGTGATTTGACATTTAGCAGAAAATTTTAAACCGACTATTCAGCTACATTTTAAGCTTAAGAAGAAAATAAAACTATAAAAAACGAGAAACCTAGTATACTTTTGGCTTTTTATGTGGAAATAAATACTTATTAAAAGCAATTTGTTTCTACTTTTTGTAAGGTAAGATTTGAATTTGACATATCGATTGAATAATATTATTACGAAGGTCATTAATTGATAAAAAACGGTTGAATTATGGGTATATTATTTGACGTGGATAAATATAGTTATTATATCTTCTATAGATTTAGAGATATAATATATAATAATATAGAATAATCTGTTGTAATAAATCTCGCTGTCCAAACAACTCCATGGAAACCAGTTGGGATATTTTAATGTTTATAATTGACATACAATTTCTTATTGTATTATTAATTAAATATTTAAAATTATAGGTATATTAATATTACATATATCGAAATAAAGCTAATACCGTCAATGAATATAAAGAATTTTGAACATATTAGAAGAGTAGGACAAAATTCCTCATAGAACGAAAGAATAGATACAATTTGAATTATTTGTATGTACAAGAAATATTAAATTCGTTAATAATGTAACATAAAATGGAAATGGCGAGAGGTATTGTGCTGAACACAACAGATTTTTATTATGGCTTTAGTTTCTTAATTTTAAAAAGAAATTTCAAAAGTTCAGTTAATTAGTAGAAATAGTGACATTGTAGAAAACAATATTTTTTTTATTTTTTATAAAAAATAAATTTAATAATCAGTGTTTATTCTCAATAAGTCAGATTGATTTGCTACGTTTATTAATAATTGTTGAAAACCTGAAAAAAAATCACGACTATTGGTACTAACTAACAAAAAATTTAAAATTTCTTTTTAAAAATAAGAAGAAACTAGACCAATAATAAAAAATGTAAAAACATTTAAATGTTATTTTTAATTTTGTTCTACGATTTTTGCGTAAAATGAATATAAGAATAAAAAAAAATCCCATGTTAAATCGCTATGTTCACCCCCTAATCACCACCACTTTGTATAAAAGTGCCAAAATACAAATTATAAATAAATGTTATATTTAAATTATTTATATTTCAATAAATAAATAAAATTTTAATACATTTATTCACTATAAATTGTAAAATACCTTTCAGAACTCAAAATAAAATATTTTTTTAGTTTAAAGTCTATTTATTTTAATTCAAACCAACTTTAAATTTATACTTAATGTATTCTTATTAAATGTGTAATAGTACAAGATAGAAAATTAAAAATAAAATATTTATCCAGTATTGTACTTTTTAAAACATTGCTTTTTATAAATACGAGTGTATAGAATTTTTTTTACTTACTTTTTTCGCCCATCAGCAGCATTTGCTTACATATGTATACACAATTCACTTCACAATGGAATTATTCACTATCAGAGGCTCGCACTTGTGGTTAAATATGTACTGCCGTGTCCCTGTTGTCGGCAAAAGAATACTCAATATTTTTTATGAATGGGTTTCCCGGATGGATACGCAAAGGTTGATAAAATACCTGATTGCCTTCAGTAAAGTAGAATTGAAATAATTTTTTTAGTTTATTTCTGGATACATTTTGTATTTGTGTATACTTTTTTACATTTAAATTTATTGGTTTTGAATATAAAGTATGTAATAATTAATATTGTTTTCTGTGAAATTTGCATATAAATAGATATGTTTGTGATTTAAACAAAATGGATTTTTTTTATTTGAAAATCATATTTCGTTGTAACAAATCTGCTGTGACCACCACAATACCTCCCGCTACCCTTGGTAAGGGAGGTATAGGGATCGTGCTAAAAATCGCATATCGAGATTTTGGTAAATGACCACGTTTTAAGGTTCCTACAATCCATTTTTAACATTCACGTTCTAACTCAAATACTATCATTAAGAAAGTTTTGAAACCATGTATTTCTACCTTTTTCTAATATAGAAAGAACTGATTAGATTTTGGTGGCAATCGGATAACCGGAAACGGCAGTTTACTTGAAGCTCAAGATAGTTTTTCTTCAAAAAATACCTTTAAATGTAATTTTTTCTCAATTTGTTATTATAAAAATTACAGATTATTCCATTTTATACAAGTTTGCTTTAATACTTTTTCTATATATTTTATGGATAAATTTATAAAGTAATATAAATATTATATCTCGGAGCTTATGTTTTAAACACATCTCCGTGGTTACATAGTTCAGCTCAAATGTATGTAACTGACAGATAAATGTCAGTCAAAAAAATTATCATTTCAAATTAATAATAGTAACGTTTTAAAAGGAAAATTGTAAATAGAACAATAGTTTTATGAAAAGGAACTTAAAATACATAATTTCTAGCATTAGTAAATATGCAGGTATGTATTTAAATAAAGAAATAAATAAATATATTATCACGGCATATTATCTATTGCTAGGAATGCTAATCTGATTTATACACACATTTCGGTAATGCTGATGACATATTTGTATTGTGCGGGCGTTTATCACAAGAGTTAATTGTATGCCATTTAAAATTCGAATTATTTGGCGTTGATCGGGATCGAATCGGATTCCCCAGATTCGCGACCAGACATCAGGCATGCGGCAACGAGACCCCATAGATAAATGGCGGGAGGTACATGAGATTTTAGTTAAACCATAATGTAGTCAAATGAGCTAGAAATGAGAAATAATTATTATATACAGTATTGAATAAAAATTCTCTGCTTATGAAAATAGCGTGATATATACACTACAGATTATCAAAGTACATAAAAAATAGAATAATTTTGTAAAATTGTGATTGATATACCGTCATTTTACCGTTATTTTACCGCTATTGTTCCGCTAATGTATGTCAAGCCTAAAAGTGTCTTCGGTAATACAATTTCCACAACAGCTATTATTTTTGTGACGTTGATAACTTTTAGTCTAGAATGCACTGAATATTTTTACCTTCCGCTACCATAGGTATCGGAGGTATACGAATCATGCTAAAAATTGCATATCACGATTGTTTGGTAAATAAACCCGTTTCACGCTCTCTGTTTCTATAATTCGATTTTACAAATTTTTTTGACTGTCGACCTTCAAGACTTTTGCGAATTGTTATCGATTCCCTTCATTTAACTATTGCGTAATTATAATAGGACAAGCAAAAAATATAATAATAATTAAATAAATACAATGTATAAGATAGTACAAATAAGATATTTTTTTCGTTGACTTCCAATCGACCCTCGGGCTCGAATGACTTCTAGCAATGTCATATCGGCCTTTGGGATATCTACTACCTTGGAGACCCCTAGCATAAACTCTGTGTGCGCTTTGATTTTTTTTATAGGGCGCGAGCAGTCATGTGACTTTGTTGGCCTTGACAAGCAGATATAGGGACCCGTGCCAAAAAATTTCGTTTCCGTTCTTAATGTTCCCACCTAAATATTTTCCTATTTGTTTTCGTTCACAATAGTTAAATCCCGGTTATAACTATTAATGAGTAACAATTGATGAAAATATAGAAATACAAGTTTTTTTTTATTAAATATGAAAATAAAACATACATATAAAGGAAAGATAATACATATATAAAATTAAGAAGAAAAGCTTATGCTATGGACTGATTTTTTTACAATAAAGAATAAAACATTAATTACATTATATTTCACCTAACTAATAGTACGTTTATGTTAGTTCTCTTATATACTTAACATAACTTATAAGACGATTGCCGACAGTGTGTGCAAATGAAAATTATCGCAGTCAGTGTTCAATAGATGAAACTACGACTATACCGTCTAACCTAACATGTACAGGGTTAGCTACGGGAGAGTTACTTTGAAAGTCTGCTTGTTTGCAACTCAAATATCTGAAAATTCATTAATATTTGCGTGTAAAATATTTGCTGTAAATAAAATTAAATATTAAATAAAATAACGGTTAAAACCGGTAACCGATATTAATTATTTTGTTTTCAATCATGAACGAAAAAATATATTTCGTTTTCGTTTCCGTTTTTAGTCCCTGATAAATCATAAAAAGACCCAAGGGCGTTAAGTAAATAAATAATGTGTACATCACCTTAGCAACAGAATTAGACTAAATACAAATCATATTAGTAATGTCAATTTTGACAATATTTTTTATTTTATTGTATAAAAATGTTACAATATGTCCGATCGTGCAAAAATATAATAACAATAAGCATCACGGACGTTAAGTGCATTTATACCGCTTTTGCTCAACTACGTCTCGGTATCCCAGACATTATCCTTAATACTTAAATAATTATTTTATGTTTACAATTTACTATTAGATTTGGTAAAAATATATGGATTCTTCTCTGAAGGACATAAAAATCTTTCAAATAATCTGGAATTTGTTGTTGTTTTATTCCCTGTTTTTTCTAACATATTATTCCATAATGAATTTGCCGCTAAAAGAAAAACAAAAAAATAATAAATTAAAAGGTATATTCATAATATTAATACCTTCTGCACCAAGTTTTTGGCTTGCATGGTGGCAATCTGGTGCCAAATACGAATGTTCTATTTTCTTATCAGGTCTTCTAGGTATCCTGAAATCCATCGTCAATGGTTGGAATACAATAGCAAAATCTTTCGTGTTGAATTCGTCCATATTTGCAATATTCTCTTCCAATTGACGCCATTTTTTCATTATATCAGCGTATCTTTCTGTCTGGTTTGAAAATTTTTGTTGCATTATGCAAAAACATTCCACTACATTAACAAATTGGCAGTAGACTGGTTTGAGTGATTTTAATAATTTTACTCGGGTAGCATCTATAAGAGATTTCCTCAGAATATATAAAAGATTTAAACAGGAATGGAAATTATTTTCTTGGATCATGTTAGTAAAATGTTTTATATTCTACAACAGTAGCAACTTGTGTTGTTTGAATAAATACATAAATTATGCGTAATAATTTTAACCTGTAAGAGATGTACCTAATCTTTTGAAGGTTACAAGTGCAAGGTGAATTTTACATTTATAACCTATTTTTACCTCCCGCTACCTTTGGTAAGGGAGGTATAGGGATCGTGCTAAAAATCGCATATCGAGATTTTGGTAAATGACCACATGTTAAGGTCCATATAATTCAATTTTAACATTTTCACGATGATGTCTGTGGGTGTGTATGTGTGTGTTGTGTGTGTGTGTGTATTTAATATCTAACTACGTATTTCTCAATCGGACATTACTAGGAAGAGCTGAAAAGGTTTTCTAAATATGTTTTGAATTCTTTATCTATACATATAAATATTTTATTATATCTTTTATAGATTTAGAGACAAAGAAATATAAGTTATTTAATAATATATTGTAATAAATCTCACATCCCAAATACTGTCATGGAAACCAATTGAAAAATTAAAGTGTTTGTAACTGATAAATATCAGTGTCAAAATTTTAGAGACATTCCTGAAGATTTGTCTGAGAAGTACATACATATTATTTCTTATTGTATTAATATATAGGTATATTACATGTACCCTTCAGAAATAATGTCAATCCCGACAATGAATTGGAAACATCTCGAAAAATTAGAAGAATAGGACAAAATTTCTTCATAGAATGATTTTAAAATTATAAAATCTAAATATAAAGAATAGAAATAAGTAGAATTTTTGGTGTAGAGTGTAAGTATACAAGAAATGTTAAATACAATAGGGCACGAGCAGTCATGCGACCTTGTTGGCCTTGACAAGCAGATTTGGAGGCCCGTATCAGAATAATAGCTAGTAATTACGTACATAGCTGTCAAACATCATAATTTTTCATTCTAAATTTAGTGATTTTCCAATCACATGTGGTTTATTTTCCTCGATAAGTAAATTCCATAATCCTTGTGAAAAAATTAATTACGTGAATTTAGAAAATCTTGAATTTGGCATGAAAAATTCTGACATTTAATATCTATGTATATAATTACTAATTATCATTCTGAAACGGGCTCCCATATCTGCTTGCCAAGGCCAACAATGTCACATGACTGCTCGCGCCCTGTACTTATGTAACCAGAAACGGAATAGGCGAGAGGTATTGTGCTGGCCACAACAATTTTTTACCTTCCGTCACCTTTAGGTAAGGAAGGTATTGTCTTTGGTCAAAAAATTCAATGATGAGTTTTTAGTGTATAAGCATGTTTTAGGGTCCCTATAATACAATTTTACCATTTTTACGATGATGTCTGTATGTATGTGTGTCTGTGTGTCTGTGTATCTGTGTGTGTGTGACAAAAGTTCCGGATCCCATAACTTCAATACCACGATTCCAAAAATTATAATTTTTTCGTATTCCTCAAGTTTACATCCAGAAGAACAAGTGATTAAATTTTGGTTATAATTGGTTAACCGGAAGTACCCTCATTTGAAGATTTAACAGTTAAATTTGATTTATTTTCATTTAACGTTATTATAACTTAAAGAATATATTATTCTCTATAAGATCTGATTACATTTTATACTTCATATTCAATAGATACAGAATTAAAGAATTTTAAAGAAATTAAAATTTATAATTCAGCCAGCTATGCTAAACATTGAAACTATTAATATATTCATATAATTCAAATTGACAGATGTCAGTATCAATAAAAAGTAAATTAATGTGGCAGAGATGAGGATGTTGAAGTAGATGTTGCGGAAAACACGGAAAGATACGGTAAGAAAATAACTCTAGTATTACAAGTTTTTAGAAAGATACAAGAAATATGATTACATTGGTTTGAAAATGTCATGAGGAGAAATGAAGAATTATATATGAACAAGAATGAATAGTTTAGTAATAGGATGTTGAAGAAACAGAGTAAGACCAAAGATAAGATGGAAGGACTGTATTGCTGAAGACTTGAGAGAAAAGGAACTGAGTGATAACGTCACGCAAAAATAGCGACCCCTAACAAATGGGAAAAGTTAAAGAGGAAGATGTCAGTGTCAAGTGCAATTTGAATAGTTTTTTTATGAAATAATTTTACTGGAAATTTAGAATCTTTTGCAAGAAAAATTATGTATGGAATTTATACATTATACAAAGAATTGCTAGCCACAACAGATTTTTTATGATTTATAATTGTGTTTGTTGACTAGAGCGTGTGCTCTTCTCTAGTCCGCGTCGTGTGTATGTGTCCAAGCAAGCTCTGGTTGAGTAGGCCTGGTGTATCCAGGATTCAGTATTATGAGGTAGTCGAGCCGACCACAGTGGTAAGTCAAGTTTTTAGTAAATTAATAAGCTGTTTTATTTTGACATTTACCTGGTGGAGGAACTAAATTTATTATAGTCCTAGGTAAGTGCTTTTTCAGTAATCTAAATGTTGTCATCATATCGTTTCTGTGAAAGGTTAAAATGTTTTCTGGATTAGATTGATAGCAGATGTCTAAGCAAAAGTTGTTTATACCGATCATCACTGTTATTAACTGCAACAAAAATATTATTATTAATGTAATTAATTAGACTATATAAAATATACAGATTTATTCACCAGTCCAGCATATCCCGTTTGAATAGTTATCTACTTTTCAATAAAATTTGGCAAATAATAGTTATTTATGTATGAATTAATATAACGTTGTAATGTACAAGAGTAAAAAAAATAGCTATTTGTGTATTAAGAGCGCAAAATAGGACATTGTCGATTGAGAGGTTGTTGCCGCGCTCCTGCGTCGCGCGGCATTCTCTCGAAATCGACAATGTCCATTTGCGCTCGAAACACACACAAGATTTTTTATACAGTCACCACAGTGGGGTTCTCCTCCATAAAAAAATGCACACTTAGTACTTACACTACTACTCAATTAATAAGGATTAATATAAAGAAAAAAACGTCTTTTATATTTAATTTTAATTTATCGTTATTTCCTATTCTTCTTGACCTGTTGCTTCAATTTAATCTAAACATTTTATACTTTCGTTTTTGTCAATGAATGCCCTATTTTATTTTCACAATAGTGCAGATTTTTTAATTTTTTTTGGTTATGTAATATAACGACAGAGCAGTTATGTCAGATTTATTTGTAAAGGTGGTAAATGTGTAACTACAGTGCTATTAGTTCCTGTCTAAACATTTCCATAAAGAATGTAGACAAGTGACATTTCTCAACATTATATAGTTAGAAATTTGGACAGCGAGCGTTTTTCCTACTTTGTCGCGCTAGAGCGGCAAAGTGACATTTTGCGTTGACAAAAGAGAGCGCAAATGGCTACTTTCTATGTGGACTGTAGAAAAAGAAATAAATATACCTTCCAATGATTTTGGATATCTACTCTTGAATCAGCTTTTAGTCTTTCGATTAATTCTTTTGCTCCATATGGCATTTCGCTAGAAAGCCCAGCAAATGTTGCTAAATTGAATTCTGATTCTTTATCAATGACTACAGAATCTGATAGTGAATAACCAAATAATTTGGGATTGAATTCTTTTAGAATATTAGGCAGAGTTAAATAATCACGCCAAGTTCCTTGTCCACCTAAAAATTAAAAGTATCATATTAAATAGTGTAGTATTATTTTTTATTTTTACTTCCTTGTACGTAAGTAAAGGAAGTATTGTAATCACGAAAAATTTTGGTTTTCAGATATCAGCGGAAATATCCATTTTGATCATCCCTGAATCCATTTTGACTAATTTCGTCGTGACGTGTACGTACGTCCGTACGTACGTATCTCACATAACTCAAAAACGGTAAGCCGTAGAAAGTTGAAATTTTGTATTTAGGACTCCTATAACATTTAGTTGTGCACCTCCCTTTCTGGTTATTACACAATTTCCAGAAGTGGCACTTTACATGAAGCCTATAATAGATTTTAATGAAAAACTGTTTTAAAATATAATCCAAAACTTTTCAAATTTGGTATACAAGACTTTTATGTCAATCGAAATAACAAAATAGATTTTCTTTAAAATAGGCTAACCGGAAGTGGTACATTACTTGAAGTTGTTAACAGTTTTTCTTGAATAAAATGATTTTATTTTGATTTTAGAAATAAATGCTTCAAATAAAAGTTTTAGAGAATTAATTTCTGCCTCTAGAACAACAAGTATTATTAAATTAGCCCACTGGATAAGCGAGATATGTAAATTTAAAATTATGTAATTTTTTGTTTTTGTAATAAAGCTTTCTATGGATTAGGACAAAAACATAAAAAAAATGTTCATGTCAAATTACGTTAAATACGTGCAATTTTATGATTCATACAATAACAAATATATTTTTATTGTAAAATTAGTCATATTCATTGTTGTAATCAAATATTTCTTTGTTGTAATCAAAACTCTCTTTAAAAAGAACCGGGTTAGATTATGGTCGCTATATATCTTACTGTTTTGAAGTTAAAATTAATATTTTGTAATTTATTTATTAAAAAAATATGTATAGTTTAATAATCGTCCAAGGAAGTCGTGTTGTGTCCACATCAGATTTTTTTTTATGAATGTAAGGTGAGTTTTTTTAGTAAAGTAATTGAAAAGTAATTATAATGTCAATTACAATGCAAAAGTAATTGCTAATTTATTTACATTTCTCTAACAGTAATTATTTTGTAGGTAAAATGTAATTTGAGTAGATTTTGCTTAAAGTATACAATTATACTTATAGTTTGTTAGTAGTGCTTAGGTTGCATATGCAAATTTATATTACATGTATAACATCGGTTGCATTTGAAAACCTTGTGATTTCGTTTCCAAAGTAGTACTATCGAAACATTTTTTTTGGTTCATCAAATGATTTATATAGTTATAGATAGGTATATCTAATGTATATTATTATAGTTACTACCTATACTCCAAGCTAGTCCACGATTTCCTATGAAAACTTGGAATATGTCGGTGGCAACTAATCCATTTCCAACAGTTATGCTGTCGCCTAGAGCGGCTACAATATCAATATCTCCCGGTCGCAATTCATTAACATTTGATGGAGGTTTCAAACTTCGAAATCCGGTCACGTTGCAAGGGAATTTCACTGATAACGGTACTTGCTTCTGTAGTAACTGAAATGAAATTATAACTAAGATAGTAGATTCACTTTCGCTATAATAACTATTAACTTAAATGGGATAGAATTTCCAGTCATCAAATAAGTATTTGCAGAAATTTCAATGGTTACTAAACAACACTATGTAAATATGAAATATGAATATTGTTAATAATACATAAATATTTATTTTTAATACTACTGGCAATTTATTTTATTATGTTTAAATAAAAATTCTGTGCAAAATTCCTAATAACACATATTAGTCCAATCAATGGTCACCAGAAAAGACCTTTGCCTTACGAAAGGTTGGGTAGTCCTTAAATATATGTTGTTTAGGCCGGGAGTCTAATGGAAAATTCAAGTTTTCGTCCTTGGGGAAGGTCGGCGCGAGCCCCAATCAATTAAAATAATCTTTAAATTAATATTAACTTTAAAGTCGGCAAAAAAATGTGTTTAACGCAGCACTAAACATAGATTTACAGCTTCGACAGCATTCATGAAATGGCAGCCTCTGCTGTAAATTTGGTATTTTAATGCCTGGTTAAAAAAATAGTTATTTTTTCATATTTTGTGATTTTACCTTCCGTCACCTTTAGGTCGAAAAATTCAATGATGAGTTTTTAGAGAATAAGGATGTTGTAGGATCCCTATAATACGATTTTGTGTATGTGTGTGTGCGTGTGTGTGTGAGTGTGTGGGTGTATGTGACGAAAGTTTCGGATAGCATAACTTCAATACCACAATTACAAAAATTATATTTTTTTCGTATTCCTCAAGTTTACATCCAGAAGAACAACTGATTAGATTTTGGTTATAATTGGTGAACCGGAAGTAGCCTCATTTGAAGATTTAACAGTTAAATTTGATTTATTGAAATTTAACGTTATTATAACTTAAAGAATATATTATTCTCTATACGATTTGATTGCATTTTATACTTCATATTCAATAGATATAGAGTTAAAGAATTTTAAAGAAATTAAATTTTATAAATAAGCCAGCTATATTCTAAACATGGAAACTACTAATATATTCATATAATTCAAATTGACAGATGTAAGTATCAATAACAAGTAAATTAATGGGGCAGAGATGAGGATGTTGAAGTAGATGTTGGGGAAGACACGGAATGATACTGTAAGAAAATAACTCTAGTGTTACAAGTTTCTAGAAAGATATAATTAATTTGAAAATGTCATGAGGAGAAATGAAGAATATATTGTATGAAGAATGCATAGCTTAGTAATACAAGGTTGAAGAAACAGAGAAAGACCAAAGATAAGATGGAAGGATTGTATTGCGGCAGACTTGAGAGAAAAGGAACTGAATGAGAACGGCACGCAATACAGAAATGAGTGGAAGAAGAAAAAAATAGCGACCCCTAACGAATGGGGAAAGCTAAAGAAGATGTTAGTGTGCATAGTTTGTTTATGAAATAATTTTACTGGAAATTTAGAATATTTTGCAAGAGAATTTATGTATGGAATTTATACATAATACACAGGATTGACGGAAGGTATTGTGCTGGCCACAACAGATTTTTTATTTTGTCATAATTAAATATTATAATGGTGTTATTATTATTTCGTCAAAATTGAATAAAATATTGTATAAACCAGGCGAATTAAGAATGTTTATTCAGTCAAACAATTTAACTTTTTTTTTAATGGATAAATATTATTATAAATATATTTATTTTTTATTAAATTACATTAGAAATAACATTAAACGAGTGTAAATTTATATAATTTGCAACTCAAAATGAATATTTTCAATTATCAACATATTTGTAGGTATTTTAGAAAGTTAAATCAATGTATTATTTTATATTTTTGTTTTTTAGTTATACACATTTCGTTTATACTTATTTATTTGCATTATCTTTTAGTTCAATTCCATTTATAGTGTGACCTTATAAAAGCTTAAACTCACATTCATAGATCTTGCCAGAGCCATATTTCTAGGGTTTTCACTATTCCTCCCAAAAGCGTTAAATAGAATTGCTTGCAAACCTCGATACTGCCTGGTAAAAATATCCAAGGCTGTTGATTGTATGAAACTTTGACACTGCACTTGATATATAAATAATGTAAAAGAAACAATAAGTAATTTCATTTTTTCGACCAGGTTAACTTGACACTGCACAAGAATACTTTTAGAGTGAATAAACGTTCTTGAAACTGTTGGCCAATCTATCTAGGCCGTAGCCAAATAGTCGCTTACCTTCACAGTCATTTTTTTTATTGCAAGTGTGAAATTATAAATGTTGCGTTTGATTTTTATAAGACGAAATAGCTGTAAAGATGACTTAAGTTGGGACAAGGTTTTATAATCCCAAGGCGGTTGAAAAATTATCGATACTGGGTAATTATTATTGTATCACTCTGTTTATAACAAGGAAAAATGTGTCGTATTTTTTATTTCAAGGTATTTAACCTATTAATTTCATTGAATAATGCAAAGGATGGAAGTCATTTGTTGCAACTATTAAAATCCAGTCGGATGATTATATTTTTTATTCATGTACTTATAGCCATTAAATTTATAGGTTTTTTGATCTGTTGTAACTGTAATTAATATTAATTTTTCTTTTATTTAACCGGCAAAAATGACTCATGTTTTTAAAATGCAATGCAAATTATTTCTGCATTAATTTAATGCGATTTTATTGTTTCAATAACGTCGGCACAGAAAGCCAATTGAAAAATTAAAATGTTTGTGAATGACAGATAAATGTCAGTGTTAAAAATCCAGAGACATTAATGAAGATTTTTTGTGGGAAGTACATACATTATATTATTTCTTATTGTATTAATAGTTAAATATTTAAAATTATAGGTATATTATATATACCCTTTAAAAATATTGTCAATCCCGAAAATGAATTGGAAACATCTCGACAAATTAGAAGAGGACAAAATTTCTTCATAGAATGAGTTTAAAATTTAAAAAATCAAAATATAAAGATTGGATATAAATAGAATTTTTGCAGTAAAGAGTAGGTATACAAGAAATGTTAAATAGAATAGGGCGCGAGCAGTCATGTGACTTTGTTGGTCTTGACAAGGAGATTTTTCATTCTAAATGTGTGATTTAGTGAGTAGTGGATTAGTGATTTTTTAATTCCATGTGGTTTATTTTCCCTCGACAAGTAAATTCCATACTCGTGTTAACTACGTGAATTTAGAAAATCTTGAATTTTTTAACGAAAAATTCTGACATGTCATTTATGTACATAATTACTAATTGTCATTCTGACACGGGCCCCCATATCTATCAAGTGCCAAAAGAAATGTATATATATATATATATATATATATATATATATATATATATATATATATATATATATATTAACAGCGGTAATAATAAATAATTTCCTATTCCCAGATTAGGTATTCCGAGAATATCTCTTAACCCTGTGTTAAAATGACGTTTATGGAAGGTTTATTCTAGAGTTAAGTCTTATTCTATGTTTATTATTATAAATTTGTAGGTTAAGCTCGTGATAAACTAGGAATAGCTATTCCTGTGTTAAAAAGAAGCTATTCTGAACTTAACCCTTGTTTATTATTACCGCTAATAGTGTGTTAATTAAAAATTTGGCCATAGGCCTTTAAAATGGGAAATCAGTTTTTCCTTGCGCAATAGTTCCCAAATTATTTTAGACAAAAATACTTCAAATAAATGTTGTAGCGAATTAAATTCTGCATCCGAATTAGTAATAAGATTTTATTTTTACATTTCATAACCGAGAAAATCAATTTTAATTTTTTTTTTTTTTGAAGATTGGTGATTTATAGCGATAGCCATGCAACTCAAACGAAATTTGTCCAAAAATTAAAAACCTGAAGCTTTTTCTCATGAGAAAACTGTTCCATACTTGCAAAGAAATATGTTATTGAACGAAAATCACAAAACACAAACTTGTTGTGACGGTTAAGATGGCATACAATTGTTTGTAATTGAGTTCCATGGCTACCGCTATAAATCAGCTATCTCCAGAAAATTTAAAATTGATTTTCTCGGTTATGAAATGTTAAATATAAAATATTATTACTAATTCGGATGCAGAATTTAATTCGCTACAACATATATTTCAAGTATTTTTGTCTAAATTAATTTGGGAACTTTTGCGCAAGGAAAAACTGATTTCCCATGTTATACGCCTATGGCCAGGTTTTTAATTAACACACTGTATATATATTATATAATTTTTTGTAAACTATTCAAAAAAGATTAAATTTTAAAACAAATAAAATAAAATTGATCAAAAATATAAAGTAATTAAAAATAAATATGGAAATAACTTAAAATAGTAATTGTGGTGGATTCCGGTATCCTCTTAATAGTAATACGTACCTATATTTTTCGAATTATTTAAAAATACATGAAATTTTTAACCTTCATTTCCGCATTGGAGTTAAGTAACCTTCCAACACCTTTCTCTAACTTAACATTTAAAAATAGAATAAAATTCTTTCCTCATTATACATAATTTAAGTAGTTTTTTTGTCATTAACATAAAATTTGTATGTGAGCGAAATCCAGTTATGAAAATGGATGGTATAAATATTTATTTATTTAAAATTTTCTTTTGCGTATTAAAGTAAAAATAATTATATAACATTAAGAAATATTATTCCATACAAGATAATTAATAATTTAAAAAATATTATTAGAGTATAAGTGTAACATAAATATAATTATACATAGAATATGTAACAATTTTCTCAAGGTAAATAAAAGAAAGAACACTGTAGGTACATTTTTCAAATAATTATTTAATACTACAATAAATAGTTTTTAATATACAGTTTCATATGTGTATCACATGTAGAAAGTAGATCTGTTTGCATTAAACATTACTGAAGTTGTCTTGAATCCAACTCTGAACTTTAACATTCTGATTTATTTCTTCCTCTGGGATGGGATCTAAATTTTTATTTTTTTTAAATATGTTTATGTTCTTAGCTGCCTGTGGATGATCAGACACATAAGTTGCTGTGGTTACTTTTCTCAAATTTAATGTAGGTCGCCGCGCTTCAAATTGATTTTTAAATCTCTGGTACGACCTTGTCAACAATGTTTGAACCTAAGTAAAAACAAATTAAAGCACTTTAGGATAGTAGATAAATTCTTTAATTACCCAATGTACAATACAAGTACATTGTGATAAAATGTACATATACAAGTGACAACTAATTACGACTTCCCTAATTATTTTAGGTAAAAATTAGTTTTTTTTTAAGAAACATACATACATACATAAAATCACGCGTATCCAACTTAGTGGGTTCGCACAAACCCGATAACAATAAGAACAACATCAACATCATACAACAAATCCTGTCTATTAAACATATTAAAGTGATCGATTTTCGGTAGCGAAATACCGCATCCGGATCACAATAATAGGAAACAATTATCCTTCGCCACACATTCCTATCTACGCAGATTTCTTTCGCCTCGGCCACACTCATTCATACATGCTCTTCTTCTCTTCATATACTGGGAAACTCTCTCTCTTTAAGCACCCTACCAACAACAACCATGCACTTACACACTGGTCGGCCACGCAATCGAAAACCCTCAACTTCACCAAGATATATACGCTTAACAAGCCGTTTACTCGCCATTCTCTCCACATGCCCAAACCATCTCAATTGACTCACGCCAACTCTCTTAACGACATTGTTCCCAACCATATACTAAATTATTCTTCACGCGATCCCGTCTTACATACCCACATACACCACGTAAATACCTAATTTCCACGGCAGTCACTCTCTTTTATGCTTCCCCGTCCATGCCCAGCATTCGCTTCCATAAATCAAAGCAGGCACTAGCACTCCATTATATGCACTTAAACGAGCATCCCTTGATACGTTAACGTTTCGTGCAAACGTACCCAGAGCACGCATTACCTTACATCCCGCACTCACTCTCCTTTCTATCTCTCGATCAATTCGATCATCCCTCGACGTCATGCTACCCAAATATACAAACTCATTTACAGTAAAATTTTTGAAAGATGTCCGATCAAGGGCACCTGTATCACGAACGAATTAACAAATAGGCATACATTTATCTCTTTCTTTTGCAAAGGCTGTAAGAGTGTGTGATAAGGATGGATATAACACGCTTGTCTTTCAAAAATTCATATTGTTTCGACTAAGTTAAGACATTCTACTTTAAAACGATGCTCGTTGTTGATAATACTTTCGCTGTAACGTAAGTTTATTTATTAATACAGATACATTACCTGGATTCATAGCCGTACGTATAACGTTATATTCTGTCGCAGAGTCACTGACACTGACATTGTGTCAGTATCTTATTTTTAACATATTTGGTTTCACATTTGCTTATAAACTTACTAGTTGACTTATTTTTGAATTTTGAATGCTTTTCCTGTAATATATATTTTTATAATAATAAAATAACAGTAGTATCTTATATACCCTCATAAAAACTAAGCAAACGACACTACTGAATTTGTCATGATGGGCGGAGCAAAAATTTACCTGCTCCAGTTTCACTTCATCCACCAACACATTGCACTCAGTCACCAATTTACTCCTTTCAAATACTAACACTTTGGATTTATCAACATTCAACATCAGATTCATACTTCTTTCAACATGTATTCTCTCTATCATTCTCCTGAGTTTCTTAATTATTGTAATTACTTACTTCTTTGTTGAAATAGCAGTACAGGAATGATACTAGAATACCTTGCGATGCATCTATACCGTAGGACACGTAATAAAAAATGTTATCCCAGAAGCAAGGTGCATTCACAGGCCTTTGGGACATCATAATGAATTGTATTCCAAATAAAGGCAAAAGAATAAATGTAGCTCGTAACGTTGACCTACGTAATAAACAGAAAAAAGTTACATCGTAAAATTGGAAGTTAAAATCAATGATCAATACGTTTAAGTATTCTGAAGGTGAAATATAAATGAAAAGTCAATGGAAGATGAAAGGGATCGGCTATAGGTTCATGAACTGCACAGGGTTATGGTTTCCTGCGTAAAAACGAGTACATTTTTTTTCTCAAAACAATGATTAAACATATTTTGTTAAGGTTAATATAAATAAACTGATTGTATCATATATGTAATTTTTGGTTGAACTTATTCGAGTTCATAGTCATATTGTCATGTTTGAATTGTAACGTGCGCCACTAACTGAAGAGTATTCAGGCGCCTCTACTGGTGGAATGTTCCCGAGCAATGACGTAATCCCGACGACGGAATAACCCATACACGTTAAGACGTGTTAATACACCGATGACCTAAATCTATTATGCTCGGTATCATTGTGGCGTCGGAGGGTTCCAGAAGGACGCTGGGCTGTATAAATACCGTCCGAACGACAGCGGATAGTCTGATATAGAGAACAATTGGTGATATAAATAATATACAAGTTGTGAACATAAATGTAGTTATATAAATAAATGTAGTGATTAAGCTCTCGTATGTATTTAAATATCTATCATTATTAATATGTTTTAAACGTTTAATATTAGAATTGTTAATTTTGTGATTATTAATGAAGCTACGCTAGATATTTCGGGATTACCGCTTTTTAGATGATAAAAATGTTCTTTAAACCGAGTGTCAATTTGTCTTTTAGTTTGCCCGATGTAATTACAGCTAATTTTATATAAATTTAAAAATAACTTGTTGAACGCAGATCTCGGTCCCATACCAAATTCATGCATGGTTTACATGTTGAGTAATCTTAACTACTCTGCTTAAATTTTGTTCTACTGATCATGAGAACTTAGTTCTCGAAATACGTATTTAGCTTATAGCTTATTTTATTATTTTAAGGTTAAGGGGTAACTGTATTTGTTTTAGTTATTTATATTTACATCACTTTAATAACTCCCTTATGAAATCCAAGTCCATGACCTTAAAATACAGAATATTCGTTACGAAGTCAAGTTATATCACAAAATGTTGTGGTTTTATTTTATTGTCTCTTTTGAAAGCGAAAGTCAGTGAATCTAAAACCTGTATTTAAAAAATATTTCTTATCAATATAAAATTATGATGCGGTCGAATGGTTTAAAATTTATTATAAACTATGAACTAATGATACCCTCCACTGTAGTAAATATTATTTTTGAAATGTTAATTTATTTTACTATCGTATTTTCTGTAATAGGCTATTCCACGATATTTTTTTCTTGAAATACATAAAAATGTAAGACCATATGTGAAAGTCCGAAATAAAAAATTCTGCAAACTAGCGAGATATTAAGGTCAGAATTTTAAATTTGCTTTGTGACGTAGGTAATGTGTGTATACCAGAAATAAACAAACAGTGGTTCACAAAGGCTTACAAAATAATGTATATTTAATAATAAAAATTGTTCAAAGTACAAATATGTGACACTTGGTGAAACTGTTCTAAATTATATAATATTTAAAATACTTGGCACGTTCCGCAAGATTTCAGTCTTTGAATCAACCTCTCGGTCATTTATCAGAGACTGGCCCACTCAACCAGAGCACGCTACTGACATTTTTCGCACCAATCGTGCCTAAGGAAGGCGTGGTCTATTATACGCGGGTCTTCGCCATCACCCGCGAATTTTGCTGTATTACTTTAAATAATTTCGTGGCTATGTGCCTGAGTGTCAGTTCGCAAATCTGGCGACCCGGGTTTGATCCCAACCGACGCCAAAAATTAATTTAAATTTTAATGACACTTATAGGGCTATATGTACGCATTGTTATGGCATAACGAACTGTTAAAACGTTATATTGTTGTAATAATAACGAAAATCGTTTAATATGCTTATCTGTTCATTATGACATGCATTGTTATATCGTTATTATAACGATAATCGTTGGTGGTATTCTATAAATAATAATTTAATTCTACATAACGAAAAAAAGATAACGATAACATTATTTTTTAACGACTGGAAAAATCATTCGTTACCTAAACGTATTGTCAATAATTTTAATTCGTATCAAAATAAAATTGCTATTATGTTGAATGGTGATCTCAAAAACCCGTCATATTATAGTTATTTGCAAGGTTATATTATAATTTAATAAGTTTATATTCTTAACATCTAACGCAAGCTTCCCAATTTGTCTACAGATGGTAGTAGTAACTCATTTAAAATTATATTTTTTTCATTTCGTATCTTTATGAAACTTATTCCGTAAATAACAATTTCTATTAGATATTAATGAAGGAAAATGATGGTGATATTGAGTTTGAATTCTTACGTAAGCGCTTTAAGCATTACGTATTTGAAAGGCTTGGCTCCGCGAATAGAAATATAATAGTACTTGGTGTGTTGTGATCCATTATTTCGCTGAAGCTTCCAGATCAGCACTCGAATTATGTCCAATAGAAGAAGGAGGTTTACTCCAAGCATAGCGTAACGGCTTCCGTCTATAATCCAATGGTGCCAAGACTCGTCCACTATCCAACAGTTGCTGTTATCCACAGAAACTTTTAATCCAGTCCAGATTAGGATTGGACCGAAGGATAACACTAAAATATACTTCTTAATTAATTATTTGTTAATATTTTGTCATTACACTCATGTAATATTCTGGCAAATAATAACAGTTTACTCTCGTGTTATACACGATATTTTATATACAAACGGAAAAATTTGTTATTTAACAAAAGACGATTACAGCATGTAAAACTAGCACCTATTAAAATTATTTCATAATTTTTACAAAAATCATATATTTTTTTCAAAATATATTTGATAATTTTAATTTCAATTTCAAATGTATTTGACAATATTCAATATATATCTGTTAATCAATATTAATTAATAATTGAACACTAAGAAAATAAAATTCTTCCTAGGTGGCACTACCAATATCCTTGAATCACTTTATTTCCCTCGGGAGTACTTGTCATTTTTATTTCCCTCGGTAAATAATGAAGCACATTAAGCAATGATTTTGATAAGAATAAAGTTAACATTATTTACCGGTTGTATATAAATAGTATTATGTTAGGAGTAGAAAGCAGTCTTTTTGTGTTGAACCCAGCTATTGCGGCCGAGGCGTTACAGTACTACAGGTCTTTTTACTTTCCGTCATGTTTAGGTAAGGAAGATATTGTCTTTGATCAAAAACTTATATATAATACGATTTTACTATTTTTACGATGATGTCTATATGTATTTATGCACGTGTGTCTGAGTGTGTGTGACGAAAGTTTCGGATCGCTAACTTCAATGCCACGATTCCAAAAATTATATTTTTTTCGTATTCCTCAAGTTTACATCCAGAAGAACAACTGATTAGATTTTGGGTATAATTGGTAAACCGGAAGTAGCCTCATTTGAAGATTTAACAGTTAAATGTAATTTATTGACATTTAACGTTATTATAACTTAAAGAATATATTATTCTCTATACGATTTGATTGCATTTTATACTTTATATTCAATACATATAGAGTTAAAGAATTATAAAGAAATGAAATGCTATGCTAACCACGCAAATTGTTAATATATTCAGATAATTGTCAGATGTCAGAATCAATAAAAAGTAAATTAATGTGGCAGAGATGAGGATGTTGAAGTAGATGTTGAGCAAGACATGGAAAGATACGGTAATGAAATAACTGTAGTGTTACAAATTTCTAGAAAGATACAAGCGAGATGATTACATTGGTTTGAAAATGTCATGAGGAGAAATGAAGAATATTTGAAATAATGAATAGCAAAGATAAGATGGAAGGACTGTATTGCGGAAGACTTGAGAGAAAAGGAACTGAATGAGAACGACACGTAAAATAGAAATGAGTGAAAGAAGAAAATACAAAATAGCGACCCCTAACGAATGGGGAAGGCTAAAGAAGATGTTAGTGTAAAGTGCAATTTGCATAGTTTGTTTATGAAATAATTTTACTGGAAATTTAGAATCTTTTACAAGAAAATTTATGTATGGAATTTATACATAACACACAGGATTGACGGAAGGTATTGTGCTGGCCACAACAGATTTTTTATTTATATTTAAATGCATACTTACAAGCTACAACAATGTATAACCAATACAATGGAGGATCCTTCCGAAACACTGCCACAATAATCTTATGCAGATAGAATCCATCCACCAACATGCATGCATACATAGCATTAATTGCCGCCCTTTCAAAGAAGGCCAACATGCGACATGGTATACCATTATCGGAAAGTACTGTATTTCTGTCATTATTTATATTCAATGCTGCTAATGTTATTAGTATTTTAGACAGTATAACCAGAACGTTCTTTATCACAATAACAATCAAGAGATTTCTGTGTAGGATAACTCGAGTTATTTGTAAGGCTGGATAAACGAAGAAAATTATAATTGCTGGTACACAAATAATATTGGCAACAAATAATGCGTAAGAATGAATAACAGTCCGATCGCGGATTACGTATATGTAATCACAAGTACTGTAGTCTGTCTTTACGTTCCATGTTCTGTTGGTAAAACATTCTTTTATACTGGTTTCTGAAAGAAAATAAAATAATTACAACCAACATAAATAACTTAAATCTGTTCTCATTTAAAATACAAAAGTTTGGTTCCGTATTTTGAGAAATATTGGTCGAAAAAAATAAATTTTCTTTTCTTTAAAGTTGTCTAGTGAAATAGAAATTGTTTGCCGTTTTTGTAGCTCTTATAGTTCTCGAGATAGCAATGGTGGACCTTTTAAAATGAACATCCCTGTATATATTTAGTGTAGAGATGTTTATAATTTTGGATCATTTCTCGACTGTGATGTGGATTAGGTGTTAACAATTACTCGAAAGTTCAGTCAGACAGCATTTATTTTTACTATACTAGATACAAATGATGTTCGAGCAGGCACACTATCACGTCTGGTAACTAAGTTATCATAATGGTTTTCGTTTTGAATATCTCAAAATCTGCTGTAGTAAATTGTACTACCCGTGAAAGAAATAGTAGCATGCTAATTAGATGCAATAATGAAATATTACCTCAACTTGAAGTTGTTAAAGTTTCAGGTCTAATTTTAAACGAAAATTTAGCATAAATTGATGAAATTACGAGTATATTATAAAAATAATTGGTGATATATCAGGTATTATACCGGCTAAAACTATTTTGCTAAATTTAAATCAGTTTTAAGTTATGGCATCATCTTTTGGGGATATTCTTCTGCAGCCCTGAGAGTCTTTAAGCTACAAAAATTAGCAATAAGAACTATGTTTAAACTGGAGTATCTAGCCTCCTTCAGAGACACATTTAAGCAAGAAAAAATATTAACACTGCCTTGCCTCTATATGTTTTCGGTATGGCCATTATCACACTTACAGTAAGATCATACAGATTGTTACAATTTATGTACACAAAATACATTCGTACAAAACATTCAGTTAAATATAATAAACATCGTAGAAAAAATTCAAAGAGCATACACACATCCATTTTCTCGACAACCGAATAATACGGAAAATAGCCGGAAATATCCTGTATAAGGATTCTGGTGACATACGGACTCCTATTGGTTGTCTGTACACCAATAACAATGTATCAAGTTGTAGAAATTTAAATAAAATGTAAAGAATGTAATGGACCTCAGTTCGCCCTGAAAATTGTCTGTTCCTTTTTGAACTTTTCCAATACACCATAATATACGCTGTTAACACGTTCGCTGCGTATAAATGCACGCGTCGCAGCCGTAACGCGGTAATGAGTTTTGGTGCAATTCTAGTTTTTTTTTCTCAATTTGTTAATACTGTGTATATGTAGAAGTCTTTACTCTTATTTTTTAGAATTTTTTTTTTTAACGCATAAGGTGCGTCGGCAGCATTGTGGACACCTTTTGTTTGGCAGTGCTAACGACGCACCTATACGTCCAGCCTCTTGAATTCTGAAATCAACATATTGTTAGACAATTCATGTTTATTTGCTTGATGTTTTATCTTTTATTTATGTAATAGCCATTATTTTAGCCCTTTTGAGTTGTAAATAGTCCTGGTCGTTGTCTCCCATGACGAAAAAAAAAAAAAACTGTAAACTAACCCCACAAATCACTTTTCTGTAGTCGTCTGACAATTCTGACCAACGTACAGTGTTCCCTTTACAAGGCTGACGAAACGATGCCGTTTGAAACAAGATAGAGTACTGGACGCATGTGTTGCGGCGTACGCAAAGGTTCAACAATATACAGGACGCAACATGTGCGTCGTACGCAGCGAAAGTGTTAAGTCCTTGAATATCAGTTCCTACATTGATGTTATTGCAATCATCCCTGATATGTATCATTTCAAGAAACATACGGTTGGAGTAATTCTGTTCTTCCTCCAAAATGTTGAAATTTTCCAGATCAAAAGTGTGTTTCAGTGTATTGGAATGTTCAGCCAGAGCACATTTCTTTATAATCTTTAAGTATTTTATTTACTTACTGCGACATGGTGGGTCTCCAACGTAAATGTAATTTGGGCAGTAATTATTTACCTCTGTATCTGCCATAGTTGGTAAGAAACAGTCCCATCCATCCCATATTGCAGGACATGTATCACTTTCTATATCAGACAGAAATAATATATTCATATATTTGACTAATAATAATTATTGACATATTAGGAAAGCTTTTTTCAAACATCGATGTGGATATTATCGAAAAGAATAAAAACGCTCATTTAAATTTGTGTATCTTCATATAGGATGAAAAACTTCGAAAGGTAGTTAGATTTGGGTTTAATTTCGAAAATTAAATTATAAAATCATTGAAATTTCATTAGATACATCTTATTGAAATAAAAATAATGATACATAGGATCATGTGGTATGATACCACATTGAACTGGTGCGCGCTTCAACTTAGATAAAATGCATGTATGTTATAAGGAGGGATTAAAATAAAAGCTACAGATGGGCGTCCATATATCAAAATCCGAGCTGCAGCATTTTAGATAAAATGAAAATGGATTTTTGTATATAGTTTCACTTAAATGAAATGTATTACCTACCTTCATTAGGTAGAATATTTGTATTAGTCATGGTATTTTCGCAACATTTTTCCGCCGCCTCGCAACATTTTAACCAGTTGTTAAAATATCTTTCCTTAACAAATGATTTGGCTACCATTTGTTTTACTGTTTCGTTTTTATAATCAAATGGAAAAACTGTGACTGAATTATTTTCAATGACCTAATAAAACAAAATTATATTCTATCTTATGCAGGATGAAACACGAAAAGCTAATTGCCATTCTGTCACGGGCCCCTATATTTGCTTGTCAAGGCCAACAGATTGTTAGATTTAAAGTGTGAACCATTTCATGAAAATTATAAAAATATTTAGCATATCTATCTTATTTTATAATATACCTACAAATACAAAATAAAGGCTTAATAAGGGCGGTAATACTTGTTCGTCTGCGTTAGGCGGAAAAATTCTAAATTCGCCACTGTTTTTTGTACAAATTTATAGATCTGCAGATTCTATTTTAAATTTAATTTTAATTTAATTTCCTTTAGAAAAGTGAGGAGGCAATAAAAGTAATTAAAAGAGCTAACGCAGCTAGATATAAGTCAAATTTTTTGACTCTGTCGGGTACCGTAATAAAACTATAAATATCGCAATTATGATAAAGCGGCATATCCTGTACTTTCTGTAGTATAATACTGTTTGGCATCGGCCCATATTTTTGAGCCGCTCTATTCATGCATTGAATCAAACGTCTACCAGGTATGTATAGGAAAATAGCCTTACAGTCCTTTAACATAAAGTCTATTTTTGTTCGAAATAATATCTTATGGGAATGAAAACTGCAGTATCAAAAATTATTTCGAACAAAAATAGACTTTATGTTAAAGGACTGTAAAGCTATTTTCCTACACATACCTGGTAGACGTTTTATTCACTGCATGAATAGAGCGGCTCAAAAATATGGGCCGATGCCAAACAGTATTATACTACAGAAAGTAAAGAATGTGCCGCTTTATCATAATTGCGATATTTACAGTTCATTTATAGTTTTATTACTGTACCCGACAGAGTCAAAAAAATTGACTATATGTATGGCTATATAACAGCTACAACGGCTGAAGTGACTATAGTAGGAGTGGGGGAAGTTGAACCCCATTCGCGCTCGGGCGATCCAGTCGCCATTTCACCTCTATTCTAAAGATATTACTCTGTGATTACAGATGACGCTATTAAAGATGAGTTATTTGTTTAAAAATAGTTATCGTGTTTCCTTATTGCTTTATCGAATTTGTCTTCATTATCTCTCTGCATACCGTCATAAATATTTAAAATGTTCCGTTTGTCGTACTTGTGATCATATGTGAATTATCACAATTATTGATAATATTTGACATGACGCAATTCCTCTGTTTAAAATGTTACCTAGGTATATTATATGATAAGGGTATTCTATATATTACCATCTGTAAATATGCCATGTAGGAGTAGTGCATTATGTAAATAGTAAATATACTTGCTCTTAAATAAATCAGTAACATTTTAAAGAATCTGGAGTTCGTCATAATCGTCACTAATTTGTGATTTTACTTACATAACCATATATAATATAGTAAGTAGCATTGTAAGGAGGGTATAGCTTTCCTTCGTATTTGTATTTATATGGTGTATTGTTCTTAAATCTTTCTATTGGTCCATAGGAATAACATGCTTGCCCGCTAACTTCATTGAAAAATTCTTTAGGATATATCACGTGTATGGCGTCATCTCGAAATCGGCAAAAATTTCCCTATATAGATCAGAACTTGTTAGATTTCCCGAATTACTAATTGAATACTTGACTTGAAATTAATGTTTTATTATTTTATTTATTTATTATTTATCGACGTACCAGAAAAATGAAACATTTTAAAGTTAAAAAAAATGTTCATAGAGATAAAAACGTTTTTTACCTCTCGCTAAGAGCGGTATTGGATTCATGCTAAAAATCGCATATCCAGATTTTATTGATTAAGCTCGTTTAAAGGTCCCTACAATCCGATTTTAATACTTTCACGATGATATCTATGTGTGTCTGTGTGTGTGTGTGTATGTGGGATGTTGGAAAGACGATTACTCAAAAACTATAAGACTTTATATTTGTTTAACTACGTATTTTCCTATCGGACATTCATGGGAAGATCTGAAAAGATTTTGTTAACAATTGGACAACCGGAAGTAGAAGATTCTTGAAAAAAATCTTCTAAATAATTTTTTTTCTTGGTAATATTAAAGAAAATTAAACTAAATCTGATATATTTAAATATTTTATTATATATTTTATAGATTTAGAGATAAAAGAAATATAATATAATGTTATAATAAATTTTACAGCCGAAAGAATGCCATGGAAAATAGTTGAAAATTTAAAATGTTTGTAATTGACAGATAAATGTCAGTGTCAGAAATCCGGAGACATTACTGAAGATTTTTTCTGGGAAGTACATACATTTTATTTTTTATTGTATTAATATTTAAATATTTAAATTTACAGGTATATTACATATATGAATTGGAAATATTTCGAAAAATTAGAAGAGGACAAAATTTCTTCATAAAATTAATTTAAAATTAAACAATCTAAATATAAGGAATAGATATAAGTAGAATTTTTGGTGTAGTGTGTAGGCATATAAGAAATGTTAAATACATTAGGGCGCGAGCAGTCATGTGACTTTGTTGGCCTTGACAAGCAGATATGGGGGCCCATGTCAGAATGATAGCTAGTAATATATAGTATAGTATATAGATGTCAAATATCATAATATCTCATTTTAAATTTAGTGATTTTCTAATTCCAAGTGATTTATTTTTCTCGACAAGTAAATTCCACACTCCTGGTGACAAATTAACTACGTGAATTTAGAAAATCTTGAATTTTTTAATGAAAAATTCTGACATTTAACATTATGTACATAATTACTAATTATCATTCTGAAACGGGCCCCCACATCTGCTTGTCAAAGCCAACAATGTAACATGACTGTTCGCGCCATGTACTTATGTAACAGAAAAAGGAAGGGGCGAGAGGTATTGTGCTGGCCACAACAGTTTTTTTTTACCAGGGTTTAGCTCTATCCAGCCCCCCAGACTACGGCCCTGTTTTCGGGTATAATAGAATATTTCCGGTTCGGTTGTTGTCATGAAGAAATGTCGATATTAAAAACATTATATTTATTTATTTAGTATTTAAGTAAGAACATGAGAATGTGAATTGTGAAATACTTACCGAATATTCTATGTTATCATTTTTGTACCAATTTTGCAATGTCTTCGCTTCTAAAAACTATAAATATAAAATAAAAATCATTTTGTACCACATCAGTATGTAACTTACTAAAGAAAACAAACAAACTAACAATGCAAGACATAATACTTTTCGCATCACTAATTATTAGCACTACACATGACAAATGAAATTAATATCTGATATAGTTTATTTGTTGACCGAATAAATTGAATGAAATAAAAGATTAGATAAAGTATCTAAATTACCGACTTGCGATCCATTATATTATTATTTGTAAATTTAGAGAAAAAATTTAATTATGTTTTAGTAAATACGTAACTTATGAATAAGCAGATACAGGAAGTCCAGATTGAGTATATGGGTATTTAACGATGTTAAAATACATATTATACAGCGTTAGATTATAGTTAAAACTGTTAAAATCAGTTCATGATAAGATGATTGATAGCAAAAATTCTATTCCTGTTTTTTTGATTTCGGCTTTGTTATCTTACATAGGTAAAAGTAACAATACATATGTTTTAATATTTATTTTGACTACTGAACATATATCACAATGAAAAATATAGATATAGTTTTGTTGATGAAAGATGAATATTCATGGTCATTTATGAGCCGTCTGATATAATATTACTTACAGATCATTTCACATATAGACTTGACATAAACCATGGAAAATAAAAAAAAGTCACACATATGCCATATACAGAGATTTTTTTTTCAGTAAACAGAGTAGTTTCATTACCATAGTTACAAAATGACAGCAACGTATTGCAGCGTTTATTCTGAGTAAACATAGGGAATAATTGTCAGACTCGTCAAACTGTCACATTTCAAAATGGTTTTTATACAATTGAAGAAAAAGTGCAGATAGTGTAATTTAAATAACCAAGTTTCAGATGTATTTGCTGTTACATTTAATAATCAACCCAGACCCTGCCCAGCAAGAATTCGACAAACCTAATTAATATAGCTTGCACCAAATGATTTTTACCTCCCGCTACACTTGGTGAGGGAGGTATAGGGATCGTACTAAAAATCGCTTGTGTGTGTGTGTGTGTGTGTGTGTGTGGATCCTCTTTACGCTCTAACCAGGGACGTACCCTGCAAAAACTCTGGCCCACCCATTGGCCCACCCGTTTAAAAATCAAATGAGAGAAAACAGTTCACGCACATTATTTGAACTGCATTTCTCATTCCAAAACAATAATGGCATTTATGGTAAAGAAACAGTAATATTATTTTATTCACAATCATTATAGTTATATGTCGATTCCTAACCTTTTAGAGGTTGGGAAATACGTCATTCCTAACTGCAATGACAATCTCTTGGGTGGGAAATAATATATTTCACTTCCACCCCGCGGGTTGGAAATGTTTATGTAGGGGTTGCCTAGCAAAATTGTCATAGATCCGTATAATAAAGGATGTTTTTACTTTAATTTATGAGTAAGTACATATTAAATTATATGTATAAGTATTATTTTTATTTTTTAAACACATTTTTACAGAAACGGCTTCATTTATTTATCGAATTTCAAAATGCGAAAAAGAAAGTGTGTTTATAAAGAAGACGAATATAAAAAAGAAATGGGAAAGCATGCAGCTTCACATCCCTTGAAAAATTGTAACTTTCAATTATAAGCATTTGACCTTGAATGAAAAAAAAAATATTATTTATTTATTTTTCTGGATACCTCGCCTCACCAAAGTTTTGGTACACAAACCGCCACTGGTTTTACAATCCTTGAAAAAATGCTTTGTACACAGATTTCGGTAACGATGACATATTTGTACCGTGAAGGCGTTTACCAGGTGTCACCAATTTTACTGGAAATTTAGAATCTTTTGCGAGAAAATTTATGTATGGAATTTATACATAATACACAGGATTGACGGAAGGTATTGTGCCAGATTTTTTAATTCGTAATTTAATATTTATTTTAGTTTATGTTAATTATCCCTATGTTTAGTTATAAAATAAACGCTTTAATAAATTGCTGTCAATCATATTATAATGTAACTACGGTAATGACATACCCTATGTTTCCTTATAAAATAAACACCTTTTTAGTACTTAGAAAAAAATAAATATGAACATATAAAAACATAATTAATAGCATATAATATGTAAACTTAAAATAATAGTGTTACTGTGGGAAAAAATGAAATAAATCTATGGAAAAATATTATTGTAGATTAACATTATAGATATACTTTTTTATATGGCCATGTAAAAGGTAAGTACCTTTCAAATATGACTTTGGCTTTTTTATAATATTACAAATAATAAACAATATATTAAAAGGATAATAAAAACGAAGAATATCCACATAAAAAATTCCATTTTTAAATTTTCATTTTTCTTAGGTGTCGACAAGTCTTACAACATATCCTTCTAAACTGAGGAACAATACAATACTTTCCTAAATAATCTGTTAGAGGACACACTTCAGATTTATCTTTATTACATTTTCTTCTGTGGCTTTTGCATTCTGGATTAGTTTTCCTGTTGAAAGGTTTCCGGCATTTTTTCGTCTGTTGTACAGGTTTGGAACCACAGGTGTACACCGACTCATTTTCAGGTGGGAGGCACTGGAAATCCCGCTTAGATAAGCCGACACCACATGTTACTGAACACTGAAATTGAGATATTTTCATTTGTGAATTACACTTTATCTCATTGTAGTTCATAACTACAATTGTGTTAGTTATATGCGAAAGTACTTTAATAAAAGTTAATAAATATTTATTACATGATTACATGTTATTAAATTAAAATAAAACCCAGTTGAATTTAATAACACTAGTCACTAGCATATACACTTGAAAAAAATTGTTTTGGCCAGCGCAATACCTCTCGCCATTTTCATTTTATATTGCTTAGGGCGCGAGCAGTCCTGTGACTTTGTTGGCCTTGGCAAGCAGATATGGGAGCCCGCGTCAGAATAACAGCTAGTAATAATGTACAAAGGTGTCGAGTATCATAATTTTTCATTCAAAACATGATTTTCGGAATCCATGTGGATGTAAGCTACTAGCCTGCTACTATGACTGCTCGCGCCCTATAAGTAACGAATTTAACATTTCTTGTACACACAAATAACTGAAATTGTATGTCTTCTTTCCTTCTATGAGGATTTTTGTCCTACTCGATTAACATTATTGCTATATTCATATGTGTACTCATTTTGTTTAATTTCTTAAAAAAAACATAATTCTTCAATTTTCAATAAAAAGTTCAAAATTTAAAAAAATCTAATTTATATGGTTATAGATACTCTTCAATGCGCTGATTCCAAATTTTGAAACCGCATGTCGATATCTCTTTTCGTTTTCGAGATATTTTCCCCCAAAATTTTGCCTAAAAATACCCATTTTTGGGATATAGCCCAAAAATGGGTCATCATACAGACTGGGGAGTAAAACCATTCGATTCTAAGGAAAAAATTACATAAGTATACTAATTTTCATAATTTTTGAACAACGAATACAATCTCTAGAGTAAAATAACTGAAAATGGCCAAAATCTGAAAAAATTCTAAGGTGTACCCCTTAGGATTTTTTCAGATTTTGGCCATTTTCAGTTATTTTGCTTTAAAGGTTGTATTTATTGTTCAAAAATTATGAAAATTGGTATACTTATGTAATTTTTTCCGGGAAATCCAATGGTGATGTTAACGAGTTCGTATTTCGACCCATTTTTGGGCTATCCCCCAAAAATGGGTATTTTTAAGTAATACTTTGAGGGCAAATATCTCGAGAACAGAAAGAGATATCGACATGCGGTTTCAAAATTTGGAATCAGCGCGTTGAATAGTATCTACAACCATATAAATTAGATTTTTTAAAATTTTGAACTTTTTATTGAAAATTGACGAATTATGATTTTTTAAGAAAAATGAGTAAAAATACGAATATGGCAGTTATGTTAATCGATTCTACGCATACAAATGATTAAGTATGCACATTTTTTACATTTATTAAACAGCTCATTCATTTCTTACAATCAAAAATTTGTGTACTTGTGTGTGGATCATTGACCTCTATACATAAAATGGACCGGCAACTCCCATACCTTTACAATGGCAGGGCCTGTATCCACTTAACTGTCATGGTGGGATTGTTGTCTCTTTCTAACAGTAACAAGTACGCATGTGTTAGCTAGTACCAGTTTAACAAATTGACGATGAAAAAGAAAAAAGTACATCCTGTTAAGTTTGGCATCATCTTGGCTTGACATTATTTGTCATTTCCATTTGTGCAACGTGCTCAGTGATTCAATTTTACGCCCATTCGATTTATGTTTAAATACATTTAAGCATTAGATACATGGTTTATTATTCTTTTGCAATTTTAAAATTTGTGCACCTTATATTTTAAATAAATATTCATAATACATATCAATATGAATTTTCTTCTTTTTCTATTAAGTATTTAAAAAAAATTAAAAACACACACGGACAACATTTTACAGATCTAGTTACCGTGGTTTAGTTAGTTGTAAACGTTGATAGATGTCCAACTTATTACAAAAGCATTGAGTTTTCAATCCTGTACAGAATGGCGCAAATGTCAACGCTCAATTGAAAAATGTTAGTAATTTTGCGAAAATAATTCCCGTATCGTTTATCTCGTAGTTTAGTGATATACAATGACCGTGAGGTCACCTGATTTGACAGCTTTAGACAGCTTTTTATTGGGTTATTTTAAAGGTAAAATATGTCAATAAACCATGAACTCTAGATCAGTTCAAGGAAAAAATATTCACAAAGATATTGAAATTCTACTGGCCTACATGTTGAGAACAGTGATGAAAAATAAAAGCGCTCGACTTTGCAGAGCGTGTAAAGGAGGGCCCTAAGCTAATATTATTTTTGGTTATGTCTCTAATGTTGAGTTGAATAATTTTTAAACATAGTCAAATTATTGGAGATAAATAAACTTGGTCAAATTAATCAAATTGTTCTATTATATATTATCTATTCTCGGTGAGACAATCTGTTATTATTATCAGATTAACTAATATTAATACGCTGTAGAAGAATTACAAAATAAAATGAGATAAATATTGGACCAACCTCGCCTACTATTAGTCCAATTTGGCCAATAGAGGCATCGCAGATCTCAGCATCACAGGAAATCATCTACCACTGCTACTAGGAACGTTTATTGGAACAAAATTTCAGTTTTTTCACTATGTTGTCTAATGAAAACCATCACACATTAAAAATCCGTATCACGAAAGTTAGTTTGACACAAAAAGAAACACATATACACTATTTTAACTCTCCCAACAAAAGTTTTTCACGAGAATTGCACATACTACGAGTAGAACATATTTTCATTTGTAGGTTACAAACACACTGACAAAAGACGGCAATAGTAAACAACAAACACCGGTCTTAATATTAGCTCGAACTTGTCCGTTAGAGTCGGTGTGCGGTTTCACTGGACGATATGAAATTTAAATAAAAATAATAATGAATTATTTATTCACTTAACTAATACAACAAATAAATTATTATTAAAAAATAAAAAAATCGTGCCAGTCAGTGGCACTAAAAATGTAAAATTTAAAAACCAAACTTTTAATATTGCGAATTATAAAATAATGACTTGTAATGAATATATCATACATACATTTAATTTTTACCTCTCGCAGTTAAATATCGTCTATTGACATTTAAAGTTATTATAACTTAAAGAATATATTATTCTCTATATGATTTATGATTATACTTCATTTTCAATAGATATAGAGTTAAATAATTATAAAGATTAAATTTCATAAATCAGCCAGCTATGCTAACCATGGAAACTGCTAATATATTCAGATAATTTAAATTGACAGATGTCAGTATTAATGAAAAGTAAATGAATGTGGCAGAGATGAGGATATTGAGATAGATGTTGGGGAGACACGGAAAGATACAGTACCGAATGAAAGAATAAGGAAAATAACTCTAGTGTAAGAAGTTTCTAGTGTTAGAAATTTCTAGAAAGATACAAGTGGGATGATTACATTGGTTTGAAAATGTCATGAGGAGAAATGAAGAATATATTGGATGAAGAATGAATAGCTTAGTAATAGAAGGTTAAAGAAACAGAGGAAGACCTAAGATAAGATGGAAGGAATGTATTGCGGAAGATTTGAGAGAAAAGGAACTCAATGAGAACACACGCAAAACAGAAATGAGTGGAAGAAGAAAATAAAAAATAGCGATCCCTAACAAATGGGAAAAGCTAAAGAAGAAGAAGATGTTAGTGTCAAGTGTAATTTGCATAGTTTGTTTATGAAATAATTTTACTGGAAATTTAGAATCATCGACATTATCATAAAGTATAAATCTCTCACCTCTGACCATTCCATTGGTTGCCAATAAGTAGGGCACGGCTTCCGGTTACACGAGCGAGTTATTTCCGGGGGGTTATCAGTACATCTGTCTAGTCTGACGGCTTGTTGGAATAGTTCAGGACCTGCTGCAGTAGCATTGCCAAAATCCGGAGCCTGGATTGTGTGGTGAACACAGTAGAGTTCCCGAGATTGCATTCCCTTAGAACCGCAGGATGCGGTACAGTATTCCCAAGGACCAGGTATCCAGTGGAAGCGACAACTAGAAGGATGATAACAATAATAAATTTCTTTCTAATCCTATTTACACAATACATGGTGTCCCGTGACTTGAATGCCATAGCACGAAATTCACGTATACAATTTTTATTAATAGGAGTTCGCACCTGACCGTCAACAGCATCTTGTATATAAAGCAAAAGAGGTAACATTATTTTTACCTCCCGCTAACCCTTGGTAAGGGAGGTATAGCGATCGTGCTAAAAATCGCATATCGAGATTTTGGTAAATGACCACGTTTTAAGGTCCCTACAATCCATTTTTAACATTTTCACGATGAGGTTTCTGGGTGTATACAGTAATTTTTTTAAAAGATGTCCGATCAAGGTCATATGTATCATGAACGTTCTAAAAAAATGGCATACATTTATCTCTTTCCTTTGCAGGCTTTAAGCGTGTGCGATAAGGATGGATATAACACGCTTGTCTTTTAAGAATTTGTATTGTTTGACATTCCATTTTAAAACGATGCTCGTTGTTGATAATACTTTCGCTGTAATGTAAATTTATTTATTAATAATATATATTACCTTGATTCATAGCCGTACGAATAACGTTATAGCATTACTAAATATGCAGATATATATTTAAATAAAAAATAAATAAATATATTATCACGGCATATTACCCATTACTAAGTGTGCTAATCTGCTTTGTACCTACACAGATTTCGGTACTGATGACGACATATTTATATCGTAAGGGCGTTTACCAAGCGTCACCTCATTGCTCGCGTGAAGCGTGCAACACAGAGGGCAATTTTGAGCCATTTAAATATGAAATAATTGGCATTGATCAGGATCGAATCGGGTTCTTCAGATTCGCAACCAGACATTAGGCACGCGGCAACGGGACCCCATATGTATGTATTTAAATTAATAAAAATTAAATGGCGGGAGGTATTGTGTTGGTCACATCAGATTTTTAATTATTGGCTTGGAGACGACATATAGGCTTTTTTAATTATTAAAAATTATTAATGCATGCCTATAGAAAATTCAATAATCTTTAATTTTTATAATAACATAATCGCGAAAAAATGACATTTAATGGTATTTTTGAAAGAAAAACTATTTTGAGTTGCTAGTAAAAGTGCGATTTTCAGTTATCCGATTTACACCAAAATTTAATGGCTTTTTCCATATTAGAGTAAGGTCGAAATACAAGGTTTCAAAATTCTTCGGTTGATAGTATTTGAACTAGAGTGACCAGAACATCCACACCCACACGCACCCACAGACATCATTGTGAAAATGTTAAAATCGAATTCTATGGACCTTTAAACGTGGTCATTTATCAAAATCGCGATATACGATTTTTAGCATGATCCCTATTCCTTCCTTACCAAGCATAGCGGGAGGTAAAAACTATAATGACTAATTTATTTATTTATTCAAAATATATGTACTTATTTACAATTTAGTTATATTATTTGCAAATTAATACAATGATCTTCTATCCTGTTAAAATATATTATAAAATTTGCCTGTATACTAAATATTCCAATCAATAGATTTATTAATACTCAATTGTAAAAAGTTCGATAAGTTAATATTAACCAGATAAAATTAATCGCATTGATAAAAAATAAATAAAAGAGTAATAATGAGATTATCTGATTAGTTCAATTATGTTTTTCCTATGAAACTTATCTGTCTCTGTCTTAATGTGACATTTTAGGAAATATTGTTAATTATTTTTGTGATTTTACATATATATATACCCAATATAACATTCCAATTTGAATAACACAAAATTGTATTGAGTTATTTATACAGGGTGTTATATTTTAGTGGACCCAGCAAATATCTCGCTTATTTATTAAGTTAGTAATTTCTTTCATATAATATGATTTATATAGCAACATATAAGCTACTTGATGACGGATGTACATTCATGATACCACTTCCGGTTTATTAGTAATTAATATCAACTTTGAAATTTCAAATGGAACATACTATATTTTTTACAAATTTGAAAAGTACATCAAATTTGTTTTACAATCATGTAAAATAATCCATATATTACATTATTAAAAAGTAAAATGGCGGGCACTTTTTTATACACGTAGTCGAAAAGAGAATAGTGAGCCATGACTGTATTTGCACATTTTTACAAGCATTACTTATACCTGAAAGTGTTACATTCCTCTGTGTGAAGTGTTGGTCTCTGCGCCAGGGAACAGTGGCGTCTCGTGACGATCCTGTGCGTAGATGTATCCCTGCAGGCGAGGGTTCGGGTTCGAATCCCCCCTCCACAACTGACGGAGCAAGGGCCGTAGCCACCCACGACCCACGTATAGCGGGACGAATTGTGCGTAATGCTAGACTTGCGAATGGTGTACGAAGTGGTTATGGACATTCCAATCCCTGAGTTTACGGAGGATGGAGATGCGTACAACTAAAACGAAGTTTAATTTAGTAGAAATTACGTACATTATACGCAATGGAATTAAAAGTTTTTAACTAGCAGCGTACAAGTTTATAAAGTATTACAATATTCATTCTAGAGAGGTTGCTGGATTTATGGTCTATCATTGAAGCTTTTTGCCTAAAATAATTAGAGAAGAAATTGTGAAAATATGATTTTACATGTTACATGTTTACATTAGATGTTGCAGCCATACTTTAGTAGTATGAAAACCAAAATACCAGATCATCAACCCGAACCTGAACCGAACCGAAACCAAACCGTGACATTTTAGCGAATCCAAATCCAGAACCGAACCTCAGATATATTTTTCAATTAAACCCGAGTCGGAACCGAACCGGGTATTAAAATTCGGGCTCTGGGTTCAACTCCGGTTCAGGTTCATTTTGAGTTCGAATCGTAATATAGCCAATAATCGACGCTTTCGGCGTATGCATTATTATGTATGTTGTCTGTTAGTGAAAATTGTGTTCGTGTTCTTGTCTTGCGTAAATTCGGGCTCGTATTTTAAATTATTTCTATATAAAGATGGTTAGAAAACATTAATTCAGTTTTCATTAGCTCGAACTGAACTTGAATCCAAAACCTGAACCCGGAACAAAACCGCAAATTTTATTAATGTTTGAACCAGAACCGCACCCGAACCCATCTCTTAAAAAACAAATTAACTTGAACCTGAACCGAACCCAGTTTTTGGTGGGTTCGATGCCCTGCAAAATACCAGTGTTGGCGCATCAGATATGGAAGATTGGGTATCTCCCACATAAACCGTGATAACAAGTTTAGTGCCGTCTATGAAAAAGTCAGAGAACTAAATTTGACAGCCGAGAAGTTGGCGGGAAATACAAATTCTTTTTGAATTGTTCTAAATTTAAATTTTATTTGAAATGTGAAATATATCTCGCACTATAAAAAATAATTAATATGTTAATGTCTTTATTTAAATATATTACATTACACTATTTAAATCAAATAAATAATTACAAATCTCAAATTACGCGCAACAACTACTATAATTTAAGTTCATACTACTCAAGGAACCAAAAATTTGAAATATATAAAAATCTAAATATCGCTACTTCAAGAGGTGAGGATACGGGCATATATGTAAAGCCTTATTTAAATTTTAGTTAAAAGTTACTTACCGAAATTAGAATTTCTCCGAGAATAGGTCCCCTGGCCCAGAGTTTCAAGAAATTGCCTCGTTTGGAATAATGAAACTTAGCTCCTTTAATAATAAATGTATTTGCATGTTTATTGGAACTTGTCGTCAGATTATATCGTATGCCTTGTAACCTGTCCCTCATCATGAAGAAGATATTGTCATTGGAATTATTTCTAATTGTATTCAGTCTGCATTCTATTTTGATGTTTCTTGTTAGACGAGGTATCACACCAATCCTACTAATTTCTGTAATAAAAATAATTAGAAAAAAATATTATATATTAAGCCGGTAACTAAGCATTTACGGGCGAGCTAGATCGCGAGGTATTTAAATAACATTTACCTCGTTTTACGTTTCGTTGAAAATCAGAAGTTAAATTAACACATTTAGAATTATTGCCTCCGCAAATGCCACATGAATCTTCGAATAATTTTTTTTCTAAATTTCCGGCACAATCCATAGGATTACAAATACCTTGAATACAAATGTCGCTTTCTTCGTCATAAGAACATTGTGTTCCATCAATTAAATGTTCGTCACTTGTAACAACTTCGCCAGTTTGTTTCGAAATGCAGATTAATTTGCATTTCAAAATTTCTACAAAAAAAATAACAACAAATAAAATGTTATGACAAAAATTTTTGAAGCGGGTAGCAATTATAATAATAAACTCGTAATTTATTTATTTTTTACCTTCCGTCACCTTTAGGTAAGGAAGGTATTGTCTTTGGTCAAAAAATTCAATGATGAGTTTTTAGTGAATAAGCATGTTTTAGGGTCCCTATAATACTATTTTACCATTTTTACGATGATGTCTGTATGTATGTGTATCTGTGTGTGTGTGTGTGTGACATAAGTTTTGGATCGCATAACTTCAATACCACGATTCCAAAAATTATATTTGTTTCGTATTACATCCAGAAGATCAATTGATTAGATTTTGGTTATAATTGGTGAACCGGAAGTAGCCTCATTTGAAGATTTAACAGTTAAATTTGATTAATTGACATTTCACGATATTATAACTTAAAGAATATATTATTCATTATACGATTTGATTGCATTTTATACTTCATATTCAATAGATATAGAGTTAAAGAATTTTAAAGAAATTAAATTTTATAAATCAGCCAGCTATGCTAAACATGAAAACTACTAATATATTCATATAATTCAAATTGACAGATGTCGGTACAAATAAAAAGTAAATTAATGTGGCAGAGATGAGGATGTTGATGAAGACACGGAAAGACAAGTAAGGAAATAATTCTAGTGTTACTAGTTTCTAGAAAGATACAAGCGAGATGATTACATTGGATTTGAGAGAAAAGGAACTGAATGAGAACGACACGTAAAACAGAAATGAGTAGAAAAAGAAAATAAAAAATAGCGACTCCTAACGAATGGGGAAAGCTAAAGAAGAAGAAAATATTAGTGTAAAGTGCAATTTGCATAGTTTGTTTATGAAATAATTTTACTGGAAATTTAGAATCTTTTACAAGAAAATTTATGTATGGAATTTATACATAATACGCAGGATTGACGAAAGGTATTGTGCGGGCCACAACAGAATTTTTTTATTAATTTTTTGAGTGGAAGCTTTATGTAATTATGAAAAATTTAAACGCCACACGGTCGATATGCAAATATCGGATTTGGCTGATTATAAAATTAATGACGTTAATAACTATAATGTCCGACCGTTACGTTATTGTTATCATAACAACCCTGCTTTCAGGGTTGTTATATACCAAATAACACCCTAGGGTGTTTTATAAATTTGACGTTGTTGCTATTGGGTACAGAATACAGAAACTCTGGGGAGGATACAAACAAGAATATCGCGTTACCTAGTTACAGCGTTTGCAAGCAAATAGATTAATATCTCTAACAAAAATCACAATGATAGGACAAAAATCTTTAATAAAATAATATATCGGTCGGACATTAACCGTTGAACGCACCACGGGCGTTAAACGGACAATAATGCCTTCGGTCAACGTACACACATCGGGCCGGAGGCCCTCGGAAAGCACACTGTTGACCTCAGGCGTTATTGTCCTTATAACACCCTTGATACGTTAATTACTATTTAAGCAGGGATTGTATTCATAATAACAAATAAATAAATATTTCATCACGGCATATTACCCATTGCTGGGTGTGCCAATCTGCTTCGTATACAGATATCGGTAATGATGGAATATTTGTACCGTGTGGGCGCTTACCAGGCGTCACCTCACGGGCACTCATAGATGGCGTGGAGAGTGCGCCACAGGGATCAATTTTTTGCCATTAAAATGCGATGTAATTTTTGGCGTCGGTCGGGATCGAACCTGGGTCCCCAGATTCGCGACCAGACACTCAGGCACACGGCCAACAATAAAACAAATAACTAATTGAAACAAAAATATTGTACTAATGAAATTTAAAAACGAAATAATAATAAACCTCCTACTTTTATCAGATTCATATGGCAACCAGGTCATTCCACCCTTAACACTATCCTGCATGTTTAGTAGGTTTGGGAGTCGTGCACATTGCTCTGTTCTGAGGTCTTGTAACGGCTCCAGACATTCCTGCTTGCCACAAACCTGGAATTGCTCTACCGGACCATTGCAGTAGCTTCCACCATATGCCGGTCTGAAACATGAAAGCAGAATGATAGGGTAGATAAGGGTAAAGGTGTAGAAATGTACGATGGAAAGTTTCAGAGAGAGAGTTAGATACGGGATACGGTTAAATGAAAAAGAAGTGTGTTCACTCATCATTTTTATGAGTATTAAAACTCGCAAAAAAAAATCTGTTGCTAAGGGATTTGTTTTCTTTATTTACGACATTAACAGTTAATTTTGAGTATAAAATAAGTAATAACAATAATTCAAACTCCGATATATTAAATAAAACTGGTAAGTACCATGTTTTAATACATTATGAATATGTATATCAAAAGTTAGGTTAACATAATGCGTTACAAAAATTCATTATATTCTCTCATTAAATATAAGCTCGTGTTATGATTAATAATCGAAGATATTGCTCGTGAAACCGAAACAGCACATTTCAACTCGTCCTTCGGACTCGTGAAATCTGCAGCTCGGTTTCACTCGAGAATATCATCGATGATAATCATATCACTTGTTATATTACGTATGAAAATAAAATCCAGTTGAATTTAATAACACTAGTCACTAGAATATACACTTGAAAAAAATTGTTGTGGCCAGCACAATACCTCTCGCCATTTTTATTTTATGTTGCATAGGGTGCGAGGACTTATGTGACTTTAGTGGCCTTGGCAAACAGATATGGGGGTCCGTGTCTGAATGACAGCTAGTAATAATATACATAGGTTTCAAGTATCATAAGTTTTCATTCAAAATATTACGATTTTCTAAATTCATGTGCATTATTTTCTTCGACAAGTATATTCCATACTATTGATGACAAATAAACATCAGAATATTTTGAAAATTATTAACCGTATGGTTATTACTAGCAGATAACTTCACTGCATTTCGTATACATAGACGTGCAACATGAAATATTTATGCATATATTTGAACTGAAAAAAATAAATATAATTTATTTGAAAATTATGTTTTTTTTAAAAAATAATGCATGTCTCAAAGATTTATGCTCTTCACCTATGTATTTGCAAAATCCAAAAACATATTAAATGTACTCGTACTTCCCAATCTTCCAGTAATGTTATTAAAACTACTGATTTTTGACACTGACATTTTGCATTTATCTGTCAATTACAAACATTTAAAAATCTCAACTGTTTTTTTGGCAACGAGGTGTATTAGAACAAATTATTTTATATTATTATATTCTATATCTCCAAATTTATACGAGACACAATAAAAAAATTAAATGTGTCATATTGAGAATTTAATTATCTTTAATATTTGTAAAAATATTTTTTTTAGAAACTACCACTTCCGATTGTCTAATTGTTACCAGAACTCTTCCCAGTACTGTTAGATTGAGGAATCCGTATTCAAACAAGTCTTTAGTCTTATTGAACTTGAGAACACACACCCACCCACGCACACAGACATCATTGTAAAAATGTTAAAATCAGATTCTATGGACCTTAAATCGTGGATATTCAATAAAATCTGGATATGCGATTTTCAGCATGAATCCAATACCTCTCTTAGCGAGAGGTAAAAAACTGGTTCTCATTTCATTTTAATGAGCTTGATTGACAGTTTAATAACAAAAATTAACCACGAATTATCAACTTCATCAACAAGCAAATCAGTCGTAATTCCATTATATACTTGTAAATTTTCCTCATATTTGACAACAATAACATTCTTGTATAATTTTCGTAATCACACTTTATACTCACAGCGGATTATTACATAATCTGGTCCTAAATTGTACTCCAAATCCACAAGATCTGGAGCAGGGTCCCCAATCCGTCCAGTTGCTCCAACCCCCATCTCGCGAGTTGTGAATGACCGGATCTAGCTGATAACCGTAGGTATCAGGCGTACAGTACCCGTTCATGCAAAACTAAAATGGACGTAATCACACACATAAAATCAAATTATATCCTATTATACAGGGTAGTTTAAGCTTATTAATTCAACTTTCGTGCAATATGGACCTTTATTTTTTATTTTCTACATTAATGGCGTCCCAAATGGTTTTACGTATGTAGATGTGTGATGTGTGTTTGTTTGCTGATTACACGTTTGTTATTATCTCAGGTTCAAGCTCCCAGGAAATTAATTTCAAAGTTCAAGAGTGCGTTAATATAATAGCCTAGCCTCAGTTAGATTTTTTTTAAATACACTGTATGAATAAAACCATGCAAGTATTAAAACCAATATATACCTTGTTGGGGCCACATTGAGTCCCTTCTAATGGTGGACCTTTCTTAGTCTTACATACGAGCGGGGTAATTTTATGGCTGCACCATAAATGGGAACACGGTTCTAAAATGTCGAAAGCTGTGCACATTTTATATCTGAAACGTTTTAAGTTTAGATTTTATTGAATTACGTCTTATACGAGTGTAGGTATTGATAACTGACAAGCTGCGACATGACATCTGGTGGGAAAAATATGAACTTTCCGATTTGGTACTATATTGTGACTGTATGCTTGAGTTACATGTGGTTTGATCATTTGATGTGAATAAAAATGGGGAAAAATCGTACAAATTGTTGTATATTCTAACGTCACTCTCAAGATCTGGTCGAGACACAGGCATTGGGTTTTATAATTTTCCGAAATATGGCCAAAATAAAGTTAAAATTACGACAAGAGCAAGTGTTGAAATGGATATGGGTCGACGAAAAGCATGGGAATATGCAATTCGTAGTGCAAAACAAATAACAAAACATATGAAAGTTTGTTCTCGTCATTTTAAATCGGATAATTACATATTTCGTGATCTTTATCTAGCTTTACACGTGCATTCTGCACTAATAATTTTTAAATTTTCTCTAAATGTATTTTGATTTCATGTGGTTTTGCAGAAATTGCACTGGTTCGCAGACAAAGTGCAAATATTACCCATATTATACCGTCATTTTTTAATACTCCATATAATATTATGTGGTTAGCGTTTATAATTCGTTCACCTGCGATCATCAATTTCGATTGATTAAATATATATATAAAATTATAAATACATTTTAACATATCTTCTATAATACATTTAGAAGTAGCTGTTGCTTCCAGAAATCTAAAATGTTCTGTGGTACCAAACCCCATTTTAAGTGAAAAAAATTGCTTTTGTTATTTGTTTTCATATGTCACAACTCACAACACTACGAGTACCAATTCAGAAGCAGCTGATCGGCCCGATGGTGCTGCCGCCATCGGACATGTCAGTTCTCAATACCCTTATAAAATTTTGTGACGATAGTATTAAAACTTCACGTAACTGATTCCGAAATGATTTAGGATTTTATAGTCTTTATATTTGTGTTAGAAAAATTGCGTTATGAAATCATATTGTTTATGTTTATAAAGCTATTATTTTTATTGTTATTACGAATATAACTTGCATCATATTCTTGCAAAAGTTTTTTGAACAGCATAACTACAGTATGCAGTAAACTATTACAAAACTACTGACCGTGGGGCCTTATTGCCCGTTTAATATAAAAATATCACATACCCATCTCCAAATTCCATTCTGCATTGTTCATCCATGCTAAAAGAAGTTCGTAAAGTTGGTTTTAAAATCTCTGTAGATTTACCAGATGGGCGATTTTTTAAACAAAACCAATTCCTACAAAAAAAAAGTTTTCAGACTAGTAATTTTTCGAAATTGGAGTCATTTTTAATATGAGCCCAACCTCAAATGTATTCGTACCCTCTGAAGTAAATATATTATTTATTAATCAACGATAATTGAAGAATTTATAGGTATGATTGAATTTTTAAAAACAGATAATTTTGCACAGATTTCTGGCATCGAGTGTGTATCACAGAGGTCACTGTTGATTTCAATTTAATTTTTGTTTAATATCCAATTAAAATATTGGTAGTGCAATTGGTCATAAATGTAAAAGAAAGGCTGATATTATTTATTGTTGATTCATACTTATTGTAACGTGCGCCACAGACTAAAGAGTATTCGGGTGCCGCTACTGGTGAAATATTCCCGGTCGATGACGTAATCCCGGCGACGGAATAACCCATACGCGTTGAGACGTGTTAATTACACCGATGACCTAAATCTATTGTATTCAATATCATTGTGGCGGCAGAAAGTTCCAGAAGGACACTGGGCTGTATAAATACCGTCTAAACGACAGCGGAGATATAGTCTGATATATAGAAGCAACGAGCAATGAAGTTAGTGATATAAATAAATAGTTTACGAGTTGTTAACATAAATAAATGTATTATATAAATGAATATAGTGATATAAATATTGTTTAACTAAATAATTTGTGTTTAAGCATTTAATAATATTCTTAGTCTTAAATTAGTGTTTAGAATTATTTAATCATAGTGTTTGTTATTTTTATTATCTTTCTAATATTTATCCTAATTATTTATCGTTTAATAAACGTATTATTTTAATTAACATTATTTTTTGATTCTTACACTTCACCCATATAAATAAACGTTACAATACTTATTCATTTGTATTCGTAGAACCGATTAACATTACTGCTATATTCATATTTGTACTCATTTTGTTTAATTTCTTAAAAAAATCAAAATTCTGCAATTTTCAATAAAAAGTTCAAAATTTAAAAAAATCTAATTTATATGGTTATAGATACTATTCAACTCGCTGATTCCAAATTTTAAAACCGCATGTTGATATCTCTTTTCGTTCTCGAGATATTTGCCCCTAAAGTTTTGCCTAAAAATACCCATTTTTGGGCTATACCCCAAAAATGGGTCATTATACAGACTGGGGAGTAAAACTATTCGATTCTACGGAAAAAAATACATAAGTATACTAATTTTCATAATTTTTGAACAACGAATACAATCTCGAGAGTTAAATAACTGAAAATGGCCAAAATCTGAAAAAATCCTAAGGGGTACACCTTAGGATTTTCTCAGATTTTGGCCATTTTCAGTTATTTTGCTTTAAAGGTTGTATTTATTGTTCAAAAATTATGAAAATTTGTATACTTATGTAATTTTTCCCGGGAAATCGAATGGTTATGTTAACGAGTTTGCATTTCCACCCATTTTTGGGGTATAGCCCAAAAATGGGTATTTTTAAGTAAAACTGTGACGGCAAATATCTCGAGAACAAAAAGAGATATCGACATGCGGTTTCAAAATTTGGAATCAGCGCGTTGAATAGTATCTATAACCATGTAAATTAGATTTTTAAAAAATTTGAACTTTTTATTGAAAATTGAAGAATTATGTTTTTTTAAGAAATTAAACAAAATGAGTAAAAATACGAATATTAGTTATCGTTTAATAAACATTATTTTAACTAATAATATCTCTCTTATTTTTACACCTCACCCAAATAAATAAACGTTACATTATATTGTATTTTAAATAAATTTATCTCTGACAAAAATTTCAGTGCGCCGTAGTGAAACGTATAAATTTAAGAGATTTTACCCAGTTCGTAACTTTATTTTAGAATAAGTTAATTTTAGTCACTGAATTTTTAATATCTTACTTACGTTGCACGCTTATGAAATTCTTTTTTAGAACAAGCAGACCACGTAAACTCATTGAATGTAGAGGAGACCATAGGAGCCATTACGCTACCATGTGTCGATTCATCTGAACATGTGTTGTTTGCTTTTGCATCCCCATCATGTGTTAGGCCTAAACTATGAACAGGAAAAAAAAAGTAATTATCATTTCTTTATTCTTCATAAAAACAACAGTGCACATAAAACAGTAGTTATTTTGTTATTTCTATTCATTTTAAAATACGATTTTTTTTTTTATTATTTTCATATATATCTTTCTACTTTTGTTAATATTTTGTAATATTTTTATTATATTTATTTATATATATATATATATATATTTCCTACAAACATATAAAAAAAAATTCAGCTGTTAATGCCTGATGATGGGAAATAATTTCCCGAAATCGATCGCACCATAGGAATGAATAATAAAAATAAATAAAAATTATTCAATATTAGTATTCTTATTACTTCCTCTACTAATCCTAATATTATTGAATAATTTATTTGACTTTTTGTTTAAAAATATTGCAAATTTAAGATACATTTAAAATTAATTTTCATACATAGAGTAAAAAATTTGAAAGATGTCCTATCAAGGTCGTCTACGAATTGCATGAATTCAGATTTTTGCTCCGCCCATTATGACAAATTCAGTAGTGTCGTTTGCTTAGTTTTTATGACGGTATGTAAGATACTACTGTTATTTTATTATTATAAAAATATATTACAGTAAAAGCATTCAAAATTCAAAAATAAGTCAACTGGTAAGTTTATAAGCAAATGTAAAACCAAATATGTTAAAAATAAGATAATGACACAATGTCAGTGTGAGTAAGTTTAACAGAAAATAACGTTATTCGTACGGCTATGAATCAAGGTAATGTATCTGAATTAATAACTTACGTTACAGCGAAAGTATTATCAACAACGAGCATCGTTTTAAAATGGAATGTCTGAACTTAGTCGAAACAATATGCAGACAAGCGTGTTATATCCATCCTTATCGCACACGCTTATGGACTTTGCAAAAGAAAGAGATAAATGTATGTAAATTCTTTCGTGATACAGATGACCTTGATCGGACATCTTTCAAAAATTTTACTATAAGTATGTTTAGTTTAGTTATCTCTGTCTTTGATGTTACTTACACATGGGCCATTTCATGCGCTATAATGAAAGCTGAAGTAAGGCCCTCATCCCTATTAAGCGTACAGGATCGTGAGGGGTCGCAAGTTCCTGCTACAGGGGCATAACCCGAAGGACCACCAATATCTAATCGTGTGAGATATACAGCAATATCGTGCCTTTGTACATCTGGGCCTAAAGTTGAGAAAATAAATATAATGAACAATATTTGGATTTAGTTCTGTAAAAATAATATATCTACTGTTGCCCACAATTACTGTAGACTGCTATAATTATTATACTAACCTAATGTTGTATGCAGCCTCCTATTCCAAATATTAACATTTTCCAAAGACTTTCTTGCATTTCCTATTCTGATTGGACTATATTTCTTTATATCGTGCAGTACCATTTGAGTTAAAACAAGATCCATATTAGCTTCTAATGAAGGATCTTGATATATAGCACTTACCTGGATAATAAAAGTATTTTAAGTAGGACTGTGTGGAAGGGTTATCTCTGGTGTTAGTAATGTAATTAAACTTACAATATTCATTAGAGCAAAAATGTATCGTTGCACTTTGGTCCTGCCGTGGAAGTTAAGCAAGGAATAGTCGGCTCCAATGGCTATTTCAAGCCAACGTTTAGGTGCAAGAATCTTTTGGCTTGTGCGTTCTTAAATAGAAAATAAATTGTTAAAATTAAAAACAATTAATTAATTAATCAATTAAAATAATTTTTACCTTTCACTAAGAAAGGTATTGGATTCATGCTAAAAATCGCATATCCAGATTTTATTGAATAAGCACGTTTTAAGGTCCCTACAATCCGATTTTAATATTTTTACGATGATGTCTGTATGTGTGTAAAAAATAAAAATAGCAACCCCTAACGAATGGGGAAAGCTAAAGAAGAAGGAGATGATAGTATCAAGTACAATTTGCATAGTTTGTTTATGAAATAATTTTACTGGAAATTTAGAATCTTTTGCAAGAAAATTTATATATGTAATTTATACATAAGACACATGATTGACGGAAGGTATTGTGCTAGCTAGTAAGTATAGAGCATCTAATTAATATCTGACCGAAACAATAAACACATATCCTTCAAGCCTAATTTTTATTGCTGAAACAATTAATCCATAAATAAATTCATTAATAACTGACGCAAGCAATATTGTTAGTGTAGCACTTACACATACTTTTGAAAATGTGTGTCTCCCAAGCCGAATCATAGAAATATCCCATTTGTTCCGAATCGATTTGCTCTCTTCGCCACATCTCATTGTCCATAATTTCCTCGGGATTTCTTCCATTACCTTCAGGTTCGTCATCATCTAATTCAATTAGTTTGTCATCAGATGTTTCCCCTTCCGGCAGATTGTTAAACTCTGTAGTAAAGCACACGGCTCCCAAATCCGACCTTTTCGTACGGTGCTTTTGTAGCAAATCGCTGCTAAACAAAACATGAGCCCCCGAGGTTTCGTTAGCCACTTGTATAAAGAACAGATCGTAACCGTTGTTCACAAAACCCGAAAGCTGATCACCACATAATGTCACTGCAGAGTGTGAAGTTATTCCGCGAATTTTTCCCCTTAAAAAAATACAGTCAATACGTTCATTACTCGTATAATTTTTTTCTCCAATAACATGAACCGAAAAATTATCGGAAAAATGAATATTATTATTAAATTCATATTCTAATACCCAATTAGCTAATTCTACTACTGTAACACCAGAATCGTGCGGTGTATCGCGTTTATAGCGAACTTTACTGTATAATTTTGGATATACAATTTGAAAATTCTCTGGAGAGATTTCTTCAGGAATATAAGAACATACAACACTGTTTATTATCAGAAATACAGAGAATATTGCGCGTAGAGACATAGTATCACAATCGGTTAACTGGTGTTTATGTGCAATGCAATAGAACTGAGGCAGTGTACATCTCTAGAGAATAGGGATCGAGACCTTGTTTGCGATAGATTAAGGAAAACATATGGCTTCATAAACACTCAAGCACTTGTCATTTGACACAGTTTATTAGATCAACTCTTCAACGCAGCATGCCATCACGCATATGCGTTTTTATATTTTACAGTATAAGTATTCAAAAATCTGTTGTGGCCATCACAATACATCTCGCCCTTTCCATTGTGGTATATATAAGTATTGTATTTCACATTTCTTCTACACACAAAAAATTCTAATTACACCTAATCTTTATATTTATGTATTTTCTATAATTTCTATGAGTTTTCTCCATTTCCCAGAAAAAACCTACAGTACTATCTATGAATTTTTGACACTGACATTAAGGATATTTATTTGACAATTACACACATTTAAATTTCTCATGTAGTTACCATGGAGATGTTTGGGCTGTAATTAGGCCGTGACATTTATTACAACAGATTATAAATAAATATATCATCATGGCATATTACCCATTGCTGGGTGTGCCAATCTGCTTTAAACACAGATTTCGGAATGATGATGACATATTTGTACCGTGCGGACGTTTACCAGGCGTCACCTCACGGGCACTCATTGATGATTATTTTATAGATATTTCTATATCTTTAAGGCCCGGTTTTTCCACCTATTGATAAAGTGCCAGTTAACTTATCTGCCAGATAAAAGAAAAATATCGCATCGTATAATTGACGTATTTATAATTTTGTCAACTTACGCTGTAATATCGATTCGATATTTTCATTTTATCTGGCAGTTAAGTTAACTGACACTTTATCCAGAGATGGAAACACCGGGCCTAAATCTATAGAAGATATAATAAAAAATCTGTTGTGGCCAGCACAATACCTCTCGCCACTTCCTTTTTTTTGGTTACATAAGTAATTATGTACATAGATGTCAAATGTCAGAATTTTACATTATAAATTTCAAGATTTTCTAAATTTACGTAGTTAATTTATCACCAGGAGTTTAAAATTTACTTGTCGTATGCCTTAGATATTTAACATTTAATTCTTCTCCACATGGAATTGGAAAATCACTAAATTTAGAGTGAGAAAATATGATATTTGACATCTATATACGTAATTACTAGCTATCATTCTGACATGGGCCCCCATATCTGCTTGACAAGGCCAACAAAATCACATGACTGCTCGCGCCCTATTGTATTTAACATTTCTTGTATACCTACAATCTACACCAAAAATTCTACTTACGCATATATCTATTCCTTATATTTAGATTGTTTAATTTGAAATTCATTTTATGAAGAAATTTTGTCCTCTTCTAATTTTTCGGAATGTTTCCAATTCATTGTCAGGATTGACAGTATTTTTGAAGGATATATGTAATATAACTGTAATATTTAATATTTAGCTATTAATACTTTAAGAAATAATATAATGTATGTACTTCCCAGAAAAAGTCTTCAGTAATGTCTCCGGATTTCTGACACTGACATTTATCTGTCAGTTACAAACAATTTAAATTTTCAACTATTTTCCATGGCCATTTTTTCGGCTGTAAAATTTATTATAACAGATTATTTTACATATTATATTTCTTTTATCTCTAAATCTATAGACTATATAATAAAATATTTAAATGTATCAGATAGAGAATTTAATTTTCTTTAATATTACCAAGAAAAACTTTCAAAAAATACCTATTATTTAGAAGATTTTTTTCAAGTATCTTCTACTTCCGGTTGTCCAATTGTTACCAAAACCTTTTCAGATTTTCCCGTGAAAGTCCGATTGGGAAATACGTAGTTAAATAAATTTAAAGTCTTATAGTTTTTGAGTAACCGTCCTTCTAACATCCCACACACACACACACACACACACATACACACACACACACACACACACACACACACACACACACACACACACAGACATCATCGTAAAAATGTTAAAATCGGATTGTATGGACCTTAAAACGTGCTTATTCAATAAAATCTGGATATGCGATTTTTAGCATGAATCCATTACCTCTCGTAGCGAGAGGTAAAAAATTAAATGTGTCGGATAGAGAATTTTGTTTTTTAATATTTGTAATAACATAAATTTTCAAAAAATAATAATTTGAATTTTTTTGTTAAAATACTACTACTTCCGGTTATCCAATTGTTACCAGAACCTATTCAACTCTTCCCACTACTGTTAGATTGAGGAATTTGTATTTACATAGGTCTTTAGTCTTATAGAATTTGAGAAATCGAACCTCCAACAACTCCACACACACACACACACACACATCGTGAAAATGTTAAAATTGGATTGTAGGGACCTTAAAACGTGGTCATTTACCAAAATCTATATATGTGATTTTTAGCACGATCCCTATACTTGTTTACCAAGGGAAGCGGGAGGTTCCATACAACAAAATTAATAGGTTTCTGATATACATACACCAATTTTATTTAGAAATCATTTGGAAATACATCAATTAAACATTATTTATGTACAAGTTTAACAATGTCTTGACATTAGAAATAAATATATTTTCATATATACAATTTTTCGACAAACACATGACAATTATAAAGACGATTATTGCACTTTTTTGGGATACAAAAATTAAGATATGTTTAAATAAATAATAATAGTTCTTAAATTTATTATAGTAAAAATATTATTAATTATATTGTTTCTTTTTTACAGAGATGTTTATTAAAATTTGTTATTATAGATCTATAGTTCTCATAAGAGAAGACTAATTAAATATACAAAATGGATAAATTTAAATTGTTAAGGATAAAAATTATTTATTTTACAATATCTGTCTACTGTTTTAAATTAAAAGAGTACAGAAGACATAGTTACATACTTGGCATCAACAATTTGTAATTAAAAGTAATACGATTTAAAAGACAGTACAATTTTAAAGCATCATTAATTTATCTAGTTATCATGATAAAGTCAAGAGAGAAAGTTGTAGATGAGGTGAAATTTAATTTTACTTGGCCTTGAAGTAATTTTAAAGCCAAGTTATTTAGACCTTTTTACAAAAAACTATGAATTTTTGGACATCATAAGATTAAGCTTTATTCTATTAATACATATTATCAAGCAATTTCTGTACGTCGTATTGTAGAGACCCTAAAACGTGCTTATTCATTGAAAACTCACCACCGAATTTTTTGACCAAAGACAATATCTTCCATACCTAGAGGTAACGGAAGGTAAAACTAATATCTTGTGGAAAAGACAAAAAAATGGACGTTTATAATTTAGTAAAATAAGTAGGTTGCTATTTAAAAAATAAAAGATGTTATTTGTATCTTGTAAACCTGACCTTATATAAAATATCTACATCTACCATCATTTAAGAAAAAAAAATTAAGGAGCTATTTTTTCTATTACTTATAATAAAAAAGTTAAAGGGGGAGGAGGGGGGGGGGGCGTTTTCCAGACTCACCCTGTGTATCTACAATTAAGCCTTTGTAAAACCACCCTCTGTAATATTTTTAGTTTTATCTGAAATCCATTACAATTGAATAATAAAAACTTCTTTTACTCTGTATTAAATTTGAAATTTCAAATACATTTAAGATTACTATTTATATAACAGGAAAAATGTTTTATAGAATATTTAAAACAACGTAAAATTTTCCTTATTAAATGAATAAATTCTTGAAAAAAGACCATTATTCTACGCTTTTCCTCACTAAAAAGCTCTTTATTTTTATAGCCAGTGTTGGTTTCATATAGGAATCCAAACTTATTCTATAACTTAGAAAAATTTTCAACTCCAATAAAATCCGTAAACTTTTCACATAAAACCATCGTCTAACTTCTCCAAGAGAATTCAAGAAAAATTTTCTCGTCCACTGAGAAGAAAATCCTAATCAGTCCAAAAATTCATAGCGGAATATTCGCTGTTGTAGATAGAAGTATCTCTACTTTCTCTCAATTATTGTTCCGGAAAGGTATATGAAGTTTTCTATTTGTACTTCGCATGTTTAATTAAAACAGAATGGCTTGGCGCAGTTTGACTATTTTAGCTTTTTTACTAAGTGCAACTTAACTAGTAATGGTGCAAATGGGCATTACATAATTGGGATGAATAACATAGATACATTCATTCCGATTGCTATAAAACAGTAGAAGATATCTTTATTACCTTCCGTCACCTATAGGTAAGGAAGGTATTGTCTTTGGTCAAAAAGTCGGTGGTGAGTTTTCATTGAATAAGCACGTTTTAGGGTCTTTACAATACGATTTTACTATTTTTACGATGATATCTGTATGTATGTGTGTTCTTATGTGCGTGTGTGTGTATGTGTGTGTGAGTGTGATCGCGGTTTCGTCAACGATATCTCCAATACTAGAATTCCAAAAATTACTATTCTTGCGTATTCCTCTTCCTTACAACCATATGCAGACTTGATTAGATTTTGGTTATAATTTGTCAACCGGAAGTACCCTCATTTGAAGATTTTAACAGTTTTTCTTGAAAAACTCAGTTAAATGTTATTATAACTTAAAGAATATATTATTCTCTATACGATTTGATTGCATTTTATATTTCATATTCAACAGATATAGAGTTAAAGAATTATAAAGATAATAAATTTTATAAATCAGCCAGTTATGCTAACTTAACCATGGAAACTGCTAATATATTCAGGTAATTCAAATTGACAGATGTCAGTATCAATAAAATGTAAATCAATGAAAGGATAAGGGAAGTAACTCTAGTGTTAGAAGTTTCTAGATATAAGAGAGACGATTACATATTGGTTTGAACATGTCATGAGGAGAGATGAATATATTAACAGAAGGTGGAAGAAACATAGGAAGACCAAATATAAGATGAAAAGACTGTATTGCAGAAGACTTGAGAGAAAAGGAACTGAATGAGGACGACGCGCAAAACAAAAATGAGTGGAAGAAGAAAATAAAAATTAGCGACCCCCTAACGAATGGGAAAAACTAAAGAAGAAGAAGATGTAAGTATCAAGTGCAATTTACTGGAAATATAGGATCTTTTGCAAGAAAATTTATATATAGGGCGCGTGCAGTGCGGACCCGTGTCAAAATGACAGCAATTAATTATGTCCATAACTGACAAGTGTTATAATTTTTCATTCAAAATTTCATAATTTTCTTATTTCATGTGGTTTGTTTGTTATCACGGGTATGGAATTCAGTTGCCGAGAAAGGGAATCACATAATACCAAAAATTTAGAATCTTTTACAAGAAAATTTATGTATGGAATTTGTACATAATACACAGGATTGACGGAAGGTATTGTGCTGGCCACATCAGATTTTTTTTAAATAATTTAGTACCGCTTTTTACTAAAGTAACAAGAAAAATGTAAATTGTTAAAAAATCTATCAGAATTCGTAATACAACAATAATATAAAGTATATTCTAACGAATTCAAAAGAGACATAGTATAGGTAAGAGCGTCCTGTTTCTTTACAAATAGAAAACTAATCCTATCCTTTCCGGTACAACCTACATCTTACACCATATTCACAAGCCAACCGGCAACACTCGCGAACATGAGCACGCATTGAACACTAGAGTTGATGGTAACCGCCGCACTCCTGCCGGCGTTACAGAAATCCACTTCACAACATTTGGTACAAGCGTACAGTTTTGTCCTTTCCCCGATCACGATACAGCCTGGCTCACATGTCTTCGTGCAGTTGCGCTCAAGCAGCCACAGCTTTTGTTGCGATGTACTGTTGCTGCCCGTACTTGTTGTCAGGGAGATACTCTTCACCTATGGAAGAAAAGAGAGTTGAAACAGAATTAGAATTCACAAAGTTCATTTTCATATTACAAGAGTGTAGATAAGGTTTTTCGAAATTACAATGACATATTCTAGCTTGCTTATGCTCCTTTTCCTAATTAATGATATTACGAATTGTTTTACCAACTATTATGTGTGCTGATAACCTTAAAGTATACAATGCTATCAAAACTGCATCCGACTGTTCTGCCATTCAGAAAGATCTTGACAAACTAAGCCCTTGCCTCAAAAGGAAAGATTTAACGTTCAATTTTGATAAATAATGCTCTTGCATTACTTTCTCAAGTAACAGAAAAGTACTTACGTTCAATTATTTTATTGACGGTAACAACATTAGTCGTGTCTCTTAAATTAAAGTTCTTGGTGTCATCGTAAATAGTAAGCCATTTGTTTGCCTTACATATTGTTTATATTGTTAAAAAGCTTATAAAATGCTTAGCTTTATTTCAAGAATTGATGCGTTTCAGAGATTTTCTAAATTCACGTAATTAATTTACTTATCGAGGAAAATAAACCACATGGAATTGGAAAATCACGAAACTTAGAATGAAAAATTATGGAATTTGACATCTATGTATATAATTACTAGCTATCATTCTTTCACGGTCCCCCAAACTACTTGTCAAGGCCAACAACGTCACATGACTGCTCGCGCCCTATTGTATACCTACACTTTACACTAAAAATTCTACTTATATCTATTCTTTATATTAAAAATTTTTAATTTTAAATCCATGCTTTTAAGAAATTTTGTCCTACTCTAATTCTATTTTTTCGAAATGTTTCCAATTCATTATTGGGATTGACAGTATTTTTGAAGGGTATATGTACTAAACCTATAATTTTAAATACTATTAATACAATAATAAATAATATAATGCATGTACTTCCCACAAAAAATCTTCAATAATGCCTCTGGGTTTTTGACACTGACATTTGTCTGTCAGTTACAAACTTTTTTCAATTTTCAATTGGTTTCCATATGACATTATTTGTACTGGGAGATTTATTACAATTATTATATACTTTATATTTCTGTATCTCTATATCTATAAAAGATATAACAAATTATTTATATGTATCAGATAGAGAATTTACTCTTCTTTTGCCAGCAAGAACAAAATTTATCAAAAAATAATATTTAGAAGATTTTTTTTAAGAATCTGCTACTTCCGGTCGTCCAATTATTACCAAAACCTTTTTAGCTTTTCCCAGTAATGTCCGATTGAGAAATACGTAATTAAACATATATTAAGTATTATAGTTTTTGAGAAATCGTCCTTCCAACCTCTCCACATACACACACAGACATCATCGTAAAAATATTAAAATCATTGTATTGTAGGGACTTTAAAACGTGCTTAATGATTAAATCTGGATATGCGATTTTTAGCATGAATCCAATACCTCTCTTAATGAGAGGTAAAAAGTAGGTAATAAAAACAGTTTGATATCATTTTTTTATTCTCTTACACTTGCTACAAAGTTTTTAAACCAATAACCATGAAGTTTACAGGAATTGTAAAATCAATACAATTATATTGAAAGAAGTTATTTCATTAATGATATAAAAGGAATGCAAATTTCAGCAACGAAATGATGAAGAAAATATGGTAATCTGTATTCAAAAGCACTTTAAATTTGAAAGATTTAATTAAAGCATTATTGTGTCTTATTTTATTTTCAATATTCCATATACTGTGGTACTCTTAAACTGAAACGAAATTAAAAATAATTGTATACTCTTCCTGCTACTCAAGTGGATATTTCATTTTTCAATATAATTGAAAATCCAATTATTTACTAATTTTGCTCATTAAGTTAATAATTGCTTCTAGTGAGATACGGTACTTCTTAGAGCTTAAAAACAAATACAAATTAAACTTTTAAGTGGTAATACTAAATTATATTTCCATCCCGTGTTAAACGAAAAGATTTATGCACGGTTGTTCAGTCACGGTTTAAACCAGAAATTTGATTTAAGTTCAGGTTAATTAATTTATATCCTATTCAAAAATGCTGCATAAAATGGTCAACTATCTTTTTACCTTCCGTCACCTGTAGGTAAGGAAGGTATAGTCTTTGGTCAAAAAATTCAATGATGAGTTTTTAGTGAATAAGCATGTTTTAGGGTCCCTATAATATGATTTTACCATTTTTACGATGATGTCTGAATGTATGTATGTGTGTGTCTGTGTGACAAAAGTTTCGGATCGCATAACTTAAATACCACAATTCCAAAAATTAAATTCTTTTCGTATTCCTCAAGTTTACATCCAGAAAAACAACTGATTAGATTTTGGTTATAATTGGGGAACCGGAAGTAGCCTCATTTGAAGATTTAACAGTTAAATATGATTTATTGACACTTAATGGTATTATAACTTAAAGACTATATTATTCTCTAAACGATTTAATTGCATTTTATAATTCATATTCAATAGATATAGAGTTAAAGAATTTTAAAGAAATTAAATTTTATAAATCAGCCAGCTATGCTAAACATGGAAACTACTAATATATTCATATAATTCAAATTGACAGATGTAAGTATGTTTATTGATCATCCGCGAATGATCAAAGCAAACAGTCTTAAGACTGTTATTATGACTATAACTTGAAACTATGATTACTATGGTAACTATGTTATTGCTACATAAACCCGGCTTTATTTTATATTTACGTATAATTTTATGATACATTTTGTGGCAGAAATAAAAACTATGTTCCTTCCGAATATACTCGTATTCTATCGACCTAAAAGATTATTTGCACAAATCCTTTGAAAAAAGAAACCGTCATTTTCCAGTGCAACTAACTCTCATAACTCCGGCTTTAATAAACATCGCGTCGCAAAGTTTTAATTAAAATTTATGCATTCCAACATTCATTCCACCGGTTGAAAAATAAAAATCGCACGTGTTGCACTTCTTATTATATCTACATGGTAAGTGAATCAAAGGGCTCGAGTGTTGAGGTAGAGTGAACCCAAGCACTGTTTAAAAGCTTTGACCCATTTGCAGCCTGGGAGCTTCCATATGAAACCATATTGCCCTCTGCGGCTTTTCACTAAACTGAAAATAATGTTCACTATTTAACATAGGCATGCTTCGCTACTTGCCGGTAATATACAGGGTATTTATTAAACATAGAGCAAAAATTGAACGGATTATTCCCTGGACCATTCTAAGATGATTTTGTCCTTTGATGATTTTTTAAAAGCCGCTTTGTTTCGAAGATACAGGCCGAAAATTCGACAAAACCAATTTTGATACTTTTCAAATTATTAATCTAGTAACAGCAGGCAAGTTATATGCCAAATTTGTTGAGACGTTTGGCTGTTTGACGTGTATTTTCTGTCTATAATACTTAAACTTTTGTTAGAGAAGTACTCTTATCATGAATAGCTATACGAACGCCGAGATGACTGACATGCATTTCATTTATGGACTTGCTGATGGCAATTCATTACAAGCTAGGCGGATTCTTGCATCGTAGCTGGAGGTAGTCATTTTCAACAGTACTTGTAGATTAAGAAACTTTACATATAATTTTTGGTATTAAATGTAGTTATTGTCGAAAATTTTTTTCGCCCTGTATCTTCGAAACAAAGCGGCTTTTCAAAGATCATCAAAGGACAAAATCATCTTAGAATGATCCAGGGAATAATCCCTTTAATTTTTGCCCTATGTTTAATAAACACTCTATATACTAAAATGGACTTGAAAAGTTAAACATAGACGTTTAATATGTTTAAAACGTGGTCTAAACTGGGTCAGGTCACATGAAAAAGAAACCTGACCTAAGCTAGGTCAGGTCGTATACTAAGTGTTTACAGCACGGCGTCCTATAAGGTATAGGTCGAATATAGGGTATAGGACGCGGCCTAAACGATGGGTGTAAATTAGCTCAATATTAACTAAAACTAATACAATTGCCCCTTAATCTTAAAATAATAAAAAAGTAGTGTTGTTAGACCTCCGGCATGGTTTACATGTTGAGTAATCTTAACTACTCTGCTTAAATTTGTACTACTGATGATGAGAACTTAGTTCTTGAAATACGTATATAGCTTATTTTAATAATATAATAATAAAATAAGCTATATACGTATTTCAAGAACTAAGTTCTCATCATCAGTAGTACAAATTTAAGCAGAGTAGTTAAGATTACTCAACATGTAAACCATGCCTGAGGTCTAACAATTCTACTTTTTTATTATTTTAAGGTTAAGGGGTAATTGTATTCGTTTTAGTTATAATTTAACCTTAGACTACTATTAGTACATAATATTGTTTGGTCATACCATACACATCTTCTCTTTGCATTTGAGATGATGGTCTGTCTTGTTGCCGGTGAGTCTCTCGCATCGTTCACCGCTATCCATGGTGTTGCAGTGGTAGCACCAGAGTTCCCGGGTCTTGGCGTCAGCCGCCGGGGTCCGGTGCTCCTTGCTAATGAACTGCGCCTGGCCGTCCCCTGCACAACACCACAACCACGCCGACGGCGCCGTGCCGTGGCCAATCAATAAACACTGCACGAGGAGACACGGTTACCGTGGAGACCATAATGCAGGATCACCGATCAAGAGGCTGCCAGGTGATTGTGGATAGATATTACTTGGGCAATAAATGGATAATTGATATATAAATTGAGGAAGGGAACGGGAATGATTGATATCTAACCTAATTTCTCCTTCGTATCTTTTATCTATTTTATCTTAATGGTCGTTTTTGTTTATAATTTTCACATACTGTTTCGTATAATTAGTACACAATTGTGATGTTTTTATTCATATATTCTAATAATGTTGATTGATTTGACATTGATGATGGAAGTTTTGTAAAAAACTTAAATTTACGTTAAATAAAAGTTGCACCATAGTAAGTTATTTTGGTGGTTTATTTGTTTTTTTTGTCCATTATTGCTATCTCCAGAACTATAAGAGCTACGAGATTGGTTAATTTAGTAAACAATTTCTACTTTACTAAACTATTACAAATGGCATAAAAAAATTCTACCAGAGGTTCTAAAAATACGAGATACAACTTTCTTATTTTAAATAGGAACCTACTTTTTACCTCCCGCTAAGAGAAGTATTGAATTCGTGCTAAAAATCGTGTGTGTGTGTGTGTGTGTGTGTTAGGATGTTGGAGGTACGATTTCTCAAATTTTATACAACTAAAGACCTGTTTAACTATGGATTTCTCAATCTAACATTAATGGGAAGAGTTGAATAGATTTTGGTAATAATTGGACAACCAAATGTGGTAGTTTCTTAAATCTTCTAAATATTATTTTTTGAAAATTTATGTTAATACAATAATAAAGAACTTTAAATTCTCAATCTGATACATTTAAATTTTTTATTATATCTTCTATGGATTTAGAGATATATTATATAATAATATAGAATTATCTGTTGTAATAAATCTCGCTGCCTAAACAACTCCATAGAAACCATTTGAGATATTTAAATGTTTATAATTGACAGATAAATATGGGGTCTCGTAGCCGTGTGCCTGAGTGTCTGGTCGAGAATCTAGGGATCCGGGTTCGATCCCGACCGACGCCAAAAATTACTTCGAATATTAATTAATGGCACAAAATTGACCCCTGTGGTTCACTCTCCACGCCAGCAATGAGTGCCCGTGAGGTGACGCCTGGTAAGCGCCCTCACGGTACAAATATTTCATCATTACCGAAATCTTTGTACAAAAGCTGATTGGCACACCCAGTAATGGGTAATAAGCCGTGATGATATATTTATTTATTTATTTTATTTATAAATGCAAAATGTTAGTGTCAAGAATCAACAGTTTTATTAACATCTTATTGTATTATTAATTAAATAGGTAAAATTATAGGTATATTAATATTACATATATTCTTAAGAAATATCGCTAATACCGTCAGTGAATATAAAGAATTTTCAATATATTAGAAGGGTAGGAGATACAATTTGAACTATTGTATTTGAATTATTTGTATGGATTTGTATCCACCTGGACCGACGCACCCACGTTTTCGCCGCCGCTGGATTGGAAATTAAGAAACTAAATCCTGGGATGCAATTTAGTTTAGAAGCTAATTTTGATGTTCTTTTACAAAAAGGTAACCTTTAACGTTGTGTCAAATAAATATACCAATTAGGTTATAAATGAAAAGTTCAACGGTACTTAACCTTCACAAAAAGTTTTATCCTTTTCTCTGATGTACGAATTTATTACGTGATCATTACTTATAAAACAGTTATCTCTTTCCTAACAAATGAAAAAATCCCAGTTGAGCCGATGATGTAACAAACTCACTCATGTGTAACTGTCGGAGACCTACACTGTCCCAGTAGACCAAATTTAATATTATATTTTGCCATGGAAACCGTTTTAATAATTGAATAAAGTGGAAGAGAAATGTCATTATTTCAGACCGAAGAATATTCTTTCTCAATATATCTCTCGTGCTTGTACAAGATTTGTTTCGGAAAAAAGTAAATTTCTTGTCGGTATTCGAAATCCGGATCGATTTCGATTTGTCGGAGATTCGATAACAAATAAAAATTTAAATACAGGAATATGCTGACAAATTCCTTCTCAAGCAAATGTAATTGAAAAATTCAAACTTTCTTTACAGAAAATCGCTTTTCCATTTTTATTTCTATTTTAAAAGAAAACGCCAAGGTCTATATATTAAAAATCTGTTGTGGCTAGCGCAACATCTCTCGCCACTTCCCTTTTTGGTTACATAATTATAGGGCGCGAGCAGTCATGTAGTAGTAATTATGTACATAAATGTCAAACGTTAACACGTAGTTAATTTGTCACCAGGAGTGTGGAATTTACTTGTCGATGAAAATAAACCACATGGAATTGGGAAATCCCGAAATTTATTATATTTGACATCTATGTATATAATTACGACTAGCTATCATTCTGACATGGGTTTCCATATCTGCTTGTCAAGGCCAACAAAGTCATATGATTGCTCGCGCCCTATTGTATTTAACATTTCTTGTATACCTACACTCTACACCAAAAATTCTACTTATATCTATTCTTTATACTTAGATTCTTTTAGTTTTAAATTCATTGTATGAAGAAAGTTTGTCCTACCCTTCTAATTTTCAAGATGTTTCCAATTCATTATATACCTATAATTTTAAATATTTAACTATTAATACAATAAAAAATAATATATGTACTTCCCAGAAAAAATCTTCAGTAATGTTGACACTGACATTTATCAGTTACAATCATTTTAATTTTTCATTTGTTTTCCATGACATTATTTTGGCTGTGAGATTTATTGCAACAGATTATTTTATATATTATGTTCTTTTATCTCTAAATCAATAAAAGATATAATATATTTTTTTAAATGTATCTGATTAAATGTAATCTTCTTTAATATTTGCAAGAATAAAAATTTTCAAAAAATAATATTTAGAAGATTTTTTTAAGAATCTGCTACTTCCGGTTGTCTATCTATTACCAAAACCTTTTCAGCTCTTCCCAATAATGTCCGATTGAGAAATACGTTAAACAGATATTAAGTATTATAGTTTTTGAAAAATCGTCCAACATCCCTCCCCCACACAGACACACACACACACATACACACACACAGACATCATTGTAAAAATATTAAAATCGGATTGTAGGGACCTTAAATAAAATCTGGATAAGCGATTTTTAGCATGAATCCAATACCGCTTTGAGCGAGACGTAAAAATCTGTTGTGGCTAGCACAATACCTTTCGCAAATTACATTTATTTTACATAAGTTTTGTAACAATTCTTGTAAAGAAATTTGTGTTTATAATGCAGTTCATATATAAAGTGTAAAGCCAATTTACATTTGTCAATTTTTCTTTTAATTTTAAGAACTTGGATAAGTTCAATTTTAAGATTCACTATTCAAAAGCAAAAACACTTGACATTCCTAAATGCAATAACACCCCCGACCCTTGGATGAGTAGTTTAGTTGGTGCGAGCTATCAGTCCTTATTGGATGTGTGTTATAGTGTGCATAAATAAATAACAGACAACAGTTAAAATTAAATTAAAAGGTTAGTGATAAAACTCACAGTCATTCTAATTATTGTACAGGTATAGCATAATACATAACATAATTATCCGAAGGGTTGTCTGGGACAACCCTAGGTCCATAGAGCCTTGTGCTCTAAAGGTAGCCACCTTCCACTATCTTTCATTTTACGTGGATTTTATTTTTGGAAAAGGTGAGTGATACAACTCACAGTCATTCTAATTATTGTACAGGTATAGCATAATATATAACATAATTATCCGAAGGATTGTCTGCGGGACAACTGTAGATCCATTGAGACTTGTGCTCTAAAGATGGCCACCTTCCACTATCTTTTATTTTACTTGGATTTTTGGTGTGAACGCACCAGGTTCGTATTAGCTCGTTAGCACCAACAGATAATCGCATTTCTAGATTTCCGCGTTGAAACCAAGCTACTGTGCCAAATAGCGTTGATTAGAGAAGTTTAGCGGTAAACAGAACGGTATACTAAGTGAAACACAGTTCGGATTTCGGGTTCGTGTTGTAACTCAATTAACACCAATATCACTTTAATTATTCAATACGGCGTTGTCGATAATCTCAATCCAGTCTGATGTTGATTAGGAAATACGACAGAGGAACAATGAAATTATATTTTAAGTAGGATATATGGTCTCCACAAACCAGATTTTTTACAAGAGACATATGTATACAGTAAAAATTTTGAAAGATGTCCGATCAAGGTTGTCTGAATTAACAAATAGGCATACATTTATCTCTTTCTTTCGCAAAGTCTATAAGAGTGTGCGATAAGGATGGATATAACACGCTTGTCTTTCAAAAATTCATATTGTTTCGACTAAGTTAGGACATTCCACTTTAAAACGATGCTCGTTGTTGATAATACTTTCGCTGTAACGTAAGTTTATTTATTAATTCAGATACATTACCTTGATTCATAGCCATACGTATAACGTTATTCTCTGTCAGAGTCACTGACACTGACATTGTGTCAGTATCTTATTTTTAACATATTTGGTTTTACATTTGCTTATAAACTTACCAGTTGACTTATTTTTGAATTTTGAATGCTTTTATTGTAATATATATTTTTATAATAATGAAATAACAGTAGTATCTTACGTACCCTCATAAAAACTAAGCAAACGACAATACTGAATTTGTTATAATGGACGGAGCAAAAATCTAAATTCATACAATTCGTAGACGACCTTAATCGGACATCTTTCAAAAATTTTACTGTACAAGCACGAGCCCTTCGTCACAATAGTTCGCTCTCACGTTCACCCTAATGGGATGGCATATATTTTTAGATCCATTCAATAGTATTTTTTTTCTGAATTCAACCATGTAATCATTTTATACCCTTACATAACAAAAATACAGAGACAAATTCAATTGAAATATAAATAAATTTTATTTTTACAGTTATTTTTCATAGTAGGCTATATATGAAAAACAAAAATAAAATGCTGTGTCAATTTAATTATTTAGTACATAATTCCTATTGTTGCAGATGGAACACTATTTATAAAATGATACAACCTTTTTAGTTTAACGAATCGTTATCATAACGAAAACGTTGTTATGAAAATCGTTATATCTACTAAACGATAATCGTTATCTTTGTATTCAAGTTAAGAACTTTATTTCCTAAAATGAACATTTAACGTTATTATAACTTAAGGAATATATTCTATACGATTTGGTTCCATTTCATACTTCATATTCAATAGATATATAGTTAAAGAATTATAAAGATATTAAATTTTATGAATAAGCCAGCTATGCGAACCATGGAAACTGCTAATATATTCAGATAATTCAAAGTGAGTCAGTATCATGAAAAGTAAATGAATGTGACAGAGATGAGGATGTTGAAGTAGATGTTGGAGAAGATACGGTAAGGAAATGACTCTAGTGTTACAAGTTTCTAGAAAGATATATTGGTTTGAACATAGCATGAGGAGAGATGAAGAATATATTGGAAGAAGAATTAATAGCTTAGTAATAGAAGGTTGAAGAAGGAAGACCAAAGATAAGATGGAAGGACTGTATTGCGGGAGACTTGAGATAAAAGAAACTGAATGAGAACGACACGCAAAACAGAAATGAGTGGAAGAAGAAAATAAGAAATAGCGACCCTTAACGGGTCAAATTTGCATAGTTTGTTTATGAAATAATTATACTGGAAATTTCGAGAAAATTTATTAATGGAATTTATACATAATACACAGGATTGACGGAAGGTATTGTGCTGGCCACATTAGATTTTTTCCTAAAATAATTAGAGAAGCAGAAAATTACAAAAATATGTTACATGTTAAAGCCATATGTTCCGGTGTCGCGGTCAACAGGAAACACGAATTTTTTAATAACATTAAAAATTTAATCTAATGCGGATGTAAAATATTTGAATCGAAGATATTATTGACCCAAATTTATAAACAATTGTTTCGCAAAATTCTCCCTATTAAATATTTTAAATTACAAATTAATGCACTGCGGTTTCAAATACTGTAAAATACATCAAAATTAATACACATAATATTGATTATAATATTTCGTATAAATACTCGTTATCAAGCTCTTGTAATCAATGCCTTCCCAATTATAATCTCTGTATGGAAGTTATAATAAATATATTTACACATTTAAGCATATACAGACAATAATTGCTCTGTTGACAATCAAGAATAAACTAAATTTACCTGTGAAGAAGGCGGCCATTATGAAAACAACTATAACAAAACTACACAATAAATCACAATTTGCTCTATATTCTACGTTCAACATATCTAAGTAATAAATCAAATCACTTAAAAATAATAATCGTTTCATCATGTGTACTATACATTACATGCGCCATGTTTTACTTCAGCCATTCTGCGCATGACATGTTTTATATATTCGCGAAAATTGCAACAAATTTAACTAGAAAAGAAAATATTAATTTAGATAATTTTATTGCATAGATTAGTATTTTACAAAATATATAACAATAATTATATATACAAAATAAATAGAATTTACTGTATTGATCGGTTTTAGTTATCTTTTCTGTTACTGGCTGGCTCTGCAGGACTGAAAATACGTAGTTTTGTATTTTCAATATTACTCGAATAAAACAATATTATTAAAATATCAAAGTATTATAAAAAAATCTGTTGTGGCCGGCACAACACCTCTCGCCACTTCCGTTTTTGGTTAGATAAGTTATAGGGCATGAGCAGTCATGTGACATTACTGGCCTTGACAAGCAGACATGAGGGCCCGTGTCAGAATGACAATTAGTAATTATGTACACAGATGTCAAATGTCAGACTTTTATATTAAAAATTTCAAGATTTTCTAAAATCACGTAGTTAATTTGTCACCAAGAGGGTGGAATTTACTTGTCAAGGAAAATAAACCACTAAATTTAGAAGGAAAAATTATGATATTTGACATCTATGTACATAATTACTACCTATCATTCTGACACGGACCCCCATATCTGCTTGTATTTAACATTTTTGTATACTTACACTCTACACCAAAAATTATACTTAAATCTATTTTTTATATTTATATTTTTTAAATTTTAAATTCTTTCTATGCAGAAATTTTGTCCTACTCTTCTAATTTTTCAAGATGTTTCCAATTCATTGGCGGGATTGACAGTATTTTTGACGGGTATATGTACTATACTTATAATTTTAAATATTTAACTATTAATACAATATGAAATAATATAATGTATATAATTCCCAGAAAAAATCTTCACTAATGTCACCGAATTTTAATTTTTCAGTTGGTTTCCATTTTCCATTATTTGGACTGTGAGAGTTATTACAACAGATTATTACATACCTTATATTTCTTTATCTCTGAATCTATAAAATATATAATAAAATATTTATATGTGGAAGAGAATTTTACTAGCAAAAAAATTCAAAAAATAATATTTAGAAGAATTCTTTTAAGAATCTGCTACTTCCGGTTGTCCAATTATTACCAAAAATTTTCAGCTCTTCCCAGTAATGTCCGATTAAGAAATACGTAGTTAAACAGATATTAAGTATTATAGTTTTTGAGAAATCGTCCTTCCAACCACACACATACATACATCCACACACACACACACACACACACACATACACACAGTAACGAATTTAACATTTCTTGTAGACACAAATAATTGAAATTGTATCTCTTCTTTCATTCTTTGAGAAATTTTGTCCTACTATTCTAATATGTTCAAAATTCTTCAAATTCATTGATGGTATTAGCGGTATTTCTTAAGGATATATACAATATTAACATACCTATAATTTCAATACATATTTAATTACTAATACAATAATATATATTAAATATACTAGTATCTCCCAGAAAAATCTTCCAGTAATGTTATTAAAACTGTTCTGTCATTTACAAACATTTAAATATCTGAACTGTTTTTTGAACAACGAGATTTATTACAACAGATTAATTTATATTATTATATCCTATATCTCCAAACCTATACGAGATATAATAAAGAAAATTAATGTGTCAGATTGATAATTTAAAATAATATTTAGAATTTTTTTTTAGAAACTACCACTTCCGGTTGTCCAATTATTACCAAAACCTATTCAACTGTTAGATTGAAGAATCGGTAGTCAAACAGGTCTTTAGTCTTTGAGAAATCGTGTCTCCAAACACACACACACACACACACACACACACACACACACACACACACACACATGCATCCACATACACACACACTCACAGATATCATCGAAAACATATTAAAATCGGATTGTAGGGACCTTAAAACGTGCTTAATCATTAAAATCTGATAATGCGATTTTTAGTATAAATCCATTACTTCTCTTCGCGAGAGGTAAAAATAGGTTGCCATTTAAAATAAGAAAGTTGCACCCCGTACTTTGAGAACCACTAGTCTAAAATAATACTTGTTTTTCTCATTTTAATAGTCTTATAATATAGAAATTATTTGCTAGCTCTTATAGTTCTCGAGATAGCAATAGCGTACCACTTAAAATGAACATTCTGTATAGTATAAAAGTGTGAAAAGGTATAAAATCCCAATATGAATTTTGTATTCCATATTCATATTCGTTGGCATACAAATGTGTGACATTATGGCAACATATGTTCGGTATGCACCCAGCTCAAATATCACGCTGCACTTTCATATGGGTAATTTAATTCATGCATCGGACAAAATATGACGCAATGCAACGGAGCTATGGTCTGACTCTGACCATATCAGTATTATTTACTCTTGGTTGGAAAACTTTTATTAAACCTTTTCTCTTGTGGATAGGATTGATGGATATCACATGCCGTTGTTTGTTATTTTGTATCAACTATCGTGGATTAAGTTGCTGCAGTTCACGTTTACTTCCGGATTCGGAATGAAAAGTTATACTCAATGTTCTCAATTGAGTTGGATCCTCTTGAGACCTGCACTGAAAGAGCCATACATTTTGTTTCTTTGGTTTCTTTGTAGTTCAATCCTCTGGTATGGAACTTCTATATTTTTCCAATTAAATGTTTATGGATTTTATATTCTACGATTCAAAGAATACCAACGCCAAACGCAATAACTAATAGGGGAGTATCAGTGAGTATCAGTGAGTATCATAAGTAGCATAATAGTAAATATAAAAGTCAAATTTATATTATATTGTAATTAAAAATCGAAATTAAAAGTATCACATGTTCAAAACGGTAGCTACATGAAAATTCGGTTATAACGTATTCGGCCCTGGTTATCGCTCAAGATGGACGATAAATTGCATTAAGGTACTTCACATATTCTGCATTACGTACTACTTCGTGTGGTGTTTAATATTTGATTAGTTTTTTTACCTCTCGCTAAGAGAGGTATTGAATTCATGCTAAAAATCGCAAATCCAGATTTTAATGTTGAAGCACGTTTTCAGGTCCCTACAATCCGATTTTAATATTTTTTACGATGACGTCTGTGTGTGTGTGTGTCGAAGAACGATTTCTAAAACACTATAATACTTAATATCTGTTTAACTACGTATTTCTCAATCGGACATTACTGGGAAGAGCTGAAAAGGTTTTGGTAATAATTGGGCAACCGGAAGTAGCAGATTCTTAAAAAAATCTTCTAAATATAATTTTTTGAATTTTTTTTCTTGCTTGTATTAGAACCGTAAATTATCTATCTGATACATATAAATATTTTATTATATCTTGTATAGATTTAGAGATAAAGAAATATGTTATGTAATAATCTGTTGTAATCTTTGTAACTGACAGGTAAATGTCAGTGTCAATATTACTGAAGATTTTTCTGGGAAGTACATATATTATTTCTTATTGTATTAATAATTAAATATTTAAAATTATAACTATATTACATATACTCTTCAAATCCCATCAATGAATTGGAAACATCTTGAAAAATTAGAAGAGTAGGACAAAATTTCTTCATAGCATGAATTTAAAATTTAAAAATCTAAATATAAGGAATAGATATAAGTAGAATTTTTGGTGTAGAGTGTAGGTATACAAGAAATGTTAAATACAATAGGGCGCGAGTAGCCATGTCAGTTTGTTGGCCTTGACAAGCAGATATGGGGGCCCGTGTCAGAATGATAACTAGTTATTATGTACACAGATGTCAAATATAATTTTTATCCTAAATTTAGTGATTTTCCAATTCCATGTGGTTTATGTTCCTCGACAAGTAAATTCCACACTTCTGGTGACAAATTAACTATGTGAATTTAGAAAATCTTGAAATTTTTAATGAAAAATTGTGACATTTGACACCTATGTACATAATTACTAATTATCATTTTAACACGGGCGCCGATATCTGCTTGTCAAGGCCAACAATGTCACATGACTGCTCGCGCCCTATACTTATGTAACCAAAAACGGAACTGGCGAAAGGTATTGTGCTGACCACTACAGATTTTTACTTTTTGTCCTTAGTATTGAAACAATAATAAAAGTAAAAATGATTTATAGTGAACACTAATTAAATAACCATCTCTAAATCTCGAGCTATGTACAGTAAAAAAATTGAAAGATGTCCGATCAAGGTCATCTGTTTCATGAACGAATTGACAAATTGGCATGCATTTATCTCTTCCATTTGCAATGACTATAAGCGTGTGAGATAAGGATGTCTTTCAAAATTTTTTATTGTTTCGACTAAGGACATTCCATTTTAAAAATATGTTCGTTGTTGACAATACTTTCGCTGAAACGTAAGTTTATTTATTAATTCAAATATATTACCATGATACATAGCCGTACGAAGAACAGTATTTTCCGACGCTTTGTCAGTATCTCATATATCACATATTTGATTTTACACTAATAAACTTACTAGTTGACGAAGTTGAATAAATAAATAAATAATGATGATATATTTGTACCGCGCGGGCGTTTACCAGGCGTCACCTCAAGGAGTTTCATAGTAATAATAATATTAAATATTTAATTTTTTTGTCATTTGTCTACCAAACAAAGATATGCATTGAAATAATTGTTAATAAAATACACATGAATATTTTGAATGAATAATTAAAATATCTGTCTATGTTCTGTTTTGATTCAAATGATTTATTAATTACCATCGTTACAATATTTTTTTCGAAATGTTCCACGAATAGGTAGATATATAATCATGTCAGTGAGTAATAACATTCATAACAATATAAGTCTAAATAAATCAAAACGTAAACACGATATTTCTCAATTTGAAGGTAATAACTTCTGTAGAAGTTTTCCTGATATGTTTGTATATTGTACCTCCATATACGCCACGACGCATGAATATATAAAATGTTTGTATTCAAAAACTGCTTTCAGAATACAAATTCCACTTATTCTTTCTTATACGTATATGTCGTTTATTGCATATACGGCGCTGTAAAATTTATTTTGAAAACATAACCAAGTACATAAAATTAAATTTATTAAAGTTATGGTAACGTAACAATATTAACAGTCACAGTTTATAGTTTTTATGTTCCATAAAAACACCGTGAACATGTTAATATTTTGTTTTAATATTAAGGCAGTAAAAGCTAAACGGATGTTAATTTGTGAGCTTTGGTTGTTATGTGCACAATATTTCAAATCAGTTTCATGCATTATTAGGGCCGGTTTTATCATAAGGCGGGGGGGTGGGTGAGGCGGGTGTCTTAGGCCTCCGATAAAATTGGCAAAAAATGTGTTCAATACGACACTAAACACAGATTTACAGCTTCGGCAGACTCTGTTTGTCCTACTCTTCTAATTTTTCGAAATGTTTCCAATTCATTGTTGGGTTGGCAGTATTTTTGAAGGGTATATGTAATATACCTATAATTTTAAATATTTAACTATTAATACAATAAGAAATAATACAATGTATGTACTTCCCAGAAAAAATCGTCAGTAATGATGAACCTGCTACTCCAATTATAACCAAAACCTTTTCAGCTCTTTCCAGTAATGTCCAATTGAGAAATACGTAGTTAAACAGATATTAAGTATTATAGTTTTTGAGATATCGTCCTTCCAACATCCCCACACGCACACACATACACCACATACACACACATCTACACACACACACACACCACACATACGCAGACATCATCATAAAAATGTTAAAATTGGATTGTTCATCATTAAAATCTGGACATGCGATTTTCAGCATGAATCCAATACCTCTCTTAGCGAGAGGTAAAAATACATATATTCAATTTTTGCGTAATTCCGTTTTGTTCAAACCACCATCCTAATACGAAAGCAGCAGCATTGCAAAGTAAGATCCATGAACATAATTTTGTATTTACACTTTTGTTCTACAATTAATAAATAAATGACATTCGTACCATTATATGGGTCATAAATTACGGTATATTAGAATAGTCCTTAAAAAACATATGCCTACCTAGAAATGTCGATAAGAATTATTTGTGATCATATTTATATGTTTAAATCGGAGAAATAGGCCTTAATAATCGAGTAAATTATAAATTAACGAAGAAAGAACCCCGCAGGGATTTGAACCGTAGACCTTTTCATATATAGTGAAGAGCTCTAATCAACTAAGCCACAATATCCTACCCCATTGAATGCAATGAGTCTTTCACAAATCTTTTACAAAAGATTGTGAATAAAGCCTTGCTTCATGGACCTTTAAAATTCCCTTTTTGACGTGTAATAACAAATTCGGTTCAACGCGAGTCCGATAATGCGATAATCGGCACGCCCCCGGTAATGAAACAGTCACAATCACCGCCTCTGTCAGCGGCGCTCCCTGCGGAAATAGAAACAGCATCCCTCTGCTCCGCAGATACAGAATTTTCTTCCCTCTCACTAGCCAGATGATGTGTATTGCAATTCCAACAATTTTTTTCACAGTTATTTATGTATATGCAAAAGCAAATAATGATTTCAGCGGAGATAAAGTATGGCAATGTGGAGTAATATAATGAAATAAAATGTAAGCAGTTTTCTCGCTAAAAATCGCATATCCAGATTTTAGTGAATAAGCACGTTTTAAGATTCCCAGAATCCGATTATAACATTTTTACAATGATGTCTCTGTTTGTGTGTGTGTGTGCGTATGTGGATGTGTGTGTATGTGTGTTTTCTCAAATTCTATGCGACTAAAGACCTGTCTAACTACGGATTCCTCAATCTAACAGTAATGGGAAGAGTTGAATAGGTTCTGGTCCAATTGGACAGTAAATTAAATGGTGTTTAATAATAATAAAAATAATAATAAATACATAACACTACCGTACGATAACGCTTCTAAAAATTTAAATAAAATATTTCAAAATCAAAATTTAACCGTAACTTACAAATCAAGTAATACCATTAAATCTTTATTAGGTAATCTTAAAAAGAAAATAGATACTAACAAAAAATCTGGTATTTATAAAATTAGCTGTAATGATTGTAATAAAGTTTACATCGGGCAAACTAAATGACAAATTGATACTCGGTTTAAAGAACATTTTTATCATCTAAAAAGCGGTAACCCCGAAAAATCTAGTGTGGCTCAACATATGTTCATTAATAATCACAAAATTAATAATTCTAATATTAAACTTTTAAAACATATTAATAATGATAGATATTTAAATGCATACGAGAGCTTAATAATAAATAATTTGATGAACGCAGATCTCGGTCCCATACCAAATTCTAAACTATTCAATATAATTTATAGGACGTTTTAAATCTTAAATTTCATTGGACGCTAAATCTTAGTTTTAATTGGTATTCATTCAACTGTGACTCCCATCCCTATATAATCCCAGTTCTCTCCCTTGTTGTTCAGAGTTGTTAGACCTCTGGCATGGTTTACATGTTGAGTAATCTTAACTACTCCGCTTAAATTTGTTCTATTGATGATGAGAACTTAGTTTTAGGTTAAGGGGTAATTTTGTTAGTTTTAGTCAAGACGAGAATACTATGTCTCAAATATGCAAGTACAGTAAAATTTTTGAAAGATGTCCGATCAAGGTTGTCTACGAATTGTATGAATTCAGATTTTTGCTCCGCCCATCATGACAAATTCAGTAGTGTCGTTTGCTTAGTTTTTATGAGGGTGCATAAGATACTACTGTTATTTCATTATTATAAAAATATATATTACAGGAAAAACATTCAAAATTCAAAAATAAGTCAACTAGTAAGTTTATAAGCAAATGTGAAACCAAAATGTTAAAAATAAGATACTGACACAATGTCAGTGTCAGTGACTCTGACAGAATATAACGTTATACGTACGGCTATGAATCCAGGTAATGTATCTGTATTAATAAATAAACTTACGTTACAGCGAAAGTATTGTCATCAACGAGCATCGTTTATAAATGGAATGTCCTAACTTAGTCGAAACAATATGATTTTTTGAAAGACAAGCGTGTTATATCCATCCTTATCACACACTCTTACAGCCTTTGCAAAAGAAAGAGATAAATGTATGCCTATTTGTTAATTCGTTCGTGATACAGGTGCCCTTGATCGGACATCTTTCAAAAATTTTACTGTATATAATAGAAATATTTATAATAATATTTAAAATAACTTATTTCATTTTACAATAAAAATAATTATCAACAATTTTCAAGCTTTTATAAATACGAATATTATTGTACTATTGTATAAAATTCGTATTTCTTTGAAATGTTTTGCACTATTTGTTTTCTATTCTACTCTTTTTGTTCGTTGCAAATTGTCATACATATTTATTTTTGAAATAGGAGTAGTTATCATACAGTAACACACATATTCGAATGTATTTGAAATCCATAAATATGAGAACATATGTGACATTCTGCATTTTCCGACCCTGGATATTTTTAGCCCAGAAGAGATAACAAGATGACATATGCGGACACACTAATAAGATAATGTCTTTAGAGAATGCACCAGCACCAGAGGGAAGATTTCCAAGCGGAAAATTCGATTTGACTTGGCTGAAAATGCACCTGGTTATCTAATGCGCTGTCTTGTTACTTGCTACAATATTTTATTGATTTTAAAAACCTTTTAGTTGAAAGGTTCTGTCTAGAATTTTCAACGTTCTTCATATAAAAGGCATACAACACAAATAGACAAAATAATAATAGCTTAATGGTCTGCCTACTCCTACAACACTACAATATCTCCTTGATATGGATACCTTGCCATATAAATATAAAAGAAAACAACACAGTACCTTCCGCCAATCCGTTGTATTGTGTACATATTCCATACATAAATTTTCTTGCAAAAGATTATATATTTCCAGTAAAATTATTTCATTATTTTACTTGACACTGACATCTTCTTCTTCTTTGGCTTTTCCCATTCTTTAGGGGTCGCTATGTTTTATTTTCTTCTTCCATTCATTCCTGTTTTGCGTGTAGTCCTCATTCAGTTCCTTTTCTCTCAAGTCTTTCGCACTACAGTCCTTCCATCTTATCTTTGGTCTTCCTCTGTTTGTTTTTGAAATAATTTTACTGGAAATATAACATCTTTTGCAAGAAGATTTATGTATAGGACGCGTGCAGTGACGTGTCAAAATGACAGCAATTAATTACGTCCATAACTGACAAGTGTCATAATTTTTCATTCAAAATTTCATGATTTTCTTATTTCATGTGGCTTATTTGTTATCAGGAGTATGGAATTCAGATGCAGAGAAAAGGAATCATAAAATACCAAAAAATGAAATTTTGAATGAACAATTATGGCATTTGTCAGTTATGGACATAGTTGTCATTCTGATACGAGCTCCCATATCTGCTTGCCAAGGTCAGCAAGTCACGTGACTGATCGCGCCCCATACATAAATTTTCTTGCAAAAGATCCTATATTTCCAGTAAAATTATTTTATAAATAGCTTAGTAAGAGAAGGTGGAAGAAACATAGGAAGACCAAAGATAAGATGGAAGGACTATTGCAGAAGACTTGAGAGAAAAGCAACCGAATGAGGACGACCCGCAAAACAGAAATGAATAGAAGAAGAAAATAAAAAATAGCGACCCCTAACGAATGGGAAAAGCCAAAGAAGAAGAAGATGTCAGTGTCAAGTGTCATTTGCATAGTTTGTTTATGAAATAATTTTACTTAAAATTTAGAATCTTTTGCAAGAAAATTGATAGATGGAAAAATGATAAATACAACTTGCAAAAATGAATGGTGAAAATTATAGATAAAGAGAAAGAGCAGTTTTACGACCGCGGAAATAACTAATTTAATTAAATTAATCGACAAATATAAAAATATAATTGAGTCCAGGAAGACAGATTCCGTCTCTTGAATAGAAAAAAGACATCTTCTGGAATTAATTAGAAATTATATTAGTTTTAGTTGTGGCTAGTATCCACGATATATGTACATACTGTTGCATAAAATCGTATCAACAATTGGCAAATCGAAGATACAGCGTGATTCGTGATTCAGAAAAACAAAAGTAGACAAATAAGTGTTTATTTCTCAAATTATGCTTTCTTTAAATTTACCTAATAGATAAGAACAATATTTGGTCTCAATTTTATCTAACAAATAAAGAACTGTATTCTTTAACAATCGAAGCCTCAAAACATTCTGGATCAATCCATTTTTCAAAATTATCTTTCTCGTACTGTATACAGTTTTTGAAAATTAATATTATCAAAAATGAAATCCAATACTTCATCATCACTGTTGTACTGATGTATTATAATAATAATTAATATTAATTAATACTATATGTCCCGTTTCTCTTCACTTAGTGTATTTTGCCGTTAACGAAAATTTATCTTACTGGTAACTTTTAACCATAAGTGGAACAACGCAAACTGAAGTTATCAATAGAATACGTTTTAACCGAATGTTTAACTATAGATGGAACAACCGGCCCTAAGATGTTTCTCTGATTATAGCCTTCCCCGAGTTTTTTTTTATTGAACATCCTATACTTTTGTACAGAATACATTTGCTAAATAAATAATTCACTCGAGTAGGAAACAAATTCAAACTATAATAATTTAGTGAATTTTTAAAAATATTATCCTTAATGTAAAATTTTAGTTTGAAATTTAATACATTTTGAATAATATGAAATTAGTTGCTAACGAAATTCTCCTGTTACACAGTTAAAGTTTCTGATTGAGATTCTACAAAGAAATGGAATTCGGTCGAACTTATTTCAGTTTTGCTGTAACCTTTGTAGTAGGAAAGTAATTTTTCATTTGTCCGTCTATTTAACCGGCAGCCTTCATCTTTCATCGTTGCGTAAAAGTCAGAGAGAGATAACATTGTAATTCTGTGCACATTTATCAGCCCGAAAGGATAATTGAATTCAGGAAAACGGACATTTGATTTTTATTGCGTCGTTATTAACTTCAATCAGAATATGTAATGTACATCATTTTGGACTAGCATGACTGTATGTATTATCGTAAACTGAATTGATTAGTAAACTAAGCTAATTTTGTATTACAAAATCTGTTGTGGTCAGCACAATACCTTCCGTCAATCCTGTGTATTATGCATAAATTCCATACATAAATTTTCTTGCAAAAGATTCTAAATTTCCAGTAAAATTATTTCATATACTATGCAAATTGCACTTAACACTGACATCTTCTTCTTCTTTAGCTTTCCCCATTTGTTAGGGGTCGCTGTATTTTATTTTCTTCTTCCACTCATTTCTGTTTTACGTGTCGTTCTCATTCACTTCCTTTTCTCTCAAGACTTCCGAAATACAGTCCTTCAATCTTATCTTTGGTCTTTCTCTGTTTCTTCAACCTTCTATTACTAAATTATTCATTCTTCATCCAATATATTCTTCATTTCTCCTCATGAGATTTTCAAACCAATGTAATCATCTCGCTGGTATCTTTCTAGAAACTTGTAACACTAGAGTTATTTCCTTACCTATCTTTCCGTGTCTTCCCCAACATCTACTTCAACATCCTCATCTCTGCCACATTAATTTATTTTTTATTTATACTGACATCTGTCAATTTGAATTTTATGAATATATTAGTAGTTTCCATGTTTAGCATAGCTGGCTGATTTATAAAATTTAATTTCTTTAAAATTCTTTAACTCTATATCTATTGAATATGAAGTATAAAATACAATCAAATCGTATAGAGAATAATATATTCTTTAAGTTATAATAACGTTAAATAAAAATAAAATAAATATTTCATCACGGCATATTACCCATTGCTGGGTGTGCCAATCTGCTTCATACACAGATTTCGGTAATAATGGAATATTTGTACCGTGCGGGCGCTTACCAGGCGTCACCTCACGGGCACTCATTGCTGGCTTGGAGAGTGCGCCACAGGGGTCAATTTTGTCCCATTAAAATTCGATGTAATTTTTGGCGTCGGTCGGGATCGAACCCGGGTCCCCAAATCCGCGACCAGACACTCAGGCACACGGTCACGAGACGTTAAATGTCAATAAATCAAATTTAACTGTTAAATCTTCAAATGAGGCTACTTCCGGTTCACCAATTATAACCAAAATCTAATCAGTTGTTCTTCTGGATGGAAACTTGAGGAATACGAAAAAAATATAATTTTTGGAATCGTGGTATTGAAGTTATGCGATCCGAAACTTTCGTCACACACACACAGACACACACACATATACATACATACAAACATACATACAGACATCATCGTAAAAATGATAAAATCGTATTGCAGCGATCCTAAAACATGCTTATTCATTAAAAATTCATCATTGAATTACCTTACCTAAAGGTGACGGAAGGTAAAAATCAATTTTCAAGACTGTTTATCTCTGTATCTCCGAATCATTTACATTAATACTTTGTATTTACTTGAGAATGTAATTTAATATGGTACACTTAAAGTAAATAGCCAATTATTTGTGTATACTACTCAAATAGCCTCTTTCTAAATTAATAGTGGAACTTAATAGTAAATGTTATTTGCACAAATACCATCGGAAACAAATAGTAAGTACTATTTACACGTTTTAGAACACTAATCCTCATGTGTTTTGTAATTAATTTTATAAGTGAATTTAAATGCAATGTTTATTGTTCATTTTAAACACGTATACAAATACAGTTGTTAGATATTTATGTCAACTGTTGTTGCCACGTTTAATCTATGAGAAATATAGTGTGCATAAATTAATTCTCATTTTGCGACTACATTGTACGTGTAGGCTGAAAATTAAAAAAAATACCACAATTCCCATTAGTCATATCATACGTCCACTCATTTAATCTAGACCAGCGTTACCCAAACTATTTTTCAGACGACCACCTACGAAAGTAGCTATAACAACACGCTAAATAACAACAGAAAGTGCAACATAACACGCTAGTGATGTTATGAATCTAACACACTAGTGCTGTTATGAGTTTTTAGTTCCATTAATCGACATCAGATGGCATTTCGGCAAAAAGTTAAATAAAATATATGATAATTTACAATAACCGTCAAGTTGAACATTAATAATTATTATATTTGCTAATGTTTTTGTATCATTTAGTATTATTTATATAATTTAGTTTTAGACTACGCGCGTGTAACGGATTGAGCTGCGCCGAGCGCCGGTAGTTGAACCTAACCTCAAACGTCAGCTGGCAGCGGTTTTGCTAAATGAAAATTTATCAACACAAAACATTCCAAGATAAAAGCCTGGTTAACTTTTATAATTGTAGTAACAACACTATTAACATTACATTTGTAAATAATAAATAATAAAAATAAAAATTTGCTTACAACAGTAAGAACTGTATTAGTGTAAACACTTTTTTAATAAATATTTTGTGGTCGTCTGAAAAATAGTGTACATAACTCGCTCGAAAGTGTCTAGCATGCTCGTGTATTAAATCACTCGGCGCTCCGCGCCTTGTTCTTCAATCTCTACACTCGCACGCTATTTACCACTTTCCACGCTCGTTATGTAATATACTATTTGCAACGGAATACTTCTCAATACCCAAAATTGTAATGGAACAGTTTAGGTTTTTACCTCTCGCTAAGAAAAGTATTGGATTCATGCTAAAAATCGCATATTCAGATTTTAATGATTAAGCACGTTGTAAGATACCTATAATCCGATTTTAACATTTTTATGATGATGTCTGTGTATGTGTGTGTGTGTGTGTGTGTGTGTGTGTGTGTGTGTGTGTGGATGTATCTGTTTAACTACGTATTTCTCAATCGGGCATTACTGGAAAAAGCTGACAAGGTTTTGGTAATAATTAGACAACCGGGAGTAGCAGATTCTTAAAAAAAATCTTACAGCGGTAAGAATAAATAATTTCCTATTTCCAGATTAGTTATTCCGAGAATATCTCTTAACCCTGTGTTAAAATGACGTTTATGGAGAGGTTATTTTAGAGTTAAGCCTTATTCCATGTTTATTATTATACATTTGTGGGTTAAGCTCTAGGAATAGCTATTCCTGTGTTAAAAAGAAGCTATTCTGAACTTAACCCTTGTTTATTATTACCGCTGTTAAAGTATTAAACAAGAGTAAATACTCTATCTGATACATATAAATATGTTATTATATCTTTTATAGATTTAGAGATAAAGAAATATAAGGTATTTAATAATCTGTTGTAATAAATCTAACAGCCTAAATAATGTCATGTAAACTAATTGAAAAATTAAAATGCTTGTAACTGACAAATAAATGTCAATGTCAAAAATCCAGAGACATTACTGAAGATTTTTTCTGGGAAGTACATACATTATATTATTTCTTATTGTATTAATAGTTACATATTTAAAATTATAGGTATATTACACATACCCTTCAAAAATACTGTCAATCCCGACATTGAATTGGAAACATCTCGAAAAATTAGAGGAGAACACAATTTCTTCATAGAATGAATTTAAAATTATAAAATCTAAATATAAAGAATATATGTAAGTAGAATTTTTGGTGTAGAGTGTAGGTATGCAAGAAATATGTTAAATATAATAGGGCGCGAGCAGTCATGTGACTTTGTTCGCCTTGCCAAGCAGATATGGGGGCCCATGTCTGAATGATAGCTAGTAATTATGTATATGCCAAATGTCATAATTTTTCTTTCTAAATTTAGTGATTTTCCAAATCCATGTGGTTTATTTTCCTCGGCAAGTAAATGCCACACTCCTGGTGACAAATTAACTACGTGAATTTAAAAAATCTTGAAACTTTTAATGAAAAAATCTGACATTTGACATCTATGTACATAATTACTAATTGTCATTCTAACGCCCCCATATTGGCTTGTCAAGGCCAACATGACTGCAAAATTTAGCCGTCTGTCCCCTCCGTCTATGTTCATACATATCACGCAATTAAACATACACATTACACCATGTCACATAAGGTAGCAAATTTTTAAATTTAAGCATTGAAACATAAATACATATTTATTTACAATTATTAACATTGATTTAAGTAAAACAAAATAAAAAATAGTGACTTCGATGTCTTTGGGCCTTTGTTACATGTTAACTACATCAAATATTTGATGATGTTTTTGTTTAAGTCTTTTCGGTAAAAATGAATGAAGCGTTATTCGTAATATATCTTTTCCACGATTTAAAATTTCATTGTGCAAAACCTATAATACTCCAATAACAATGCAAAATTTTACGAAAAAATTCATAAACAAATGATAAACCAACAAGTCATGCAGAAAAGTAAATATCAAAGAATCGTTTGTTATTCTATTTGCTCTTTCCTCATCCACATGTGCATTATCGATTTATCTCGGTGGTAAATTAGCAGGAAACTTCAACGCCGCTTCGGCTGAAGTCCCGACGCTTGACGGCGCTGCCGGGCTGCCGGGCTGCCGTGCCGTTCGACACCCGAGCGACTCTTCAGCTTCAGCTTCAGCCGCCGCGTTCTGTTTTCTTCTGTTCTTCCCGATATTCGTTCCCTGCGAAAAGCACGTACTTCAAAACCAAAGTGGGAGTTGGAAATTTTCCAACGGTGATATTGACTTAACTTAGATTGATCTGTCAATAATATATAGATGGATTCAATTTTGATACCGCATGATTTATTCTCAAGGGATGGGATTCATGGTACATGACGCATTTCCATGGAATTTTTATTTTAAAATCTTTACTATGCTAGGAAAATACCGAACTTTATTTTTTTTAACTTTTTTATAAACTTTACAGACCCTCCTCCCATATACACACACTTTTCCCAGCGGTGGATCCTTTCATTTGAAATGGTCTTTAAGGTCTGTAACGAATTTCCTTTGATGTCATCAACAGTTTGAAAACAATGTGTATCTTTTATAGATTTAGAAATAAAGAAATATAAGGTATATAATAATCTGTTGTAATAAATCTCACAGCCCACATAATGTTCTGAAAACCAATTGAAAATCTGATGTAGCCAACACAATACCTCCCGTTTAATTTAATTTTTATTCATGTAAATACTTAAAATTAAATTAAATTTAAATACCGGGTTCGATCCCGACCGACGCCAAATACTTCAAATTTTAAATGGCACAAAAATGACCCCTGTGGTGCACTCTCCACGCTAGCAATAAGTGCTCGCAAATATGTCATCATCTTTACCGAAGAAATCAGTGTACAAAGCAGATTGGCAGACCCAGAAATGCGTAATATGCAGTGATGATAAATTTATTTTATTTATTTATGTACTTACCTATATGCATTACTGGCGTGGAGAGTGCACCACAGGGATCAATTTTGTGCCATTTCAAATTCTAAAATATTTGGCGTCGGTCGGAACTCAACCCGTTCCCAAGATTCGCGTGAAGTGACGCCTGGTGAACGCCTGCACGGAACAAATATGTCATCATTATTATCGACATCTGCGTACAAAGCAGATTGACTCACCCATCAATGGGTAATATGCCGTGATGATATATGTTTTTATTACCTTACCTATATTTTCACATATTTACTTATGCTGGTAACTGTATTAAGTAACTGTATTGTTCCATTTAGTCGCCGCAAAATGGTGCTGTTTTCTATAACCTTGTTGTATCATAAAAGACGACTTTTGTAATTATGTTTCAAAATATTTATTTCACAATGTAATTTTTTTACGAATTTGTATATTCTGATGATAGGTGGGTTTTACACCCGAAACGTCCAATTATACTAACTTCATTTTCAATTAAATTGTGAACTTAAAAACCTAAATAAATTTTTATATTTTAGAAACGTTAACATTATTATTTGAAATGATTAGTTCTTGAGAGTGATATATATCTGTCAGTTACAAACATTTGAGATCTGAATTGTGTAACCATGTGAATGAGCTGTGTTTAAAACGTAGGCTCCGGGATTAAAATTATAGACAGTTTTATAAATTTATCCATAATATATATAGAAAAAGAATTAATGCAAACCAGTAGAAAATTTAATGATCTTTAATTTTTATATAACATAAATCTCAAAAAAATAACATTTAAAGGTATTTTTCGAAGAAAAACTATATTGAGCTAGCCAGTAAAGTGCCATTTTCGGTTATCTGATTTACTCCAAAATCTAATGACATATTTCCATATAAGAGCAAGGAGGATCCACACACACACACATACATACACACAGACATCATTGTGAAAATGTTAAAATTGGATTGTAGGGATCTTAAAACGTGGTCATTTACTAAAATCTCGATATGCGATTTTTCGCACGATCCCTATACCTCCCTTACCAAGGGTAGCGGGAGGTAAAAATTATTTTTACTTATTGATTCAGATGCAAAATTTTATACTCTACTCTAAAACATTTATTTGAATTTTTTAGCTAAAATAATAACAGAAGCGAACATTATAAATTATTGTTTATTAAACGGAGTAATTCCTAATATATGGAAATCTGCCATTATTAAACCTATTTGTAAAAATTCTAATCCGAGTTCTTTTGACCATCTTAGACCGATTAATATACTGCCAGTCTTAAGCAAAGTTCTAGAAAAAATATGTTTTGAACAGATAATGATTTTTATAAACAAATATAATATTCTGCCGTCTTCACAATCCGGATTTAGAAAAAGCTATAGCACACAGACATGCTTATTAAATATGGTGGATGATTTAATAAAGAGTTTTGACAACTCACATATAAGTTTAATTGCTCAAATTGATTTTACAAAAGCATTTGATCTAGTAGATCACAATTTATTGTTAGCCAAATTGAAATTTTATAACTTCTCACAGAATGCTCTTATTTTTTTTTTAATTATTTGCAAAATCGACACTTCACAGTACACATGGCATCTGACGAAGGTACTTCAGTCTCATCTCTCTTTTTATTATCACGTGGTGTACCGCAGGGTTCCATATTAGGACCGTTACTTTTTATTCTTTTTGTCGCAGATATGCCAACAGTTTTTAAATTGTGTTCTGTTTATTCATATGCTGATGACACAAACGTTGTCAAAAGTTTTGAGTACAATGAAAGAGAAAGAACTGTGGAAGAATTTAATCAAGAACTTCATAACCTAGTTTTGTGGGTAAAAAGCAATGGACTATTAATTAATAATGAAAAGTCAAAACTACTTATTATCCCTACAGGGAATCAACCTTTCCAACCTTCGATATATCTTGAAGATACACTTATAAACTGTAGTGCCACCGTTAAGACTTTGGGTTTAAATATTGATAAAGAATTAAAGTTTAATGAACACATAAAAATTAAATTAACGTCTGCTAGACTCAAACTTAGATATCTTTATCAATATCGTCGTATTTTATCATCCGAAATAAAATTGAAATTGGTAAATTCAATTATTATGCCATTATTTGAGTATTGTGCGTGTGTATATGTCCCCAATCTTACAAAGCAAGACCTTAATAGAATTACTCTGTTTCAAAATTCCTGTTTACGTTTTGTTTATAATGTTCGTAAATATGACCACATATCAACATATAGGCAGGAAGCTAATATGAGTTTTATAGAGGAGAGAACGAATTTTCTTTATTTGTGTCTAATTCATAAAATTTACACGACAAACATTCCATCCTACCTATACTGTAAACTAAATGTCAGGGAATATAATTATAATTTCCGTGGTACTGATTTATTGGTAGTTCCTTCTTTTAAGAAAACTAAATTTAAAGGTTCATTTTCATATCAAGCTCCCAAATTATATAACAATATTCCTAATTTCTTAAAATCTCTATCGGTAAGTAATTTTAAACATCAATTAAAAAGTCTACCAACAGCATAAAATAAATTGTTGAAATTCTGTTATCATGTATATTTTTGTATTTTTGTATTCTTGTATATTAGATTACTGTGATTGTTCATTTGTATTTAATTATTTTTGTTTGTACATTATGTATCGAGGGTTAGGTGGAAGAACAGCTTTTAGCTGAACCTCGCCTTTGAGTTGGATCTCAATAAAGTTTAATTATTATTATTATTATTATTATTATATATTGAATGGACGCAGAAATTATAACACCGAGGAAGTAGGAAGCAAATTGAAGACATCTGTAAAAAAAAAATTATTATCTTTTATACAAAGTTCATGGCTGTAATTATGGTAATTTTATTAACAATTTTACTTGCATATTAATGAAGCAAGTTGTCAGCTACGGCTGAAAGTGAACTACGCGTGTAGAAAGTTGCAAACTACTTAGACACAAGGAGACAACAGTGTTACAGTTGTTAAGTGCAGGATTCGAGCTCATAACTTTGCGTGTTAACCATTAAGCCATCATTACCTTTTATCTCCAAAGCAGCACATATAAAAGAGATTTTGGAAAATAGAACTCCGAGATCTAGAGATGTGCGTTTTTGGAAAAATTTAACCAGGCTTGACCCATCTCTGACAGTGAAATAACCCCAACTCGCCCAGACCCAACCTTAAACCCTACTCAATTCAGATTGAACCAACTCTAAGTTAGGTAAATCAGTTGTCAGTCCCTCACCAACTTATACGAGTATTAACCCTCAGTCGATCGGGTGTGGTCTGTGACCCACGGCAAATTGAAATTTGTTTATTATTTTTCATGTTTCATGCAAGCATTCATTAATACAAGTGCAAACTGCAAAAAGCAAATTGCGAATTTCTCCGTGAAACGAACAATATAATAAAAATTACAAAGTTACGTCTAGTTTCACTAGACACACGCGTCTGTGGTTACTTGTTGTGCTGACCGGCTTCTGACGATGGCTTCATGGAAACTGACTCAGAAGTTGTAACCTAGTGAAACTGGATGTAACTTTGTAATTTTTATTACAAGCATTCATTAATTCTTATTAAATGTTCAGCTCGATTTTTCTCAGAATTTTTGTTATGTAACGTTATGATCTATTTGCATGATCGGGGAAGAAAAAAAAACTATCGGATTCCACTACTAAAAATATCTGCTTATCAAGACCAACAAGGTCACATGAGTGCTCGCGCCCTATTGTGTTTAACATTTGTTGTATACTTATAACCTACACTAAAAATTCTACTTATATCTATTCTTTATATTTAGATTTTTTCAGTAACCTTTCGGTAAGGAAGGTATTGTCTTTGGTCAAAAAATTCAATGATGAGTTTTTAAAGAATAAGCATGTTTTAGGGTCTCTATAACACGATTTTACCATTTTTACGATGATGTCTGTATGTATGTATGTATGTATGTGTGTGTGTGTCTGTGTGTGTGTGTGTGACGAAAGTTTCGGATCGCATAACTTCAATACCACGATTCCAAAAATTATAATTTTTTCGTATTCCTCAAGTTTACATCCAGAAGAACAAGTGATTAGATACCGCAAGTATCTAATCTAAAATGGGGCAATTGAAGATTTTAACAGTTAAATATGATTTATTGACATTTAACGTTATTATAACTTAAAGAACATATTATTTCTATATTCTATACCATTTGATTGCGTTTTATACTTCATATTCAATATATATAGTGTTAAAGAATTATAAAGATATTAAATTTCATAAATCAGCCAGCTATGCTAAACATGGAAATTGCTATTATATTCAGATAATTCAAATTAACAGATGTCAGTATCAATGAAAAGTAAATGAATGTGACATAGATGTGGATGTTGAAGTAGATGTTGGGGAAGACACGGAATGATACGGTAAGAAAATAGTGTTACAAGTTTCTAGAAAGACACAAGAGAGGGAATTATATTGGTTTGAACATGTCATGAGGAGAGATGAAGAATATACTGGAAGAAGAATGAATAGCGTAGTAATATTAGATTGATGATACAGAGGAAGACCAAAGATAAGATGGAAGGACTCTATTGCGGAAGACTTGAGAGAAAAAGAACTGAATGAGGACGATACACAAACCTGAGTGGAAGAAGAAAATAAAAAACATCGACCCTTAACGAATGAGAAAAGCTAAAGAATAAGAGGTCAGTATATATATATATATATATATATATATATATATATATATATATATATATATATATATATATATATATATAAGATTTTTTGCAAGAAAATTTATGTATGGAATTTGTAAATAATACAAAGGATAGACGGAAGGTATTGTGCTGGCCACATCAGAGTTTTTTCGGATTCATTTCGGTTGACATCTGTTCAGCACAAGATGTCGACAGAGCTGGAAGTGATGGAGGTTACTTACCGTGACGTTTAGAAACTTTTGTACCAGAAAATGTAACCTTAGACCTTTCAGATAATCACTAATAAACAATGAATTCCTATAACTTCTATTCATAATTAATTTAAAACATTTTGGATCCATTCCTATACAATAAACACTCTTTTCTCAACATCAAACCGTACAACCATTTATCATCACACCAAGTAAATATTTACAGTTGAAATTTATATCTTAAATATTTAACCCATCATTGAACACACCACACTATCAAAAAAACCCAGGCGCGTTGCTTCTCCTCTCCACTCTCTGGTTCTCTCTCACTCGCAGCATCCCTCCGGATCAGGGCAGGCTGTGCCGGGCGCCAGTCTCCTTCGCGCTGACGTCAGGAGCGTCACGACGCCTGTGAGAGGAGCTCGTGGTGAACCCGTCGGTAAGGTGCATCCCCACCCCTAGTGAGTGATTGTTGCGCAGGATAACCCCATTGTTTAGTAAGTTATTGTTGGGGATTTATACTATTTTTGGGGAGCACATTTTTGTTGTTTATATTGATGTTTTAATTTAGTTGCGTTTAGCAAAAATAAAATCATTATTATACATATAATTAGATTAATTATTTATATTTATTAAACATTGATGTCTATAAACCAAATACAAATGTAAATATTTAGTAATTTAATGTCCATACTTCAAAATAATTAATATTATACATTTCTGGAAACAAAATAATAATTATGATAAATAAAAATAAAATATTTTTATAATTTGATATATTTGCAAATATTAAATATGCATTATGTAAATAACAATATTAATATTCATAAAAATGAAAATTTTATAAACGTAAGTATACGTTTTCCCTCATGTTGAAGTAAAATAATATTAATATATTTAAATTAATTATAAATATGTGTATATGCATATTTATTATATGCATGAAACACATATGAACACAATTAGAATACATTGATTGTTATATATTTTTTTGCTCGCTGATTAATGTCGTATCGTTCGAAATGTCACCGTATAGAGATGTTGTTTTGTCTACCTCTCTGACAGACTAAATAAATAGTCTGTTTATACTTTCATCTAAATAGATGTGTTGAGTTTATACGCAACAAGTGAGTCCAATTTTCTGCATTTTCCCTGGGAAATTCTTACAGGTTTTCCCATTATAAATCCGTTTTGGTTTATATTTAACAATGTTCACTAGTTTTTCAATTTGGAAGAATTAGTCACCATTTAATGAGGTTATAGATATTTTAATAATAAATTTAGTTTAATATAAATTAATAAGAAAGTAAACATGAATAAATAAAATTAAATGAAATATGAATTATTTTGATGCAATGACTACATTTAACGGTTTGATTGTTTAAACATAGCATAAGCCACGCAACAACACAAGTTATTATAATCAATATATGTATACGGTACATTAAATGTGGGTGTGTCTGTTTCAAAAATCATTTATACGTATTTTATTATTCATTGGACTCATATACACTATTTTACGACTACTACTACAAACGATGTATGTATATTTAATACACATATTAATAAATAAAATAATCTCCTGAATATTCTAATTTTATTATCATAACCATAATTGGAAAATTATTATTTTTGTCACAAAACCACTGATCACCTAATGGCATTTAAATAAAATCTGTTGTGGCCATCACAATACCTCTCGCCCTTTCCATTGTGGTATAGGATGTTTATTAAACATAGGGCAAAAATTGAAGGGATTATTCCCTGGACCATTCTAAGATGATTTTGTCCTTTGATGATTTTTGAAAAGCCGCTTTGTTTCGAAGATACAGGGCGAAAAAAAAATTCGACAAAACCAATTTTGATATTTTTCAAATTATTAATCTATTAACAGCAGGCAAGTTATGTTCTGGAAGATGTACCATTGGCAACAAGAAATGCAATGTGGTTAATGCACGATGGTGCACCAGCGCATTTTAGTGTGGTTGCTCGTGATTTTTTAACAATAACATACGGAGATCGCTGGATTGGTCGAGGTGGACCTCACTTATGGCCTGCTCGATCCTCGGACTTAAACCCCCTGGATTTTTTCCTATGGGGCCATCTAAAATCATTAGTATATGCTACTCCATTGGCAAATTTGGAAGATTTAAGACATCGGATAATTGCTGGCTGTAACTCCATAAGAAACGATCCTGGTGTTTTTGAAAAAGTTCGGCAATCAATGAGAAGAAAATTGGATTCTTGCATCGTAGCTGGAGGTAGTCATTTTCAACAGTACTTGTAGATTAAGAAACTTTACATGTAATTTTTGGTATTTTTGCCCTATGTTTAATAAACACCCTGTATATATAATTATTGTATTTAACATTTATTATAAACACAAAAAATTCTAATGACACCTAAACTTTATATTTCCGTATTTTCTATAATTTTAAATTCATTCTATGAGCAAGTTTTCTCCATTTCTTCTAAATGCTCGATGAAAGGGATTGGCGGTATTTCTGAAGGGTTCATGTAATATACCTATAATTTTAAATATATAATTAATAATACAATAAGAAATATTAAATATCGTTCCCAGAAAAAGCCTGCAGTACTGTCTCTGAATTTTTGACACTGACATTAGTGACATTTATTTGTCAATTACACACATATAAATTTCTCAAGTAGTTACCATGGAAATGTTTGGGCTGTGAGCAGGCTGTGAGATTTAGTACACCAGATTATTTTATAGTTTATAGTTCTATATCTTTAAATCTGTAGAAGATATAAAAAAAAAATGTAAATGTGTCGGATAGAGAATTTTGTTTTTTAATATTTGTAATAACAAAAAAATTCCTGATAGATGGCTCTGCATGTGGTTAGTTACCTCTGCAGGCTTGATATCTTTGTGGGATGTTTTATCATCCGCCCGCTCAACTAGTCTTATAGTGCCTCGAAAGAGACGTCAGTACACCACACTGATGAGCTGCAAAAACAGCGAAACGCGTCTGTGGTTCTGGTTGAGTGGGCCAGTCTCTGATAAATGACCGAGAGGTTGATCAGAGACTGAAATTTTGTGAACTTTGCCGAGTGTAAATTAAATATTATTTAGAGTAGTTCACCTAGTGTCGCATTTGTACATTGTACATTGTACAGTTTTCTATTAGATTGAATTATTCAGAAATTTAGAATTCAATGCAAAAATAAATTTACGTTGAATTCCCTCAACTCTATTCACATATATTTGATAATGTGGCAACCAACATACAGCAGCAAATTCCAGTTGAAATCTGACAAAAGTATAGTATAAATGAACGAAAAAAAAAATGAATGAAAAGGAGTGGTGGAATTTTTAAAAATTGATCCAACTTGCAATATAAATCCAAGCATTTTACATATCCTCGTATTTAACTACGCTGTCAATATGTACGTCAAAATTTTATAATCTGCAGGTACGATAAATAGGTAGATTTATACTTGACAACCATGTACAAGCGTTCCAGATGGAGTACAGTTTAGTTAACAACGCCCGCTTGGTATTACCTAATAAGAAGTGATCTTTGGTTAAAAGAATTTCAGACGTACATTCGCAAGAAATATTTTTTAAATTGGTATTTTACGTAAAAAGCATGAAAAGTTTAAACAGTATAATACTACTTTTGTAATTTTAAGAAAGAAATATATTAATTTGTTTTGTAGTTTCCATTTGTAGTTTAGAATTAGTATTATATCTCAAAATATCTTATTACTTTTATACCCGAATGTACCAATAAATGTCTAGGTGCGACGTTGCCACAGTTATTCTTCAACATTCATACTGTAGTGTGAGTATATTGAAATACTACACTTGTGCATGTGTTAGTGCGAGTGGTACAGTTCAAAAAAAACTTTTCTACAGAAAACTAAAGAAAAATACAGTAGAACCCCGGTTAAATCGGTGTGTAGGGGAAATGAATTATTTTGAAACAATGTACATTACATAATATACATTATGTAGTTACAGTTTTTAGATCCAGTACAGTATGTACATAAGTTTTCAACTTCTTTGATAGCAGCTAATTTATCCGCAATAGAAATCACAACACGCTTCCGCTTAGATGCCATCTCACAACAATACGTAAAGACACACACAAAAAAACCTACGTTCCACTCTACTATTCATTTGCGATCCCCGTGCGAGCTTCCTGTCGCTACAGCCCGAACTGATCATTATACGTGGAATTGTTTCGGTTAACCCGAGTTCGGTTAACCGGGGTTCTACTGTAATCTGTTACAGTGTTTGATATTAGCTTTTAACTATTTTGATGCAATCTGTGTATATAATGTTAAAAAATATAAGTTATTGCAAATAAAAACTTCATTAGCTTAATTTTTATTTTGAACATAGAACAAGTTTTTGAATAAGTACACTCGAGTGACAACTACCTTAAGTCAGGGGCGCACGTTACAGTATTTAAGTTAGAGTGCCCAGAAGATCCACACACACATATACATACTTCCTCGCCTCGCTATATTTGAAAAATTTAAATGTCAGAATGACGCTTACTAATGCATTTTTCTTATTGATCTGAAATTATATTTGTGGTATAATTTATCATTGAAAATTCTCTCACATTTATGTGCACCTTCCATATTTTATTTTTCTTGGTAATGGTTATAAATCATCTTGGATAACCACTTTAATAATTTCAATAACTTGGAGGTAGGTCGCGCTTCGGCAGATATCCTTGAGGATATAGTGTCTCCTTAACTGATCTTGTCCTTCGCTAATAGGAAATTTAGACATGCCACGATGTATATAATTAACGTATCGACAAACTAATGGCCGACCTCCTAATGTCGACGCCCATGGTTGTCAACAGCTAACGCCTTAATTAGTACACGATAAGAATTAAGTTAAAGATAAATTTGAGATTCACTTACGCACAACAAAGATGTATAAACGAGGTGAAGTGAAATTTAAAAATATCTCTGAAGGTTTTCTACAAGTTGGAAATTTTCTGACGGGAAACTGTCGTGTGCTTAATTTGATTATAGTTCTTCAAGAAGAAAACTGTGAAATATGTAGCGCTTAAATTTAATATTTTTTTTTCTTTATAGAAGTACAAGAAATGTTATTACCTCTCCGTGTAGATGTAAAGCTACTCCAAGTATTACAAAAATGCTTCGAGATAGAAATAAATACATCAATAAGCTACAATTAGTTTCAGAACCCAGCAAATGAAGCTTACAAAATAATTTTGTTTCGAGTTCAGTACAACAAATAAATTAGTTTTATTCAGATTTGGTGACGACCGTAACACATTCACCAGATTTCTCTCGCCACTTCCGTTTTTGGTAACCCCGAATGTATTCATACCTCTGAAAAAAAAATATATTATTTATATATTATTTCAGAGGGTACAAATACATATGGGGTTGGGCTCATAGGGCATGAGCAGTCATGTGACATTGTTGGTCTTGACAAGCCGATATGGGGTCAAATGATGTCAAATGTTAGAATTTTTTATTAAAAATTTCAAGATTTTCTAAATTCACGTAGTTAATTTGTCACCAGGAGTGTAAAATTTACTTGAAGGAAATAACCCACATGGAATTGGAAAAATCACTAAGTCACGGGCCCCCATATCTGCTTGTCAAGGTCAACAAAGTGACATGACTGCTCGCGTCCTATTATATTTCTTATATACCTACACTCTACACCAAAATTTTTACTTACATCTATTCTTTATATTTAGATTTTCTATTTTTAAATTCATTCTATGAAGAAATTTTGTCCTACTCTTCTATTTTTTCGAAATGTTTCCAATTCATTTTCGGGATTAATAGTATTTTTGATGGGTATATGTAATTCCTATAATTTTAAATATTTAACTATTAATTCAATAAGAAATAATATAATGTATGTATTTCCCAGGAAAATCTTCAGTAATGTCTCTGGATTTTTGACACTGACATTTATCTGTCAGTTACAAACATTTTAATTTTTTATTGACATTATTTGAGCTGTGAGATTTATTACAACAGATTATTATATACCTTATATTTCTTTATCTCTAAATCTATAAAAAAATATTTATATGTATCAAATAGACAATTTACTCTTTTTTATGATTTAAGCAAGAACAAAATTTTTCAAAAAAATAATATTTAGAAGATTTTTTTAAGAATCTGCTACTTCCAGTTGTCCAATTATTACCAAAACCTTTTCAGATCTTCCCATTAATGTCCGATTGAGAAATACGTAGTTAAACAAATATTAAGTATTATAGTTTTTGAGAAATCGTCCTTCTAACCTTCCCACATACACACACACACACACACACACACACACACACACACACAAACACATACATCCACAACAACACAGACACACACACACACACACACACACACACACACACACACACACACATACAAACATCATCGTAAAAATATAGGGACCTTAAAATGTGCTTAATCATTAAAATTTTGATATGCGATTTTTAGCATGAATACAATACCTCTCTTAGCGATAAAAAAAGTTCTTATTGAAAAACCTGTATATAAATTACGTATAACTTATAAATTTCCTTATTGGACAGTTTTAAGTATTGATTAATACTTGTAGTACTCCAAATATATGACAGGAATTATTTTTGGACGTATTTGCTCAACACTCAGATTAAAAGATGGTTAATTTTATAAATCAAGATAACGCTTTTCAAGTGTCAGTAATTATTTCACTGCCTTCAAAATTCTAAATACAACAATAACAAAAGGCAGTGATTAATTTGTCACAGAAAAAACACAATTTCAATCAAACAAACAAAAAAGCAACTTTATATGAAAATCAAGTCTTCCTTTTGTGCGATAAATAATCCTACATAGCTTTAAATTTTATAGAGAAATTTATTGTTAAACACAACGTAGAAATTAATTAAAGCTTTTAATTAGAAAATGTAGCAGCATAATTACGTTAATAATTCATTTTTCCCTCAAGAGTATAAATAGTTTCAGGTAATTTAAAACAGCAAAACTAAATTTTAAATCTTAGTGAATGTTTAAAGTTGGCATCAAACGAATCGAAAGACGAACTTTGTTCATTTGTATTTCTAAATAACTAATGTTAAGTCTGTCGTCGAAACTTGTATTTCTTTTTTGTTCTACTGAGAAATTCTGCTAAGTTTGAATGCCGTATAAATGGTATTCTAAAGCAGAAAAACGAAATACGAGTACTAAATGCGCAAGAGAGTCCGTTTTGCTCTTTTTGTGATTATTCTACATTTTATTTTTATTTAACTCATATCATAAATATTTTACTGTTTAGCTTCTATAATTGTTATTTAATATTCATTCTCTTTGCTCTCTTTGCTACATTTCAATTTAATTGGTTTTTAATGATAAAACTACATTTAACTGTCATAAATTTTCTATTGGATATAGTTTCAATTTATTTCGATGAACATAGTTTAAATTACAAACTTCATTTAGTATGTGGGAAACTGTTCTCATAGAAATATTTCTGGTTTTATTTTACAATTTTCAGGTAGTAAATCACATTAATTAAAAATAATAATATGTTAGCAATTCAAAAGCAAATTAATAAGGCTATTCTGTAAGCATCATTATGACATAACGTTATACCGATAAAATAATAACGAAAATCGTTTAATAGACTTACTCTGTAAACGATCGTTATGACATTATGCATTGTTATATTGTTATTATAACGTTAATCGTTAAAGTGGTATTCTGTAAACAATAATTTAATTCTACGTAACGAAAAGAATCCGTTCATAGGGCGCGAGCAGTTATGTGACTTTGTTGGCCTTGACAATCAGATATGGGAGCCCGTGTTAAAATGACAGCTATTAATAATGTACATAGATGTGAAGTATCATAATTTTTCATTTAAAACATCATGTGGATTATTTTCCTCGATAAGTATATTCCACTCTATTGATGAAAAATAAACAACAAAATATGTAAATAACTACTAGCCGTCATTCTGATACGGATCCTCATATCTGCTTGCCAAGGCCAACAAACTCACATGACTGCTCGCGCCCTATAAGTAACGAATTTAACATTTCTTGTACATACAAATAATTCAAATTCTATCTCTTCTTTCGTTCTATGAGGAATTTTGTCCTACTCCTCTAATAAATTCAAAATTCTTCAAATTCATTGACGGTATTAGCGGTATTTCTTACGGATATATGTAATATTAACATACCTATAATTTAAATAAATATTTAATTAATATTACAATAATATATTGTATTAAATGTACTCGTACCTCCCAGAAAAATCAGATTTTTGATACTGACATTTTGCATTTATCTGTCAATTACAAAGCTTTAAATAGATTATTCTATATTATTATATTACTATATATCCAAACCTATACAAGATATAATAAAAAAAATTAAATGTGGCAGATTGAGATTTTTTTTTTAAATATTTCCAAGAAAAATATTCAAAAAATAATAATCAGAATTTTTTTTTTCAAGAATCTGCTACTTCCGGTTATCCAATTATTACCAAAACCTTTTCAGCTCGTCCCATTTATGTCTGATTGGGAAATACGTAGTTAAACAAATATTAAGTCTTATAGTTTTTGAGTAATCGTCCATCCACACACACACACACACACACACACACACACACACACACACACACACACACACACACACACACACACACACATATACACACACACACAGATACCATCGTAAAAATGTTAAAATCGGATTGTAGGGACATTAAAACGTGCATATTCATTAAAATGTGGATATGCGATTTTAGCATGAATCCAATATACCTTTCTTGGCGAGAGGTAAAAAGATAACGATATCGTTATTTTTTAACGACTGGAAAAATCAATCGTTGGCTAAACATTTTGTTTTAAATTCCGAAACCCAGAAACTCACCGCGGAAAACGAAGATGAAGCATTCCCAAGGACAGCATTCAACCTGGTCTTGATCTCCGTTGCCGTCTTTCCTTCCAAATAAAAAAACAGACTGATAGATTGTACTGAAATTTCTTGACAGTTCATATGAAAAGTTAAACAAAATAATGACATAAGATTGCCTTTCAATCTACCCTTATTTTTATATTTCACTGAGAGAGTAAATTTCTTTACTTTCTGTCATCAAAGAATATTAAGATGTACGTTGTTCAAAACATGTGTAAAACTTCCTCATAAATGAGAAAAGAGCTGTCAAAAATTATAAAAACTGTCTCTGTTTCATGCTCTGATTTTAATATCAAAAACAACAAACTCGTAATTATAATTTCAACTTTATACTAAGTTTGTCATAATGAACAAATATTTTACGTGATTCGTAACGAAATTAGTTTATACTTCTTTTAAAATGTTAAGTAAATGCAGAGTTTGAAAGAGAAAAATAATCTCTTCTGTATTTCAATTACATTTGCCATTCTCTCTGAAGTCCTCATGACAGAGAATTTTTTATTTTGCTGTTTTAAGCTGCTTTAGAATGACAATCATACATATAAATCATTTTCCTACATCATATTTCTTTTATTTAAAAGGAAAACAAACATAGCAATGAATAAGGTCAACATATCAATAGAATCAATTCCTCCAATGATTTCATACAATGTATAATTCTTTTGGCTTGACATAAAACAATGAACTAAAACAATTATTGTAACTATTATTATTAAATGAAATAATATTTTTTGTCATAATAATACAGAAAGTAAGAATAAGGAACACTTAATAATAACAAAATGATTTTATAACAAATACTCAAAATGACTCCCAGCCTCTTCAATACATTTTACATATCTAGCATATCAACTTTTTCTGAGTTAGATAAATTCATTTTATAATAATAAGGTGCTACAATGAAACTTGCTTATAATAAAGGTTACAACAATTATATTGGCAGGTTGACATTTACCGTTTAGAATTGTTTTAGTTAATTGTTTTATTTCAAGCCATAGTCATGGCACACTATTCTCTTTTCGACTAGGTGTATAAAAAAGTGCCCACCATTTTACTTTTTAATGTAACATATGGATTATTTTACATGATTGTAAAGCAAATTTGATGTAGTTTTCAAATTTGTAATAAAATATAGTATGTTCCATTTGAAATTTCAAAGTTGATATTAATTACTAATAAACCGGAAGTGGTATCATGAATGTACGTTCGTCATCAAGTAGCTTACATATATGTTGCTGTATAAATCATGTTATATGAAAGAAATTACTAACTTAATAAATAAGCGAGATATTTGTTGGGTCCATTAAAATATAACTCTCTATATAGAATTCGAGCCATCTTAACAATGTACCATGTAATTAAATTAAATTTAAATATTGGTAGACTGAATTTGAATAAAAATAATGTCCATGTACCATCTTTAATTAAACATTGGAATAGGTAGACAATCATACAAACATCAATGTAAAACTTCAGAACTTGCTTCCCCACACACATCTCTCAAGTCTTCCGCAATACAGTCCTTCCATCTTATCTTTGGACTTCCTCTGTTTCTTCAACATCCTATTACTAAACTATTCATTCTTGTTCCAATATAATTTTTCATTTCTCCTCATGACATGTTCAAACCAATGTAATCATATTTCTTGTATCTTTCTAGAAACTTGTAATACTAGAGTTATTTTCTTACCGTATCTTTCCTTGTTTTTCCCAACATCTACTTCAACATCCTCATCTCTGCCACATTAATTTATTTTTTATTGATACCGACATCCGTCAATTTGAATTGTATGAATAGATTAATAGTTTCCATGTTTAGCGTAGCTGGCTGAATTATAAAATTTAATTTCTTTAAAATTCTTTAACTTTGTATCTATTGAATATGAAGTATAAAATGTAATCAAATCGTATAGAGAATAATATATTCTATAAGTTATAATAACGTTAAATGTCAATAAATCAAATTTAACTGTTAAATCTTCAAATGAGGGTACTTCCGGTTCACCAATTATAACCAAAATCTAATCACTTGTTCTTCTTGAGGAATACGAAAAAAATATAATTTTTGGAATCGTGGTATGAAGTTATGGGAACTTTTGTTACACACACACACACAGACGCACATCCATACAGACATCATCGTAAAAATGGTAAAATCGTATTATTGAGACCCCAAAACATGCTTATTTAGTAAAAACTCATCATTGATTTTTTTGACCAAAGACAATACCTTCCTTACCTAAAGGTGACGGAAGGTAATAAAAACGTTACAATCCTTCATATACTGAAACGGTCGGTAAAGTTTTCTATATTATTTATACTTTTTTCGTTCATTTGTGGGAGTTATTTGTGATTTCCAGATCAATTGTATTGCGGTTGTCAAGTAATTTCCAACAATTTGGCACGTTTCTCTAGATAGAAAAATTAAAGTTCAACGAATCAGAGGAAAACGGCTAAAAATAAGAATTTCCAAAGCGATATTTCGCTTCATTTGGTAAGAAATAGGGGAGAAATCATTGGCATTCAGTTCGCATTCTACTGCAGTTAAATTTTCGAGATAAACCAGTGTTCCACAGTGTTCCAGAGTGGAATTATCTATAAGCCACACTATTAAGCGGCTACATTTGCCGGATATTGATTGGATGTTAAATGCGTGTACTCATTATGTCTGTGTTGATAGTGTACACTATGCATTCCCATACTCAAACTGAAATCCCGGGATATACTTACTTACAGTTCACTTGGAAATTATATTGACATTTCGCTGAGTTTGGTAATCAAACTTTACATGGAGCAACTTAATAAAGCGAAACTAAAACTTTGTACTTTGAATAGTCAAACAAAGGTTATTTTTATTTGTAATGAACTTGTTAATGAAGTTTCTGGAATAATAATTGTCAAACGTCAGACGTAGTGTTTATTCTCGTGCACCATTTAACATCAATGGAATGAGAATAAGAATTCATTTATGTTATCGCAAAATTTGTTCGCTCAAAAAGAGAGGGACAATTGTTAATTACATGAATACATTTGCAACACATTTTGTGCGAACCGTTTCAGTTAAGATTATTCAGGGCATTGATGATGACTTAAAATCAGTATTGTATAATATTTGAAATACTTTAAAATAAAGATATTTTGTAGTTTTAGTTCAAGTATTTTATATTTTAATACATTAAAATACTAAAATCGTGGACACTAAAAAAAACCGGTTGCGCCCAGCACAATATCTCTCGCCATTTCCATTTTATGTTGCATAGGGCGTGAGCAGTCATAGGACTTTGTTGGCCTTGGCAAGCTGATATGGGAGCTCGTGTTAAAATGACAGCTATTCATTATGTACATAAGAGTTAAGTATCATAATTTTTCATTCAAAACATCATGATTTTACAAATCCATGTAGATTATTTTCCTCGACAAGTATATTGATGACAAATAAACATCAGAATATTTTGAAATGAATGAAAAATTATGACATCTATGTAAATAACTACTAGCCGTCATTCTGACACGGATCATCATATCTGCTTGCTAAGGCCTACAAATTCACATTGAAATTGTATCTCTTCTTTCGTTCTATAAATAATTTTGTCCTACTATTCTAATATGTTCAAAATTATTCAAATTCATTGACAGTATTAGCGGTATTTCTTAAGGATATATTTATATTAACATACCTATAATTTAAATACATATTTAATTAATTATACAATAATATATATTAAATGTATTCGTACCTCCCAGAAAAATCAGATTTTTGACACTGACATTTTGCATTTATCTGTCAATTACAAATATTTAAATATCTCAACTGCTTTTTGGACAAAGAGATTTAGTACAACAGATTATTCTATATTATTACTATTATACTATATCTCCAAACCTATACGAGATATAATATAAACAAAAATGTGTCAAATTGAGAATTTAATTTTCTTTAATATTACCAAGAAAATCTGCTACTTCTGGTTGTCCAATTGTTACCAAAACCGTTTCAGCTCTTCAGCCACGTAGCCAGGGGAGGGGCTCGAGGGGCTGAAGCCCCCCCCGAAATTCTTATAAATTTCGTTTACATCTATCCAAAGGTATCTATCATACTATCTACATTTGAAAAAGTGAAAATTCACTTTTCCGTAGTACACGACTTATAACTGTTTGAAACAGTGAATATTCACTACGAGAAAGTGAATATTAGCTTTTTGAAAACGTGAATTTTCACTTTGGAAAAAAGTCAATTTTCTTAACACGCGCGGGATAAAGCCCACTTTCCCAGCCCTTAGGGCTGCAAAAATGGCCTTCTCCCGCGTTTGTCACGAAAAATTACGTTCGTTACACGACGGAAAAGTCGATTCCTCACGAGTGTCATTTAGAACTCAGCTTCGCCTCGCTCCGAAAGTACACTCGTTTCGGAATACGAACTTTGCCGTCCTAGTAACGAAAATACCTATTCAAATTATTTGAATCACGCGCGAAAAGAATTTTCGCAATTACTTTAAAGAAATATGATATAGCGTTCCCATATGAGAAAGTACTACAAGAAAGCCAAGAAAGTGTCAGTTGCTATTATAGTTATGAAGTTATGTGCCTAACTTCACTGTCTAAAGCGTACTGTACTCGAGCCGCTTTTGAACGCCTGTGTTAATCGTATTTGAAGGGGTTGAAATGAAGCGATCTAAAACGAGTCAATTAAGCATCGTTTCTTTTTTTAAGAAACCTAAATTTGATTTAGATTCTAATCGTGAGTAGAGGTTATGTTGTTATGTCTTTGTTGTTTCGCATTGTAAACGTTTACTGTTTTATTTGCCAATTTATAAAAATACAGATTATTACATTTACATAAAATTTCACATGATTATTTAATAACTATTGTGTTGAGAAAAGAAAACATTGCTACTTGGATACAAATTTCATAGAGGAAAATTAATTAATCCCTCCCCACCATTTCCTAAAATCTCGAAGCCCCCCCCGAGAAAAAATCCTGGCTACGGGCCTGCAGCTCTTTCCATTAATGTCCGATTGGGAAATACGTAGTTAAACAAATATTGAGTCTTATAGTTCAAACATCCAACACACATACACACACAGACATCACAGTAAAAATGTTAAAATCGGATTGTAGGGACCTTCAAATAATATGTTGTAGTAAATCTCACAGCCTGTTTACAGCCCAAACATCTCCATAGTAACTACTTGAGAAATTAAAATGTCTCTAAATGACAGATAAATGTCACTAATGTCAGTGTCAAAAATTCTGAGATAGTTTTGCAGGCTTTTTCTGGTAATATTTCTTATTGTATTATTAATTAGATATTTAAAATTATAGGTATATTTCATGAATCCTTCTGAAATACCGCCAATCCCATTAATGAATTGGAAAAACGAACATTTAGAAGAAATGGAGAAAACTTGCTTATAGAATGAATTTAAAATTATAGAAAATACGTAAATATAAATATTAGGTGTACATAATTAGATTTTATTGTGTGTACAAGAAATGTTAAATACAATACTTATATATACCACAATAGAAAGGGCGCGAGAGGTATTGTGATGGTCATAATAGATTTTTTATATAATAATTTTCTCTAAAACCATTAGTTCGCCCAAAAAAGCGCGTGTTGTTTTAAAGGAAACACCCAGAAAAATGCTGTTGCGGTAATGAAATATGAAATGTTCTTGACTCGTAAAATTAAACTTTTTAAACTATTATCAAATTCCAGATATTTATATGAGTATACGTTACAATTACTTTGAGTTCACATAATAAATACTAATTTATTTATACAATAGACTAGTTTAATTTAAGACACGCTACAATAATTTTAAATTAATAGGGCGAAAAGAAAATTTACCCTCTGTAGTAACTTGTAAACAGTTTAAAATAAATAATGTGGAAATTTTTAAGTTAAACATGCTGTACATATCAAAATCTGAAACTCAATTATATGTTTCCATTTCATTTTATCTTATCATTTGTATTCTAAATGTTCATTATGTCTGAAGCAAAAGTTTTGTTGAACTAACAAAATTTCAAATTGAAATTTCAGATTAAAAATAATTACATCGCTACCGTGGTAGGATATATGACGAATAAAGTTTAAATTCATATAAACGGAAGTCTGAAACAAAATGAAATTAAAAATTACGGTCATTTCGTTTTCATTTGTTTTCGCAGTTTTTTTTTATACACTTAGGAATGTCGGCTTATTTTTGCAAATGATACAACCTATTACGCTGAATTACAAGAATAAATATAGAACAATAAAATGTAATAATTACTTTTAGTAATTATAGGTTATTCTTGAGAATTTTTTTCGTATTTGTATCGAAATGAACGACGATTGTTAACTATAGGAACGAATATGCTATTCATGATGTATTTTTGAGCATCCATAGTATGAAATATACTTGTCGAGAAAAAAATCCACATGAATTTGGAAAATAATGTTTTGAATTAAAAATTATGATACTTGACATCTGTGTACATTATTAATAGCTGTCATTCTAACACAGATCTCTATATTTGCTTGCCAAGGTCAACAATGTCACATAACTACTCTCGCCCCATGCAACATAAAATGAAAATGGTGAGAGGTATTGTGCTTGCCACAACAGATTTTTCTATATAGTATTGGACACAAACACATACGAACGCGCCCACACACATACAGACATTATCGTAAAAATAGTAAAATCGTATTGTAGAATCCTTAAAACATACTTATTCATTGAAAACTCACCATCGAATTTTTTGACCAAAGACAATACCTTCCTTATCTTGTGACGGAAGGTAAATATCACACACAAAATTTGATATTAACAATGCAATAACGAAAGAAAAACAATTTATTTATTTCAAATGAATTGAATAAGCTTGTACCAGGCGGCACTTTTGGTTTTAGCAGGTCTGTTCGTTTATTGCAGGATTGAATCGTGTTTAATTTTAGATTATCGGTATCTATGTCCGTGTAAACAACAATTTTAATGTGTCAAAGAGTTATTAACTATTTCTATTGTTATTAATAGTGCTTTTAGTGTGTGTTAAATGTAAATAATATTGTATCGTTCATTGTTAGTGGTAGAAACAATTAAAAATAGTGCAATAACAACCTGAAATTGATAAAGAGGCAAATATTGTAAGTAATTTGTTTGTTACAAATTTTTTTTTTTAGTATATTGTTAGTAATATAACTGATAAATTTTAATATTATATTTAATTATAAACGCCAGATATCCAAAATCTTAATATTATTTCAAATTATATAAAATCTATAAAATATTTATAATATAAAATAGGAAAACAGTACTACTAAATATATAAACAGAAGACTAGATCTGTCCAAAAGTAGTGGACCGAAAGACTTTCAATATTCGTTACGAATCGAATGAAATTTTTATTCGTTTCAAGCGAATGGCCAAGAATAACATTTCTATGATTTTCGTTCGCATTCGCGCAAATACGAATGCTCAAGAATAGAGGTCCTGGATATCTCTCGAATCTTATTTGCATAAATAAACGATAACTTGCATTTAACTGTGAAATTTAATATTGTTCTACAACTTTTAAGATATTATGATAAATTTATTTGCAAAAATTTACATGAAATGAACATTTTAAAGCAATTTTTAATATGAATGTCACTTTTCTTAATATAAATGTTATTCAACGACTTATTTTACAATTAAAAGTGAATATATTGAACATAATAAAGGTAACAATAAGAAGACCTCGTTTATTCTATTGTATTTACAAAATAGAATTATAAACGTAATGAAATATTTAGAAAATTCCACACTACTAATATAACGTATATTTTAATAATAATTCTAGATTACCTTCATTTTTAAATACATATATCATGTATGTTTTGCCAGGCTTGGAGTAGTTATCAATAGGATAGGGTGGTTGCACATTTTTACCTTCCGTCACCTTTAGGTAAGGAAGGTATTGTCTTTGGTCAAAAAAATCAATGATGAGTTTTCAGTGAATAAGCATGTTTTAGGGTCCATATAATACGATTTTACCATTTTACGATGATGTCTGTATGTATGTGTGTGTGTGTGTGTCTGCGTGTGTGTGACGAAAGTTTCGGATGTTGGAGAAGACACGGAAAGATACGGTAAGAAAGTAACTCTAGTGTTACAAGTTTCTAGAAAGATACAAGCGAGATGATTACATTGGTTTGAAAATGTCATGAGGAGAAATGAAGAATACATTGGATGAAAAATGAATAGCTTAGTACTAGAAGGTTGAAGATACAGAGGAAGACCAAAGATAAGATGGAAGGACTGTATTGCGGAGAGAAAGGTACTGAATGAGAACGACACGTAAAACAGAAATGAGTGGAAGAAGAAAATAAAAATAACGACCCCTAACGAATGAGAAAAGCTGAAGAAGAAAAAGAAGATGTCCGTGTCAAGTATTATTTCCATAGTTTGTTTATGACATAATTTTACTGGAAATTTAGAATCTTTTGCAATTTGTGTATGGAATTTGTAAATAATACACAGGATTGACGGAAAGTATTGTGCTGGCCACATCAGATTTTTTCAGAATTGTTAGGACTTCTGGCATGGTTTACATGTTGGGTAATCTTAGCTACTTTGTTTAAATTTGTACTACTGATGATGAGAAATTAGTTCTCGAAATACGCGTATATAGCTTGTTTTATAATCTTAAGGTTAAGGGGTAATTGTATTAGTTTTAGTTAAAATGTACGGAATTTAATGAACCTCAGTTTGGCCTGAAATTTGCCTTTTCCTTTTTGAACTTTCCCAATACACCAAAATATACGCTGTTAAGTCCTTGAATATCAGTTCTTGCATTGATGTTGCAATCATCCCTGATATGTAACATTTCAAGAAACATACGGAGTAATTTTGCTCTTCCTCCAATATCTTGAAATTATCCATATCAAAAGTATATCGGACAACAAAACCCGGAATCTTTGAGTCGTGAGTTGGCTACGTTGTCTACTACACCATCCGGTTAATTATAGTAAATATGCATCCATTTTATTATTATTATAATGCAATTAAATTCACAAAGCATCAAAGTAACCGCTTGTCTGTCGGCGAAAGCTTCTCGCAGCATTTATTAATTCGCGTAGTGCATGAGGAGAACGATATTAGCAAGAAATTCCAAACTATATTGCATTTGCTCGTTCATGTTGCTCTAAATTCTGTGACATCGTTACTAATTACGGCGCGGACATTTCTAATGAAGGTTTATGAGTTCATTAGCATCACAACACCTCGTAGCTGGAAAGGCAAAATGAAATTATTTATAGCACTTTTACTGTACCGCAAGTTATACATATTTTAACGAAACTAGCTTTAAACAACATGAAAGGTCTAGACAACTTCCACTGATAAGAATTACTAAAAGTTTTATCATGCATTTAGCGGCATCCAACTCTTGCAACTTCGAGTAGAGACTGAAATATCATAAAATTTTAGTGGTTATAAGTTATAAGCTTTGTTAAATTTATATTAAAGCTCTAAAATCTATTTTAAAGAGACTATTATAATGTATAACTCCATAATAAAAATTGATATAATATCCAAACTAATATTGAGACTGACGTTATAAATAAATAATGTGATTCAGAAAGCAAACATTGCCAGATATTTATGTTATACCAAACAATTTAACAAAAGAAAAATATGTTGTGGCCATCACAACACCTCTTGCGCCCTTTCCATTGTGGTATACTTAAGTATTGTATTTAACATTTCTTCTACACACAAAAAAATCTCATCGCATCTAATCTTTATATATATGTATTTACCATAATTTTAAATTCATTCTATGAACAAGTTTCCTCCATTTCTTCTAAATGTTCGAGGTTTTTCCAATTCATTAACGGGATTGGCGGTATTTCTGAAGGGTTCATATATAATTTTAAATATGTAATTAATAATACAATAAGAAATATTAAATATCGTTCCCAGAAAAAGCCTTCAGTACTATTTCTGAATTTTTGACACTAACATTAATGACATTTATCCTTCAATTACAGATTTCTCAAGTAGTTACCATAGAGATGTTTGGACTGTGAGTAGATTGTGAGATTTACTACAACAATAATATTTAGTTTTAGAAGATTTTTGTTAAAATAATACTACTTTCGGTTGTCCAATTGTTACCAGAATCTATGCAATTCTTCCCATTACTGTTAGGTTGAGGAATCCGTAGTTACATAGGATTTTAGTCTTATAGAATTCGAGAAATCGTGCATACAACCTCATACACACACACACACACACACACACACACACAAAGACATCGTAAAAATGTTATCAGATTCTAGGTCCGTTAAAACGTGCTTATTCACTAAAATCTGGATATACGATTTTTAGCATGATTCCAATACCTCTGTCACTGGATAGCTAATAAATATTTTGACCTTTCATTATTCATAACTTAAAAATTATTTGATAATTAAGAACAACCAAAATCATCAGTTTCTAAATGCATATTAAATGAGATTTTTTAGAGAAGAAAAAACAAAAATGGACATTTACCTGCTTAGTGGCTTATAGCTGTAAAAATGCCAAAATACCGGAATTAATCATACTTGGAAGCAGTGCTGGTTGCCTACTAGGAGTATATCTGTCCCCGGGCGGGGGCCATTTAGCTCTTACATTACATACAATTCAGGGGAAGGTGAGGCTAAATATTAAAAAATATATATTCTTTTTTTGGTTCAAGGTCAAACATTTCTGAATGCTACATAAATAAACAATACATAATTAAATATTACACCTATTGTAAATGTACGCAAAATTAAAAGATAAACAAAAATAAATATAGTACTCAATCCGGCGTTCTTTCATATTAGCAATTATGTTGTTATCGTAAAATTGTTTCTTTTTTGATGTCTGTTAACAATTCCTTTTCTGTAGAAATTAATGCTGGAATGGCTAGACAGAGTGCAATTAAGATAAAAGAGATATATGAGAAATAATTTTAATTCAAATGTTCTAGGAGACTATCTGAAAATATTACATTTTAAAGTTTTAGGGCACAGATAATATTTGAAAACAAAAAACTGTATTCCCATGGCGCATATCTATAGGCGTGTCACGAATTCTTATGTGCATCTGCCTATTACAAAGTACAGTGTAATTTCATAGGAAAAAGTTCCTAATAACCATATTCGTATATGTATTTATGATAAACGAATTATACTAACTGAGATAAATATTTCCCTGTTGGAATGTTATTTATATTTATACTAAGTAGTTAAAAAAATTGCAAACATATTCACAGATTCAGAGAATGCATTTACAAATTGAACTTGCACATGAAAAATGAATATTAAAAGTGTATTTATTCGCAACATTCCGTGCAACTTAATTAAATGTATATTTTAACACTACATTTAATGAGACTTTTAATAACATTTCATAAATTAAAATTGATGCAGTTGAAAATACATTTACAAAGTGAAGTTAATAAATACGTTTGGATATAGGCCAGAAAAATATGTCATATCGTACACTCATTTAGCAGCGATCATATTTCAGATTTAAAATGAAATATATCTTCCATATATTTCCGACAAACAAATTGGCAAAAACCACTATTTACAAAACTTAAAATCTTTTCATTTTGCCATGATGCGAGATTCCAATAGTAACAAAACAGAACGAGAATATCACAGTGGCTATAAGAGCAAAACAAAATTTTAAAAACCGTCATTTATGAAATGTAACATGGATTGTCTGTTCATGAATTTTCAGGCAGGAACAGATAAAATGGGCACCCTGTATATTGAGTTCACCCTATCAAATAAATTTATAAAAATCTGTTGTGGCCAGCACAATATCTCTCGCCACTTCCTTTTTTTGGTTACATAAGTATAGGACGCGAAGTCATGTTACATTGTTGGCCTTGACAAGCAGATGTGGGGGCCCGTTTCAGAATGATAATTAATAATTATGTACATAGACGTCAAATGTCAGAATTTTTCATTAAAAATTTCAAGATTTTCTAAATTCACGTAGTTAATTTGTCACCAGGAGTGTGGAATTTACTTGTCGAGGAAAATAAACCACATGGAATTGGAAAATCACTAAACTTAGAATGAGAAATTATATACATAATTACTAGCTGTCATTCTGATATGGGCTCCCATATCTGCTTGTCAAGGCCAACAAAGTCACATGACTACTCGCGCCCTAATGTATTTAACATTTCTTGTATACCTACACTCTACACCAAAAATTCTACTTATATCCTTATATTTAGTTTTTTAAATTTAAATTCATTCTATGAAGAAAATTTGTCCTGCTCTTCTAATTTTATTTCAAGAATCTTCTACTGTCCAATTGTTACCAAAATATTCCCATGAACGTCCGATTGGAAAATACGTAGTTAAACAAATAAAAAGTCTTATAGTTTTTGAGTAATCGTCCTTCCAACATACATTCACACACACACACACACACATATATATACATCCACACACACACACACAGACATCATCGTAAAAATGTTAAAATCGGATTATAGGGACCTTAAAACGTGCTTATTCAATAAAATCTGTATATGCGATTTTTAGCATGAATCCAATACCTCTCTTAGCGAGAGGTAAAAATGTATTTCATCTTTTTGTCAATATCAGATTGTTTTGTTTCCTATTGCGGTATCTAAACCTCAACCGATTTTCGTTTGTCTGCGACACATTTCCTGTCAGATTATTTATATTAGTTAACTGAGAATTTTACAGATTTCAGCAGCAGAATATTTAAAACAAAGAAAATAAAATATCCATGGAGAATACAAAAACAATACTTGAACAGTGTTTGGGATTTGTGAAAATTAAATTTTGTATACTTGTTGGTATCTTCCTCTCGCTTATATACATTTGTAAAGCATTACAATCATAAATTTTAATATTGCAAAATGGCGTAATTCACGTTCTGAGTTTTGTTTAATGAAAATAAATTATTCAAAGTAATTTGCATAGTACCCTACTCTTTGTTGGTTCTTATTCTTATTCATACTTTAAGGTTGGAAATCTTGCAAATGATGTCCCATTTACATCTTTAATCGCACTTTTCTTTCTCTTTTTAATTAACAATAAAAGATTTTTTGAAAAAGAAGACTTCCTGCATGCCATTCCGGAAACATAAACAGAATATTTTATTTGCAAAGCTTGCGTTAAAAAAATATAATGACGTCTTTATCTTCACCAGTTTTATAACAGGCAGAACTTTTTATATTATAACATTATTGCATGAGCTGGTTTTACACCGAAAAAAATATCAAAACATAAAAACAATAATTAAAAACATCCTCATATCTGCCACATTAATTTACTTTTTATTGATACTGACATCTGTCAATTTGAATTATATGAATATATTACTAGTTCCCAAGTTTGGCATAGCTGGCTGAATTATAAAATTTAATTTCTTTAAAATTCTTTAACTCTGTATCTATTAAATATGAAGTATAAAATGTAATCAAATCGTATAGAGAATAATATATTCTTTAAGTTATAATAATATTAAATGTCAATAAATCAAATTTAACTGTTAAATCTTCAAATGAGGCTACTTCCGGTTCACCAATTATAACCAAAATCTAATCACTTGTTCTTCTGGATGTAAACTTGAGGAATACGAAAAAAATATAATTTTTGGAATCGTGGTATTGAAGTAATGGGATCCGGAACTTTTGTCACACACACACAGACACACACACAGACACACAGACACACATACATACAAACATCATCGTAAAAATGGTAAAATCGTATTATAGGGAGCCTAAAACATGCTGTCGAGAAATTTACAATGTCAATATAATGTATTTATAAAATAACATATTTTCTTAATTTTGCTTATATAAAAATCTGTTGTGGCCAGCACAATACCTCTCGCCACTTCCGTTTTTGGTTACGTAAGTATAGGGCATGAACAGTCATATGATATTGTTGGCTTTGACAAGCTGATATGGGGGGCCCATATCAAAATGACAATCAGTAATTATGTACATAGATGTCAAATGTCAGAAATTTTCATTAAAAATTTCAAGAATAATACATATACAAATTAGGTATTACAAATAATAAATATAACAGATTCTTTTAATTGCGTGTAACTTGTATAAACGTAATTAAAATGTATAAATTTCACCGAGAACGGGCCTCAAATTAAATTCCTGTAAAAATATGAAAGCTTTTTTTCCAGACAAAATCTACATAAAACTTGAGCTCCAACTGTTACGAAGAACTCTGGAAAAGACAAGAAAACGACATAAATTTTATAGTTTATAGATTCAAATGGGGTGTTTTAAAAGCAATTTAGAGAGTTAAGAAATTTCGATTTATGTTTAAGGTGATTTTCAGTAGAAATTCAATTTCACCCGAATTTCAGTTCAACTCAGCAATTTAGTACCTAAAATCATGAATAAAATTATCTCTAAAACAACAAAGTTTCCGCGTCGTACCTAAGTAATCTAATAAAGCGTTCACTTAAACTTAACGAAATATCTGGATTTTTCACTCACTTTAATTGTCATTGCGCTAGAAATACGTCAATTTAACTTTTCTGTTTGTTATGTTACATTGCTCTTATTTTCTTGTGAGCTTTTCTCGTTTATCGATAAAATAAAAATTGTAGAGATAAGTTTACATTACAGAACAGGCTAGAACGAATTCCTTATATAAAGCACTTTCTTATAATGCACGCTATTGAAAATTGATGTAGGACAACATTAATAGGCACCAGAGGATATTTCTATCGTCTTTTGTTTTTGAGCTACAGGCTAATACTTGTATTTCGCTTATTTTGAAAATAGCTCATATCTCGCTTCTGATAAAAATAAAGAAAAAATGTTTAGATATTTTTTAAACGGTTTTTACCCCTCGCAAGAGAGGTATTGGTTTCAAGCTAAAAATCGCATATCCAGATTTTAATTAATAAATGACCACGTTTTACAGCCCCTAGAACCCAATTTTAACATTTTCACGAATATGTCTGTGCTTATGTTTGTGTGTGTGTGTGTGTGTGTGTGTGTGTGTGTGTGTATGGATCCTCTTTACGCTCTAACGCAAATACTATCGTTCAGAAAATTTTGAAACCTTGTATTTCTACCTTACTCTTATATGGAACGATGCCATTAGATTTTGGAGTAAATCAGATAACCGAAAATGGCACTTTACTGGAAGCTCAAAATAGTTTTTCTTCGATAAATACCTTTAAATGTTATTTTTTCGATATTTATGTTATATAAGAATTAAAGATTATTAAATTTTCTACAGGTTTGCATTAATACTTTTCCTATATATTTTATGGATAAATTTATAAAACTATCTATAATTTTAATCCTGGAGCCTACGTTTTAAACACAACTCATACACATGGTTACACAATTCAGATCTCAAATGTTCGTAACTGACAGATATATGTCACTGTCAACGAACTAATCATTTGAAATAATAATATTAACGTTTTATAAAGAACATAGTAAATGGAACAATAATTATATGGAAAGGAACTTAATACAGTTTCCAGCAAAAGTAAATATGTAAAAATATAGGTAAGATAATAAAAACATATATCGTCACGGCATATTACCCATTGATGGGTGAGCCAATCTGCTTTGTACGTAGATGTCAGTAATAATTATGACATATTTGTTCCGTGAATCTTGGGAACGTGTTCGATATTTTAGAATTTTAAATGGCACAAAATTGACCCCTGTGGTGCACTCTCCACGCCAGCAATGAATATAGGTGAGTATATAAATAAATAAAATAAATATATCATCACGGCATATTACCCATTGCTGGGTGTGCCAATCTGCTTTGTATACAGATTTCTTCGGTAAGGATGATGACATATTTGTACTGTGCGGGCGTTTACCAGGTGTCACCTCCCGAGCACTTATTGCTGGCGTGGAGAATGCACCACAGGGGTAATTTTTGTGCCATTTAAAATACGAAATATTTGGCGTCGGTCGGGATCGAACTCGGTATTTAAAATTAATTTAATTTTAAGTATTTACATCAATAAAAATTAAATTAACGGGAGGTATTGTGTTCGACACATCAGATTTTTTCTTCATCCCTCATAATAAGTGATATAAAATATTTTTCAAATATGTTTTAGAATAGAAAAATTCTACAATCAATTTTCAGTAACGTCCATATTAAGAAAGGTTTTCACATAAATACATTACTCGAATTTGTTCCACCCTTCTATAAAACTGCTTGACTTGTTATTTATTTTCTATATTTTATTTTTATGTTAATTATATGCGTATTGTATATTTTTATTTAGACCCTAAAACCATATTATTTATTAGTAGATTAAATTTTTATCATATATGTATAAAGGATATTAAAAACAGATTCATGAATAACAGGGTAAAAAATGGTCATAATATTTCATATCATTAATCACGGTTTATGTCAGGATAAATTCACTAGGTACATAATACCCATATTTCATTTGTATAAACATTTTCTAAAATAATGTATTATTATTTTATACATGTTCAACAAATTTTAACGTTGAATAACATTATAATATGCTTCATATTCCACCCTAGTTATTTTTGATTAATTTTAAATTTTATATGTAAAGTAATAAAAACAAACAAAAATAATTACTAAGAACGAAAAATTCCAATTATTTACTTGATGTAAACAAAACAAAAACTGTAATTAAATATTGATTGACCACTTAAACATTTACAAATAGAAGATCAATTTTAATTGTATCGTACTAATCACTGTCCAAATAAGAATTGCGCCATTAAAATCAATATTTTCAGAAATAGATTTTTCATAACAGTTTTCACTGTTACAGTTACAAGAGTGGACTGAAAAGTTTCCGAAATGTCATGAAAAAAAAATCTGTTGTGACCAGCACAATACCTCTCGCCATTTTCATAGGGCGCGAGCGGTCCTGTGACTTTGTTGGCCTTGGCAAGCAGATATAGAAGCCCGTGTCAGAATGACAGCTAGTAATAATTTACATAGGTGTCAAGTATCATAATTTTTCATTCAAAATCCATATGGATGTAAATAACTACTATCCGCCATACTGACACGGATCCTCATATCTGCTTACCAAAACCAACAAGGACACTTGACTGCTCGCGCCCTATAAGTAATGAATTTAACATTTCTTGTACACGCAAATAATTGAAATTGTATATCTTCTTTCGTTCTATAAGGAATTTTGTCCTACTCTTCTAATATATTCAAAATTCTTCAAATTCATTGACAGTATTGGTGGTATTTCGTAAGAATATATGTAATATTTTAACATACCTATAATTTTAAAAACATATTTAATTAATAATACAATAATATATATTAAATGTACTCGTACCTCCCAGAAAAATCTTCTAGTAATGCTGATTTTTGACACTGACATTTTGAATTTATCTGTCAATTACAAACATATAAATATTTAAAGTAGTTTTTTGGGCAACGAGATTTATTACAACAGATTATTTTATATTATTATAAACTATATCTCCAAACCTATACACCAGATATAATAAAATTTATCATTTTAACAATCATCTACGGGCAAATATATGACAATAGACACGTGCTAATTTTTTTTATTTCCAACAGTAAATAATACAATATTTATGTTAGTATTATTTATAAGACTGAAGGTAAGGACAATATATTCAATTACCATATGAAATTTTATTTTTTAGTGAAATTATTTGCAAAGTGATATTTATTTATTAAAGTACCACCTACAGTTATATTAAAAACAAGAATAAATAAACTTCTGGATGATTATTACTCCAATTCAACAAATTTTGATATGATATATTAATAGAGTGTATAGAACATGAATACATTGCTTATAATAAAATTTCTTTGCAAATAAACCATTGTCTGCATGTGACAAATGTTTTGGTCTTTAATAATTCGCAAATAATTTTTATTACAGTAATAAAATTTAAGATGGCAATTAATTGAGTATATTGTCAGTTACCTTTACCCTCAGTTTTATAGATAATAATAACATAAATATTGTATTATTTACTGTTGAAACAAAAAATTTGGGACTTATCTTTTGTCATATATTTGCCCGTAGATTATTGTTTAAATGAGAAATTCAGTTAATAACATTGCATTTAAATCCAGTACACTTTATTAATACATACAATAAAAAAATGCCCAAATATAGTTTTAACTATTGTAACCTAAAAAAATATTTTTTATTGCTGTTAATATATTTATTTCAGAGGGTACGAATACATTTGGGGTTGGGCTTGTTCAACTAAGTAAGGTTACATACACAACCAATTTTTACACAACGTAATTACGACTTGACATCAAAATTATGTTGGCTTCATATTTGTGGTATTTGGAGTCGCCTCAAGTTAGATTTGAATTTATAGTGACATCTACAAATGTAAATTTAAACTTTAAACATTTGACAATTTCATTCCAAGCTTGTTTCTTATTTACTAAAGATCTGTAGGTACTCATCTGCACTTGATTTATCATACAAACTTGAGTGCTGAGAAACTAATTTTTTATCAACGTTCGTTTTCTAAAGCAGCTTATCTTGCTTGTATATTTCTCTAAAGAACAATTTGGCTTTCGAGAAGGCAAATCTACTATAAACACTCTCCGGGGACTAATTGAAATTAGAACAGCGTCCTGGGAACGAAAGGAAACATGTAGGGCTGTGTTTGTTGATTTGAGCAAAGCTTTTGACAACATGTCTCTCGATATATGGTTAGCAAACTTGCCGAACATGTCAAACACAATACTGTTAACTTAAATCTTTATAACAAATTACTTAAAGATATGAATCTCAAAAAATGTAAGTCATATATTATATTTCAAATTTTGAAACCGCATGTCGATATCTCTTTTCGTTCTGGAGATATTTGCCCTCAAAATTTTGCCTAAAAATGGGTCGAAATACGAGCTCATTAATACCACCATTCGATTCCCCGGGCAAAATTACATAAGTATACCAAATTTCATAATTTTTTAACAATAGATACAGTTTCTAGAGCAAAATAACTGAAAATGGCCAAAATCTGAAAAAATTTAAACTGAAAATTTTGGCCCTTTTCGTTATTTTACTCTAGAGATTGTATTCGTTGTTCAAAAAATATGAAAATTAGGATACTTATGTAATTTTGCCCGTAGAATCGAATGGTTATACTCTCAAGTCTGTATTTTGACCCATTTTTGGGGTATAACCCAAAAATGAGAATTTTTAAGTTAAAATTTGAGGGCAAATATCTCGAGAACGAAAAGAGATATCGACATGCGGTTTCAAAATTTGGAATCAGCGCATTAAAAAGTACCTATATCAATATAAAATTGAAGAATTAAACAAAATTAGTAAAAATACGAATATGGCAGTATTGTTAATCCATTCTACGCATACAATAAGTAAGTATACACATTTTTACAATTATTAAACACGTCAATCAGTTTCAATAATCAAAATTATAATTTAAGTTATCTTCACTTCCACGAATACATCGTATACTAATGTTCACACGTGAATAAGAAATATAATCAAGAAGTTTTGCTATTTTAATTATTTTTTTGAAGATATCATCTAAAAAATCTGATGTGGCCAGCACAATACCTTCCGTCAATCCTGTGTATTATGTACAAATTCCATACATAAATTTTCTTGCAAAAGATTCTACATTTCCAGTAATATTATTTCATGCAAATGGGACTTGACACTGACATCTTCTTCTTCTTTAGCTTTTCTCATTCGTTAGAGGTCGCTATTTTTTATTTTCTTCTTCCATTCATTTCTGTTTTGCGGGTCATCCTCACGTCAAAATTTTTCATTCAAAATTTCATTTTTTGGTAGTTTATGATTCCTTTTCTCGGCAACTGAATTCCACACCCCTGATAATAAATAAACCACATGAAATTAGAAAATCATGAAATTTTGAATGAAAAATTATGACATTTGTCAATTATGGACGTAATTAATAGCTGTAATTTTGACACGGGTCCACATAACTACTTGCCAGAGATTCTGCACGCGCCCTATACATAAATTTTCTTGAAAATGATCCTATATTTCCAGTTAAATTATTTCATAAATAAACTATGCGAATTGCACTTGACACTAACATCTTCTTCTTTAGTTTTTCCCGTTCGTAAAGTTGTGCTAAGATAAAATTTGATTGTGACTGAGACTTTACCCTTTGTCATAAGGAAATTTCACTGTCGCTTTATTGTTCTTGAAACCTCATATAAAGGACCCAGTCTGCTTGGAAAGCTTATAAATTTGATTTGATTAAATGGAATTCACTTTTGTCATAATATATTTTAATATTCTCATGAATACTAATATATAATTACTAAAATAATGAAACCCCCTAATACATTTAGGCTTCCATCATGTCAATGTGTAATATCTGTCGTACTTCGTATGGATATTGAAGCATGTGGTTCTATCAATTTTAAAGCCTTCTTATATTCTCCGCATATAAAGTAACAAAATGTATTTTGTTACTCCATATTTGAAGTCTAAGAAAATAACTTCATAAATTGTATCACATATTTTAAAATATACCTCTTTCAAAAATTCAAGTCGATTCTGAAATTTACATTTTTATTTAAATATAATATTCATGAAGGTATTACTTATTCCCTGTGAAATATAGTAAATTTTTAGGATTCGATATTAAATAAAAATAAACTTTAAAAGACACATATCTAGTATTAGTATTAAATACATATTTATATTGAACAAATATTCAAATGTCGGACAACAAAAATATCTAAAATTGTGTATCTTTAATGTACATTGTAAATAACTATTGTTTACAATTCCTTTTTTCGCAAACATGTTACCATTCATTTTACAAAAGTATTTATATTTTCTATTTATTTATCATTTTCAAAACAGTTAGTTTGTCTTTTATACATGCAGGAAAAGGAAGTAAAATAGCGGTAATGTTATCGCATCAGGGCTTAAGGGGCCATCTTAATCAAATACAAATGACTGTATTTATTCTAGCTGTTATATTTTGATGCAATATTTTTCACTTATTCGACGAATAAGCTATTCGAAGATTTATTTGATGGTGAAACCGGGCATAAATGTTATTAACTGCATATAGCATTCGAACATGAACATAAGAGTATTTTTTTACCTTCCGTCACCTCTAGGTAAGGAAGGTATTGTCTTTGGTCAAAAAATTCGGTGGTGAGTTTTCATTGAATAAGCACGTTTTAGGGTCTTTACAATACAATTTTACTATTTTTACGATGATGTCTGTATGTGTGTGTGTGTGTTCGTGTGTGCGTGTGTGTGTGTATGTATGTGTGTGTGTGTGTGTGTGGACGCCGTTTCGTGCACGATATCTCCAATACTAGAATTCCAAAAATTACAATTCTTGCGTATTCCTCTTCCTTACAGACATATGCAGACCTGTTTAGATTTTGGTTATAATTGGTCAACCGGAAGTACCCTCATTTGAAGATTTTAACAGTTTTTCTTGAAAAAATCAGTTAAATGTTATTATAACTTAAAGAATATATTATTGTCTATACGATTTGATTGCATTTTATATTTGATATTCAACAGATATAGAGTTAAAGAAAAATAACGATAATAAATTTTATATAAATTTCATAATTCAGCCAGCTATGCTAACTTAACCATGAAAACTGCTAATATATTCAGGTAATTCAAATTGACAGATGTCAGTATCAATAAAATGAAATCAATGAAAGAATAAGGGAAGTAACTCTAGTGTTAGAAGTTTCTAGATATAAGAGAGACGATTACATATTGGTTTGAACATGTCATGAGGAGAGATGAATATATATTAATAGAAGGTGGAAGAAACATAGGAAGACCAAATATAAGATGAAAAGACTGTATTGTAGAAGACTTGAGAGAAAAGGAACTGAATGAGAACGACACGCAAAACAAAAATGAGTGGAAGAAGAAAATAAAAAATAGCGACCCCCCTAACGAATGGGAAAAACTAAAGAAGAAGATGTCAGTGTCAAGTGCAATTTGCATAGTTTGTTAATGAAATAACTTTACTGGAAATATAGGATTTTTTGCAAAAAAATTTATGTATGGGGCGCGTGCAGTAACATGACTTTGACCCGTGTCAAAATGACAGCAATTAATTATGTCCATAACTGACAAGTGTTATAATTTTTCAATCAAAATTTCATAATTTTCTTATTTCATGTGGTTTGTTTGTTATCAGGAGTATGAAATTCAGTTGCCGAGAAAGGGAATCACATAATACCAAAAATTTATAATCTTTTGCAAGAAAATTTATGTATGGAATTTGTACATAATACACAGGATTGACGGAAGGTATTGTGCTGGCCACATCAGATTTTTTTTCCTTGTGGGCAGAAATAGCAGTATTTATTGAAAATAAATGTGTAGAAGAAATAAAGAAAAAAATGGATAGTTTAAAAGGTTCTGAATCTTGTATTGTTTTTCTGTATTTTACTTTTAATACCATTTAAAAGAAAATTAAAATCTTCTTTTGACATTCTGGTAAAAAAATTAAATTTGCCAAAATCTTTGTCAGCACGTAAGTCATTTAATAAAAAATCTGTTGTGGCCAGCACAATACCTTCCGTCAATCCTGTGTACAATGTATAAATTCAATACATAATTTTTCTTGCAAAAGATTCTAAATTTCCAATAAAACTTTCATAAAAAAACTATTCAAATTGCACTTGACACTAACATCTTCTTATTCTTTAGCTTTTTCCATTCGTTAGGGGTCGCTATTTTTGCGTGTCGTCATTCAGTTCCTTTTCTCTCAAGTCTTCCGCAATACAGTCCTTCCATCTTATCTTTGGCCTTCCTCTGTTTCTTCAACATCCTATTACTAAATTATTCATTCTTGTTCCAATATAATTCTTCATTTCTCCTCATGACATGTTCAAACCAATGTAATCATCTTTCTTGTATCTCGCGCTCCTATGTAGAAAACGTTTATCCCACACGAGGCATTCTGTTCAGCCTCGATCTGCCTCATTCGCATTCGTGCTCAAGTGTGTACGCAGCTTAATGCGTAAATGCATTTAAACATAAATCGAATGGGTGTAAAATTGAATCACCGAGCTGGTACTATAGCTAACGCCTGCATACTTGTCACTGTTAGAAAGAGATAGCGATCTCATCATGACAGTTAAGTGGATACAGCCCCTGCCATTATAGAGATATAAGAGTCGCCGGTCCATTTTGTATATAGAGGTCAAAGTTACAGCCTGTAGCCGGTACCCGGTTGCTAGGGTATCGGGAGTGGATACCGATCAAGGCCAGTCGAGAAAAATTCCAACTTGACCCGAATTCTAATCCCTGTCCTCTGTACCCAGAGCCGAGCACTCTACTTCAGTGTATCCCACCGTTTATTTTTCTTGTATTTACTGGTTATAGTTATTGCGTGAGTAGACCAAATCAATATCTTACCATCTACTAGTCCGGTTTTAGAAAACACCACAGTACTAACTACTAAAGTTACCCTTCTTATTCTTATTCTAATTGATTTTTCTAAAGCCTTTGACATGGTAGATCACAAGTTACTATTGGCAAAATAAAATTACTATAATTTTGGAAATGCGGCTTTGCAATGGTGCAAGATTTATTTTATTAATAGGTATTTTCAGGTAGAAATGAACTCCAAATCTTTTTACCTCCCGCTACCCTTGGTAAGGGAGGTATAGGGATCGTGCTGAAAATCGCATATCGAGATTTTGGTAAATGACCACGTTTTAAGGTCCCTACAATCCAATTTTAACATTTTCACGATGATGTCTGTGTGTATATATGTATGTAACTCAAATACTATCATTCAGAAAGTTTTGAAACCATGTATTTCTACCTTATTCTAATATGGAAAGAAATGATTAGATTTTGGTGGCAATCGGATAACCGGAAATGGCAGTTTACTTGAAGCTCAAGATAGTTTTTCTTCAAAAAATACCTTTAAATGTATTTTTTTCTCAGTTTGTTATTATAAAAATTAAAGATTATTCCATTTTCTACAAGTTTGCTTTAATACTTTTTCTATATATTGTATGGATAAATTTATAAAGTAATATAAAAATTATATACATACGTAAATGGCGGGAGGTACTGTGTTGGTCACATCAGATTTTTTTTCTAAATTTAATGTCTTTCCTGCTGTTCGAGGTGTACCTCAGGGATCTATTTTAGGCCCTCTATTCTATTTATTGTATGTAGCTGACGTACTAAACTCATTAAAATTTTGCAGCGCACATTCCTATGCAGATGACACGCAACTAGTTGCAACAATTAATAAAGATGAAATTCATGATAAATCAGTAACTATAAATGAGGGTCTTGTAAATTTCTGCACTTAGGTACAAAACAATGGACTCAAAATTATCGCATCCAAATCGTCATTGCTTATTTATGGATCAAGTGTTACACCTAATATAATATTAAGTGGAACACCAATTGAACGAAGTGATGTAGTTAAAAGTCTTGGTATGCTGATTGATGAAAAACTCCTATTTCGACCACATTTACTTAATAAATTAATAACTGCTAAATTAAAGTTAAATCTCTTATATTACCCTTGTTTGAGTACCTTGCCTGTGTATATGTACCCAATTTGACTAAAGGCGATAAGCAAATAATTAAATCATCTTGTAATTACTATCTTAATACATTAATAAGCCAATTCCTCCTTTCATTGGCATTTAATGTATCTTACTATTACCGTCTTCAATACCACAATATCAGTCTACATCACAAGTGTAGCAAACATCAATCGCGTGCCTCATATTTCCTTACATCGTAACACATTCCCTCGCTAAGCAATCAAATCAATCCCTTTGACACTGAGAAGGAATACAACCAGAAGCAAGTGAGACTCCTTCCACTGCTTGTTATCAAAAAGACATAATCGTATTCACAGAAATTCTTTTATTTCGACAGTTGCTGCTGCACTGGGAAGGTTGTTATGAAACGCTCGGATTCTTTAAATACAATTGGATATTCGGAAAAGATCTTACGCATCAAAAAAAGAACATAATGGTTTATTTATAACTCAAAAGAGAAAAACGTATTGTAAAAATTTTGTTATGTTTTTAAATACAAGCAATGAAATATAAATATGTGTACGATTTAAATCCTGTGTATTATGTACAAATATAGGGCGCTGACCTTGGCAATCAGATATGGGGACCCTATCAGAATGACAGCTATTAATTATGTCCATAACTGACAAATGACATAATTTTTCATTCAAAATTTCATTTTTTGGTATTGTACGTGACTGCTCGTGCCCTATACATAAATTTTCTTGCAAAAGATCCTATATTTCCAGTAAAATTATTTCATAAACAAACTATGCAAATTTCACTTGACACTGACATCTTCTTTAGCTTTTTCCATTCGTTAGGGGTCGCTATTTTTTATTTTCTTCTTCCACTCAAGTCTTCTGCAATACAGTCCTTCCATCTTATCTTTGGTCTTTCTCTGTTTCTTCAACCTTCTAGTACTAAGCTATTCATTCTTCTTCCAATATATTCTTCATTTCTCCTCATGATTTTTCAAACAAATGTAATCATGTTTCTTGTATCTTTCTAGAAACTTGTAGCACTAGAGTTATTTCCTTACCGTATCTTTCCGTGTCTTCCAAAACATCTACTTCAACATCCTTATCTCTGCCACATTAATTTACTTTTTATTGATACTGACATCTGTCAATTTGAATTATACGAATATATTAATAGTTTCCATGTTTAGCATAGCTGGCTGAATTATAAAATTTCTTTAAAATTCTTTACTCTGTATCTATTGAATATGAAGTATAAAATGTAATCAAATCGTATAGAGAATAATATATTCTTTAAGTTATAATAACGTTAAATGTCAATAAATCAAATTTAACTGTTAAATCTTCAAATGAGGCTACTTCCGGTTCACCAGTTATAACCAAAATCTAATCAGTTGTTCTTCTGGATGTAAACTTGAGGAATACGAAAAAATATAATTTTTGGAATCGTGGTATTGAAGTTATGCGATCCGAAACTATCGTCACACACACACACACATACATACATACACACATTATGGTAAAAATGGTAAAATTGTATTATAGGGACCCTAAAACATGCTTATTCAGTAAAAACTCATCATTGCATTTTTTGACCAAAGACAATACCTTCCTTACCTAAAGGTGACGGAAGGTTAAAGTCATATAAAACTTTATAATTTTCAAAGTGGTTGTACCCAAATAAAATATTACACAACGGATATTGTCCGTAGACATGGGTACCAAATTTCCGGTCTTCTGCTTAATAATAAATCCAATCAAACTGACAAAGTCCTAGCTGTCGTCGCTCTCTGTTACATAATAAAATACTTAAACTCCTTTAGATCAAAAGATAAAGTTAGAAGAGATTATTTTATTCTGCCACAGCATAATTAAAATGCTAGAAGTTGACAAGGTTTTAAACAAAACCTTTTTTGATCCTGATTATGTCAAAACAATTTTCGCCTCAGCGTAATTTTTTTGTGGTAATTTTAAATTAAAAATGAAAATAAAAAACATTCGTATCAATTACATGAAAATCGTGTTATGTTTGTTTTGACTCAGCAAAGCAAGTAAATTAAAATTACGTACAAATTTTGTTTACTTTTATAACAGTCCAATTAATATTATTATACGTGTTTTTTACCTTCCGTCACCTCTAGGTAAGAAAGGTATTGTCTTTGGTCAAAAAATTCGGTGATGAGTTTTCATTGAATAAGCACGTTTTAGGGTCTTTACAATACGATTTTACTATTTTTACGTTGATGTCTGTATGTGTGTGTGTGTGTGTGTGTGTGTGTGTGTGTATGTGTGTGTGTGTATGTGTGTGTGTGTGACCGCGTTTTCGGGCACGATATCTCCAATACTAGAGTTCCAAAAATTACAATTCTTGCGTATTCCTCTTCCTTACAACCATATGCAGACCTGTTTAGATTTTGTTTATAATTGGTCAACCGGAAGTACCCTTATTTGTAGATTTTAACAGTTTTTCTTGAAAAAATCAGTTAAATGTTATTATAACTTAAAGAATATATTATTGTTTATACGATTTGATTGCATTTTATATTTGATATTCAACAGATATAGAGTTAAAGAAGCATAACGATAATAAATTTTATATAAATTTCATAATTCAGCCAGCTATGCTAACTTAACCATGGAAACTGCTAATATATTCAGGTAATTCAAATTGACAGATGTCAGTATCAATAAAATGAAATCAATGAAAGAATAAGGGAAGTAACTCTAGTGTTAGAAGTTTCTAGATATAAGAGAGACGATTACATATTGATTTGAACATGTCATGAGGAGAGATGAATATATTAATAGAAGGTGGAAGAAACATAGGAAGACCAAATATAAGATGAAAAGACTGTATTGTAGAAGACTTGAGAGAAAAGGAACTGAATGAGGACGACACGCAACAAAAATGAGTGGAAGAAGAAAATAAAAAATAGCGACCCCCTAACGAATGGGAAAAACTAAAGAAGAAGATGTCAGTGTCAAGTGCAATTTGCATAGTTTGTTAATGAAATAACTTTACTGGAAATATAGGATCTTTTGCAAGAAAATTTATGTATGGGGCGCGTGCAGTAACATGACTTTGACCCGTGTCAAAATGACAGGAATTAATTATGCCCATAACTGACAAGTGTTATAATTTTTCAATCAAAATTTCATAATTTTCTTATTTCATGTGGTTTGTTTGCTATCAGGAGTATAGAATTCAGTTGCCGAGAAAGGGAATCACATAATACCAAAAATTTAGAATCTTTTGCAAGAAAATTTATGTATGGAATTTGTACATAATACACAGGATTGACGGAAGGTATTGTGCTGGCCATATCAGATTTTTTTTTAAACATAATGGAAATAATGATTTTATAGTTATGTTTTATCAATACCGATATCTGTACAAAGCAGATTGGCACACCCAGCAATGGGTAATATGCCGTGATGAAATATTTTATTGGGGAATTAAATAAACTTATAAAATACGACTAATTTGCGTTTGTTATTATATAATACCTTAGAAACAATTTCCGTTGGTAGTTATACAAACTTCTATGCCGATTAGTTTTTACCAAGCAGTCTACGACAAACCTTTATCACGTGGGGTAGTTGCGATTGTGGTGAATACTGAATATAAGTGTGTAAGGATATCACAAGTCGGTGTCTAGGGTGAGTAATCATTATTCATTTTTAGTACGTGAGTACGATATTGATATTTCTCACATTTATACTATATAATAAATGTATGACAAAATGCGATCACAATACAAGATCATGCGGATCTCTCGAGGTCATGCGGACCTAATGCGGTCACGATACGAAATCATCCGGACTCGCGGACTTGCTGTGAATGCGATGGTACAGTAAAATTTTTGAAAGATGTCCGATCAAGGGCACCTGTATCACGAACGAATTAACAAATAGGCATACATTTATCTCTTTCTTTTGCAAAGGCTGTAAGAGTGTGTGATAAGGATGGATATAACACGCTTGTCTTTCAAAAATTCATATTGTTTCGACTAAGTTAGGACATTCCATTTATAAACGATGCTCGTTGTTGATAATACTTTCGCTGTAACGTAAGTTTATTTATTAATTCAGATACATTACCTGGATTCATAGCCGTACGTATAACGTTATATTCTGTCAGAGTCACTGACACTGACATTGTGTCAGTATCTTATTTTTAACAAATTGGTTTTACATTTGCTTATAAACTTACTAGTTGACTTAAGTATTTTTGAATTCTGAATGCTTTTCCTGTAATATATATTTTTATAATAATAAAATAACAGTAATATCTTACGTACCCTCATAAAAACTAAGCAAACTACACTACTGAATTTGTCATGATGGGCGGAGCAAAAATCTGAATTCATACAATTCGTAGACAACCTTGATCGGACATCTTTCAAAAATTTTACTGTAATCATATTCATACGGATCTCTACTGATAGTGACACAAGGCCGTACGGGTCATACATTTGATTGAACTGCTTACTTCACTGAACGCACCTACTAATACTAATCCTCATGACATGTTCAAACCAATGTATTCGTTTCTCTTGTATCTTTCTAGAAACTTGTAACACTAGAGTTATTTCCTTACAGTATCTTTCCGTGTCTTTCCCAACTTCTACTTCTACTTCAACATCCTCATCTCTGCCACATTCATTTAGTTTTGATTGATACTAACATCTGTCAATTTGAATCATTTGAATATATTAGCAGTTTCCATGGTTAGCATAACTGCCTGATTTATGAAATTTAATATTCTTTAACTCTATATCCATTAAATATGAAGTATAAAATGCTACACATTTATGACTTTGATGTAAGTTAGTAGTTTCGATATTAAACATACAATTCATCAAAATTTACAACCTTGTATTTTTCTCTTTTTGTAGCTATTTAAGAGAATTAAATAAACGGCATGACATAGATATTGGAGACAGAAAAACGTCAGCTTTAAAGTAACTTATTTTAATCTTAAATGTACAAATCCTTATTGATTTTGGATTTGCTTTACAATCTCTGATTTCTGCTGATATTTTCTGCGTTGCCTTGGTAACGTTATTCTCTTCTAAGTTTCAAATCATTCGTTCTCGAATAACTTTTGTTCAAAGCTAACAAACTGCCATATTATTTTACCAACTTTTGCAAAAAGCAAACCATACTTTAAAAATACTTACATTATTCCAAATTCAAATCAATAATGCTAGTGCAACAAAATATACAAATAGGAACTAAACAGCTGTGGTGGTATTTTGTGCATGTATGGATTTTCCCAGAGGCATTTATTACTGAGCGAGCCAAAACGAAACGGGCGATTTTAACATCAGTTCGTATTGATGTATGTATTTGAATTAAATGGATTTCATCCAATCTCTTCTTTAGGAATTCATATAAAATAAATATTAAACTTAACTAACCGTTTTACTTGTTATAACTTTGTGATTATTGTTTAAACTATCGTAAACATATACAGGATGTATCACGGAAATTGAAACATAGGCGTTTAACATGGGAAATCAGTTTTTCCGTTCGCATTGCTCTTCTAATTATTTTAGACGAGTCTCAAATGGATGTTGTAAAGCAAAAATTTATACATCCGAATCAATAAAAAAAAATCTGCTGTGGCCAGCATAATACCTTTCGTCAATTATGTATAAATTCCATACATAAATTTTCTTGCAAAAGATTCTAAATTTCCAGTAAAATTATTTCATAAACAAACTATGCAAATTGTACTTGGCACTAACATCTTCTTCTTCATTAGCTATCTCCATTCGTTATGGGTCGCTATTTTTTATTTTATTCTTTCACTCATTTCTGTTTTACGTGACGTTCTCATTCGGTTCCTTTTCTCTCAAGTCTTCCGCAATACAGTCCTTCCATCTTATCATTGGTCTTCCTCTGTTTCTTCAACCTTCTATCGTTGTATTAAAGTTATGCGATCCGAAACTTTCGTCACAGGCACACACACGCACAAACGTACACACACACACACACACACACACACACACACACACACACACACACACACACACACACACATACACACATACACACATACACACATACATGCATACATGCATACATGCATACATGCGTACATGCATACATGCGTACATACATACATATATACATGCATACATACATACATACATACAGACACCATCGTAAAAATGGTAAAATCGTATTATAGGGACCCTAAAACATGCTTATTCACTAAAAACTCATTGAATTTTTTGACCAAAGACAATACCTTCCTTACCGAAAGATGACGGAAGGTAAAAATCATTTTGTTTTCTTCATAACTGCAGAAATAAAAATTGAAAATTCACGGAATTCAATTTAATGATATTAGCCGATATTAGAAACAAGAGACGAACAAAAGCGTAATGTTTTATACGTCAAATTATTAGTATTTATTTTGACAATCATGATTCTGACACTGAAGTAATAAAACGTTACGCATAGGCCCTAAGATTGAGCCCTGTGGGACACCAAAATTAGATATTATGAATTTAATTATTAATAAATATGCACTCACTGTACCGCCGTACCGGGCTTATGAAAAATGTATTAAATAAAATGTACATCTTTAATATTTCAATGAAATTGGAAAGTTTTAAACATCAAAATAATTTAATAACAACATTCTTTCCATATCAATAGAAAAAGAAAAGAGTATCATGTTATTTTACTTCACAGAAAGTTAAAATTATGTATAAAATAAAGCCTTACGAAAAATATCGGAAAAGTTTGTTGTTAAGAAGTTGTGTATAAAATTTCGAAGCTCTTCGGTACACAGTGTTTTATACTTTCTTGTACGGGCCATCTAATCTTACCTGACAGATGGAGTGGGATACGCATTGGACTATAAACTGTGATGGGGGGGAGGTGAAATCTGGTACGGACTGAGTTCATCACTGTCCTAACTCTGCTGCAGTTGAGATCGTAGAAACTACGAACTGAGACAAAAACTGTAGAGGGATTTTAAAGTAAATTATTTATTATTATACAAATTTTATCCTGAAAAGGATACGAACAAAATGAATCATATGCAAAATGATTGTTACACTAATAAACAATACAAAAAAATATCATGTGGTTAAATAATTCAGGGGAACAGGGTACCTAATAACAATAAAACTTTGAAAATTTATATCTTAGTAGACATTATTGGCTCATAGTTATCCTGAAAAGGATACGGACAAAATGAATCATATGCAGAATGATTGTTACATTAATAAACAATATAAAAAATATCATTTGGTTAAATAATTCAGGGGAACAGGGTACTTAATAACAATATATAAACCCGTCGCCAAAGCCAGCGAAACAGTCTGTTATATAGACGCAACGAGCAATGAACAATTGGTGATATAAATAAACAGTCTACGAGTGGTGAACATTAATAAATGTAGTTATATAAATAAATACAGTGATATAAATATAATTTAAATAAATAATCTTAGTGTTTAAGTATTTAACGATATTCTTAGTTTTAAATTAGTGTTTATAATTGTTTAATCATAGTGTTAGTTATTGTTATTATCTTTTTAATATTTATCCTAATTATATATCGTTTACCCATATAAATAAACAATACAATACTTATTCATTTGTATTTGTAGAACCGATTAAAATTATTGCTATATTCATTTTGTTTAATTTCTTAAAAAAGTCATAATTCTTCAATTTTCAATAAAAAGTTCAAAATTTAAAAAAATCTAATTTATATGGTTATAGATACTATTCAACTCGCTGATTCCAAATTTTAAAACCGCATGTCGATATCTCTTTTCGTTTTCGAGATATTTGCCCCTAAACTTTTGCCTAAAAATACCCATTTTTGGGCTATACCCCAAAAATGGGTCAATATACTGACTTTGGAGTAAAACCATTCGATTCTACAGAAAAAATTACATAAGTATTTTAATTTTCATATTTTTTGAACAACGAATAAAATCTCGAGAGTTAAATAACTGAAAATGGCCAAAATCTGAAAAAATCCTAAGGGGTACACCTTAGGATTTTTTCAGATTTTGGCCATTTTCAGTTATTTTAATCTAGAGATTATATCTATTGTTCAAAAATTATGAAAATTGGTATACTTATGTAATTTGTCCCGGGAAATCGAATGGTGAAGTTAACGAGTTCGTATTTCGACCCATTTTTGGGGTATAGCCCAAAAATGGGTATTTTTAAGTAAAACTTTGAGGGCAAATATCTCGAGAACAAAAAGAGATATCGACATGCGGTTTCAAAATTTGGAATCAGTGCGTTGATTAGTATCTACAACTATATAAATTAGATTTTTTAAAATTTTGAACTTTTTATTGAAAATTGAAGAATTTTGATTTTTTTAATAAATTAAACAAAATGAGTAAAAATACGTTTATGACAGTAATGTTAATCGATTCTGCACATACAAATGAATAAATATGCACGTTTTTACAATTATTAAACAGCTCATTCATTTCCTATAATCAAAAATTTGTGTATGTGTAATATTTGAAAATTACAATTATTACCGCGGTTACAGTACAGTGTCTTTTTCATTCTTTTGCCGTGGGTTGGACGGAGATAGCGTATACCCCACCGAAAGACCGACAATAATGAGATGGTGAATAAAAGTCTCATATATGTCATGTGTGTATGACAAAGATGCTAAATAAAAGTTTAGCAATTCTTGAATGAATGACGTGGGGGTCAACTCGGAGATACAGTGTATATTTTTATCGTGTTACCTGTTATATTACTTGTTTTAGTAACTAATTCAGTTGTTAAACTTGTGTACGTGTGTCAAAAATAAATTTCGGATTATACCACTATATAACATGAACCACGCAATTACTATGTACTTGATTAAATTAGGAGAGATAAGAGCTGGAAGTACCTGTAATTATCTGGACCACTATACTAACATGTTTCTAATTATTTCCAACAATAGTTCCAAATCAATCGCATATCTAGTGTACCTTGAGAGATAATTAGATTCACCAGAACATCCATAAACCTTAGGGCATTATCCTGAATTTGTATTCCACCTCATCAAACTAGCATTGGAGAAGCATGCTACGTTAAATGCAGACCATGTCTTGCCTAAACACAATCTATTATGAATTTCATCCATCACAAACAGATAAAATTCTCTATACTAATAATATATTGTAAGTATCTTCTAAATCTTGTAAATCTTGTAAATGTTCAAAATCGTCTTTTATCCAAACTAACAGGTTATCAACAACTTGTTTTATTTGTTTTTAAAATAAAAGAATGTATACTTGTTGTATATCATATTTTCAATATAGGTTCCCATTTAAAAAAACTGATGTGGTCAGCACATGATCTCCCGCCAATTTAATGTTTGAAAGAGCAATTATAAATAGAAAAGTCTGTAATACGAAATTTCGGATTTAGATTTATTCTCTTTCCTCGAAAATCTGTTAAGAGGTCCAAATTAAGTTCCACTTCCGGTTTATCATATATAGTCCAAATCTAATATGTTGCTTCAAATTATATACGAGTTTGAAACACCAAATTTGAGAAGTTTTGGATCATATTTTAACACATTCTTTAAAAAAAAATCTTTTTAGTGCTTCCAGTAAAATACCACTTCCGGTTATGTCTGTGTTCGGTAATGATGATGACATATTTGTATCGTGCGGGCGTTTTCCAAGCACTCGCTGCTGCCGTAGAAAGTGCACCACATGGGTTAATTTTGTGCCATTTAAAATTTGAAATATTTGATAGTAGGGATTGAATCCGGTTCCCCAGATTCGCGACCAGACACTCAGGCACGCGACCACGAGACCTCACAGGTATATGTATTTAAAGTAATAAAAATTAAATGGAGGTATTGTGTTGGTCACATCAGATTTTTGTTATATTTATACTTTAACTTCAGTCATTTAATATTAGCCAACGAATTTCAGTCTTTGCCAAGGTATACAACCTTGTTGCGTTTCGAATTGTTTGAAAACAATAATATTATCTTTAGTTATATATAATTTTGAAACTAGCCATTGACCAACCAACCTGTAATCTAAAACAAAAGCTATTTCGTATAGTAAATAAAGTATGTAAAGTAATTCATAAGTTATTTTAAATTCAAATGATGCTGCGTTATTAAACCGTAAAATATGAATTTCTCACATCAGATATTTCAAATTATAAGAGCTTAGTAAAAACCACGAGGAAGTGATTCTTAGGAAGGCAAATATTTCATCATAAGGGAATTCCGGCCGAGGACGTGGCCGTAGTATGGCGGGCAAATATTACACTCCAGTCTGGGCTCACTCCGGGTGAGATTTGATATAAAGTGCTCGCGCTCCCAGCCTCGCACAGAGGCTAAAGTTAGGACGGATCGATAACCTCTTTAATAATTACACTTGATTGTTTTATATTCTTTCAGGCACGCTGAAAATCACTTGTAGATTACCGCACATACTTTTTCTTCGCCTATTAGCTTCAGGATATTGTGTTTTTCTTTCAACTTATTTTTTCAAATATTCAAATAGAAAAATTAATTCATTATTATTAATATTTTTTACTACCAATCTACTAAAATTAATCTTTTACCTTCCGCTACCCTTAGTAAGGGAGGTATAGGGATCGTAATAAAAATCGCATATCGAGATTTTGGTAAATGACCGCGTTTTAAAGTCCCTATACAATCCAATTTGAACATATTCACAATGACGTCTGTGTGTATAGTAGTTTTTCTACCTTATTCTAGTATTGGGAAGAAGCAATTAGATTTTAGTGTAAATAGTTTTTTTTCAAAATTTATATTATTATAAAAAATTAAGATTATTAAATTTTCTACAGGTTTGCATTTTTACCTATCGCTAAGAGAGATATTAGATTCATGCTAAAAATCGCATATCCAGATGAATAAGTACGTTTTAAGGTCTCTACAATCCGATTTTAACATTTTTTACGATGATGTCTGTGTGTGTGTGGATGTATGTGTGTGTGTGTGTGTGTGTGTGTGTATGCGTGTGGGACGTTGGAAGAACGATAACTTAAAAACTAAAAGACTTAATATTTGTTTAACTACGTATTTCCCAATCGGACATTCACGGGAGACCTGAAAAGGTTTTGGTAACAATTGGACAACCGGAAGTAGCAGATTCTTAAAAAAAAATCTTGGTAATATTAAAAAAAAATCTCAATCTGACACATTTAATTTTTTTATTATATCGTATAGGTTTGGAGATATAGTATATAATACGAGTAATATAGAATAATCTGTTGTAATAAATTTCGTTGCCCAAAAAACAGTTGAGATATTTAAATGTTTGTAATTGACAGATACATGCAAAATGTCAGTGTCAAAAATCATTTTTTTCTTAAATATGTATTTAAATTACAGGTATGTTAATATTACATATATCCTTAAGAAATACCGCTAATACTGTTAATGAATTTGAAGAATTTTGAACATATTAGAATAGCAGGACAACATTTCTCATAGAACGAAAGAAGAAATACAATTTCAATTATTTATTCGTTACTTATAGGGCGCGAGCAGTCATGTGACTTTGTTGGCCTTGGCAAGTAGATGAGGATCCGTGTTAGAATAACGGCATGATGTTACAATTGTCATATGTCATAATTTTTCATTAAATTTTTTAAAATAGTCTGATGCTTATTTGTCATCAATAGTATGGAATATACTTGTCGAGGAAAATAATCCAGAAGGATTTGGAAAATCATAATGTTAAAAAATGAAAACTTATGATACTTGACATCTATTTATTAGCTGTTATTTTGACACGGGCCCTCATATCTACTTGCCAAAGCTAACAAAGTTACATAACTTCTCGCGCCCTATGTAACATAAAATGAAAAGAGCGAGAGGTATTGTGCTGGCCACAACATATTTTTAGTACTGGATGCTGACTATAACAATTGACAGTAGATTATTATTAAAATAAGTTCTTCATATGACATTTGAGGGTAGGTGGTGTTTATATTATTCAAGTTGTTTTCTTGATATAATTTTTAAATCATGATTCAAAAGGATCACGATTAAACTAATCAGGATTCACAAAACCACATTGTCCAATCAAGGCCTTTTTATTAATACTCATTAAAACCCTTCGTTCGATTTTCATATTATCGACTTCTACCACTCGAAGTCTTCCTTTGCTTATACCTACACTTTACCGGTAACATCATATACATGTTAAATTTGGCTCATATCAAATCTAATCCGCAGACCCAGATCCACCTGTTAGACTGTAAAGGTTAACCTTCCTTAGCCATACTTCGAATATCTTTCCTTCTAAGAATATTTCAGTCACCGCGTTGGTGTGACATGTGGAAATATAAATTAGAATCAGTTCCAAGGCTTCGCTATATTCGTTTACTGAGTGGTGTATGGTGTCATATTAATTTTATTTCACATAATACACAGAATTGAATTTGGAAATTAATGAACGCGTATGTAAATTGGCTCTACTATAAATAACCTGCGTATGTTCATTCACCGTGTGTTTATTCTGCGAGCAAGTTCACATAAATTTATAGCTTTAATATCTATATTATCATGTATATTGCATACACACATCCAGCTCAATCCTTTAAGATGTTCGTGCATTCTGTTCCAGGATTGAAATACAAATTTATATGCTGATGCTTTTGTTAGATACTCGTTTTCAAAATATTTCTTTTCTAATAATATAACTTATTTTGTAAATTTTATTTATTTATTACTTTTATTTGTTCAACCTTTCACAATATCTGTATATTATCCAAGAAAATTGCTTAAGGGCGTCAAGAAAAGAATTTAAAACAACTATACAGTTTATAAGTTTTTAACTGCACTCGACTGAAAAATGAACAACTGAAAAAAGAGAAAACTGTTAGTCGAATTGTGAAAAAATAATTATTATTATATTTATATAAATCCCGTTTTTACCTCTCGCTAAGAGAGGTATTGGATTCATGCTACCACTACTAAATCTGTCGAAAAATTTCCTATAAGATTATGTATGTTTCAATTTTATATCCAAAAGTCTAGTATAAATGAACGCTATAAGGGTTTAGATCTTCGAATAAATAAACATCACTTGTGATTGTTGTGACATAAGGTGGTTTCATGCAAAATTCATTTTTCATTTTGTTTTCAGTAAATTTTAATTCTAATAAGGTAAAACATTTATGTAAATGCATTGTTCGTTTTAATTAAATTTTCATTTTACTATAATATGTTACAAAGTTAACCAATTTTCATTAAATTTTCACTAAAACGTAAGCACATATTGTCCATAATATAATTCTCGTTGTTCTAGTTTAATTTTAGAATGTTTTTACCTTCCGTCACCTATAGGTAAGGAAGGTATTGTCTTTGGTCAAAAAATTCGGTGGTGAGTTTTCATTGAATAAGCAGGTTGGGTCTTTACAATACGATTTTACTATTTTTACGATGATATCTGTATGTGTGTGTTCGTGTGTGTGTATGTGTGTGTGTGTATGTGACCGCGGGTTCGTCAACGATATCTCCAATACTAGAATTCCAAAAATTACAATTCTTGCGTATTCCTCTTCCTTACAACCATATGCAGACTTGATTAGATTTTGGTTATAATTGGTCAACCGGAAGTACCCTCATTTGAATATTTTAACAGTTTTTCTTGAAAAACTCAGTTAAATGTTACTTAAAGAATATATTATTGTCTATACGATTTGATTGCATGTTATATTTGAGATTCAACAGATATAGAGTTAAAGAAGAATAAAGATAATAAATTAATAATTTAAATAATAAACATATAATTTTCATAATTCAGCCAGCTATGCTAACTTAACCATGGAAACTGCTAATATATTCAGGTAATTCAAATTGACAGATGTCAGTATCAATAAAATGTAAATCAATGAAAGAATAAGGGAAGTAACTCTAGTGTTTGAAGTTTCTAGATATAAGAGAGACGATTACATTGGTTTGAACATGTCATGAGGAGAGATGAATATATTAATAGAAGGTGGAAGAAACATAGGAAGACCAAATATAAGATGAAAAGACTGTATTGCAGAAGACTTGAGAGAAAAGTAACTGAATGAGGACGACACGCAAAACAAAAATGAGTGGAAGAAGAAAATAAAAAATAGCGACCCCCTAACGAATGGGAAAAACTAAAGAAGAAGAAGATGACAGTGTCAAGTGCAATTTGCATAGTTTGTTTATGAAATAACTTTACTGAAAATATAGGATCTTTTGCAAAAAAAAATATGTATAGGGCGCGTGCAGTGACATGACTTTGCTGACTTTGGCAAGCAGATATGGGGACCCGTGTCAAAATGACAGCAATTAATTATGTCCATAACTGACAAGTGTTATAATTTTTCATTCAAAATTTCATAATTTTCTTATTTCATGTGGTTTGTTTGTTATCAAGAGTATGGAATTCAGTTGCCGAAAAAATTATGTATGGACTTTGTACATAATACACAGGATTGACGGAAGGTATTGTGCTAGCCACAGCAGATTTTTTGAAAGAGAAATTAGAATTCAATGTAATTGTAAAAAAAATGAATTAAGATAAGTTTTGCAGGAACCCTACTTTACTATTATTTTATGTCATTTTATTATTTAATTAGATTAGGGAATTTCGGTTTTTGATCGTAACACACAACCTTAATTGCAAATAATTTTCAACAACATTAATCAAAAGCTCAAACAATTTCACTAATGCAACAAGGCGAAAGAAATTATTTTAAATATAAAAAGAAGAAAATATGTATTACCGCCGTAAAACTACATTAAATATAAGAATACAAAATCTAGTTCTTCACATTATTTCCACTTCACTATTTTTAACAAGGCTACAATGAATACCTGTCGCTTATTTTATTTATATCAGAAGGTAGAACTTGGCAAATAAGAAAAATATGTACAGTAAAATTTTAGAAAGATGTCCGATCAAGGTCATCTGTATCATGAACAAATTAACAAATTGGCATGCATTTATCCCCCACCTTTACAAAGGCTTAAAGCGTGTGCGAAGAAGAACAACCTTGTCTTTCAAAAATTCATATTGTTTCGACTAAGTTAGGACATTCCATTTTAAAACGATACTCGCTGTAACGTAAGTTTATTTATTAATTCAGATATATTACCTTGATTCATAGCCGTACGAATAACGTTATTTTCTGTCAGTGTCACTGACACTGTGTTCTATTTGATTTCTATCCAATTTAAGTTCAGTTGTTTTTCATACATTGCTTAGGTACTGAAAAATATTTATAAAAACAAATTTATTTGAATTTCAATTGAATATATCCCAATATATTTATGATCGATCCTCTGATAGTAAAAGTTTGAGCATCCCTGCCCTGCATGAAATTAATACCGTACATTAACTATTGAAAATTAAGTAAATACGTCCTTATCGTGTAAGAATTAACCAGTAAATAATTATTGCCCGAACACGCGAGGTTTGACAAACGAAAAATATCCTTGGGAGAAAGGTATAAAACACCACATGTCATGTGTTCGACATAGGCTCTGACCTCCGTTCCACATATTTGATTTATAGCATGAACTGAAATTATCACTACGCAGGATCAAGATATCGGAATTTAGTTATAAGTTACCAACTTGACAAAAATTTATGGTTCTTTTACTCCGTTCGTCATGTATATTTATGACCAGAGTTTTCGTACTAAAATACATACGAAAAAGAAAATGTGCGAGTTATTCATGTGACATGACACATGTCAATTATCTTTAATACGTTCCCCTAATTTTTATGAATATATAACCCGTTTTTGACGTGCGAGAATTTTAAAACTTTAATCTTCCTTAAAAAATAATTGGTTACGTTTATGCGTATACCACAAGATCGCATGAAAAGGGGCTACTTTAATGACCGATGTATTATGTATTAATGTTTTAAATATAATAAAAAAATCTGATGTGGCCAGCACATTACCTTCCGTCAATCCTGTGTGTTATGTACAAATTCCATACATAAATTTTCCTGCAGAAAATTCCATATTTCTAGTAAAATTATTTCATAAACTATGTAAATTACATTTGATACTGACATCTTCTTCTTTAACTTTTCCCATTCGTTAAGGGTCGCTACTACAATACAATTCTTCCATTTTATCTTTGGTCTTCCTCTGTTTCTTCAACCTTCTATTACTAACCTATTCATTCTTCTTCCAATATATTCTTCATCTCTCCTCATGACATGTTCAAACCAATGTAATCGTCTCTCTTGTATCTTTCTGGAAACTTGTAACACTAGAGTCATTTCCTTACGGTATTTTTCCGTGTGTTCCCAACATCTACTTCAACATCCTCATCTCTGTCACATTCATTTACGTTTCATTGATACTGACATCTGTCAATTTGAATTATCTGAATATATTAGAAGTTTCAATGGTTAGCATAGCTGGCTGATGTATGAAATTTAATATCTTTATAATTCTCTAAATCTATATCTGTTGAATATGAAGTATAAATGCCATCAAATCAAATCAAATAATATATTCTTTAAGTTATAATTACGTTAAATGTCAATAAATCATATTTAACTGTGTAAATCTTCAAATGAGGCTACTTTCGGTTGACCAATTATAACCAAAATTTAATTAGCTCCTCTTCTGAATGTAAACTTGAGGAATATGAAAAAAATATAATTTTTGGAATCGTGTAGTATTGAAGTTATGCGATCCGAAACTTTCGTCACACACACACACAGACACACACACACATGCATACATACAGACATCATCGTAAAAATAGTAAAATCGTATTATAGGGACCCTAAAACATGCTTATTCACTAAAAACTCATCATTGAATTTTTTGACCAAAGACAATACCTTCCTTACCTAAAGGTGACGGAAGGTAAAAATGAAAAATTGCCCGATAATAGTTTATTTATATAGTCCAAGTTATAAATCTGTGTTAAGTGCCGTGTTGAACACATTATTTTTTGTAAAGTGTTAGCTGTAAAAAAATCGCACTTTTAATGTCAATTAAATCATCATATATTTATTAAATATATGTAAGTAAAATAATTTCTAATATACTCGTATTTATTCGAATTTGTCACACATCGATTATCACTTTTATCCTCTCAGTAAATATTTAAAATAAAAGTGAGCAACACTTTTAGTATTTTGTCAGCAACTTACACGGTGATTCATAATTTCGTGATTCATTCATTTTTTATTGTTGACAAATGAATTATTGATTGCAAGATTTGATTTACTGTGAAAAATACGGGTCTACTGATTTGAACTATACGAGTATTATATATTAACTATATTAACTAGTATAATATTTTTGTGTTATAATATTTCAGTCCTAAATATAAAAATTCAAATATTTTTTAAATTAAAAACAGAGTGTAACTACAGGTACTCGCGGCAGCGAATTTAAGGACGGAGATAGATTTTTTTTCAGTTTATTATGAATTAATTTGCATAATTTTTCACATAAAATAATAAAAAAAATCTGATGTGAACACCACACGACTTCCTTGTACGATTATTAAACTATACATATTTTTTTAATAAATAAATTACAATTACTTCAAAACAGTAAGATATATAGCGACCATAATCTAACCCGGTTCTTTTTAAAGAGAGTTTTGATTACAACAAAGAAGTATTTGATTACAACAATGAATATGACTAATTTCACAATAAAAATATAATATTTTACGAATCATAAAATTGCACGTATTTAACGTAATTTGACATGAACATTTTTTTTATGTTTTTGTCCTAATCCATAGCAAGCTTTATTACAAAAACAAAAAAGTATATAATTTTTAAATTTACATAATATCTCGCTTATACAAAGGGCTAATTTAATAATACTTAATGTGCTAGACGCAGAAATTAATTCTCTAAAACTTTTATTTGAAGCATTTATTTCTAAAATCAAAATAAAATCATCTTATTCAAGAAAAACAACTTCAAGTAATGTACCACTTCCGGTTAGCCTATTTTAACCAAAATCTATTATGTTATTTCGATTGACATAAAAGTATTGTATACCAAATTTGAAAAGTTTTGGATTATATTTTAAAACAGTTTTTCATTAAAATCTATTATAGGCTTCATGTAAAGTGCCACTTCTGAAAATTGTGTAATAACCAGAAAGGGAGGTGCACAACTAGATGTTATAGGAGTCCTAAATACAAATTTCAACTTTCTACGGCTTACCGTTTTTGAGTTATGCGTGATACGTACGTACGTACAGACGTCACGACGAAATTAGTCAAAATGGATTCAGGGAAATCTGAAAACCGAAATTTTTGCGATTACAATACTTCCTTTACTTACGTACAAGGAAGTAAAAATGTGCAACCACCCTATTATTTGTTATTTAAATGTCATGTTTATGTGTACTTTTACCCGAGTTTTTCGCAAAATATTTACCCTTTTCCTTGGAAAAAACAAGATACAATTAATTTTACTTTTTGTGTTTTAGTGGAGGAAAAACAGATTTCCCGGAATTTCGATACGAGCTTTCAGGGTCCATTAGCTTTTTCCTTGTACGGAAGTAAACCGGACAATTTAAAAATTTAACAGACGCAAAAAATTCAGTCGAGCAAACTTCCCGGAAGGAACGCTTTGTTAAAGAAAATGATACAATATACCCGCGGAAAGTGTGAAATATCCTGCCATTGTTACTGTAGTTATTTTTCCATAACTTTATTGCCAAAAAGATTTAAAGGAATACAATACATCATCGGTATAATTACACTTGTTTGTAGTGAAAAGATCGATATTTTTTAAGGTTATGTTCGGAGCATTTATACATTATGATATATGAATATAAAATTCTTTTGAGGCAATATTCGCAAACGAAACCGTTGGCGGTGTTCTGATCACTAACCACTCGCATTTTTCTAGTTATTCATACTATGCAAATACAAGAGTCATTTCATAAATACAGGATGTTCATTTTAAGTGGTACACTATTGCTATCCGAGAACTACCTATAAGAGACGTCGGTTAAGTTAGTAAACAATTTCTATATTATAAGACTATTAAAATGAGTGAAACAAGATTTTTTTAGACCAGTGGTTCTTGAAATACGGGGTGCAACTTTCTTATTTCAAATAGCAACCTATTTTTACATCTCGCTAAGAGAGGTATTGGATTCATACTAAAAATCGCATATCCAGATTTTATTGAATAAGCACGTTTTAAGGTACCTACAATCCGATTTTAACATTTTTACGATGATGTCTGTGTGTGTATGTGTGTATGTATGTGTGTGGGATGTTGGAAGGACGATTACTCAAAAACTATAAGACTAACTACGTATTTCCCAATCGGACATTCATGGGAAGATCTGAAAAGGTTTTGGTAACAATTGGACAACCGAAAGTAAAAGATTCTTGAAACAAATCTTCTAAATATTATTTTTTGAAAATCTTTCTTGGTAATGTTAAAGAAAATTAAATTAAATATTTTATTAAATATTCTATAGATTTAGAGATAAAAGAAATATAATATATAAAATAATCTGTTTAATAAATTTTACAGCTGAAAGAATGCTATGGAAAATAGTTGAAAATTTAAAATGTTTTGTAACTGACAGATAAATGTCAGTGTCAGAAATCCAGAGACATTACTGAAGACTTTTTCTGGGAAGTACATACATTATATTATTTCTTAATGTATTAATAGTTAAACATTTAATATTATAGGGATATTACACATACCCTTCAGAAATACTGTTACTCCCGACAATGAATTGGAAATATTTCGAAAAATTAGAAGAGAACAAAATTTCTTCATAAAATGAATTTAAAATTAAACAATTTAATATAAGGAATAGATATAAGTAGATTTTTTGGTGTAGACTGTAGATACACAAGAAATGTTATATACATTAGGACGCGAGTAGTTATTTGACTTTGTTGGCCTTGACGATTTTCCAATTCCATGTATTTTCCTCAACAAGTAAATTCCACACTTCTGGTGACAAATTAACTACGTGAATTTTGAATTTTTTAATGAAAAATTCTGACATTTGACATCTATGTACATAATTACTAATTATCATTCTGAAACGGGCCCCCACATCTGCTTGTCAAGGCCAACAATGTAACATGATTGTTCGCGCCCTATACTTATGTAACCAAAAAATGGAAGTAGCGAGAGGTATTGTGCTGGCCACAACAGATTTTTTTATTTGCTTATTCGATTCAGTATTTTTTCTGAATTCAACGATATCCATATGTAATACCCTAATATTACAAAATATTAATTAATTAATTTCTAAAAACCCTGACCGCACGCCACTGAAATACATGTACTGTTCTACCCAAAGCTCTCTCAATGTAATTTTTTGTGGTCGGCAACGCGCACAAGGATTAAAAGATATAACTTTTATAGGGATTCTGTCGATACTAGTTAAAAAAAACAGGGTGATTAATGTTCTGTGTTCATAAAATTTCAATAAGTTCTCTGTGTATATGAACAAACAATTATAACTGGAAGCCAAAATCAATATGCTCGTGTTTGGGTCAAATCAATTGAAAATTAGTACTAGAACGCACATCAAAGAACAGTTATGGATATTTTTATATTTTACATTTACGCTGTCGGCTCATGTGTATGCTTTCCAATAAATATAAACACAAGTTAAATAGTGGAATAATTACAAAAATACATTTATTATTCACGCGTATGGTGTGACAACAAAATAATGCTGAAAATATACATTCATTATTTACAGAAACATTTTGTACACATTGTATATTTAATATTGCTTTAAATTCCGAAGCATTCATCCATCCCGGAATATTTTATATTAAATATCGTTTCCAGAAAAAGATTGAGGAATCCGTAGTTACACAGGTCTGTAGTCTTATAGAATTTGAGAAATCGTACCTACAACAACCTCACACACACACACACACACACACACACACACACACACACACACACACACACACACACACACACACACACACACACACACACACACACACACACACACAGACATCATTGTAAAAATGTTATTATCGGATTGTAGGGACCTTAAACCGTTCTTATTCACTAAAATCTGGATAAGCGATTTTTAGCATGATTCCAATACCTCTCTTAGCGAGAGATAAAAATCTGATGTGGCCAGCACATAACCTCTCGCCGTATATTTTACCTGGCTGTATGCATAAAGCAAAGAATATTTTTATAAATACAAATAATATATTCATATAAATCTATGACGTATAAACTTCTTTATTATTCAATAATAGCATGTCTCAACATGAAGATATTTTACCATAAATTATGTTACAATAAATTACAAAGTAGAGTTTACCATATATAAATATTAGGCTGGTAACTGCAATTTTCAATTCGAACAACGTTGTTTACTTTCTCTTCATATTCTTCTAGTAAAAACATTAATTTTGGGCAGTCTAAAATGTATATATGGATTGTGCATCTATATTCTTACATATCTTCTTTTACATTTTATTTTTTCATACTTGTTATATCTAAATAACACTAATTCCCTTTAATAAAGTGACGGATAGATTGCACTCCGATTATTCTTATATCGATGTGTAATTTTGTCAATATTTACAACTTACTTGAGAAGAATTTGATAGCTTTTTCGCAATTCAAAGTTACTCTAGTCTATAGCACTGGTGTACATTGTCCCATAATGTTTGAAACAAATTTAAGTCCTTCAACCTAGACTTGTCATCTCCATAATAGTCACAGATCAAGAATTAAGGGATTCTCCAAGTACATTTTTCTTTCATTACTCATTATTTCTGACACTGACATTTATCTGTCAGTTACAAATACTTTAAATTTGCAACTATTTTTCATGGCATCCTTTCGGTTGTAAAATTAATTACAACATTATTTTATATATTATATTCCTTTTAGCTCTAAATCTATAAAATATGTATAAAAATATTTAAATGTATCAGAAAGAGAATTTATTTTTCTTTAATATTATCAAGAAAAATTTTCAAAAAATAATATTTAGAAGATTTTTTTTCAAGAATCTTCTACTTCCGGTTTTCCAATTGTTACCAAAACCTTTTCAGATCTTCCCATGAATGTCCGATTGGGAAATACGTTGTTAAACAAATTTTAAGTCTTATAGTTTTTGAGTAACCGTCCTTCCAACATCCCACACACACACATCCACACACACACACACACACACACACACACACACACACACACACACAGACATCATCGTAAAAATGTTAAAATCGGATTGTATAGGGACCTTAAAACGTGCTTATTCAATAAAATCTGGATATGCGATTTTTAGCATGAATCCAATACCTCTCTTAGCGAGAGGTAAAAATAAGTTAAATTTATTAGTAATGTTTTTGGGTGGGCCAAGACTTCCAAGAGGTGGGTCATGGACCACCCAGCTCCCCCCCCCCCCCCGTATTTACGTCCTTGAACTTCATTGTCTTGGATGGAATAGTAAAGCTTCCCAGATGGAACTCGGTCATTGAGAAGCAGGGAGACTATATTGAAGAATTGTAAAAAGATAGTGTAATAAAAATAAACAAACGAATGAAGTAACAATTGTATGCAATATTTATGAAATGACCCTCGTCTATCCCACAACCACATGAATAATAGTAAATAGCCAGAAGCTAGTATACATATACAGTGAATATTCATTATAATTTATCACAACCAATTTATTTACAAACATAATCTAATTACACATACTGGTGATTTGGTAAAATGTAATAATGCTGGTCTATATCTACCAAACACCACAAACGCGGAAATAATGCATTCAGTATAACTGCACGGGTTGGATAAGCAAATGCATTTGAACGAAATTACTCACTCCAGAAGTTCTGATTCAAATTCAGTTGACAAAATGCGCAATCTAATTCTGCATTAAAATTTATCAGATATATTCTGTCGTTCTATACTTGTATCATGGTTCTATACTATGTACGTACTATCATTCAGAGATTTTATACAGTGATAGATTTACGGACAGGCGATAGAGCCCTGTAAGACAGGTTGCCATGGCGGCGCAAAATGTCATATGATCGTCCTGTAATTGGGATCTTGAATCCTGTTGGATCGATTGATTAATAAATAAAATAAACTAATTAATTAATTTATCGTTTATTAAACAAGCATGTAGAAAATACTGACTAAATAAATAGAAATGATATCAATACATTTTCTACAAACATGAATAAAATAACTAACATGTTTGCAATGACATCATGTCTGAGCAATTTAACGTGAAAAAGAGATGATGAATAATTCCATGAAACTCATTATAACTCTTTTGACAATTTAAAATGCAAAACATTTTTTAAAAATTTTACATCACATTCTTCTTCTACATTTTCCGCTCAACATACCTACATTTTATCGCAAAACTTTTTCGTGAAATCGTGACATATTTTGTTTGCTAGCGAAAAGTCAAAGAGTAAAGTTTAATAATAAATAATTACCTCATTACTTCTTATTCAGTGTAAAACGGGCAAGTCTGTGCGAATTTACGGAAATTGTATGAATAGAAATGGACCTTAATTAAATTATTCTACGTGAATTGGAACAGCGAAGATTTAATTTAACTCTTGTTTTGCATATAAATTAATAACTCAAACTAGAGTAGGTAACTACTCTCCAATGACTAGCGTACATATTGTTTCCAATATCCCTGCGATATTTATTTTCGATTTCTTTTGTTTGCCTGTATTCTGTATTCTCAAACGGTTTCGCTTCAAATATTGCTTTGAAAGTGGTTTCTTTGGTAGTTTTTGTTTTATGAAACATCAATACTAGATTTTTGTTGTTTCACATGTGATGTTTTCACCTAATAGTTAATATTTTGTGACAGAAAATGAAAGAAAAGTTTGAAATAATCAATACTTATGAATAATGGATTCATTTTAATAAACATGTTACTATATCTATCGCGACCAGACCCTCAGGGTTCGATCCCGACCGACGCCAAAAATTACATCGCATTTTAATGGCACAAAATTGACCGCACTCTCCGCGCCAGCAATGAGTGCCCGTGAGGTGACGCCTGGTAAGCGCCCGCACGGTACAAATATTCCATCATTACCGGTATCTGTGTATGAAGCAGATTGGCACACCCAGCAATGGGTAATATGCCGTGATGAAATATAATAATAAAATAATAGTAGTATCTTACGTACCCTCATAAAAACTAAGCAAACGACGCTACTGAATTTGTCAGAATGGGCGGAGCAAAAATCTGAATTCATCCAATTCGTAAACGACCTAAATTTTTTGATTTGTGAAAATTTCCAAAATTTTCGAATAACTTCGTTGTCCTCACTGAATAGACCAGCCAAATATTTAACATATTTATTTGTTCCAGCATGATGCGTCGCGGCTCGCTAACGCCCCTTCTCTCGCAGGGCTCTATGGAGCCCGTGATCGTAGTTGAGGAACCGGGTATCATCGCCGAAGAAATAGAACGAAGCGATGGACTCTCTCCGCAGCAGTCTATCGACCTTGATTCACCAACGGTTAACCCTTATCTGCTCTCACCCTGGAGGGACCCGAGGGAGGTTCGCAAGCACTCATTGCCCACGCCACAGTGTGCGGGGATTACAGCAAGTCAGGTACGTGGGGGTCTTCTTCAGAGGGATAGTAGAAAGGTGCAATTTATGAAAAAGTCTATGCCTTACTACAATGCTGTTCTGAGGAACGCTTAGGATTAAGTGAGATAGATTTATACAAGTACATAAGAGAGAAAAGGATAGTACAACTTTTCGGAAGGCAATGCGAAATGCGCAAATGAAATGTTATACCGAACTTCGTTCCATTGAAACTACGGTAGCAGTAAGGCAGCAATGGCGAATCTATGACCCACCTTAACAATATATAAATCTTAAAATTATGTAATAGATTACCAAAATATTACTTTCTGTGTAGTCATTAAAGTGAATTTAGCAATAAGATTCTTTAGTTAGAAGATTAATAATTTAGAAATAGAATTAGCTAAATTTCGAATTAGAATTATAGACAAACATTTGGAAAATTAATGAAAACGATAGAAACATATGGAATTCTTTGCTCAACGTATTTATTTACATGAAAAATTTATTTCTACAAATAATTCAATGAATTACGTAAAACCGTCGGAGAGAAACCTAAATGAAAAAGAAATAACTATTGCATTAATTTTGTGTGCTTTGTAACGGCAAAAATTAGGTATGAAAATGTTGAAAATCACCCAAAAAATAGCTATAGCCATGGAATTGAAACAAAAAATTAACAAATGTTATCAATTTATCTGTCAAGCTAGGTTAATTTAATTTCATTATTATTTTGTAAAATATTAATTGTTAACTGGAACAGAAATTAGAAATAATATCTAATAAAAATAAATTACCCTAACGTGACAGATAAACCGTTAGACATTTGTTATTTATTTTGTCTCAATTCCATGGCTATTGCTATTTTTGAGGGGATTTTTGACATTTTCATACCCAATTTCTGCCGTTACAAGGCATACAAAATTAATGTTCTTTATTGATTCAGATGCAGAATTTTATTTGAAGCATTTTTACCTAAAATAATTAGGGAAGCAGGAAATTAAGAAACTATAATTTTACATGTTAAAAACCTATGTTCCGGGGTCGCGGTCACCACCCTGTATATTAATTTTAAATACAATTAGGTACCTTACCTTTACTATTTAAATATATATTGTACTGGTTCTCATTACTACAGATTGAAAAGAACTCAAAATAAAAATTGTTGGCCCTGCAGTTTATTTACAAAATAAAATAATTTTGATTCTAACCAAATGCCAAAAAAGGTTCGCCATCAGTGATCTAAGGTTTTAATATTCCCAAAAAATCGCTATTTTTTTCTTCTTGTTACTGAATAAAACTGAAATCTAGTATAAATATAAAAACAAAAAGTGTTTCTGAATTAAAAACTTAAATATGAAATAAGATTCATTAAGGATGTTTCTTCTCGGATGAAGTACTGAAGATGACGCTACAGAAGTTTTTATCGACTTTCATAAAATATAGTGTTGTAGTCGTGTGTGATATTAACTTGAAACTGGTCCTTTAAGATTTCCGCTTTAAGCTCTAAAATTAGGAAGTTAAACCAGTATTGATATCTTGTCCCATATCGGTTGTAACGTCAAACTTATAAATTTGGACCAGAACATGTGGATGAGCAATTATTGATTAAAATTATCCTTACGATCATTACTTGTAATTTAGTTGAATATTTAATGTTTAGAATATTTTACAGTTAATGTAGTTTTTGTTTTTAACTCAATTCTATTTCATATTGAGTAATTAGGGAACAAATAGAATGAATTGCACTAGAAGTAAATGAATGTGTATCTGCGAAAATGCAATTGATAAATTAAATTTAAAAAAACGTATTATATCCATTGGCAGATTAACACACAATTACAACTTGTACAGAAATTAAAAAGCAAGTGTAATCATTTTTACCTCGAACGTAATCGTAACCAGGACCGGATTAAGCCATCGGGGCGCCCTAGGCTGATAAAAATTTGACGCCTAAAAATTAAACATGTCTTAATAATTTGTATGTTTTATGAAAACACTAAACATAATATTGATTAGATGATATTTCTACATTTAACGTTTGAAACTTCTGATTTTATAGATAATAAAGAGATATCAGAGTTTTGTCATTCGTTAAAGAATTTCGTTAATTTTACTCGTTTTGTTGTAAAAATAATATCCATATTTGAAAAAGTACAAATTAAATTTTTGCTTTTGCTAAGATTTTGATTATTATATTTGTGAAGCTAGGAGCGCTCAGTGGCTGTGCTAGGCGATACAATTTCAAATGTTCCCATTGTGATATTGTTTTTTCTTTATTTTATTAAGCCTACATAAAACGATTAAGGAAAAAAATATTGACTTTATTTGAATAAAAGTGGCATATACGTAAGCGTAAAATGAATTACAATAAAAAGAAAACTAGATTGGGTTTGGCACCAATTTCCTTTACGGCGCCCTAGGTTTTAGCCTAGGCAGCCTATTGAATAATATGGCCCTGATCGTAGCACTTATAGCCGATCACGACAATATCGACGATCGACACCTTCTGCGTTTGCGTCACTGTATGTGTTGATTGTTAGTGAAAAATGTGTTCATTTTCTTGTCTTGCGTTGCATTAATTATAAATTCCGGCACGCATTTTAAATTATTTCTATATAAAGATTGTTATTCAAAAAACAATTTAATTTTCATTAGATCGAACCGAACCTGAACCCGAAACAAAACCGTAAATTTTATTAATGCTTGAACCAGAACCGCATACGAACCCATTTTTCAAAAAAATGAATTAATCTGAACGTGAACCGAACCCAATTTTTGGTGGGTTCGATGCCCTGAAATAAATAAATATATCATTACGTCATATTACCCATTGCTGGGTGTGCCAATCTGCTTTGTACATAGATTTCTGGTGTGAAGAATGCACCATAGGGTTGATTTTATGCCATTCAAAATTCGAAATATTTGACGTCGGTTGGGGTCGAACCCGGTTCAACAAATTCGCGACCCTATTTTAAAATTATAAATTTTGTAATACATACATAGTTCGAAAAAATATATGGCTTACTTAGACATACAGTAATTTTTTTTAAAGATGTCCGATCAAGGTTATTTGTATCATGCACGAATTAACAAATTGGCATACATTTATCTCTCTCTCCTTTGCAGTCTATAAGCGTGTGTGATAAGGATGGATATTACACGTTTGTCCTTCAAAAATTCATATTGTTTCGACTAAGCTAGGACATTCCACTTTAAAACGATGCTCGTTGTTGATAATACTTTCGCTGTAACGTAAGCTTATTACCTTGATTCATAGCCGTATGAATAACGTTATTTTCTGTCAGTGTATTACTGACACTGACATTGTGTCAGTATCTTATTTTTTACATATTTGGTTTTACATTTTCTAATAAACTTACCAGTTGATTTATTTTTGAATTTTGAATGCTTTTATTGTAACATATATTTTTATAATAATAAAATAACAGTAGTATCTTATGTATCCTCAAAAAACTAAGAAAACGACACTACTGAATTTGTCAGAATGGCCGGAGCAAAAATCTCAATTCATACAATTCGTAGATTACCTTGATCGGACATCTTTCAAAAATTTTACTGTACATATAATACATTTGAACGCTATAAGCTAATAATTTATTAGCTCGAAAATGTGGTTCTAATTGTTACATACTAATTTCTCTAACGTCACCCTGGATTCAATGGTAATTAATCAAAAGTTCTTATATGGATGAAGACTTTAAGAGCATTAGGATGAATCGATCGTTACTTGACATGAAACCGATACAAATGGAATATCGAATACAGGTTAAATAGAATACATTACAATTAAACTCAAAAACGATGTTCGATTGTGTTTTGGGATAGAGATGGACACGGAAAGAAACAATTGCTCGGACTTGTATAGTCAATAATAAAATTTATTCATGCCGACGTTTCGACTATTCATGGCTCTACAGTATAACAATATGAGTGAAATAAATGTACATGTGAACAAAAATACAGAATAGTCAAATTGAAATAAAATTACATGTGGATAAAGTTGTAATCTAAAAATATATTTCTTCTTACAACGAATATATTTGGGGTTGGGCTCGTATATTTCAATTATCTTATTTTTCGCATTTTTTTCCAAATGCATTAATAAAAACTAATAATACATCGTTGGAAAGACAAGAATATGGCGGTTTATATTTAGTTGATTATTGTATCTTGTAAACTTGACTTTATAAAAAATATCATCGAATAGTATACTTATTAAAATAATAAAACTTTTATAAGGGCAATTTTTTCTATTACTTATAATAAAAAAATTAAAAGAGGGGGCGGCGTCTTCCCAGACTTACCTGTATATAGTCGAAACATCTCCATTACAATTAAAATTAATATATTTGTAACACCAGTAGAAGTAGTAAGAAAAAATATTTTAACACTTATTAAATATTTTAATGAATTTGCAGGTCCGGCGTCTGTCCGACCGTGGGGGCGAAGCCCGAGAAGCCAGAGAAGCTGCATTCCTTGCAACGCTGACACAAGCCCCAGCCCCCAGTCCCGGAGGTCGGCGACATTCAGTGGTCACTATTTCCAAGGTGCCGACTTCAATCTTCGGCCGAAGCCGTAGAGAATCCATCGCAGCTATTGGAGGTGCCCCACCTCGCTTACTCGGCAGTCGTAGAGAAAGCACTTCCAGCATCGCTGGACCTCCGTCTACCGAACACCGGGGAAGCATACATAATCTTCAGCTTGACATCATGGATGACATCGTCACAGCTAGGAAAGTACGAATGAAAATGTGGAATACAAGTAATGAAAAAGTTTGCGAGGTGCAACCTCTTGACGAGGCGGGAGCTGCACCAACGCAAAGATACACGCAGCCTACAAATACGCGCAGGTTTTCCGATTTTGTTGGCACGCAATTAACTGCAATTCCTTCAACGAAACGGCGCGCGTCTGAATTTGTAGCGACAAAAACAGAAGAAGTAATAAAAGAAACCCCAAATTTAACAACTGGAATTCCTGCTTCTGGAATTGTCTGTACCAATACAGATTTAATTTGTATTTTATCATCGAATTTGACTTCATCAGCTACAGAAATTAACCAATTATCTGACTCTTCAACTGAGCAAAATAAATCAACAATAGAACAAAAACGTAGTCGATTAAAAAGTAAACGATCCAATAGTTTTGATGTATCCATTTTACATGGTACAAACATACAGCCATCTTCAAATACATCATCCAAACCGGCAAATTGGTTCGTAAAAAGACATCAACCAATTGCTACCAAAAAAGAAGTCCGAGAAAAAACGGATAAAATAACATTTACTAAAGAAAAGCAATCAAGTACCAAAGATAAAAAGTCTGGCAAAGTTGAGGCAAGCAAAGTTGTTTGGGACGGCAGAAGCGGTTCTCTAGTAGACGCCGAAGCTTTAGGAAGCGCTATAGAAGTATTCCTCCGAAGGGGGGGCGAAACATCCACTGGCCCTACCACCTCACCTAGTAAAGGCGCTATCCCTAAAACCACAAAATCTGTAAAATCAAAATCCGGCAGTTCTGGTTGGTACACAAGCAAAGATAACGATGACGAAAATACGGAAACATGTGATACGTCGCTCTGCTCCACACTAAAAGATTTATTCGTTAAATGAAATACGTAAAAAGGTACCGAGAAAATGAAGCAGAACTGTGATAGACTGGTTCTCGGTACCTTTTATCATTCCAGCAACAGGCCGCTTTAAAATCCAATTTTCCGACCCAACAGATTTCAAATACAATCTCTCACACACATGCTCTACATTTTTTTCGTAAGTATAACTTTTATTTGTTGCTGGAAAAATTGAAATTTGCAAAGATTAAGAAATTGAACTGAGTGAACGACTAAGCAAATAAAAATAATGAGTTTCTTCTCTACGCGTAACTTACTAAAAGTAAATATTTGTACATAAATAAAGAATAGCGTGTAATCTAACCTTTTTATTACTGGCTCAATATGTTTAGGAGTACCTGTCAGTTTTTAGTATAGGGCCGTCTATAAATTCTGGTACTTATTTGAATTAATTACTTTGTACATATACAAGGACGGATTGAAAAGTTTTCGGAATGATATGAAAAAATATACAGGATGACACTGACAAACGAACCACTCAAAATAACTTTTTTATTTATAATTATTTTTTAATTCTCTTTGCATATTTGTAAACTAGGCTCCGTTTAAGCGGAAATGACATTAACTTTCATATTTCAAATGGAACATCCTATATATTTTTATATATTTGGATTCTACGTAAAATTATGAATTCAACGATATGATTAAAATAAATGTTTATTGAAGAAATAAATTTTGGAAACTACACATTCCACAACTAAAATTTATGTTGGAACTATTATTATTTCAACAAATCGTGTGGAATAATTCCGTACGCCGTTTGGAATAATTCCGCACGGCTTTCGACGAATCACAATCTATTTACCCGCATATTAGTGCGGTATTTCAAATATCTTGGTTCGGTTGCTATGGTTATGACTTTATGTTTTATATTTATTTATTTCTGTATTCGCGTTTGACGTTTTAAAGTTTTGAACATTTTTAGAGTTTTTTTGTTAATTTTTACAGGTTTTTGGAGTTGACCAGAGTAATAAGTTTATCTAAATAATAATATATTACTTAGAAAATTAACTGAAGACATTTTGTAGAATTTTTTTATGTATAATTTCTAAAATCTTGTTAGAGAAAGTATAGTCTACAACACGTTTGGAATGGTATAATCCAGACTCGCAAACCGTAGTCCTCGCCTTCGGCTTGGGCCACAAACTTTTTGCTCGTGTGGAATATGGGTCATTCCATTACTTGTTGTAGAATATACTATTCAAATATGAACGAGAAAATTATAATTACCCTGGTAAACCATATCAGATAGGCTGTGATAATAAATTGTTCATTTTTTAACAATATATGAAAACTAACAATAATAACTTATTATTTAAACAATTAACTTAAATATTACTTAATATTGCCTCACCTGTTTTTACAGATTGCCTGATATTATAGTTTAGCAGGTTAATTATGCTAATTTTCTCTTACGTATTTGTAATGTATTTCTTCAATAAAAATGCACTTCAAGCATATTGTTGAATACATAATTTTACGTAAATTACAAATATATAAAAATATATAGGTGTACCATTTGAAATATGAAAGTTGATGTCACTTCCTGTCAAACCGGAAGCGCTACCATCATGCCAAATACCACGATTTGTGAGCCCCTAAGCCTAGCTTACAAATACGTAAAGAGAATTAAAAAATATTTATAAATAAAAAAGTTATTTTGAGTGGCCCGTTTTTCAGTGTCACACTGTGTATATATTTAACACAGACTACAATATATTTTTCTACATAGTCCCCTCTGAGGTCAACACACTTGGTCCAACGTTTTTCTAACTTTTCGATTCCCGAAAATGGATTTCTTTGAGGTCTTCAAAATAAGCATTTACTGCTTCGATGGCTTCTTCGTTGGATCGAAATCTCTTTCCAGCGAGGGACGTTTTGAGTTTTGGGAAAAGATGGATTTCAAACCCCAGTTCGGTCAATTTTTGTTGAGCAATACGACTTGAATGAGCTGGCGAATTGTCGTGGTGAAACTAGATATTTTTCTTTGCCATTCCCGGGCGTTTTTCATGAATTGCTGCTTTCAGCTTGTCTAAAAGTGTGGCGTAGTATTGTCCAGTTACAGTTTTTTCTTTATCAAGATAACCAATTAACAGAATAACTTTGGCGTTCCAAAACACTGGCGCCATTACCTTTCCTGCCGATTGAACTGACTTCGCTTTCTTCGGGGCGGACTCACCATGTCCAGTCCACGCTTTCGACTGAATTTTCGTCTCTGGAGTGTAGTGGTGTATCCAAGTTTCATCCATGATTATGAAACGTCTTTTAAAATCGACCGGATTTTTCTTAAACAACTCCACATTTTCGGTTCAAGTTCGTGCCCAGCTCATTATGTAAAATATGAACTACACGTTCATAAGAGATCCCTATGGCTTCCTCAATCTCACGTACTTTCATTCGACGGTCTTCCAGAACCATATCATAGACTTTATCCACAATTTCCGGTGCAGTAGCCGATTTTGGGCTTAAATTCCGAAACCCAGAAACTACCGTGGAAAACAAAGGTGAATTATTCCAAGGACAGCATCCAACCTGGTCTTGATCTCTGTTGCCGTCTTTCCTTCCAAATAATAAAAAAGTTGATCACCGCACGAACTTCGTTTTTATCCATTATCGATTTAACGCTAGGTAACACAGTCACTTGTCACGATTAGATTGATAGACAGATTGTACTGAAATTTCTTGACAGTTCATATGAAGAGTTAAACAAAACAACGATATACGATTGTTTTCGAAAAAGCAAGGCCTTCTCAGTGATTTCGAAACTTTTCATTTCACCCTCGTATAGATAACTTCTTACAAACATGGCCTACAATTTCATTATTAATAATTTTGTTTTCAGTTTTCATAAAAAGCCACCTGTTTCCCATAGAAAATATGAACTACATTATTTATTTGAAGAACGTTTCATTTATTATTTTAGTTAAGACTTAGATCACTGCCCTGGACAATATATACAATTTTTATTCTTTTTAGTGGGATTTTTTTTTTTAATTTCTCAGGCCTATTCTAACAACATAGAAAATAATTTATGACGGCCTTGTGGTCATATAAATGTGTCTTATCCTGAACGTATACAAAGTGTACCAGCTAAACGAGCTAACTCAAATATTTTTTATATTATTAAAGATACAATAAAATACTATAAGATACTCTTATAAAAAACCAAGGGGGACATCCGATTAGAGAAGAAAATATTTTTTTAAACCAGTGGTTCTCAAGTTACAATACAAAGTTATATTTTTTTAAGGTAGTTGTCACTCGAGTGTACCTATTCAAAAAATTGTTCTATGTAAAAAAAAATTAAGCTAATGCAGTTTAAATTTGCAATAATTTATATTTTTTAACATTATATACACAGATTGCATCAAAATAGTTAAAAGCTAATATCAAACACTGTAACAAATGAATTTTCTTTATTTTTCCATAGAAAAGTTTTTTTTTAACTGTACCACTCCCACTAACACATACACAAGTGTCGTATTTCAATATTCTCACACTAAAGTATAAATGTTAAGTATCATAAGTTTTCATTCAGAACATTATGATTTTCCAAATCCATGTGGATTATTTTCCTCGATAAGTATATTCCATACTAATGAATGACATATAAACAATATATCAGAATATTTTGAAATTTTGAATGAAAAATTATGACATTTGTAACCTATATAAATAACTACTAGCTGTCATTTTGACACGGACCCAAAAATCTATTTGCCAAGGCCAACAAAGTCACATGTCTGCTCGCGCCCTATAAGTAACGAATTTAACGTTTCTTGTACACACAAATAATTGAAATTGTATACCTTCTTTCGTCCTATGAGGAATTTTGTCCTACTCTTCTAATATGTTCAAAATTCTTCAAATTCATTGACGGTATTAGCGGTATATGTATGTAATATTAACATACCTATAATTTAAAATATATTTAATTAATAATACAATAATATATATTAAATGTACTCGTACTTCTTAGAAAAATCTGATTTTTGACACTGACATTTTGCATTTATCTGTCAATTACAAACATTTAAATATCTCAACTGTTTTTTGGGCAACGAGATTTATTACAACATATTATTCTATATTATTATATACTATATCTCCAAACCTATACGAGATATAATGTGTCAGATTGAGAATTTAATTTTCTCTAATATTACCAAGAAAAAAGAATCTGCTACTTCCGGTCGTCCAATTGTTACCAAAACCTTTTCAGATCTTTCCATTAATGTCCGATTAGGAAATATGTAGTTAAACAAATATAAAGTCTTATAATTTTAAGTAATCGTCCATCCAACGTTCCACACACATACACACACACACACACACCATCGTAAAACTGTTAAAATCTAATTGTAGGGACCTTAAAACGTACTTAATCATTAAAAACTTGATAAGCGATTTTTAGCATGAATTTGGATTCATTCTTAGCGAGGGGTAAAAATATTTTCTTCTGTAAACGGATGCCCCCCTTGATCTACTATAAGATTGTCTTATAATGTTTTATTTTATCTTTAATAATATAGGAATAATTTGAGGTAGCTAATTTAACTGTTACACTTATATATGGTACAATCATGTTCATAGATTTTAAATATATTTATACACCTAAGTGTGAATGATTCACTCTTAAAATATTTTCGTAACTGTAAAAAAATTGCTCAAGATTATTGTCGGTTTATAGAAAAAAAAATGGATATTTATCATTTTTATTACAAAACTATTAACCATAAATTATTACTTTAAGATTATATTACACATTCCAATTTTACTATGATTTATTCATACACATCTTCCTCATTTGTTTTCAAAATATCCCATGAAGTTTGGACAATATGAATGTAATAATATATCTGTTTAGAAATGTAAACCAGGGGTGTTAAATAAATAGCTGGTGAGTGACAAATCTAGGCTGAGAAGGAAAGAAACGTTTTATTCTTACAATTATTGATGTTTTAAAAAAATATATCACTTAAATGTCTATAAAAACATAAAATAAAAATTACTCTAAAACCCTCTTCATGTGTATAATATTTGACACCCCTAGCGTTTAATCCACTGGATAAGTAGGTGAAAATTTTCCCAGTAAAAATAGTATTTTTCTGTCATTCTTGTACATTAATGTTAACTGTTAAATGTAATAAAAATATAGATGTTAAATTTGTTCTTACTTGTAAACACACCCTAATTCAAAATAGATTATTTCTTTATGAATTTACAAACACCGACAAAAAAAGCTATATATTTTAAAAAATCTGTTGTGACCAGCACAATACCTCTCGCCATTTCCATTTTATGTTACATAATGAATTTAACATTTCTTATACACACACAAATAATTATTGTATATTGTATCTATTCTTTTGTTCTATGATGAGGAATTTTGTCCTACTCTTCTTTGTTCAAAATTCTTCATATTCATTGACGGTATTAGCGGTATTTCTTAAGGATATATGTAATATTAAGTTAATAATATTAATATACCTATAAATTTAAAAATTTCATTAATAATACAATAAACAATATTAAATGTACCTACTTTCCAGAAAAAACTTTCAATAATGTCTGTACAACTGTTGCTTTTTGACACTGACATATTGTATTTATCTGTTGATTACAAACATTTAAATATCTCAACTGGTTTCCATGGAGTTGTTTGGGTAGGGAGTTTTATTACAACAAATTATTCGATATTATTACATATTATATTTCTAAATCTATAGATGTAACAAAAAATTTAAAGTATCAGATTGAGAATTTACGATCTTTTTTATTTACAATAACAAAAATCTGGTGTGGCCAGCACAATACCTCTCGCCACTTCCGTTTTTGGTTACATAAGTGTAGGGCGCGAGCAGTCATGTGACATTGTTTGACAAGCAGATATGGGGGCCCGTGTCAGAATGACAGTAATTATGTACACAGATATTAAATGTCAGAATTTTCCATTAAAAATTTTCTAAATACACGTAGTTAATTTGTCACCAGGAGTGTCGAATTTACTTGTCGAGGAAAATATACCATATGGAATTGGAAAATCACTATTTAGAATGAAAAATTATGATATTTGACATCTATGTACATAATTACTAGCTATCATTCTGACACAGGTCCCCATATCTGCTTGTCAAGGCCAACAAAGTCACATGACTGCTCGCGCCCTATTGTATTTAACATTTCTTGTATACCTACACTCTACACCAAAAATTCTATCTTTATATTTACATTTTTTAATTTTAAATTCATTCAATGAAGAAATTTTGTCCTACTCTTCTAATTTTACGAAAAGTTTCCAATTCATTGTCGGGATTGACAGTATTTTTGAAGGGTATATGTAATATACCTAATTTTAAATATTTAACTATTAATACAATAAGAAAAAATCTTGTCTCTGGATTTTTGACACTGACATTTATCTATCAGTTAAAAATATTCTAATTTTTCAATTGATTTCAATGATATTATTTGGGCTGTGTGATTTATTACAACAGATTATTATATACCTTTATTTATTTATCTCTAAATCTATACAAGATATAATAACATATTATATGTATTAGATAGAGAATTTACTCTTCTATAATACTAACAAGACCAAAAAAATTCAAAATTTAAAAGATTTTTTTTAAGAATCTGCTACTTCCGGTTGTCCAATTATTACCAAAACCTTTTTACCTTTTCCAGTAATGTCCGATTGAGAAATAAGTAATTAAATCCCCACATATACACTGACATCATCGTAAAAATATTAAAATCGGATTGTAGGGACCTTAAAACGTGCTTAATCATTAAAATCTGGATATGCGATTTTTAGCATGAATCCAATACCTCTCTTAGCGAGAGGTAAAAAAAAACTGTTGTGGTCAGAACAATACCTCTCGCCATTTCCATTTTATGTTACGTAAGTAACATTTCTTGATCACACAAATAATTCAAATTGTATATATTATTTCGTTCTATGCGGAATTTTGTCCTACTCTTCTAATATAAAAAACAAAAACTCTCACACACACAGACGTCATCTTCACTTAGCGGGAGGTAAAAATTGGAAAATTATTTTTCAGTAGTAATTAATAAAAATTAATTATTAATAACTTATGAATAATGGAAAACTTCGTTTAATTAAAAAATCCATTATGTATAAATAATTAATTATTATTACATAAAATTAAAAATATTTTTTTTAAAAAAATATTTTTACCTTAAATGCCTAGAATTTAAACGACAACAAAAGAAATTATTGTTAATCCTTGATCTACAGTGAACACAAATTAACACATATTTAATAAAAATAAAGACCGAACAATATTTAACACCTCGATAAATGATAATCAATCTTTATTAGGGGGCTATATTATGTGTCGTGTTATATTCATCGTCATTTGTAATTTGTTGTACATGTAGAATTACCAACACAAATATGAGGGGGAAACTTAAACAATAATTATTATAAGTTATAATAAAAATTACTCATATTTTCATTTATTTCTTTGGAAATATCTATTTTTTGTACGTTTCAAAAAAAAATGACCTAGATTTATGAATGTGAATAGAGTCCTTTTGTGATTATCGATTACAGAAATTAATCTACGTGTGTGGACAATTATTTTCACTCCGTTGATTGTGCACACATTCCCATGCTTGCCATATAAGCCCCTTGTAAGTAGGCGACCCGGTAGCCACACGCTTGGATTGGGAGCCGTCACAGCTGGCAGCACTAGTCGCAATAGCTGTGGAAAATTCCTATAACCGCCAATGAGTTGCATTATCAAGGACTTTAATAATAGGTATTAATTCATATGAGACAAGATAAATAAAACGCAACATGTAGAATTTGAATTATTTATTGTTTACTTTCTAAGGGCTATCATTTACAAGACAGTGAAAACATCACAAATAAATGCAACATTCCACTAATGCTATTTTGAAAACAGATCATCACTTTTTATGGTATACCGTTTAAACCTACACATTCTGGTCGTTAAACTTGTTATTCAACTTTCTTTGCAAAAAATGGAATGAACTGCACAGAACCATTTTAATCTTAAATTGTTAAACATTTATTTCAAAATTGTATTATAAGTAAAAAAGCAAAAAAATGGAAATAAAAATGTAGTTGACAAGGAAATTGTAAGTAGAAGTTAGGATAGCTGACCACAGTCTGCTACGATGATTTTCTTGGATGTTTTGCCCGATTGAGACCCCAGTGCTTCGAGCTTCTTAACAACATCCATTCCTTCAACAACGGCACCGAAAACCACGTGTCTGTTGTCCAGCCACGAAGTTTTAACAGTGGTGATAAAAAATTGGGAGCCATTGGTGTCAGGGCCCGCGTTAGCCATGGACATGATGCCGGGACCGGTGTGCTTCAGTTGGAAGTTCTCATCGGCGAACTTCGTGCCGTAGATGGATTTGCCACCGGTGCCGTTGTGGTTGGTGAAGTCGCCTCCTTGGCACATGAAATTCGGAATCACACGATGGAAGGTGGATCCTTTGTATCCGAAACCTTTTTCGCCCGTACAAAGGGAGCGGAAATTTTCACATGTCTTAGGAGTCACGTCCGATCTCAACTATAAAAAATCACCTCAAATTACCTGCGATGGCTAATCGAGAACATAAATATTATGAAATTTTTAACCTTGACCTTCCAGAGATAAATCTTGTACTACATATAATTGTGTAATATTTGTGATAAAAGAAATTTTCGCAACACCGATATAAAAATATTCAAATAATTTAGGTTCATGTAAACACGTTACAATAAAATATTGACATTCCGAAAATCAGTAAACCGGCATAACCGAAATCTAACCGGCGAACACCCAACATTATAATTCTAAAAATTATTTCAAATTTTAAAATCATTTCCTCAACATACAACAAAATATTACAAAGCAAGTAATAATGACATGCAAAAAACAGCACCCATAAACTATTTCAAATAGGCATGGTCGGTGTAATGGAGATCGTGTGAGATGCTATTTTAGATCATGCACTACAAGTACAGTAAAAATTTAAACCTTACCTCCATAACAATTCTTCCTACGTTCTGCCCATCAGCAGCCATATCGAAAAACACTCTTGGAAGGCCCATTTTTGTTGCAAATTGTCGAGCGAGTGCAGCGCGAGACAGTGAGTTGGTTGCCGGACAACTTGTTAGGAGGCTCTGGAGAGAGACAAAACACGCACGACGAGTGAAACCAACCGAAGCCATTTTATAGGATATGACGTAGTGAGTCAAATCAAGATCAATTCATTTATTAATTATATATTTTTATATTTATTTTTTACAAAATCAAATGTAATAAAAATTTAAGAAGTATTTATGTCAGTATTTAATACATTAATGAAATGGTTTATATTAATATATATTTTAATATATAAATTGTATAAGTACCAACTTGAGTTAGTTTTATATGAATCCTTGTACTTGGATTTGTGAACCCCGATTTTATTTAAAAATAATGTGAAAATTAAAAATAAATCTATTATTTATTAATTTTAATATATAAAACATGATAATTTAAACAAAATATAAATGGTATTATCCATTTTAAAATAACAATTTTAATTTATAGTTTATAAACATTTCATTAATTTTTATATTTTATTGTATGTATTATAAATATTGTATCAAAACATATCAATCATTTTTGATAATATGATATTTGTATATATTTAATTGAAACATTGATTTAGTTATATTTGTTTTTACACATGGTGACAACAGTGGAGATAGTAAAATCATTCGATTGAAATATAAAATTATTTTTATCATATTAATACTATATTAGCAAATATTTACTTGTTCTAATCATATTTGTGTAATACTTTAAATTGAGTGTAAAAGAAGACTTACTTTTTTTTAAAATAAGTGATAAAGTTAGAGATTTAAAAGCTAACCTTAAAATGCCTAATTAGAAAAAGCAGATTCTTAAACCAAGTGGCTCATTTATAAAATATTTTTATAATTTAATTGTTCCTGTTAAATTGTTACATTATGAGTAACATGGGCCCTTTTGGAGGCAATAAAAATCCTCCATGGACGCGAGGTGCCGTAACAAATACTCAAGGAAGTATAGTAGGTCAGGGAAATCCTCTTCAACAACAAATGTTAAATCAGGGGTCCCTTGGAGCTATGGGAGCATCTGGTATGGTACAATATCAACAATCTCAACAAGTGTTTCAAACACCTATGAGTATTCAGCAACAGAATATTGGTATGGGGTTACAACAAATTGCCAATACGTCTGTAGCAATGAATCCAGCTCTTGGGCAACAAATAAATCCAAATCAGTTATTTTCACAAGTTGGGGCAGTCACTTATCCAAATCCTAGAGCTTTGAATCCAACAGCGTTTCAAACACAAAATATTCCTTCAGTTCCGTCAGTACAAAACTCCGCATCGAACACCAGCGCCAAGCAGCGTGTTTTTACTGGAACTGTAACTAAAGTGCACGATAATTTTGGTTTCGTTGATGAAGATGTGTTTTTCCAAACAACAGCCTGTGTTAAGGGTTCCAATCCAGTTGTTGGCGATCGCGTTTTAGTAGAAGCTACGTTCAATCCGAATATGCCTTTTAAATGGAACGCTACCAGAATACAAGTACTGCCAATGTCTGCATCTGCAGTATCATCGATGAGAAACACGAATACAAATAGCAATAAATCTTTTAATACTCTATCAAGTGCATATAATGCAGTCCCACCGCCTGTTGAAAATTCTAATGGCAACTATATGCCATCTTCACGCAACCAAAGACCAAATAAGAGCTCAGTGAGTGGCCGAAGCCGGGACAGATCCCGAGATAGAGATCGCGAAGAAGATGAAATTGAAAGAAAACGCCGACGTGAAGAAAGAGCACGGGAACGAGAGGAAAAAGATAAAAAATCTCCATTGCGTCGTAGATCTCGATCGCCAAAATCGAGACGTCGGGCAAGGATTGTACCGAGGTATATGGTACAAATTCCAAAAATTGCCTTGCATCTGTAAGTTGTTTCATTTAGCCTTCGTTCGGTTTTATGCTCTGAGCGGTCTGAGCGCTCCAAGCCGTTGGATAATTATATCTGAGCGATATTTTTGCTCAATTCTACGTTGTTATACTTCATTTCACGTAAAAAAAATAGTAGATGGCGCTCGAGAGCCGACCGTTTTTACATAAATAATCTAAATTCGTGAAACCAAACTTTGTCGAGAATAAATATTTTTATCTGTAAAAATGTACAGAACCTGAATATTAAAAAAGTTTAAAGTTTGCATTCTGCCCAATCAAAAAGCAAAATTTATATCCCTATCTAAACCAACGCTATTTTCTTACGTGAAATGAAGTATAGCTCACGGAACGCACAGAACCCGATCTGTTTGCTCGTTCTCAACCCATGGAACATGTTGAATAGTTGGCATATTTAAGCACATATTTTTTGTCGCCAGCAATAGGCGCTTTTGTGAAGTCGATCGAATTGATCCGATGTAATCTAAAGCATTCGTAAAGTCAATCGTTCATAAACTCACTCCGATCAAAAACTTTCAACCCTGATCCATTTGCAGGGTAAATACAGAACTCTGTCACTACTTGTCACAGTAAATGTAATATGTAGCCACCTTCAAATTATAGTTATTAACGTCATTAGGCCAATATAAAGCAAATAACAGACGCTGCTGAAGTTTGCATATCGGCCGTGTGGCGTTCAAAATTTTTCGTAATACCACAAAGCTGCACGTTCCAGGATTTTTTTAGAAATATTTTATCCTTATTTGCAGGCTCCGTTAAAGACACCTTTTCACTTTTTTTTTCGTTCGTACATCCGTTATAATCCTTAATGGCCGGCGTCCGTTATAGATCCCTTTTGATTTACGTCTTTAGTCCTGTTAAATAATAGTAACGGTATGGTATTGCGAAAAATTTATAATAGTTATCAAGGAACTGAAGTTGTATTTTTTATCACGAACGACCTCGGCAAATAAACCATATGAACCATAAAAATAAACTTCAGTGCCGAGGTACATATTAAATTTTATTTGAAATTGATAAATAGCAATGAAAGGAATGTTTATATTTATAGGTTTTGATTACCTGTTATTTGTCAGTCTGACAGTCAATGTTGCCAACCTCCGGACATTTAGGTTATCGTAAAGATCACTCAAAATTATGTTTTATCTCAAATTTTTTCATCGAAATTATTTAGTTTGTTCTTCTTGCACATGTTATTTGTCATTATATATATATATATATATATATATATATATATATATATATATATATATATATTTACTATTGTACATCGTACATCTGCCCAATTTATCTTACGTTCGCAAAAATTATCATAATATTGGCAACACTGAATTTGTGTGAAATCGTCATATAAATGGATTATTTTAGTGCCAATTTTTGTGCACTTTAGTGACAATTTTAAATAATTTATTTTTTATCTATACTTTATAAAAATAATAATGTATAATGTAAAGAAAAGTTGTAATTTATAATTTTGACAAACCCGCGTAAAGTTACGGCTTGACATTTTAATAACGAAAAGATCAGGCACAAAATAAAATAATATGTTATACACGACGATAAGAGTCTTTATCGACTCTTGAAAGATAGTTCACTCGTAAACTAACACCTTCCATTTGTCGATAATCTCTTTACCGTCTTGTATATTAAATAACTATTAATCACATTAAAAAGTGTGAGTTATAAAATAAATTTAACTTTGTCAATCAACGAAAGATCAGGTGAAGTGAAGCATATAGTAAAAATCGGATTGTAGAGACGTTAAAACGTGGTTATTTACCGAAATCTGAATATGCGGTTTTTAGCACGATCCCTATACCTCCCGTACCAAGGTTAGCGGAAGGTAAAAATGAGTAGGTCATCAATTTGAAAAAAAACTTTATAACACAAAACTTCTAAAAATTATCGGGTGCTATTTATTTTTAAAAGAAACAAAAATACTATTATTAATATAACAATCAATAATGCTATTAAAATTGTGTCTCTCTAAATTATTAATTTTCCAAGTTCTGTAGTAGTAATTTCAAATGTAGAAGTTTTATGAAACGGGGCCCAGATTGCGTGCACAAATTTAAAATTGTATTTATTTAGTGTCAAAATGGCAGCTACACGCCTTTTATCCATGCTCTATCCGTTCGGTTATTCAAAGTACAGATCGAAAATCACAAACGAATCTGTCAGATTGCTCAGAGTGCTCGACCGATTTAAATACTGAATATATGCTTGAAATATTTTAATTATATTTTGTACTTTTAGCTCAGAAGCTGATGTACTAGAAATTCGTCGTAGATATACAAATCTATACGTGCCGTCTGATTTCTTTTGTACAAATTTTCGCTGGATTGATGCCTTTCCACCACATAATCCATTTGCATTAAATAAACAATGTTCTTTTCACATAATGAGTAAGGATATAGATCCTCCAAGTGAAACACAAGTTGCACTAGAGCCGTCTGATGCTGATTATTTATTCTCTGCTAAGGTAATAACTATTAGAACATATCAAATGAACATGATCCGTATTTATTGTAATAATTATAGGTGATGTTAATGAGTGTACCAACAATAGAAGAAATGTATTCAAAATGTTGTGCACTAGCAGAAGACAAAGAAAAGAAGGAACGCGATAGTGAAGAAAGAGACTTTGTACATCCAACTCGGTTAATCAACTTTCTGGTGGGCTTGCGCGGTAAGAATGAGACGATGGCGATCGGAGGCCCGTGGAGTCCTTCGTTGGATGGCGAGAATCCCGACAAAGATCCATCTGTTCTGATTAAAACTGCAATCCGCACATGCAGGGCACTTACAGGAATTGACCTATCCAACTGCACTCAGTGGTAAGCGTTTGGTTTTCTCACATACCTAATCAACTGTGCTTTATTCTAAGAATTCACCCGAAAAATGAAATTATTATGTAATGTACATAAGTCAATTTCATCAAATTTCTATTGTCGTCATATAAAATAATATGAGGTGTTGCAAAAAACTCTTTTCTACAACCATTTTTTGGTCTTTACTAAATATAAAAATATGTTGTGGCCGTCAAAATACCTCTCGCTCTTTCCATTATATTTAACATTTCTTGTACACACAAAAAATCTAATTATATCAAATCTGTATATTTAGATATTTTCTATAATTTTAAATTCATTCTATGAGCAAGTTTTCTTCATTTCTTCAAAATGTTCGAGGTTTTCCAATTCTTTAACGGGATTGGCGGTATTTCTGAAGGGTTCATGTAATATACCTATAATTTTAAATGTATAATTAATAATACAATAAGAAATATTATATATCGTTCCCAGAAAAAGCCTTCAGTACTATCTATGAATTTTTGACACTGACATTAGTGACATTTATCTGTCAATTACAGACATTTTAATTTCTCAAGTAGCTACCATGGAGATGTTTGGGCTGTGAGATTTATTACAACAGATTATTTTATAGATTATATATCTATATCTTTAAATCTATATAAGGTATAATATATTTTTTATTTATGTCTGATAGAGAATTTTGTTTTTAAATATTTGTAATAACATAAATTTTCAAAAAATAATATTTAGAAGATTTTTGTTAAAATACTGCTACTCCCGGTTGTCCATTTGTTATCAGAATCTATTCAACTCTTCCCATTACTGTTAAATTGAGGAATCCGTAGTTACACAAGTCTTTAGTCTTATAGAATTTAATAAATCGTAACTACAACAACCTCACACACACATCCACACACATCATCGTAAAAATGTTATTATCAGATTCTAGGGATCATATAACGTGCTTATTCACTAAAATCTGGATATGCTATTTTTAGCATGATTCCAATACCTCTCTTATCGAGAGGTAAAAATCTGTTGTGTCTAGCACAATATCTCTCGCCACTTTCATTAAAAATTTCAATATTTTATTTACTTGTTTAGGAAAATAAATCTCATGGAATTGGTAAATCACTAAATTTAGAATGAGAAATTATGATTTTTGACATCTATGTACATAATTACTAGCTATCATTCTGACACGAGCCCGCCATATCTGCTTGTCAAGGCTAAAAGTCACATGACTGCTCGCGCCCTATTGTATTTAATATTTCTTGTATATACAACAAAAATTCTACTTATATCTATTCTTTATATTTAGATTTTTTAATTTTAAATTCAATCTATGAAGAAATTTTGTCCTACTCTTCAAATTTTTCGAAATGTTTCCAATTCATTGTCGGGATTGACAGTATTTTTGAAGGGTATATGTAATATACCTATAATTTTAAATATTTAACTATTAATACAATAAGAAATAATATAATGTATGTACTTCCCAGAAATAATCTTCAGTAATGTCTTATTATTTGGGCTGTGAGATTTAATACAACAGATTATAATATAACATATTTCTTTATCTCAAAATCTATAAAACATATAATAAAATATTTGTGTATCAGATAAAAAAATTACTCTCCTTTAATACTAGCAAGATTTTTTTTTTAAATAATATTTAGATTTTTTTAAGAATGTGCTACTTCCGGTTGTCCAATTATTTTCAGCACTTCCCAGTAATGTCCGATTGAGAAATACGTAGTTAAACAGATATTAGATATTATAGTTTTTGAGAAATCGTCCTTCCAACATTCACACACACACATACACACAGACATCATCGTAAAAATATTAAAATCGGATTGTAGGGACCTTAAAACATGCCTATTCATTAAAATTTGGAAGCGTGCTGGGCCCATAACCTGTTAAAATATACATATAATTGCTATTTATTCAAGGAAAGACTAAACTGTCAAACGAATTATATTTTTATTGACAAGTTATATTTTAAAAACATTTTCATAAGATGATTACGATACAAATTTGATTTACAATAAATTCTTCTTCTCTTAGCTAGAGGTAAAAAATGGTGCAACACCTCATTGTTACTATATATGTATGTAGTAAATAGAAATGATGAGAGTGGAGGTTTGATGTATATAGCGCTACTTCTGGTTGGTTGTGTCGCATCGCATTTTCAGACAATAATAAATGGAGAGTAGTTATACAGGGAAGGAGTCGTCTGCAGTAAGTTTGTTTACAAGTTGTTGTTGTTGTTGTTGTTTTGTGTTGTTGTACATAGCGTTGTGGTGCTACACATGCGTGTGCTCACGACTGTGTGATGTCTATTACTAGGTACCGGTTCGTGGAGCTGTACTATCGGCGCGGCGAGAGTACCCACAAGGGGAAAGTGGTGCCGGCGCGGGTTGAAACAGTGGTGCTCTTTCTGCCAGATGTATGGAGCTGTGTGCCGACGCGGCTCGAGTGGGACCAACTTCACCAGAACTACCGCAAGCAGCTGGAGCGCAAGCTTCGCGCCACAGCCACCGAGGACAGCGATGAGGCCATCACCGCTGACGAAAAGGCACTACCTTCTACTCTACTTGCTTCTCTCACTTTATATCCTGATTGTGATTATATATAATTGCTAGCTGAGCTGAGCTGACGTGGTGGACAGTGTGGAGTTAGATCTGCACACTCCAAGTCCAAGCCAAGAGCCGCCGGAAGTCACACGGTGCACTGTGGATGCCTGCCAGTCTGCACGCATCCACAGCCGTGTTGTTCTGTCTGTTCTATTCTGTATGGGTGTGTGTGCATGAACGAAACGAGTGAATGTCTGTCGTTCGAGTCTTGTGTGTGCAGCAAATTGTGAATGTAGCATGTGTCCAGCGTGTGAGCGTGTGCGATTTCACATCACCGCGATCAATAAATTTAATCTATTTTGTGTTCGCAGGAGGAAGAGCCCATTACTGATAACAAATTAGAGCCCACGCACTATTCTCAACTCGATCCCAAAATTATGAGCGTCACTGATCTACGAAATGAACTTAAGGCCCGGTCCATAAACTGCAAGGGACTTAAATCTCAACTCGTTGCTCGACTCACTAAAACACTCAAGGCTGAAGCTGAGAAAACTGAAGATGATTCGATTGAACTGACTGAACAAAGTGACGCTAAAATGGACATAGACGAAAAGGAAGACAAAAAGAAAGAAGTAAGTTGTCACTATATACAAAGATGGATTGAAAAGATTCCGGAATACATTTTATTTTTCTACATAGTCCTTTCTGAGGTCAACACACTTGGTCCAACGTTTTTCTAACTTTTCGATTTCCTCCCGAAAATGGTTTTCTTTGAGGTCCTCAAAATAAGCATTTACTGCTTCGATGGCTTCTTCATTGGATCGAAATGTCTTTCCAGCGAGGAACGTTTTCAGTTTCGGTCAATTTTTGTTGAGCAATACGACTTGAATGAGCTGGCGCGTTGTCGTAGTGAAACAAGATCTTTTTCTTTGCCATTCCCGGGCGTTTTTCTTGAATTGCTGCTTTCAGCTTCTCTAAAATTGTGGCGTAGTATTGTCCAACTATAGTTTTTCCTTTATAAAGATAATCAATTAGCTGAATGCGTTTGGCGTTCCAAAAGACTGACACCATCACCTTTCCTGCTGATTGAGCTGACTTGACTTTCTTCGGAGCCGATTCACCATGTCCAATCCACGCTTTCGACTGAATTTTCATCTCTGGAGTGTAGTGGTGTATCCAAATTTCATCCATGGTTATGAAACGTCTTAAAATCGACCGGATTTTTCTTATACAACTCCAAATTTTCGGCTGAAGTTTGTGCCCGGCTCATTATGTAAAATGTGAACATGTAGTTCATAAGAAATCCATATGGCTTCCTTTCATTCGGCGATCTTCCAGAACCGTAGCATGGTCTTTATCCACAGTTTCCGATGTGGTAACCAATTTTGGGCGACCTGAACGTGGCTCGCCACAGGTGTTTGTTCAGCCTCGCTTAAATTCCGAAACCCAGAAACTCACTGTGCAAAATGAAGGTGAAACATTCCCAAGGACAGCATCCAACCTGGTCTTGATCTCCGTTGCCGTCTTTCCTTCCAAATAAAACATAATAATACAACAAAATTATACCTAATCTTTATATTTACGTATTTTCTATAATTTTAAATTCATTCTATGAGCAAGTTTTCTCCATTTCTTCTAAATGTTCGTGATTTTTCCAATTCATTAACGGGTTTGCCGGTATTTCTGAAGGGTTCATGTAATATAACTATTATTTTAAATATACAGGGTGTTTCCTTTAAAACAACCAGCGCATTTTTGGGCGAACTAATGACTTTAGAGAAAAATGTTATATACAAAAAATTACCAGGAAAAAGGGCTTAATTTATGAGGAATAATAAATAAAAAATTCAACCAGTGGTTCTCAAACGGTAGAATAAAATTATATTTTTTTAAATGGCAACCTATATACATTTTTTGTCCATTAGATAGAGATTTTTTTTCTGATTTCAACGATATAAATATGATATGGGGTTGTATAACAGTTATTTCGAGAAAAATGATATTAAAAATCAGAAATAATTCTACAATATTGAAGTAGGCTATGCAATAAACAAATGCAAACAAATGATACAGGTGACAGATAGTTTTGTTACTTACGTTATTAAGTGTTTGTTTTCGTAATTGTTTAATTACTTATTAATAAAAAATGGCTTTGCAGTTGCAAAAATACCAAAAATACCTAAGGTTGCATAAATTTGTAAATAATTTCCATCATATTGTTTTTCTTTTTATGTTAGTACTATTATTTTTTGATATTTCTTCGTTATGTAGTTCATTTGTTATTATGAATTTCTTAGTAAAACAAGTTATTTTAGATATAAGAAAATAATATACTATCGTAACCTAGGCAATAGTCGTATTAATAGTTGTTTATTGCATAGTCTACTTCAATATTGTAAAATTATTTCTGATTTTTAATATCATTTTTCTCGAAATAACTGTTATACAACCCCATATCATATTTATATCGTTGAAATCAGAAAAAAAATTCTCTATCTAATGGACAAAAAATTTATATAGGTTGCCATTTAAAAAAATATAATTTTATTCTGCCGTTTGAGAACCACTGGTTGAAAAAAGCGCTGGTTGTTTTAAAGGAAACACCCTGTATAATTAATAATACGACAAGAAATATTAAATATCGTTCCCAAAAAAACCTTTAGTACTATCTCTGAATTTTTGACACTGACATTAGTGACATCTGTCAATTACAGACATTTTAATTTCTCAAGTAGTTACCATGGAGATGTTTGGGATGTGATCAGGCTGGGAAATTTACTACAACAGATTATTTTATAGATTATATATCTATATCTTTAAATCTATAGAAGGTATAATAAAAAAAATTAAATGTGTCGGATAGAGAATTTTGATTTTTATAATATTTTTTATAACAATAATTTTCAAAAAATAATATTTAGAAGATTTTTGTTAAAATATTACTACTTCCGGTTGTCCAATTGTTACCAGAATCTATGCAACTCTTCCCATTACTGTTAGATTGAGGAATCCGTAGTTACACAGGTCTTTAGTTCTATAGAATTTAAGAAATCGTACCTCCAACAGACATCATCGCAAATATGTTATTATCGGATTTTAGAGTTCTTAAAACGTGTTTATTCACCAAAATGTGGATATGCGATTTTTGTCATGAATCCAAGACCTCTCTTAGCGAGAGCTAAAAACTTGAACCAAGGCCTTCTCAGTGATTTCGGAAGCTTTTAAATCCATCCTCGCAAAATTAATAAGACCAATTTTTCAAATTGTTTATTACGTAGAATGAAGAGAAAAAACTAGATGAAAAAGAAAAGGCGCAACTCGAAAAACGCTACACACTGCCAGACGAACAACATATTATCGCACATCCTAGTCGCACCGCAAAATCCGGCAAATTTGACTGCACGGTAATGTCTCTGTCGCTTTTATTGGATTATAGACCAGAAGATACCAAGGAACATTCATTCGAAGTCTCATTATTCGCCGAATTATTCAACGAAATGTTAATGCGCGACTTTGGCTTCAATATTTATAAAGCCCTTTATACCCTACCAGACAAAGCTAAGGATGAAAAGAAGAAGAAAGAGGACGACAAAAAAAGAGATGATGATAAAAGAGATAAAAAGGATGACAAAGATAAAAAGCCGGACGACAAAAAAGACGACAAAAAATCTGACGAAAAGAAAGACGAAAGAAGGAAAGATTCAAACAAAAAGGAAGACGATGACGAGGAATATGATGAATTTGACGATGAAGAAGATAATGATGACAAAAAAGAAAAACGAAAAAGTACGGACAGAGATAAAAAAAAGAAGGAACGAACAAAATTAATCACAAAAGACAAAAATCTTTTATTGTCGTTTGTATATTTTGATCAAACCCATTGCGGGTACATTTTCGAAAAAGATATCGAAGATTTAATTTATACTTTAGGATTAAATTTGTCTAGAGCTCAGGTTCGAAAATTAGTTTCGAAAGTTATAACTAGGGATTCATTACATTACAGAAAATTAACAGATAAACCTAAAGATGAACCGTTTGAACATAATATAACTAGTGAAGAAAATAGTGAGTCATCCATATCTCTTGATGAATTATCCTACGGTAATAAGAAATTATTACCAATATTTCAATCACAAAATTCTTCGAAAGATGCTGATAATTCTTCGTCGAAGAATAATTCAGACCAGCAACACTTATCGGAAGGTACGTTAATTCATTCCCATTATTTCTTGGTTAATTTCAAAATTACGATTGAAAAATAATACACCCGTATTTTTTATTTTTCCTCAAATCGATCTTTAATAATAATAAAATTGCAATTAAAAGTGATAATACCTCTCGCCACTTCCTTTTGGTTACATAAGTATAGGGCGCGAACAGTCATGTTACATTGTTGGCCTTGACAAGCAGATGTGAGGGCCCATGTCAGAATGATAGTAATTATGTATATAGATGTCAAATTTCAAGATTTAATTTGTCACCAGGAATGTGAAATTTACTTGTCGAGGAAAATCAATCACATATCATTGGAAAATCACTAAATTTAGAATGAAAAATTATGATAATTGACATCTATATACATAATTACTAGCTATTATTAAGACATGGGCCCCCATATCTGCTTGTCAAGGCCAAAAAAGTCACATGACTGCTCGCGCCCTAATGTATTTAACATTTCTTGTATACCTACACTCTACACCAAAAATTCTACTTATATCTATTCCTTATATTTAGATTGTTTAATTTTAAATTCATTTTATGAAGAAATTTTGTCCTACTCTTCTAATTTTTCGAAATATTTCCAATTCATTGTCAGGATTGACAGTATTTTTGAAGGATATATGTAATATACCTATAATTTTAAATATTTAACTATTAATACATTAAGAAATAAAATGTATGTACTTCCCAGTAATGTCTGACACTAACATTTATCTGTCAGTTACATACATTTTAAATTTTCAACTATTTTCCATGGCATTCTTTCGGCTGTAAAATTTATTACAACAGATTATTTTATATATTATATTTCTTTTATCTCTAAATCTATAGAATATAAAATAAAATATTTAAATGTATCAGGTAGAGAATTTTTTTTTTTTTATATTACCAAGAAAAAATTTCAAAAAATAATATTTAGAAGACTTTTTTCAAGAATCTTCTACTTCCGGTTGTCCAATTGTTACCAGAACCTTTTCAGATCTTCCTATGAATGTCCGATTGGGAAATACGTAGTTAAACAAATATAAAGTCTTATAGTTTTTGACACACACACATCATCGTAAAATTTTTAAAATCTGATTATAAGAACCTTGAATCGTGCTTATTCAATAAAATCTGGATATGCGATTTTTAGCATGAATCCAATACCTCTCTTAGCGAGAGGTAAAAAAAGCTATTAAAGTATACGTTTGCAGTGCTTCAAGTTTATTTCGTCTTTTTAGGGTTCGTGATGTATCAAGGGGCGTTAATGGACGTAGGAAAACTTATGCAACAGTTACAAAGAAGCGAGAAAGCTCGTTTAGATACAGAGCAGTACATGATTGAATTAAAAAATGAAAACAATAAACTATCCGACAAAAATGAAAAATCTGCCACAATCAATAAATCTCTCTCATCTGATCTGTCCGAGTACAAAAAGAAGTTACAATATAGCGATGAATCATTAATTAAAATGACAGTAAGTAATTATTTTGATTACCATAATACTTTTTATACAAAAAAAATCATTTTAGGCATGTTCGAAATTATTCCATTCAACACTACTAGACATTAAAGAAAAAATTGAACCAGTGTTAACAACAAATTTGTATCAGAATCTCGAGGGTGGTGATATTAAACCTCAGAATGATACAAAAGAAAATATTAAAGTTGAAAATATAAAGAAAGAACTTCATCATGAGTCGCGGTGGGAATCGACAGAAAATAATTCGTCTGCAGCTCCAGTGAACTCCGAACCTATCGAAATACATGACATGTTGTAAAATGTTGATGTGAAACTTATTTACTCATAATTAAATATAGTTAACAATTTAAAAGTATCAAGTGTTTTTACCTTCCGTCACCTTTAGGTAAGGAAGATATTGTCTTAATTTATTTAATTTATTTTTTAAATAATTATTGTTAATGCCTGTTTGCATTACGTAAGTAATTATTAACTGTTCATTATGAAATTGTTTGCTAGCCGGGTCTGGCTCATTCTTTCAGTGTAGTTCGTTGCATTCAAACCTCTCACATCGCCAAAATTAATAAATACAATCTGCAAAACCCACCAGCCTAAATGGACGAAGGACAACGTGGGATTATATTTTATCACGTATTTATTGGTAAAAAAATAAACAAGGTATGGTTTCACTTTCCAGGAAATTTTAAAATTATAGTTAGTCTAAAGCTAATATAATTAAAAATAATCTCAACTTTAAAATTAAGTGAAAATAAAAACTAAATACATATTTCTTTGAGAATAGCTGATGGTGGCACATCCAGCACGGTTCTCTACTCTCCGAAAGCTGGGTTGTTAGACCCTCTGGCATGATTGACATGTTGAGTAATCCTAATGAGGTAGTTTTTGATTTTTTTATTTATTTTACATGAAAAAAAAATCTGATGTGGCCAGCACATTACCTTCCGTCAATTTTAAATATTTTGTACAAATTTCACACAGTTTTTTTTTAAACGATAGTATAAGCGCTTTCTTTTTAGAAGAAAAATGAACTGATTTTACCTAGTACTGAACTGAATTGAACTACACCTACAAAGAACAATATGTTTTTAAAATAAAAACTAGAAAATAAAAACATAAATTGTACATTGTACAGTTTTCTATTATTATAAAAACATATATTGCATTATATTTACAACATACTAATCTGCTGAATTCGCTTGTGATTAAATTATTTTTATAATTCCAGTAAAATTATTTCACAAAGATATTATGAAAATTTTATTTGATACAGACATCTGTCAATTAGTAATATTTCAATGTTCTGTGTCCATTGTGCAGCTTTCAGCAGGATAGGTTGCAAGATGTTTCTTTATAATTCTTTATCTCTAAATTCATTGAATGCAAAGAAAAAAAATCTAATCGAATAGAGAATAATATATTTTTTCATATTTATAACATACAATGTCAAAAACTGAAATTTATACGCGTGTTTTCAAGAAAAACTGTTAAAATCTTCAAATCCGAGTTAACTGGTTAACCAATCATAACCAAAATCTAATCAACTCTTCATATGGACGTACGAAAAAGGAATATGAAAGAATTATAATTTTTAGAATTGTAGTATTGGAGTTATCGTTGGACAAATTTTTGTCTCACACATACAGACATCATCGTAAAATAGTAAATTCGTATCCTAGGGACTCCCAAAACGTGCTTATTCATTAAAAACTCACCATCGAATTTTTTGATCCTTACCTAAAGGAGACGGAAGGTAAAAATGTTATATTATTCATAAACAATTGAAGAAATACAAAAATGTATGTACTCTACATAACCAACATTGCCTAAACTCTACACACTTGAATAAATGTGAAATTAAAATACATCCATTTTAAGTTGGCTGCGTTCCACCATACACATTAAATAAGTAGAGTTTATAATCTAAACTCTATCATTCTATACAATCTTCAAGGTATATAGTGGAACGCAGCCATTAATTGGCTACGTTACACAATACATACTGAGTATACATGTAGAGTTTGGTCTAAACTCTATACTCTACAAAGTGTATAGTGGTACGCAGCCATTTACAAATTGGCTGCGTTCCAGTTTCGCAACCATATTAGTTTGTAGTGTTTAGGCTGTGTTCCTATTTAGTGTTAATGTAGATTAAATCGTATTTTGTCAAATTTTTGGTTTTTAAGCGCTTTAAAATGTTTTTTGCGTATTTATTTAGTGAGTAAATAATAAAGGTACCCGACTTCTTGGCCAAGTATTTAGCCAAATTCTTCGGTGACACATTTTGCCACAGACATCGCTGATTTTTGAAAAATATTAATTTACATTTTATTGTAAAATATTGTACATTGGGGTAGTTAAATACAATAATGTAAAATTTAAATAAACAATAAATACAAGTAAAATTATGGAAACTTAAAACATCCCTATACTAAATAATAATATTATTTAAATTTAAAACACTTGGCACGTTTCACAAGATTTCAAGACAGGCCCTCTCAATCAGAACCACAGACGCGTTTCGCTCTTATTGGAGCTCAGTGGGGTGTACTGATGCCTTTAGGAGGCACGTCCTATGTTTCTTCCACCTTCTATTAATATATTCATCTCTCCTCATGACATGTTCAAATCAATGTAATCGTGTCTATTATATCTAAAAACTTCTAACACTAGAGTTACTTCCCTTATTCTTTCATTCAATTACTTGCTTTTTATTGATACTTGACATCTGTCAATTTGAATTACCTGAATATATTGGCAGTTAGCATAGCTGGCTGAATTATGATATCTATATGAATTTTTTTATCTTTATTATTCTTTAACTCTATCTGTTGAATATGAAATATGAAATGCAATCAAATCGTATAGAGAATAATATATTCTTTAAGTTATAATAACATTTAACTGAGTTTTTCAAGAAAAACTGTTAAAATCTTGAAATGAGGGTACTTCCAGTTGACCAATTATAACCAAAATCCAAACATGTCTGCATATGGTTGTAAGGAAGAGGAATACGCAAGAAATGTAATTTTTGGAATTCTAGTATTGGAGATATCGTGGACGAAACCGCAGTCACATACGCACACACACACACACACACACACACACACACACACACGCACATACGAACACACACACACACATACAGACATCATCGTAAAAATAGTAAAATCGTATTGTAGGGACCTTAAAACGTACTTATTCATTGACATCTGGATATGTGATTTTTAGCATGAATCCAAGACCTCTCTTAGCGAGAGGTAAAAAACTACTTATCATCCCGCCTCGTTTTATTTCGTGGATGACTTCCTGGTGCTTGGAGAAGACTTTGGCAGAGATAAAACTAAAAATGAATCTCTTATAAATGTCTCAATGAAACAATTTTAAAACATTTGTACATTTCAATATTATTTTCGTTCTTATTAATAACAAAAACAAAACAAATTTTAATGCATTATGTCATTGTTCCAGATCCCTGAAGTTCTTGAAGAAATTCTGGATAAACTGTAGGGCGACCTGGACTATCCATTCAGGAACCGATCGATTTGGAGAAGAATTCAGCCACTCCATAACCGATTCCAAGGACGATGGAGGAGTTTACTGGAAAAATTGTCCTGGACATATCTCAAAAGACCCCATCCCCATTATGTATTATTTTAAATATAACATTATAAATCACAAATATAATGATTGGTAATCAAAACATTTATTAGATATACATTAAAAATGTTCATATTTATACTTTATATTATTTAGGTATAATTATTATACTCCATAGGTACCTGTGCATATACATATTACTAAACCGAAAAATCTGTTGTGGCTATCACAATACCTCTCGCGCCCTTTCCCTTGTGGTATATACATATAAGTATTGTATTTAACATTTCTTGTACACACAAAAAATTCTAATTACATCAAATCTTTATATTTACGTATTTTCTATAATTTTATTCATTCTATGAGCAAGTTTTCTTCGTTTCTTCTAAATGTTCCAGGTTTTTCCAATTCATTAACGGGATTGACGGTATTTCTGAAGAGTTCATGTAATTTATCTATAATTTTAAATATATAATTAATAATACAATAAGAAATATCGTTTCCAGAGAAAGTCTTCAGTACTATCTCTGAATTTTTGACACTGACATTAATGACATTTATCTGTCAATTACAGACATTTTATTTTCTCAAGTAATTACCTTGAAGATGTTTGGGCTGTGAACAGGCTGTCGGATAGAGAATTTTGTTTTTTAATTTTTGTAATAACATACATTTTCAAAAAATAATATTTGGAAGATTTTTCTTAAAATACTACTAATTTCGGTTGTCCAATTGTTATCAGAATCTATTCAACTCTTACCATTATTGTTAGATTGAGGAATCCGTAGTTACATAGGTCTTTAATCGTATAGAATTTGGGAAATCGTATCTCCAACATCCAAACACACACACACACATATAATCGTAAAAATACTATTATCGGATTCTAGACACCTTGTAACGTTGCTTATTCAATAAAATCTGAATAGCGAGAGGCAAAAAATAATTTAATAATCTTTCAAATTCAAATATCAGCTGATTTTTTTTATTTGGTAACTTCTTGAAAACTTGCACCTTATTTCACATTGTTTTATTGTTTATAAAGATGGTTAAATTTACAAATCTACATATAAATTTTGCATGTATCTCAAGGTTTTTCCAATTCATCTTCATATTGTTTTAAAGTGTTCTTTATAGTTATACTTTGTAATTTGTTTTGAATTTGAACAATTAAACGACAATGGTCCTGTAGAAATAAAAGTCCAGCTGACATTTGAAAAGTAAATTATTTATTTTTTCACTAAAGTTCATAATCAGGTCAATAACCTTTATAACATGCACACGTATAATTTGTTCAACGTTTGAATATAATATATAATATGCCAATAGGGAATATATTATTTTAAAACCGATTTTCTAAACATGAGACAATAAATCACTTATAAATCAACCCATAATTTCGCGATTTCTAAATAATAATTTGTCAGTGTATTCCCTGAATTCTCGGTATTAACAACAATATAAATACAAAATACATGAATAATAATTGTACAAAAATATGTGTAATATAAATGTATTCCATTTATTTATTATAAGTTGCGATTATTATACTCAGTGTTACAGTATTTTTCAGTGTACGTGATAAATATATATGTTACGGGGAATATGATAAATCCGGTGATTATGCATTATTATTAATCTGCAATACTTACTGTTAAAATAACACCAACATCTAACGTACAAAAAACACTCTTGTTATTGTTGTTATAATTATTCATTTTTGACCCATTATTTTCACATTATTCGAATTCCCCAACACTAATAGCCGGTGATTATGAATAATTTCCGGATTAGTCAAATTTCCCGTCTCATATTAAATATGTATCATATGAAACTTACATTTTAAAATAATGATAACGTAGACATATCAAATATTATACAACCACATATTTTCACATTCAAATGCTGCAGAAAAACCCTTAATCCTAATTTTTGGTTAAAATATAACCCTTAAACTCTAGCGAAGTAATTAGAATTATTCATACATACAATACAGAATAACTGTATTACTTTTATTTGCATTATAATAGATATTTGACAAGCAAGATTCATTTTAAATAATAAAAGAAAAATTATTTCATATGTTTATCTATTTATTGATTAATATTTGACTCATATGTCTTGCTGACGAATTAATCATGTATTAACTGCACATTATTTTCATGTTCTTTAATGAAGTTTAGAAATGTTGATATGTCTATATATTATTCATATTATTAAACATATAATAGAGAATTTGTATCGCGAAAACATAGCTAATAAAATAAAGCAATATGACAATAAATACTTGTTCTCCAATTGAAATAACTCAAATCCGTTAGTAATTAATATTTATTGATTTATAATCAATCCTGTATCATAATACTTGCTCTACTTAAACCTAACATCCTAACGATATGATAGTTTTTCTAAGACTTATAGACAAACGAGCTATTTACATTATAATATATATATAATATCCAAAATATTTCAATCTCGATAAGTCTTAGAAAAAATATCAAAATACTTACATGATGTAACCATGTGTAAAATTGTATTTCTAAGTTTTAATTCATAACGATATTGTTAATAAATGTATAAATGTATTATAGAAATGACCAATAAACTCAGAAAAATGAATACAATCTTTCAATTCAAAACACCCAATTTTTCCATACCCAAAATTAGAATTCTCAGGCAACCTACAATTCACCTAAGTACAAACTATGTAGAACTAGAGCATCAATTTACAATCAGCAGCAACTGAACGTATACAAACACCAATCTTGCAAACTAAAGATCCAAGTTCGATTCCAGCTACCTGCTAAATTCGAGCAGCGAGCAGCGGCAAGCGATCCACAGCAGCTCGATTATATAATCGTCAATATACAGCGAACGATTCACGGCAGCTCGATTACGTAATCGCCAATATACAGCCTACAAGCAAGGCTTCTGGTCGGCAAAATTCAAAAATTGTGTAAAATCGACGATTTAGAGCCGTAACGGCCGAAAAATAGCACTTTACTGCCGCTACGAGCATTTTTGAGCTCTCAGACGGATTTTCAGCCGATCCCAAGGCATATACTCGACAAAAATAAAAATTTCTGGCTCTAGCAAGAAATCTGATCAGCAGATTTTAAAATTCGTAGAATCGAAAGGCTATAGTAAGACATTCTCCCATAAAATTCAATCGTCTGGTGGTGAATTTATGAATCCTAGACGAAAAAATCAAATTTACTGGCTATAGTAAGACATCTGATCGGCAAAATTTAAAATTCGTAGAATCTCCCACAAAATTCAATCGCCTGGTGGTGGATTCATGAATCCTAGCCTTCCCACCACAGATTTCAGCCTTATATACATCTGTTTGATGAATTTACAGCCATTCAGCGTGAGAGATGGTATTGAATCGGACACTCTGCTTCGTGAAATTACGTAATCGAGCTATATACACACTTTTACTGGATTTCTAGCTAGCTGGCCGCCAGAATCCGTACGGCTAGACCGTAGGCTAGGTACGGGCTGGTGGCTGCTGGTCGCTAGCTAGGATGGGGTGAATATGCTCGGCTGGTTGCTGGGTGCAGGTAGCTAGTAGGCGGGAATCGAATCTGGATCTTTGGATTGCAAGATCATGTAGCTCGTCGTTCTGGTTTCAGATTGACGGGCCACGGAATCATTGCTAGCAAGCGGGATATGAACCTAGATCTTTGGAATGCGATTTTTGATCGGTGTATTGGAATGAAATAGTTTGTTATTTATAACAAGGATTTATTTATCAAATGTGTTACATAATAATGATATTACAATACATTATACATGAAATACATTATTTTAACAATGAATAAATAATTTTTGATCTGTATTTGTGATACATTTCAAGACGTTTCCAGTTTCACAAATACAAAGACAATAAATGTGCTCTAAAAACATCAAATTTGACTTTGAAAATGTAGCTATACAGAATTACCTATACTAATATATTATGAGCATATTAATGAAGGATAATAGTTTTTTAATAAGGAGATAAAATCCATTTTTTAATAGGAATAAATTTATTTATTTCTAAGTGTAAATCTATAAAGACAAATGTAACGTGTATCATATGTTTGATGTGTGTATGTGTATATAATATATTTTCTACAATATAAATACGAATATAAACACATATATGCCTTTTTTACGTTTTAAGGTCCCTAAATTCGATTATAACATTTTTACGATGATGTTTGTGTTTATTTGCGTGTGAGTGTGCGTGTGTGAGTGTGTTAGGATGTTGTGGCAGTTTTTTTTTGCGTCATGGGAGACAACGACCAGGTCTATTTACAACTCAAAAGGGCTAATATAATGGCTATTACATAAAAGATAAAACATCAAGCAAATAAACATGAATTATCTAACAATATGTTGATTTCAGAATTCAAGAGGCTGGACGTATAGGTGCGTCGTTAGTACTGCCGAACAAAAGATGTCCACAATGCTGCCGACGCACCATAGGCGTTAAAAAAAATACTGAAAAATAAGAGTAAAAACTTCTACATACACACAATATTAACAAATTGAGAAAAAATAAACTAGAATTGCACCAAAACTCATTACCGCGTTACGGCTGCGACGCGTGCATTTATACGCAGCGAACGTGTTAAGCAAAGTGTCGTGAAAATTTAATTTGAAGGTTGAAAACCTCTGGTTTATACAGGCTGTTAAAAAAAGGGTAAAAAAAATTAAAGACATATAGTACTGACTAAAATAAGTAAAAAAAGTTTAATCAATATAGGTCCGATCTTCAATAGTTTCAGAGAAATAAGCCTATTGCTTTTTAAAAATCAAATAATTGTGTTATGGCCAGTTGCACAACATATAGTTAATGGCTTAACTACTGCGGTTAACAGAAAAAATGCGTATCGAAATTTTGACAGTAATATTTAGCAACTCATTTGACATTTCGTTTCGATGCGATATTGTCAATTTGACCAACGGTTAACAATTTAACTATAAGCTGTGCAACTGGCCATTAATTGTAGCGACTTTGGCCAATTTTTAAATATCTTCGTAACTATAAGCAACTGAGAAAAATGTTTCAAATAAAATTTTATTGTTTTTACCTCCCCTTGGTAAGGCCGGTATAGTGACTGTGCTAAAAATCGCATATCGAGATTTTGGGACATGAGCACGTTTTAAGGTCCCTAGAATCAGATTTTAACATTTTTATGATGTCTGTGGGTGTGCATATGTGTGTATGTATGTATGTTTGGATCTCTGGGCGCTCTAACTTGAATACTATCATCATTAGATATTGATGTAACTCGGATAAATGTTAACTGTACACGCAGTTTCAAAAATATGAATCGTTGAAATAATTTCAAGAATGCTTGGATTTAGGTATAGTTTTGTTCACGAAAGATGACAATTCAAGGTCATTTTCAAACCATCTAGTATAATATTACTTGCAAATAACTTCACTACATTCCATACACATAGGCGTGCACCAGGTATAATATTTGTGGATACATTTTAATCATTCAAAATCCTGTTGAAAATATTCGTGTTCATTATGCACAAATTGAATAGCTTGCCTTCGTAAAGTTTTTCCTTTCTCTCCCATGATTATGTTCAATAAAATCGCGGAACAAAATTAGAAACTTATTCGTTGATTTTAGTTAAACGTCAAATCGTGCGTTAAATTCAAAAAACAAACTCCGTCACTGGATTTGCTTTAACGTAGAGGGCAGGTCAATAGATAATTGCATACCAGCAACTCATCGACATACGTTCCTATTACTTTTAGTGTGTTAGAGAGCAATATGAATATGGAACGTATATGTGTCATATAGCATAAATCACGTAAACATACGTCAAATAATCTATCTCTTTCTAATACATAATGTTGCTATACTATCGCTATATAAAATATTGTTTATTCTTTCTTCGAACAAATGGCCTTGAATTGCCATCTTTCGTGAACCAAACTTAGTTGTTTCTTTTCATGTATTATGCAGACTATATGTATGTTATATGAATTTGAAATATTGTAATGAAATGTGTATTCAGACATATATGTGTTGTATATTGTACGATTTTATTATGCCTTATTCTTATGTGTATATGATGTACCTATTATTTGTGTGTTTGTATATATACCTCATTTTTCTTTTTATCTTCAGACTAGTTTATTTTTCATGTTATATTTATATATTAAATATATAGGAGATGAAGTTTTATTTATATATTTACAAAGATTTTACATATAAGATCTTGAGGGCCACAAATACATATATAATAGGGGGCATTTTAGTGGTTAGCCAGGGCGCATTTTCTTTTCGGCAGCATTCCCATCTGCAACTTTCTCGAATCCTTCTGCGCCCCTCGAAGTCCATAGCTCATCCGTCTGGTCTTTGGTACGGCGTTCTGTAAAAATAAAAATACGCTCGAATTAGGAACTTTCAATTACCGGTCATAAAAATATTTTTTCATAATACCATACCGTTAGTGTGATTTAACAGAACTAAACACGTAAATGAAAAGAGATCTATAACGGATGCCGGCCGTTATTATAACAGCCGCCGGCCGTTAAGGTTTATAACAGGCGTGATAAAGCATTTCTAAAAAAAATCACAGTATTATGAAGAACTTTATGGTATTATGTAAAATTTTGAACGCCACACGGCCGATATGCAAATAACGGACTCGGCTGATTAATAATAACTATAATATAAAATCAAAATTTATTTTAATATATCAGATACCTACACCAGAAATAGTCTAGGGAAATAATGGGCTAGGTATGAAGCGTCATAATGTTTATACATCGCCCTGTTCATTTCTTGTTTGTTCAGTTCAAATTGTTTAAAAAATACTGACAATACCTCGACCTACTCCAATTAAATAAATAATTTTCACGTACATTTTTTGTATTCCGGAGTGTACTTTTTAAATTGTAAGCTCGCCAAATTGATCTGCGTTAACTTCATGGTCAAGATTTGAACGTTAGAAAACTGAACGAAACAAGAAATGAACGGGGCGATGTATGAACATTAGGACGATGTATGTGTTCCCAAATAATGACAGATGCTGAGTAATGAATATATCAATATAAAAGTAAATTTAAAAAACTTACTATGAATTAATATCCCAAATCTTTAAAAGTCGACAAGTCCTCTCCAAGCACCAGAAAGTCGTTCTCGAAGCCATCCTACATGAGGGCACCACACACACATCTGTTCACTAGCACTGCAACAATAAAAATGAAATCATGTAATAGTAGGGCATTAAATAATCATACAAAAACAATTAACAGACAAAAATCAAAATGAATAATGTTATAATTAATGTCTATGTATTACATAACGTGTTGTACCGACTCAAGAATGGAAATACTAAAGTTTTGTTAAGTTTAGTAACCTGTAAAATCCAATTTTTTTTTAAATTAATTTTCATTTCCACAATTTTTGCGACATCTATAAATATTCTCAAGAACTATTATTGTATATCTACCATGTCTACAGAATAAAACATTTTTCTTTCCAATTTGTTTGTTGGAGTGTACAAAAATTCGGAAGCGCGCGAATTAAGGTATTTGAAAAGGGCATGAAAAGAATGATTTGGTGCGCGAACTTCATGGTCAAAATTTGAAAATGTACTTGATATACTTTGGTTCACGAAAGATAGCTATTCATGGTCACTTTTTCGAAGAAAGAATACACAGCACTTTATACAGTAGTAGCTTAGCAATATTTCATGTTAGAAAGAGAAAGATTATTTGACGTATGTCTATATAGTTTATGTTGTGTGACAGATATACGTAAATGGTGACATTACTTTCCAACACATTATAAATAATAATGACGTATGTCGTATAATTACAGATATCTAATTATGTACGGCACTGCCCTCTGTCCTAATATTTACCCAGTGACGTTGACATTTAAATCAAATTATTATTCCAATGTTTTTGTCAAATGTTATGCTTTTATTTTTATTATTTAAAAAGAAACATAATTTTCAAATAAATTACACTTATTTTTTTTAGTTAAAATGTATCCATAAATATTTCATGTTGCACGTCTATGTATACGAAATGCAGTGAAGTTATCTGCTAGTAATATACCATACGGTTAATAAATGACCTTGAATTGTCATCTTTCGTGAACCACACTATAGTTCCTGGTACATTTTATATCTTTATGTTTGTATCTTTATGGAGTTTTTTGCGTCAACCAAGTTGGCAACACTGATTAGCCGCATAACAGAAACAGCAACCATACTAATTTTAATATCTCAGCGAAAATTTCAAGTATAAAATTCATCATTTATATCCGATTATAATATGAATTTGTAATATTCGTTTCAAACATTATTTGTAGTATTCATTACTCGGCATAAATAATACACGTTATTGTTCGTACTTTGCTCTGTTGGTAGTAACGTGCTTATTTTGACTGACAAAACGAATATAATGACATTGACGATTACTTTTTACTTGTGCTAATTTTCACATATTATGAATACATTAATTTTATTTCATTGAATTCAATAACTGAATAATAATACCGCGGGTGAAATAAATATATACATACATAATTCGTAAGAATAAGAATACCTGTACCTAACATATTTTTTTCTTTTGCTTCTAAAAGTACAAAATAAAATAAATAGTCCGAGTGCTTATATAGTCATTATATTTAAAGGTTTAAATATAAATATTTTTATTCAAACAAGATAAGTGGGCGATCTTATCTAAAAGATAAACTGTGTATCAAATTTTTGTAAAGAATTTTGTTCAATTGTGCAAAATTAAACGGGGTTTAAAAATGTGCGATGCAAAAAGACATTATGAATGTGATTACGTTGCTCCCGGATTGTCAGCTCTTCCAGATCCCGGAGATAATTCTCATGGGAAGAAGTGGTACCGAAAAGCGTCTCATAGGTTTGTGTCCTTGTAACTGTTGTTGTTTTCATAAATTTATCAATAGAAAACGTTGTCATTTGCTTTATAAATAACTATTTTCTTTAGAGAAGCTATAAAATTTTTCCATTACGCGCTTGTATGTATAAATTATTTGTATTGTATATCACAATATTGAAAATGTTAGTGAACTCTTTGTGAAATAATATTAGTACGACTGCACATTATCTGAAGCATTAAGCAATATTAGCCATAGGTTATCACATATTTCTATAAGCGAGGCAAATATTATGTGCGATTGACGCAGTATTTACGGATTTTACGGCAGTAAGTAGTGAGATGCCAGAAGTATCGCAAGACAAATTCGAGAGCCGCCATCCCGACAAAAAAGGGGCCTTGACTGGGGTGTTACGTGCGCGTGCCTACTCTGCAAATTCAAAGAATGTTACGTTTTGCGACATCACCTTGCCAGAACTGCGGAAGTCCTTCACATCCGAGAATGATTTGGAGTGTTTTTCCGGCGGAATGCCTTCCGTTCAAAACAGCTGGATCGACGCGAGAGATTTATCACACAGGTAGAAACTACGTTTAACATTTAAACTAGGTCAAATTGTTCTTGACATTGATGCATACTTCCTGCTCTAATTGTTGCTTAATAAAGCGCGATAATATGCGTGAGATTTCTCCTCGCCTACGTTATACGTCTAGTAGGTTTATGATGGAATTTCGGGCAATTAGTAACCGGCCCACACATTCAGTGTAAGTTGTCGTGCACCTGTTAGTTAAACTTTAGCATCTGATAGCGTTCATTGATTACAACAATGTGTGGTGCATTGTAAGTAATCTGAGTCACTCTCATCATACAATCAGTTGCGCGACGCACTCTAACAATGAACGGATGTGATGTGCGCCTATCTGGGAGTAACAAAAATATTAGTTCTAATGGATATCATGAGGCTGATTCTTGGATTCCGCACAATTCGAGGTATTTCTCAAATCTTTTTATCATATATAAAAGTGAAAACTTGACCGCTATACAAATCTACACCGTTTTGTATTGCAACACCAAATTTTGTAGAGATGTTCTTTCAGCTTCAGGATGTGTTATAAAAGTTGTAAGAGTTCAAAATTTTACATTGATTTTGAGAGTCAAAAGTTTCAAAACATAGTTCAAGCAGCCGAATGTTTTTGAAACGAACCTACATTACATTTAACCACACTTTTCTGCTATCAATCAAATATTTTCATTTAAAATCAACATTTTCGACAAATTTATGTATAAATAAATGATTTTCAGTTAATTTTATACATTTCCTGTAAATTTTAGTCGAATTCATAACCAAATAAAAGTTTTGATGATGTGAAAAATTCTCAATGGGCGTCACCTTAGAAATATTTAAATAATTCTTTGTCCAGACAGTTTTAAAATTTAGAATCGAGTTAATTAATATTTTAAACCGCATAGAATACGAAATTCATATTAATTTAAAGATAATTTAATTCGTTGAGTAGTTGTGAGCAAAATAAAATTCAGGTTTTTTTGGACAATTTTTTCCCAACTTTCCGGAATCTCTTAAGGCCTTTTAATAAACTAATATATCAATTCGACCTTCCAGAGTTCGTTTTTGCAAGAATTAACAATATATCTTTAACCGAAATCGAGATATTGACCGATCTTTAACCTCACATTTATAGCCAAAAATGTACAATTTTTGATCCTGGGTTTGAGCAGATTTTAACCGGAAATTTAACCGCTATTATACTGAAAATATACGAATCAACCCTCTAAAGTTCATTTTTCAAAGAATAAACACTGTATCTTTAACCGAAATCGAGATATTGACCGATTTTTAACCTCACATTTTTGGCCAAAAATGTACAATTTTTGATCCCGGGTTTGAGGAGTTTTTAACCAGAAATTTAACCATTTTTAAGCCAAAAATATACGATTCAACCCTCCAAAGTTTATTTTTGCAAGAACAAACACTATCTTTAACCGAAATCGAGATATTGACTGATTTTTAACCTCACATTTTTAGCCTAAAATACAATTTTTGAACCCGGGTTTGAGGAGTTTTTAACTGGAAATTTAACCTCTTTTAAGCCTGAAATATACAAATCAACCCTCTGAAGTTAATTTTTCAAAGAATAAACATTGTATGTTTAACCGAAATCGAGACATTGATTGGTTTTTAAGCTCACATTTTTAGCCAAAAATATACAATTTTTGATCCCGGGTTTGAGGAGTTTTTAACCGGAAATTTAACCGCTTTTAAACCAAAAATATACAAATGAACTCTCTAAAATTCATTTTTTAAAGAATAAACATTGTATCTTTAACCCAAATTGAGATATTGAACCATTTTTAACCTCCATTTTTTGGTCGAAACTAAACATGAAAACATGCATTTTTGGGGGCTCATAACTCCGAAACTGTTTGAAATATCTTCAAATTAACACTTAAATCGTGTTGTACAGGGTTAAAATATAAATGAATTCGCGGCTTTATATAAAATATGTGCGTCGTACTTGAGATGAAATGATTTTTTCGAACGCCGGATATTATAAAATTTCCTGTTTAATTGGTAAGGTCACGCATCTATTAAGGTTCACTAAACATTTTCGAACATTTCATATTGTCATATCAACTTTTATCCAAAGATAATATTATTCTCAGAATATTTTTATCAGAATGACAATGTTTCACAATATCACAATGCAGTATTAATATTCATCGTCATAATTACCTGATTGATGAATATTTTAATGAATCTATTTGTTTCAGAATTTTTGTAAATAGAAGTTTACACTTGGAAAATATCAAATTCTATGGATTTGATATGGACTATACTTTGGCGGGTATGTTATAAAAACATACATATTGTTGTCTGTATTTAAATAATTATTTTATTTAGAGTACAAGTCTCCTCAGTATGAAAGACTTGGCTTTGATCTTGTCAAAGACCGACTGGTGTCTTTGGGCTACCCGCAAGAAATATTAGAATTTGAATATGATCCTTCTTTTCCTGTAAGAGGTCTGTGGTTTGATTCTCATTATGGAAATTTGCTCAAAGTAGATGCCTATGGAAATATTTTAGTTTGTGTGCACGGATTTGAATTTTTAAAACAGTAAGTTCATGGGTCACGGACTCACACGTGACCCTTGTAGCCAATCCATGTTTGGGGGGAGACTGTCATTTTACGTTGGCGGCAATTTGAATGTAGTGTTTTGTGGGTGTAACTATCAAACTGACGTTTAAAACGTTAGTATTCGTTTGAAGTTTTGTTGTGTTTTTGTTTTGCTGCATTTGTTGACTCATATGTGTTTTGTTTATACTCTAACCAAGCAGCTGTTCTGTGTAGGGTACCTATATACTCACTATATACTCATTTGCGGGCCACTGTCAAATTCGATGTTTTTGCGCAATTTATTATATATTTCCGTGGATATTTATTTTATTTTAAGTCGAAGCCATTATTTGTTTTTAACTAAAATTCAAATTACAAAAACGGTAAACTATAAAAACAACGAAAAAAATAAAAGAATTAAATAGTTTCTGCAATACGTATCAGTCGCAAACCAGAACCTATTATAATAAAAATGCTAGACAAGACAGGTTGTGTTATGTTTGTTTATTGCCGAATGCAATTTGGAACTATTTAATCTTGCTTGCAAAAATATGCAGTAATATCGTACCTACTTACAAAATTTATCAGTTGTATCCATGTATGGTAACGGCCTCTATAGGGCCGCGTGGAAGGTAAAGCGACTATCTTTTATCCTTTACGCACTCATTGCATTTAGCATTTGAAGAAGTGCCTTAAATAGCTCTTTGTCTAGCGCATGTATTTCTTACCGGAATGAATGCTTTATCAAAAACATTAGGCAGTTATACTATTCATTTCGAGAAGCACTGCATTACATATTAGTTATGGTGGTGGCTTAAATTATTCTTTTGATATTTATAAAGACAAGCATTAACGGAATAAGTTAAAATTTAATTTACATACTACTTTATTTCTTTTCTGGTGAGGCACTGCCTCACCTGACAAGCTACCACTGGAATTCACCATTAATTTGTTGATTATTAATAATCAGCTAATTAAGGAATCAACGTATGTTACACCCACAGAATACAAAACATGGACAGACTAAGGGGTCACGTCATTGCTTTTTTATGCTGGTATAAAATAATTGTTGTTACAGTTCACAGGTATACGAACTCTACCCGAACAAATTTTTGCAGCTGGACGAAAGCAGAGTATACGTTTTAAACACTTTATTCAATCTCCCTGAGACTTACCTGTTGGCATGTTTGGTAGACTTTTTCACCAATGCGCCGCAGTACACTCGCGAACGCGCCGGAATAAAATGCGGCGAACTTTTCATGTCATTTAAATCAATTTTTCAAGATGTCCGCGGGGCTGTGGATTGGGTGCACAGCCAAGGCGACCTAAAGGAGCGTACCATTACAGATTTAAACCAATATGTGAAAAAAGATGAGCGTTTACCAATGTTTCTCACTCATATCCGCGAGTCTGGCGCGAAAGTTTTTCTTCTCACAAATTCTGATTATAATTTTACGGATAAAATAATGACGCATTTGTTTGATTTTGCGCATGGGGCGCGGCCGGATGAGCCCCACAGAAATTGGAAGACGTATTTTGATACAATAGTTGTTGATGCGCGTAAGCCGCTTTTTTTCGGGGAGGGGACTATTTTGAGGCAAGTTGATACTCGAACTGGGGCCCTGAAGGTTGGTATGTACATGGGGACTTTACAACAAGAGCAGGTGTATTCTGGAGGGTCTTGTGATGTCTTTACGGAATTGATTGGTGCTAAAGGAAAAGATGTTTTGTATATTGGTGATCATATTTTCGGCGATATTTTAAAAAGTAAAAAAATTAGGGGGTGGCGTACTTTTTTAATTGTTCCGGAATTGGTCCGCGAATTGCATGTTTGGACTGACAAATGTCAATTATTTGCTGAATTACAATCCCTAGATGTGATGTTAGGCGATATGTATAAAAATTTAGACAGCAGCACCCGGGAAAAACCAGACATTTCCAAAATTCGTTCCGCGATCCGAGATGTGACGCACAAAATGGATCTAGCGTACGGAATGATGGGCAGTCTATTCCGTTCTGGGTCCCGCCAGACATTTTTCTCTTCTCAAGTCGTGCGTTATGCAGATTTATACGCGTCTTCGTATATAAATCTTATATATTATCCGTTTTCGTATATGTTTCGCGCGCCTGCTATGTTGATGCCGCATGAGTCGACAGTGGCGCATGAACAAAGTTTTATTTCTGATGGAGGTTCTGATAGTGTCCTGGGGGTGGAGAATCCGTTAAGGCCGGGGCAAAGGATGTTGGAACGCACGCATTCTTTAATTCCGCATGCGAGACCAGAGACGCCTCAGTCGGTAACGCATAATCACGATGAAGATTATTCGGATGAAGATAGCGATGATAAACTCCCGTCTAATACTAATTCTTCTGATATTTAATGAATTTTAACTATTTTTCATGTTTAGATTAGATTTTTTTTTACTTTGTAATCTATTCATGTTATTTTTAAATTTTTATTAGTTTATGTAAAAAGATGTAACTATATAGAGAAAGCAATAATATACACTTGTTTTTATTACAATTATTTTAATTTTACTTTAGTTTTCGATCAATTTTTGTTGACTTGACGACCGAATAACAAGTATTGAAACAACTAGAGAACTGTCACTGTCTCCCCTTTGACATTATTATTATTTTATTTATTTATGGCTGAACGAATTATACCAGTGAGCAATACACTCGTTAAATATAATAATCCAGTGTTAGTGGTTCTACACGATGACAAGAAAGTTCCAGTCGAGGTAAGTATCAATATATTATACATAAACGTAATCTAAATATCAAATAGACAGAATTTAAATGTATAGATTGATATTCTGACCGACGAATATAGCTAATCTTTTGATTATCGTAATGGTGAATTATTTAAATCACCTACATAGTTCAGAATATTAATTACTTAAAATGTATTTTTTTTTTATACAAGTTATTTTAAAGCCAAATGCTGGATTTATAACCGAAATCGATATTTTTATTTACTAAATAACTGATAATTATTATCCAAAACAAATTAAAACAGCTTTTAAAATGGAAAAAAATATATTTTTTCATTTTCTATTAACTTTTTAATAAAAATGAATTTTTAGTGGACGTAAAAATACAGTTTAAGACAGGGTGTTTCTATACTTATGGATCAAACTTTATGGGGGGATGTTATAAGTTTAGTTCACGAAAGATGACTATTCAAGGTCATTTATTGACCGTACTACTTGCAGACAACCACTGCATTTTGTATACATAGACATCCAACATGAAATATTTATGGATACATTTTAACTGAAAAAATCAGTGTAATTTATTTGAAAATTATGTTATTTTTTAAATAATGCATTTCTCAGATTTATGCTCTTCGCCTATGTTTTAAATATCAACGTCACTGGGTAAATATTAGCACAGAGGGCAGTGTTAATTAGATATCTGTAACTCTACGACATACGTCATTATTTGTAATGTGTTAGAAAGTAATGTCACCATTTATGTGTATCTATCACACAATACAAACTGTATAGACATACGTCAAATAATATTTCCCTTTTTAACAAGAAATGTTGCTAAGTTATTACTGTTAAAGTGCTGTGTATTCTTTCTTCGAACAAGTGACCTTGAATAGTCATCTTTCGTGAACCAAAGTAGTCAGTATTTAAAAAAAAATTGTACTGCGGAGTGTACTTTTTAAATTGTGAGCGCGTCAAATTCATCTGCGCCAACTTCATGGTCAAGATTTGAACGTTAAGAAACTGAACCAAACAAGAAATGAACAGGGCGATGACGCTTCATACTTAGCCATTCATTCTTCCAATATATTCTTCATCTGTTCAAACCAATGTAATCGTCTGACTTGTATCTATTTAGAAACTATCACTCGAGCCATTTCTATTATTCTTTCATTCCTTATCCTATCTTTCCATGTCTTCTCCAATATCTATCTCAACATCCTCATTTCTGCCACATTCATTTTATTTTCATTGACACTGACATCTGTTAATTACAATTTTTTTAATATAGTAGCTGTTTTCATAGTTATAGCATAGCTGGCTGATTTATAAGATTTAATTTCTTTATAATTCTTTAATTCTATATCTATTGAATATGAAATATAAAATTCATATAGAATATTGTTAAAATCTTCAAATGAGGGTACTTTCGGTTGACAAATTATAACCAAAATTTAATCAAGTCTGCATATGGATGTGAGGAAGAGACATACGGTAAAATTGTAATTTTTGGAATTCTAGTATTGGAGATATCACGGCCGAAATTATAATCACACACACAGACATCATCGTAAAAATAGTAAAATCGTCCCACTACCGATTTTTTTGACTAAAGACAATACCTTCCTTACCTTAGCAGACGGCAACCTTATCAGAAATCATCTTTTTTGATTGCCTATATATCTTTAATTTTAGGACGGCCCTTTTATTTATATATAAATAATTATTTGCAATACAATATTTTAAGAAGGTTTATTAAACCGGTTAACCATAATTTTATATTAGCAAAAATATACTTACATTTCCTTTTAGCAAGAGCGGGACGAATGCGGCAACGTCATCAAACGTCCCCCGGCCGATTCGAAGCGCGAAACTGAAGAAATCCTAAACAACATCCTCCCTCCGCGTGAATGGGAAGAAGACGGCTCACTATGGCGCCAGCAAGTCAGCACAACTCCAGCCACCCGACTGGACGTCATGAACCTTCAGGAGCAATTGGACATGCGGCTACAACAGCGGCAAGCCCGCGAGACGGGCATCTGCCCCGTCCGAAGGGAATTGTACACGCAATGCTTCGATGAACTTATCAGGCATGTTACGATTAATTGCGCAGAAAGAGGGCTTCTGTTGCTTAGAGTTAGAGATGAAATTAGGATGACTCTTGAGGCGTATCAAGCGCTGTATTGTAGCAGTGTGGCGTTTGGAATGCGCAAGGCGTTATTGGCTGAACAAGGCAAGGATCAAAATATATTGTAATAATTAAAAATTTTAGTTTAAGGTATTCACAATCACTATATTTGCACCTAAAGTTGAATTTGTGCCGCTTATAAATTTATATTACGAGGACAAGGTGAAAAGTTCTTGGCCTGACAATGAAAGACTGCAATTTTCAGTTAAAAAATGATTTTATTCTTCTATATAATCTCCCTTGACTTCAACACACTTGGTCCAGCGTTTTTCCATCAGTATTCCTTCTCGGAAGTGAGAGTCTGGAAGGCTGTGAAAATATTCATTTCTTTAAGTTTGGGAATGGATAGAAGTCTGAGGGTGCCAAATCAGGAGAATAGGGGGGATGGCGGAGCAAATTGTATCCCAAATCCCGCAGTTTTCCCATCGCCAACGCACCCTTGTGTGCAGGTGCGTTGTCCTGGTGAAAGATGATTTTTTCTTTTTCAAGCCAGGCCTCTTCTCGCGAATTTTGGCATCCATCTGGTCAAGAAGGTTGGAGTAATATTCGCCTGTAATTGTTCTGCCTTTTTTAAGGTAAACAATTAACAGGATCCCTTTCGCATCCCAAAACACGCTGGCCATGACCTTTCCGGCAGATGCGATCGACTTCGCTTTCTTTGGCGCTGAACCACTGGCTTCCACCCACTGTTTGGACTGTTTCGTTTCTGGCGTATAGTGGTGGACCCATGTCTCATCCATGGTGACAACTCGCCGCACAAAATTGGTCGGATCCTTATAGAATCGGTTCAAACATTACTGCGAATGTCGTTTGTGCATTTGCTTTTGATCGGCATTCAGCAAATGCGGCACGCATCTTGCGCAGAGCTTTCGCATCCCTAATTCTTTGTGCAAGATGTTTCGTACCCTTTCTTCCGATATCCCCAACGCCTCAGCTATCTCACTCGCCTATCGTCCAACACAATATCTCATGCACCTTTTTCATGGTTTCCGGTGTAGTGGCGGATTTTGGCCGTCCTTCACGTGGGTCATCTTCGAGGAACGTGTGACCGCTTTTAAATTCACCTGCCCACTTTTTAACGGTTGACATGGAAGAAGCAGAGTCCCCGTAAACTTTTGTCAACTTAGGATGAATTTCCTTAGGGGTTAATCCATCCAAAACGAAGAATTTTATGACGGCACGATATTCAAGTTTATCCATTTTAACGAAAAACACGCAAGACGTCCACTGCAAAAATTCGTGTAAACAAACTACTTGAGAGAATAACAACTTGTCATACGAACTAATGACACGTGCAACCAGGCAGGAAACATAATTTTTTGCTGATTGGAACGCTATTTCTGGATCAGGCCGAGAACTTTTCACCTTACCCTCGTATATAGGATTTAAATTTTAAGCCAGTTTAAATTCGATTGTGAATGTACCTTAGTGTAATTTTACTGATTGTATAAAGGTAAGGCGGACCTGTTGGGGGAAGTTGAGCGCTTGAAGGACGTAAAGCACGAGCTTGAAAAGCACGTGATGGAGCTCCGCATGAAGGCGGAGCAAGTAGAGCGGCGGGCCAACGAAGTCCGCGACGCTGAGGACAAGAAACACACCGAAGAAATCACATTCCTCAAGAAGACGAATCAACAGCTGAAGGCTCAACTCGAGGGGATCATCGCGCCCAAGAAAACATAACCCCATGGATACATATCTCATCTTTGTTTTTATTTTATATACACATTGTCGCTTCAATCAATTCATTCATCATTTCTTATTTTATAATATAAATTTGATAAAAATTTTATAAATATTTTGTTATAGTTACTTTGAAAATTGTCTTAGAAGTTACACAACATGATTATCATATCCCGTAATTGCACCTATTCAACATAATACAATTACTTATTTATATTAAAATAATTAAACAAGTTGAAGAATGTTTTTAAACATATTAAATACTTTGTACAACAGTCAACACATTAAAATAGAGAATAATTTATCTATAATATAATAATTGCATGTAACATGATTAGTAATAAAACCCATACACCGAGTCAATGTCTTAAGATGTGTCCAACTATCACAAAACGATTTTTATTCAGACAAATAACCCCAATTTCCCGTCAAAAGTCCTAAACATTTTGACACAAATTTCAACATTTTTTTTAGAATATAAAATGCATTTACTTAAAGTTACAATGGGGTAGTTACCATATGTTAAAATTTCATGAAATTTTTATTTGTTTACAATATATGACTCATAATAATATATACTGCAATAAAATTCGCCATTTATAATGTAAATATTTCAAAAAAGTTATTTAAAATATTAATAATTCAAATCGACCTCTTCTCTGTGACGTCACGCTTACATACTTAAAGCCGCAAATGTCGCTAGTGTCGTTGTTTTACCGCGATGGGATGTGACATGTCAAAGTGACAGTTGCTCAAACAAAAATAAATAAGTAAAAATACGTGCTAACTTGACAACAATCTAACCTAACAAACAAGTTCCTCTTACCCCGCAAGACATACGTCGCAAAATATCTTTGTCATACTTCGAGCAGTACGTCGGACCTAAGTTGCAACGGAAACAGTAAGGGTAACGTCACAATGGCGGGAATAGATTTTCATTTCATTTTCGCATTTAAAAACAAAAAATGTGCAATATAAAAAAAAATATGGAAAATTTAAATTTAACAATACTTGCGTCTAATAAAAAATCAAAATAGGCGAAACTACCCCATTCAATGAAAGTATAAATTTATTACTATTTATTAATTGAAAATATTAGTTAATTTTTACAAAACGACCCGGCGCGATACCATATTTCGTTTTTATTGCTTTTCGTTCTATCGCTTCGTTTCTATAGCTCTAAACGGCACAATCCCACTGCTGAGGGAAGTTATGGAATTGTCGTTTCGCGGATCTAATCAGCCAATTTTGTGCTGCAAAGTCTAACCAGAAAATAAAATCATCCCCAGCGTGTTCTTCAATAAAATTGACCATTTTTTTAGATGTACCTTTGACTATCCAGGGTTTTAACTCATTCGGCCAACATGGGGCCTGGATACACCCCTTATAGAAATAACATACCATCACATCTGCGAAGTATCATTATCAGGGATTGATTGGGAAAACCAAATCCATTTTCAAAACTGTTTATCTCCGTTTCTCCCAACCATTTACATATCCAGTCAAAAAATTATCAAATCAAATAATTATTAAGGGCCTATGTAATAATGTCAGTTTAAAAACCATCATTTCCCTTAATATCGGAATGCTAGATGTCCGTAAAAGATGCGCCTTATAGAAGAACACGCCCATCTTTAATTTAAGTTCATAATTTTAAATTTTAAAAAAGAAGTTGAAATCTGTGCCAAAACTTTTAGGACATATGTTATTAATTGTTTGTAGATTTAAATTGCTCTTAAACCTATATATTTAAAAATAACTTTTAATTTGCGTCACCGTTCTGAATAAAAACCGCTTTCATATCCGCGTGTGTGATGTGTATGTGTGTGAAATGGAATAAAACTTAATTTAAGTAAGTAAGGGATACTTATGATGGAAGAGCTGTCTCGTTCAATGTTTGGCCTTTTTGGACCGTTTGCGCTTTTTCTTTTTCCCGCTGTTGGTGTTGTTTGAAGGCAGAGGAGACGTCGGAGTGACCGGTTCGTCGTCTTCTTCTTCCTCCAAATCGGCGTTCGTGTTTCCGTCGGGGGTTGTTGGCGTTGTAGGAGTTGTTCCATTGCCGTTTACAGGTACGGGAGGAACTTCGGATGACAACTCCAAAGAGATTATTTTTTCTTGGAGTGTTTCCACCTTTAAAATAAATTACTCGGTATATTTTACAACTATTATAAATTGGAATTAATTGGTACTGGTAGCTAAAGAACCCAAATCAAAGCTGCAAACAATATAACTAAAATATTTTCCAAATGTATTTCAAAAAGTGACTTATGTTTTGGAAAAACATAAGTGAAGAGCATAAATCTTTGATTGAAAAAGAAACATAATTTTGTAATAAATTACACTTATTTTTTTCAGTTAAAATGTATCCATAAATATTTCATGTTGTACGTCTATGTATACGAAATGGAATGAAGTTATCTATAAGTAATATTACACCATATGGTTAATAAATGACTTTGAATTGTCATCTTTCGTGAACCAGACTATAATAGGTTTGTTCCTACAGCAGTACAAAACTGTCCGTGACAGTCCGGAGTCTGCGCAGTTTGATTTTAAGTGTTCCAGCAGCGGTTGTCAAAAATCCCTGACTAAAAAGTTTTCTGTTCCAACAGTCCACAAACCAGTTTGCTGACAGTCAGAAAAGTTTGCTGACTATCCACAAATTCTAAATCTCCGCATGCGCATTGTGTTAAGAATAGGTTGTTGACAGTTATCAAAAAGTTTGCAATAGTAAAGTTTGATTTTTTCATAAGTAATTATAATTTACAATTAAAAAAATTGTACCTACCTTCCATATTATTTTACAATTATGTTGACAAAAAATAATTATAGGTTAAATCTGAATTTTATACAAACGCCGAAAACCACGTTATTCTTCTGACTGTTGATCATGTGTTCCAGTAAATAATCACTGACTAGTTTCAAACCAGTCATTGCTCGTGCATGCGTACAACAAATTAGTACGAAACTGTCAGCAACAAGTCAGGGATTTTCTGTAGGAACAAACCTATTACTGTATTAAATGTTGTGTATTCTTTCTTCGAACAAGTGACCTTGAATTGTCATCTTTCCAACCATCACCAAAGTATATTATTCATATTTTAACAAAAAAAATAACAAATAAACCCATATTTCGTTTGTTTCAAGTCGATAAAAACTTTTTTTTTTTAACTTTTATCACCTTCTGTATAAGTTGTATAGTATTTTTTTCTTTACGAATAAGAGCATTTTATATAAATTTTGTCTTGAAATGACACTTTTGTGCGGGGTACGAGCGGCCCTCCCGGCCGAACTATTGTGACGCTACCTAAAATAAAACTGACTATTTGAATTAATTATTAATTGTCATTCGGATTTATATGCGACATTAAACACAACCATTTTTGTGTAACAATTTCTGAAATGCATTTGCAAAATGTATGTTAATAAAATGATAAAACATTAGTGACTAACCATTGAGTGTAGTAAGTGAGGAAGAGACATGGAAGACATAAATAGCAACAGAAAAACAAAGATAAAAGTTTTGTGATAAATGCATGCATCATGCTTGGTGTTGTAGCTGTGGATATCATGGTGTTGTCTGCCCCGGTGACTTTTCTGCGTCTATACCTCTCTCTCGATCAGCTTCTCCACATACTCCACGGTGCGTACGCGCAGCTCGCCCGTCGACTCGTCCACGTACTCCTCCGTCTTGCGGGTCACTTTCTCGTCCACCACTTTCTCGGATTCGCGGACGGTCGTGCTGCCGGGTACGCTGCGCACCGACAACTTGGGGAAATCTGCGCTAGAGGGTCGCAAAGCTATTCCCCCGCGCAACTAACAACAACAGATAAGAGTTTCACATTCCCGCCACCAACAAGACAAAACATTCACAAATGTTATTTTGTTGATGAGTAGTGTTAGTCTGTTATATGTTTTTCATGTGGAGAAAAAGTGAAATCAATATTTGTTTACAGGAATGCGGTATGAAATTTGTTTTGCGGAGGAGAAAAACAACAAAAAATGCAATTTGTTTACAAAAATAAATTCAGGTATTCAGATAGTTTAGTAAAATGTTCTCCTTATTATGTTGGAAGTCTTCTTGAAATCAGTAGCTGCTTAAATAATGTATATATCGTACCATCGGTCTGTTCTTTTTTAATAACTCGATTATTTTAAATATTATTGAAAACCGATGTATCACCCTGTATATATTAATATTTTAACCCCATACAACACGATTTTATTGTTAATTTGAAGATATTTCAAACATTTCCGGAGTTATGAACCTCCAAAAATGAACGTTTTCTTGTTCAATTTTGGACAAACATGTGAGGTTAAAAATGGTTCAATATCTCGATTTCGGTTAAAGATAGAGTGTTTGTTCTTGCAAAAATAAACTTTAGAGGGCTGATTTGTATATTTCCGGGATAAAAGTGGCTAAATTTCGCGATAAAAACTCCTCAAACCCGGGTTCAAATATTGTACATTTTTGGCTAAAAATGTGAGGTTAAAAATCGATCAATATCTCGATTTCGGTTAAAGATAGAGTGTTTGTTCTTGCACAAATAAACTTTAGAAGGCTGATTTGTATATTTCCGGGATAAAAGTGGTTAAATTTCCTGTTAAAAACTCCTCAAACCCGGGTTCAAATATAGTACATTTTTGGCTAAAAATGTGAGGTTAAAAATCGATCAATATCTCCATTTCGGTTAAAGATAGAGTGGTTGTTCTTGCAAAAATAAACTTTAGAGGGCTGTTTTGTATATATCCGGTATAAAAGTGGTTAAATTACCGGTTAAAAACTCCTCAAACCCGGGTTCAAAAATTGTTAATTTTTGGCTAAAAATGTGAGGTTAAAAATCGATCAATATCTCCCATTTCGGTTAAAAATAAGAGTGTTTGTTCTTGCAAAAATAAACTTTAGAGGGCTGTTTTGTATATGTCCGGTATAAAAGTGGTTAAATTTCCGGCTAAAAATTCCTCAAACCCGGTTTCAAATATTGTACAATTTTTGCTGAAAATGTGAAGTTAAAAATCGACTAATATCTCGATTTCGGTTAAAGATACAGTGTTAATTCTTACAAAAATGAGCTCAGGAGAGTCGATTTGATATATCAATATTTTAAAAGTGTCAATATGGCCTTAGGAATTCCGGAAAATAAATAGACATTTTAGAAAAAATTGGGAAAAATTTGCCCCAAAAACATGCATTTTATTTTGCGCATAACTCCTCAACGGTTTAAATTATCTTCAAATTAACACGAAATTCATACTCTACGGAGTTTATAATATAAAATAACTCATTTGCAAATTTTAAACCCATTAAGTCCCAAAATGTGATTTAGAAATTCGTCTAACAATGGCAGAAAAAAAATATTTAAGGAAATTATAGTTTCAAATTGCAGATCTCTAAATGATTAATTGTATTTTTCGTTGAATCCCCGCATATTTTATTCAATTCAGAATAAATTTAAAACCGTTCAGATGTATTTAAAATAAATAATTTTAAAACAATTTAATTTCTGGCTGTCTTTCTCGTTCCGCAATTTTCATGGCGCGTTCCCTAAACATATTGAATTCCGTGTCGTGTCATGTGTTGTGTTACCTCGTCTGCAAGACCCGTCGGTGTAGGCGGCGGTGTAGGAGTTGGACTAGGACTACCAGCTGCGGTATTTGTATCCGTATTTTTTGCTGCCGCTCCAACCATATCGCTCATACTTTTAATAACCATTTGCGCCTGAATTGCATCCTGTTCTAAGGATTTCAATCTGGCTTGTCGCCACGCGGCCCGCTTTTCAGCTCTCAGCGCGCGCTCTTCAGCGGGAGACAAATTTAAATCGTCTTCGTCTGTTAAAAGACCTTCTTCTCGAAGGCGGTCTTTTAAGCGCCGTTCGGCTTTTGCGGTTCGAACTACGCCGATGTTTACAGCGCTGGCTTTACTTCTGAAGATAAATATGATGTGGAGGAGTTAAAATTAAATGTTTTTACTTACTTTAATGATGCGGTTTCGAAGTCTTCGGCGAATTCGTCGTCTGCTTCGTCCATTCCGGCCCACGATTTTATTTCAGATCTTGACAATGAAGCTATTTTCTTTTCTTCCTCGGCTTTTAACTTTTCCACTTCATCTTGGCTAAGAAAACTAAACTTCTTATCTGTTGAAAAAATAACTATTAGATCAATTTATAATTGAAGAGCTTTGGCAAAAACAACCTGTCCATTTTTTGGAATTTGAGATAATCAACGAAACAACTCAATTTAACTTGGGATCATATTTAAAATATTACATGATTCAATATTAGGATTGTGGTTGTTTTGCCAAAAGCTCTATAATTTGTTTATATGGAGTATTACCTGATGATTTTGGTGAAGGTTTGTGGCTTTCCTCCATCGCGTTTTCAAAGAACTTCAGCTTGTCACTGACTGACATTTTAGGCGCGGTCGTCTTAGGCGATTGTGGGGGCTAGTTAGAATTATTTACATTTCAATACATGCCATTCACATAATAATTAAATGCTATATACATATGTTAAGCTACTGAATTAATTAAATTTTAAACAAACTAAATTTAGTAATCTACAGATCTACATATCTAAAGAGAAGAACCCACCTGGAGTAGGTACTGGTGTGGTGTGGTCTGGGGGCCTTGGGGCGCATGCGTGTTAGTGGGGAAGTGCAAGGAAAGGCGGTAGGGTTTGGGGGGTGGCGGGGGCGGCGCTGGCCGCAAATCCGGCGTCGATGCATACATCACTTCCAAGTCTAGAGGCTGCGGGACACTGCAGGGCGCGGGGAGCTGACCATACATGGCAGTCGCAGACACTCTTCGCTGCTCAGGCGCCATCATATTCCCGATCAAGGAAATAGGGCTATGTTGTGACTCCACCACGAGGGGGAATTCTCCCTCGTGGAGAGAAGACCTCGGGGGTAAAGTCTGAAGGTTAATGGGTGGGGGTTCTGTTGGTTCAGGAGTAAGGGATTCTTGGTCTGAATCGCTAGGGCAGTTGACTATTGTGGGAGTTTCGTTAAATTGTACATGTTGTACATGCGCTCGGCGCAAGGCGGGGGGCAGCGTAGAGCTTTTAAGCTCGCGGATTTCATGCACGGGGGATTTATTGGGTTTTGGGAGGGTGGAGGATACATGCGTTATGTCACTTGGGTCTCGTCTCAACAAAACCTGTATACCCAACCCCAAAACAATCATTAGTACTATACAACTATACACTACTTTGGCCGTGTCCGAAAGAAGCATTCTGCCATTTAGGATTAGGACGACATCTTTTAGTTTATTTAGAAACAACAATATTAGCTGCATTCCTTTCGGAATTATTTTGATTCAGCTCAGTTAATAACTATGATTCATAAAGATCTGGTTTCGTTGCGAGTTTCTGTCGGTCTCTTTTTTTTAGAAAAATGAGAATTTAAGAAGGCCCTATAATATTTAAACGGCATTTATAAAACGATGATGTCAGATTTCTGCAATATTTTACGCTAAATCGCTAAGAAATTATTGTGAACGGATTTAAGTTCACAATAATTTCTATAATTGCGCATTGTTCGCGCTGAGTATTCATCTCTCCTGTTAGAAGAGTGTACTCGTTACGTTTTGTAAAAAGATTTGTGAAATATTCATTGACTTCGATAGGAACTCGTGGCTCAGTTGGTTAGAGCGTCCTACTAGATATATAGGAAGGCTCTGGGTTCAAGTCCATGAATTTTTCACAATTTCTTTCTTCGTTTATTTAAATTCTCCTTGATCCTATTAGCTCATTTCTACGATTAAAACATTTAGGATGGATCACAAATATTTATAATTTAAGAGAATTTAGTTGGAAGAAATGCAACTTCGAACACAGCCTTGTACAACTACACTCAACACCATACTATTTTATTGTTAATTTAGTTAAATTAGGTGTCATGCAATGCACAAAAAAGTAAACAAAACTATTGTATAAGAATAAATATATATAGATATATATTATTATAGTTCTTAAATGTACACATTATACATATAGTAGATGAATGAAATTTAAAATTTATTTATAAAACAGCAATATTGTATTCACCCGTTGGACACAGAACACGAACGATAACGAACAAAATAAATGAATGATTAGTTTACTCACTAAAAGGTATTTGTTGTCAACGTGTCAATAGAACATTTCTCGAAACTCGCAACAAACAATCATCAACAAAGAAGGAAACAGCCGACCAGCGGAACATTTAATTTATTTAGAATAAGTAGTGAATCTCGAGGCGGCTGCGTTCAGCATATTTCTGTTTCCGTTTCTGGCTTGGTGCTCGCACATACCTTTCAGTGATTCAGTTAGTATTTACTCCTTACTGATATTTTGTTTGTATTGTTTGTGTATGTATATATATCAAATATTATTAAAAAAATATTTAAAATTTTTTTGGCAATGTTAATATACCCTAATTATGATCCCATATCAACAGCTAACACACGTATGTATAGTTTTTTTTTACGTACAGTGACTTAAGTATCAATAATGAACGACTCATTTAACAACAATGTCAAACTATGGACGATTTATGCAACAAACAAATGGTATATACATTTTCATAAGTGTCATGTATTATGTTTGTAATGCAGTTTCAGTCTTATTTAGATATACGATACGAATATATGTAGTAGGTAAGTACATTTCTTACAAACGACGATTCAGTTTATACTTTTTTATAAGTGAATGGAAAACGTATGAAAATGTATATAGGATTAATAATAACAGTAACAATAATCCCTCCCAATAATGTCTAGCACGTCACTGTCGTTTTCTTCACTGGAATTAATTTGTCTCAAATTTGGATTGCTACATTTTGTTCCACCGCTTTGATTCAACTACTTTTTTAAATTTTTTTCTGAAACTACCTCTAAGATATTTTTCATTTTATTTATTATTATACAAAATAACAAGTTAAATTTAATGAAATATAATTTCCCATTGGAGAAAATATTATTTTAAACCAGTGATTTTCAAGTTACAACACAAAGTTGAGAAATATTCAATTGAAATTTAAATAAATTTAATTTTTATGGTTATTTTTCAGTAGGCTATGTATGAAAAACAATTGAGCTTAAATTAAAATGAAACAAATATTTGTTATAGGCGATGGTAAATAAGATCGTAGCGCCAAAGTGGCTTTTAACGAAACTAATATTAACGGGATAATTAAAATATTATAAACATAATAGATAACACGTGTATTGGCATGTATTTTTAAGATCGCAGCGCTGGGGTGGCAAGTTTTGAACTATAGGTCGAATGAGATATGACGTCAACCTACTGTCAAATTGACAAACACAATTTATGGAATTGTGTATTTTTCATAGAACTGTATTATATTTAATTTTCTTTTTATATTATTTTATAGTAGGTTTTATATTACCATTAAGGGTACATTAATGTAAATTTCAAGTACACTTTTATAAAACTTTAACTTGTATAAACACTTCTTTTTTAGATGATATCTTCAAAAAAATAATTAGCAAAATTACATGATTATATTTCTCATTCACTTGTGAATATTATAATATATATTCGTGGAAGTGAAGATAACTGAAATTAAATTTTTGTGAACATTTATAAAACTAACCTCGTTTTGAAACAAAGTTTTCTTTGAAATATAATGAATAAATCTTCAAAGTATACAAGACGGATATATTAATTTATAATTTTCTAATCCACACACTGCATTATTATCTTTTTTCATCTTATCAAGTATATTTTTAATGTAAACACGAACAAATTTCTAATATTACATACTTTAATAAGTCAACCTGTAGTTCATTACTTTGCCACCAGATGTCATATCGCTTAGAAATACTTGCCAATAACTTATCCCATCAACTATAGTTCCGCGAAATACCACCAGATGTCATATTGTTTATTTCCTATCGTCAATACTTGCCGGCAAATGAGTATGGACTGGAAATTTCTACATTGTTGCCAATTCAGTATAGCAATGTTGAAAATGCTAAGTTGTGAAGAAGCGGCAACACCGCAGCGTAAGGGTGCGGAGCATGGAAAAAGTTGAGCATCAATCCATACTTATTTGACGATGAGTATAACAACGTTCTAAATATTTTTCTATTTTATTTCTATCGTAAGTGATTCAAATTGACAAATACGAGTCCCGTCCCGCATCAGTTGGCCCCAACAATAACTAATATATATTATCGCCAATTTTTATTAGTATTACGGACATTTTGTCGTTCTAATGACACAAAGCAAGATATATTATCTAAAATAGTTTATTGTTTTAATATAAAATGAAATAATAGTTTTACCAACACTTCAAGAAACAAAAATTTAAACGAATTTAAGTTTTGCGGATTTTAGGTTTTATTAAATAACACGTATAAAAAGACGTAACAGTATTAATTTACAGTAAAAACAATGGCTAGTACTACAAACCTTGTTCTGAAAATGCTGTTTTGAAAATGCCAAATTTCAATATTTAATTTAAAGAACGATTTTTTCAAAATATTATTTTAAAGCAGAACATAGTTTGTATTCAAATAAATATTTGGAAAAAACGTTCTTCAAAAGTGTGAAATTAAATATGGAAATTTGGCATTTTCAAAACAGCATTTTCAGAACAAGGCTTGTAGTACTAGCCATTGTTTTTACTGTAAATTAATACTGTTAAGTCTTTCTATACATTTTATTTAATAAAACCTAAAATCCGCAAAACTTAAATTCGTTCAAATTTTTATTTCTTTAAGTGTTGGTAAAACTATTATTTCATTTTATATTAAAACAATAAAATATTTTATAAAACACATATCTTGCTATATGGCATTAGAACGGCAAAATGTCCGTAATATTAATAAAAATTGGCGATAATTATTTGTATAAATTAATTAATAAAATGAAATTAAAGCGAGTTTACCAACTGATGTGGGACGAGGCACGTAGCAGTTTTTGTTTTTCATACATAACCTAATGAAAAATGACTAAATAATGTTTTCTGTAATGTCCCCCTTGGTCTATTATAACTTTTTTCTATAGTATTTTTTTGTAACTATGTAATATATATTTTGTCAATCCTTATTTCTTTTACGGAAAATGATTTGAGATAACATAGTCATTGTCAGAAGTGCCAACGTATGATACGAAAATCCACTACAATGATTTCAATCACAACCCCCAACAATAATCGTGTTCCTTCTGGCTGTGATTCACAATCTAAATCATGATTAAGAAGTATGTTTTTTTCGTTTTTTATTCGTTATCCCCACTTTCCCATTTTGTGATCACTAGACAACCTTTTCCTTCTGAATCATCATTTTTGAGTGACCTTACAAATTCATTTCAGAATAAATTTTAAAATGGCTGACGCCTATAGTTTTTCGAGCGTAAAAATTTATCAATGTGGGGTTTGTTGCATCCAAGAAAATATGATTTTCCTACAAACGCATGTAATGATCCAATTATTTTTTTTACTTCTATGATCAAGTTTTAATGTGTTGAGAATATAATTCATTAGTCACGTGACATGTTTTCCGCCAACCAACATTCAGAATCTCCTTAGTTACATGTCTATCACAGCGATGATAAAAAAAACAAAGAAATTATCACCGTATTTATAGTCGTTACTAAGGGATTTATTTTCTTTATTTACGACATTTGACAGTTAATTTTGATAATAAAATAAATAATAACAATAACTCAAACTCCGATATATTAAATAAAACTGGTAAGTACCATATTTTAATACATTAAGAATATGTATATCAAAAGTTAGGTTAACATAATGTGTTACAAAAATTCATTATATTCTCTCATTAAATATAAGCTCGTGATATGATTAATAATCGAAGATATTGCTCGTGAAACCGAAGCAGCACATTTCACTCGTCCTTCGGACTATCATCGATGATAATCATATCACTTATATTAGATATGATTATAACACTTGACAGTAGATTATTTATAAAATAAAATAAATTAGTTTGCATTGGATGATATTTGACGCTAGATGGTGTTTATATTATTCAAGTTGTTTTCTTTAACTAATCAGGATTCACAAAATCATAATCACAGTCCGAAGGAACACGGCTAATACCTGGTGCCCGCATATTTTAGTCTCGAAAATGTACGTAAATTTCTTTGTCTTAATTTTTTTTAAAATAAAAGGATGTTTTTTTTATTTGTTTTTTTTTGTATTCAGTGTTTCAATTGTTTTGGTGGAACAAGATGCAGTATTTCATATTGGTCCCAAATTTGTGGACAAATAAATAAAATAAAGATAAATAGTAGTAGTTTGTTAAGTCGTCAGGTAATAATTAATTAATTAATTAATAAATAGTTATTAAATGCATTTCGGTTGGGACTTGTGTGTGTGTGACTCACGCACGATTCAACTCGACTTACAAAAGTACTTCAGACTCTTGCTAGGGCTGATGTTGGGCGGTGGGCTGCGGCTGAAGGCTCTGCAACCAGCATCAACACACATCAGTCTCTAATTGAATTTTAACGGAATTGTTGTGTACAACGCCAACGCATGCGGTTAACCAGAAACATGCTGAACGAGCACGAGCACGGGGGCACGGATACGGAATACGGGGCGCGGGCTGGCGGGCGCTCTAACAACACGGCCGCTCCAAAGCCACTCAACAACTCAAATTATAAATTACAAATTATACATATCAAATACAATACATAGCTGGGATTCGCACACATTTCTATAAAAATCCGTACATTAAAATATATGATTTTCAGTTCATTCAATGTGTTTCCTGTAAATTTCAGCCGAATTCATAACCAAATAAAAGTTATAATGTTTTGGAAGAATTGCGAAAATTCGTAACGGACGTTATCTTACAAATATTTAAATAAAACTTTGTCCAGGCAATTTTAAAATTTAGAATTGAATTAATTTATATTTTAAACCCCATAGAACACAAATTCCGTGTTATTTAGAAAATTATTTAAACCGTTGAGGAATTGTGAGCAAAATAAAATGCATGTTTTTGAAGCACATTTTTCCTGAATACCTAAGGCTTTTTTGCCACTTTTAAAATATTAATATAAGAAAACAACCCCCCAGATTTCGTTTTTGCAAGAATAAACATTCTATTTTTAACCGAAATCGACATATTGACCGATTTTTGATCTCACATTTTTATCCAAAAATGTTTTGAACCCGGGTTTGAGGAGTTTTTAACCAGAAATTTAACCACTTTTATACTAGGAATATACAAGTCAGGCCTCTAAAGTTCATTGTTGCTAGAATAAACTCTTTATCTTTAACCCAAATCGAAATATTAACCGATTTTTAACCTCATATTTTTAGCCAAAAATCTACAATTTTTGAACCCGAGTATATAGTTTTTAACTGGAAATTTAACCACTTTTATACTAGAAATATACATGTCAGTCCTCTAAAGTTAATTTTTGATAGAATAAACTCTTTATGTTTAACCGTAATTATATATTGAACCTTTTTTAATCTCACCATTTTCCCCAATTTTTTCCTAAAATTTCGACTTCTTTTCCGAAAGTCCTAAGACCTTTTTGACACTTTAAAATTATTAATATAGCAAATCGACTCTCCATAGTTCGTATTTGTAAAAATTAACATTCTATCTTTAACCGAAATCGAAATATTAGTCGATTTTTAACCTCACATTTTAGCAAAATTGTACAATTTTTAAACCCGGGTTTGAGGTGTTTTAACTGGAAATTTAACCACTTTTATACCAAAAAAGATACAAATCAATATTCTAAAGAACATTTTTGCACGAACAAACACTATCTTTAACCGAAATCGAGATATTAGTCAATTTTTAACTTCACATTTTTAGCCAAAATTATACAATTTTTTAACCCGGGTTTGAGGAGTTTTTAACCGGAAATTTAACCAATTTTATACAGGAAATATACAAAACAACCCTCTAAAGTTCATTTTTGTAAAAATAAACACTGCAGCTTTAACCGAAATCGAGATATTGAACTATTTGAAATATCTTCAAATTAACACTAAAATCGTGTTTGCACGGGGTTAAAATATAAATGAATTTTCATCAAATATGCATTAAATTCTGATATTTTTTTGTTTATTATTATAGAAATGTTTGGAATTCCACTATAATGTAGTAAGAAGCGAGGGAAGTTACGGGTGAGAAAAGGAAGAAGGACGCTTATAAACTCATAGACTCACCGTTTGGGGCTGCGGTTGTGGCTGCAATTGAGTTTGTGGGGCCGTATCAAGCGTATGTTTACTCATAACAATCGTCGTCGTTTTCAATTCGGGCGCTGGCGACTTAGGGGGCACCAAATCCGACGGCACAAGCATCTCTGCAGCTCGCACCACTTCTAAAACTTTTTCAGGCGTTGATTTCGGCCTCGCCTCCACTAAAGACATGGACAAATCATCATCAGGAAGATCCGGAAGATAAGACGGCGTAGGCTGCCTCAATCTTCTCTCTTCTTCTTCTTCCCGTTCAAACTGCACTAATTCATCTCGCATGTTCTGCTCTTCTCGTTGCGTGGTTGATGAATCGTCATCATCGCGATCTAAACTCGAAATGGAATGTGACCGCGAATTGCGGACGAGTTTTCCTTCGGCGATGAGGCGTTCGACTTCTTGGCGTTCGTAGCCGCGACAGACTACGAGCTGGATGTGGTCCCCACTAGCGCGTAAAGCATTAACGGCTTCTTGATGAGTGGCGCCTAAAAGAGACCGGCCGTTTACTTCGAGAAGGCGCATTCCGACTTTTAAACGTGCGTCTCTTCGGGCGGCTCCCCCGCTGTTGATTTTGGAGATGAAGACTCCTTCGTCGTTTTTGTCGAGGGGGTTGCCTTTTTGGCCACGAAGGCCGCCTTTTATGTGCATGCCTAGTTTTTCGCCTTCGTTTTTCACGATAGTCAATTCCTACACACAAATTTTAAATGTTACTGGTGTAATAGAGTACGAAACTAATTTGAAAATAAAGTTTTTAAACTATGTTCTTACATTTAACTGTTGTTTAGTATCTTTAGATCATAAATGAATGCAAAATTGGACAACATGCTTCATAAAAATAAGGAAATATTATGCATTAATCCTTCGTATAATACGACAGTTAGATTGGCACAAAATTTCGTCTATAAAGAGAAACTAAGAACCAATGTATAATGTTTCAATTTTAATATTTAATGAAACTATACAATAATTATTAAAATATAAAATACCTTTATTTGAAATCGTTACTAAAGTGCACAAAAATCGACATTAAAAGTTCAGAAATCGGTACTAAAATAATTCATTGTAGTGTTGCCAACCTTATGATAATTATTGTACATATAAGATAATTTTGGCAGATATACGTTATACAATAGCAAATTTATATACAAAATGACAAAAAATATGTGCAAGAATAATAAATTAAATAATTCCGATGAAGAAATTTGTTATAACACGCATAATTTTGAGTATTCATTACAATAACTTCAATGTCCGGAGGTTCGCAACAATGAACATAAGTTCGTTTGTTTGACCGACAACAATTGACAGATTTTCCATCATAACCTATAAAATTAAATATATCTTTCATTTTCACAAAATTTCGATTTCAAATAAAATTTAATATGCATTTCGGCATTGAAGTTCCTTTTTATCACTCATATGGTTTATTTTCCTCGGCCCTACGGCCTCGGCAACTAAATTCCACATTCATGATAAAAAAATAAAACTTCAGTGCCTTGAAACATAAATAACAATACTGGTATGACTAATACTGTTACCAATTTATGTATATTGAAATTAAAATATTATACAACACAATTAAATCTCTCTTAACGGACATTTCTATTAATCTGTCGTCACTCGCGTTGTAAGATTTTATCTAACAATTTTTAGGTTTTAAGGTTCGGAAATAAGTTAATTTATATTTGAAACCCCGTAAAACATAAATTTCTTGTAAATTTCAAGATAATTTAAACCGTTGAGAGGTTGTGAGCAAAATAAAATGTATGTTTTTAGGACAATTTTTTGCCAAAATTTCGACCCTATTTTCCGGAATTCCCAAGGTCTTTTTGACACTTTTAAAATATTAATATATTAAGTAGATCCCCCAGAGTTCGTTCTATCTTGAACCAAAATCGAGATATTGACCGATTTTTAACCTCAGATTTTTAGCCAAAAATGTACAATTTTTGAACCCGAGTATGAGTTTTTACTGGAAATTTAAACATTTATATACCGAAAATATGCAAATCAAACCTCTAAAGTTCAATAAACACTCTATTTATAACCGGAATAGGGATATTGAACCATTTTTAACCTTAAATTTGTCCGAAACTAGACAGGAAAACATGTATTTTTAGGGGCTCACAACTCCTAAACTGTTTGAAATATTTTCAAATTAACACTAAAATGGTGACGAACAAGGTTAAAATATAAATTAACTCGCTGGGTATCAGCCAGTTGATTTTTTTTTAAATTTTCGAAACTAGGGAGTTTATAAGTAAAACTAATACCATTGGTAAAAATCCGGGAGAAAAAATCCTTTTAATAAGCGAGTTAATGGGCCGTCGAAGTTTGAAAATATAGATGTGACGTCACGAATATGTGTTTATTTCAAAGTGTTTTCTTCGTGGAAATATATGCTATTTCCAATAAATGAATATTATAAAATTGTACAAGTTTACTTGCTTCATACAAGTGTATTTAAATTATTAAGTTTAATGCAAGACTTTTATATTTAAATAAAACCGTTTGAGATTTGCAGAACTGGAGTGATAACCATGCCTCCGCTATTTGAATTTCTCTACTTCCATTGGTAGTTGACTCCTCCCCCTAATTTTGTATTCGTCATATATTTACCGGCGGTTTTTGAGTCACCAATCAAAATAATATATAGGGAATTCATATGTGTGACAAGCTACCTTATTTCAATTATATCATATTATTTCTTTTGAGGTAAATTAAATTACAGAAATATTTAAACAATATTTAGAAACTAGAAAGGTTTATTTTGATTATTTCAAATTCGAAAGAATGGACTTAGGTTGTTTTAGCCAAGAGCTCTTCAATTTAAAAGTGCCGTATTAAACGAGTGATTTTATATTAAACTTGTAGAATAAATAAATACATAAATAATATTCTAAATAAAGGATATACAAAATGTGTCATGCATCGATTACTTACTAGGCATGGACACGGTTCAGTATCAAGTTGCTTGTAACGACAAATAGAGAGCACAATAAGACCACAATAACTAAACAACTTAAAAAAAAACTCACCATATATCCATCAGGCAGTGGATCGTGCTGAACCGTCAACCGAATCTCATCCCCCGGTCTTAAAAGTTCCTCGACGGCTTCTTGGTGTGTGGCTTTCGTCACATCAGTTCCATTAACTTTTAAAATACGGTCTCCCATTCGAAGTTTGCCTGAAGCGTGTGCTGCCCCGCCTGGGACAACATGCGAAACGAAGATGCCGGGGCCGCCGGCACCGAAAGGAGTGCTGCTGTGGTCTGTTCCGCCGATAATACTGAAGCCCAAAGAGCCGTGGGCTTTTGACAAGACCACATCCTGAAAAGTGGATATTATTGGTGTACAAGGCGAAGACGAGAAGCCGAGATTTAGAAAGTAAACATGGGAAATCATTTTTAACAATTTAGTTATATTTTTTTAAACGTGCCGTAGGGCCGAAGAAATATTTAATTAAACGAAGATAGAATTTATGAAAAATTCATGGACCTCGCAAGGATTTGAACTGAGCCACGAAAAGGTCCAGGATGCAAATCTTTGAGAGTCCATGAATTTTTCACAAATTCTTTTTATTTAATTAAATATTTCTTCAACCATGCGGCCTATTTCTACGTTTAAAAAGGTTACTGTTGGTCACAAATAAATTCTTATCAATTTAATTTATACTTCGTTTCACGCAAAAAAAATTAAATGTGCCATCTACTATTTTGAGAGCCGATCGCTTTTACATGCATTAAATAAATAATTTAAATTCGGGAAACCAAACTTTGTCAATAATAAATATTTTTATCTGTAAAAATGTACAAGACCTGGATATTAAAAATTACAACAAAATATGGTTAAACATTTAATTCTGTAGAATTTATTTGATAACTGACAACTGACAGGGGATATTTTTTTCGTTTTTGTAAACTAGGTTTGTATTCTAAACAATCAAAGGGCCGAATTCATATCCTTATCTAAACCAATGCTATTTTTTTACATGAAATGAAATATAATTTTAAAACATTGGTTAGGGCCGTTTTCATAACAAACTGTATCTTCCCTTTAGCACTTTAAATTAAAGTTGTGTTTGTTTGTTTTCATAATAAAAATGTAGCACTTTAAATTAACTTTTTTTTCAACCAGTGGTTCACAAACTGTGGAGAACAACTTTGTTATTTTAAATGGAAATATACATTTATTGGCTTATTCGATAGATTCAGTGATATAATATTTACAATCCCTTAAATGACATTTTTTTTTGAAAAAAAATCAGCTGATTTGTGAGCGCTTATTATTTTGACAACAATGTTTTAACTTGTTTTGATTTTGAAATGCTAAAAAAATATTATTAATTAAAAATAATAACTTTTAAGCGAATCAAAATAAGGCATCGAACCCGCCAAAAACTGGGTTCGGTTCAGATTCAGGTTAATTTTTTTGAAAAATGAGTTCGCGTGCGGTGCGATAATAAAATTTGCGGTTTTGTTCCGGGTTCAAATAGTGGGTTCAAGTCCGGTTCGATCTAATGAAAATTGAATTAATGTTTTTTGAGTAACAAATCTTTATTTAAAATGTGAACACGAACACAATCTTCACAATCAACACAGACAGCAACGTGGATGTCGAAGGCGTCGATAATCGGCTGTATTACAATTATGCTTACGTTTCAAACTGAAAATAAACCTAAACCGGAGCTGAATCCTGAACCCGAATTATAATACCCGGTTCGATTCCGACTCGGGTTCAACAGAAAAATATATCTGAGGTTCGGTTTTGGGTTCACTAAAATGTTTGATGCCCTGATTCAAAATCAAAATAAGTCAAAACATTGTTGTCAAAATGAGAAGCGCACACAAATATGCTGATCCCAAACTCTTCAAGGTTGCTCGAGTCACGTGTCTGCTAGTGCTCTATATTAATTTTATTTTAATACGGCTAAAATAAGTGTGCTATGGACGATACAAATGAATGTTGAGAACAATTACTTTGAAACAAAAAATAACGAATAAATAAATTGATAAATTCTGCTCAAATAATCTTCCGTTTTCGGTCACAGCTCTCTAAAATGGAATTCATATTTATTTGTATCGTCCATGGCACACTTATTTTAGATATAATAAAATAAAACTAACCTAAATGATTAAAAAAAATGTTATCTAAGGGTATGCAAATATTACATCACTGAATTCAAAATAAAATTCTCTATGTAATAAGGAAAATAACAAAATTGGTCAGCACGTTCATTAAAATCTAGTAAAACAGAAATTGTTTGCTCAGTTAACCGACCTCGTAGCTCTTATAGTTTTGTATATTCATTGTTGTAATAAATAAATATATTCATTGTTGTAATATATAAATATATTAGTTGTTGTAATCAATTAATCCATTAATTGTTGCAATCAATCAATGTATTAATTGTTATAATCAATCTATATATTAATTGTTGTAATCAATTTTCATTACATACCGTTGATATTTTTTTATAATTTAAAGTTTTCTAATATACTTAAAAATATTTATCTTCATTTCAACACTTTAAATTAAAATTAAAGTCGTATTTGTTTTCATAATGTAACTTTCACACTTTAGCGAGCATTGTAGTATTACTTTAAAATAAAAATAAAGTCTAGTAATTTTAATTAAAGTTTTAAAGTGAGCCTAATTATGAAAACGGCCCTTTGGTGCGTTAAATGATTTAGGTGGTGTATTCCCATGTTAAACTCCTACGTCTCGGATTCTCGTGTTTATAACCACACAATTTTTATTGACATTTTAGACATAATAAATGGATAAAGTTAGAGGATAAGCCAGCCCCAGCCCCAAGTACAAGTAGTAAATGCTACAACAGCGTACCTTTCTGTAGAAATCGCCTTGGATGCAGCTTCAAACTTACAATTACCAATAAATAAATACAAATAAAAATAAAGGAAATGAGCTAGCGGAAAACCTTCCTCAATCCAACTACTACAAATACTTTAAAAAAAGGAGAATAATAGATAAAAGCTCTATAGATACACCTAGATGAAATAGCATTTACTACAAGATGCAATAAATAGTGAGTGTGCGAAGTGAGGAAGGCCTCCAGCAGCCGCGTTCACTTACCAAGTTCACTGCAGCTATTGGACGCCCAACCAAGCTATAAATGTGTTATGTACTTTCAAAAACAGACTGCGTTTTTACCGGACTCCGTTTTGTTCGACGAAAAATGTATGAAGTGTTGTTTTTGGTCGCATACAAAAGGTTTAGCATGATTACATCCGTCAAATATGAACAATAAATTTGTCAGTTCGAGCAAATATAACGAGTTTGCGGTAAATAGTTTTAAAAATAGACAAATCTTCGACAGATTAGTAGTTTTTATTGGAATTTATAAAATTGTATCGAAGTCTTCGGTGTTTATCTCATACAGATAATTCATTGGTTCGTTCTTTTTTAATAACTCGATCATTTTAGATATTATGGCAAATTTCAAACTAAGTTTATTTTATAGTAAATGTTTTTTTACAGATTGTTCCATTTTTACGCAAATTTTTCCGAATTTTTTCCAAAACTTCGACCCTATTTTCCGGAATCCCTAATGCCTTTTTGACACTTTTGAAATATTAATATATCAAATGGACCATCCAGAGTTCGTTTTTACAAGAACTAACACTCTGTCTTTAACCAAAATTGAGATATTGATCGATTTTTAACCTCACATTTTTACTCAAAAATGTACAATTTTTGAACCCGAGTATAAGGAGTTTTATCTGGAAATTTAAACATTTCTAAACCGTAAATATACAAATAAACCTTCTAAAGTTCATTTTTGGAAGAATAAACACTCTATTTTTAACCAAAATCAAAATATTGACCAATTTTTAACCTCACATTTTTAGCCAAGAATGTACAATGTTTGAACCAGAGTATAAATAGTTTTTAACTGGAAATTTAAACATTTCTAAACCGCAAATATACAAATAAACTTTCTAAAATTCACTTTTGCAAGTATATATACTCTATCTTTAACCGAAATCGTGAAATAGAACCATTTTAAACCAAATTAAACATGAAAATATGCATTTTTGGGGATTAAAATCTTAAAACTGTTTGACATATCTTCAAATTAACACTAAAATCGTGTTGTACGGGGTTAAAATATAAACTGATTCGCGGCGCTATAAGTACCAACAAGATAGAAGACAATAAAGCATGGTGTTCCCCAAGGATCAATGCTAGACCCCTTCTTCTTTCTCCTCTAAAAATTTTTGGCCGAAATGTCCCGTATGCGAGAAGCATCCAGTTAGTCTTCATTTTCAGTCACTGTTAAACAAAACTGAAATCTCAATTCGCGTACGTCTTTTTGGTTGAACAAAACAGGCCAGTATAAACGCAGTCTATGGGCCCCTTAACTGTAATTCAATACTTAATGGATTTATTGCAAAATGGTGATGGGCAATAATTATTAACAAAAAAAGGAAATTTGTCGATAAATAACTATACAATTTCGTGAAAATTAATACTTTTCCCGGTAATACAAAAATCCCTGTTTCCCGCCATTTTTAAATTTGGTAAAATCTACAATGCCCATCACATCCCCAAATGAGTTGATTAATTGCAAAATGCTTGTCTGCCGTTAAGTGGGTTTTTGTGTGTGTGTTTGTTAGCGCGCGCTTTTCCGAAGAATGTCTTTCTCACTTACCTCGCTGATCAACGGCAACACCAACTGGTTGTCGGTGACGCGCGTGACCACCGTCTCAGTGAAGGTGCTCTTAGTGATGGTCTCTGTCACTTTCCCGACTTGTGTGGGCGGCGGCGGGAAGACGACGTCGGCGCCGGGCCTCCGGATGGTTACAGTCACTGTAGGGCCGTCGGGGCCCGACGCAGACGTCGTTGATGCTTCCGCCCCGCCGCCACCCCCGCTCAGGAAATGAGAAGGGATCATGGCTTGGAACTCCTCGTTAGTGATCGGCTTCGGTAGTACCTGCGGGTCTTCCTCTGGGGCTGTTGTCTTTTGAGGTTGAGGCTCGTTCACGCTGCTGGCGTTGCTCCCCAGGCGTCTGGGGGCTGGTTGGGGCGGAGTTCCCGCCGGTACTGGAGCTGGTGTTGGCGTTGGTGCTGGTGCTTGTACAGTTGTAGTTGCAGATGCGGCGATGTTTGTGTCTGATTCCCCGTATGATCGTCGGTAGCCTGGTCGGTTGGCCATATAACTGTTTGAATTATACAATCCGGTGTATGGTTTCGGCATTCCAAAAACTCGTGGTGATTTGTCTGGTCCGGGCGATGGTGAAGGTGATGAACTTGAAAATGAAGGCGGCAATGCGTCGCGCGCTAACCATAATTCGCGTTCTACAGCTAAGCGGACGAAACGTTCCATTCCGGTTAACATTTGTACAGCTTGGTCATGCCGGGCGGTTGTCACATCTACACCGTTGATGCTAAGAACTCGGTCGCCCACTTGGAGTTTGCCGTCGCGACTTGCAACGCCGCTTTCCGAAATGCGGGAAATGTATATTGCGTCGCTGTTATTTTTGAAAGGAGCTGTACCTACGAGCCCAATATAATATTAGTTCAGCCGGACAATATTTCATTTTTGTAGAAATAAAACATTTATTACCTTCCGTCACCTTTACGTAAGGAAGGTACTGTCTTAGGTCAAAAAATGAGTTTTTAGTGAATAAGCATGTTTTAGGGTCCCTATAATACGATTTTACCATTTTTACGATGATGTCTGTATATATGCATGTGTGTGTGTGTGAAAAAAGTTTCGGATCCCATAACTTCAATACCACGATTCCAAAAATTATATTTTTTTCGTATTCCTCAAGTTTACATCCAGAAGAACAAGTGATTAGATTTTGGTTATAATTGGTGAACCGGAACTAGTCTCATTTGAAGATTTAACAGTTAAATTTGATTTATTGACATTTAACGTTATTATAACTTAAAGAATATATTATTCTCTATACGATTTGATTACATTTTATACTTCATATTCAATAGATACAGAGTTAAAGAATTTTAAAGAAATTAAATTTTATAAATCAGCCAGCTATGCTAAACATGGAAACTACTAATATATTCATATAATTCAAATTGACAGATGTCAGTATAAATAAAAAGTAAATTAATGTGGCAGAGATGAGGATATTGAAGTAGATGTTGGGGAAGACTCGGAAAGATACGGTAAGAAAATAACTCTAGTGTTACAAGTTTCTAGAAAGATACAAGATAGATGATTACATTGGTTTGAAAATGTCATGAGGAGAAATGAAGAATATGTTGGATGAAAAATGAATAGGAAATAAATACTGTTACAAGTTTCTAGAAAGATACAAGAGAGATGACATTGGTTTGAAAATGTCACGAAGAGAAATGAAGCATATTTTTAGTAATAGAAGGTTGAAGGAACAGAGGAAGACCAAAGATAAGATGGAAGAACTGTATTGTGGAAGACTTGAGTGAAAAGGAACTGAATGAGAACGACAAGCAAAACAAAAATGAGTGGAAGAAAAAAATAAAAAATAGCGACCGCTAACGAATGGGAAAACCAAAGGAAAAAAAAAGATGTCAAGTGTTGCAGTTTGTTTATGAAATAATTTTACTGGTAATTTCGAATCTTTTGCAAGAAAATTTATGTATGGAATTTATACATAATATACAGGATTGACGGAAGGTATTGTGCTGGCCACATCAGTTTTTTTTTTGTAATAAAATGAAAAATCACAATATTTTGTAAAACTTACCCTTTCCTCCGGCAATGCTGAATCCCAGCCCATTCGGATCCCGAATAAGCGTCGTATGTATCGTAATCCTTTGCAACAAAAGTTCATCCTCCGCTGGTGTTGCCGCGGTGGTCGGTAACGGATCCGGTTTCTTTTTATGGTTTAAATGTGGCGTCGTGCTTGCCGATTCATCTCCGTTGAGCTTTCCCTGGCTTTCAAAACCAGACGTGAGTAAAGAAGCATGACTTGTTGCTGAAGGCGCTCTGCTGGGGCCCAACGAAGAGCACGCCGAATCAGCAGCCGCAAGTGGGGCAGGGGGAACCAATCGCGTTACTTCTCGGGCTACTAACAACACTAGGGCTCCGCCGGCGGCTTTTAAGACTTCAACAGCGTCGTAATGGCTGACATCAACGAGGGAGACGCCGTTGACAGTGATGACTTTGTCTCCGACGCGCAAACCGGCCAGATCTGCAGGGCCGCATTCGGTTACGCGGGAAATGAAGATGCCTTCGTCGTCTCCTTTGAAAGGGGTAGAGCCTCGACCGCCTGCTATTGATAAACCGAGGCCGGCTTTTGTGCGTTCGATGTGGATTTCATACTTTTCTTCCCTAAGTTCTATCGTTGGTTCTCCTTCACCCGCTATGACAAAAATAATAAAAAATTGCAGTTTTTTATAATTAATTTTATACCGGATATATACAAATCAATCCTCTAAAGCTCATTTTGCAAGACTTAACACTCTATCTTTAACCGAAATCGAGATATTCAACCATTTGTAATCACACATTTTTTGCCGAAACTAATCTTGAAAACACATTTTTGGGGATTCATAACTCCTGTTTAAAATGTTCAAATTAACATTAAATTCGTATTGGAAATGAGTTAATATATATTTTAAACCCTGTAGAACAACAATTACATGTCAATTTAAAAATAATTTAAACAGTTCAGGAATTGTGAGCAAAATAAAATGCATGTTTTTTTGAGCAAATTTTTCCCAATATTTTTCGAAAATTTCGACCTTATTTTCCGGAAACCCTACGGCCTTTTTGACACTTTTACAATATTAATATATCAAATCCACCAACCAGAGTTCGTTTTTGCAAGAATTAACACTCTACCTTCAATCGAAATCGAGATATTCACCAACTTTTAACCTCACATTTTTAGCCAAAAATGTACAATTTTTTAACACAGGTTTGAGGATTTTTTAACCGGAAATTTAACCACTTTTATACAAATCAATCCTCAAAAGTTCATTTTTGCAAAAACAAACACTGTCTTTAACTGAAATGGTGATATTAAACCATTTTTAAATATATTCACATGAACAACTGAATTGTGTTGTATGGGGTTACGGTACAATAATTTATTTAAACAGCTGCACATCAAAGTATTATGCAGTGATACAATAAGAATCATTATCGTACCTCCTCCATCGTAGATTAAACTTTTCACTCGGCGAACACTTTTAATTTTAGATTTCTTTTTATTTTTTAACGTTCTGACTTTAATTTGAACGTTCATTGTTGTAAGAACAATTAAGAAATGAGTCAATATCACAAAAGTATTCTAGATTAATAACACATTGAAATGGAATTCAAATATTTGTTGAGTGTTATCAAAAATAGATAAGATAAGGAACCGTTTTTAATACCTTGGCTGAGTTCGGTGTGGATTGATTCGGGAGGCGTCGACTGTAAATCTTCAGCATCTGCTTCGCTAACTTCTTCTTTATCTTTTCTTCGTAGCGCCTGAAAGCACAACTATCTCACATCTTTCTCAAGACGTCGATATAACATTCTCTTGTACACGCCCAGCAATATTTATAAATAATACGTACATTAAGCACTTTGTGTTCATAGCAAGCTAGATTAATTTGAAGCACAGATGAAGCCATTTGAAACGCAATACGGTGCGATGTTGAAACACAAGACAGCAAGACAATAATAAACAAATGTAGTAGGATTGTGTTTCTGTCTAATAAAAATGATGACTACATAGGTATATGTGTTTGTTGTGTTGTTAATAGAAGGCTATTAGATCAATGTCATATGATGTCATAGCCGTGCACAAATACAGGTAACATGCGTTAATTTACATGCGAGAAGGTGTTGATTGTTGAACTCAATATAGAAATTTGAACGCGCTGAAATAAATCTTAGATTTTTTACCTTCCGACACCTTTAGGTAAGGATAGTGTCTTTGGTCAAACAATTCAATGATGAATTTTTAGTGAATAAGCATGTTTTAGAGTCCCTATAATACGATATTACAATTTTTACGATAATTTTTCACAATTTCTTTCTTCGTTTATTTAAATTCTCTTCGATCCAAATAGCCTATTCCTACGATTTAAAAATATTAATAGTTTAGTAATAGAAGGTTGAAGAAACAGAGGAAGACCAAAGACAAGATGGGAGGACTGTATTGCGGAAGACGAGAGAAAAGGAACTGAATGAGAACGACACGTAAAACAGAAATGAGTGGAAGAAAATAAAAAATAGCGACCCCTAACGATTGGGAAAAACTAAAGAAGAAGATGTTAGTGTCAAGTGCAATTTGCATAGTTTGTTTATGAAATAATTTGACTGGAAATTTAGAATCTTTTGCAAGAAAATTTATGTATGAAATTTGTAAATAATATACAGGATTGACGGAAGGTATTGTGCTGGCCACATCAGATTTTTATAATTTGTTTCCTGCGTTCCATTTAATAATATATTGAGTTTCGATTAGATGCACATGCATAACAACAGCAATTAATTAATAATAAAATAGATATATAAAAAAGATGTTTACTAGGGATGGATGTTGTGTAGAAGTAATGACCTGTGCAATAATGGAAGCAACCTTGTCCTTGTCGACGTTAGAATGGATACGTTTATTCTTGAGGTGGTGGGGGGTGTCTCTGCGTTGCAGCCGGTTGGTCCGTGCCAGCGCCACCTGCGACGAACATGGATCATCCACCCCCACCTCAAAGCTAACATGCCGCCGCAATGGACCCTGAACCAACACAACACATGCCCCCCCACACAACTTTAGTAATCTACATTACGACACGACCCCCGGGTTGGTTAGTAGTTGGCGTGCACAATACACAGGGTGCATTCTCCCCTTCAGAAAGGACGTAGCAAAATTTGTACACCTTACAGAGAAATCATTACCCACTTCTGGGTGTGCTAAACTTTATGACGATGTTCTTTCAGCTTCCGGAAGTGTCTTACAATAAATAATTTTCAATTAATTTTATGTGTTTCCCTTAAATTTCAGCCGAATTCATAACCAAATAAAAGTTTTAATGTTTTGGAATAATTGCGGAAAAGTCTCAACAGGCGCCATCTTAGAAATATTTAAATAATTATTTGTCCAGCCAGTATTAAAATTTGGAATTGAGTTGTTTTATATTTTAAACCCCGTAGAACACGAGTTTTGTGTTAATTTGAAGATAATTTAAACCGTTGAGGAGTTGTGAGCAAAATTAAATACATGTTTTTAGGGCAATTTTTTTCCAATTTTTTCCCAAAATTTCTGTCTTATTTTCCGGATTCCATTAGGTATTTTCAACCCTTTTAAAACATTAATATATCAAATCGACCCTCCAGAGTTCGTTTTTTCAAGAATTAATATTCTATCTTTAACCGAAATTGAGATACTGACCGATTTTTAACCTCACATTTTTATCCAAAAATGTACAATTTTTGAACCCAAATTTGATGAATTTTTAACTGGAAATTTAACTACTTTAATACTGAAAATATACAAATCAAAACTCTAAAGTTCATTTTTGTAAGAATTAACACTTTATCTTTAACCGAAATCGAGATTTTGACAGATTTTTAACTTCATATTTTTAGCCAAAAATGCACAATTTTTGAACTCGAGTTTCAGGAGTTTTTAACCGGAAATTTAACTACTTTTATACCGGTAATATACAAATCAACCTTCTAAAGTTCATTTTAGCAAAAATACTCTATCTTTAACCGAAATCGGGATATTGACCGATCTTTAACCTCACATTTTTAGCCAAAAAATGGACATTTTTTTAAACCCGGGTTTGAGGAGTTTTTATCTGAAAATTTAACCACTTTTATACCGAAAATATACAAAACAACCCTCTAGTTCATTTTTGTAAAAATAAACACTCCACCTTTAACCAAAATAGAGATATTGACCGATTTATAACATCAAATTTTTAGCCAAAAATGTACAATTTTTGAAATCGAGTTTGAGGAGTACCAAAGAAGGTAAACACACCAAATACTCGCGGCTGCGAAGCCCGTAGAGTATTAGCTAGCAGGCAATATAGCATGGTGTCCCTCAAGGATCAATGCTAGACCCCTTCTTCTTTCTCGTCTACAAATTTTCCGTATAAAATACTTATAACCTACACTTAAATTTTAAACTTGGTTTTATTCAATTAGCCAAATAACTTGTTGCTAATTTTTGTAAAATTATTAACACAGTAATGTTGAATGTTTCTCTATAAGATATACAAATTGTGGACACATTTTTCATAAAAAAATAAATGAAATTCTTACTTACTTCACTGAATTCCGCGGCGGAATCCCCATCCGATCTCGTATCAATATCCACATCCACGTCTTCATCACTGGAGGGCAGCGTTCCATTATGATGCAAAACCGTAGCCGTAGCAGACGGTGTCGTCGCCGTCGAGTCATCTTCCACAGCTGGCGGACTATCCAACGCAACATATTTATTCACAGCTTCTTTCAGCGTGTCTGTGTCTTCCTCGTGGCTGGTGGTAGCCGCAGAAGCAGACATATCCGATTCTGGTTCTGCGGATCGCACACTAGCGGAGGAATCCTCCATGCTACCCTGTTTGCTACCCTTGGCGAAGAGCTTGTGCGCTTTCGCTTTAAGCTCTTTCGGGTGTGGAGTGTTTTGACGCACGAAAGGAGTCTACAGTAACAATAAGTCGAATGAAAGACTGGTAACAAGGTATGAGAGTGAGTCATAGGGTCATTGGGATTAATTTATGTCAATTAGCTATAAAGCTATAGTCATATTCTTGATCAATGAAAGCTAAAAAGCACCTACTTACGGTACGTTACCAATATTAAATAATATTTTCCTTCACCAGTTTTAATACTGCTACTACTACTACTAACTAAACTAAACTAAACTAGGATAAATATTAGTAAAATATAATAGAATTTATTTCTACTACAAAATAAATACAAAAAAATAAAATATACAATAAATATTTTATCACTAACTATTTATATATATTTTTTTAATTAAGCGTTCAATAATATTCATGCTCTCTTATAAAGTTCAACAATATTCTTTCTTATCCTATATATAAAAGTGAAAACGGCCGTCATCTTAGAAATATTTAAATAATTTGGAAATGAGTTAATATATATTGTAAACCCCGCAGAACACGAATTTCGTGTTAATTTGAAGATAATTTAAACCGTTGAGGAATTGTGAGCAAAATAAAATGCATGTTTTTGTGACAACTTTTTTCCAAAATTTCGACCCTATTTTCCGGAATCCCAACGGCCTTTTTGGCACCTTCAAAATATTAATATATCAAATAGAACCCTCCAGAGTTCGTTTTTGCAAGAATTAACACTCTATCTTTAACCGAAATCGAGATATAGACCAATTTTTAACCTTACATTTTTAGCAATTTTTGAACCCGGGTTTGAGGAGTTTTTAACCGTAAATTTAACCACTTTTATACCGGAAATACACTAATCAACCCTCTAAAGTTTATTTTTGCAAAAATAAACACTCCATCTTTAACCGAAATCGAGATATTGATCGATTTTTAGCCAAAAATGTACAAATTTTGAACCCGAGTTTGAGGTTTTTAACTGAAAATTTAACCACTTTTATACCGGAAATATACAAATTAACCCTTTAAAGTTGATTTTTGCAAATTAAACACTATCTTTAACCGAAATCGATATACTGACCGATTTTTATCCTCACATTTTTAGCCACAAATGTACACTTTTTGAACCCGGGTTTGAGGAGTTTTTAACCGAAAATTTAACCCCTTTTATATCGAAAGTATACAAAACAACCCTTTAAAGTTCATTTTTGCAAAAATAAACACTCTATCTTTAACGGAAATCGAGATATTGACCGATTTTTGTTCTAACATTTTTAGCCAAAAATGAACATTTTTTGAACCCGAGTTTGAGGAGTTTTTAACCAAAAATTTAACCACTTTTATAGAGGAATTATACAAATCAACCCTCTAAAATTCATTTTTGCAACAATAAACACTCTATCTTTAACGGGAATCGAAATATTGACCGATTTTTGTTCTCACATTTTTAGCCAAAAATGTACATTTTTTGAACCCGGGTTTGAGGAGTTTTTAACCGAAAATTTAACCACTTTTATAGAGGAATTATACAACAACCCTCTAAAGTTCATTTTTGCAAAAATAAACACTATCTTTAACGGAAAAACGAGATATTGACCGATTTTTAACCTCACATTGTTAGCCAAAAATGTACAATTTTTGAACCCGGATTGGAGGAGTTTTCAACCGAAAATTTAACCACTTTATACCGCAAATATACAAATCAATCTTCTAAAGAACATTTTTGCACGAATAAACATTCTATCTTTAACCGAAATCGTGATATTGAATTATTTTTTGGCTGAAAATATACATGAAAACAAGCTCATAACTCCTGAAATGTTTGAAATATCTTCAAATTAACACTAAAATCGTTTTTTACGGGATTTCCCGCGATCAATTTTCCGGGAATCCTTGCAATACGGGCCATAATGTTTGAAAAATTAAAAATAAAACAAACAACTCAAAATATGATTGAACGTTTTGGGTGCGTTTTATTTTCGTTTACGATGCTGGAAGTAACGTGTATGTGCGTGTGTGTAACCACTGAAAACAACAAATAAGGCTCACCTCTTTATTCTCGGGATCTAGATCATCCGTAAACTTGACAGAGATGGTGCGGCTAGCCTCACGCTCCTGCCAGCCGCGGTCCGACTCACTCCCACTTCCGTCGCGGTCCCGCGTCGCATCTAGCCCAACATTACAGTCAGTCTCACACCGATACAACCGCCCACACTCTAACACAAACAACAAAAAACAACAAAAGCGGTGCTACCCTTCTCCAAAATGTGCAAAGCAAAACACAAACCCTACCTAAGGCTGCGTCCTGAGTGTTGTCTAGTTGTGGAAGGAGAAAGCAAGTTAATACTTGTTCGTTTGTTGCTTCGTCCACATCCGTTTGAAAGGTCAACATAGGTTGTGCTTGTTTTTCGCTCAACCAAACTGCTTTTAGATTTAAACGGACTAAAGAAATTGGAAGATGGTGAAGCCGATTTCCTGATACGTCTAAAACGTGCAAAGCTGCACAATGTCCCACTTCACTCGGAATTGAGGTTAGTTTATTATCTCGAAGAGAAAGAACTCCCAGTTGAGCTAACCGGCCGATTTCTGCCGGAAGAGAGCCTAAACTATTTCGGTCCACGTTTAAATTTGTAAGTTTTACAAGTTGTCCGATAGATACTGGCAACTCCAACAGAAAATTTTCTGTTAAAATTAATTCTTGAAGACTTTCACATTTTCCGATATTAGGATTCAAAGATGTTAACCGGTTTTGATCAACTTTTAAAATAGTTATTTTCCGAAGATTCCCCAAACCGTTCGGCAAACATTCAATCAGATTTTGCGATAAATGCAAATCAACTAAATTAATCAATCCGCCGATTTCTTCCGGAATATCTTCTAACCTATTTTCGGAAACATCTAAATATGCTAATTGTTGCAACCGCCCAATATCCGGTGGCAAATGCTGCAGCTGATTATGATCTAACCACAATTCTTGCAACGCTGGTAATTTTCCAACGTGAGGTGGTAATTCCTCGATTTCATTGTCGCCTAAATCAAGGCGTTCTAATCGTACTAATTGCGCCAAAGAGTCCGGTAAGGCTCTGAGGAGATTCTCTCGGAGTTCTAAGGACTGTAAAGAGGAGAGCAGGCCGAAATCAGGCGGCAAGGATGTGAGGGACATGTCGTTGAGACCGAGAACGGTGAGGTTGCGCAGCTGGACGAAGCCGGCGGGTAGACGCGGAATGGGGTTGCTGCTGAAGTCTGCCACTTGGAGGTTGCGGAGGTTTTTGATGTTCTCCGGAATGTCGGGGATATCTGAGTAAACAAAGTATTTATAGTAAATTCCTCTACCTACTAACTAGATGGATCAATGTTTATATAAAGTGTCTGGGTATTGTTTATTAGAGGGACTTCCTGTGTTATTTAAAGTACCGCTATGATAACCCATGCCTCTCACTTCCTAACTTCTTCCACGCCTACGCTAAGCTATACAACTGTTTTAAATTCCTCAATAAGATTAGTTAAAAAATATATATTTCTCATCGTGGCTTATTACAGATCTCTGGGTTTTTATTCACAAAACTATTTAAAAAAATCTGTTAAGTATTATATTTAACATTTCTTATACACACAAAAAAAATCTAATTACACCTAATCTTTTTATTTACGTATTGTCTATAATTTTAAATTCATTCTATAAGCAAGTTTTCTCAATTTCTTCTAAATGTTCGAAGTTTTTTCAATTAATTAATGGCGGTATTTCTGAAGGGTTCATGTAATATACTTATAATTTTAAGTATATAATTAATAATACAATAAGAAATATTAAATATCGTTCCCAGAAAAAACCTGCAGTACTATCTCTGAATTTTTTACACTGACATTAGTGACATTTATCCGTCAATTACACATTTAAATTTCTCAAGTAGCAGGCTGTGAGATTTATTACAACAAATTATTTTAGATTATATTTCTATATCTTTAAATCTATAGAAGATATAATAAAAAAATTAAATGTGTCGGATAGAGAATTTTGTTTTTACTACTACTTCCGGTTATTCAATTGTTACCAGTTGCCTATTCAACTCTTCCCATTATTGTTAGATTGAGGAATACGTAGTTACATAGGTCTTTAGTCTTATAGAATTTGAGAAATCGTACCTCAAACAACCCCACACACACACACACATCATCGTAAAAATGTTATAATCGGATTTAGGGACCTTAAAACGTGCTTATTCAGTAAAATCTGGATATGCGATTTAAGGCATTAATCCAATATCTCTCTTAGCGAGAGGAAAAAAATCTGATGCGGCCAGCACAATATCTCTCGCCATTTCCATTTTATTTTACATAAGTAACAAATTTAACATTGTACACACAAGTAATTCAAATAATCTACGAGCATTCTTTGTCCTACTCTTCTAAAGTTGTATTCGTATCAAATGTATGTAACTGACAGATAAATGTCATTGTCAAAAAAATAATCATTTCAAATTAACAACAGTAACGTTTTCAAAAGAAAATTGTAAGTAGAACAATAGTTATATGGAAAGGAACTTAAGATACATAATTTCTAGTATTATTATTATAAATAAATATATTATCACGGCATATTACCCATTGCTGGGTGTGCTAATCTACTTTGTACACAGATTTCGGTAATGATAATGACATATTTGTATCGTGCGGGCGTTACCTCACGGTTACTCATTTTTGGCGTGGAGAGTGCATCACAGGGGTCAATTTTGTGCCATTTAAAATTCGAAATAATTGATAGTAGGAATTGAATCCGGTTCCCCAGATTCACAACCAGACACTTAGGCACGCGGCCATGAGACCCCCATAGGTACATGTATTTAAATTAATAAAAAATAAATGGCGGGAGGTTTTGTGTTGGTCGATTTTTTAATAAATGAAAATGCAATTTTCAAACACCGCACAGACGCGTACGTGTGATGATTTCTGAACGATAACTTTACAAGTCTGAGTCGTAGTCGTGAGGTGACGCCTAGTAAAGACCCTCAACAGTACAAAAATATCCTTTTTGGTGTTGAGGGCTACCAGGGGTCACCTCCAAGTTATCAAGAATAATTTACCAATTTTGTGTCGCATAAAAGTTGAAAATAATTTTCAAATTTAATTCTAGGTATTTCTAGGCAAATATGTAAATAGACTAATTAGGAATCAATGCCTAATTGTTTGATAAATAATTTGTAATAAGTACAGTTCTAGTTTGTAGGTTACATTTCCTTGTATCCACTGCCATTCACCCGCAACGTTACCGTTACGCTAATAAGAACTACTATACAGCCGGCAACATACAACCATCTTTGTAGATATTAAAATTCTATACTTATACTTCAACGACCTCGACTTTTAATAGGTATATCACCCACTAAAATAAAATCCCATAATCTTCACGCTATGTAATACACGTTTCCTTGTAAAAATACAGGTGTAAATAATGTTGTAATTATCACATATTTCATAAGTAGAGTGTGTAAAATTATGAAGTAACAAGAGCGGTACGGGGTCTGAGTTGCAGGAGCAAAAGTAAATGATATGATTAGTATTTATAGGACACGGGTAGATTGATCAAAGGGCGCAATACCTGGGCTGTGAATTCGATTAGCCATCTGTGCTTGACGACATCAAAGGGCCCGCGCTTACCACCCACACTTAGGGAACGATGCAGGATAGGATTTTAAACAATTTAAATATTTGCAAATAGACTAGCTCTCGCCATACTGTAGGTAATGGTTTCGGTAGTTTTCAGTAAATAATCACGAATTAGAGCCCCCACAACACGTTTTTACTATTTTTAAAATGTGCGTGTGTGACGATTTTTTCTCTCACGATAATTATTATATCGAAAAGATACTTTACTTGAGGGAGATATAGGGATCGTGCTAAAAATCGCATATCGAGATTTTGGTAAATGACCACGTTTTAAGGTCCCTACAATCCAATTTTAACATTTTCAACAACTATTAATACGACTATTGCCTAGGTTACGATAGTATATTATTTTCTTATATCTAAAATAACTTGTTTTACTAAGAAATTCATAATAACAAATGAACTACTACTACCTGTATCATTTGTTTGCATTTGTTTATTGCATAGCCTACTTCAATATTGTAGAATTATTTCTGATTTTTAATATCATTTTTCTCGAAATAATTGTTATACAACCCCATATCATATTTATATCGTTGAAATCAGAAAAAAATTCTCTATCTAATGGACAAAAAATTTATATAGGTTGCCATTTAAAAAAATATAATTTTATTCTACCGTTTGAGAACCACTGGTTGAATTATTTATTTATTATTCCTCATAAATTAAGCCCTTTTTCCTGGTAATTTTTTTTATATAACATTTTTCTCTAAAGTCATTAGTTCGCCCAAAAATGCGCTGCTTGTTTGAAAGGAAACACCCTGTATATTGGATAAATTTATAAAGTAATATAAAAATTATATACATAGGTAAATGGCGGGAGGTACTGTGTTGGTCACATCAGATTTTTTAATTTGAGATAAAGATTAAATTTTACAAAATTCTAGATTACAAAATGGCGATCGCAGAAGGTTTGGAAATAGTAAAAATTTGGAATAAAGGGAATTATAAATTATTACCTTTTTTTAAACTTTGACAGTAGTTTTAATATTATAAATGACCCATGCCTAATTTGTTACTATAGTGGGAAGACCCCATGATATTTACAATCAAATATTTATTTACTTTTAAAATATGCAAAGGTTACGTTTTTATACATTGTATAAAATTTTATTTAAAAATAAGAGTTATGTTCAACATGGTACTATCAACAAACCTTGGGCTAAAGTTAATGTTAACAGCACGTTACAGCAACAATAAACATACGATTGGCAGCCAGACGTGCTTCGGTTTAATTCTAAATTGAATTGAGTGCATTTTACAAACGTAATATCCAATATCATCTACCGTTATTGTACAACTTTATACACATCATTGCACTCTTCAATAATATCCAACACACCTGTTCAATTTATTTTTTAATTGTTAATTGATTTCGCTGACAGTGTTTTGTTTTTTGTTTCGTTGACAAGTTCATCACCCAGCAATTGTTTTGAGAAGTACTCTCTTTTTTCATACGCTGCAAATATTACTACGATGCGTCATACTAGCGCTGGATAGAATCATGTTACTGATAATTGTTTTAAAAATAAAACATCGTCGCAACGCTTTATAGATGTGTAGCTGACAACAGGTGTGAAAGCAAATCAATTGTTTGAGTTTGAAACAAACATGACTCGAATTCATATTGGAAGATTTTGTTTGTGTGGAATTGCAACAGCGTGACGTCATCGCTAGTTCCAAACCTGTTTTTTTGTTACTACATTACTTCAAATACTTTTCGCGCTATCGACTCGAAAAACTTTTCAATTTATCATTATAAATTAGTAAAATATTAAATTGTTTTAGATAAAAAAGCTTCAAATAAAAGTTGTAGGACATAAAATTCGGCGTCTGAATCTATAAACAAAATTAATTTTGTATGCCTTGTAACGGCAGAAATTAGGTATGAAACTTTAGAAAATCACTTTAAAAATAGCAATAGCCATGGAATTGAAACAAAATAAATAACAAATGTCTAACGGTTTATTTGTCATGTCATTTCAAACGTCATAAAAGTAGCATCTTTTGTGACTTGATTCACAAGGTAGAAGTTTAATTTCTACGCCGCCAGAGTAGAAGTAGCTAATTTCTACGCCGCCGGCGTAGAAATAAAATAAATAAATATCCATAGAAACTATACAGATCAACAATTAAGAAGTAACTTTAATGAAAGAAACCTGTAATATCGCCCTAAATGTCACTATAACACGCTATGTAACCGAAGAATAAAGTTACTAAATACCATCAATAGCTGTCAAATTTAAATATATAACCTGTGAATTGAAATATAAACAGAGTTTACTTTTGAGGAAATAACATTATTAAAGAATAGCAGACTTGCAGATTACAATTACAGGGACGGTAATGAGCATAAGAATACTTAGAATTAAAGTGATAAGAAAAGTTTATATTGTTTTGCAGTGATTCCTGGACATATCTTTCAGCCACACTGTTAGATTTCCATGCAAATGAACAACTTCAGGAGGCGTACATTATAATACTTCAAATTCCGACATAATTGCACACAAGGAGGATATAAAATTGCACAGTTTTTATTTAAACGACAAAACGTGAAAATTTTCATTTCAATGTTTATAACAAAAAGTGAAAAAATAAGTATCCATAGCTACAGGGCAATTGAAATCGCAAACGTAATTTACGTAAAATGTAACGTCAGTAGTAGATATTTTTCTTTAAATATCTTCGTTTGAAGAAAAAATATAATGTGTCATTCGGAGTAAAATTGACAACTTTTACTCCTAATAACACAATATACTATTCTTTTCTTTAAATTTATCTTGTAAAATAAAAATTGTTTCTCCATTTTGTTCCTTTTTTTAACGCCCTGTATAATGTTAAAAGCGTTTTTATGGAGCACACGGGCCAATGAATTTCTATGAAATGTATTGACGTTATTTTATTTGAAATTTATTTTTGTAATTTGACATTTCGTCGGTATTTTCGTTTCACTACAACCATAAAGTCTTTGCGTGAAAATCTTATGCAAAATTCGATCGGTAAGTACACAAAAGAAATCGAAATTTAAAAAAAAACTCGTTTTTTTAACGTTTTTATGGTTATAATTGGTCAATCGGAAGTTCTCTCATTTGAAGATTTTAATAGTTTTTCTTGAAAAAACGCAGTTAAATATCATTAATTAACATTTAATGTTATTATAACTTAAAGAATATATGATTCTCTATACGATTAGATTGCATTTTATTCTTCATATTCAATAGATATATAGTTTAAGAATTATAAAGTTATTACATTTTATAAATCAGCCAGCTATGCTAACCATGGAAACTGTTAATATTGTAATGTGCGCCCCTGACTTAAGAGTATACGAGCGTCGTCACTGGTAGATGACGTATATATATAAATAAACGTTACAATACTTATTCATTTGTATTCGTAGAACCGATTAACATTATTGCTATATTCATATTTGTACTCATTTTGTTTAATTTCTTAAAAAAAATCATAATTCTTCAATTTTCAATAAAAAGTTCGAAATTTAAAAAAATCTAATTTATATGGTTATAGATACTATTCAACTCGCTGATTCCAAATTTTAAAACCGCATGTCGATATCTCTTTTCGTTCTCGAGATATTTGCCCCCAAAGTTTTGCCTAAAAATACCCATTTTTGGGTTATACCCCAAAAATGGGTCAATATACAGACTTGGGAGTATAACCATTCGATTCTACGGAAAAAATTACATAAGTATTTCAATTTTCATATTTTTTGAACAATAGATACAATCTCGAGAGTTAAATAACTGAAAATGGCCAAAATCTGAAAAAATCCTAAGGGGTACACCTTAGAATTTTTTCAGATTTTGGCCATTTTCAGTTATTTTGCTTTAAAGGTTGTATTTATTGTTCAAAAATTATGAAAATTTGTATACTTATGTAATTTTTCCCGGGAAATCGAATGGTGATGTTATCGAGTTCGTATTTCGACCCATTTTCGGGGTATAGCCCAAAAATGGGTATTTTTAGGCAAAACTTTGGGGGCTAATATCTCAAGGACGAAAAGAGATATCGACATGCGGTTTTAAAATTTGGAATCAGCGCGTTGGATAGTATCTAAAACCATATAAATTAGATTTTTTAATTTTTTGAACTTTTCATTGAAAATTGAAGAATTATGATTTTTTTAATAAATTAAACAAAATGAATAAAAATACGAATATAGTAGTAATGTTAATCGATTCTGCACATACAAATGAATAAGTATGCACGTTTTTACAATTATTAAACAGCTCATTCATTTCCTATAATCAAAAATTTGAGTATGTGTGTGTGGATCATTGACCTCTATATACAAAATGGACCGGCGATTCCTATATCTGTACAATGGCAGGGGCTGTATCCCCTTAATTGTCATGGTGGGATCGCTATCTCTTTCTAACAATGACAAGTACGCATGCGTCAGCTAGTACCAGTTCGACAAATTGACGATGAAAAAGAAAAAAGTACATCCTGTTAAGTTTGGCATCATTTTGGCTTGACATTATTTGTCATTTCCATTTGTGCAACGGCCACATCAAATTTTTTATCCTGTTATAAGACAGTTTTACCAATATTACATCGTACAGAAGTACACAGATACGTTATCTCTAAATTATTGTATAAATAAATGATAAAACAACTGAACATGTACTAATCAAATATCAAACAGACGACACACCTTACAATTTGAGCAACAGGTATTCGCGACCTATTTACTATGTCGGATAACCCTACGCGTTCACATCACATCGATTACACGAGCTGACGTCACGGTTATGACGTCAGCTTTGTGGAATGCACTGTACATTGTACATTGTTGTTACCTATACAATACGTGGCTCTATATCATTTGTCATCGGGTACAATCCCAGCAAAAATTAAAGGCTATGGGCTAGACATTGCGGAAGGTACAGTAAGTGCGACAATTAGATCGGCCTAATTATCAGCGGAAGGTAGCGGTGGCGAACAGGAAGTACGCTCAGTGCTCAGTTCACATGCATTCATATATATCTGCCGAGTTGAGAACAGGAACAGACATTGTGCATACATAAATAGACATTATTCAACCGTATATTGTCAAACTTTTTTTATAATTACAACAACACCGGCAAAATTAGGGACCAAAAAAGTTATGTTTTTAAAAGTATGAACCCTCTGTTTTTCATATTTTGTTGGTAATTCTACATCTACAATGAATAACAAATGACGATCTAACATCTAAATATAGCCATCTACTAAAGACTGATTATCATTTATCGAGGTGTTAACTATTACTCGGTCTGTATAGTTTTATTAAATATGGGTGTTTAATTCGTGTTCACTGTAGATCAAGGGTTAATAATAATTTCTGCTTTTGGTGTCATTTCAATTCCAAGTATTTTTTTAAAAAATGGAAAATTATTAATTATAAATTACTCTAAATACTTAGAATGTGGTAGTTACCATATGTTCAAATTAATGAAATTCTTATTTGTTTACAATATATAAATCATAATAAAATATATACTGTAATAAAATTCGCCATTTATTATATAAATATTTCAAAAAGTTATTTAAAATATTATATTGCATTATATTGCACTGTCCACGCCAGCATTGAGTATTTTCATCATTACCAATATCTATGTAAAAAGCAGATTGGCACACCCAGCAATGGGTAATATGCCGTGATGATATATTTATTTATTTTACATGATTCAAATCGATCTCTTCTCTGTGATGTCACGCTTACATACTTAAAGCCCAAATGTCGCTAGTGTCGTTGTTTTACAGCGATGTGAAGTGACATATCAAAGTGACAGTTGATGGTGATACTGATGCCGTGGACATAACCTTGTTTCTATTTGTTTCTTAGGCATTTATTCTTTCTCGTAAGTAAAAATATATACATATATGAATATGGATTTTCTTTAAAATAAAATAAATAAGTAAAAATACGTGCTAACTTGACAGCAATCTAACCAAACAAACAAGTTCCTCTTACCCCGAATGGCACGACCGTCGTGTCATAAGAGCCGTTCTTACAATCATATTGGCGCTCCATTTGGGGCTGCGTGCCTGAGTGTCTGATCGTGAATCTGGGGAACCGGATTTGAAAATAGTGCACGCGAGCAAAGAGTGCCCATGGGGTGAAGCCTGGTAAACGCCCGCACGGTACAAATATGTCATTATCATTACCGAAATCTGTGTGTACAAAGCAGATAGGCACGCCCAACGATAGGTAATATGCCGTGATATGTTTACAACAAAAAAAATATCAGATATCGGAAACTATTAAGCGACTGTTCTATTACTCAACTTTAGAGATGAGTCATTGATCAACAATTCAAATAGTTATCAAACATAGTCAAATCACTTTCTCATCACTTGTTTTTTTAAAACAAACAACCCATAATTAATAGGTTTAATTGTTCAGCAATTATTACTTGTAATTATTATACATGTATGGAGATAAAAAATGTATTTAGATTGTTCTAAACAATAAAGATTCACCGAAAGAAAAAGTAAATTTACATCTATAAATAAGTTTGATAAAAAGCATTCAAATATTTTGGTCAAGGCCATCAATAATCGGAACACGTCATGAAGTAAAACATTTTTTAAAAAGTAAAGTTTCCTTATAAACTCGTACTGTTGCACCGAAGCAACACTTTGAAATTGTTTGTAAACTAACCTTCAACTTAGGACAATTTATTATTTTTATTAAAGTTTTGACAGTACTGATAGGTTTGTTTATCTTTCGAACTTTAAAATCGCGTTGTTTTATGAATCATGCATACGGAATATAATTTGTAAAAATATGCACCTACCATTTCTGGAGACATCGAGCTCCACAAGATTTTCAAAGTTTTGGATATCTGGCGGTAATCTATGGATTTCATTGTCACTTAATCCTAATTTCCTCAAACGGTGCAGACGGAAAAAATTCTGCAACAATACAACCAAACATTGTATTTCAATTGTTTAAAATCAATTGTTGTAATAAAGTATTGAGTTTTGGGTGCGAGTTACGGCTAATACCTTGGGTAAATCCCTGATGTGATTGGCATCGAGTAAAAGTTCCTCTAAACTTCTGGAATAGCGGAGAATGTCTTCGGGAACGGTAGGTAGCGAACAGTGACGCTTGTCAACATACTCAACTTGTCTGTTACAACCTTTGAATATCGGTATACAGCGGAACATGACTTCTAGATGCGATCAGCGGCACACATAACTCACTATCACTAGCATTCACTGCTTGGCATGTTTGTGTTTCGGGGTAAAACACAACAGTTTACACCAAACACCACAGCACTGCAACTTGACTGACACGAGCACAAGCACACCCTTCCCGGTTCATGGACGTGAACAACTTGTCTCGCAACTTCTTCTTGTTCTTTTCCTCTGTCGCCGCGCACATCCACAACACAACTTTTACCGCAATGCTGCCATCTCTCACAATTTATTTATATCCATGTGCGATTTCTTTAAACGTAAATATAATACGAATAGTTTCACCAACTTTTATATCAAACTTGCGAAACTTACCATGGAATCATTTATTGCAAAATTAATAATTTCAAACTTAAAAATAGGATTTAATTTGTGTTTTTCAATACATATTTTCATTGTAATACTATTATAAAACACTTGTTACATATTTTGAAGAAAAGGAAAAATGGTGAAATCAAATGAAAACCCAAAACGATACTAGTAACGCCATCTGACAGGAAATCGCTGAACTTTCGAATTTGTCTATCTACTTTTGGAAACACTGACTATACGTTTTGTAAGCTTGTTTCTGATTGGTTGATTCAAATGTGACAATTTGAAACAAATACAAAGAAATAAAGTATGTTTTAAATCTTAGAATGGCATTTCAGCGTGATCACGTGATTCCAAAGTATGAATAAATTAATTACATATGGTTTTAGTAACGTGTGTCCTTATTGTTTTATATTTACGCAGCGTACACTTCGCAGTACAAATTAAAACATACTAACAATAACTCTACCTACTCTAATTGAATATAATAATTTTCATTGTATCCCGGAGTGTACTTTTTAAATTGTGAGCGTGCCAAGTTCATCTGCGCCAACTTCATAGGCAAGATTTGAACGTTATGAAACCGAACGAAACAAGAAATGAACAAGGCGATGTATGAACATTAGGACGATGTGTGTGTTCCCCTAATATATTCATTGTTGTAATCAATTGTATTTCATTTTATTTTATAGTTTAGTAAAATTCTTGCTCGAGAGTTCATAATTTTGACTACAGATGTCAGTTTTATTGTCTACATTGGAATATTATTTCTAAAGAAATTTGACTATCAAATGGTTTTAAGAATTTTGCAATAAAATCTTTCAAATTCAGCAAATAAGGCTTTGAAAACATATTTAATCGTAAATAAAGTAAGAAAATAATATTTATTGTTAATGAGATACAAAATTAATAAGTAATATAATAGAATCTCTGTATTATATTTTTTATTGTATATATTGATCTCGCATTTTTATGCAAGAATGACATGGCAACACTAAACAGACAAACAGACTTTAAGTACTGTAATGAATATACGGAATTACATGCAAAGAGAGTTAACAAGTACATATTTTTATTCTCATATATAGAACACGCAAAACGAGTAAATATTTCAAACCTACGCAACATTAAGGAAAGCGGACATCGAAACATTCAAGTGCTTATTCCTCTACAGTCGTAGTAGCCGTACTCAATATTATTTCGAACGAGAACGGCTGGAAACTGTACCCTGCTCCCGTATAGAATTTACTTTGGAATTCCACCCTAAAATATTAAAATATAAATAAATAATATACGCACATACTTATTTTTTTATGACCGCATTTCAAACAATTTAAAGGTAGTTGGATCTGGCCTGTGTAGCAATTTGGAGCCAAAATGGCGGCAAATCGCAGTACTTTAGTAATCTAAGGAATTTAATTGGATTATGAGAGCAATGTCAACTAAAATGTCTTTGAGACGGACGACGAACATTTTCGAATTTTACCAAAAGTATCAGAATGTCGCAGAGCTAGCGCGAAGGTTTCAAGGTCACGTTATTGATGGCAGGCCGTGGTGCTAACTTGACAGCAATCTACCCTAACAAACAAGTTCCCCTTACCCCGCAAGACATACGTCACAAAATATACTTCGAGCAGCACTTCGGAACTAAGTTGCAACGGAAGCGGCAAGGGTAACGTCACAGTGGCGGTATTTTCAGTAATTTTTTTCTTATTTAAAAACAAAAATTGTGCAAAATATGAAAAATTTAAAAATACTTGCTTGTAATTAAAAAATCAACAAAGGCGAAACTACTCCATTCTTCCCTATACTCGCCTGTTAAATCTTCCAACTTTAGAGTTCAATAACTTCGATCGAAACAAGGCAAATTGGTAAAATTTTTGGATTTACATCGAAATGGGGTCATTTCACATTTTCTAATTTATTTTTTTCTTGAAAGAATAGGTAAATTAAATATGTAGGTGTATGTTTTACACCTTACAAGTCTACAGAATCAGAGATGATTTTTTAAAAGTCATCTTTAATTTCAAATATTTGGACGCTGACGTCACGGCTTGGCGGATGCGGCAGTAGCTCTCTACCGGTTGTGTTTGGAACTATGATTGTTTGGGTTATCACTTGTCAGTTTGATTTTGTGACAGCAACATATTGTTAACGAAAAACATATTTCATACAACTTTTGGTATTTATTTTAATAAATGTTTTATTTACATACCATTATTCTTAACTCTGCTGTCACCTATTACAATTTTAGGTTATTTTGTTTACAATAGCAAACGGAAACCACGTGGAACGTAAATGTGTGTAACAAACCGTGACGTCAAGAATTTTACAGCCGCGAAAGTTTATTTGCAAATTTATGAATGAAAAGTCGCATATTTCATGTTATTTTATATTACTATATTTATTAAATGAGACGGATTTCACGATTTTATAATAAAAAAAACGTTTTTTTTTAAATGACCCCATTATTTTATGGATTACTTCATGGTCCAACTACCTTAAGATTCAAATACCAAACTTTGAACAACGGTCATAAAAATATTTATTAAATAGTTTCTAACCAATGTAGACGCAAAGTATGCAGGAAAGCAGACAACCCCTCCATAAGTACAAGAATGCTGACGGTCAACGTCGCCCAAATGGCGAAAATAAGCCACAGAGCAACACCCCCAAACCATCCATCAAACGATAGACCAATCCTCATCACCATATTCCACAACACATCCGACAATTGCGAATGAGCTAACGACAGAGCCCACAAACGCAAATAAGACGCCGTATGAGAAATACTCCCCAGCACATATTCAATCGTGTGGATCCCTTGATGAATAAACATCTCCGACATGTCTTCCTCGGCGTGTCCGCCGCCTCCGTGCCCTCCGTGTTGCGCCCCCGTGTTATTATGCATCGGCTGCTCCGCGTCGCCATTTTCAGTGGCGGATTGCATCTGTTGATGAGCCATTTGTATGGTATGCAATCGTCGTTGACGGAATAGGTAGTATGGTTTGCCCAATAACATCCACGGAACGCAAATAACAGCGATTATGACTAATAATTTTTGGAGGCCCATTTGACCGGCGAACATGTAAGTGTCGCATTCTGGAGGAAACGGTGATGATTTGAACAAAACCATGTTGATGAATGTTATGAGGATTGATGGGGCGCAGTGCGGACTGTACTTTACATATTCGGCTGCAAAAAAATTTATAGTCACGAAAATTGTATTTTTATATGAACATGTTGTACTTACGTTCATCAGTTGGAAAATATGTAATCCATTTGATAAACATCAACGTAACCATGTATAAGAATAAGAAACACAGAAAGATAATTTGAGGAATGAATTCACAAATAATATTAATAGCTCGTTTGAAATACCTATAAAAAATATATATTAAACATTCCTTCAAATATTTGAATAACAGAGCTGAGCAAAATACCAGATAAAGGTACTCGAGTACAGAGTACGACGGTTGCTTTTTATAATAATAATAATATTTAATATTTTGTCGGATTTTTCAACTATTTAAAGTTATAAGCCCTATCTACCACATTTATTTATGTTTTTACAATTTTTTGTTACAAATGTACATAATAATGTATTAGAAGACACTCACAGACATCCAAGCCCCCGGTGGGAATCGAACCCACGACTCCAGGGTCAAAAATTTTTTCTTGGTAATATTAAAGAAAATTAAATTCTCTATCTGATACATTTAGATATTTTATTATATATTCTATAGATTTAGATATAAAATATAATATATAATTTGTTGTAATAAATTTTACAGCCGAAAAAATACCATGAAAAATAGTTGAAAATTTTAAATGTTTGTAACTGACAGATGTCAGTGTCAGAAATCCGGAGACATTATTGTAGATTTTTTCTGGGAAGTACATACATTTTATTTTTTACTGTATTAATTAATGACAATGAATTGGATACATTTCGAAAAATTAGAAAAGGACAAAATTTCTTCATAAAATGAATTTAAAATTAAACAATCTAAATATAAGGAATAGATATAAGTAGAATTTTTGGTGTAGAATGTAGGTATACAAGAAATGTTAAATACAATAGGGCGCGAGCAGTCATGTGACTTTGTTGGCCTTGACAAGCAGATATGGGGGCCCATGTCAGAATGATAGCCAGTAATTATGTATATAGATGTCAAATATCATAATTTCTCATTTTAAATTTAGTGATTTTCCAATTCCATGTGGTTTATTTTCCTCGACAAGTAAATTCGACACTCCTGGTGACAAATTAACTACGTGAATTTAGAAAACCTTAAAATTTTTAATGAAAAATTCTGACATTTGACATCTATGTACATAATTACTAATTACCATTCTGAAACGGGCCCCCACATCTGCTTGTCAAGGCCAACAATGGAAAAGGAAGTGGGGAGAGGTATTGTGTTGGTCACATCAGATTTTTATACTCGGGATGTTAGAATATCGACTATTTATGACAATTATTTGTTCATATACTTAAAAAAATATATCGAACATGAGACACACTGTACTCGAGTAAAACTACGCGTGTATTGCCCAGCCCTGCTAAAGTGCTTAATAATACGGCTTACCAGTGATTCCAAAGGCTGAGAACAACACCAAACAACATCTGACAGACACCAAAAATAATAGAAATCTTCATTTTGTACGCATTATGGAAAATAATTTTATTTTCAGCCAGCTGCCAAATAGGATCCATACCAACTGGATACGGCGTTCCAGCATAATCACTAGTAGATGGATTCAGAGTGAATTTTTTATCTGATTCAATAAAACTTCTGTTGAACGATGTACCCCAATGCGAGCCAAAAATATTTAATGATTTAGAGAACACATCATTGTATATAAAACCAGTGTACATGGAGAATAAACCCATCAGGAAAATAATATATCGACCACCGAAAAATATATTCCAGACTTCATTATCGCTTTTTTTAGCCCCCAACGGCTTCTCTCTTACAACCATCCAGGCGGCGAACAAAAACATAAGCAATCCGTGCCCTAAATCACCAAACATAACAGCGAACAAAAATGGAAAAGTAATAATTGTATACGGAGTTGGATTCATTTCCCTGTAATTCGCAATTCCATATGAATCAATCAAGGCTTGAAATCCAGCCGTGAACTTATTAGTCCTGTTATAAGTCGGCGGATCTTCAAAAGTTTGCATCCGATTCAAAATGGGAGGTACAGAACTCCCACTTCGCTCTGTGCCTCTTCTAAGGGCTAACTGAATACTCTCCATATCCAAAACCGGCACCCAACACTCAGCAATTAAACACTTTTGTGTTACATCCAAATTGAATAAATTCAAAGTGTGGTAAATTGCTTTAATTTTTCGCACTTTCACAAACCAATTCTTGATGTTTTTAGCAGCAGCGACTAATACTCGGTGTCGATGGTCTTGTGTTTGACCTAAAACGGTGTTTAAATCTTCGATTCGGGTCATGACACCCATTGCCATTTCGCGGCGATCAGCCGGAGCTTCGGGGCATGGATATAAAGTAGCGCGAAAACCTTCGCAGATTTTTTTAACCCTGGTTTTCAGTTGGTCTCCTTGGAAGAAAATGATGAAGACTGATTTGAAGACTTGATCGCTCTACGGAAATTATCAATAAAATTTATAGACCGGGGGCTAGTGTTACGTGAAAAATGAATCATGGTATTCCTTAATAATGACCCTTGGTGCTCACTTTACATACCCTGGGGATCGATTTACTATTGGTACTGCATTAATCGACTTAAAATATATTGGATTATAATTCGTTTGTTGGTGTTAATCATAATTTTGTAGTTTTATTTTCTATTTCCAAAGAATATATTATTAAGAACACTTACGGTCAATGCTCAAACTAGACAAAACATATATCTATCTAAAAGCCGTGTTCCTTCGGACTGTGATTTTGTGAATCCGGATTAGTATAATCATGATTCTTTTGAATAATGATTTAAAAATTGTATCAAGAAAACAACTTAAATAATATAAAACCTATCTAGCGTCAAATATCATATGCAGACCAATGCAAACTAATTTATTTTATTTTATAAATAATCTACTGTCGAGTCTTATAGTCAGCATATTCAAAATGGATCATATAGATGGCTATATAACGAATAAGAAACGACAAAACATACTTCTTATTCCTGATCACTTTGATGATTTAGATTGTGAATCACAGCCCGAAGAAACACGGCTCTAGTTGTCTCTGTCTGGCCAGCCGAAATCAAAACAAGATGAAGTTTTGTCTAGTTATATTTCGTCGTTGTAACCAACCACTGTAAATGGTGCAACCTTCACTGCTGTAATATACTTTGGTTTACGAAAGATGACTATTCAAGGTCACTTGTTCGAAGAAAGAATACACAGCATTTTATATAATAGTAGCTTAGCAACATTTCTTGTTAAAAAGAGAAAGATTATTTGACAGTTTGTGTATCAAATAAAATCGAATTAAGTGATGTTTAACCATGTTTTGTTGTAATTTTTAATATAACCCTGGAAGACAACAAATTGTTGTCCCAGGTATTTTGAGCAACAAAGGTCAGTATTTGAAACACCATGATATATTTTTCACGTAACACTAGGCCCGAGTCTATAGCATTTAAAACGGTTCTAATTCATTTTGAGATTTAACGACGCCAGGACAAAATTTAATCGATCGGTCGATCTGTTCGTTTAATTTTGTTCTTGCTAGTATTAAAGAAGAGTAAATTCTCTATCTGATACATATAATAGATTTAGAGATAAAGAAATATAAGGTATATAATAATCTGTTGTAATAAATCTCATAAAAATCCAGACATTACTGAATATTTTTTCTGGGAAGTACATACATTATTTCGTATTGTATTAACAGTTAAATATTTAAAATTATAGGTATATTACATATACCCTTCAAAATTACTGTCAATCCCGACAATGAATTGGAAACATTTCGACAAATTAGAAGAGTAGGACAAAATTTCTTCATGAATGAATTTAAAATTAGAAATGTAGAGTGTAGGTATACAAGAAATGTTAAATACAATAGGGCGCGAGCAGTCATGTAACTTTGTTGGCATGATAGTTAGTAATTATGTATTTAGTGACTTTCAAATTCCATATGGTTTATTTTCCTCGACATGTAAATTCTACACTCCTGGTGACAAATTAACTACGTGAATTTAGAAAATCTTGAAATTTTACTGTCCATACGATGTAACTTGGCGAGTTGGGGCAATTCACATTATCACTGCGGTAATGGGCAAGTTATAAAATCCATAGGCGTACCGAAGAAGAATGAAATTCAATAAAATTACGAATATTACAAAAAAAAGAAATTATTTATACAAAAATAAATATTACAAATATTGGAATGAATTATTTATTATATAAATCATATAATTAATTATTTTTTAAATTAATAAAGTTAAGAAAATAAAATTTCTATTGCTATTGAAAAAAAAATGCACCAACGCTTATGTATGAATATAACTTCTTGGGTTGAAAAGTACCTGACACCCCGAGTTTGAGTGTATTAGGGTGAAATTTGCTTTGTGTAAGGCAATAAAACATTGTAAAATCACTATTTCACTTCTGAAGCTGTGCGGCATCGAAGTAAAAGTAAATATTTGGCAAAACGCAACTTAAGAATAGTGAATTGAATTACATTCTTTTGGATCGCCAAATTACATCGTATGGACTGTAAATCTATGTCAAGGTCATGTGTACGCACGCGAATATGAACCCCTTTGTCATTAATCTCGGCTACGCCTCTGGATAGCAATACAAACAAATGAATTAGAATCGTTCAAATTTTATGATGATGTCTTACAGTAGAAGGATCCTCAAGAGGAGTTTCAATTTCAGCTTGGCGCAAAAAGACATTTCCTCTGCAAGCTCGCCACAACATCCGTTCAAAAGCTGGTATTCGTTCTCGTAAAATAACGCCAGCAACGAAACTATACACATATAAACAAATATTAAAAAATGTTCTCAAATTTCAAAGCGGAAAAGCAAGAGCATGAAAAAAAGAAATGATAAAGTATTCTTATTTTTTACTCTTGCTACTAATATGAAAATGGTGTTCTTACCAGCACTTTTTCTAGAAGAGAATGAAAATTAAATGTCTCTTTATTACTGTCTGATAATGTGTCTGTGAACCATGTTATGAAATTTAGTTGAAATAAAATTTGAAATAAATGATTCCAATAATGCTTTCCTAATCCAATTATACGAGAAAAGTAACCAATCACTGTGCTGGAACGATCACATAAACTCAATAAAAATGTTTTGAAATGAATGAAAAAAACAGTACGAGCTTGCAACCAACACTACTTGCAAATACGAAAACAATAAATAACATGTACATATGTAGTAAATGAAGCACAATGCAATGAAATGATTGATTGATAATAAGTAATGATAGATTAAGTTTTGTTGTACTAACCATGGGTAGTAGTCATCCGTCTCAATTTTTTCCGGAAAACTGCATATAAAATACGTTTGTGTAAATTGTGCATATATTAATAATTATACAACAGTATGTGATCTTATACCAAACAAGCTATGGCTATGGCAAGCTACGTGAAGTCAGTTCTACGAAGCATTACTTTTCTAAGCAATGTTATTCATACATAAATATTACTCTACAACCCTAACAGGTTCTATATTCCCTTTCGTTCACTATTTTTTTTTTCTTGGGAGAAAAGGGGTAGAGAATGAGAAACGAATTCTACTACTAACAATTTAATAATTGACATTATTCATTGATTAAATAATATATACAGATTGAACGTTTTGTAAAATCTTTCAAATGTTATAAGACAAAAAACTTGCGAAATTATAGTGCAAAAATTGACTCTGACTATAAATATAGTATTTATTCCCATAAAAAAATATTTCAAACAAAAATAACAGTTATGTTTAAGGAACAGTAATATTATTTTACTATATTTGGTTCACGAAAGATGACAATTCAAGGTCATTTATTAACCGTTGCATATAACTTCACTGCATTTTGTATACATAGACGTGCAACATGAAAATATTTATGGATACATTTTAACTGAAAAAAAAAAGTGTAAATTATGTTTCTTTTTAAATAATGCCTTTCTCAAAGATTTATCCTCTTCACCTATGTTTTTGCAAAACACAAAAAGATAGATTTGACAAAAACCAAGGAATAATAATTTGATTTAAATGTCAATGCCCCTGGGTAATATTATTAAGAATAAAGTAAAATGAAGATAAAATTACTAATATCAAGCTTATATTTAGAATACAATTTACAAGTTCACATAAAACAACCAAATGAATAAAAACTGTGGTAGTCTTGAAACAGACTGATTTACAATTATCAAGAATGGAAATAAAATGTCACTACAAAGAATATTTCAAACTCGATGCAATTCAAATTGTCAAATAATAACCTTGAAAGTATAAACCAAGGAGGAACGTATAACATAAATTATTAATATTGCCAAGTGTAGCAACAAATAAACGAATAATATAAGGTAGATGTACATTATATATTATTCATATCATATATGATAAATAATGAACTCTACTATACATCTTAATAATAATTTTATAAGGCCATACACTGTTTGAAAATTAAAAATGACTGAATTTTTTTTTCAATTTTCCATATTAGTGATTTTAATGCAGTCAGGATTTCCCCCTAAATGATAACGTGCATTGGCTGCATATCCGAGTTGAGTTGTCATTTAATATAAAAGCAAACAATGACAATTATGTGCCGCATAATTACAATATTAATTTTATTGCTGGGCCCGACAGAGTCAATTTTTCCGACTATACGAAAGCATATATTATTTAATCAATGTTTTATGTTCGATTGAAATTTGTATGACAGATTCATTGAGGTTAACTTGTCAATAACTCAATTTTATGTTAAAAACATATTAAAACATATTTCCGCGCATTCATTTCATGTTTTTATATGATATTCTACATAAGAGAATAAAGTCCATTTAAAAAAAATGCATTTTAAAACACTACCCTATTCTGAATCCCATCCAACATTAGTTACTAGTACAATTGTATTTCTCAATATACGGGGCCCTTTGTGACAAGATATATTTCAATTTTCTTCTCTCGGAGTTGGGTATATTATGTAATGTGGAAAGTGAGTGTTGGATACGTACCCCAGTTGAACGGGGCCGAGATTGGATTGTCGTGCAATTGAGTCATCACTAATGAGCGCCCTGGTCATAGATTCAGTGGGGTTCACACCCCCTTCGTGCTGCTCGCAACACAACACAACACAATTAGCAACACCACATACTACAACCACCAACTAAACATTTCCTGACGCCTACTAACATCAGAAAATGTCTTCTCTTAATACTGCGTTAGTATCTGTCATTCACGGCTGACACGATAAATATTCAAAGCAACACACACACACGCCACAAGGTTCCGAAGAATTTCCAATATGAAGAAGCACAATTTATCCGGTACGAATATGGTTCGATACGAAATAGGAAAGCATTTATTTATAATGTATACTGAATCTTGCGGAATGTTGTTGAGATGGTGCTTCGAGTACGTAACACCTAGCATGAACAATTAATTGGACTAACAATGAGGTTATGTAAGTAAGTCAGTAAGTTGTGTATCCATTGAACTCAATATTAATATTGGAACGCACCTCGACAGAAAATGTACCCAAAAATCATTGTTTACAACAAAATAACTAAATAAATCTTACAGAAAAGAAAATATTTTCACATTCTCCCGTGTGTTAAATGTTTATCGCTCTGTTCATTTCTGGTTTCGTTCAGTTTCATAACGTTCAAATCTTGACCATGAAGTTAGCGCAGATGAATTTCGCGCGCTCTCAATTTAATACAAAATACAATTCAAATACACCCCACAGTACAATTTTTTAAAAAAATACTAACAATAACTCTACTTACAGTCATCTACGAATTGTATGAATTCAGATTTTTGCTCCGCCCATTATGACAAATTCAGTAGTATCGTTTGCTTAGTTTTTGTGAGGGTACATAAGATACTACTGTTATTTTATTATTATAAAATTGTATATTACAATAACAGCATTCAAAATTCAAAAATAAATCAACTGGTGAGTTTATTAGCTAATGTAAAACCAAATATGTGAAAAATAAGATACTGACACAATGTCAGTGTCAGTGTTATACACCTAGTTGAAAAGAGAATAGTAAGCCATGACTGTGGCATCAAATAAAACAATTAACTAAAACAATTGGAACACGGTAAATGTCAACCTGTAAATACTCAGTAATAATTGTTCTAACCTTTATTTATTGTTTTATTTTATTTTTTATTTATTGTGTATAAAAAAGTGCCCGCCATTTTACTTTTTAATAATGTAACATATGGATTATTTTACATGATTGTAAAGTGAATTTGATGTACTTTTCAAATTTGTAAAAAAATATAGTATGTTCCGTTTGAAATTTCAAAGTTGATATGAATTACTAATAAACCGGAAGTGGTATCATAAATGTACATCCGTCATCATGTTGCTTACATGTTTCTGTATAAATCATGTTATATGAAAGAAATTACTAACTTAATAAATAAGTGAGATATTTGCCGAGTCCATTAAAATATAACATCCTGTATAAAATTGTCCGTCTTAAGTGCGTTCCAATACGAATTGGCAATGAGTGTTCCACCTTTACATGTACATTACCTTATTATTGGGTATAGATAAATGTAGATGTGTAGTACATCAAGTTAGTGAACCACTAACCAACCGCTATCGTCTAGAGAAGCAGTGTATCATGCATAGTTAGTAATAAAGAGACATGTGCATTGTCACTTAAAAGACGACACAGCAAACATTGGGGGTCGTTGTTTCGTTCGCGACCTTTATTTGGGGTTAGAGACACACGGTTATAAATATTCTTGCCTCAAGGGACTCCGATAGTTGCTGGTATCCGCATCGCGGGGAAAGTGCTGTAAGAACAACCAGAGAGTGAGAGAGTGAGATTACCCCAGCTTGAGGGCCTGTCCTCCGGCCCGGAGGCCCTCTTCGCCCAGCAGCGTCACCTGCTCTTCTTCGCGCGCTGGGTCCGCCATCTGCACCCGAGATAACGACACCCCGTTTTCAGCCTAATAAACACAATCAACCCACATATCCTATCCCACAGATAGCCTTTCTCTCTCCTTTATTACACTGCAAATCGCGCGGTAATTATCAACAAATAAAAAGATTATACCTAATTGGATTAATTGAAAATTAATTATTTTACGACATGCGGTAACTTTATTTATTGTGCAACTAAGGAGAAAACTTGTTTTTTTATCAGTATATTATCTATAATTCAATTATTATCCATATTATGAGTTATTATTAATATAAATATACAAAATGACACCGAAAAACGGGCCACTCAAAATATATTTTTTTAAAATCAAAAATGCATGTTTTCGGTTAAAAATAGGGTGCTTATTCTTGCAAAAATTAACTTTAAAGGGTTGATTTATATATTTTTTCGGTAAAAAAGTGGTTAAATTTCCAGTGAAAATTCCGCAAAAGCGAGTTAAAAAAGTGTACATTTTTTGTTAAAAATGAGAGGTTAAAAAACCGTCATTATCTCGATTTCGGTTAAAGATAGAGGGCTAATTATTGCAAAAATTACCTTTAGAGGATTGATTTGTATATTTTCGGTATAAAAGTGGTTAAATTTCCGGTTAAAACCTCCTCAAACCCGAGATCAAAAATTGTACATTTTTGACTAAAAATGTGAAGTTAAAAATCGATCAATATCTCGATTTCGGTTAAAGATAGAGAGCTCATTCTTGCAAAAATGACTTTTAGAGGGTTGATTTGTATATTTTCGGTATAAAAGTGGTTAAATTTCCGATTAAAAATTCCTCAAACCCGTGTTTAAAAATTGTACATTTTTGGCTAAAAATGTGAGGTTACAAATCGGTCAATATCTCGATTTTGATTAAAGATAGTGCTTATTCTTGCAAAAATGATCTTTAGAGGGTCGGTTTATATATTTCCAGTATAAAATTGGTTAAATTTCTGGTTAAAAACTCCTCAAACCCGGGTTTAAATTTTTTACATTTTTGGCTAAAATTCGAGGTTAAAAATCGGTCAATATCTCGTTTTCGGTTAAAGATAGAGTACTTATTCTTGCAAAAATGAATTTTATAGGGTTGGTTTGTATATTTCTAGTTTAAAAGTGGTTAAATTTCAAGTTAAAAACTTCAAACCCGGGTTCAAAAATTGTACATTTTTGGCTAAAAATACGAGGTAAAAATCGGTCAATATCTTGATTTCGGTTAAAGATAGAGTGGTTATTCTTATAAAAATGAACTTTAGAGGGTTGGTTTATATATTTCCAGTATAAAAGTGGTTAAATTTCTAGTTAAAAACTCCTCAAACCCGGGTTCAAAAAGTGTTTATTTTTGGCTAAAAATGTGAAGTTAAAAATCGTCTAATATCTTGATTTCGGTTAAAGATAGAATGCTTATTCTTGCAAAAATGAACTTTAGAGGGTTGATTTGTATATTTCTCGTTTAAAAGTGATTAAATTTACAGTTAAAAACTCCTCAAACATGGGTTCAAAATTGTACATTTTTGGCTAAAAATGTGAAGTTAAAAATCGGTCAATTTCTCGATTTCGGTTAAAAATAGTGTTAATTTTTGCAAGAGCGAATTCTGAAACATTCATATTTTAAACGAATCAAAAAAGCGTTAGAGATTCCGGAAAATATTGAAATTTTGAAAAAATGCCTCAAAAACACATTATATTTTTAATACTGGTCTATTATGGGTCCAATGACCAAAAATAAATAAAAAAAATGGTATACTTATGAAAGAAAGGTCGTTGAATCTAATAGTGGTATTACCGAAGCTGTATTTACACCCAATTTTAGGTGGGGATTCTCTAAACATAAATGGCGGAATATTTTTATAAAAATTGATATCCGTATATATTCATAAGTTTTAAAAATGACATTCATTGTACAAATATTTAAATATTAACACAAATAATAATGAAACATAAATTTTAAATATTTCCATGTTTGTCAGTTATAATCAATTAGTATGCACAGAATAAATTTGTCACAGACGATAAAATACTTATGTAATATACTGATAAAAAAAAAAACAGACATAAATAACGAAATAAAAAGAACCTGCTACAACCAAGGTGGTTATTATATGACATAAAATACAATTAAAATAGAACAATAGAATATAAATGAATGGGATTATTTCATTTGAATGGATAAGAGAGAAATTATTATAGATAACGATAACACTGTTCCCTTTGAAATTTGGGCGTGGAAATACAAAAGCACATGATGTTAGTTACATGCTTAACACACAATACAATAAACACATTCGATTTTATTTCCCATTAGTTGACGTAATTACTGCGGTTAATCAACTGCGATTATGAACTCGTGATTTTGTTGGTTTAAAATTTCAAGGGCACCGGAAAATTATCCATAAATATTAAATAAACAATATTAATAAATCTTCGCGCCCAGCCATGCTCAAGAATTCATGCAATTGTTGAATAAATGCAGCACGTAAATAATTTATAAGCTTTCGACATGGGTTGATTGTGTTATACAATATTACAAAACATGTAACAACAATATTCTGCAACAACTCGAGCTGAAATTGGTCTTTACATATTATACATTACAAGTTAGTATTATGAATGCTCAAAGGAACAATTAAAAATGAATTATTTGTGATTTTCTTTGAGCAAACATATAAAAAAATCCCAGTGATTAACGATAACTGCCGCTGTTTGTTAATCCATTTGTTACATAGCTCGCACCTATCATGCTTGCGATGCTGTATTTATCGAACGTCCACAACAAGCGCAAACCATGACATTGTTGACTAAATGATGTCTTACTTACAAGAACGTCAGCTGATCAGCCGGTGTCTCAAGACGGTGGTTCAGCAAATTCTCCTGAGCGAGAGCGTTATTGTTCATTCAGTCACTTGTACTCATGCACTTTTAAAAATAAACTAACATAAAACATATGTTATGGAAATTCGAGTAAATGCAGCATCGACATTTAAAAAGACTAAAATCCAGAATACCTATCATTCAAGAATATTATTTTAATGGTTGTATATAGATGCAAAACCATTAAAAATAATTAATTCCACAAAAATTTTGACGCGGAATGAGGGCCAAAAGGCCTTTGCCTTACAAAAGGTGGGGTAATTCTGATTTGTAGAGGGTCGGCGCGAGTAGCCATCTTTAATTATAGGTGCAAAAAGTGTTTTAGACATTTTTCATAAACAGTACCCCGCAAAATTAAAGCCGAATATAGGACTTTAACGTTTAAAGTCAGACTCATAATTTCCTGTTTCCCTAATTCCTTTAGGTAAAAAAAATTCAAATAAAAGTTGTAGGGCATAAAATTCTGCATCTGAATTCCTTCCGGCACCTTTAGGTAAGGAAGGTATTGTCTTTGGTCAAAAAATGCAATGATGAGTTTTTAGTGCGTAAACACGCTTTAGGGTCTATATAATACGATTTTACCATTTTTACGATGATGTCTGTATGCATGTATGTGTGTGTGTGTGTGACGAAAGTTTCGGATCGCATAACTTCAATACCACGATTCCAAAAATTATATTTTTTTCGTATTCCCCAAGTTTACATCCAGAAGAACAAGTGATTAAATTTTGGTTATAATTGGTCAACCGGAAATAGCCTCATTTGAAGATTTTAACAGTTAAATATGATTTATTGTCATTTAACGTTATTATAACTTAAAAAATATATTATTCTCTATACGATTTGATTACATTTTATACTTCATATTCAATAGATATAGAGTTAAAGAATTATAAAGAAATTAAATTTTAGAAATCAGCCATCTATGCTAAACATGGAAACTACTAATATATTCAGATAATTCAAATTGACAGATGTCAGTATCAATGAAAAGTAAATGAATGTGGCAAAGATAAGGATGTTGAGATAGATGTTGGGGAAGACACGGAAAGATACAAGAGAAACGATTACATTAGTTTGAACATGTGATGAGGAGAGATGAAGAATATATTGGAAGAAGAATAAATAGCTTAGTAATAGAAGGTTGAAGAAAAAGAGGAAGACCAAAGATAAGATGGAAGGACTGTATTGCGGAAGACTTGAGAGAAAAGGAACTGAATGAGAACGACGCGCAAAACAGAAATGAGTGGAAGAAAACAAAAAATAGCGACCCCTAACGAATGGGAAAAGCTAGAAAAGAAGATGTCAGTGTCAAGTGCAATTTGCATAGTTTGTTTATGAAATAATTTTACTGGAAATTTAGAATCTTTTGCAATTTATGTATGGAATTTATACATAATACACAGGTTTGACGGAAGGTATTGTGCTGGACACAATTATCTGTTAATTTAAATTGATATTTCTTTACTTGATTAGATATACACTGCTTTGTAGCTAATTTCAGAGTGATGTGTCAAATTTAAATTCCAATTATTTTCATGTGTACTTTTTTGTAATGTAGTTAATTACTTATCAAGTATTTCACTTGTAGCATATAGCAAATTTAAACTCAATAAACTTGTTAATTTTGTTATTGTTTTATTACAATTTACATTGAGTTTGTAGGTTATGTGTTACCGACTTCCGCCAAGCAGAAATTATTGCCAACATAGTGAACCAAATGCACTAAATTCATTATTTTAAAATTACATTTCATTCCATGTTCCACCATTTTCTCTTATTATTATTATTAAGCGAGTGTTTAAGAAACTATACTTTATTATTACAAATTTAGTTCTTTAAGAAATGCTTTGAGAATATTTTTTCCAAAATTTCCCGTTCACTTATCTGGTGGAGACCTGGGAAATTGACGTTTCAGACGTTGCTTAGGCAAAACACATTTCAATGGATGAGTACATAAATGAATTAACCTAGCTTGACAGATAAATCGTTAACATTTGTTAATTTTTTATTTCTATTCCATGGCTACAGCTATTTTTGGGGAGATTTTTCGGCATTTTTATACCAAATTTCTGCCGTTACAAGGTACACAAAATTTTGCTTATTGATTCAGATGTAGAATTTTATGCTCAAAAATAATTAGGGAAACAAGCCTTTAAAATAAATAAAATGTGAATTTTACAAGAAAAAATATGAATATAAGTTTCCGCGCTTTAATTTTGTATTTCTTTGTTATAATTTAGATAAAAGAGGACATTGCAATAAAAAAAATCAAATTTCGAGGATAGTAGGTATTGTGGAATCCAGCCTGAGAATAAATACATATTTATTTACTCGCTAGTGACGTACAGCATTTTTTCCAACAATTTATAAAATTTTGTTTGTTGCTAAGGATACATATTTACATGTTGGAAAAAACAGATGATCTTACAAAACAGACATGCATTCATATACGCAATAAAGTGTTCATTCAGGCATAAACAATTATTATTCGGTTAGCAGCTTGTTAATATCAACGTGGTTCAATTCTTTAATTAACTTTTGAACCATTCACACAAAGGGAACCATTCATAATAAAATAAACTAATCTGTTTTGTGATTTTACAAAGAGCACTAATCATCAAAGAATCATATCGGGTTTGTTTCAAACACGATAATTTTATTCATGATCATGCTAGGTGTAGCACTTTCAGTTAGCTGCTTACAACATTTTATTTATAACAATAAAGAATAAGACATACCTCATCGAAAAACACTTGGGTTTTCCTCAAAATATGCTTGAGTTCCGTAAGTTCCAAGAAATTTCTCTTCAAGGCCTCGGCATTCTGATTCACTTCTCTCAACTCGTTTTCCAGTTTCTCAAAAGTTGCCTATAAAAACGGAATAACAGTACAGGTGTGGAATGCCAGTTTCTTGATTGTTATGTTGTATACTATTTGTGTATTTGATACGCATGATATATGTGAGATATACATTTATATTATTGGTTATGTAGTATTCTCCTATTATCTGAAGGGTTGTCTGGGACAACCCTGGGTCCATAGAGTCGTGTACTCTAAAGGTGGCTACCGTATATAGTAGAGAAACGCCAAGTGAGAGGCTGAGGTCCATAAGAGGTCCTGTTTATGGCCGTAAGCTAAGCTCTCGCAACGGGTCTGGGACCCAACATGTCTGGGATATGTATTGGTGGCTATGGTACGGCTAGTAGTGAAACACCAGGAGTGAGAAACACCAAATGTGACGCTGAGTTCCATGAAAGGTCTGGAAACCTACGTGCGAGCGTAAGCTAAGCTCTCATAGGTCTGGGACGGACCTTATACCTATCCCCCTCCTGTCCATCATATAATGCACGTCTGTAGCAATGGGGTCATTTCACATTTTCTAATTTATTTTTTTCTTGAAAAAATAGGTCAAATTAAATATGTAGGTGTATGTTTTACACCTTAAAAGTCTTTACAATCAGAGATATGATTTTTTAAAAGTTGTCTTTAATTTCAAATATTTGGACGCTGACGTGATGGCTATACGTCACGGCTTGGCGGATGCGGCAGTAGCGTCTATCGGTTGTGTTTGGAACTATGATTGGATTTTGTGACAGCAACATATTGTTAACGAAAAACATATTTCATACAACTTTTGGTATTTATATTAATAAATGTTTTATTTACAACCTTTACTCTTAATTTTGCTTTCACCTGTCACAATTTTAGGTTAGGTTGTGCACAACAACAAACGGAAATCACGTGGACCATAAATGTGTGTGAGAGGAATGTCTTTGTGTGAGTAACAAGCCGTGACGTCACAAATTTTACAGCCGTGAAAGTTTATTAGCAAATTTATGAATGAAAAGTCGCATATTTCATGTTATTTTATATTATTATATTTATTAAATGAGACGGATTTCATGATTTTATAAAAAAACAACGAATTATTTTTTTAAAATGACCCCATTGTTGTGATTAGAATGACAATGTGTACGTTGTCGATTGTATGTTAAGCTCTCATAATGGGTCTGGGACCCATATGGAGCTCTGGGAGCTCAACATGTCTGGGACATGTGTAGGTTGCTACGGTACCGCTAGTGGCTCCGAAGTGATTATTCACGAGAGCCGTATTCCAGCAAATCGTCCCTACACTGGGTGCATACCTTTGCGGTTAGGGGTACCTGAACCCACGAGGTGTTAGGCCGCATTTAATATGCGGGGCACCTGCCCAAGTCTGGGACTTGGGAATGATCTTATTCCTGCACCCTCTCCTGTCTATATTATTAGATGATAATGCACGCCTGTGATAATTGTTGTGATTATAATGACAATGGGTACTTTATATCACTTAGGGGAACGCGTCCTAAAGGGCCAGTCCGACGCTGACGCGTCTGTATGAGTGTGGAGGATGGACGCCGATAACAGTTCAAAAGGAATGTGAAATGTAATATTGTATTGCCGCCCATATATTCTTGACAATAAATAGTTCTATAGTAATTAGCCCAACTTCACATGCAATAAACATTAATAGTCCTGACTATAAAGGAAAGAGGATATTGTAGTATATTATAGAATTTATATCAAATCTCTATTCTATATTCAAGTTAAATAACAATTGAAAAAAATGATCTCATATTTTTTTATGTAGATTAATGTATAAAATTAAAAAAAAATATGATACTCCCTATTGTAATACGTATGTGAATTGTATAATTTATAACAAATAAATTATTATTATTATTATAAATACCTCTAAATCAATCATTTCTCTGGGCTGCGGGGCTTCGGGATTTTCGCCAGTATCCAACATCGGAATTCCATCCTTTTTAATTTCTTTCTCCAAATAACGAAGCTTCCTTTCCATTTCATCGCACCGCCGAACCTCATTGACAAACTTACGTTGGAATGCATTCACATCAGGATTTAACTGCAATCACATATGCACAAAAAATAATCATGTGAGTAAAGTGAAAGTTTGCAACTACGAACGAGAACTAAAAATAAATAACATATTCCACTTACATCTCGAAATTGTACAAGTCCCAATTCACCTAATTCTGACACACAAGCATAAGCTGCTTCACTTTGCAGAAAGAGTTGGCATAAAGCCATCTCTTCACTACGAAAAAGAGACATCTTTCTGGTTTTGTAATATCCACTTCTAGTTTAAATACACATCCAGTATAATTATTTAGATTAAAACTACATAAAATGAAGATTCAGTATTTTATTGATCGGTTGATAACACGAGGGACACAACACAACACTTCTCAAGACAGCTAGAACTAAAATGGTGAGCCGACGTAATCAAAGAACATGTCGATTGACGTTTTCTGTGCGCACAGGCGCATATTCAACACATTTTTTTTGAAATGATACTACTATAGCCATCTCTGACAAACTACTGGAATTAATGTAACAGACGTGAGACGTACATTCCCAAAAAAAATACATTAACTGACCTAATAAAGCAAAATAAATTTATGTAATTATTTATAAACAATAATAATTGTAATGTATATACTTCTCAGAAAAAATCATCGTAAAAATACCTAAATATGTTGAAATCTGATTGGTCAATTGAACAGTGGATTTTATTGATTTTCGCCTATTTACGCGATACATCAACGTGCTTTTTTTACACCATAACATTAAACAATTTTCACAATAGAGTACAATAGTAGTATTAAATTGGACATGGAGGGAAGAATAAATATGGAGGGAGCATAAACTTGAACTACGGAGAAGGGGAATGCAACCCTGTGGGAACGGACGCAGGTACTGCTGCAGTCACATTGTGGTGGGAATTCACGCAAATTATTTTTTAAAGATTGTATGATTTATATACAAATCTATATAAATTCAATAATTAATTATATATTAAACTAATTATTTGCAAAGATTTTCATGTAATATAATGCTTAACTAACGAAAAACTTCTTCTTCTTTTTTAATTTTGACTGAAAAAATAACCTGTGTGGTCTATACACACAGACATTACTGGTATTTGTGTCGCCGTTTGAATCGACCAATCAAAACTAGAATTATTTTGAATTCTCCAAAAAGCAGCCAATCACATTTTAGCACTGTACCAAAGACATTATCTAGAGTGGTAAGGCATGTTAAAAAAATTGCAATTTTATTAACAATTTTCTGTGGTTTTAAGGGTTGTTAAGGTTTGAAAAAATTATGGATTATATATTTAGTTATAATAAAGGTATATACTAAGTATCAAGGCTTAATATTGCCTAATAAAATTGTTGAAATGTCAGTGTAGTTCAGCGTTTTCCCGAGTGATGTCGGGAGTAGTATCGTTTTGAGATTTATTCATCATCTGATGAATTTTCTTGTAAAATTGGATTTTTTCTGTGTAAAGTAATTATTAAAGTGATAATAGATGTAGTGGTATTGTTTTGAGGTGAGTGATTGTATTATTATTAATTTAAAGTTTAATAAGATGTACAAAGAAAGTTTGTACAAAATTAATGATACAATTAGAAATTTTGGGCTCCTATGCGAAAAATTTCTGGGCCCCGTTAATATATATATGTGCTTTTGAATTTAATGTCATAAATTTAAGGGTAAGTAGTATGACATGTGTAGATTACGGAACAGAAAGAATTTTTTTCGCATATTTGACGGTAGTTTTCATGAAACTAACATTTTTGGTATAAATAATATAAAAAACAAACAATGCACAACGTCAGATGACAGAAACAACCTTGTAACTTCAAACTGACAACGGTCACAATGTAGAGAGGGAAGCGGCTTCTCCAGCGATTGCAAATACTCCCTCCAAAATTGGATGTTTGTCAGAAATTATTTGACAATAAGTGTACATTTTGTTGTGTATACAGTCTCAAAAAAAATAGATGACTTGTATGCGAAATTTTTAAAATTAGAGTTAATAATAACAATAATTATAATTTTATGTAATTGATAATATAATATAAAAACTTATTGCAATTGGTTTTTATTTTAACAGATATGTTTGACTCTTGTTAATTTTAAATATGTATTGATGTTTTTTGTGAGAATGTACTTTGACTTCAAATGAATTTCCGAACTTCAAACATGTTTCAAACATCATAGAGGTTAGAAGTGTATTTTTACACGTGCATTTATATGGTTTAAATACAATGTTAAAAGTTATTAAACCATCATGAAAGTTAAAGTGATAAGTAGAAATCCCGATGAATATCTGCGAGAAACAAAACGAGACATTCATAAATGTAAGTTGAAGAAATTTGAAACTCAACTCATCTCAAGATGATACGAATTTTAGTGCCTAGAAACTATGATCCATCTTTACATCCTTTCGAAGCTGCGAGAGAATACACCCGGGCCTTAAACGCCACCAAATTAGATCGAGTTTTCGCTAAACCTTTCATAGGAAGTTTAGATGGCCATCGAGACGGCGTAAGTTGCTTATCAAAACATCCTTCAAAACTATCAACTCTTCTGAGCGGAGCATTCGATGGAGAAATTCGAATGTGGGACTTGGCTCATCGCAATTGCGTCCGCCATTTCGTAGCACATGAGGGCATAGTGCGAGGCATTGTCTTCTCAACAGATGGAGAGAGTTTTATCAGCGTTGGCGACGACAAAACAATCAAGTTTTGGAAGACAATCTCCCCGCAATGGGGCGAAGAAGAAGAACCAACGAATACTATTCTTTCGAAGACTGTTGTGACCGGTGTTTCTCATCATAGAAATAAAGATATTTTTGCTACATGTGGGGAGGTTTGTCAGTTGTGGGAAGAAACGAGAAGTGAACCTGTTCGTACGTTCAAATGGGGTGTTGATAGTTTACACGATGTTGCTTTTAATTTAGTTGAAACTAATTTATTGGCTGCGTGTGCTAGTGATAGAAGTATTATTTTGTATGATACGAGAGATTCAGGGCCGGTTAGGAAAGTTGTAATGAAACTTAGAGCGAATAAACTTTGCTGGAATCCGATGGAGGCTTTCAATTTTACTTGCGCGAGCGAAGATTACAAGTAAGTATTGTATTATACAGGTGGTCCATCGGTCTGTATTTTTTTTTGAAAGATGTTCGATCAAGGTCATCTATGAATTGTATGAATTCAGATTTTTGCTCCGCCCATTCTAACAAATTCAGTAGTGTCGTTTGCTCAGTTTTTATGGGGGTTCATAAGATACTACTGTTATTTTAATATTATAAAAATATATAAATCGTAAAAATGAATGAATATTTCACATATTACATAGTTAAACAGGTCTTAAGTCCTTTCAACATCCACACCATTGACCTCTATATACAAAATGGACCGGCGTCTTGAATAACTTGCATGTGTCCACCAAAAATGCAACCCGCCTGACTGGTGGGATCTCTGTCTCTCTCTAACATTTGTGTATAGCTAGAATCATCACACCATGTATCTAATGCGTAAATGTATTTAAACATAAATCGAATGGACGTAAATTTGAATCACCGAGCACGTTGCGCAAATGGAAATGACAAATAATGTCAAGCCAAGATGATGCCAATCTTAACAGGATGTACTTTTTTCTTTTTCATCGTCAATTTGTTGAACTGGTACTAGCTAACACATGCGAACTTGTTACTGTTAGAAAGAGATAACAATCCCACCATGACATTTAAGTGAATACAGCCCCTGCCATAGTAAAGGTATGGGAGTCGCCGGTCCATTTTGTATATAGAGATCCAATGATCCACACACAAGTTTTTGAGTATATGAAATGAATGAGCTGTTTAATAATTGTAAAAATGTGCATACTTATTCATTTGTATGCGTAGAATCGATTAACATAACTGTCATATTCGTATTTTTACTCATTTTTGTTAAAAAATCATAATTCGTCAATTTTCAATAAAAAGTTCAAAATTTTAAAAAATCTAATTTATATCGTTATAGATACTATTCAACTCGCTGATTCCAAATTTTGAAACCGCATGTCGATATCTCTTTTCGTTCTCGAGATATTTGCCCCCAAAGTTTTGCCTAAAAATACCCAATTTTGGGCTATACCCAAAAATGGGTCAATATAATGGACTTGGGAGTAAAACCATTCGATTCTACGGAAAAAATTACATAAGTATACCAATTTTCATAATTTTTGAACAATAAATACAATCTTTATAGCAAAATAACTGAAAATGGCCAAAATCTGAAAAAATCCTAAGGGGTACACCTTAGGATTTTTTCTGATTTTGGCCATTTTCAGTTATTTTGCTATAAAGATTGTATTTATTGTTCAAAAATTATGAAAATTTGCATACTTATGTAATTTTTCCCGGGAAATTGAATGGTGATGATAATGAGTTCGTATTTCGACCCATTTTTGGGCTATAGCCCAAAAATGGGTATTTTTAAGTAAAATTTTGAGGGCAAATATCTCGAGAACGAAAAGAGATATCGACATTCGGTTTCAAAATTTGGAATCAGCGCGTTGAATAGTATCTAAAACCATATAAATTAGATTTTTAAAAATTTTGAACTTTTTATTGAAAATTGAAGAATTATGATTTTTTTTTTATTTTGACAATCATTATTATTATTCTGACACTGACGTAATAAAACGTTACGCTTTTGTTTCTAATTCCATGGCTAATACTATTAAATTGTAATTCCGTAATTATCAAATTTTATTTTTGCAGTTTTGAAGTAGCCAAAATTAATTTTGTTTATTGATTCGGATGCTTTACATGTTAAACGCCTATATGTGATACACTCTGTATATCTACAGTATGGGAAATCGTTTAATTGGTCCTATAATATTTGATGGAAGCTGCCCAACGGTATTTGGAAATTCTTCAAACATCCCTGGAACATTTACTATATGATTTACCTTTGGCACAAAATGTTCGAATATGGTATCAACAAGATGGCGCTCCTGTACATAATGCTAGAAATGTTATTGATTATTTAAACCATCGTTTTAATAACAGAATAATAGTAACTAATACACCCATTTCATGGCCAGCCAGATCACCAGATTTAACTCCTCTTGATTTTTATTTATGGGGAACTGTAAAAGATAAAGTATATGGAAGTAATATGATTTACATTTGTTATAATTTATTGTTATATGAGTATTTAGTTGTTTTGTTTTTGATTTATTTGTTTGGGTGTTATAAACTTTGAAAAAAAATCGATAATATTTAAAGTAATCGCGTAAAAAATACAAACCGATGGACCAACCTGTAAATATTTTTTCGTCTAAATATTGTATACATTTTTTTAGTTTGTACACATTCGATACGCGCAATTTAAAACACCCTGTAAATGTCCACATGGACCACACAGCCGCAGTAACCGATATAGATTATGCCCCAACTGGCAAAGAATTCGTCAGCGGTAGTTACGATAAATCAATTCGTATATTTGAGGTACACAAAGGGCATTCCAGAGAAATATACCACACTAAAAGAATGCAGCGTTTAACCAGCGTTAAATGGTCTTTAGATAATAAATACGTGTTGAGCGCATCAGATGAAATGAACATCAGAGTTTGGAAGGCCAGAGCCGCAGAAAAATTAGGAGTCGTACGTATTTATTTCACACATTTTGAATATTTTATATTATTTATTTATTTTAGTTGAAATCGCGTGAAAGAGCAGCGATCAATTACAGCGAAGCTTTGAAGGAAAAATTCGCTTCTCATCCTGAGATAAAACGGATTGCCAGACATAGACAAATACCGAAACATATTTACAATGCTCAAAGGGAACACAGGATTATTAAACAGAAATTGAAACGTAAAGAGGCGAACCGTAGGGCGCATACAAAACAGGGAAGTGTGCCCTTCGTTTCAGAAAGAAAACAACATGTTGTTCGAGAACACGAATGATTTTATTATTGTTATATTTTATAATCAATAAATATTACTTTTAAATGTCTTTATTTTAGAATTATAAACTTGTTTATTCGCCCTCACTTTTAGAATGGGGAAATATATGAATAATTATAAATTAAAATGTAATTGAAGGTTAAAATTATGTTCCCATTTATTTATTTATGTATGTGACGTCACAAGTGACTTATTGGCATGCCTAGAATGGATGGTGAGCCTGACGTTTTGAATTATGTTAAGATATTAAACTACACACTTTGAAAATGACGTTAATAACTATATCCAATCATTTAATTATGCCCTGAATGTGTAACTAACTATTATTTTAATTATTTTTTATAAATAACTCCTACATTGCATATTGAAATGGTGAATTGGTCGAGAGATACGAAAGTCTAAAGTTCAAAAGGTAGACTGTGTGCAAAACATTGAGTAGGTATTTTATTTCAACATTTATAAAGTTCATACAACTTTCATAAAATGTCTATCAAATAAAAGTGTTTCCCAATCATTGAATTTTTCATTTGTAATGTGCTGATCTAAACTTAGGTTATGTATTGATTTTTTCCTTGAAATTACAAAAAGAAAGGACAAAATATGTTTTATAATACAATATAAATTAGTTTTTTTTGTGTATTTATATAATAATAAACGAAATAACTATACAAAAATGCTAAAATAATATGTAACAACCAATAGATGGTGCAATGTTCCTACCACACGTGTTACTGCGATTTCGAGTGTGCGTGTGCCGCACACCAATATTCCATTCGAGTTTCAGATCTCACAAGAATCGGTCGCTTTTTTCATCAGTGTCATATCATAACAAAATGTATAAAGTTGTAGAACGAGGAACACCGAACACTCCAGACTTCCGGGTATATATAGGTATGAAATATATTTATATATAATTCATAATTATTCATAACCATATGTTGTCAACGAAATTACCGGAAAATTACGCAAGTTAATAAAACATTTTATTTATCTCTCATGTATTTTTACGACAAATTACGTATTTGCAATAAATTATTTTGTGCAAATGTTGAGTCATTGTATGAATATTAAAATTGTAGAAGACTCAAATGGACCAATTTCACCCTTACACGATATTCCGCTTGTTGTCGATGCCAGTAAAAAAATATACAATATGTTGGTCGAAATCCCCCGGTGGACAAACGCAAAAATGGAGGTAAAATATATTCATTCATATATTACAAAACTACAATTAAAATGTTTAAGATCTGTATGAAAGAAGTGTTAAATCCCATCAAACAAGACGTGAAAAAGGGCAGACTGCGTTTTGTAGCAAACTGCTTCCCTCACCATGGATATATTTGGAATTATGGGGCTTTGCCCCAAACCTGGGAGAACCCAGAACACCTGGATGATGGGACAGGGTGTAAAGGAGATAACGATCCGATTGATGTAATAGAAATTGGATATCGGGTTGCCAAACGTGGAGAAATAATCCAAGTAAAAATATTGGGAACCATAGCTTTAATTGATGAAGGTGAGTATTATTGAAAAGTTTATAACCTTGGCGAGTGAAATGAGGAAATTATTCCGTTTTATTGATTTCTAAAGTACTGTTATTCAGACAAAAACAAATTACATATTATTACAATGAAACTTTTTTATTCAATAGGAGAAACTGATTGGAAATTGATTGCTATTGATGTGAATGATCCCCTCGCCGATCATATGAAAGATGTAGCGGATATTGAAAAATACTATCCAGGATTATTAAAAGCATCTGTTGAATGGTTTAAAATTTATAAAATTCCGGATGGAAAACCGGAGAATCAGTTCGCTTTTAATGGGGAAGCCAAACCGGCCGCATTTGCTCACACCATCATAGAAGAGGTGAGGAAAAATTGATAACTATTTTGTTGCTACGATTCAAGTTTAAGATTCAAGGTAAACTTATCTGCGGAATTAGATAAACGGTTAAAGGCTAAAGTACTTTGTTTATCATAAATCTTAAATCTTTTTATACATTTATAACTGTTATCTAAATCTGATGTAAAAGTTGAAATATGTAAATTTATTTTAGATTATAATTATTTGTGGACCCTACTAAATGTATAAATGGGCTATAGTAGATCGAGGAGAATTAAATAAAGGTTACTAGATATAGGAAGGCCATGGGTTCAAATCCCAGCGAGGTCCATGAATTTTTCACAATTTCTTCGTTTATTTAATTTCGCCTCGATCTATTATAGCCCATTTCTACGATTTATAAATTTATTTTAGGTTCATAAATTCTGGAAACAACTAACCAAGAAAGAAGTTGAAGCCAATGGCATTTCCTGGTAGGTATTCAACTGTTAAAATATACATTTGTATTTATAAAACGTAAATTATAAAAAAATTACAAATATTTGAATATTTTTTTTTTACATTAATGATCAGTATTTTGTAAAAAAATGATGAGTAAATATGAATATTGTATTGAGATTAGTTTAAATTAAATTGGGTTAGGTTAAATCAGGTTAAATTACATTATCTCTCACTAAGGTATTGGATTCATGCTAAAAATCGCATATCCAGATTTTAATTAATAAGCACGTTTTAAGGACCCTACAATCCGATTTTAATATTTTTACAATGATGTTTGTGTGTGTGTGTGGATTTTGGAAGGACGATTTCTCAAAAACTATAATACTTAATACCTGTTTAACTACGTATTTCTCAATCGGACATTACTGGGAAGAGCTGAAAAAGTTTTGGTAATAATTGGACAACCGGAAGTAGCAGATTCTTAAAAAAAATCTATATATTTTTGATTTTTTTGTTCTTGCTAGTAATTAAAGAAGAGTAAATTCTCTATCTGATACATATAAATATTTTATTATAATAAAAAAAATATAAGATAATAAATCTCAGCCTAAATAATGTCATGTAAACCAATTGAAAAAATTAAAATGTCAGTGTCAAAAATCCAAAGACATTACTGAAGATTTTTTTTGGGAAGTACATACATACATTTATTTTATTAATAGTAAAATATTTAAAATTATAACAATGACGTGACTAGCAGATATGGGAGCCGGTATCAGAATGACAGCTATTAATTATGTCCATAATTTTCATTCAAATTATGACATTTTTGGCAGTTATGGACGTAATTAATAGCTGTTATTTTGACACGGGCCTCCATATCTACTAGCCAAGGTCAGCAAATTTACGTCACTGCACGCGCCCTATACAGAAGTTTTCTTGCAAAAGATCCTACATTTCTAGTAAAATTATTTCATAAACAAACTATGCAAATTGCACTTGACACTGGCATCTTCTTCTTCCACTCATTTCTGTTTTGCGTGTCGTTCTCATTCATTTCCTTTTCTCTCAAGTCTTCCGCAATACAGTCCTTCCATCTTATCTTTAGTCTTCCTCTGTTTCTTCAACCTTCTATTACTAAGCTATTCATTCTTCATCCAATATATTCTTCATTTCTCCTCATGACATTTTCAAACCAATGTAATCGTCTTTCTTGTATCTTTCTAAAAACTTGTAACACTAGAGTTATTTTCTTACCGTATCTTTCCGTGTATTCCCCAATATCTACTTCAACATCCTCATATCTGCCACATTAATTTACTTTTTATTGATACTGACATCTGTCAATTTGAATTATATGAATATATTAATAGTTTCCATGTTTAGCATAGCTGGCTGATTTATAAAATTTAATTTCTTTAAAATTCTTTAACTCTGTATCTATTGAATATGAAGTATAAAATGTAATCATATCGTATAGAGAATAATATATTCTTTAAGTTATAATAAAGTTAAATGTCAATAAATTTAATTGTTAAATCTTCAAATGAGGCTACTTCCGGTTGACCAATTATAACCAAAATCTAATCAGTTGTTCTTCTGGATGTAAACTTGAGGAATACGAAAAAAATATATACACACACACACATATACAGACATCATCGTAAAAATGGTAAAATCGTATTATAGGGACCCTAAAACATGCTTATTCACTAAAAACTCATCATTGAATTTTTTGACCAAAGACAATACCTTCCTTGCCTAAAGGTGACGAAAGGTATAAAACGATATGTAAAATGTCGATTTGTATGGACGTCAAGTTTCCACTTTTATATATAAGATTTATCCGGTGTAAAATATTAAAAAATATGTTTATATCCAATCAGAATATTTTGAAGATGCATGTAATATAATAATAAACTATTTATTTGTAGTGCAAATGTGCGTAACGCGGAAAGTCCGTTCAAAATAAGCGATACTGAAGCAAAAGAAATCTTGGAGAAAACTCCCCCGTTGGCTCCCCCCGCGCCCATGGAATACATAGGTAATTTATTCAAATATTCTCGAATATTTCTCACATTTGTTGTTTTCAGTTGACAAAGTTCATTTTGTCAAACAGACCGAAACTAAATCTCATTTGTAATGGAATGGAACAAAGGAGAAGATGTTATACATTTGTTGTTGTATTGAATAAAAAATTTATTATACAAAAATTGTCATTTTATTGAATAAATGTGATATATAAATTATTTTCTGACGGATGTAGAACACGAAAGTCGTTTATCATTTGCTTCAAATCCTTTGTTTTATTCTACAAGAAAGATATGTTTAATTTTGGCTGTGTTTAAATGTGTTTTGTGTTTGTTTTCAGTGGATAAATGGCATTATGTGCACCTGAAGTAAAATACGTATTATTGAAGAACCTGTGGATATTTATTTTAGTTAACGAGAGTTGTGAACACCTGTAATTATCTATTAAGTAGATATTATTCCTTATAATTGTGGCATTTATTTTTATGCACCTTTAAAGAATAAAGCAATGCCTAACAAAAAAAATCTTAATTTATTATCCTGTATTGTCGTTTTATTGTTGTAGACTGAAAAAAAATATATAATATATTTATAAGATGCATGAATTTTTTTTTATTAATTTGTTTTTTCACGAAAATTACAAAAACATGAATGGATAATGTTATTAAATATTTATTTATGGTTTATATAATTTATAGCACATTTTAACATTTAAGGATTAAAAAATATATAAATAACTACACCATTTTCGTCATTCATAAAATAGTTAAACAAGGTTGCAAGGCTAAGTATAAATTAATAATAAGGCCGATTTTATTTCGATCGACGGCAAACATTAACATAAAAATGACATTTAGATTACAAGAATGTAAGTGGTTATTCAAATTTTAATGTTATTTCCAATTTTCAAATGGTACAAAAATCATACGATACATGAAATAAAAGATAATTTTATGCTTAATTCAAATTTTGTACAACCATTATTGTATTATTAACCGAGCCAGAGTGGTATATGAAAAATGAACCGATTTGAAAATTAACAATTTTTGGAAAATTTTCTTATAAATTTAAATATTCGTAACCCGGGAATGCCTTATCGTAAAAATTGTACGATACATGAAATAAAAGATAATGTTATGGCTAATTCAAATTTTGTACAACCGTTATTGTATTATTAACCGAGCCAGAGTGGTACATGAAAATATGAAAAATGTACTGATTTGAAAATTAAGAAATTTTGGATTTTTTTTTATGTTTAAATATTCGTAACCCGGGAACCCCTCATCGTAAAAAAATGTACGATCCATGAAATAAAAGATAATTTTATGCTTAATTCAAATTTTGTACAACCGTTATTGTATTATTAACCGAGCCAGAGTGGTACATGAAAATATGAAAAATGTACTGATTTGAAAATTAAGAAATTTTGGAGAATTTTCTTATAAATTTAAATATTCGTAACCCGGGAATGCCTTATCGTAAAAATTGTACGATACATGAAATAAAAGATAATTTTATGCCTAATTCAAATTTTGTACAACCGTTATTCTATTATTAACCGAGCCAGAGTGGTACATGAAAATATGAAAAATGAACCGATTTGTAAATTAAATTTTGGATAATTTTCTTATAAATTTAAATATTCGTAACCCGGGAATGCCTTACCGTAAAAATTGTACGATACATGAAATAAAAGATAATTTTATGCTTAATTCAAATTTTGTACAACCGTTATTGTATTATTAACCGAGCCAGAGTGGTACATGAAAATATGAAAAATGTACTGATTTGAAAATTAAGAAATTTTGGAGAATTTTCTTATAAATTTAAATATTCGTAACCCGGGAATGCCTTATCGTAAAAATTGTACGATACATGAAATAAAAGATAATTTTATGCCTAATTCAAATTTTGTACAACCGTTATTCTATTATTAACCGAGCCAGAGTGGTACATGAAAATATGAAAAATGAACCGATTTGTAAATTAAATTTTGGATAATTTTCTTATAAATTTAAATATTCGTAACCCGGGAATGCCTTACCGTAAAAATTGTACGATACATGAAATAAAAGATAATTTTATGCCTAATTCAAATTTTGTACAACCGTTATTGTATCAATAACCGAGCCAGAGTGGTACATGAAAATATGAAAAATGTACTGATTTGAAAATTAAGAAATTTTGGAGAATTTTCTTATAAATTTAAATATTCGTAACCCGGGAATGCCTTATCGTAAAAATTGTACGATACATGAAATAAAAGATAATTTTATGCCTAATTCAAATTTTGTACAACCGTTATTCTATTATTAACCGAGCCAGAGTGGTACATGAAAATATGAAAAATGAACCGATTTGTAAATTAAATTTTGGATAATTTTCTTATAAATTTAAATATTCGTAACCCGGGAATGCCTTACCGTAAAAATTGTACGATACATGAAATAAAAGATAATTTTATGCCTAATTCAAATTTTGTACAACCGTTATTGTATCAATAACCGAGCCAGAGTGGTACATGAAAATATGAAAAATGTACTGATTTGAAAATTAAGAAATTTTGGAGAATTTTCTTATAAATTTAAATATTCGTAACCCGGGAATGCCTTATCGTAAAAATTGTACGATACATGAAATAAAAGATAATTTTATGCCTAATTCAAATTTTGTACAACCGTTATTCTATTATTAACCGAGCCAGAGTGGTACATGAAAATATGAAAAATGAACCGATTTGTAAATTAAATTTTGGATAATTTTCTTATAAATTTAAATATTCGTAACCCGGGAATGCCTTACCGTAAAAATTGTACGATACATGAAATAAAAGATAATTTTATGCCTAATTCAAATTTTGTACAACCGTTATTGTATCAATAACCGAGCCAGAGTGGTACATGAAAATATGAAAAATGTACTGATTTGAAAATTAAGAAATTTTGGAGAATTTTCTTATAAATTTAAATATTCGTAACCCGGGAATGCCTTATCGTAAAAATTGTACGATACATGAAATAAAAGATAATTTTATGCCTAATTCAAATTTTGTACAACCGTTATTCTATTATTAACCGAGCCAGAGTGGTACATGAAAATATGAAAAATGAACCGATTTGTAAATTAAATTTTGGATAATTTTCTTATAAATTTAAATATTCGTAACCCGGGAATGCCTTACCGTAAAAATTGTACGATACATGAAATAAAAGATAATTTTATGCCTAATTCAAATTTTGTACAACCGTTATTGTATCAATAACCGAGCCAGAGTGGTACATGAAAATATGAAAAAAGAACCGATTTGAAAATTAACAATTTTGGAGAATTTTCTTATAAATTTAAATATTCGTAACCCGGGAATGCCTTATCGTAAAAATTGTACGATACATGAAATAAAAGATAATTTTATGCCTAATTCAAATTTTGTACAACCGTTATTCTATTATTAACCGAGCCAGAGTGGTACATGAAAATATGAAAAATGAACCGATTTGTAAATTAAATTTTGGATAATTTTCTTATAAATTTAAATATTCGTAACCCGGGAATGCCTTACCGTAAAAATTGTACGATACATGAAATAAAAGATAATTTTATGCCTAATTCAAATTTTGTACAACCGTTATTGTATCAATAACCGAGCCAGAGTGGTACATGAAAATATGAAAAAAGAACCGATTTGAAAATTAACAATTTTGGAGAATTTTCTTATAAATTTAAATATTCGTAACCCGGGAATGCCTTATCGTAAAAATTGTACGATACATGAAATAAAAGATAATTTTATGCCTAATTCAAATTTTGTACAACCGTTATTCTATTATTAACCGAGCCAGAGTGGTACATGAAAATATGAAAAATGAACCGATTTGTAAATTAAATTTTGGATAATTTTCTTATAAATTTAAATATTCGTAACCCGGGAATGCCTTACCGTAAAAATTGTACGATACATGAAATAAAAGATAATTTTATGCCTAATTCAAATTTTGTACAACCGTTATTGTATCAATAACCGAGCCAGAGTGGTACATGAAAATATGAAAAAAGAACCGATTTGAAAATTAACAATTTTGGAGAATTTTCTTATAAATTTAAATATTCGTAACCCGGGAATGCCTTATCGTAAAAATTGTACGATACATGAAATAAAAGATAATTTTATGCCTAATTCAAATTTTGTACAACCGTTATTGTATTATTAACCGAGCTAGAGTGGTACATGAAAATATGAGAAATGAACCGATTTGTAAATTAACAAATTTTGGAGAATTTTCTTATAAATTTAAATATTCGTAACCCGGGAATGCCTTACCGTAAAAATTGTACGATACATGAAATAAAAGATAATTTTATGCCTAATTCAAATTTTGTACAACCGTTATTGTATCAATAACCGAGCCAGAGTGGTACATGAAAATATGAAAAAAGAACCGATTTGAAAATTAACAATTTTGGAGAATTTTCTTATAAATTTAAATATTCGTAACCCGGGAATGCCTTATCGTAAAAATTGTACGATACATGAAATAAAAGATAATTTTATGCCTAATTCAAATTTTGTACAACCGTTATTGTATTATTAACCGAGCTAGAGTGGTACATGAAAATATGAGAAATGAACCGATTTGTAAATTAACAAATTTTGGAGAATTTTCTTATAAATTTAAATATTCGTAACCCGGGAATGCCTTATCGTAAAAATTGTACGATACATGAAATAAAAGATAATTTTATGCCTAATTCAAATTTTGTACAACCGTTATTGTATAATTAACCGAGCCAGAGTGGTACATGAAAATATGAAAAATGAATCGATTTGTAAATTAAATTTTGGATAATTTTCTTATAAATTTAAATATTCGTAACCCGGGAATGCCTTACCGTAAAAATTGTACGATACATGAAATAAAAGATAATTTTATGCCTAATTCAAATTTTGTACAACCGTTATTGTATCATTAACCGAGCCAGAGTGGTACATGAAAATATGAAAAAAGAACCGATTTGAAAATTAACAATTTTGGAGAATTTTCTTATAAATTTAAATATTCGTAACCCGGGAATGCCTTATCGTAAAAATTGTACGATACTTGAAATAAAAGATAATTTTATGCTAAATTCAAATTTTGTACAACCGTTATTGTATCATTAACCGAGCCAGAGTGGTACATGAAAATATAAAAAATGAACCGATTTGAAAATTAACAAATTTTAGATTTGAAAATTACTTCCGTAGGTGATAAGCGCCTTTAACGGTACAGATATATTATTATTACTGAAATCACGAATAAAAAATTGGTACACCCAGAAATGGGTCATAAACTTTGATGATACAGTTATTGATTTCATTTATATTGACACACTATTTCCAATATCCTTTTAACTTATACATTGGACGTCCAGGCAAGCGCACACCCTCATAAATATTAAATAATGTTATAAGAATAAAATGTATGAATAGTTTTAGCATAAAATGAATGACAATATATCCATTTTAAGCTTGATATAAACGAAATTGGTAGTAGACTACAACGTAAAATGCTTTTCCTTTTCGAGTATTCTCGTGTTGTCTGGTGTCGGTGATCGATCCGCTGGTTCGCTCGCGTTTTGCAGCGCCTCCATTCGCCTGGCCTGTCGTCCGTCCCGTCGGTGTGTTGTTAAAGTCAGTCGGGCCGTTGCTGGAGCCACATCTCTCAGCTCTTTTTACTCTAGTGCAGTGCAGTGTTAGTGTGCGTTGCCGTGGGCCGTGCCGATACGTGCACCATGCGTCTCAGCCTCTGTTGCCTCGTTTTTCTTCTGCTGGGTTGTCTAGCTCTCGCAGACGCCAAGAAGAAACGCAAGTTCGACGGAGACTTTGAGTTCGCTGAGGAGGTAGGATGGACATTTTACTTTTCTCTTAATCAGACACACAAAGATATTGTTATTGTTGTAATCAAACAGAATTTATTCTTGTTGTGTGAAAAAAATTATTGACGTACATTTTAAACCGAAAGATTCACAACAAATCTTTGTTATTATCTTATATTCTTTTGCGTGACATATTTATAACTAATCTACATTTTTTTAACAATTATTATCGCATAGTTTGTGCCTAAATAATGGAATAAACTCAAGTATCTTTGTATTTTATTATTTGATTTTTTTACTCGCTTATTCACATATTTTTTCAAGAAAATCTTTTAAATTCCTTAAATATTTCAAAATAAAAAAAATGATATAATAAATAGATAATACTGCTGTGATCTGTAAATTATAGGGGGGTTGCGGTTGGCCCCCCTAAAGTTGCCGCTTATAATCTTCAAATTAAGAATGATCATTATTTCGTTTCTGAACTACAAATATTGAAATAATCTCAAGTCGACAACTATAAAATGATATACAGAGTTCCAGGGCCGGCCTACTAAATAAATTAATGTATCTAGCTCAATATTTTTGTATTCTTTAAATTTTGAAGGCAGAAGTTATGTAGCTCTTCAGTTTATAGAAAGAAATATTTGATTACAACAATAAAATTATTAAATACAATAAAGAAACTTTGATTACAATAATGAGAATGCCTAATAACACAAATAATTACATATTTTGTTTTCAATTTATAACGCCCTTCTTAATTTGCCCTCCGTAGGAAATGTCTAAACTGACTACAATACCTTGGCTGTCATTCAATTTCAAAATCTTATGTAACATAAAATGAAAATGCCGAGAGGTATTGTGCTATCATCATATAGCTCTTCAATTTGTACAAAAAAATATTTGATTAAAACAATAAAATTATTAATTACAATAAAGAAAATTTGATAACAATATTGAATGACTAATAACAAATAATTACATCTTTTCTTTTCAATTTTTTGACGCCCTTCTTAATTTACCCTCCGTAGGAAATATCTAAACTTACTACAATGCCTTTGCTATCTTTCAATTTTAAAATATTATGTAACATACAATGAAAATGACGAGAGGTATTGTGCTAGTCACATCGGATAATTTGTTTTTTTATATACAGGGTGGTGACCGACATAATCGAACGTATAGGACTTTAACATGTAAAATCAAACTTTCGTAATTGCCTGCTTCTCTAATTATTTATGTATCAAGGTACAGAAGTTCCACTTTTTATCACGAATAATGAATTTAGCTGCCGAGGCCGTAAGGCCGAGGAAAATAAACTATATGAGTGATAACAAGGAACTTCAGTTGCCGAGGTGCATATTAAGTTATATTTGAAATCGAAAAATTGTAAAAAAAAAGCAATAATTGTTTTTATGTTATATTGACAAATCTGTCAGTGTTGCAAACCTCCGGACATTGAAGTTGTAATGAACACTCAAAATTATGTGTTATCTTGAACTTCTTATCGGAATTTATTTAATTTGTTCTTCTTGCACATATTTTTTTGTCATTTTACTTACAAATTTAGTATTATACATCCAAAATATATTATGTCATAAGGTTGGCAACACTGCATTTGTATGAAATCGTCGTATAATGGATTACTTTAGTGCCGATTTTTGTTCACTTTAGTGACGATTTCAAATTAAATTTTTGTGCTTTGTAAAGGCAGAAATTAGTTATGAAAATGTCGAAAATCACCTCAAAAATAGCAATAGCCATGGAATTGAAACAAAATAAAAAAAAAACTGTTGTGGCCAGCACAATACCTTCCGTCAATCCTGTGTATTATGTATAAATTCCTTACTTAAATTCTCTTGCAAAAGATTCTAAATTTCCAGTAAAATTATTTCATAAACAAACTATGCAAATTGCATTTGACACTAACATCTTCTTCTTTAGCTTTCCCCATTCGTTAGGGGTCGCTATTTTTTATTTTCTTCTTCCACTCATTTCTGTTTTACGTGTCGTTCTCATTCAGTTGCTTTTCTTCATTTCTCCTCATGACATTTTCTAGAAATTTCTAACACTAGAATAATTCCCTTACCTATCTTTCCGTGTCTTCCTCAACATCTACTTCAACATCCTCATCTCTGCCACATTAATTTATTTTTTATTTATACTGTCATCTGTCATTTTGAATTATATGAAGTTTCCATGTTTAGCACAGCTGGCTGATTTATAAAAAATAATTTCTTTAAAATTCTTTAACTCTATATCTATTGAATATGAAGTATAAAATGCAATCAAATCGCATAGAGAATAATATATTCTTTAAGTTATAATAACGTTAAATGTTAATAAATCATATTTAACTGTTAAATCTTCAAATGAGGCTACTTCTGGTTCACCAATTATAAAATCTAATCAGTTGTTCTTCTAAATGTAAACTTGAGGAATACGAAAAAAAAAAAAAAATTTTGGAATCGTGGTATTGAAGTTATGCGATCACAGACACCCATACATACAGACATCATCGTAAAAATGGTAAAATCGTATTATAGGGACCCTAAAACATGCTTATCCACTAAAAACTCATCATTGAATTTTTTGACCAAACACAATACCTTCCTTACTTAAAGTAACAAATGTCTAGCGGTTTATCTGTCATGTTAGGGTAATTTATTTTTATTAGATATTATTTCTAATTTCTGTACCAGTTAACAATTTATTATTATTTAAATTGATATTTGTTAATTTTTGTTTCAATTTCAAGGCTATGGCCGCCGTTACAAGGCATACAAAATTAATTTTGTTTATTGACTCAGATTCAGAATTTTATACTCAACAAGGTTTATTTGAAGCTTTTTTACCTAAAAGTCGCTGGAAATTAGGAATGTCTGATTTTACATCTATGTTCTGTCTTTACGATGCTGCAAGTGCTCAGATTTTTATATGAATTAGAAATATTTTAACTGAAGAATTTAAAAAAAAAATCGGTTTGTATTTTTGTTATTATTAAAGGCCCCGCGGCAAAATCTTGCATATGGCCCCTCAAAATATAAAGCCGGCCCTGCATAGTCGGTTAAATTAAAGAAAAATTGTAGTTTTTATTTGTGTAAATAACTTTTTTATGTATATTTTTTATCACTGTTGGATATTGAGTTATGATGTCAATGTCAAAGTTATAATTTTTATACGGATGCTTCACCATTGAAATGAGAATTTATTTTGCTTTTCAACTATGTATAACTTTATTTATGCTTATTTGTTCAAACAACAAAACAATACAATTATTAATTTCAAAAGTGGTTTTTAGTACTTTCTGGGCATTCTATGACCATTTTAACCTCTTGTTAAATTGCCAAAGTATACGAAAATGAAGTATCAAAAGAGCTTTAATCTTAATTATTATCGCATATTTTTTGCTCAAATAACGAAATAATTACCAGTACATTTGTATTATTTTGTATACTAGCAGTGATGTTTAGTTCTGCTTGGTGCATTCTTAACAATTTTATACCTGGAAAACTCCAGACAGGTGGACTGAATACCTGGACCACACACACACTCTTTTAAGATGCATTTTAATCTTTTTAATCCTTAGCAAAACACTGAAAAATCTATAATTACATGTTTGCATTGTGAATAGGTAATAATAATTTTAGCATCGATTTTGACCCTTTTAACTCGCGATAAAATATAATTGTGTATGTGACAATTTTTACTTTCAGTCACCTTTAGGTGCGGAAGGTATTGTCTTTGGTCAAAAAATTCAATGATGAGTTTTTAGTGAATAAGTGTGTGTGTGTGTGAGACGAAAGTTTCGGATCGCATAACTTCAATACCACGATTCCAAAAATAATAATTTTTTCGTTTACATTCAGAAGAACAAGTGATTAGATTTTGGTTATAATTGGTCAACCGGAAGTACCCTCATTTAAAGAGTTTAACAATTAAATATGATTTATTGACATTTAACATTATTATAATTTAAAAAATATATTATTCTCTATACGATTTGATTGCATTTTATACTTCATATTCAATAGATATAGAGTTAAAGAATTATAAAGATTAAATTTTATAAATCAGCCAGCTATGCTAACGATGGAAACTGCTAATATATTCAGATAATTCAAATTGACAGTATGAAAAGTAAATGATTGTGGCAGAGATGAGGATGTTGAAGTAGATGTTGGAGAAGATATAAGTTTCTAGAAAGATACAACAATTACATTGGTTTGAACATGTTATGAGGAGAGATGAATAATATATTGGAAGAACAATGAGTAGCTTAGTAATAGAAGGTTGAAGAAAGAGAGGAAGACCAAAGATAAGATGGAAGGACTGTATTGCGGAAGACTTGAGAGAAAGGGAACTGAATGAGAACGACACGCAAAACAGAAATGAGTAGAAGAAGAAAATAAAAAATAGCGACCCCTAACGAATGGGAAAAGCTACAGAAGAAGAAGAAGAAGTCAGTGTCAAGTACAATTTGCATAGTTTATGAAATAATTTTACTGGAAATTTAGAATCTTTTGCACGAAAATTTATGTATGGAATTTATACATAATACACAGGATTGACGGAAGGTATTGTGCTGGCCACATCTAATTTTTTACCATAATCTAATTTGTTTATTGCTAAATTACAAGAACAATTTAACATTTGCAAATATTATAGCAAGATGATTATAATAATTGTATATTTTGCGATATCCTGTTTGTTTAGATTTTCATATGTATAATTTTTAAGCTTTAAAATATGTAGAAGAGAAAACAACAGTAATTATTTTGCAATTACTTGTGTTGTATATGCAATAAATAATTAGTAAAGTACTAGTACTTTAGTAAAAAATGTAATTAGTGTGTGGGTGCGAAATTACGAACATAATTTACCTCGTAATTGTACTAAACACGAAATTACAGACGGGAAAGGAAAAATTGTGCCATATATTTTAGGAAATGAATAATAATCATCTTTAGATAAATGATAAATGGTGGGGATGTACAGTACCGTACAAAAATACGAGTACATCTGATAATAACAAATAAACATTTTTTAGTTTCTTTGAACAAAATAGAATAACGGTTTTGTTTATATTAGTTTTTATAAACCTTATTAAAAATTGATTTTCTGTTTTGCAAATTCCACCACAAATGATTAACATTGGTTGTTCTAGCATTGAAAATGTGTCTCTTCATTTCATCTTACAGAAGTTCAACAGGGTTTAAAAATAAAAATTATTAATGTGGCAATGAGCTTTTTGAGTATAATATCTATATTTAAATTAATAATTAAATTAATATGTACAAAAATTACTACGCGAAACAACGAGATTTTGCACTATTTTCTAACAATTTTTATATATGAATTAATTCAGAAATGAACACAAGACGGCACTAGAAGTTTCGATTTTATTTTAGATAAAAATTAATTCAATTAATAATTTAAAAAAAAATTAAATGAGGACATTGGTTGTATATACATTAAACTACATTAATTTAAAATTATTTTATAATAATAATATTAATTTCTTTTCATTTTAAATATATTTTTACCTTCCGTCTTTGGTCAAAATATTCAATGATCAGTTTTTAGTGAGTAAACACGCTTTAGGGTCTATATAATATGATTTTACCATTTTTACGATGATGTCTTTATGTATATGTGTGTGTGTGTGTGTGTGTGTGTGTGTGTGTGTGTGTGTGTGTGTGTGTGTGTGTGTGACGAAAGTTTCGGATCGCATAACTTCAATACCACGATTCGAAAATTATATTTTTTTCGTATTCCTTAAGTTTACATCCAGAAGAACAACTGATTAGATTTTGGCTATAATTGGTCAACCGGAAGTACCCTCATTTGAAATTTTTAACAGTTAAATATGATTTATTGACATTTAACATTAGTATAACTTAAATAATATATTACTTAATTCTCTATACGATTTGATTGCATTTTATACTTCATATTTAATAGATATACATAGAGTTAAAGATATTAAATTTCATAAATCAGCCAGCTATGCTAACCATGGAAACTGCTAATATATTCAGATAATTCAAATTGACAGATGTCAGTATCAATGAAAAGTAAATGAGTGTGGCAAAGATGAGAATGTTGAAGTAGATGTTGGGGAAGACACGGAAAGATACAGTAAGGAAATAAGTTCACAGAAATATACAAGATAGACGATTACATTGGTTTGAACATGTCATGAAGAATATATTCGAAGAAGAATGAATAGTTTAGAAATAGAAGGTTGAAGAAACAGAGGACGATCAAAGATAAGATGGAAGGACTGTATTGCGGAAGACTTGAGAGAAAAGAAACTGAATGAGAACGACACGCAAAACAGAAATGAGTGGAAGAAGAAAATAAAAAATAGCGACACCTAACGAATGAGAAAAGCCAAAGAAGAAGAGGAAGAAGATGTCAGTGTCAAGTACAATTTACATAGTTTGTTTACGAAATAATTTTACTGAAAATTTAGAATCTTTTGCAAGAAAATTTATGTATGCAATTTATACATAATACACAGGATTGACGGAAGGTATTGTGCTGGCCACATCAGTTTTTTTAATGATTAACTTTGTTAATCCTAGTTTCGTATTTTTATTTCTGTGTTCGTCTTTCAAAAAAGGCAAGTACTGTACTAAAAGTTTTGATTTTATTTTACATAGAAATTTTGAATATAAAATAGGTGTATTTTATCTTTTTGGATGGTATGTAGAAAGGAATGTTTATTACACCTAGATGCAACGTTTCATTGTTTTATTCTTGTTGGAATGCGGTATAATTAACAATATTAATAGGGAAATACATCCTAAAATTTTCTAGCACAATGTAAACAATAGGAATCTAGAAATATCTCATTAATTAATACATATAAGTATCTGAAAACTTGTATTTAAATTAGTCGTAAAATTTATAGCCTCGCTATCGAGAACGTGCTGTATTTGTATATTTTTATCGTTGATTACTTGTAATAATTGTATGATGTCTTTCTCGTATTTATTTATTCATGGAATCACTGACAATAAAATTGTAGAAGGAGTGTTGTACCGTAATAGAAATCTATACAATATGATTTTTTCTCCAGGTATTCATTTTTTGTAGACTTTTTGTGATGGACAATTATAGAAATGTTTATTAATGTATTAGGTGTTCGTCCTACTCATTTTCGCACCTATAGATGATTATCATTTAATGTAATTATTGATAGAAAAGTTCTGTATGAATGCGCAATTATAGTTACGTAATATAATAGGCGTTGCAAATAATGCATTGGAATCATGAAATCATCTAATTTTAGATGTGACGAGAGATTTTTCCAATTTGATATCATTATTTCAAAATAAACTACACAATAAATATAATCATCACGGTTTATTATTATTATTAACCATTAACTAAAACTAATACAATTACCTTTTAACCTTAAAATACTGAAATAAGCTATATACGTATTTCGAGAACTAAGTTCTCATCATCAGTAGTAGAAATTTCAGCGGAGTAGTTAAGATTACTCAACATGTAAACCATGCCAGAGATCCTAACAATCAGAGTTTTTTACCTAAAATAATTAGGGAAGCAGGAAATTAAGACGCCCAACTCCAAATGTATTCGTACCCTTTGAAATACATATATTAACAGCAATAAAAAATAAAATTTTAGTTTATAATAGTTAAGGTATTTGGACATTTTTATTATTTTATGTATTAATAAAGTGTACTGGATTTAAATACAATGTTATTAAATAAATTTCTCATTTAAACAATAATATATGGGCAAATATATGACAAAAGTCCAAATTTTTTTGTTCCAACAGTAAATAATATAATATTTATGTTAGTATTATCTATAAAACTGATGGCAAAGGTAACTGACAATATACTCAATTAATTGTCATCTTAAATTTTATTACTTTAATAAAAATTATTTGCGGATTATTAAAGACAAAAACATTTGTCATATGCAGACAATGGTATATTTGCAAATAAATTATTATTAAACCTAAGAAATTTTATTATAAGCAATGTATTCAAGTTCTATACACTCTATTAATACATCATATCAAAATTTGTTGAATTGGAGTAATAATCATCCAAAAGTTTATTTATTCTTGTTTTTAATATAATTGTAGGTGGTACTTTAATAAATAAATATCACTGCAAATAATTTTGCTAAAATAATAAAATTTAATATAGTAATTAATTTAATATATTGTCAGTTTACTTTACCTTCAGTTTTATAAATAATACTAACATAAATATTGTATTATTTACTGTTGAATCTAAAAAAATTAGCACGTGTCTGTTGTCATATATTTGCCCGTAGATTATTGTTAAAATGATAAATTTAGGTAATAACATTATATTTAAATCCAGTACACTTTATTAATACATAAAATAATAAATTTCCCAAATATAATTTAACTATTGTAATCTATTTATTTCTTCTTGCTGTTAATATATTTTTTCAGAGGGTACGAATACATTTGGGGTTGAGCTCGTAGAAAAGTACGTTAGAATCATAATTGGTCACAAAAATGGGTAAATGTGCCTATTTTATGTATACTGTAACGTGCGCCCCTGACTTAAGAGTATACGAGCGTCGCTACTGGTAGAATATTCTTGAGCAATGACGTAATTCCCTGCGGCGGAGAAAGACCCATATGGATAGACGTGTTAATTACACCGGTGATCTAAATCTATTGTATTCAATATCATTGTGGCGTCAGAAAGTTCCAGAAGGACACTGGGCTGTATAAATACCGTCCGAACGACAGCGGAGATATAGTCTGTGATACAGAAGCAATTGGTGATATAAATAAACATTGTACGAGTTGTTAACATAAATAAATGTAGTGATATAAATATTGTTTAAATAATCTTAGTGTTTAAGCATTTAATAATATTCTTAGTCTTTTATTAGTGTTTATAATTATTTAATCATAGTGTTAGTTATTTTTATTATCTTTTTAATATTTATCCTAATTATTTATGGTTTAATAAACGTACTATTTTAACTATAATGTTTGTCTGATTTTTAAACTTCACCCAAATAAATAAAACGTTACAATACGAATGTATTTATAAAGAAAGAAAAGTTATAAATAGTCTAGTACTAATCCGTACTTTCTGAAGCATGAATTAAAGATATTAATAGGGGGTAGGTTTAACTGTAATAGATGTGGGATTTACTAATCACTAATTTATTACAGGGCAAGCCTTATTTCTCCAACTGTAAACCACCTGAATTCAAATTTATCTATTCCCAACAGACAAGTTTCCATTTGTCGTTTTTAAAAATATAAAATCTATTTCCCCTTTTAAGGAGATTGTTCCACATATGTCCTAAGTTTGTTAAAAATGTTGATAATATACTTTTCCTTATTTACATCAGATGTTACACATGCGTTACAGTATACTATGTATGGAACTAATATGGCCAGCAGCAAAAAACTTGCATGTGTTCATTTCTAATTAAGGTTAAACGTTTGATATTAATTTTCCTGGAAAAGGCAAAGGTCTGGATTACTAGAATTAAATGCGAGGAGACAGAAATGATACAAAAAGCGCACGGCATGTATTAGACGAGTATGTTATGTACCCTAGTTGACCTTTTGAAGTCATCGAACCGTCAAATCTTAGAAAATAGGTAGATATCCATTTGTAACTGGGCACTTTATGATAGATGGAAAGAGTACCACTCAGCTACTTTTCTTGCTAAAAATCGCATATCGAGATTTTGGTAAATGACCACGTTTTAAGGTCCCTACAATCCAATTTTAACATTTTCACGATGTTGTCTGTGTGTATGTGTGGATCCTCTTTATGCTCAAACTCAAATACTTTTGTTCAGAAAATTTTGAAACCTTGTATTTCTACCTTACTCTTATATGGAAAGATGCCATTAGATTTTGGAGTAAATCAGATAACCGGATATGCCATTTTACTGGAAGCTCAAAATAGTTTTTCTTCAAAAAAGTTATTTTTTTGAGATTTATGTTGTATAAAAATTAAAGATTATTAAATTTTCTACAGGTTTCAGTATTATTTTTTTCTATATATTTTATGGATAATTTTAATCCCGGAGCCTACGTTTTAAACACAACTCATTCACATGGTTACACAATTCAGATCTCAAATGTTTGTAACTGGCAGATATATGTCACTGTCAATGAACTAATCTTTTCAAATAATAATATTAACGTTTATAAAGAAAATAGTAAATGGAACAATAATTATATTGAAAGGAACTTAATACAGTTTCCAGCATAAGTAATTATGTAAAAATATAGGTAAGATAATAAAAACATATCATTACGGCATATTACACATTGATGGGTGAGTCAATCTGCTTTGTACGCAGATGTCGGTAATAATGATGATATATTTGTTCCGTGTAGGCGTTTACCAGGCGTCACTTCACGCGAATCTTGGGAACGGGGTCGATTCCGACCGACGCCAAATATTTTAGAATTTTAAATGGCACAAAATTGACCCCTGTGCTGCACTCTCCACGTCAGCAATGAATGTAGAGATTTCGGTAACGATGATGATATATTTGTACTGTGCGGGCATTTACCAAGCGTCGTCTCACTGTGTGGAGAGTGAACCACAGGGGTCATTTTTGTTCCATTTAAAATTCGAAATATTTGGCGTCGGTCGGGATCGAACCCGGTATTTAAATTTAATTTAATTTTGAGTATTTACATGAATAAAAATTAAATTAAATGGGAGGTATTGTGTTGGCCACAACAGATTTTTATTATTTAAATGCTTAATTTGTTGACAAAAATATGCTCATTAAAATAGTTTCACAAAATAGAAATTGTAGCTCTTATAGTCCTCGAGATAGCAATAGCGGACAAAATAAAATGGACATCTGTATATCTCATAAATAGTTGAAATTTTGTGATATAGGTGAGGGTGTTATATCTTGTAGGAAATATTTTTGTGTTTGGCCGAATAAAATAAAAATTCTTTGGGAATTGGTGAAAGGGCGGGGGAGTAAGGCAAGGGGTAGGAGTATGCCCCTTCCCCCAGGTGACCCAGTGGCGCCGACGCCGCTCTAACCAACGTCAGCCATCGATCCACTCACTCCAACCCCAAGCACAACACCAACAATTTTTATTCTCACCGTTTTATTTATTTCTTACATTATTTATTTACTCATTTATTACCGAGTGTTACAAACAAAATTTAATAACTAAATACACGCCCTAAAATGGGTAGTTGCTTAATTTCAAACAAGAATATATTCAAAATAAACAGAAATAAATCAAATTTAAAAATCTGATATGGCCAACACAATACCTCTCGTTTAATTTCTTTTTTATTCATAGAAGTATTTTGAGCTTCCAGCAAAGTGTCATTTTCGGTTATCTGATTCACTCTAATCTAATGGCATTTTTCCATATAAGAGTAAAGTAGACATACAAGGTTTTCAAATTTTCTGAACGATAGTATTTGAGTTAGAGCGTAAAGAGGATCCGCACACACACATACACACAGACATCATCGTGAAAATGTTAAAATTGAATTGGAGGAACCTTAAAACGTGGTCATTTACCAAAATTTCTATATGCAATTTTTTGCACGATTCCTATACCTCCCTTATCAAAGGTAGCGTAAGAAATTAAATATCATAAACAGCTTCTATATTAAAATAATTCTAATTGACAGATGTTAGTGTCAAGTGCAATTTTGGCGTTTGCGTTATTATTAAAACGTGGTCATTTACCAAAATTTCTATATGCAATTTTTTGCACGATTCCTATACCTCCCTTTCCAAGGGTAGCGGGAGGTAAAAACTGTATAAAAACTATCTAAACATTTTTTCTTTATCTTCTATAATAATTGAGATACGAGGTATTTTTAAAATAATGTTTTAACCTATAGCTCAAAAACAAAAGACGATAGAAAATTCCTGTGGTGCTTATTAATGTTGTCCAGCTGTACATGTCCAGCTGTGCCCGTAAGAAGAGTTATTTCAAAGGTACCTCACGGCAAATAACTTCTGGGGCTGTAACTGGCTTCAGGAGAACTCGAGGACTGTTTGCAGAAAACTAAGTTATAGGGTCATGTTACAATTGATCTTACAGATCGCAGCGAAACAAGTGATTAGCGTGCCTGAGTGTCTGGTCGCGAATCTGGGGATCCGGGTTCGATCCCGACCGACGCCAAAAATTACATCGCATTTTAATGGCACAAACTTGACCCCTGTGGCGCACTATCTACGCCAGCAATGAATGCGCGTGAGGTGACGCCTGAAAAGCGCCCACACGGTACAAATATTCCATCATTACCGATATCTGTGTATGAAGCAAATTGGCCGTGTTGAAATATTTATTTATTTATTTATTTTATTTAGTATAATACAGTAAAATTTTTGAAAGATGTCCGATCAAGGACGTCTACGAATTGTATGAATTCAGATTTTTGCTCCGCCCATTCTGCCAAATTCAGTAGTGTCGTTTGCTTAGTTTTTATGAGGGTACGTAAGATACTACTGTTATTTAATTTTTCTAAAAATATATGTTACAATAAAAGCATTCAAAATTCACTAATAAGTCAACTGGTAATTTTATTAGCAAATATAAAACCAAATATGACAAAAATAAGATACTGACACAATGTCAGCGTCAGTGACTCTGACAGAAAATAATATTCGTACGGCTAGGAATCAAGGAAATGTATCTGAATTAATATATAAACTTACGTTACAGCGAAAGTATTATCAACAACGAGCATTGTTTTAATATGGAATATCCTAACTAAACAATATGAATTTTTGAAAGACAAGCGTGTTCAATGTATGCCAATTTGTTAATTCGTTCACCAATTAAATATATATGAATGGCGCTAAAATAAACATAAAGTGAAAGTATTTTGCAAGCAAGCTTCCAGAATACGTTCCATTTGTCCGTATTTCCCACACCTGGGTCCTGTCTGAAATGTCTGGATGTCTGGATAGAGGGACAGTGCAGTATGTAACCTGCAAAGCCCGCCTGGAAAACTGGTGTCACTTCGAGACTCACAAACCGGGATAAAGTAGAACAGAGACGAAAAGACTCTACTCCTACATACTCTAAATCCAGGTGACATACATACAAACATCAACACAGGACAGAGAACGGGATAGTGGATTCTCAAAAATTCAATAAACGAGGATTAATAAATATTAAACGTACAAAAGAAATGCCTGCACGAAGGGTGGTATTATATTGAACGATGAAAAGCGTTTCGGACGCTAATTCTCTTTGTAAATGTCGATAATAATTGCATTTATAATTCGTGTTTCGTCATCAAACAATCAAAAAACATTTCAAGCCATTATTTAATAAATCATATACAGGGTGGTATTACTTTCATAATTTCCTGCTTCCCTAATTATTGTAGGTGAAGAAGCTTCAAATAAAAGTTTTAGAGCATAAAATTCTGCATTAGAATCAATAAGCAAAATTAATTTAGCATGCTTTGTAACGGCAGAAATGAGGTATGAAAATGTCAGACACATATATTTGCAAGGATGTCAAACAGTTTGGTAAAACTGTTTTTTACGAAAAGTGTGTCATATGTTAATACATATTAGGGTTCGGGCTAGAAAATTTATTATTTGATTATCTTAAATTGAAAAACATCTGATGTGGCCAGCACAATACCTTCCGTTAATCCTGTGTATTATGTATAAATTCCATACAAAAAATTTATTCCAAAAGATTCTAAATTTCCAGTAAAATTATTTCATAAACAAACTATGCAAATTGTACTTGACATTGACATCTTCTTCTTTAGCTTTTCCTATTCGTTAGAAGTCGCTATTTTTTATTTTCTTCTTCCACACAGTTTTGTTTTGCGTGTCGTCCTTATTCAGTTCCTTTTCTCTCAAGTCTCCTGTAATAAAGTCCTTCCATCTTATATTTGGTCTTCCTCTATTTCTTCAACCTTCTGTTACTAAGTTGTTAATTCTTCTACCAATATATTCTTCATCTCTCCTCATGACATGTTTAAACCAATTTAATCGTCTCTCTTGTATCTTTTCCTTATTCATTCATTCCTTAACGTATCTTTCCATGTCTTTCCCAACATCTATCTCAACATCCCTGCCATATTCAATTACTTTTCATTGATACTGACATCTATCAATTTGAATTATCTGAATATATTAGCAGTTTCCATGGTTAGCATAGCTGGCTGATTTATGAAATTTAATAACTTTATAATTCTTTAACTCTATATCTATTGAATATGCAGTATAAAATGCAATCAAATCGCATAGAGAATAATATATTCTTTAAGTTATAATAACGTTAAATGTCAGACCAATTATAAGCAAAATCTAATCAGCTCTTCTTCTGGATGTAAATTTGAGGAATACGAATATATAAAGGGTTTTCCAATAAGAGGTGTTATTTTGAATAGCCCGCTGTTTCGGTAGATGTCGCTTTTGAAGCTGTCATTTTTTGACATTTGACAAGTAGAAACTACGCCATTAATAAAAATGGAACGATACACGCTTCAACAACGCATTGAAATTATTAAAATTCACTATAAAAATGGTGAAAATTTGGCAGAGACGGTTCGTAAAACTCGACAATTTTTGGGTCGTCGTGAAGCACCTTGTCGGACCGCAATACAGAAATTGGTGGAAAAATTCGAGCTGTTGGGACAAGTTAGTGACGTGAAGAAAAAAACCCGTGCACGTCGCTCAATAGCAGCCGAGAATATTGCTGCTGTAGCCGAAAGTGTTGAAGAAAACCCAGGTTTGTCCATTCCTCGTCGTTCTTTGGAATTAGGCATTCCACAAACGTCATTACACCGTATTTTGCATAAAGATTTGGGTCTTAAGGCTTATAAAGTCCAGTTAACACAAGAACTCAAGCCGGCCGATCATCAACAACGTCGTGTCTTTGCTGATTGGGTCGTTGAAATGCATGAAAATGATCCGGAATTCCATCGAATCACAATTGGCCATCGAGATCTTGTGATTTAACACCTTACGACTTCTTTCTTTGGGGCCACGTGAAAGAGAAGGTCTACGCCAACTGCCCAGCGTCGACTCAAGACCTCAAAGATGGAATTCGTGAGGACATAGGACAGCCACTTTGCGATTTGGTTATGGAAAATTTCATGAAAAGGATATTGTCCTGTCAGCGTGGTCGTGGTGGTCATTTGCCTGATGTTATTTTCCACTATTAACGGCATACCTTCCTCTTTATAATGAAATAAACATCCGATCATTTATATTAAAAAATGGCATTTTTCTTTGGATATCAAAATAACACCTCTTATTGGAAAACCCTTTATATATATATATATATATATATATATATATATATATATATATATATATATATATATATATATATATATGTATATAAAATAATTTTTGGAATCGTGGTATTGAAGTTATGCGATTCGAAACTTGCGTCACACACACACAGACACACATACATAGATACATACACATCATCGTAAAAATGGTAAAACCGTGTTATATGGACCTTAAAACGTACTTTTTCACTAAAAACTCATCATTGAAATTTTTGATTCAAGACAATACCTTCCTTACCTAAAGGTGACGGAAGGTAATAAATAGATGGATACAGAATGTTTTAAAAATGAGGCCAGTGTTCTTGCAATTTGATTCAGATTGCTAAAACAAATCAAAAAATTTCTGTATACATTAATATGTATGTCATATGATTAAATAATTTATTACTCTCCGTGTCGTATAAGTTACAAGAGAATTTTTAATTATTGTTCTACATAATTCAGAATCAATATCGAATATTTAGAGCCTGATTTACATAGTCTTTGAGCTGACGTCAGGAAAAGGATATCTAACCTTACTATCCATTATTTCTGCATAATGTAAAAATTTGGGATCTGCGCATTACACTTTTAAATGAGTTAAACGATCATACTTGCTTGCCAGCCGTAGGTATTCCATTTCAGATTATACATATTTCATCTTTGTATTTTTTATCTTTTAATTATTCTCTAGTAATTGTAAACTTGATAATAAATCAGTTTTGGGGAAAATAAAAAGCATATACTTTCTCGTACAGCACAGTTGTATTTGTACTCATTAGCACGCGCAATAAAAGTAAAATACATTGAAATTATTTTAATGTTTCCGTAATTGTTATAAATACAAGAGACACGCTTTAAATTCTAATGTATAAAACATGTTATTCATGTGTGTACACTAACCCAAATTACTGTGACCTATATAAAAATGATTGCTTATTAATAGTACCAACGAAATCATCAATAATAAAATAACATAATGACGAGAATTATTCAATTTTTTAATAAAAATCTGATATGACCAACACAAAACCTCCCGCCATTTAATTTTTATTAATTTAAATACATGTACCTATGGGGTCTCGTGGCCGCGTGCCTGAGTGTCTGGTCGCGAATCTGGGGAACCGGATTCAATTCCTACTATGAAATTGAGTGCCCGTGAGGTGACTCCTGGTAAGCGCCCGCATGATACAAATATTTCATCATTACCGATATCTATGTACAAAGCATGTTGGCACACCCAGCAATGGGTAATATGCCGTGATGCACTTTCCACGCCAAAAATGAGTACCCGTGAGGTAATGCATGGTAAACGCCCACACGATACAAATATGTCATCATCATTACCGAAATCTGTGTACAAAGCAGATTAGCACACCCAGAAATTGGTAATATGCCGTGATAATATATTTATTTATTTTCTTATTTAAATACATACGTGCATATTTACTAATACTAGAAATTATGTATCTTAAGTTCCTTTCCATATAACTATTGTTCTATTTACAATTTTCGTTTTAAAACATTATTATTAATTTGAAATTATGTATATTAAGTTCCGTTCAATGTAACTATTGTTCTACTTACAATTTTCTTTTGAAAACGTTACTGTTATTAATTTGAAATGATTATTTTTTTGACAATGACATTTATCTGTCAGTTCATACATTTGAGCTGAACTGTGTAACCATGGAGTTTTATAATAACAAATTGCGAAAAAATAACATTTAATGGTATTTTTTGAAGAAAAACTATGTTGAGTTTCAAATAAACTGCCATTTTCGGTTATCCGATTGATACCAAAATCTAATGGCTTCTTTCTATATTAGAAAAGAAACCACACATACATACACACACACACACACACACACATACACACACATACATACACATACACACAGACATCATCCTGAAAATGTTAAAATTGGATTGTAGGGACCTTAAAACGTGGTCATTTACCAAAATCTCGATATGCAATTTTTAGCACGATCCCTATACCTCCCTTATTAAGGGTAGCGGTAGGTAAAACTTATAAAGAAATTAAATATCATAAACAGCTTCTATATTAAAATAAATCTAATTGACAGATGTCAGTGTCAAGTGTAATTTTGGCGTTTGCGTTATAATTTTACTGTAAATGTATAACCTTTTGCAAGAAACTTTCTTAATAACTGACGGAAGGTAATGTGCTGGTCACATCTGCTATCTGCTATTAAAGCACCACTTTGAATAAAAATAAACAATGAATAAAGATTTCATCTCAATACATATCCACAGCGACAAACAGAATTTGCGTTCATAAATATGAAAAATAAATAAAAATGTCAAATATTTGTTTACCAAGCTATTCCAGCTCGAATATGATTTTTATTTCGACAGATATGTAGGCGACAAATATTTATCGTGGGTTACACATATTTTTTTTAACCTTCAAGGTCGATTTTCTTAATGATTAAGTATGCAAAACAAGATGAAAATGAGATTTCTTCAAGGAGTTTACAAACATAATTAAAAGATAAATATTTAAGATCAACTCGGGAGATAAAAAGGTTGAGAAATGGGAAATTTAAGAAGATGGGTCTCGTAAAACATGATAGGATCGTAAACACGCACTATAGGCGTGCATATGGGCCTTAAGCTGAATTAAATTGTTTATGTAGATGTTATACATTTACACATTTATAATATATTGACATATTTTCGTTTTGTGTTTTTGTGTTTAAGTGAGTAATATTTTCTGTTAAATTCGAACGTAAGTATTCGTAAAATTGATTTAATAATACGTTCATAGCTTTCCATAAATCATACGGAAAATATTTAGATAATAAATTGTTCAGAGAGTTCGAAATACATTGTTTACAATTGTAACACGATTGTACGGCGGTACCTCTTTGTTTAAATTATTTGTAGCCGAACGTCAAGATTAGCTACGGATCCTGCGTTCAGAACTCTTATGTTTTGTAATTTTTTTGTAAGATTCTGTAATGGCTTTTGGAAGTTTTAATCTTTGTTAAATTTTGGGATGGGATAGTTTCGTGACATTTTCAAAGAATTATTGGGGGTCATAAAAGTATTTTTAAAAGTATAAGGTTACATAGAGAAAGATTAGAAAAAGCGGATGTGTCACAGCGGGGGAAAGCATCTTTGGAAATTCTGATGAAAGATTTGTCACGTAGGCCAGAATTCGGAAAGCCGTTAGAAATTCAGTTCTTCCCTCAACCTCCGAAGTGGTCTAAGTTACTTGACCAATTATAGTTTGTTAATTTTTAAGTTAGCCAATAAGGGTGTGAAGGTTGGACTTCCTTATTGGAAAGTGGGGTGAAATCGAGTGAAGATGTGTTTCACAAGATTTCAGCTCGCGGAGTCTTGTTCTGACTTTTGATCGTGAAGTTTGTTCTCTTCCCATTTGATTGTTGTCTAAATTTATAACTTGTCTTAGTGACTTGTGAATTTGGTAGTTGTCTTTGTGACTTAAATAATTGTTGAAGTCCGCGTCCTCCCAAGTTGTTTAATTTGTTGTTTAGAGTTAATTTTTATTCTTGTAATTTGAAATCATAATAATCTTAATTCTTGCATAACGGTAGTTAGTGAGTAGTTTAATAATAAAGTGCTTCAGTCGAGGCCGACCTGTGATGAACAGTAAGTAGACTGATAGATTACTTTATTCTTAGTAGTTGGTGTTGACTACCTAAGCGCTGATAGCAATTCAGTAAGCCTAGAGCTTATTCTGAGGTCGTCCTTTTTACAATTCAATTAGTTTTTATGAGAGTCAGGTACCGATCCTTTAAACAGTAGTTGTCACGATCCATAGTCATAATTTTGTTTATTGTTGTCAACCATTTATTGTTTTGTGTAAATAAATTAAGTTGATTAACCAGTTCTCAGTTTTATTTGTTAAGTTGCCCGAATTACTTTTCAGTAATCGCGTAAGCGTAAGTATTCTGTGTGAATATTGTATATTTTGTCGATTGATAGACCGCATCTATTAATACTCTTATATTGAGTCTTTCTATCCGCGGACTCTGAAAACACGGATAGTGGTGGCAGCGTTACCCTTGATCTAAATAGTTTTGCATTAATCAAATTAGTGTTTTACTTTCGGGTCAAGTATTCAAAAACCGTTTGTTAAACGGGTAACAGTAATGAGTTATTAAACTATATCTCGTTCCCCTGTTATATAAAAGTGGTGGCAGCGGTGGGATGTAAAAATAATAACTCACTAACCTGTTATACAATGTACTGACGCGAAAACCAAATTTGTTTATAATTATTTCATTTCAACCAAAATAAATACATTCATGAATAGTTTTAACAAAATTTGTTTATAACTATGGATATTTTTTCTTTAATTTTTGCCAAAAACGACATTTCACTAAGTACAGAATTTTTTTTAAAGATGTCCGATCAAGGTCATCTGTATCATGAACTAATTAACAAATTGGCATACATTTATCTCTTTTCTTTGCAAAGGCTATAAGCGTGTGCGATAAGGATGGATATAACACGATTCTCTCAAAAATTCATATTGTTTCGACTAAGTTAGGACATTCCACTTTAAAACGATGCTCGTTGTTGATAATATCTTCGCTGTAACGTAAGTTTATTTATTGATTCATAGCCGTACGAATAACTGATACTGACATTGTGTCAGTATCTTATTTTTCTCATATTTGGTTTTTCTTATGCTAATAAACTTACCAGTTGATTTATTTTTGAATTTTGAATGCTTTTATTGTAACATATTTTTTTATAATAATAAAAAAATAACAGTAGTATCTTATGTACCCTCATAAAAACTAAGCAAACGACAATACTGAATTTGTCAGAATGGGCGGAGCAAAAATCTGAATTCATACAATTCATAGAATTGATCGGACATCTTTCAAAAAAATTTCTGTAGGTATATATATTTAATACCGTTGTTTAATGGGGAAATGCATGGTATGAAAAATTAGATTTATATTGTTTAGAAAGCAATTTATTTTCGAGTAAATATTATTGATATTTTTGTCGTTTTATCGTAATTTCTTGGCTGTATATAATCCTCTATACGTTCCAATTTCCGGTATTTAGTTTGAGTTTAATTCTGAGACTTAGTACATATCAAACAACGGATTTTGTGTGTTTAAACATTGACCGAATCGTAAATAGTCCAAATGCTACTATGTCCGAATTTATTACTCCTCAAATATACGTGTAAACGTTGTAGAATCATACATTAAAATACTTTTATATCTACATAAAACTGAGACATAAACATTTATTATTTTCCGATCAATACTCTACATATTATGGGCAATAAAAAGTGTAGAATGATTATAACTAGTAATAATAAATAAATTTACCGAGGACGTAGTTTATAGAAATCATTATGAATTCTTATCGCTCGAATTCAGCATTTAAATTCTGCAGAACATTTAGGCAATATTTTATTTATTTTATTTTATTAAAATATAAATTAGTGTAGTATGAACATATATACGAGCCCAACCCCAAATGTATTCGTACCCTCTGAAATAAATATAGTAACAGCAATAAAAAATATTTTTTTAGGTTACAATAGTTAAGACTATACTTGGGCATTTTTTATTTTATGTATTAATAAACTGTACTGGATTTAATTACAATGTTATTAACTAAATTTCTCACTTAAACAATAATCTACGGGCAAATATATGACAAAAGACAAGTCTCAAAATTTTTCGTTTCAACAGTAATTAATACAATATTTATGTTAGTATTATCTATTTAACTGAGGGTAAAGGTAACTGACAATATACTCAATTAATTGCCATCTTAAATTAACTTTAATAAAAATTATTTGCGAATTATTAAAGACGAAAACATTTGTCACATGCAGACAATGGTTTATTTGCAAATAAATTATTATTAAACCTAAAAAAAAATATTATAAGCAATGTATTCAAATTCTATATACACTCTATTAATACACCATATCAAAATTTGTTGAATTGGAGTAATAATCATCCAGAAATTTATTTATTCTTGTTTTTAATATAATTGTAGGTGGTACTTTAATAAATAAATATCACTTTGCAAATAATTTTACAAAAAATAAAATTTAACATAGTAATTAATTGAATATATTGTCAGTTTCCTTTACCTTCAGTTTTATAAATAATACTAACATAAATATTGTATTATTTACTGTTGGACCTAAAAAAAATAGCACGTGTTTGTTGTCATATATTTGCCCGTAGATTTTTGTTAAAATGATATCCAGTACACTTTATTAATTCATAAAATTCATATTGTAATCTAAAAAAATATTGCTGTTAGTATATTTTTTTCAAAGGGTATATTTGGAGTTGGACTCGTACTCGTAGTAATGTCCTGATATCGAAGGAACTTTTAATGGTATTGATCGCTTCTAAACATAAATTCAATACGGAAATTGTTCAACCTAACAAGATTCCGTTTCTATTTCCTTCAAATTAAATTCGAAAAATATTAACAAATTCTGATCCTATTACTCAATATTAGATTTCCTATCTGTTGTAGCAAAAGACAATAAAAAACTGTATCATTAAAAGACAATTTACTAATTACATCTTCGGCTGATGGTAAAGATATTAACATGTAGATCTCGATCTATCTATCCGGAAACATTACGCTGATTAAACGAAGGCTTTAACCTGTACGACCCTTCAGAATTACCATATTCATTCGGGGGATTATTGATGAACAAATTGACCGATCAAAGAAAACGTTTTCTCAAATAATATACGGGTAGAAATAGTTATTTATGGCACAGTGAATAAAGACGTATTTATACTATACCGTAGTAAATTTTTAATTATCTTAGATAAGAATACGTTGAATTCGTAATTACTTTACATATTTTTTTATCTCTAAATCAATAGAAGATATAATAAAAATTTGAAATGTATTGGAAAGAAAATTTTATGTTCTTTAATATTTGTAATAGCATAAATTTTCAAAAAAATATTTTTAGGAGGATTTTTTTCAGATACTACTACTTCCGGTTGTCAAATTGTTACCAAAACCTATTCAGCTCTTCCCATTAATGTCAGATTGAGGAATCCGTAGTTAAAAAAGTCTTTAGTCTAATAGAATTTGAGAAATCGTACCTCTAACACACACACACGTTTTAAGGTCCCTACAATCCGATTTTAACATTTTACGATGATATGTGTGTGTGGATGTATGTGTGTGTATGTATGTGTGTGTATGTATGTGTGTATGTGGGATGTTGGAAGGACGATTACTCCAAAACTATAAGACTCTATATTTGTTTAACTACGTATTTCCCAATCGGACATTCATGGGAATATCTGAAAAGGTTTTGGTAACAATTGGACAACCGGAAGTAGAAGATTCTTGAAAAAAAATCTTCTAAATATTATGTTTTGAAATTTTTTTTGGTAATATTAAAGAAAATTAAATTCTCTATCTAATATATTTAAATATTTTATTATATATTCTATAGATTTAGAGATAAAAGAAATATAATATATAAAATAATCTGTTGTAATAAAGTTTACAGCCGAAAGAATGCCATGGAAAATAGTTGAAAATTTAAATTGTTTGTAACTGCCAGACATTACTGAAGACTTTTTCTGGGAAGTACATACATTATATTATTTCTTAATGTATTATAGTTAAATATTTAATATTATAGGTATATTACACATACCCTTCAGAAATACTGTTACTTCCGACAATGAATTGGAAACATCTCGAAAAATTAGAAGAGTAGGACAAAATTTCTTCATAGAATGAATTTAAATTTAAAATAAATAAATATAAGGAATAGATATAAGTAGAAGTTTTGGTGTAGAGTGTAGCTATACAAGAAATGTTAAATACATTAGGGCGCGAGCAGTCATGTGACTTCGTTAGCCTTGATAAGCAGATATGGGGCCCATGTCAGAATGATAGCTAGTAATTATATATGTAGATGTCAAATATAATTTCTCATTCTAAATTTAGTGATTTTCCAATTCCATGTGGTGACAAATTAACTACGTGAATTTAGAAAATCTTGAAATTTTTAATGAAAAATTCTGACATTTGACATCTATGTACATAATTACTAATTATCATTCTGAAACGGGCCCCCACATCTGCTTGTCAAGGCCTACATTGTAACATGACTGTTCGCGCCCTATACTTATGTAACCAAAAAAAGGAAGTGGCGAGAGATATTGTGCCGGCTACAACATATTTTTTTTTCAATATAGTATGATTTCTTATTCGGAGTATATTAAATTGTTGTATGTATGAATTAAAAGTGGTACTATCAGTATTATTAACACTTATTAAAACTTATTTCTAAAATTCCAAATTGTAGATATTAAATCACAGATATAATCTTGGCACACCCAGCAAGCAATAGGTAATACATACAAGTGTTCTAATTCGGATTAAGATAAGTAAAAACATGTGTAACTTGCGTAGGAAGCAAGTAAGTCAGTTAAATGACAAATACACTAGCAAGTATCTTAATTTGGCATAGCGCAATTCATCTAGCTTTAGTAAGCCGGTGATGCATTGTGATATTTAGGAGTTAGAGTCTCTGTCTGTATCTCGGCGGGATGAGTGTGTAAGGAGGCAAGGTAAAGTCAGCATGTTGCACCTGCAAGAGACCGGTTCTACAGTCCGAGACCAAATCAAAATTCCAAGCCGCTGTTATCGTGTTTGCTTTTGGGAGCCGAGCTGGAAACTTTTGAAATTCACTTAGCCGTAGCAAGTGGATGTTCTCAGATGGATTGCGAACACAAAAGATTAACTTTCCGCACAACTTTTTGATATTTTTAAATTTACTTTTGCCGTGCCACTTTACGGGGAGTAATCAAATCAAATTTAAGATGTGATGTGTCTCTGCTTTACTTTATTTTACAAGCATTATCTCAAACTTAAACTGGTTTTCAAATTTTAAACTCAGCGTCCTTTCTAGAAGTAGAAAGGAAGGATTTTTTCACCTCAATACTGCAAACGTTTTACATTGCCTTATTTAGTTATTTGCTAAACGCAAATGCTGTCTTATAACAAAATAGGGTTCTATATTATTTTTTATGAAACCTTGTCTAAACTAGAAGTATTAACAATTACTCAAAAGTTCAGTCAAACATTTGTTCTTACTACCAACGTTTCGGTGCACCCTTGCACCTTCTACAAGGTCTACAACAATTATACAACAATGGCCAACACAAAACCTCCCGTTTAATATAATTTTTATTCATGTAAATACTTAAAATTAAATTAAATTTAAATACCGGATTCGATCCCAACCGACGCCAAATATTTCGAATCTTAAATGGCACGAAAACGACCCCTGTGGTGCACTCTCCACGCGAGCAATAAGTGCCCGTGAGGTGACACCTGGTAAACGCCCGCACGGTACAAATATGTCATCATCTTTATCGAATCTGTGTACAAAGCAGATTGGCAGACCCAGCAATGGGTAATATGCCATGATGATATATTTATTTTATTTATTTATATACTTACCTATATTGATTGCTGGCGTGGAGAGTGCACCACAGGGGTCAATGTTGAGTCATTTTAAATTCTAAAATATTTGGCGTTGGTCGTAATCAAACCCGTTCCCAAGATTCGCGTGAAGTGACGTCTAGTAAACGCCTCCATGGAACAAATATGTCATCATTAATTACCGACATCTGCGTACAAAGCAGATTGGCTCACCCATCAATGGGTAATATGCCGTGATGATATATGTTTTTATTATCTTACCTATATTTTTACTTATGCTGGAAACTGTATTAAGATCCTTTCCATATAATTATTGTTCCATTTACTATTTTCTTTATAAAACGTTAATATTATTATTTGAAATGATTAGTTCGTTGACAGTGACATATATCTGTTAGTTACCAACATTTGAGATCTGAATTGTGTAACCATGTGTATGAGTTGTGTTTAAAACGTTGGCTCCGGGATTAAAATTTTAGATAGTTTTATAAATTTTTCCATAAAATATATATAGAAAAAGTATTAATGCAAACCTGTAGAAAATTGAATAATCTTTAATTTTTATATAATATAAATCTCGAAAAAATAACATTTAAAGGTATTTTTTAAATTGCCAGTGCCATTTTCGGTTATCTGATTTACTCCAAAATCTAATGGCATCTTCCATATAAGAGTAATGTAGAAATACAAGGTTTCCAAATTTTCTGAACGATAGTATTTTAGTTAGAGCATAAAGAGGATACACACATACACACATATACACAGACATAATCGTGAAAATGTTAAAATTGGATTGTAGGGACCTTAAAACGCACGCACACACACACACACACACGTGCTTATTCAATAAAATCTGGTATGCGATTTTTAGCATGAATCCATTACCTCTCTTAGCGAGAGAAATACCCAACTTTATTACTTGAAAGAACATGTATCTAGATTCCTAATTGTTTAAGAGTCAATTGAAAATGAAAATTTCGTCCAAAGTCGTATCTCTTACAGTTCCGAAATCCCAGTGGTGACCTTCGAAATTCAGACATTCTGTAGAGTTTTAAGATCTGGTTATAATATAAATGACCCCTGTTCTAAATTATTCCAACAGTGATAGTGGAAGGCCCCATTTGGATTCCAGAATAATGCAAAACAAAACATCATCTACATGCAATTCTAATTCAGAGTACGTAATAAATACAAATAACATCGAAGGACAACAAGCAATATTATTTATAAATATGAACACAAATGTTTAATAATTTAAAACCGCATAATGCTGCAGTCAAATAATGGTAGTAATTAAATATGATAATTATGAAGGCAGGGAATTTGTCATGTGGAAATATAAAGCTGACAGTTTCATCATAAATTTTCCTAATTTAAAAGTGTCGTCCGAAACAGAAACAGGATCTCAGCTTGTCATTTTGTCGAGTAATTGGTTTCGTTTATCCGCAAATTTTCATTCATACAAACGACAATTTAATATATTTCGTATAAGAATTCAATTCTACCTTGCAAATATATCATATTTTAAATAAATGTATTGTCAAACGCTGAAAAACGACGAATTTTTACCTCTCGCTAAGAGAGGTATTGGATTCATGCTAAAAATCGCATATCCAGATGTTAATGATTAAGCACGTTTTAAGGTCTCTACAATCCGAGTTTAATATTTTTACGATGATGTCGGTGTGTGTGCGTGTGTGTGGATGTATGTGAATGGTATGTGTACGTGTGTATTTGTGTATATGTGTGGGACGTTGGAAGGACTTTATATTTGTTTAACTTTTTTACCTTCCGTCACCTTTAGGTAAGGAAGGTATTGTCGTTGGTCAAAAAAATCAATGATAAGTTTTAGGGTCCCTATAATACGATTTTACTATTTTTATGATGATGTCTGTATGTATATATGTGTGTGTCTGTGTGTATGCGACGAAAGTTTCGGATCGCATAACTTCAATACCACGATTCGAAATATTATAATTTTTTCGTATTCCTCAAGTTTACATCCAGAAGAACAACTGATTAGATTTTGGTTATAATTGGTGAACCGGAAGTAGTCTCATTAGTAGATTTAACAGTTAAATTTGATTTATTGACATTTATCGTTATTATAACTTAAAGAATATATTATTCTCTATACAATTTGATTACATTTTATAATCAGCCAGCTATGCTAAACATGGAAACTACTAATATATTCATATAATTCAAATTGACAGATGTCAGTATAAATAAAAAGTAAATTAATGTGGCAGAGATGAGGATGTTGAAGTACATGTTGGGGAAGACACGGAAAGATAGGTAAGGAAATAACTCTAGAGTTACAAGTTTCAAGAAATATACAAGAGAGATGATTACATTGGTTTGAAAATGTCATGAGGAGAAATAAAGAATGAATAGCATAGTAATAGACGGTTGAAGAAACAGAGGAAGACCAAAGATAAAATGGAAGGACTATATTGCGGAAGACTTGAGAGAAAAGGAACTGAATGAGGACGACACGCAAAACAGAAATGAGTGGAAGGAGAAAATAAAAAATAGCGATCCCTGACGAATGGGAAAAGCTAAAGAAGAAGTCAGTGTCAAGTGCAATTTGCATAGTTTGTTTATGAAATAATTTTACTGGAAATTTAGAATCTTTTGCAAGATATGTATGGAATTTATATATAATACACAGGATTGACGGAAGGAATTGTGCTGGCCACAATAGATTGTTTAAATTAATATAAATATTTTCATAACCATTATTAGTAATTATTAATCGGCGTCTATTTCCTACAGTTTTACACTGCACAAGTGTTTTGTTTAAGTTTCCTTCCTACAAATGTTGGCGTAGACTGTAAAAATGATACCACATCGAAAACATTAAATAGTACTAAGTTAAATAGTCCAGTCTCAAATCTCTAATACAACTCCAAAATTATGAACCTCACGTAAATGATCGTGTATAATTTTATATTTAGATTCAGTATCGATCATCCAAAACACGCGACCAGCATACGAGTATACCATGGCAGAATGCCGTAACTCTACTTTCTAATACTTCAAATATGAACAATAATTACTAACACACTTCTGTAATTTGTAGTATGCAGAGATCAATACAAGTATCAATTAGGATTTGTCTGTCGCATTGCAGAAGAAACTCCAGTCTTACTCAATTCAGATTTTTGCACAGTTCATTTTTCATAGGTGGTGATTTATTATTTAAGGCTGTAAACTGCAATACAGCCGGTACTATTTTTAACGATTCATTGATGTTATTGTTTGATTTCTGATGAATGCGGGTCATCACTGAATGACGGTTGGATTTTACATAAATTAATAGTAAATACCAGGGATAAATTTATCACAATATGTCAACTCTCAACTCGGGAAGTAGCTTTAAGCCCGTTCTGACAACATTAAGTACTTACAGATTACAATATGTATTATATTCTACAAAACTCATACTTCATACTGACAATTTATTAATAAACAGTTCAATATACAAATTAATTACATATTTATTAATGTTTTACATTATTACTATAAACCATTTTCATATTTATTACACAATTATATCAATTTTTACCTCTCGCTAAGAGAGGTATTGGATTCATGCTAAAAATCGCATATCCAGATTTTATTGAATAAGCACGTGTGTGTGTGTGTGTGTGCGTGCGTTACTCAAAAACTATAAGACTTTATATTTGTCGGACAATCATGGGAAGATCTGAAAAGGTTTTGGTAACAATTGGACAACCGGAAGTAGCAGATTCTTAAAAAAATCTTCTAAATATTATTTATGGGGTCTCGTGGCCGTGTGGCTGAGTGTCTGGTCGCGAATCTGGGGACCCGGGTTCGATCCCGACCGACGCCAAAAATTTCATCGCATTTTAATAGCACAAAATTGACCCCTGTGGCGCACTCTCCACGCCAGCAATGAGTGCCCGTGAGGTGACGCCTGGTAAGCGCTCGCACGGTACAAATATTCCATCATTACCGATATCTGTACAAAGCAGATTGGCACACCCAGCAATGGGTAATATGCCGTGATGAAATATTTATTTATTTTATTTTAAATATTATTTTTTGAAAATTTTTATTCTTGCTTGTATTAAAGAAGAATAAATTGTCTTATATCTTTTATAGATAAATAAATATAAGGTATATAATAATCTATTGTAATAAATATCACAGTCCAAATAATGTCATGAAAACCAATTGAAAAATTAAAATATTTGTAACTGACAAATATTAATAGTTAAATATTTAAAATTATAAGTATATTACATATACCCTTAAAAGTACTGTCAATCCTGACAATGAATTGGAAACATTTCAAAAAATTAGAAGAGTAGGACAAAATTTCTTCATAAAGAATTTAAAAGTAAAAAAATTAATGTGGCCAGCACAATACCTTCCGCTAATCCTGTGTATTATGTATAAATTCCATACATAAATTTTCTTGCAAAAAGCAAAAGGGTTCTAAATTTCCAGTATAATTATTTCATAAACAAACTATGGAAATATAAATATAGTCATTCTGATATGGGCCTCCATATTTGATTGCCAAGGTTAGCAAAGTCACGTGACTGCTCGCGCCCTATGGAATATGTACATAATACACAGGATTGACGGAAGGTAATGTGCTGGCCACATCAGATTTTTATTAGTTTCTACGAAGTCGCTTTATCTATGTTCAATACTGTATATGTGAAATGAGGCATCATATGAATGTATGAATATGTAGGTACGTATTTGCGGTAGTACTTTCTGTTATAGTTGCAATTGAAAATCCATTTCGGCTATGAATGAGGGTGGTTCTCTAGCTCTTTGTTGAAATTTACAAGGCTAATTCTGAGTCGGGCTGCAAGAGGCCATTACTGGGAAGATTGGCTTTGGCTTCAGATCAAAGAATCAACGAATTCATTTAGCATTCTGACTATACGACATTGTGTAACAATTACACAAAAATATGTCGGGCATTTTACATTTTTACCTCTCGCTAAGAGAGATATTGGATTCATGCTAAAAATCGCATATCCAGATTTTAATAAATAAACATGTTTTAAAGTCCTTACAATCCGATTTAATATTTTTACGATGTGTGTGTGTGTGTGTGTGTGTGTGTGTGTGTGTTGGAAGGACGTATTTCTCAATCGGACATTACTGGGAAGAGCTGAAAAGGTTTTGGCAATAAGTGGACAACCGGAAGTAGTAGATTCTTAAAAAAAATCTTCTAAGTATTATTTTCTGAAAATTTTTTGTTCTTGCTTATTAAAGAAGAGTAAATTCTCTATCTGATACATATAAATATTCTATTGTATCTATTATAGATTTAGAGATACAGAAATATAAGTTATATAATAATCTGTTGTAATAAATCTGGGCCCAAATAATGTCATGGAAACCAATTGAAATATTAAACCTGCTTTTTTTCTGGGAAGTACATACATTATATTATTTCTTATTGTATTAATAGTTAAATATTTAAAATTATAGGTATATTACATTGGAAACATTTCGAAAAATTAGAAGAGCAGGACAAAATTTCTTCATAAATGAATTTAAAATTTAAAAATCTAAATATAAAGAATAGATGTAAGTAGAATTTTTGGTGTAGAGTCTAGGTATATAAGAAATGTTAAATACAATAGGGCGCGAACAGTCATGTGACTTTGTTGGCTTTGACATACAGATATGGGGGTCCGTGTCAGAATGATAGCTAGTAATTATGTACATAGATGCTAAATATAATTTTTCATTCTAAATTTAGTGATTTTCCAAATCCATGTGGTTTATTTTTCTCGACAAGTAAATTCCACACTCCAGGTGACAAATAACTACGTCACATAACTGCTTGCGCCCTATATTTAGTAACCAAAAACGGAAGTGGCGAGAGAGGTATTGTGCTAGCCACAACAATTTTTTTATTTAACGCTCTTTACATGTTTTTATCGACGCTCATATTTTTATATTTACATCATTTATCATTTATATACGTATTTTCAGTTTTGGACGTGCCAATTATTTTCGTTGCAAAACATTATTATATTTAAGGGGAAATACGAAGATGATATTCTCCTCCGTAAAAAATGTTGGCGTTTAGGATAAATGTGGTGTATAGTCGATGTGAATAATGCAGGACTCGTCCTGCCCTGGCTGACGACGAGTCCCGCAGGACGAGGAATATTCCTACTTCTCCTTCCTGCTCAACCATACTGACCTGGATAATTTTTTTATGATGCATTCTTTCTTGGACATTTTTCAAACTTGTTCAACAAAAGTTTATTGTAAATAGGTTTTACCTTGTAGTTGTAGGTTTTACTATATATGGCAATTTCATGGTTCATTGCACTAGTATGTACTTATGATAATTAACTGAATCACTGATTATTAATTGCTATTGTGGATCAATGCGCGTTTGTTCATTAAACGATATGCTAACAACACGGGTATATAATAGTGCTTACAAATACGAAATTGTTTATACTAATTAATAACATTATTATTTGTCCAAACAAAAAACTTATATTCTATTTGTTATAGAATCAAAATGACCTATTCACATTTTAGATACACATATTATGTACAAAATAAATACATAAATATAAGATTATTTTTCTTATAATAAAAAATCTGTTGTGACCAGCATACCTTCCGTCAATCCTGTGTATTATTTATAAATTCCATACATAAATTTTCTTGCAAAAGATTCTAAATTTCCAGTAAAATTATTTACTGCATTTTATACTTCATATTCAATAGATATAGAGTTCAAGGGAAGACTTGGAAAGATAGGTAAGGAAATAACTCTAGTGTTACAAGTTTCTAGAAAGATACAAGCGAGATGATTACATTGGTTTGAAAATGTCATGAGGAAAAATGAAGAATATATATTGGGTGAAGAATGAATAGCTTAGTAATAGAAGATTGGAGAAACAGGAGAAGACCAAAGATAAGATGGAAGGACTGTATTGCGACTTGAGAGAAAAACGACATGTAAAACAGAAATGAGTGGAAGAAGAAAATAAAAAATAGCGACCCCTAACGAATGGGAAAAGCTAAAGAAGACGAAGATAGTGTCAAGTGTAATTTGCATAGTTTGTTTATGAAATAATTTTACTGGAAATTTAGAATCTTTTGCAAGAAAATTTATGTATGGAATTTTTACATAATACACAGGATTGACGGAAGGTACTGTCACGACAGATTTTTTTACTCATTGTTAAAATATTTCACCTTTTTTAACTAGATCAATATATATATATAACAATTATTAGCGAACTTCACTATTTATGTTTGAAAATAAAATGAGATTAACAGCTACGTCATAGAATATTTAAAAAATCGGATGTGACCAACACAGTACCTCCCGCCATTTTTATATTACTTTATAAATTTATCCATTCAATATATAGAAAAAGTATTAAAGCAAACTTGTAGAAAATGGAATAATCTTTAATTTTTATAATAACAAATTGAGTAAAAATTACATTTAAAGGTATTTTTTGAAGAAAAACTATCTTGAGCTTCAAGTAAACTGCCATTTCCGGTTATCCGATTGCCACCAAAAATCTAATCCGATATTTCCATATTAGAATAAGGTAGAAATACATGGTTTCAAAACTTTCTGAATGATAGAATTTGAGTTAGAGCGTAAAGAGGATCCACACACACACACACACACACATACATACATACATCCTAGGGACCTTAAAACGTGGTCATATACTAAAATCTCGATATGCGATTTTTAGCACGATCCCTATACCTCCCTTACCAAGGGTAGCGGGAGGTAAACGTACGATTTAAAAAATAATTAAAACATTCTAGAACCACAAACCATACAAAAATAGGACCCGATTCAAATTTGAATGGAAAAGGTTAATATATCTTAGAGGTGGTTGATCTCCGGAAATTGAATGGAAACCTTACAGAAAAATTAATCAGATTAAAACCAAATTCCCGGGTAGATTTAACCCTGATAACGAAACCCACGTCCACTGAAAATTCCAACCGAGCGACCAACTTCTCTATCGATTTTAATTTATGTGCGACGGCTAAAATATTCTATCATTCAATGGCATGCATTACATTTACATATTCTTAACATATCCTTTAATAATTTACTTATAAAATAGCAATTTGTTACTGTCATATCAAGATTCACTTAGCTTACAAATAATAATTAATAGCTCTTGACTTAAGTAAAGTTTTTACAGGATTATGTAATGCAGGACATTTCAATCAATAAAGTTCGGTTACGAAGGATTAAAACAGAACCACATCCTTTCAAATTTGATTAATCTAACAATCTTGTTACTACTTTGCCAAATTACCTTCACTTACCAACATATACAACACGCGCACCGCATTGGAAATGCTGGTTACGTTCCAATCAACAATAAAATGCATTTAACGTAATACATCTACAGATGTTTTACTTTTATAGTTCACTAAAGCAAACAAAGATGGTTTTCGTCTTGGAAAACTTGGTCACCTTAATAATTAAAATTTTATAAAACCTTCAAGAGTAGGGAGAATAACACGAAAAACGTTTTATCCCAACATCGTAAACTTCACAAAGAATAAAGTGTTAAGAAAGAGGACGTATAGTCACGTCGCATACCTCCATAATAAATAAACAATCACAAATTTATTATCAAAAGTTTAATATAAAAATTCGCTGATATTATTCGGGAAAACTTACAGCCGAGCATCTGCGCTATTTGAATATGAAATTTGAAAATTTAAATCATAGAATTATATTTATATGTGTGTAAGCTATTGATTTAAATATTTCATTATAATTATTAATTAAATTTATTGGAACTAGAGCAGTGACATGTGTTATTAAAGTGGTTTTCAAACTGCAATAATTTTAAATTAAATTGCAATAATATATATTCATAAACAGACTATGATCCAAAAACTAAAACTACGCAAATATAATCAAATTTTTTGACTGTCGGATACAGTAATAAAACTATATAAATGAACTATAAATATCGCAATTATGATAAAACGGCATATCCTTTACTTTCTGCAGTATAATACTGTTTGGCATCAGCCCATATTTTTGAGCCGCTCTATTCATGCATTGAATCAAACGTCTACCAGGTATGTATAGGAAAATAGCCTTACAGTCCTTTAACATAAATGAATAGAGCGGCTCAAAAATATGGGCCGAAGCCAAACAGTATTATACTACAGAAAGTAAAGGATATGTCGCTTTATCCTAATTGCGATATTTATAGTTCATTTATAGTTTTATTACTGTACCCGACAGAGTCAAAAAATTTGACTATATCAGTGGCGGCTCGTGCACTGAAACTTTGGTGAGGCAAAGTATCCAGAAAAAATGCGCCGCAGCCGAAATTTTTTTTCATTCAAAGTCAAATGCCTTATAATTGAAAGTTACATTTTTCAAGGGATGTACAAATGCATATTTTTCCCCTCCCATGTACAAAAATAAATTGCCAGATCACAGAATAGTTTATCTTGATAAGACAGTTGATTAAATGGATTTTTGTTAATTAAAAAATTAACAATTTCTTCAGAATTGTCACTCAATTCTTTTAAAGTTGTTTATTTGTTTTTTTTTGTTTTCAACTAAAATTCAAATTACAACTACGTGGGTAAACTATAAAAACAACGAAAATAATAAAAGAATTAAATATTTACTGCAATACGTATCAGTCGCAAACCAGAGCCTATTATAATACAAATGCTAGATAAGACAGGTTATGTTATGTTTGTTTATTGTCGAATGCAATTTACAACTATTTAATGCAGTAATGTCGTGAACCTACTTACAAAATTTATCAGTACGTGGCGTTGATTGTATTCATGTATGGTAACGGCCTCTATAGGGCCGCGTGGAAAGTAAAGCGACTATCTTTTATCCTTTACGCACTCATTGCATTTAGCAATGGCTCAAACAGCTCTTTGTCTAGCGCAACATATTTTTTGCCGGAATTATTGCTTGTACCAAAAACATAGGCAGTTATACTATTCATTTCGAGAAGCACTTTATAGGGTTTAAATTAGGTGAACTGCATTACAGCTTTATTTCTTTTCTGGTGAGGCACTGCCTCACCTGCCTACCCTGACAAGCCGCCATTGATTCAAATAATTCTAATTGACAGGTGTCATGTGCAATTTACAATTCCTGAAATAATTTTACTGAAAATTTAGAATCTTTTGCAATAAAATTTATGTGTGGAATCTATACATAATAGACAGGATTGACGGAAGGTATTGCGTTAGCCACAACAGATTTTTACCTTCCGTCACCTTTAGGTAAGGAAGGTATTGTCTTTGGTCAAAAAATTCAGTAACGAGTTTTTACTGAATAAGCATGTTTTAGGGTCCCTATTATACGATTGTACCATTTTTACTATGATGTCTGTATGTATGTATGTATGTATGTGTGTCTGTGTGTGTGTGACAAAAGTTCCGGATCCCATAACTTCAATACTACGACTCCAAAAATTATATTTTTTTCGTATTCCTCAAGTTTACATTCAGAAGAACAAGTGATTAGATTTTGGTTATAATTGGTGAACCGGAAGTAGCCACATTTGAAGATTTAATAGTTAAATTTGATTTATTGACATTTAATATTATTATAACTTAAAGAATATATAATTCTCTATACGTTTTGATTACATTTTATACTTCATATTCAATAGATAGAGAGTTAAAGAATTTTACAGAAATTAAATTTTATAATTCAGTCAGCTATGCTAAACACGGAAACTGCTAATATATTCATATAATTCAAATTGACAGATGTCAGTATGAGTAAAAAGTAAATTAATGTGGCAGAGATGAGGATGTTGAAGTAGATGTTGGGGAACACACGGAATGATGCGGTAATAAAATAACTCTAGTGTTACAATTTTCTAGAAAGATACAAGAAAGACGAATACATTGGTTTGAACATGTCATGAGGAGAAATGGATAATTATATTTGAACAAGAATGAGTAGTTTAGTAATGGGAGGTTGAAGAAGCAGAGGAAGACCAATGATAAGATGGAAGGACTGTATTGCGGAACCGAATGAGAACGACACGCAAAAATATCGACCCCTAACGAATGGGAAAAGCTAAAGAGGAAGATGTCAGTGTCAAGTGCAATTTGAATAGATTGTTTATGAAATAATTTTACTGGAAATTTAGAATCTTTTGTAAAAAAATTATGTATGGAATTTATACATTATACACTGGATTGACGGAAGGTATTGTGCTGGCCACAACAGATTTTTTTTTTTGAAATAGTATATTCCCTGTCATACAGTTTTTAGGTCTAATTTTAATATAAATGACCCAAGTTCTAATAATTTATTAGTAAGATGGAGAACCCATTGTGGTCTTTTATTGTGAAATTGATTCGTGTCTGCTCTACTAACCTGATTCCCTTCGCTAGCATACATCATAACACAAGTTGATAATAATTAAGTTTCGAGTGCCGTACTCTATTCCAAAAATAAAGGAGTAAGCCGAGTTGAAATTTAGTGTAATAGAGCACTGTATTACAACTCTTACAAGTTCGTTAGTTGCTAACTCAAATGACGATGTACTATTTAAACTTAAGCACTAATGCACATGTAAATTACTTAAACTTTATGCACTTGCAAATTAGAGTCATTTACATATTTTTACACCCTAGTTAATCACAAACATATTACTGTTTAGTTTATTGTAGGGATGCTTCGTTTGAGGTGTAATAGTTAAATTAATACCGAACAGGTGCGACGGAACGGAATTCGTAAACTCGCCAGAGTGTTATATTTGTATAGTGTAATTGTTCCCTCGGGAACATAGCAACGACCCACCATCAATATTAATGGTCTTCAAGTATACAAGTATGTATTAGGAATCGATATTTCTTTACAATGCCATGTACATGTATGTACGAACGCCGATTTTAATCTATACATATTTTATACATTTTCGCTTATTCATAATATATAAAAATTTACATATCAATATATAGGTAATGTAATTTTTCAATATATCTTTATGTATTTGTAGCAGATAATACCAAATAAAATTGAAACCACACGCGTTTTTACAATCAAAAAATTCAATACTGAATTTTTAGTGAATAAGCAAGTTTTAGGGTCCCTATAATACGATTTTACCATTTTTACGATGATGTTTGTGTGTATATATGTGTGTCTATGTGTGTGTGTGTGACGAAAGTTTCGGATCGCATAACTTCAATATATTATTATTGACATTTAATGTTATTATAACTTAAAGAATATATTATTCTCTATACGATTTGATTGCATTTTATACTTCATATTCAATAGATATAGAGTTAAAGAATTATAAAGGTATTAAATTTTATAAATCAGTCAGCTATTGGCAGATGTCAGTATAAATAAAAAGTAAATTAATGTGGCAGAGATGAGGATGTTGAAGTAGATGTTGGGGAAGACATGGAAAGATAGGTAAGGAAATAACTCTAGTATTACAAGTTTCTAGAAAGATACAAGCGAGATGATTACATAGGTTTGAAAATTAGGAGAAATGAAGAATATATTGGATGAAGAATACTTAGTAATAGAAGGTTGAACAAACAGAGGAAGATCAAAGATAATATGGAAGAACTGTATTGCGGAAGACTTGAGAAAAAAAGAACTGAATGAGAACGACATGTAAAACAGAAATGAGTAGAAGAATAGCGACCCCTAACGAATGGGAAAAGCTAAAGAAGAAGCAGATGTTAGTGTCAAGTGCAATTTGCATAGTTTGTTTATGAAATAGGATTGACGGAAGGTATTGGGCTGGCCACAACAGATTTTTAAATAAATCGTGGAGTTATAATCTTTTCCGTCGACCGTTTATTAATAGGCTATCTTAATGTATAGAAAATCATTCATTAATGACCCCTATTATTATTATTTAATAATAAACGATTTATTGGGTGCGTTCACCACATGGAACACAGCATGTATTGCTAACGCCAAGTTGTAGCAAAAAGGTAGACAGAATTAAAAGTCATGCTTTTGACACTTACTAGCTAGGTATATTCACGTAGCATACCTTTAAAATGAATTTGAAAGAATAAAATTCCTCAAATAACATAAAAAACCGCTTGTGTTGTCTAGCATTAAGTAAACTGAACGCACCCACTGAAAACAATTGATGACAAAACTTATTGATTTTCTGACGTAAAATTAGACGTTCGATCAACCATTACTAACCTAAAAAAAATTGTCATGGAATAAAATTAGATTTTCCATTTAAGTAAGATACGGTCAACGTAAAAATATTGTAACTAACACGTGTGTTAATTGGCGATTAATGTTCTGAACAATTAACGCGTGAGCGTAGCGAATGTCTTGATCATTAATCGCCCTCATTACACACTTGATAGTTAATGACTATTAATTTTATTAATATTTTTTAACAGCACTATTAAAATTTCTTTAGCTACTTTTATTAAAGGGATTTATAACAATGTTACTAGGCAACCCTCCTTAAACATTTCCCACCGAAGAGATTGTCATTGCAGTTGAGAATGATGTATTTCCCAACCTCTAAAAGATTAGGAATTGGCGTATTATTATAATGATTCTGAATAAAATTAATTAATGTAAATTAATAAAGATAATTCCAAACAAGGACCAGTTTAGATAGACTTTAATTTAAGTTAACAACCCCTCGTTTCGTATTTTTATTTTTTTATGTTCGCCTTTCTAACTGTCTTATCATCCTGTCCAATTAATTAGTTAATAATTGAATATTAATCTCATGATTAAATCTTGAGTATTTTTTTTTATATAAATAGAAACAATTAAGGGCTATACATACAAATTGATTTTATTGTTATTATCCATTCATGAAGAAATATACGATGTGTTCTGCTGTTCATTAGTGATGTCAGGATGAGCATTGTCCTTTCAATAGCCAATCAAGTTGCACTTTATGTTCTGATTGCATCCGTTGCTCTCTGAATATTGGAATTGATTCACTGTCATGTCTCCACTGTCTCAGGCAGTTCACCACCTTTCTTTGATTGTGATAATTGTAGCGTTAAAGTGATACCTTGTAAAGTGTATCGAGTTACACTAATGGATCACCTGTTCACTGTAAAATAAAACAAGGGTTGTTGCTCCACCCTAAATAGAAAGAAACGAGCAAAACATGTGTAATTATAGTAATCCAACAAAGTACTTACTTAGATGGTATAATGGGTGAATGATGTGGTGTTAATGCAATTATTATAATTGGGATTAAAATTAAGCTAATACAGATTGATTAACACAATATACGATGTAAACTCAACATTCTTTCGGCTAGTTTAAATATAAAAAAATCTGTTGTGGCTAGCATAATACCTTCCGTCAATCCTGTGTATTATGTATAAATTCCATACATAAATTTTCTTGCAAAAGATTCTAAATTTCCAGTAAAATTATTTCATAAAGAAACTATGCAAATTGCACTTGACACTGACATTTTCTTCTTCTCTAACTTTTCCCATTAGTTAGGGATCACTATTTTTTATTTTCGTTTTCGAGTCATTTCTGTTTTACGTATCGTTCTCATTCAGTTTCTTTTCTCTCAAGTCTTCTGCAATACAATCCTTCCATCTTATCTTTGGTCTTCCTCTGTTTCTTCAACCTTCTATTACTAATCATTCTTCATCCAATATATTCTTCATTTCTCCTCATGACATTTTCAAACCAATGTAATCATCTCGTTTGTATCTTTCTAGAAACTTGTAACACTAGAGTTATTTCCTTACCTATCTTTCCGTGTCTTCCCCAACATCTGCTTCAACATCCTCATTTCTGCCACATTAATATACTTTTTATTTATACTGACATCTGTCAATTTGAATTATATGAATAAATTAGCAGTTTCCATGGTTAGCATAGTTGGCTGATTTATGAAATTTAATATCTTTATAATTCTTTAACTCTATATCTATTGAATATAAAGTATTAAATGCAATCATATCGTATAGAGAATAATATATTCTTTAAGTTATAATAACGTTAAATGTCAATAAATGATATTTAACTGCGTTTTTTAAGAAAAACTGTTAAAATCTTCAAATGAGGGTACTTCCGGTTGACCAATTATAACCAAAATCTAATCAGTTGTTCTTTTGGATGTATGAGGAATACGAAAAGAATCTAATTTGTGGAACTGTTTGTCACACACACACACACATACTTAAAGTCATCATCGAAAAAATGGTGAAATCTTATTATATGGACCCTAAAACGTGCTTATTCACTAAAAACTCGTCTTGAATTTTTTTGACCTTACCTAAAGGTGACGATAGTAAATCGAAATCAAGAGGTGAGAATACGGGCCAATATTTTCTCATGTTATTTATTTATTGTTATTGTTACAAACTATTCAAACTAATTTGTATTCGATAAATATTTCGTGGAAATGTGTGGTGTAGTGCTTATCTTGAATGTACAGAAAAATTCGATTAGTTATTAAATGGGGCGAAGGGCGAACTGCAATTTTCGTTGCTGACTTATAACTGTACGTGATTATCGTGAAAATCAGAACCGAACCAGTTTTATTCATACATAGGAAGCCTTATTTAAAAACTTTTATATTCAAAAGTAAATGTAAATATCTCTTATAATATATTCTAGCTCATAAAATCTGAAAAGTTTTACTAAAAGTTCTATAAGTTTCTCTTTTTTAACATTACTAAAAGGAGTATAGCATAAATAATGCACAGGTTTGCAACACTGCGAATTGGATGATGCAACAGTGACATTTATGTCAGTTGTAGTAGAAGGCTTAGACTGACCAGATGCTATTTCTTTTCAGCTTCCAGGGCGTTAATTGTAAGATATTTGATTGGAGTATTTCCAGGTGTACGCATCTTCCAGGAATAACTGGATGAAATGTTATATTTAAATATTGCGTTGACATTATTGGTTCCGGGTTTCGGGAACGGAGGCCTTATTGGTTTCTTTGTTGGGGAATGCGACAGTGACACGCAGCAATTTGAATTTGAATCTTTTTCATTCAACCCAAAGCTTCTACTGCCGTGCAGCAGCCATTTACTTTTTATTCCATTGTGAAAGCTCTTTCATGACGAGTGTTTCTTATCGTTGTAGTTTCTCTTGCATTTTGTGTAGCATAAGTAAAAAGAAATAACTATGTATTTAAAATGAAGTGACAGTTGATAATGGCGAAAATAACAAATGATTCAATATTACAATTGAAAGTCAAATGTCATTTCTTACCTTACAAGCCGACACATCTGGCGGAGGCAAAATAAAAGTAATAATATTTAGCTATTTACAAAGTGCCTTGAGTAATAGCACAATAGTCGTTAAAGTTATTAGGCTGAGAATATAATTCATTAGTCACGTGATATGTTTTCCGCCAATCAACATTCAGAATCTCCGTAGTTACATGTCTATCACAGTGATGATAAAAAACAAAGAAATTATCACCGTATTTATAGTCGTTACTAAGGGATTTGTTTTCTTTATTCACGACATTGACAGTAAATTTTGATTATAAAATAAGTAATAACAATAATTCAAACTCCGATATATTAAATAAAACGCGTAAGTACCATGTTTTAATACATTATGAATATGTATATCAAAAGTTAGGTTAATATAATGTGTTACAAAAACTTATTATATTCTCTCATTGTAGTAGTAAAATTAAAATGGCAGAATTAACAGCCATCGGGAAACTTAAAGGTCTCGGCTACGCGTCGAATTTGAAATGTTCCCGCAAGCTACAATTTTTTAATTATGCCCTTAATACATAAATAACTATTTATCCCTCATGATTAAAATGTTACTTTTTAGCAACGAGATTGCAGTAGATAAAGTGTCCTTTTTTAAACAGCTAATATATAAATTACTATCTCATAAATTTTCCTCTTTTGTAGTAAACATACTCATGTATCATTTCTATATATTAAAAGATATTCCATTTCCTCTATTTAGGCTTGTAACAAATACTAATTCCTTATAGCTAGGGGAAGACTTCCGCGTTATCTCGATAATGGAAACGACAGATTCAGTTCGGATACGGATAGGGGAGCGAGTAGCCATAGGCGTCACATGTGGGGGATTACTCTGTGTAATTAATTAATGCAATTGTAAGCCCCGATACACCACGGGTGATACATATATCTTTTTTGCAATCTTTTTCCGCTAAGTGAAAAATTAATAATTAAGTCTCGTGGTTCAGACACAATTTCATTTTAAATTTAAAAGTTCTCACATAAAGTTTGATAGCAGTTTTAATCAAGTTTGTAGAACATACAAAGAACAAAAAGGCTGAGTTAGTGTTCCTATAACGTTTATCATCCTTGGTGACTCTATCCCGGCGCGTGCTATGGTAATTTTCCTATCTAATTCACTATGTTTACATTATATCGGGAACAAGTTCTCCTATATTACGTTCACAGTGATTTACTCGATATTGCCATTTCTATAAAATCCAAACTATCCTTTACAATACTATACGTTAAGTGATTTTCAAATATCAAAAACAACCATTGCCCAAATATTATAAAAAAGAGTTACAGTAAAAAAAAGTAAACATGTCCGATTAAGGTCATCTGTATCATGAACGAATTAACAAATTGGCATGCATTTATCTTTGGCTTTGTAAAGACTACAAGCGTGTGCGATGAAGATGGATGTAACACGCTTGTCTTTCAAAGTTTCGACTAAGTTAGGACATTCTATTTTAAAACGATGCTCGTTGTTAACAATACTTTCGCTGTAACGTAAGTTTGTATATTAATTCAGATATATTACCTTGATTCATAGCCGTACGAATAACGTTATTTTCTATCAGTGTCACTGACACTACGTCAGTACCTTATTTTTCACATATTTGGCCTTACATTTGCTAATAATTTACCAGTGGATTTATTTTTGAATTTTGAATGCTTTTATTGTAACATATAATAATAAAATAACAGTTGTACCTTATGTACCCGTATAAAAACAAGTTTTCCCCAACATCTATCTCAACATCCTCATCTCTGCCACATTTATTTTCTTTTCATTGATACTGACATCTGTCAATTTGAATTATCTGAATATATTAGCAGTTTCCATGGTTAGCATAGCTGGCTGATTTATGAAATTTAAAATCTTCATAATTCTTTAGCTACATATAAATAATATAGAATAATCTGTTGTAATTAATCTTGTTGCCTAAAAAACAGTTGAGATATTTAAATGTTTGTAATTGACAGATAAATGCAGAATTTCAATGTCAAAAATCATTTTTTTCTGGGGAGTACATATAATATATTATTGTATTATTAATTAAATATGTATTTAAATTATAGGTATGTTAATATTACATATACCCTTAAGAAATACCGCTAATACCGTCAATGAATTTGAAGAATTTTGAACATATTTATTTTTTTATTTATTTATTTATTTATTTAACATCCCATCCATCCCACAGGATCGAAATCCCAATTACGGGGTGGATGACAAAGATTACATTATGGTACAAACAATAATGTTTCAGCACAAAAAGAGAAAAAAAAAATATATCTATAACATGAAAAATTAACCTAAAGTATATTTATTAATGCTTGCTTAAAGTGTCTGAATGACAAGTAATGGATATCAATATTATTTGAAATATTATTAAAAATAAAGCATGTCTGATGGGCGATCTTGCCTCATAGTTAGTTCTGATAAGTGAACATTGGAAAGTGTATTTACTTCTAGAAGATAGGCGTGGAACAGAAAATGGAATACTGGCTAAACAAATAGGATCGTCTATAATATTGTTGACTAATTTAAATACATAAATCGAAGATTGCATCTTTCTTCTATTTTCTAAAGACATCAAGTTGAAAAAGGATAATAAGTTGTTGTATGATGTATCATGAGTAGGATAAACTCCATATGTTTTATAGTAACAGTAGTTTACAAATTTTTTTTGAATTCTTTCGATGCTGTTGCAATATACCTTATATAACGGATTCCATATTTGTAAGCAGTATTCCAATTTTGAACGCACAAATGAAAAATATAATATTTTTTTTTTATTAGAAGAGTAGGACAAAATTACTCATAGAACGAAAGAAGATATACAATTATTTGTGTGTACAATAAATGTTAAATTCGTTACTTATAGGGCGCGAGCAGACATGTACCTTTGTTGGCCTTGGCAAATAGATTTGTGGGTCCGTGTCAGAATGACAGCTAGTAGTTATTTACATAGATGTCACAAATGTCATATGTCAATTTTTTATTAACAATTTCTAAATATTCTGATATGTTATTTATATGTTGTATGGAATATACTTGGCGAGCAAAATAATCCACATGGATTTGGAAAAATCATAATGTTTTGAATGAAAACTTATGATACTTGATACCTATGTACATTATTACTAGCTGTAATTTTGATACGGGCCCCCATATCTGTTTGCCAAGGCTAACAAAGTCACATAACTGCTCGCGCACTATGCAACATAAAATGAAAATGGCGAGAGGTATTGTGCTGGCCACAACAGAAGAAAAACTGTTAAAAGTTCCGAATGACCAATTATAATTAAAATCTAATCATGTCTGCATATGGATTTCAACTTGGAGATACGAAAAAAATATAATTTTTGGAATTATGGTATTGGATTCGAAACGATCGTGACTGTATGTGACATACAAACACACGCACACACACACACACACACACACACACACACACACACACACAACACACACACACAGACGTACACACACATACTTACAGACATCATCGTAAAAATTGTAAATTCGTGTTCTAGGAACCCCAAAACGTGGTTATTCATTAGAAACTTACCATCGAATTTTTTGACCGAAGACAATACCTTCCTTACCTAAAGGTGACGGAAGGTAAAAATGGGCAATTGTTTTTGTTTAAAAGCTCCTCAATTTTAAATAGCACCAAAGTTACCCCTGTGTTGCTCTCTCCACGGTAGCTTTGTGAGTCCGTGAGGTGACGCCTGGTAAACTGTATTGTCATTATGCAAAAATCAGTGAATAATAAGCCCTGATGATATATTTATTTATTTGTAATTCGTTTGCATTGCAAGTTTTAATCGAATAATGTAAAACTCAAGTATTTTCTTTCCAATTTGTATGCTATCTTGGCCAACGCACAAAGAATATTAAAATAAAATTTACTTGAAACCAAATTCAATTCTGAATGTTTTCTGTCGAGAACAGCGAATTTTCGGGATAATAGCCGATGAATCTCAGAAACTGTGCGCATTTTAATTACCTTATTTAAATATTGCTTTTAAGAAAATATTTTCCAATAACGAAACATTTACAGCATTAAATATAATTGAAAGAAAGAACATACCTATATAGTAAGAAGGAGTATTTCATTGCACGTGAGGAAATCTTTTCAGTGGGTGACCATTTCAAAGGATTCTTCTTTAAGATGGGAGAGTAGCTAGAGTCGCAAGCAAAAGAAAAAGGAGTGTTCACATTTCATAGGAATGCCGGGTTCGATAAAGTTATGATGACAAAGTGAAGCAGCGGTTGAGATAATGAAACGCCTTCGCCTTCCACGGTTACGCTTCCGTCAGAATATTAAGCTCTTCTAAATTAACTCGTATCCAACAGGGTAACTTTACTAAATTCTGCTTTTCAACATGATCGTCTCCTTATACTTACACATACTTATTTCAAGTCGTAATATTCCAAATTTTGGTTAGTGAAATTTTAAAGGTAATATTTATAATGAATTAATTCTTTACAAAATTCTGTGTCTAGTAATATACCTATAATAAAAATCTGTTGTGGCCAGCACAATACCTTCCGTCAATCCTGTGTATTATGTATAAATTCCATACTTAAATTTTCCTGCAAAAGATTCTAAATTTCCAGTCAAATTATTTCATAAACAAACTATGCAAATTACACTTGACACTAACATCTTCTTCTTTAGCTTTTCCCATTTGTTAGGGGTCGCTATTTTTTATTTTCTTTTTCCACTCATTTCTGTTTTATGTGTCGTTCTCATTCAATTCCTTTTCTCTCAAGTCTTCCGCAATACAGTCCTTCCATCTTATCTTTGGTCTTCCTCTTTTCTTCAACCTTCTAAAACTAGGCTATTCATTCTTCAAATATACTCTTTATTTCTCCTCATGACATTTCCAAATCAATGTAATCATCTCGCTTGTATCTTTCTAGAAACTTGTAACACTAGAGTTATTTCCTTACCTATCTTTCCGTATCTTCCCCAACATCTACTTCAACATCCTCATTTCTGCCACATTAATTTACTTTTTTCTTATACAGACATCTGCCAATCTGAATATAATATTAAAAATTTTCATGGTTAGCATAGCTGGCTAAATTATAAAATTTAATTTCTTTATAATTCTTTAACTCTATATCTATTGAATATGAAGCATAAAATGCAATCAAATCGTATAGAGAAATGTCAATAAATCAAATTTAACTGTTAAATCTTCAAATGAGACTACTTCCGGTTCACCAATTATAACCAAAATCTAATTATGTCTGCATTTGGATCTAAACTCGAGGAATACGAAAAAAATATAAGTTTTTGGAATCGTGGTATTGAAGTTATGCGATCCGAAACTTTCGTCACATACACATAGACACATACACACACACACATACATAAAGACATCATCATAAAAATGGTAAAACCGTATTATAGGGACCCTAAAACATGCTTATTCACTAAAAACTCGTCAATGAATTTTTTGACCAAAGACAATACCTTTTCCTTACATAAAGGTGACGGAAGGTAAAAAACCAACTTATTTCTTTCAAATGAAAATCATTTAATAAGTTTGTACTAGGTGGCACTTTTTGTTCTAACAGGTCTGTTCGTTTTTTGCAGTATTGAATCGTGTTTAAATTTAGTTTATCGGTATCTCTGTCCGTGTAAGGAACATTTCTATTGTTGTTAATAGTATTTTAGTGTGTGTTAAGTGTAAATATTATTGTAACGTTCATTGTTAGTGGTAGTAACAATTGAAAATAATGTAATAACAACCTGAAATTGATGAAGATGCAGATATTGTAAGTCAATTTGTTTTCTTACTAATTATTGTTTAGTATATTGTTAGTAATATGTGTTAACTGATAATTTTTACTATTTTAATATTATATTTATATTTATAAACGTATGAATAATGTATAACGTCAGGAAATAGTACTTACCGTCGAATTTTTTGACCAAAGACAATACCTTCCGTACCTATTGATATTATATAACAAAGTTTTTTGAAGAAAAACTGTTAAAAACCTTTAAATTACGGTACTTCCAGTTAACCTATTGTAATCAAAATCTAATGAACTCTTCATATGAACGTACAAAAGAGTAATATGAAGTAATTATAATTTTTCAAGTTGTAGTATTGAAGTTAATGAAGGATTTTTTTTGTGACACGCACTCACACACATACGCACACATTTACAGGATGGTAACTGGCGCAACCGAACATCCGACTTTAAAATTTAAATCAGACTTTCTTAATATCACTGTCAAGTACGTACAATTTGCACAATATGTATGTGAAATAATTTTATTAAAAATTTAAGAAATTTCTGTGTGGAATTTATATAAAATAAATAGAAATAACGGAAGGTATTGTGCTAGCCACAACAGATTTTTTTTCATATAATCGTTTGGCGCTTTTTACCAAGGCTATATCTCCACCCATTTTTGGGTCATTGATAAAATAACTGTTAATGCTTCTTGCTGGAAATTTAAATGCAAACTTCTTGCGCCTGTCGTCTGAAGCCTGAAACTTTTTACCCTCTCCAGACTTCGTAAAAACTTTCTGGAATCAATTTTGCTTGTATTCTTTTCACTACATTGTCGTCTCTTCTTGTTAATAACGATTCTTTTTCCGTTTAATTTTAATGGCTGTTTTTGTCTGGTTTAGTTTGATAGCGTAATTGGAATCTTGGACTCATCCCCTGAATTGGAATTATCTGTTTTTGTCCTGAAATGCTCCACCGATAAATAGGGATGGTTATATTGCTTTCTTCCCACATAAAAATATAACCGCTTTCCGAAAAAATAATAATAATACATAATACATTATTGTGTAGAGTTTTATGATGTATCTGATTTTCAAATTACAACTGAATAGCCTGAAAAAAAGACTGTAAAGATTTATATCAAGTTTTTATTGTTGCTGATAAAATTTCAGAGAACTATTTCTAATTAAAAAATCTATTGTGGCCAGCACAATACCTCTCGCCATTTTCATTTTATGTTACATAGGGCAAGAGCAGTCATGTGACCACTAATACTGTCAATGAATTTGAAGAATTTTGAACATATTAGAAGAGTAGGACATAATTCCTCATAGAACAAAAGAAGAGTTACAATTTCAATTACTTGTGTGTACAAGAAATATTAAATTCGTTACTTATAGGGCGCGAGAAGTCATGTGACTTTGTTGGCCTTGGCAAGCAAATATAGGGGCCCGTGTTAGAATGACAGCTATTAATAATGTACATAGGTGTCAAGTATCATAATTTTTCATTCAAAACATCATTATTTTCTAAATCCATGTGGATTATTTTCCTCGACAAGTATATTCCATACTATTGATGACAAATAAACATCAGAATATTTTGAAATTTTGAATGAAAAATTATGACATATGATCTATGTAAATAACTACTAGCCGTCATTTTGACACGGGTCCTCATATCTGCTTACCAAAGCCAACAGTTACATGACTGCTCGCGCCCAATAAGTAACGAATATGTTTAAAATTCATCAAATTCATTGATAGTATTAGCGGTATTTCTTAAGGATATATGTAGGTAATATTAACATACCTATAATTTAAATACATATTTAATTAATAATACAATAATATAATATTAAATGTACTCGTACCTCCCAGAAAAATCTGATTTTTGACACTGATATTTTGCATTTATCTGACAATTATAAACAATTAAATATCTCAACTGTTTTTTGGGTAACGAGATTTATTACAACAGATTTTCTATATTATTATATACTATATCTCCAAACCTATACGAGATATAATAAAAAAAATTAAATGTGTCAGATTGAGAATTTAATGTTCTTTAATAATACCAATTTTCAAAAAATAATATTTAGAAGATTTTTTTAAGAATCTGCTACTTCCGGTTGTCCAATTGTTACCAAAACCTTCTCAGCTCTTCCCAGTAATGTCCGATTGGGAAATACGTAGTTAAACAAATATAAAGTCTTATAGTTTTTGAGTACCTAATCGTCCTTCCAACGTCACGCACATACACACATACATCCACACACACACACGCACACACACATACACTCACACACACACAAGCACAAACACAAACACAAACACACAGACATCATCGAAAATATATTAAAATCGGATTGTAGTTACCTCAAAACATGCTTATTCATTAAAATCTGGATATGCGATTTTTAGCATAAATCCAATATCTCTCTTAGCGAGAGGTAAAAAGACCGTAAAGATTTATATCAACTTTTTATTGTTGCTGATAAAATTTCAGAGAACTATTTCTAATTAAAAAGAGAATTCCAGGAAATTTATATAATGTAATACATTTAGTGTACAAAGTATTTTCATTTGATTTTATTACGGGCAGCATCCTTGGTCTACTACTAGATACTGTCTCTGGATTTACTGAATTTATCACTCGACTTATTCAGAGTTACGCGCAGCAGCGCTGAATTTACAGACAGACACATAGACTCGGATGTTTTTCTGCAATTGAAACAGAAGTCACCGACCCAAAACAGAACAGTATGATACACAAAATGTATAAAATAATAATACCTTAAAAAGATTTGTTACGAACAAGTTTTTCTCTGGAGCATCTTTGTGTTTCTTACAGTTTGTTTTCAAAGTTTAATGGTACTGGAGACTTGTAATATCCTCTTTATTTTTGAAACACTTTTTATCTACGAGCATCGTTTGCTTTCAAATGAGATACACTCTACTATAGAGTGGTTTTACCTTCCATCGCCCTAAGTCAAAAAAATCTGTTGTGGTCAGCACAATACCTCTCACCATTTTCATTTTATGTAGCATGGGGCGTGAGCAGTTATGTGACTTTGTTGGTCTTGGCAAGCAGATATGGGGGCCCGTGTCAGAATGAGAGCTAGTAATATACAAAGGTGTCAAGTATCATAAGTTTTAATTCGAAACATTATGATTTTCCAAATCCATGTGGATTATTTTCCTCGACAAGTATATTCCCGTATTAATGGATGACAAATAAATATCAGAACATTTTGAAATTTTGAATGAAAAATTATGACATATGACAATTGTGACATCTATGTAAAAACTACTAGCCGTCATTCTGACACGGATCCTCATCTGCTTGCCAAGGCCAACAAAGTCACATGCCTGCTCGCGCCCTGTAAGTACACACAAATAATTCTTTCGTTCTATAAGAAATTTTATTCTACTATTCTATTATGTTCAAAATTCTTCAAATTCATTGACGGTATTAGCGGTATTTCTTAAGGATATATGTAATATTAACATATCTGTAATTTAAATATATAATTAATTAATAATACAATAATATATATTAAATGTACTCTTACATCCCAGAAAAATCTGACACTGAAATTTTGCATTTACATGTCAATTACAAAAATTTAAATATCGCAAATGTTTTTCGGGCAACGAGATTTATTACAACAGATTATTTTATATTATTATATACTATATCTCCAAACCTATACGAAATATAATAAAAAAATTAAGTGTGTCAGATTGAGAATTTAATTATCTTTAATATTTGTAGTAACAAATTTTCAAAAAATAATATTTAGAATTTTTTTTTTAGAAACTACCACTTCCGGTTGTCCAATTGTTACCAGAATCTATTCAACTCTTCCCATTACTGTTAGATTGAGGAATCCGTAGTCAAACAGGTCTTTAGTCTTATAGAATTTGAGAAATCGTGTCTCCAACAACCTCACACACACACACACACACACACACACATCCACACACACAGACATCATTGTAAAAATGTTAAAATCGGATTCTATGGACCTTAAATCGTGCTTATTCAATAAAATTTGGATATGCGATTTTTAGCATGAATCCAATACCTCTCTTAGCGAGAGGTAAAAAATTATGGTGAGTTTTTAATGAATAAGCAGGTTTTAGGGTCCCCAGAATACGAATTTACTATTTTTACGATGATGTCTGTATACAGGAAGTTATATTTTAGTGGACCCAGCAAATATCTCGCTTATTTATTAAGTTAGTAATTTCTTTCATATAACATGATTTATACAGTAACATGTAAGCTACTTGATGACGGATGTACATTCATGATACCACTTCCGGTTTATTAGTAATTAATATCAACTTTGAAATTCCAAATGGAACATACTATATTTTTTTATAAATTTGAAAAGTACATCAAATTTGCTTTACAATCATGTAAAATAATCCATACGTTACATTATTAGAAAGTAAAATATGTCACTATCATTACCGAAATCTGTGTACAAATCAGACTAGCACACCCAGCAATTAATATGCTGTGAAAAGAAACTTGATGACTTATTTGCTCCGTGCAAGCGTCACTTTACGCGAATCTGGGGAACCGGGTTCGATTCCGACCGACGCCAAATATTTTAGAATTTTAAATAGCACAAAATTGACCCTTGTGGTTCACTCTCCACGTCAGCAATTAATATAAGTAAGTATATAAATAAATAAAATAAATATATTATTACGGCATATTACCCATTGCTAGGTGAGCCAATCTGCTTTATACACTGATTTCGGTAACGATGATGACATATTTGTACCGTGCGGGCGTTTACAAGGTGTCACCACACGAGCAGTTTTGTGCCATTTAAAATTTGAAATATTTGGCGTCGGTCGGGATCGGAATTTATATTGATGAATAAAAATTAAATTAAACAGGAGGTATTGTAGATTTTTTTACGACAAATCACATTATCGGCCAACAGCAATCACACGTTCGGGGCGATGTTACAGCGAGCTGAGATATGCACTACCCCGCTATTATGTATATACATTATAAAATTAATAGAAAGAGTAAATAGGAAGAATTGTGGCGTAAATCTTTGTTATGATCGTGCAATATCAGCTATGGTGGGTGGTTTATTTTTTCCTGCATTGCTGCGATTATCGTGTACGTCGCCGCGCAATCATTTTTCATGTCGTCTCCTTTATGTTTTTCTGTGGGTTCGTCGCTTGGCTTGGCCGTAGCCGTAGCCGTAGCCGTAGCCGGGAACGGAACGAACAACTATTGATGCAGACCTCGGCGTTCGGTCTCGTTGTTCTGCTGAACCGGCGCGGAAATGTTTTGTGATAGTTCCTGGGGGATACCAGGGATCGATCCGATGTGATCGTTAATGCCTACAACTACCACCCTATGCTAATATCATACACAAACAAAGGAAGACACACAACACTTTATACGCTTAATACAATACAAGATAGGTACCGATCTTATCGGTTATACTAGCACGAGCAATACAATATAGAAATATTATATTGCTTTTGTGGAGTAAATATTTAAAATCGGAGATGTCTAAATGCCAACAAGTTCAATATTTTGGGAATAATACAACGAGTGTTGCAAAAAAAATTAACATATTTTTTTACCTTCCGTCACCTTTTGTAAGGAAGGTATTGTCTTTGGTCACAAAATTCAATGATGAGTTTTTAATGAATAAGCAAGTTTAGAGTTAAAGAATTAGAAAGATATTAATTTTCATAAATCAGCCAGCTATGCTAACCCTGGAAACTGCTAATATATTCAGATAATTCAAATTGACAGATGTCAGTATCAATGAAAACTAAATGCATGTGGCAGACATGAGGATGTTGAAATAAATGTTGCGGAAGACACGGAAAGATACGGTTAAGAATGAAAGAATAAGGGAAATAACTCTATTGTTAGAAGTTGTAGGTATTGTGCTGGCCACATCAGATTTTTTATTAACTATCGAAATTTAGAGAAAAAAATTATAATCTGATTTTCTTTCAAGCGACAAATTTATAGTATTTACGAAATGTCTTTTGTAGATACCTATACAGGATGTTATATTTTAATGGACCCAGCAAATATCTCGCTAGCAATTTCTTTCATATAACATGATTTGTACAGAAACATGTAAGCTATCTGATGACGGATGTACATTCATGATACCACTTCCAGTTTCTTAGTAATTAATATCAACTTTGACATTTCAAATGGAACATACTATTTTTTTTACAAATTTGAAAAGTACATCAAATTTGCTTTACAATCATGTAAAATAATCCATATGTTATATTATTAGAAAGTAAAATGGCGGGCACTTTTTTATACACCTAGTCGAAAAGAGAATAGTGAGCCATGACTGTGGCTTGAAATAAAACATTGAACTAAAACAATTGTAACACGGTAAATGTCAACCTGTAAATGTATGTATGTGTGTGTGTGTGTGTGTGTGTGTGTGTGTGTGTGTGTGTGTGTGTGTGTGTGTGTGGATCCTCTTTACGCTCTAACTCAAATACTATCATTCAGAAAGTTTTGAAACCATGTATTTCTACCTTATTCTAATATGGAAAGAACTGATTAGATTTTGGTGCCAATCGGATAACCGGAAATGGCAGTTTACTTGAAGCTCAAGATAGTTTTTCTTCAAAAAATACTTTTAAATGTATTTTTTTCTCAATTTGTTATTATAAGAATTAAAGATTATTTCATTTTCTACAAGTTTGCTTTAATACTTTTTCTATATATTGTATGGATAAATTTATAAAGTAATATAAAAATTATATACATAGATAAATGGCGGGAGGTACTGTGTTGGTCACATCAGATTTTTTCTGTAAATTTCGATAGTTAATAAAAAATCTGATGTGGCATTAAAATATAACACTCTGTATACTGTTACTAAAGTGCCATAAATAGACGGAATACATCCAAACATCGTATTTTGTACAAATCATACAGGCATTAAGCAATTTTTGATGTGTTAAGTGATTTCTTTGTAGTTTTGTAGTACAGGTGCGTGTGATCTTTTATGCCGATCCTTTGAGATTACAAGTTTTTCTGAGAGAGCGTTGAAAATATATATTTAGTGAAAGAGAGTGGTAAGCCCAATAAATTTGAGAATCACTGATGTAAATTATTGTAAATTGGATTTTGTGTAACAACCAAAAAATAAGATTCTATATTATGTATATCAAATATCTTTCCACATTTTTGTAAATATAACATGACAGGTATCAGTATCATAAAATATATTCCCAATTTTTCAATAATCAATATTCTGATATAATATAGACAGCTACAGATTATTAATACTGACATCTCTGACACAGGAAATTCATATTAATTCTGTAAAAAACTTTGTGGAATTTGAAATGTAGAATATGAGCAAATAAACAAAAGTCTCGGGTAAATAAAAACAAGCGAGTACACAAAATCCAACGAAACAAAAGTATAACACAAAGATAAACATCTGGAGCAAACGGACACGGAACAAATGAAAACGAAAGCAAATATGAGAAAAGAAATAAAATATGCAAACGAACGCAAACACTAAAAAATATCATTTCTCACAAATAATTATTTTTGTTGTAAAGCATAATATATGTACCTACGAAGAACAGAAATTGTCTAATGCCTACGCACCACCCCTATTCAAATATTTTGTGTATAAATAAATAAATATATCATCACGGCATATTACCCATAGCTGAGTGTACCAATCTGCTTTGTACACAGATATTTGTAATGATAAAATATTTATACCGTGCGTCACCTCACGGGCACGAATTGCTAGCATGAAAAGTGCACCTTAGGGATCTGACGGAAGGTAATGTGCTGGTCACATCATACTTTTTACCTCTCACTAAGAGAGGTATTGGATTCATGCTAAAAATTGCATATCTATAGATTTTAATGATTAAGCTCGTTTAAGATGCCTACAATCCGATTGTAATATCTTTACGATGATGTCTGAGTGTGTGTGTGTGTGTGTGTGTGTGTGTGTGTGTGTGTGTGTGTGTGTGTGTGTGTGTGTGTGGGTCGGTTGGAAGGACAATATCTCAAAAACTATATTACTTAATATCTGTTTACGTATTTCTCAATCGGACATTATTGGGAAGGGCTGAAAAGGTTTTGGTAATAATTGGACAATCGGAAGTAGCAGATTCTTAAAAAAAATCTTCTAAATATTATTTTTTGAAATATTTTGTTCTTGCTTGTATTAAAAAAGAGTAAATTCTCTATCTGATATAATATTCTGTTGTTATAAATCTCACAGCCCAAATAGTGTCATGGAAACCAATTAAAAAATAAAAAAAATGTTTGTAACTGACAGATAAATGTCAGTGTCAAAAATCCAGAGATATTACTGAAGATTTATTCTGAGAAGTACATACATTATATTATTTCTTATTGTATTAATAGTTACATATTTAAAATTATAGGTATATTACATATACCCTTCAAAAATACTGTTAATCCATAAGTAGAATTTTTGGTGTAGAGTGTAGGTATACAAGAAATGTTAAATACAATAGGGTGCGAGCAGTCATGTGACTTTGTTGGCCTTGACATGCAGATATGGGGGCCCGTGTCAGAATGATAGCTAGTAATTTTGTACATAGATATCAAATACCATAATATTTCAATCTAAATTTAGTGATTTTCCAATTCCATCTCGACAAGTAAATTCCACATTCCTGGTGACAAATTAACTACGTGAATTTAGAAAATCTTGAAAGTTTTAATGAAAAATTTGACATCTATGTACATAATTACTAATTGTTGTTGAGATACGGGTCGCTATATCTGCTTGTCAAGGCCAACAATGTCACATGACTGTTCGCGCCCTATACTTATGTAACCAAAAACGGAAGTGGCGAGAGGTATTGTGCTGGTCACAATCGATTTTTATTTGAGTGTTTTGGTGTCCCAAATTTAACGTGCATTTCTTATAAAATTATAGAGTGTTGTGATTTTTCTTTGTTTAAGACAAAATATAGTATAAATCCAAGAATGAAATAGATATAATTCTTGTCTTATGCTGCACATAGGATGTACGGAAACTAGTATATATTGTAGAGTATTATCTGTATGAAATATGTGTTGGCCTCTTGCATAGCATATAGTCGGTAGTTCCCTCCATCTTGTAATCCTTGTATGTAGCAATTTAGTGTTGTTTGTTTCTTGCTACGAACTGATTGTTTATTCAGCGCTCTGTTTCCGTGTGTTTGTTTTTTATCCTGCCTGGATACCATTCTCTTGTTTCATTTTACATTCCATACACAGACGATAAATAGGCCGCAGCAACTCTTCATGTCTGCAAAGATTTCATATTTGTCTGCCGTGTTATGCAACGAACGCCTCAGACCCCCGAACACTATAAATGCAAATTCGATTTTTACCTTATTTCAGAATGAAACATTTTATCTTACTGTACAGTTCAAAATATGGAAACAAAGAAATTTTCTCGTCAGTGGCGGCGTCAGGATGTGAATGTTGGGTGGGCACAATCAAAATATTTGAAAGGGTGGCACCCATTTTTGTATGTAGGAGATACTTCCGGTTGACCAATTATAACCAAAATCTAATCACCTCTTCTTCTGGATGTAAGCTTGAGGAATACGAAAAACACACACACACACACACACACACACACACACACAAACAGACACATATTTTATACTTTTCACACATATGATGAGAACAAACCAACTTTTTGAGGAACTTATTCGCACAATAAAATTTGGATTTTTTCAAAATTTCTCTCGACTTTTCCATCTGTCTTGTTGCCAGTTTTAGGTTGTCTTTTGATTTGAAAATGTACAAGTATTTATTTCACAATGTGACCGTAAGCTCTTCGTGGTTTTATAATACGCGTAGCCTTTTTATAAAATATATCAATATTGTATCAATTATGTATTGAATTAGTTTGTTAATGTTAACAAAGGTATATCTGTCGATTTGAGCACCACTTCTCATCGTATTCTTTGTGTAATCTGACGGCAATAGCAATGTTGACTATAAGAAAGCTCCGAAGCTCGTCAAGAACTTCAGAAGGATTATGTCTTTGTTTTCCTCGCCAGTGCACGGCTTCAGCTCAAAATTTACCGAAGCAATTGGCAAAGTTTCTAAATGTTTGTCGTGTTATCGGCGGACTTCTTTCCATTGCATTGAATGCGCATGTGCCATGACTTTTATTTTGCCTTTAAATGTTACGTGTTTGTATAATAAAATACTACAGTGCTCTGTGTTCTTTTTTTATTTAATAAAGTGTCTGGTGTATATTGAGAAAGTTTGGTTTGATTGGTGGTGTGGCTTTGATTAGGGCTAAATGCGCTTTATCTCTTGAGGATTCTAATTCGATTCAGATTGAACCCCGGTGTATTTTCTTTGATTACCACAAATCCGTAATGAGATCTAATTCAGACGTACTTGATACGGATAACGGCCGATCTTACTCGAAAGTTCAGTCAAACAGCATTTATTCTTTCTATACCAACGTTTCGGTGCATTCTTGCACCTTGTTCAGGGTCTACAACAATTATACAACAAAAATTTAATACATACAAAATAACAATTAACATATTATCACACTTACAGTAAGATCTTACAAATTGTTACGATTCATATATACATAATACATTCGTAAAAACCATTCATTTAATTTATTAAAAATCGTACCAAAAAATTCAAAAAGCATACACACATCCATTTGCTCTAAAAAATGACAACCGAATAATACTGAAAATTGCCGAAAATATCCTGTGTAAGGATTCTGGTGACATCATTGATACGGACTCCTTTTGGTCGTCTATGCACCAATAATAATGTAGTAAGTTGTAGGAATTTAAATAAAATGTAAGGAATTTAATGGAACTCAGTTTGGCCTGAAATTTGCCTTTTCCTTTTTGAACTTTATAATACATCAAAATATACGCTGTTAAGTCCTTGAATATTAGTTCTTGCATTGATGTTATTGCAATCATCACTGATATGTAACTAGTTTCATTAATTTCCTTTCCTGTTATGAGCAAGTTTTCTCCATTTCTTCTAAATGTTCGTGGTTTTTCCAATTCATTAACGGGATTGGTGGTATTTCTGAAGGGTTCATATAATATACCTATAATTTTAAATATATAATTAATAATAAAACAGAAATATTAAATATCGTTCCCAGAAAAAGCCTTTAGTACTATCTCTGAATTTTTGACACTAATATTAGTGATAGTTATCTGTCAAATACAGACATTTTAATTTCTCAATTAATTACCATGGAGATGTTTGGGCTGTGAGCAGGCTGTGAGACTTACTACAACAGATTATTTTATAGATTATCTATATCTTTAAATCAATCGAAGGTATAATAATTTTTTTAAATGTGTAGGATAGAGAATTTTGGTTTTTAATATTTGTAATTCAAAAAATAATATGTCCAATTGTTACTAGAAACCTATTCAACTCTTCCCGTTATTGTTAGATTGAGGAATCCGTAATTATAGAATACGCGAATGGCGCTTCAAGTTCTTAAGAGAAATTAAAAAATATCGTGCTGAAAATCGTCCGATAATATATTTGGACGAAACTTCATTTGACACCCACGACACAGTACCAAACAGTTGGACAGACGATACAAATCATTGTGCAATCGATGTTCCACCAGCACGAGGCAAGAGAATTATAATATTTCATGCCGGGTATGACCAAGGATGGATAAATGGTGCGCGATTTTTAGCTGGCCATAACGCTAAAAATTTGTGTTTAGATTATCATGACAATATGACACCAGAACTTTGGGCTAACAGTGTGCGTCATGTGATTGATATAGAAAATCAATATATTGATATTAATAATATTACCAAAGACTTTATTATAAATATTCAAGACTCAAGTGACGATAGTGAAATGGATTGTGATAGTGAGAATGATATTGTCGAATAATTACATATGTATACCAGTGTAATATTATGTATTTATTGTTATGTATGGCACTATTGTTTAATTGCATTATTTAATTAAATGACGAATTGTTATACAATGATACTTTTATGTAACTTTTTTTTTCTTCATTATTATTAATAATATTTGTACAAAATTCTCTGTTTAAAAATTAAATTAAATTAGGAAATATTGAATATATACCTGTCCTTGCACCCCTATAAATCAGACTTAAATCCCTAACAATAGACCCGCTGAGAGGGCCATAACGAAATATCTTTGGGCAAGGTACACACACACACACATGCACTGGGAACCATAGGGATCTCTTATGAACGTGTAGTTCATATTTTACTTAGTGCGCACGTAATATGAGCTATTGTTGTTTTAAATAAAACATTAATTTTTTTGTGATGGTCGCCTAGAAATGTTGCGTGCACCTCAGCCAGAAAACATCCCTTTTACAGCTTTGGTACACAAATAGCTATTGGAGAGTATTATTTGGGACAAGCTATGCTATGTGATGTAATTCGTAGCGTCGGTGGAACCCTTGCTTTCATCCCCGTGGGAATGAAGGTGTGCGTGCGTGGGTGGCAGAGTACATTGCGTTGCGTAGCCTCCCTAATAAATATCGAGCGGAACACGAAATTAAAACCGGAACAGGTGCAGCGAGTGTTCTACTTGCCCTAGGAATAAAACAAAATGGCAATGGCTTGTTGTTCTCCTGTAATACCGCCTATAAACTTTGCTCTCGTACACTGATTATTGCCATTTCTATTGTCTTAAACTTACCGCACAAATGTTCCAACTCATATTTCAATATTCCGATGAAATATTAAAGAAACTTTTTGACGCGGCCATAAATCTAAAATAAAAATTTGGTAAAAGAATAAGGAAAGTTTATTTGGGTATGTAAATGGAATGGAGCGCTTCATCTAGAGGTCGTTTATCTTGAGTTTGGCGTTTTGCCGCGTCTGTAGATCCTCAACTCTGTTCCAACAGCTTCGTCGGCATTATTACACCCTCAATCTATATTGCTAAACAATAAAACACAACCAAACACTAATTTTACAGCTAATGACTTTGTCACACAAGTCTAGTTTTTACCTTCCGTTACTTTACGTAAGGAAGGAGGAAGGTATTGTCTATTCGATGGCGAGTTTTCAATGAACAAGCACGTTTTGGGGTCCCTAGAATACGAATTTACTATTTTTACGATGATTCTCTGTGTGTGTGTGTGTGTGTGTGTGTGTGTGTGTATGTGTGTGTGTGTGTGTATGTATGTGTGTGTGTGTGTGTGTGTGTGTGACAATCTTTTCGATCGCGATAATTCCTATACCACAATTGAAAAAAATTACAATTTTTTCGTATTCCTCATTCTTCTATTCAAATGAAAATTTGAATATATTTTGGTTACAATTGATCAACCGGAATTTGAAGCTCTTAACTGTGTTTCTTAAAAAATTACAGTTAAATATTATATTTGAAATTTTTATGCTATTATGAATATTAAAGAATGTGTTTGACCTCAGTCAAACAGAATTTATTCTTACTATGAATTTAAAATTATAGAAAATACGGAGATATAAAGATTAGGGGTAATTAGGATCTTTTGTGTGTACAAGAAATGTTAAAAACAATACTTATATATACCACAATGGAAAGGGCGAGAGGTATTGTGATGGCCACAACAAATTTTTCTTTTGTTAAATTGTCTGTTATAACATAAATGTCTGACAATGTTTACTTTCTGAATCACATTATTTCTTTATAACGTCGCGAGAGGTATTGTGATGGTCACAACAGATTTTTAAAATTGTGAAAAAACTGGAAACAATAACAATGTAAAAACAGTTTTATATGCAACTTTTAATTCTGTACAACTTTGCGCGCTACAGGTTATAGCGTAAAATGAATTGGAGAGCAGGAAATTGCATAAAAAATCTCATGTTAAATCCGTATGCTCACCCTTAACCGCCACCTGTATATTTCCTGTCAAAATATTTTATAATAACTGAAAATAAAAATCTGACCAACACAGTACCTCCCGCCATTTACCTATGGGGTCTCGTTGCCGCGTGCCTGATGTCTGGTCGCGAATCTGGGGAATCCGATTCGATCCCGATCAACGACAAATAATTCGAATTTTAAATGGCCTTGTGGTAAACGCCCGCACAGTACAAATATGTCATTATCATTACCGAAATGTATGTATAAATTAGATTAACACACCTAGCAATGGATAATATGCCGTGATAATATATTTATTTATTTCTTTATTTAAATACACACCTGCATATTTATTAATGCTAGAAATTATGTATTTTTTGACAGTGACATTTATCTGTCAGTTAGATACATTTGAGCTGAACTATGTAACCCCGGAGATGTGTTTAAAGTATAAGCTCCGAGATATAATTTTTATAGTACTTTATAAATTTATCCATAAAATATATAGAAAAAGTATTAAAGCAAACTTGTAGAAAATGGAATAATCTTTAATTTTTATAATAAAAAATTGCGAAAAAATTTTTTGAAGTAAAACTATCTTGAGCTACATTTCCGGTTATTCGATTACCACCAAAATCTAATGGCTTCTTTCCATATTAGAATAAGGTATAAATACATGGTTTCAAAACTTTCAGAATGATAGTATTTGAGTTAGAGCGTAAAGAGGATCCACACACACACACACACACACACACACACACACACACACAGACACACACACACACACACACGCACACACACACACATACACACATACACACATACACACATACACACACACATGCATGCATACACACATACATACATACAGACATCATCGTGAAAATGTTAAAATTGGATTGTAGGGACCTTAAAATATGTGCAAGACTAAATTTATTTGCTATGCGCCTGTGAAGTAAAAGCGACCGTAAGATGTCAAAAAAGTGACACTTTACGATTGCCAAAGGATACGTTGAAAGTATACACTATTTTCTCTTTTTTGTACTATAGGAAAGCATACTATTTTACTGCTACTACTTTGTTATGATTGTTTTCTTTGTTGTTGCCGCAAATCTTTATTGCATTTTATTAATAATATTGTGTTTGTTTCAGGACGAAACAAGGAGTACGAAAGTGGGCGACAAGAAACGATGGATCCACGATCCTCTGAGTGAGTTTCATTTACAACTTTTAATATCACGTCTTTGTTTTCTTCATCTCATAAATTTTGCGTGTCGATCAGCAAACTTTGTAAATTTATCGGTGAAAATTGGTCCATTTCTCACAAGAAGGCCAAATGAAAATAAGATTTTTTTATCTCGTCTCTTACTTAGATTCGTTACCTCACAGTATTTTTTGAGTTTTTTAATAATTATAAAAAATCTGTTGTGACCCGCACAATACCTTCCGTCAATCCTGTGTATTATTATTCCATACATACGATGCAAAAGATTCTAAATTTCCAGTAAAATTATTTCATAAACAAACTATGCAAATTGCACTTGACACTGATCTTCTTCTTTAGCTTTGCCCATTCGTTAGGGGTCGCTATTTTTTATTTTCTTTTTAAACATTTCATGTTCTCATACAGTTCCTTTTCTCTCAAGTCTTCCTCAATACAACCCTTCCATCTTATCTTTGGTCTTCGTCTGTTTCTTCAACCTTTTATTACTAAGCTATTCATTCTTCCAATATATTCTTCATTTCTCCTCATGACATGTTCAAACCAATATAATTGTCTCTCGTATCTTTCCTAAAACTTGTAACACTAGAGTTATTTCCTTACCGTACCTTTGCGTGTCTTCCTCAACATCTACTTCAACATCCTCATCTCTGACACATTCATTTAGGTAAGGAAGGTATTGTGTTTGGTCAAAAAATTCAGTGATAAGTTTTTACTGAATAAGCATGTTTTAGGGTCCCTATAATACGATTTTACCATTTTTACGATGATGTCTGTGTGTCTGTGTGTCCGTGTGTGTGTCTGTGTGTGTGTGACAAAAGTTCTGGATCCCATAACATCAATACCACGTTTCCAAAAATTATATTTTTTTCATATTCCTCAAGTTTACATCCAGAAGAACAAGTGATTAGATTTTGGTTATAATTGGTGAACCGGAAGTACCCTCATTTGAAGATTTAACAGTTAAATTTGATTTATTGACATTTAACGTTATTATAACTTAAAGAATATATTATTCTCTATACGATTTGATTACATTTTATACTTCATATTCAATAGATACATAGTTAAAGAATTTTAAAGAAATTAAATTTTATAATTCAGCCAGCTATGCTAAACATGGAAACTAATAATATATTCATATAATTCAAATTGACAGATGTCAGTATCAATAAAAAGTAAATTAATGTGGCAGAGATGAGGATGTTGAATAGATGTTTTGGGAAAACACGGAAAGATACGGTAAGAAAATAACTCTAGTATTACAAGTTTCTAGAAAGATACAAGAAATATGATTACATAGGTTTGAAAATGTCATGAGGAGAAATGAAGAATTATATTGAAACAAGAATGAATAGTTTAGTAATAGGATGTTGAAGAGGAAGACCAAAGATAAGATGAAAGGACTGTATTGCGGAAGACTTGAGAGAAAAGGAACTGAATGACACGCAAAAATAGCGACCCCTAACGAATGTGAAAAGTTAAAGAAGAAGATGTCAGTGTCAAGTGCAATTTGAATAGTTTTTTTATGAAATAATTTTACTGGAAATTTAGAATCTTTTGCAAGAAAAATTATGTATGGAATTTATACATTATACACAGGATTGACGGAAGGTATTGTGCTGGCCACAACAGATTTTTACTTTATCAAGAAACTACCTTATCTGTGAGTAAGGCAAATGTGTTGGTCACATAAGATATTTTTTTAAACTAGTGTCAGTACATGACATATGTCATCTCGTGTCATTTCTATTTCATACCTACTGACTAGAATATACAAAGTTTGGATAGCATTATTATACCTTTTTTAATATTTTAATAAAATGTCAGATGACAACAGTTTAATAATGCCATTTTGAATTTCGTCTGTTTAAAAATGGCGCTGTTGTGAGCGCCATCTACTGATTTGGTTAAGTGGAACAGAATATAGGTAATATAAATTGGAATTGGCAAATAGTATTGTGCTCATCATTATAGATTATTTTCTAAAGAACATACATTATGATGAAGTTAATAAACATATTAGGGTTGGTATTAGCAGAAGCTTTCAAGTCTAATTATTATAACACGCAAAACTTTGTTGAAATTTGTTGGAAAGCCAATTATTTATATTAACTTTGTGTATCAATAAATTTCGTTAATCAGTATATGCTTTTATAAATAGCAATTAAACATAACCTCATTAAGTAAATAATTTGAAATATAAAATAGTTTTCGGAAGGTTTGCAAATAATTTGTAAAAGTAACAAAATAATATGACAAGTAATTAACGAGTCCCCAGTTGACAATTCGGGGTACAAGACAAGCAACTCAAGCTTAAAATCCCGGAAACGTGTTTTAAAGACGATTTTAAAACCTTTGGGACTCGCATAAATTAAAAAAGAAACTCTCAACTACATTCCAGTTCACTCGTAATGAACTTTTCAGAAGCTGCTGTTTGCTTCGCATAAAATAATGTGTACAGTTTTATTTAGAGTGCTATTAACTCCTAAACCCTTGTTATTTTTCAATATTGATTTGTTTAGGGAACAGAATTAACTGTGTGTTTGTTGTTGGATAAATACAACCGTTTTCATGCGAGTTGATATTTGTATGCATTTAATCTATATGTAACGAATTATAAACTGCATTCATCTGAAAATATTATACTCGGTACTTGGAAAGATTATTTCAACAGTATCTACAAAAAGAATCTCTGTTATGATTCATTTTGCTGATTCACTATTATCTATGTAAAATCTAGAAAGTTATCTACCTTCAATGACCTATATTTTAAGCACATTGGTTATTTATGAACTTTCATACAACACTTAAACTTTTATATGTCTTATTTCGTGATTTCAATTTGTAATTAACAAAACTTTTAATATATTTCTTCAGTCTAATGAATATTAAAGTTTGTGAGATAATCTCACTAAATTATAAAAGTTTTAAACAGTTTTAATAATGCAAAATTATCATGAAAGTCATTTAGAATTATTTGTAAATCAGCTAAATCTTTTTTCCTTCCGTCACCTTTAGATAAGGAAGGTATTGTCTTTGGTAAAAAAAATTCAATGATGTATGAATGTGAATGTGTGACGAAAATTTCGGATCGCATAACTTCAATAACACGATTCCAAAAGTTATATTTTTTTCGTATTCCTCAAGTTTACATCCAAAAGAAGAAATGATTAGATTTTGATTATAATTGGTCAACCAGAAGTACCCTCATTTGAATATTTAACAATTTTACTTAAAAAACGCAGTCAAATATCACTTATTGACATTTAACGTTATTATAACTTAAAGAATATATTATTCTCTATACGATTTGATTGCATTTTAAACTTTATATTCAATAGAATTATAAAAATATTCATTTTCATAAATCAGCCATCTATGCTAACCATGGAAACTGCTAATATATTCAAGCAATTCAATTGACAGATGTCAGTATAAATAAAAGTCATTATCAATGAAAAGTAAATAAATGTGGTATAGAATTTTGAGATAGATGTTGGGCAAAACACGGAAAGATACGGCAAAGAATGAAAGAATAAAGGAAATAACTGTTAGAAATTTCTAGAAAGATACACGAGAAACGATTACATTGGTTTGAACATGAGAAGAAATGAATAATATATTGGAAGAAGAATAAATAGCTTAGTAATAAAATGTTGATGAAACAGAGGAAGACCAAGGATAAGATGGAAGGACTGCATTGCGGGCGATTTAAGACGAGAGGAACTGAATGAGGACGACACGCAAAACAGAAATTCATGGAAGAAGAAAATAAAAAATAACGACCCCTAACGAAAGGGAAAAATTGCTCGTTGTTTCTATATAATAGATCTTCCGCTGTCCTTCGGACGGTATTTATACAGCCCTGTGATCTTCTGGAATTTTGCGACGCAGCAATCATCGAATATAAAGGAATCACCCCACCGGTGGTTATTAACCAGTCTGAATGCGTATAGGTTTTCCCCGAGGGGATTACGTCATCGCTCTGAATTTTCTACCAGTAGCGGCGCTCGTATACTCTTAACACGTTCGCTGCGTATAAATGCACGCGTCGCAGCCGTAACGCGGTAATAAGTTTTGGTGCAATTCTAGTTTTTTTTCTCAATTTGTTAATATTGTGTGTATGTAGAAGTCTTTACTCTTATTTTTCAATATTTTTTTTTAACGCATACATTGCGTCGGCAGCATTGTGGACATCTTTTGCTCGGCAGTGCTAACGACGCACCTATACGTCCAGCCTCTTGAATTATGAAATCAACATATTGTTAGACAATTCATGTTTATTTGCTTGATGTTTTATCTTTTATTTATGTAATAGCCATTATTTTAGCCCTTTTGAGTTGTAAATAGCCCTGGTTGTTGTCTCCCATGACGCAAAAAAAAAAACTGTAGTCGTCTGACAATGCTGACCAACGCACAGTGTTCTCTTTACAAGGCTGACGAAACGATGTCGGTTGTAACGAGATAGAGTACTGGACGCAACTGTTGCGGCGTGCGCAATGCTTCAACAACATACAGGACGCAACGTGTGCGTCGTACGCAGCGAAAGTGTTAAGTTAGGGGCGCACGTTACAATATTTATAGTTTTACTGCTGGATCCGACAAATTTAATGAAAGTTCAGCGCTTTGGTGTCGGATGGCGCCATCAGTCTTGTTTAAGAATAAATTAAAACTCAAACTCCTTTTTTGGCTTCATTGGCTTTGTTTGTATATTAACAAATATTTCATAAGAATCTTTCTTCCCTATTAAAACATTTGAGGTACAATGTACCTGGTAACAGCAGTAACAAACAAGTACTCTCCACTAACTCAGGAAAACAGATAAATTGTGCTGACGCATTTATTTACCCCTAGTCGCCATAAATCTGTTTTGAGGATGCATTTGGATTGAAACTTTACCCTTGTAACAAATCAGAGGACAGGTGAAGCGGAACTAACATTTACTTCTAGTACTCGTACTCGTAGTGTTCACACTGGACTTCTTGTGAAAGGAAATGTCCCCTAAAACCGCTATATCACTTACTATATAGGAGATTATCCTACGTAATATTGTCTCATATATAAGTTTTACAGTTATTGATTTGCTGTTACCATGTTTATATCCTTATTTATTATTTAGTATTCTAGCAAATGAAAGTCGTTTATTGTTCATAAATTATTTATTATTTTATGTTCAAGTTAAAAACACTCCATGAATAACTCTTTATATTTCCATAATTCCGTGAAAAATTTATTTTTAAATTTAAGCATGAATTCAAATTCAAGTACTAGCATTGAAGTGGAATATTTGCATGATTAAAATCAAGGTTTTAAATTCATAAAATCGGATGAAAAGTTGGGATATATGATAACACATTTCATGATTTGTGTTAATTAAAATCTTATAAGGTGTGTCCAGAAAGTGTCATAGATTTCACATGTCATCTGTGTAAAAACCGTGAATGTTTCGTGATGACATTAGTGTAGGTGTGTCTGCCATGCATTATTCTGTCGTTTTTCATAAATGTCGCAAAAGTTTCACACGTGTATAACAAAATTAATGTTCCGAAAATAGAGCATCATACGACAAATACTTTTACATCAAGCTCAGTCTCACCTCTTCGGCGTCTTTTTCTCATCTAATCTAGTCGCTATTAATAAGTGACAGATTTCTACCAAATACTTCAATTTTGATTTTTTAGTATTACTATTTTTTTGAGAAAATTATGCTTGTTCCAAATATTTACAAAAGATTGAATTAGATTACTGCATCGGGATCGAGAATGGTTAAAAGTGTTCAAAGTCTATTAACAAATTTGCAATGTGATGAAGCATTTTTGATTATTGAAGATATAGCTAAATTATTATGTTTATGACGTAGTATAAGATCATCTACTGTCACAATTTATTGATAGATTTGAAGACTTACATCAAGTGTCGTCAACCTTTTCAAATCTGACGTGGCCAGCACAATACCTTCCGTTAATCCTAGGTATTATGTATAACTTCCGTACATAAATTTTCTTGTAAAAGATTCTAAATTTCCAGTAAAATTATTTCATAGACAAACTATGCAAATGGCACATGACACTGACATCTTCTTCTTCTTTAGCTTTTTCCATTCGTTAGGGGGCGCTATTTTTTATTTTCTTCTTCCATTCATTTCTATTTTGCGTGTCGTTCTCATTCAGTTCATTTTCTCTCAAGTCTTGCGCAATACAGTCCTTCCATCTTATCTTTGGTCTTCCTCTGTTTCTTCAACCTTCTATTACTAAGCTAATCATTCTTCATCCAATATTTTCATTTCTCCTCTTGACATTTACAAACCAATGTAATCATCTCGCTTGTATCTTTCTAGAAACTTGTGACACTAGAGTTATTTCCTTACCTATCTTTCCGTGTCTTCCGCAACATTTACTTCAACATCCTCATCTCTGTCACATTTATACTGACATCTGTCAATTTGAATTATATGAATATATTAGTAGTTTCCATGTTTAGCATAGCTGGCTGATTTATAAAATTTAATTTCTTTAAAATTCTTAACTCTATATCTATTGAAATATGAAGTATAAAATGCAATCAAATCGTATAGAGAATAATATATTCTTTAGGTTATAATAATGTTAAATGTCAATAAATCAAATTTAACTGTTAAATGTTCAAATGCGGCTACTTTCGGTTGACCAGTTATAACCAAAATCTAATCACTTGTTCTTCTGGATGTAAACTTGACGAATACGAAAAAAATATAATTTTTGGAATTGTGATATTGAAATTTTGCGATCCGGAACTTTCGTCACATACATACACACACACACACACACACACACACACACACACACACACACACACACACATATATATGTACTTAATACATACAGACATCATCGTAAAAATGGTAAAACCGTATTATAGGGACCCTAAAACATGCTTATTCAGTAAAAACTCATCATTGAATTTTTTGACCAAAGACAATACCTTCCTTACCAAAAGGGGACGGAAGGTAAAAACGCAGTATTAATTTATAATATCTATCTTTTCTGTATAACATCTTGAATAAATTAGATATTATATAATATGGCGCCTTTTTTCATCCTCATACCTGCCTCATATGGGTATTAATATACGCCACTGATAAGAGGTATCGTGAAGTCGCTAAGTTGCCTGCTTTCACAAGATCCGTTATAATACACAAATCGAGCAAGAGGAGGAATCATATTGCATTATGATAACGCTCAACAGTATTTATGGGTTACCCACCATATAGTCCTGACTTGGCAATGAAGCTGTCTATACTTTCAAAAGAGACCCGTGATGTGATCCAAAAATGGGTAATACCTTCGCGAAATCTGCAATCATCTATACGATGATTAGTCTCTCTTTAGATGTAGATATAGATAGCTGATGATCGTATTAATCTAATTTGTTTGTAGCTGCATGGCAGCATCGGTTTCTCTTCCCTTGGCGTTATTGATGCAGTCTGGTTCGCATTAAGGCCCATTGAACAAGCTGCAGCAAATGGTAACGACTGTAGTTATCGCACATTCTACCAGACAATGAGCCCATACTTCACCCAAATCACTCCCGAACAGCCTTTTTACTCCTTCCAAATTCATTTACTTCATTACCAACGATACTTACTTTCATTTAAGCTTAAGTTTTCAATAACTTATACAATGTTTCTTTTACAAAATGCACTTTATAGGAAATTGTATTCCGTAGTTATGTTCTTTTCATATGTGACCGTACTCGGATATTTTATTGTGGATATTGTAGCTTCGAGAGTTTAGAAATATATTTTTCGAGATTGTACTATTTTTATTTCTTCGTCATTGCTAAAATAAAACGAAACAGTATAAAGAAAATGTAGAATACTTTAAGTACGTGAAATCAAAATCTAGTTGATGTCGCATAAACTCATTGTAATATCTTGTATTTTTTGGCGAAATAAATTCGAACAAAACTCAATTTCCATAACATTTACATTTTGTAACAAGAGCTAGCTTGGCGTAGTAGTTAGAGGATTTAATTAAAACCGTTAATTTTATTTTTAAATAAAAACAGACGACTCCAAAGATATTATTCCACTTTACGTCCTCTTTACAAATCGCAAATTTGTCCCTATCATTTGCTACGAAAAGCCTTCTAATTTTTTATTTTTCGCAACCGTAGGTCTTGCCATAATGCCATACATCTCAACTGTATGATTGCAAATAATAAAAAATCTGATGTGACCAACACAATACCTCCCGCCATTTAATTTTTATTAATTTAAATACAAATACTTACGGAGTTTCGTGGCTGCGTGCCTAAGTGTCTGGTCGCGAATCTGGGGAACCGGATTCAATCACTACCAACACAAAATATTTCGAATTTAAATGGTACAAAATTGTCTCCTGTGGTACATTCTCCACGGCAGAAATGAGTGCCCGTGTCATTATCATTCCTGAAATCTGTGTACAAATCAGATTACTGCCCCCACCCAATGGATAATATGCCGTGCTAATGTATTTATTATTTTTTTATATAAATATATACCTGTATATTTACTAATGCTGGAAACTATGTATATTAAGTTCCTATATCATATATATACACACATACACACACACATACATACCCACAGACATCATTGTGAAAATGTTAAAATCGGATTCTATGGACCTTGAAACGTGGTCATCATGATCCCTATACCTCCCTTACCAAGGGTAGCTTGAGGTAAAAAAATGTGATGTGGCCAGCACATGACCTCCCGTCAATTCCATGTTTAAAGTAGCAATGAGCTTTAAGTAAAGTATCACTTGCGGTTGATCGTTTGTAAACAAAATCTAATTGGTTGCAATAAATAGAAAAGTCTGTAATACATTTGAATATATAATACCAATAATATGTATTATATATTCAAAGGTAATACGAAATTTTGGATTATATTTTATTATGTATTTCCTCGAAAATTTGTTACGAGCTCCAAATTAAGTATCAGTTCCAGTTTATCATATATAGTCCTAATATGTTGTTTCAAATTATGTAAGAGTTTTAAAAACCAAACTTGAGAAGTTTTGGATCATATTTTAATATATTTTTCAAAAAATCTGTTTAGAGCTTTCAATAAAGTACCACTTCCAGTTTATCAATTTTAGAAAAAATCTAATTCGTTATCATTAATACAAAAGTTTTAAATACCAAATTTGAAAAGTTTTGGATTATATCAGAATATATTTTTCACGAAAATCTGTTCAGAGCTTCAAGTAAAGTATCACTTCCGGTTTATTAATCTTATCTAAAATCTAATATGTGTTTCCGCTTGATATAAAATTCTTAAATACTAGAATTGAAAAGTTTTGAATTATATTTTTACCTCTCGCTAAGAGAGGTATTGCATTCATGCTAAAAATCGCATATCCAGATTTTATTGTATAAGCACGTTTTAAGGTCCCTACAATCCGATTTTAACATTTTTACGATGATGTCTGTGTGTGTGTGTGTGGATGTATGTGCGTGTGTGTATGTATGTAGGATGTTGGAAGGACGGTTATTCAAAAACTATAAGACTTAAAATTTGTTTAACTACGTATTTCCCAACCGGACATTCATGGGAAGATCTGAAAAGGTTTTGGTAACAATTGGACAACCGGAAGTAGAAGATTCTTGAAAAAAAATCTTCTAAATATTATTTTTTGAAAATTTTTCTTGATAATATTAAAGAAAAATAAATTCTCTTTCTGATAAATTTAAATATTTTTATATATATTCTATAGATTTAGAGATAAAAGGAATATAATATATAAAATAATCTGTTGTAATTAATTTTACAACCGATAAGATGCCATGAAAAATAGTTGAAAATTTTAATTATTTGTGACAGATAAATGTCAGTGTCAGAAATAATGAGTAACGAAAGAAAAATTTACTTGGAGAATCCCTTAATTCTTGATCTGTGACTATTATGGAGATGACAAGTCTAGGTTGAAGGACTTAAATTTGTTTCAAACATTATGGGACAATGTACCCCAGCACTGTAGACTAGAGTAACTTTGAATTGCGAAAAAGCTATCAAATTCTTCTCAAGTAAGTTGTAAATGACAAAATTACACATCGATATAAGAATAATCGGAGTGCAATCTATCCGTCACTTTATTAAAGGGAATTAGTGTTATTTAGATATAACAAGTATGAAAAAATAAAATGTAAAAGAAGATATGTAAGAATAGATGCACAATCCAGATATATACATATTAGACCGCCCAAAATTAATGTTTTTACTAGAAGAATATGAAGAGAAAGTAAACAAGGTTGTTCGAATTGAAAATTGCTGTTACCAGCCTAATATTTATATATGGTAAACTCTACTTTGTAATTTATTGTAACACAATTTATGGTAAAATATCTTTATGTTGAGACATGCTATTATTGAATAATAAAGAAGTTTATACGTCATAGATTTATATGAATATATTATTTGTATTTATAAAAATATTCTTTGCTTTATGCATACAGCCAGGTAAAATATACGGCGAGAGGTTATGTGCTGGCCACATCAGATTTTTTTTCTATTCAACTCTTGAATATGAATGTAGAAAGCATAAAAAATAGAAATTTTTGGAAGTTTGATATACGAATTCTCGTGGAAGGAACCGGAAATATTATCTCCCTTACCTACGGCATGGCTAATAACGAAAATCAGAAAATCTTGAGCGCGTCTATTGTACATATAACATTTGACGTAGAATGAAAATGATCAGAATCCGTTACAATCTCAAAGGAATGAAAGGCCCTACGCCAAGAGTTAACTAACTTCGCACCCTCTGAAACGAAAGGCCAATGAACGCTGTAGATTTTTGTCCAGCCCAGAATAAAAGTTTCCGCAGTGATAAATTGCATCCACTAATTTATAGACGTTTTTCATACTCCACTCTTTTTTGTAAAAACTTTGATATATGAACAAATATGTCCATGAATGCATTGAAATAATTTGCATTCAAATTGGACACGTACGTATGTATAAACAATTATTATAAGAAATTATTTAGATACACGTTCAGCTGATATATTTTATTTTAACAAGTACTTGTCTCGCATATCTTAAGTTGAATTTATGTCAGATACAGACCTGGGAATATGTAACAAACTGAATTTACATTCGATGCATTAGAATGTGCGCCTTAAGTTACATCGTATTACGTTACTGGAACTCTATACTGTATATTGAATTGTGTAAAAACTTGTAACAGTTATGTAAAATGACAGAGATGTTACTGTTATTGCGATGATTAAAATAAATGGTTTAATTTCTCCTCAAATTTCATTACCTTTGCAGAATTAATGCACTATTTTATTTCCAACTACAAACTGAAAACTAATCCGAAATATATGTCCCATGTTACAAATATTTTCGGTTGGCATGTTGATTTAAAACTTTATATATTATTTAGCGATACAAACTTGTAAATTGCTGGATGGAAATGATGAACAATTTTTACCTCTCGCCAAGACAGGTGTTGGATTCATGCTAAAAATCGCATATCCATGATTAACTACATTTTAAGGTCTCTACAATCCGATTTTAATACTGTTACGATGAAGCCTGTGTGTGTGTGTGTGTGTGTGTGTGTGTGTGTGTGTGTGTGTGTGTGTGTGTGCATGTATGTATGTGTGTGTATGTGTATTTGCGTATGTGGGGAGTTTGAAAGGACGATTTCTCAAAAACTATAATACTTAATATCTGTTTAACTACGTATTTCTAAATCGGACATTACTGGGAAGAGCTAAAAAGGTTTTGGTAATAATTGGACAACCGGAAGTAGCAGATTCTTAAAAAAAAATCTTCAAAATGTTATTTTTTTGAAAATTTTTGTTCTTGCTTGTATTAAAGAAGAGTAAATTCTATCTGATACATACAAATATTTTGGCTGCAAAACTTCTTGACTGAAAAGGTGAGTCGTCAGATAAAAGTTAAAAAATATATCTTATATATATATCTGACGACCAGTGTATGTAATTTATGTTATTCATTTATTGTTATTTATCAATGTTAATTTAATTCTAAATGTTCACCTCCTGAAGAAGACACATGAGATGTCGAAACCCGTAAAGGCGGAAATAAATAATAATTGAATGATATCCAGTGATTTCATCTTCCCAATATAAATATTTTATTATATCTTTTATAGATTTAGAGATAAAGAAATATAAGGTATATAATAATCTGTTCTAATAAATCTCACAGCCCAAATAATATCAAGGTAACCAATTGAAAAATAAAAAATGTTTGTAACTGACAGATAAATGTCAGTGTCAAAAATCCAGAGACATCACTGGGTAGTACATACATTATATTATTTCTTATTGTATTAATAGTTAAATATTTAAAATTATAGGTATATTACATATACCCTTCAAAAATACTGTCAATCCTAACAATGAATTGGAAACATTTCGAAAAATTAGAAGAGTGGGATAAAATTTCTACATAGAATGAATTTAAAATTAAAAAATCTAAATATAAAGAATAGATGTAAGTAGAATGTTTGGTGTAGAGTGTAGGTATACAAGAAATGTTAAATACAATAGGGCGCGAACAGTCATGTGACTTTGTTGGTTTGACAAGCAGGTATGGGGGCCCATGTTAGAATGATTGCTAGTAATTATGTACATAGATTTCAAATATAATTTTTCATTCTAAATTTAGTGATTTTTCCAATTCCACGCTGCTGGTGGCAAATTAACTACGTGAATTTTTAATGAAACATTCTGAAATTTGATATCTATGTACATAATTACTAATTATCATCCTGACACGGGCCCCCATATCTGTTTGTCAAGGCCAACAATGTCACATGACTGCTCGCGTCCTATATTTATGTAACCAAAAACGGTATTGTGCTGGCCACAATAGTTTTTACCTTCCGTCACCTTTAGGTAAGGAAGGTATTGTTTTTGGTCAAAAAATTCAATGATGAGTTTTTACTGAATAAGCATGTTTTAGGGTCCCTATAATACGATTGTACCATTTTTACGATGATGTCTGTATGTATGTGTGCCTGTGACAAAAATTCCGGATCCCATAATTTCAATACTACGATTCCAAAAATTATAATTTTTTCGTATTCCTCAAGTTTACATCCAGAAGAACAAGTGATTAGATTTTGGTTATAATTGGTGAACCGGAAGTAGCCTCATTTGAAGATTTAACAGTTAAATTTGATTTATTGACATTTAACGTTATTATAACTTAAAGAATATATTATTCTCTATACGATTTGACTACATTTTATACTTCACATTCAATAGATACAGAGTTAAAGAATTTTAAAGAAATTAAATTTTATAATTCAGCCAGCTATGCTAAACATGGAAACTTAATATATTCATATAATTCAAATTGACAGATGTCAGTATCAATAAAAAGTAAATTAATGTGGCAGATATGAGGATGTTAAAATAGAAGTTCGGGAAACACGGAAAGATACGGTAAGAAAATAACTCTAGTGTTACAAGTTTTTAGAAAGATACAAGAAAGACGATTACATTGGTTTGAACATGTCATGAGGAGAAATGAAGAATTATATTTGACCAAGAATGAGTAGTTTATTAATAGGAGGTTGAAGAAACAGAGGAAGATCAAAGATAAGATGGAAGGACTGTATTGCGGAAGACTTGAGAGAAAATGAACTGAATGAGAACGACACGTAAAAATAGGGACCCCCTAACGAATGGGACAAGCTAAAGAGGAACAAGATGTCAGTGTCAAGTGTAATTTAAATAGTTTGTTTATGAAATAATTTTACTGGAAATTTAGAATCTTTTGCAAGAAAATTTATGTATGGAATTTATACATAATACACAGGATTGACGGAAGGTGTGCTGGTCACAATAGTTTTTTTGTTTTATATACAATAATAGAAAATACATAAGTCGCTTGGGAAATTTGTGCTGGCATTACATGTTAATGAATAGTACGAGAGAGCAACTAAATGCTGAGAGTTTGAGTGGAGTGTGTGCTTGTGCGGGACAATATTCCGCCTATACTCCAAATTCAGAATTCCTGTCGCACTTCACCCCAGGCTTAAGGTTGAGGGCGAACACGATGCTTCATCTCACAAACTTATCGTATCGCATACACACGATGACACGACAGAGTAACGACACAACATTTGTACCACAATATAAAACATACAATACATTTATTTATTTGATAAAATAGATTTAGCGTCCAATAACGTTATGTAACAAAAGTTTTAGAAAAAAATCGGATGTGGACACCACACGACTTCCTTGTACGATTATTAAACTATACATATTTTTTTAATAACTAAATTACAAAATATTAATTTTAACTTCAAAACGGTAAGATATATAGCGACCATAATCTAACCCGGTTCTTTTTAAAGAGAGTCTTGATTACAACAATGAATATGACTAATTTCACAATAAAAATATAATATTTGTTATTGTACGAATCATAAAATTGCACGTATTTAACGTAATTTGACATGAACATTTTTTTGTATGTTTTTGTCTTAATCCATAGCAAGCTTTATTACAAAAGCAAAAAAGTATATAATTTTCAAATTTACATATCTCGCTTATACAAAGGGCTAATTTAATAATACTTGATGTGCTAGACGCAGAAATTAATTCTCAAAAACTTTTATTTGAAGCATTTATTTCTAAAATCAAAATAAAATCATTTTATTCAAGAAAAACTGTTAACAACTTCAAGTAATGTACCACTTCCGGTTAGCCTATTTTAACCAAAATCTATTATGTTATTTCGATTCACATAAAAGTCTTGTATACCAAATTTGAAAAGTTTTGGGTTATATTTTAAAACAGTTTTTCATTAAAACCTATTATAGGCTTCATGTAAAGTGCCACTTCTGGAAATTGTGTAATAACTAGAAAGGGAAATGTCAATAAATCAAATTAACTGCTAAAATCTTCCGGTTCACCAATTATGGTTGTCTTTTGGATGTAAACTTGAGGAATACAAAAAAAATATAATTTTTGGAATCGTGGTATTGAAGTTATGAGATCCGAAATCATCATTGATTGTTTTGACCAAAGACAATACCTTCCTTACCTAAAGGTGATGGAAGGTAAAACAATGTGAATTATTATAACAAATTATATTTGTTTGTATTTGACAAAACAAATTATTCCTGATGTATTAAGCGTCCTTGTCCTTATTATTAGGTTATTAGGAATAATAAGGATCAATACTTAATATATTATTCATTCTCACAAAAACTCAGACAATTATAGTCTAGAAAAAGTACAAATTGGTGTCGTTGGAAAACAGATTCGGTGGAAAACTTTAGCAATTGTATTTCGCACCCTTTCCAAGTGTCACAGACGGATAAGGCCTAAATGAGTGCTTTTCTGGTTGCCTCATATCATTATCTGCTTTATCTGTTTTGTTGCTGAATTTCAGTCAAGTTTTATGAGGTGATAAGGCGTGAAACGTCCCTGGTAAATAAAATTTGTTTAGTTAGGAACTGTGTGGCACTCCGCTACACCAACAAAGAAAGATAAAAGTTGGGACGCAGGATAGAATAATATTTAATCAGATGCGAAAATTTGTGTGCGTAAATACAGGGTAATTCACAAGTTTGGGCATAAATTTCTATGTATTTTATATAAATTATTCACAGTTGCGGTAGTGTTGTAGCATTGGAGTTATCACAGGAGTAATTTTTGGTACACACATATCATTATATTAATGTGGCAGAGATGAGGATGTTGAAGTAGATGTTGGGGAAACACGGAAAGCTACGGTAAGAAAATAACTCTAGTGTTACAAGTTTCTAGAAAGACACAAGAAAGACGATTACATTGGTTTGAATATGTCATGAGGAGAAATGAAGAATTATATTTGAACAAGAATGAGTAGTTTAGTAATAGGATTTTACTGGAAATTTAGAATCTTTTCGAAGAAAAATTATGTATGAAATTTATACATTATACACAGGATTGACGGATGGTATTGTGCTGGCCACAACAGATTTTTTTGCTATTTTTTAAGTAGTTGTTGATGATAGTTGTATTTAAACATGTAAAATATATTTAAAAATAAATTTGAATGCATAATTGAGCAGGTGTGAGTTCCCAGGCTTGGATATTGCAGAAGCTGATGATATGGCAGCATTTGGAGTAAACAAAACAGAATTTTTCAGTGGAAATCCGAATAAAAACAGCATTCTGTGTAATGGAATTTTCAATATACAAACATTTCTTTTTATACAAATTTACTGTTAAATATTAATAAAGACTGTTCATTGTAGACGATGATGGAACATAAAATTTAGAGTACAAGAGCGGTGTTGAGTGCGCGTAATAGCGTTAATTAAATTCTTTTATTAAGAGAACTGGGGCAGTCGATGCTTCCCTTTGTGGTGGATGAAATGCCTACCTTTCTACTTAGAAAGCTCTGTAATTTTCTTTGTTCCTTAACTTACAAAGGTCGCACGTTTGTAAAAATGTAAATAACCGTTTTTTGTATGGAAAACTCTTAACACTTTCTTTATATATTTCAGGAGCTGTGATCATTAATTTGCTAAAAATAGGTTGAATATAATAGTGGGCGATTCCAGAAAGAGTAAATTAAAATATCAATACAAACAAAAGTTGCTATAAACATTAAAACATCATCAACAATAAATAAAAACTGGATTCTTTTTCATAGGAATCTTTTTCAAATATCAGATTATCAAACATTAAATATCCATTAGTGTATTGATTGCCCATCGATTTTATAATAACGACAGAATCATTTACTTCTGCAAAACATTCCGCAGCTGAAAAATATAAAATTGTCGTTTTTTACTTCCTTGTACGTAAGTAAAGGAAGTATTGTAATCGCGAAAAATTCCGGTTTTCAGATTTCAGCGGAAATATCCGTTTTGATCATCCCTGAATCCATTTTGACTAATTTCGTCGTGACGTCTGTACGTACGTACGTCCGTACGTCCGTACGTACGTACGTATCTCGCATAACTCAAAAACGGTAAGCCGTAGAAAGTTGAAAATTTGTATTTAGGACTCCTATAACATCTAGTTGTGCACCTCCCTTTCTGGTTATTATACAATTTTCAGAAGTGGCACTTTACATGAAGCCTATAATAGATTTTAATGAAAAACTGTTTTAAATATAATCCAAAACTTTTCAAATTTGGTATACAAGACTTTTATGTCAATCGAAATAACATAATAGATTTTTGTTAAAATAGGCTAACCGGAAGTGGTACATTACTTGAAGTTGTTAACAGTTGAATAAAATGATTTTATTTTGATTTTAGAAATAAATGCTTCAAATAAAAGTTTTAGAGAATTAATTTCTGCGTCTAGCACATCAAGTATTATTAAATTAGCCCTTTGTATAAGCGAGATATGTAAATTTGAAAATTATATACTTTTTTGTGTGTGTAATAAAGCTTGCTATAGATTAGGACAAAAACATAAAAAAATGTTCATGTCAAATTACGTTAAATACGTGCAATTTTATGATTCGTACAATAACAAATATTATATTTTTATTGTGAAATTAGTCATATTCATTGTTGTAATCAAATATTTCTTTGTTGTAATCAAAACTCTCTTTCAAAAGAACCGGGTTAGATTATGGTCGCTATATATCTTACTGTTTTGAAGTTAAAATTAATATTTTGTAATTTATTTATTAAAAAAATATGTATAGTTTAATAATCGTACAAGGAAGTCGTGTGGTGTCCACATCAGATTTTTTTGATGACAAGTTAATAGATAAACAAAATGCGATAATTTTATTGCGGCATGAATTGTTTGGCCTGAGCCATTTGAGATAGACATTGGAATTGCATTGCATTAATTACAATGAATTGTTCGACGGTGTCCTGGTTATGGTACTGAAATATTTGGTCGTTCGATTGCTAGGTAATATGCAATACAAATGCGTTTTAATGCGTATGCAACAAACATTTGTAATTGTATAATTAAGTACATTTGGTTAGGAACTTGATATACATGGTGTTTCATAACTTGGAGTACAAACTGTAATGGTATATAGGGTGTAACAGAAATTTAACCAGTGGTAGAACTCGTCGAGAGCAACAATATTTCTTAATAACTTTTTTTCGAAATCTCAGTTTTTTACCTTCCGTCACTTTTAAGGTAAATAAGGAAGGTATTGTCTTTGGTCAAAAAACTCAATGATAAGTTTTTAGTGAATAAGCATGTTTTAGGGTCCTATAATACGATTTTACCATTTTTACGATGATATCTGTAAGTATGTATGTGTGCAGGTGTGTGTGTATGTATCTGTGTGTGTGTGTGTGTGTGTGTGTGTGTGTGTGACGAAAGTTTTGGTTCGCATAACTTCAATTTTGGTTATGAATATATGATTTATTATCTTCAAATGTGTTTGATTTAGCTAAAAAATAAATGGTGTCAATTGAGGAAAAAGCAAATTTATAAACGTACGAGTTATTTGATTTTTCAGTTCATTGTTTCATTTGCAGCTAATTTGAATGTACGGCCTGAAATCTGTTTGCATAGCTGTTAAATTTATTGCTTTGTGAAGCTGCAATCAATATTGAATTGTAATATTTGTACAGGCATCATACAGCTTCTACTTCCTGTCGTTTTTCCGATACAGAACGATAATGAAAATACACTTGTAGCTCCTTAACCCACAGCACAACAAAAGCAACCAATAAACGTATTTTTACCTTCCGTCACCTTTAGGTAAGGAAGGTATTGTCTTTGGTCAAAAAATTCAATGATGAGTTCTTACTGAATAAGCATGCTTTAGGGTCCCTATAATACGATTTTATCATTTTTACGATGTCTGTATGTATGTATATATATATATGTGTGTGTGTGTGTGTGTATGTGTGTGTGTGTGTGTGTGTGTCTGTGTGTGTGCGACAAAAGTTTCGAATCGCATAACTTCAATACCACGATTCCAAAAATTATATTTTTTTCGTATCCCTCAATTTTACATCCAGAAGAACAACTGATTAGATTTTGGTTATAATTGGTGAACAGGAAGTAGCTTCATTTGAAGATTTAACAATAAAATTTGATTCATTGACATTTAACGTTATTATAACTTAAAGAATATATTAATCTCTATACGATTTGATTGAATTTTATACTTCATATTTAATAGATATAGAGTTAAAAAATTTAAAGAAATTAAATTTTATAAATCAGTCAGCTATGCTAAACATGCAAACTACTAATATATTCACATAATTCAAATTGACAGATGTCAGTATAAATAAAAAGTAAATGAATGTGGCCGAGATGAGGATGTTGAAGTAGATGTTGGGGAAGACACAGAAAGATATGTAAGGAAATAACTCTAGTGTTACAAGTTTCTAGAAAGATACAAGCCAGATGATTAAATTGGTTGAAAAATGTCATGAGGAGAAATGAAGAATATACTGGATGAAGAATGAATAGAATAGAAGGTTGAAGAAACAAAGGGAAGACCAAAAATAAGATGGAAGGACTGTGTTCCGAAAGACTTGAGAGAAAAGGAACTGAATGAGAACGACACGTAAAACAGAAATGAGTTGAAGAAGAAAATAAAAAATAGCGACCCCTAACGAATGGGGAAAGCTAAAGAAGAAATTATGAAATAATTTTTCTGGAAATTTAGAATCTTTTACAAGAAAATTTATGTATGGAATTTATATATAATATACAGGATTGACGGAAGGTATTGTGCTGGCCACAACAGATTTTTACCTCCCGTTACCCTTGGTAAGGGAGGTATAGGGATCGTACTAAAAATCACATATCGAGATTTTGGTAAATGGCCACGTGTTAAGATCCCTAGAATCCATTTTTAACATTTTCACGATGATGTCTGTGTGTATGTATGTATGTGTGTGTGTGTGTGTGGATCCTGTTTACGCTCTAACTCAAATACTATCATTCAGAAAGTTTTAAAACCATGTTTTTCTACCTTATTCTGATATGGAAAGAACTGATTAGATTTTGGTGGCAATCGGATAACCGGAAATGGCAGTTTACTTGAATCTCAAGATAGTTTTTCTTCAAAAAATACCTTTAAATGTAATTTTTTCTAAATTTGTTATTATAAAAATTAAAGATTGTTCCATTTTCTACAAGTTTGCTTTAATACTTTTTCTATATATTGTATGAATAAATTTATAAAGTAATATAAAAATTATATACATAGATAAATGGCGGGAGCTACTGTGTTGGCCACATCAGATTTTTTTATAGTGGTATAGTGGATACAAATCACAGCGAGTGTTTATAATTAAATTCAGAGTTAATAAAAGTTTATTCCCAAGGGCTTTTATAGTGCAAGATACGCTGCGATTTTGCGAAATTTATAAAGTTTTCAATTAGTATTTAATTAAAACTTTACTGTGAAATGAAACAAACTCTAAATATGTGTAAAGCAGGCTTAACGAATAGAATTTGACTGAATGGAATGATTGAGGGATCTGCACTGCAGATACGGTGGAATCCCTGAAGATTACCGCGAAACCTACTCGAATCTACACTTAGCAGACACGGCAAAGCTTCGCCACTAAATGCCGGCATCGGGATACGAAAACTCACAAGAAATGTGTGATTCGATCAAACAAAAACGCCTCTCGCTATGATGGTATTTATTTCTTCCACGTGGAGAGCGTATGCGATGTGAAGTAGCAGACCACCTTGACCAAATCCCACGCAATGTCTTAACATATTCTCTGTACTTGATTTGACTCTGAGCTATACTTTAACCCCGTCTTTCTCAAACTATGATTTGTGTATTCATAAAACAAATCATAATTTATAATTTCCCGGCGCTAAGTTTGTGTAGTTGTAAACTGAAAGCGGAATGATTAAACCGAGACGCAGTCGGTGAAATTTTCATTACAATGCCTTGTTAATATCCTGAGGGTTAAAGGTCATATTTCCCTTATATTCTTGTCTTGGAATAAATGCACATTCTTACCCAAAAATCCTTGTGTGTTTGACATGATGTACTAAACTGACAAAGAAAACCGAACACTTTTTTTATCGACTTGTAAAAAACGAAATATGGATTTATTTGTTATTTTTTCTTAATATATGAATAACTGATTTGTAAAGCAATATTAGAAAATAAAAAATCTGATGTGGCCAGCACAATACCTTCCGTCAATCCTGTGTATTATGTATAAATTCCATACATAAATTTTCTTGCAAAAGATTCTAAATTTCCAGTAAAATTATTTCGTAAATAAACTATGCAAATTGTACTTGACACTGACTTCTTCTTCTTCTCTAGCTTTTCCCATTCGTTAGGGGTCGCTATTTTTTATTTTCTTCTTCCACTCATTTCTATTTTGCGTGTCGTTTTCATTCAGTTCCTTTTCACTCAAGTATTCCGCAGTACAGTCCTTCCATCTTATCTTTGATCTTCCTCTGTTTCTTCAACCGTCTATTACTAATCTATTCATACTTCTTCCAATATATTCATTTCTTCTCATGACATTTTCAAACCAATGTAATCATCTCGCTTGTATCTTTCTAGAAACTTGTAACACTAGAGTTATTTCCTTACCTATCTTTCTGTGTCTTCCCCAACATCTACTTCAACATCCCCATCTCGGCCACATTAATTTACTTTTTATTTATACTGACATCTGCCAATTTGATTATATGAATATATTAATAGTTTCCATGTTTAGCATAGCTGACTGATTTATAAAATTTAATTTCTTTAAAATTCTTTAACTCTATATCTATTGAATATGAAGTATAAAATGTAATCAAATCGTATAGAGAATAATATATTCTTTAATTTATAATAACGGTAAATGTCAATAAATCAAATTTAACTGTTAAATGTTCAAATGAGGCTACTTCCAGTTCACCAATTATAACCAAAATCTAATCACTTGTTCTTCTGGATGTAAACTTGAGGAATACGAAAAAAATATAATTTTTGGAATCGTGGTATTGAAGTTATGCGATCCGAACCTTTCGTTACATACACACACACGCATACATACAGACATCATCGAAAAAATGGTAAAATCGTATTATAAGGACCCTAAAACATGCTCGTTATTGAATTTTTTGACCAAAGACAATACTTTCCTTACCTAAAGGTGACGGAAGGTAAAAATGAAATTTTGAATGAAAAATTATTACATTTGTCAGTTATGGACATAATTAATAGCTCTCATTCTGATACGGGTCCCCATATCTAATGTCAAGATCACCAAAGTCACATGACTGCTCGCGCCCTATGGAATTTGTACATAATACATTGACGGAAGATAATGTGCTGGCCATCAGATTTTTGTAATTACACTTTAGTTCTTAGTAGGGCAGAATTTACAGCTATATATGAAAATTTTACATATGGTTCATAAAAAAAGAGACATCGGTTAGAGATCCCCTATGTTCTAATTTGTTCCTCGAGTGGAGGACCCCATTATAGCAATGCAAAATGAAAAGTTGTTTTTTTAGTGATTAGTAAGGGTATAATTTGTGCGCGTCTGAGGAGACACTTGAAGCAGTAGCTGTTGAGGTTGTCGGCTGAAGTGGAGAGGTTCTCATTGTGCTGATGTCAGGGGCAGTCACTTCTCCTGCAACGATTAATTCTCAAGCATCTTGTGTTCCTGCTCCTGATTCATCTTCGGTCAGTCGGCGGAGCAAACTCTTTCGCATCATTAATAATTTCTTGTTGTTTTCATCAGTTATTTGCTCGCCGAATTCTCTAATTAAAACTGATGAAATTACAAACAGAATAAATGAAATGTATAATATATCAAAATTTAATTGCTCAATAAAAATTTCATACTATAAATTTCGTTGTGATTTGTTGTATGGTTGTAAACATGTAGGGTTTATAAAGCAGTAAATTAAAGTGAATGTGTTTGTTTGCAGGCGATCTATGTCGACCACTCAACTGCAAAAAGAAGGAAATGTGCTTGCTAGAAGACGCGTTCACGGCTGTCTGCGTTTCCAAGAAAGAACTTCAGAAGAACGGGTAAGACATTCAATCACTTCTACACGCGGTTATTGCTCCTACAATACAGAAATTAATTTCTCCTGAAAGAAATATTAAATTTCTGGATGTTGTATGCAACACACTTTAATTAAAAATATTGCAGAATATTGCAAAGATGAAATGATAGGAGATATAAAAAGACTATTAAAAGACAAAAAAGTAATTACTTTTTCTTTTGTTACTAATTTATTTTGAAAGGCAAAAGGGCTGTTGCAAGAATGTTTATATGCCTTCTTCTAAGTGCATTTAATTTTTAAAAATCTGCAAAAGATTCTAAATTTCCAGTAAAATTATTTCATAAACATACATACATAAAATCAGGCGACCTAGTGGGTTCGCACAAACCCGATAACAATAAGAACAACATCAACATCATACAACAAATCCTTACTCTTAAACATATTAAAGTGACCGAATTTCAGTAGCGAAATACCGCATCCGGATCACAATAATAGTTAGGAAACAATCATCCTTCGCCACACATTCCTATATAAGCAGACTTCTTTCGCCTCGGCCACACTCATAATCGTATTCATACATGCTCTTCTTCTCTTCATACTTGGAAACTCTCTCTCTTTAAGCACCCTACCAACCACATCCATCCACTTACACACTGGTCGGCCACGCAATCGAAAACCCTCAACTTCACCAAGATATATACGCTGAACAAACTATGCAAATTGCCCTTAACACTAACATCTTCTTCGTCTTTAGCTTTTTCCATTCGATAGGTGCGCTATTTTTATTTTTTTCATTCATTTCTGTGTCTTTCCTCTCAAGTCGCCGGCAATATAGTCCTACAATCTTACCTTTGGTCTTCCTCTGTTGCTTCAACATTCTATTACTAGGCTATTCATTCTTCTTCCAATATATTCTTCGTCTTTCCTCATGAAATGTCAAACCAATGTAATCGTCTCTCTCCATGGTTAGCATAGCTGGCTGATTTATGAAATATAATATCTTTATAATTCTTTAACTCTATACCTATTGAATATGAAGTATAAAATGCAATCAAAAAAATCAAATCACATAAAGAATAATATATTTAAATTTCTTAAAAAAATCATAATTCTTCAATTTTCAATAAAAAGTTCAAAATTTTCAAAAATCTAATTTATATGGTTATAGATACTATTCAACTCGCTGATTCCAAATTTTGAAACCGCATGTCGATATCTCTTTTCCTTCTCGAGATATTTGCCCCCAAAGTTTTGCCTAAAAATACCCATTTTTGGGTTATACCCCAGAAATGGGTCGATATACTGACTTGGGAGTAAAACCATTCGATTCTACAGAAAAAAATACATAAGTATCTCAGTTTTCATATTTTTTGAACAACAAATACAATCTCTAGAGTTAAATAACTGAAAATGGCCAAAATCTGAAAAAAACCTAAGGGGTACACCTTAGGATTTTTTCAGATTTTGGCCATTTTCAGTTATTTTACTCTAGAGATTGTATCTATTGTTCAAAAATTATGAAAATTGGTTTACTTATGTAATTTTTCCCGGGAAATCGAATGGTGATGTTAACGAGTTCGTATTTCTACCCATTTTTGGGGTATAGCCCAAAAATGGGTATTTTTAAGTAAAAATTTGGGGGCAAATATCTCGAGAACGAAAAGAGATATCGACATGCGGTTTCAAAATTTGGAATCAGCGCGTTGAATAGTATCTATAACCACATAAATTAGATTTTTGAAAATTTTGAACTTTTTATTGAAAATTGAAGAATTATGATTTTTTAAAGAAATTAAACAAAATGAGTAAAAATACGGTTATGACAGTAATGTTAATCGATTCTGCGCATACAAATAAAAAAGTACGCACATTTTTACAATTATTAAATAGTTCATTCATTTCTTACAATCAAAAAATTGTGTACTTGTGCGTGGATCATTGACCTCTATACACAAAATGGACCGGCGACTCCCATACCTTTACAATGGCAGGGGCTGTATCCTTTTAACTGTCATGGTGGGACTGTTATCTCTTTCTAACAGTAACAAAGTACGCATGTGTTAACTTGCTATTAAATTATTTAGACGGCGGGATAGCACAGTGGTAGAGTGCTAGCCTCTGGACTCAGAAGTCGTGGGTTTGAATCCGGGTCAGGTCGAATTTTTCTCGACTGATTTTGATCGGTATCTACTCCCGTTATTTTTCCAAGTTGGGATACAATTAACTTGGCAATCACTAAGCTATCTGGCACCGGCTGGTGGTTGTAACAAGGGCTTGCTCGGGTGGGCAACACACATGACATCTACGCAAGGAACTTCGTGGCAATTATAAAAAAATTAAATAGATACATACATTCATATTAAATTATATTACCTTGTAAAAAACTATAATGTGACGGGTTATTGAGATCACTATTCAACATAATAGCAATTTTATTTTGACACGAATAAAAATACTGAATTATTGACAAAACGTTTAAGTAACGAGTGATTTTTCCAGTCTAAAAAATAACGATATCGTTATATCTTTTTCGTTATGTAGAATTAAATTATCGTTTACAGAATACCACTTTAACGATTATCTTTATAATAACGATTTAAAAATGCATAATAGCATACCGATCGTTTACAGAATAACCCTATTAAATGATTTTCGTTATTATTATAACGATATAACGTTTTAACGATTCGTTATGTCATAACGATGCTTACAGAATAGCCCTATAAGATCTGTTTTGTGTAATAATTAGGGTAGGTAATAATTTATTTTGTAAGACATACACCATCAATAAATATCTAGTAAAATGAGAAATTCTCCTTGTTGACATCTCCAGACTTCATCAATATTCATGACGCCTGAAACACCCTTCTACTTCTTCTCTTTCTCTGTATTTTCTCCGCGTCTGCAATCAATCATGTTATCCTTTTGTTTTGTAGTTTTATGGCACATATAAATATAAATACTAGGCAATATATTCTCTTTCTAAAATTGTTAAAAATCTTCATTTATTTATTGATGGTGGAGATATCTTATTCGCGTCAGTACTGCATAGTGTCTCTGGGGGATGCTCGTTCATTATGTCGACGTGCGTTTTGTGGCATATAAATTCATAGATCTATATTCGCAAGACGTTTCATATTTCTCCTAGGAAGAAATGAGATCATATTCATTTTGTTTTGGTGGTCATAACAAACTATAGAGTAATTTTTTTAAAGATGTCCGATCAAGGTTATTTGTATCATGAACGAATTAACAAATTGACATACATTTATCTCTCTCCTTTGTAGTCTATAAGCGTGTGCGATAAGGATGGATATAACACGTTTGTCTTTCAAAAATTCATATTGTTTCAACTAAGTTAGGACATTCCACTTTAAAACGATGCTCGTTGTTGATAATGCTTTCGCTGTAACGTAAGCTTATATATTAATTCAGATACATTACCTTGATTCATAGCCATGACACTGACATTGTGTCATTATCTTATTTTTCATATATTTGGTTTTGCATTTGCTAATAAACTTACCAGTTGATTTATTTTTCAATTTTGAATGCATTTATTGTAACATATATTTTTTATAATGATAAAATAACAGTAGTATCTTATGTACCCTCATAAAAACTAAGCAAACGACACTACTGAATTTGTCAGAATGGGCGAAGCAAAAATTCATACAATTCGTAGACTACCTTGATCGGACATCTTTCAAAATTTTTACTGTACATAGTAAAATGTCGTGGCCAATACAATACTTCTCGCCACTTCCGTTTTTGGTTACATAAGTATATAGGGCTGCAAGCAGTCATGTGACATTGTTGGCCTTGACAAGCAGATATTGGGACCCGTGTCAGAATGACAATTAGTAATTATGTACATAGATATCAAATGTCTGAATTTTTCATTAAAAATTTCAAGATTTTCTAAATTCACGTATGGGCTTGGAAAATCACTAAATTTAGAATGAAAAATTATAATATTTGACTTCTATGTACATAATTACTAGCTATCATTCTGACACGGGCGCGCATATCTGCTTGTCAAGGCCAACAAAGTCACATGACTGCTCGCGCCCTATTGTATTTAACATTTCTTGTATACCTACACTCTACACCAAAAATTCTACTTATATATATTCCCTATATTTAGATTGTTTAATTTTAAATTCATTCTATGTAGAAATTTTGTCCTACTCTTCTAATTTTTCAAAATGTTTCCAATTCATTGTCGGGACAGTATTTTTGAAGGGTATATATAATGTATTAATACAATAAGAAATAATATAATGTATGTATTTCCCAGAAGAAATCTTCAGTAATGTCTCTAGATTTTAATTTTTCAAATTGGTTTCCATGACATTACTTGGGATGTGAGATTTATTTTTATTAGAATAGATTATTATATACCTTATATTTCTTTATCTCTAAATCTATAAAAGATATATGGATCAGATAGAGAATTTACTCTTCTTTAATACTGGCAAATATTGCCAAAAATCTTTTCAGATCTTCCTAGTAATGTCCGATTGAGAAATACGTAGTTAAACAAATATTAAGTATTATAGTTTTTAAGAAATCGTCGTTCCAACGTCCTCACATTGATACACACACACACATACACACACGTACTTCCGTACACAGAAATCACCGTAAAAACATTATAATCGCATTGTATGGCCCTGAAAATGCGCTTAATCATTAAAATCTGGATATGCGATTTTTAGCATGAATCCAATACCTCTTTTAGCAAGAAGTAAAAAATTTAAACATGTCCGATTAAGGTCATCTACGAATCTGCTTCATCTGACGCACCGCTAAGTATTTTTAAAGCATCCTGGTTGTCTGACATTATGTTGATTATGATTGAAACATTTAAAAACTGTCGAAATTGAAAATCGATGGTACATCTCTTTCTGAACGAGAGTACTCGTACATCCACTTTACTTTATTTAAAAGTGTGACATTATTAATATAAATATTCCGGAGACAGAGTTGAAGTTGCCCCATTATTCACAACTCGTCCCAAAAGCTTCTTGATAGCTTTCAATTTTAAATGATTTATCGAAATGAATATTTAAAGTGATGTGCTGAGCGTCTACAGATAGACAAGATTTGTGAAAAACATATATTGATTTCTCTCTCAACAGCTTACAAGATGAACGAGGACTCGCACGCACATCAAAGCTGCAGAATTCGATTATCCAAAATGTAATATCCTCACCAAATTACTTTCAGCATAACTGATTATTATATTATGAAAATGACAGACATGCGAACAATGTGGAGTTTAATTATCGCACTTATTGTTCCCCCAACGGCGATACAAATCATTTCAATAGCGTAAAGATGATAAATTTAATAGGGATGTATCACGTTTTTCCCTCGGATATGTGCGCATATGAAAATGACAAACACATATATACAGCGTCAGGAAATTGAATTATCAAAACACAATACCCATTTCATGTCACAGACATCGATAATAAAAATTATATACACAAACACACACTGAAAAATATTTAGAGGAAATTTCCACACGATTTGATAAAGGTTTCGTAGGATAAAAGATAAATGGAATGTGATGAAGCATTGATTTGGAAAAGGAGCGATAAACAAAGCGTCGATATATTTCACTGAAGACAAGTTGAGGAATCTATCTGCCAGCGATTTTATCCATCGCGACAGTTCCTTGTAAGTTTCAACAGGAATATGAAGGCGCCCAGACATTCCCATATATAACTTTAAGTATTGAAACATAAATTCTGGATCTTAAATTTCACAAATATACAAGGTTCATGCTAAAAATCTCATATCCAGATTTTAGTGAATAAACATCTGTAACAAAGCTATTACAGCACCCAAAGGAGTTCGTTAATAGCTCGTTTGAGTGTTGTAACAGCCTAGTACAATTTATTTTTATAAAGTTGGTAGCATAGCTGAAATGTTATGTCAAAAAATATCAAATGTCAAACCTCACTGAATAAACGATACTAACGATTGTTAAGGTTTTTATTTTTGTTTATATATATATTTAGGGCATAAATAGTTCAAAACACTATTAATTGTTGATATTTAAAATATGTAATTTATTTTTATTTATTTATGAACTCTGTCGGTAAATTAGTTCGAGCTTTTTGGCGCTGATGTCATAGCCAAAGTTTCGCAGGTTGTGTAGTAGTTCAGACAAAAGCAAACTATCGGCGGAGGAGAAATGTCAACAAGAATTAAGCGTTTATTCTTTATTTATAAGAAAAAATAGTGTTTTAAATATAAGATGTGTATAATTATATAGTTTTACACTTTCCACATCCTTTTCAGTTAATTTTACACAATAAAATGTAAGTAACATATTTCGTTATGACAATGAAATCTGACTTTTTTCATTGTTTGTTTTTGGAATTATAAAATGTATTTTATTGTAACATACATTTTTTTATAATAAAATAATAATAGTGTTATGTACCCTCATTAAAAGTAAGCAAACGACATTACTGAATTTGTCAGAATGGGCAGAGCAAAAATCTGAATTCATACAATTCGTAGATAACCTTGATCGGACATCTTTCAAAAATTTTACTATTATAGTAAACCTCCCTTACCAAGGGTAGCGGGAGGTAATAATAAAGTTCTGTTATTTTCTGAACAAACCTCTTAAATAAATGTGTAAGTTTAATATATTCACCCATTTTTGGGTGTGATTGACTATTAATTTAACAATAAAAACAAACTTTTGATTTGATGTTCCAATAAAACTTTTGAAAAGCCATAAAACCCAGGAAATACAGGTCGAACTTTTTCGAATTCAAACATCAATTCTTATATTTATAACAGGCCATTATGCAAATTCACTGCTCATTCGCGATATTTATGTGCTTTTGGATATTTTCACCATTTTATTTTCCTCTATTTCAGTGATGTTGTAATTCCGAAGTCTATGGTCCTTGTGGAAGAACTGGCTCGCCGCCGACAGGACAAGAAGGACTCTACGGATTCCTCGGATGAGGACGACAGCGATGACGTGTTCTACGACACGGAGGATGATCCTGAGGATGACCAAGAGGACGATGTCAGCGAAAGCGTTTCGTAAGTAGCAAATAATTTATTACAGATAAAATTAGAAATAATATCATGAGGGAGAAATTGGGTGAGTGTGGAATTCACGTGGTATATCTTTCGTGCTTGTGCGGCAGTTTCTGCCGTATCTTAAGGAAAGGATTACCTTTTATATGTTCTAATATGCCGCAGACTAAATCCTTATTTAAAGATATGGATACCTTGCCTTGTAAACTATACCGTTATCCTTTATTTTCATTACCTGAAGATTGAAATGTTTCTTATAATATTTATAACTTTTAAAGTATTGTCTGTTGACCACAAAAATGTTGGAATTTATATAAGGCACTCAGTTAACTAATATTTAAAAAATCTGATGTGGCCAGCACATAACCTCTCGCCGTATATTTTACCTGGCTGTATGCATAAAGCAAAGAATATTTTTATAAATACAAATAATATATTCATATAAATCTATGACGTATAAACTTCTTTATTATTCAATAATAGCATGTCTCAACATAAAGATATTTTACCATAAATTATGTTACAATAAATTACAAAGTAGAGTTTACCATATATAAATATTAGGCTGGTAACAGCAATTTTCAATTCGAACAACCTTGTTTACTTTCTCTTCATATTCTTCTAGTAAAAACATTAATTTTGGGCGGTCTAAAATGTATATATCTGGATTGTGCATCTATTCTTACATATCTTCTTTTACATTTTATTTTTTCATACTTGTTATATCTAAATAACACTAATTCCCTTTAATAAAGTGACGGATAGATTGCACTCCGATTATTCTTATATCGATGTGTAATTTTGTCAATATTTACAACTTACTTGAGAAGAATTTGATAGCTTTTTCGCAATTCAAAGTTACTCTAGTCTACAGTGCTGGTGTACATTGTCCCATAATGTTTGAAACAAATTTAAGTCCTTCAACCTAGACTTGTCATCTCCATAATAGTCACAGATCAAGAACTAAGGGATTCTCCAAGTACATTTTTCTTTCATTACTCATTATTTCTGACACTGACATTTATCTGTCACAAATAATTTAAATTTTCAACTATTTTCCACGGCATTCTTTCGGCTGTAAAATTTATTATAACAGCTTATTTTATATATTATATTTCTTTTATCTCTAAATCTATACAATATATAATAAAATATTTAAATGTATCAGATAAAGAATTTAATTTTCTTTTATATTACCAAGAAAAATTTTCAAAAAATATTATTTAGAAGATTTTTTTTCAAGAATCTTCTACTTCCGGTTGTCCAATTGTTATCAAAACCTTTCAGATCTTCCCATGAATGTCCGATTGGGAAATACGTAGTTAAACAAATTTAAAGTCTTATAGTTTTTGAGTTATCGTCCTTCCAACATCCTACATACATACACACACACACACACACACACACACACACACACACACACACACACACACACAGACATCATCGTAAAAATGTTAAAATCGGATTGTAGGGACCTTAAAACGTGCTTATTCACTAAAATCTGGATATGCGATTTTTAGCATGAATGCAATACCTCTCTTAGCGAGAGGTAAAAAACAATTTATTTCTTTTAAATGAAATTCATTAAATAAGCTTGCACTAGGCGGCAATTCTTGTTGTAACAGGTCCGTTCGTGTATTGCAGCATGCAGCATTGAATCGTGTTTTAGTTTATCGGTTTCTCTGTCCGTGTAAAGAACATTTGCAATATGTTTAAATATTATTAACTATTTCTATTGTAACGTTCATTGTTAGTGGTAGTAACAATTAAAAATAGTGCAATAACAACCTGAAATTGATGAAGATGCAGATATTGTAAGTCAATTTGTTTGTTACTAATTATTCAATTTTAGTATATTGTTAGTAATATGTGTTTACTGGGTAGTATTATATTTATAAACGTAGATATCTAAAAATTATTTAGTACAAAATTAGTGGTTATATTTATTATATTATTTCAAATATATAAAATATTTATGAAAAAAATACATCTAAATATATAAAAAAAATACCGTTACTATTGTTTTCGTTCGTTTTCGAATGACCCAGTGAACATTTTTTTTATTATTATTTTTTATTATTTTTAATATTATTTGAAATAATTATAATTGATTTTCATACCATACGTTGGCTCTACTCAGAATGACAATATTATTTCAAATAATTTTATATTCCATAAAAGGAATAAGGATTGACTTAGAAATAATTGTAAATTTCATTAATATACAGGCTGTAACACCAAAACCGACCACCGCCATTATTGTCTTTATTATTATAGTTACAAAAAAATATTATAGAACAAAATTGTAGGAGACCAAGGGAGACATCCCATTAGAGAATAAAATATTTTTTAAACCTGTGGTTCTCAAGTTACAACAAAGTTATATTTTTTCAAATGGGATTATATATATTTTGTATGCCTATTCGATAGCGTATTATTTTATATCCTTACATAACAACACTATTAAGAAAGAGTCAATTAAAATTTAAATAAATTTAATTTTTATAATAATTTTTCAGTTGGCTATGAATAAAAACAATTGAGCTTAAATTAAAATGAAACAAGTGTTAAAAACGTTATAAACAGTGTTCTATTAGATTTCTATCCTAAATAATTCAAATTGACAAATGCCAGGTTTTGTTTTTCATGCATAGCCTACTGAAATATGACTATAAAAATCAAATTTATTTAAATTTCAATCGCATTTTTTCAGTACTTTTATTTTGTAAAGATATAAAACTAATATATGGTTGAATTCAGAAAAAAGACGCTATCGAATAGGCATGAAAAATATGTATAATCCCATTTAAAAAAAAATACTTTGTGTTGCAACTTGAGAACCACTTGTTTTAAAAAAATATTTTATTCTTTAATGGGGTGCCCCCCTTGGTCCGCTATAACACTTTGTTCTATAGTATTTTTTGTGACTAAAATAATAAAGAAAATAATGACGGTGGTCGGTTTTGGTGTTACACCCTGTATACGTTTCTTAGATCTAGTATTTTTTCTTTTTTAAAAAATAAATAACACCCAATAAATATATCATCACGGCGTATTACCCATTGCTGGGTGTGCTAATCTGCTCTGTATACAGATTTCGGTAATGATGAAATACCTCACGGGTACTCATTGTTAGCGTGGAGAGTGCACCACAGGGGTTAATTTTGTGCTACTAAAATCGATATAATTTTTGGCGTCGGTTGGGATCGAACCCGGGTCCCCAGATTCGCGACCATACACTCAGGCACACGGCCGCGAGACCCCATATCACCGAATAATTTCGACAAATTATATTTCATTTTATAAAGTTTTTTGTTATTTTTATAAACTTGGAATAAAAATATTGCTGACAAAAAACAACAGTGTATAAATCATCAGAGCTTATGTTGTTATGTTAAAGTTATTCTGTATGAAAATTCAGGGTTTAAATCAAAATTTCAGTTGAGTTGTGTGTTATCAGTAGTGAGCAGCAGGGGCTCTGAGCGCTTCACTGGCCATGTGAAGTCCCATGTGAAGACCCAGGCCTTTGATATCTCCCGGTGTATGTGTGTGACATGCGACTAATTAACTGGAAATGCAATACAATATCTTATCATAATCAGAATAACAAAAGAAGGGGAAACTCAAACATTAGCGACTTTGATTATGATCTTTGCTACCCCGTAGCAAAGGATAAATAATAATAATTTAGAATAGTTTACATGGTAACAATAAAGTAATTGGCAAGCTTTCTACTACAACTGACGTAAATGACACTGTTGTTGCATCATCCAATTCGCAGTGTTGCCAATTTGTGCTTTATTTATTAAATAACCCTCGTTTAAGGGTGTTCATTTTATTTTGTCTACTATTGTTATCACGAGAACTATAAGAGCTACAAGGTCGGATAAATTAGCAAACAATTTTTATTTTACAAGACTATTTTAATGAGCATAAAAAAAATCAACCAGTGGTTCACAAACTTTGTTATTTTAAATGAAACTATATTTTTACCTTTCGCTAAGAGAGGTATTGAAATTATGCTAAAAATTACACCTTATCTTTCTATTTACGTATTTTCTATAATTTTAAATTCATTCTATGCGCAAGTTTTCTCCATTTCTTCTAAATCTTCGAGGTTTTTCCAATTCATTAACGGGATTGGTGGTATTTCTGAAGGGTTCATGTAATATACCTATAATTTTAAATATATAATTAATAATACAATAAGAAATATTAAATATCGTTCCCAGAAAAAGCCTTCAGTACTATATCTGAATTTTTGACACTGACATTAGTGACATTTATCTGTCAATTACAGACATTTTAATTTCGCAAGTAGTTACCATGGAGATATTTGGGCTGTGAGCAGGGTGTGAGATTTTATAGATTATATAATAACTCTGGGGACCCGGGTTCGATCCCGACCGACGCCAAAAATTACATCGCATTTTAATGGCACAAAATTGACCCCTGTGGCGTACTCTCCATGCCAGCAATGAGTGCCCGTGAGGTGACGCCTGGTAAGCGCCCGTACGGTACAAATATTCCATCATTACCGATATCTGTGTATGAAGCAGATTGGCACATCCAGCAATGGGTAATATGCCGTGATGAAATATTTATTTATTTATTTTAAATCTATAGAAGATATAATAAGAAATTTAAATGTGTCGGATATAGAATTTTGTTTTTTAATATTTGTAATAACAAATATTCAAAAAAAAAATATTTAGAAGATTTTTGTTAAAATACTACTACTTCCGGTTGTCCAATTTTTACCAGAATCTATTCAACTCTTCCCATTACTGTTAGATTGAGGAATCCGTAGTTACACAGGTCTTTTGTCTTATATAATTTGAGAAAACGTACTTCCAACAACCTCACACACACACACACACACACACACACACACACATATCAACATACACACACATTCACACACACACAGACATCATCGTAAAAATGTTGTTATCGGATTCTAGTGACCTTAAAACCTCTCGTAGCGAGAGGTATTTAAAATAACAAAATTGGTATCCACAGTTTGTGAACCACTGATCGAAAAAAATATTTTTTATGCTCATTAAAATAGGCTTGTAAAATAAAAATTGTTTGCTAATTTAACCGACCTCGTAACTTTTATAGTTCTCGAGATAGGAATAGTGAACAAAATAAAATGAACACCTTGTTTAGTGTAATTGTAATTGTTACTGTATTTATTTAATATTAACTTTGTTTTAATAATCATTATATTTGATTCCGTGATTTATTGTTACCCTGTATAATAAGATTAATGAATGTAAAATTAAACTAGGAAAATGTTTAGATAAGTTGATGAATAAATACAGTATCCGTTTCAATGCGACGCGATGATTTCCCAGTGAGTGCTTTCGAATGTTATGCAAATGTTAAGTGTACCTACTTAAATGATGTATTAATGAATTTTGTTTCTCAGCATAATGCTCCTCTCTAATGATCATACATGTCAGCATAAACTAGACCGCAGTTTCAGCGAAATAATTTCCGGTTTTTTATCAGAGAGAAAGAGCACCGTGGTGCTTGCTTTTTGCCAAACTTGTGTTTCTGAGTCATTTGCTAGGTAATTCCAAGGGTCGCTAAGAGATAATTTCATTTTGCACTCGCGAGCTTTGCAAAAAAATATCTGTAGCTACACGTGTATGTATTCTCACGGGCAGGGAACAAGCTCTTAATAAAATACGCACCATTATAAAAAACCTAACGTGTGTGGTATGCCTGCGCTTATTTCATCGCTGAAAATTACACTTTACTGTAACCCAAACCAGCAGACAATTATTTACTTTGCAACTTCCTTACAAAGCAAGAAAATATGTGTTTTGGTGTTGTCAGTTTACCATTTTCTGTAAAACAATATTTACACTGTCAATATAGCCTACATTTTAGATACTACTGTTAAGTTTACTTGTTTGCTAAGCTGCATTATGTTTCAGTTTATTAAAATTTTCACTGAAGATTTAAAAACCAGTAAAAAAATATGTTGTGGCCATCGCAATACCTCTCGCATCCTTTCCATTGTGGTATTGTATTTAACATTTCTTGTACAAACAAAAAATTCTAAATACAGTAAAAAAATTAAAAGATGTCAGATCAAGGTCATCTGTATCATGAACGAATTAACAAATTGGCATACATTTATCTCTTTCCTTTGCAAAGGCTATAAGCGTGTACGATAAGGATGGATATATAACATGCTTGTCTTTCAAAAATTTATATTGTTGTTGATAATACTTTCACTGTAACGTTCGTTTATTAATTCAGATACATTACCTTGATTCATAGCCGTACGAATAACGTTATTTTCTGTCAGTGTCACTTATTTTTCACCTATTTGGTTTTATATTTGCTAATAAACTTACCAGTTGACTTATTTTTGAATTTTGAATGTTTTTATTGTAACATATATTTATAATAATAAAATAACAGTAGTATCTTATGTACCTTCATAAAAACTAAGTGAACGACACTACTGAATTTGTCAGAATGGGCGGAGCAAAAATCTGAATTCATACAAATCGTAAACAACCTTGATCGGACATCTTTAAAAAAATTTACTGTACACCTTTATACATCTTTATATTTACGTATTTTCTATAATTTTAAATTCATTATATGAGCAAGTTTTCTCCATTTTTTTCTAAATATTCGAGGTTTTTCCAATTCATTAACGGGATTGGCGGTATTACTGAAGGGTTCATGTAATATATTTATATTTTAAATATATAATTAATAATACAATAAAGAATATTAAATATCGTTCCCAGAAAAAGCCTTCAGTACTATATCTGAATTTTTGACACTGACATTAGTGACATTTCTGTCAATTGCTGACATTTTAATTTCTCAAGTAGTTACTATGGAGATGTGTGGGCTGTGAGATTTACTAAAACAGATTATTTTTGGATTATATATCTATATCTTTAAATATATAAAAGGTATAATAATTTTTTAAATGTGTCGGATAGAGAATTTTGGTTTTTAATATTTGTAATAACATAAATTAATATTTAGAAGATTTTTGTTAAAATACTACTACTTCCGGTTATCCAATTATTACCAGAATCTATTCATCTATTGAGGAATCCGTAGTTATATAGGTCTTTAGTCTTATAGAATTTAAGAAATCGTGGTTCCAACAACCTCACACACACACACACCCACACTTACACACACACACTAGGGACCTTAAAACGTGGTTATTCACTAAAATCTGGATATGCGAGAGGTAAAAACCTGTTGTGGCCAGCACAAATACCTCTCGACATTTTCATTTGCATTTATGTTGCATAGGGCGCAAGTAGTTATATGACTTTGTTGACCTTGGCATGCAGATATGGGGACCCGTATCAGAATGACAGCTAGTAATGTATAAACTTTAAAATGTAATAACTTGTGTCTGACAACTGATACTTTTTGCGGGAACAGTTTTACCAAACAGTTTGGCATTCTTGAAAGTACATGTCGCTGTAAATAACCCATATTTACAATATTTGAACTATGGTTGTTTTTCCCAAGAGCTCCAAAAATATGAGCATAAAAAATTTAGGGAAACATAACAACGTGATTATTCGTGCTTTCAGAAAACTTGTTTGTCAAAGAAGGGCTAATTATATTATACCTTCATCAAAATATATAAATTTTATAACATAAAATATTCTTACGAATCAAATGTAAATCTTTCTTTCATATTAAAGCCGTTTTGGACTCTCTCTTTTCGTCGTTGCGCTAATTGATAAATTAATTGAAAAATGATGAAATATGGAAGTTCGTAATTACTTATTTTTGGCAAGAATCCAACTGGCGACTTTTGATATTAATTAATTAGTTGACGACAAAACAACGACCTAGTGTATTCATTGAAAATTTTATTATTTTCCCAGAGATCGATAAAGATTTGAAAGAATTAGGGCACAAATTACTTAGCATAACGCTTGAATATTAATCTTTGTGAAGTTTACTTGTTCAACCTAAAAGTTAGTTTTGGTTAGCTTTGTTTCGAACAAGCTGCTTAGATTAAATTCTAAGGGTAACAGTGGTTTCGAAACACGCCTAACCAGAATATTAATACTACGTTTTGAATTAGAACTTGATAATATGTTTACAACTGTTAAAATGATATGCTGAATTTCATAAACGGTTGACATAATTCAATTTTAATTGTCAGGCTTTTTGTGGTTCATCATTTTCAAATTAACCAATAAAAACTTAGGATTATTATCGTCAATTTTGCGTACCAAACTATATAGCGATAGTAAAGTCAAAAAAATTGGCGGCATATAACTTTATTTCAAACAAAAAAAAATCTGTTGTGGCCAGCACAATACCTTCCATACCAATCCTGTGTATAATGTATAAATTCCAAACATAATTTTTCTTGCAAAAGATTCTAAATTTCCAGTAAAAATATTTCATAAACACACTATTCAAATTGCACTTGACACTGACATCTTCTTCCTCTTTAGCTTTTCCCATTCGTTAGGGGTCCCTATTTTTGCGTGCCGTTCTCATTCAGTTCTTTTTCTCTCAAGTCTTCCGCAATACAGTCCTTCCATTTTATCTTTGGTCTTCCTATGTTTCTTCAACCTCCTATTATTAAACTACTGATTCATATTCAAATATAATTCTTCATTTCTACTCATGACATGTTCAAACAATGTAATCGTCTTTCGTGTATCTTTCTAGAAATTTGTAATACTAGAGTTATTTTCTTACCTTATATCTCTGCCACATTAATTTATTTTTATTGATACTGACATCTGCCAATTTGAATTATATGAATATATTAGTAGTTTCCATGTTTAGCATAGCTGGCTGAATTATAAAAATTAATTTCTTTAATTTTTTTTAACTCTGTATCTATTGAATATGAAGTATAAAATGTAATCAAATCGTATAGAGAATAATATATGTATTCTTTAAGTTATAATAACGTTAAATGTCAATAAATCAAATTTAACTGTTAAATCTTCAAATAAGGCTACTTCCGGTTCACCAATTATAACCAAAATCTAATCATTTGTTCTTCTGGATGTAAACTTGAAGAATAAAAATTTAATTTTTGGAATCGTGGTATTGAAGTTATGGGATCCGGAACTTTTGTCACACACACACAGACACACATACATACATACAGACATCATCGTAAAAATGGTAAAATCGTATTATAGGGACCCTAAAACATGCTTATTCATTAAAAACTCATCATTGAATTTTTTGACCAAAGATAATACCTTCCTTACCTAAAGGTGACGGAAGGTAAAAACAAGTAGTGACTGTTATAAATACGATATTTATAATTTTATTGCTGAACCCAATAGAGTCAATTTTTGTGACTATAGTAGTCTGTTTTATTTTGCGTTTCTCTATGGATTGATGTAGTTGAAATAAAAGATCATTATGATAAAGTATTTATGATGTTTAAAAAAATCAAAAAATAATGCGAGGTTTAATATTTATGACCAAAACAATTTTCTTTTATGTATTTGGGGGAAAAAATTATGTTATTCAGAAGCATTTTCTCTTTGTCTAGACAACTGAGTAATAAAATAACCGGTAAAATATATAAAAGAAAAGAAAGACTGAGTAAGAAATACTATAGTAATCTCTCCGCTATTTTTCTACTATCTGCTTTCTTCTTGGACAAAGACGACGACATAAACACATCAAAGTGAATCGTTTCAGTGATAGTTATCATTTATTGTATATATCAATCATTCCGGAGACATTTTTCGGGGTGTAACAATGTGAGAATATTATCTGGAACTAGTCATGCGTGATGTATTGTTACTGTGGAAATATTTCGAATACTTGGCCAAAATTTAATACCGCCCGTCAACTTGAAAACTTAATAACACCTCTTAAAACAGTTTGTTTTCGTTCTGACAAAGACTAGACTAGGGTTACTCAACGTGGGCGGATTTCCGATTTTTGGTGGGCGGAAGAAATTATTAGTATTATTTAGTTAATTTGAAAATTGAAGAAAGAGCAAAATTTCGATTTATTTATTTATTTAATGAGGTTGGAGGACCAACAGCACAATAAAGACCAAATAAAGGTTCTCGCTAATTATATTAAGATATAAATAAAAACATTACAGCAAATAGAGAGTACTTAAAAAAACTATAAAGATGATAAGGTTTAAGCAATTTTTAAAGGACTTGAAAAACATATTGAACAGATCTAAGTGCACAAAATTAGTGTTGTATGAACATTATACGGTTAATACAGGAGTACTTTTAATTATTTGTGATACTTTTAGGTAACTTAAATAAATTATAAGACCTTATTATTTTTGGTGGAATATGAAAATTATACAGTGTAATAATATTAGTAGAATGAAGCAAATTATTGAAACAATACCTCCCGTTTAATTTAATTTTTATTCATGTAAATACTTAAAATTAAATTAAATATAAATACCGGGTTCGATCCCGATCGACGCCAAATATTTCGAATTTTAAATGGCCCCTGTGGTGCGCTCTCCTCGCCAGCAATAAGTCCTCGTGAGGTGACACCTGGTAAACGCCCGCACGGTACAAATACGTCATCATCGTTACCGAGATCTGTGTACACAGCAGATTGACAGACCCAGTAATGGGTAATATGCCATGATGATATATTTATTTTATTTATATACTTTCCTATATTCATTGCTGGCGTGGAGAGTGCACCACAGGGGTCAATTTTGTGCCATTTCAAATTCTAAAATATTTGGCGTCGGTCGGAATCGAACCCGTTCCCAAGATTCGCGTGAAGTGACGCCTAGTAAACGCCTGCACGGAACAAATATATCATTATTACCGACATCTGCGTACAAAGCAGATTGGCTCACCCCATCAATGGGTAATATGCCGTGGTGATATATGTTTTTATTATCTTACTTATATTTTTACATATTTACTTATGCTGGAAACTGTATTAAGTTCCTTTCCATATAATTATTGATCCATTTACTATTAAAACGTTAATATTATTATTTGAAATGATTAGTTTGTTGACAGTGACATATATCTGTCAGTTACAAACATTTGAGATTTAAATTGTGTAACCATGTGTATGAGTTGTCTTTAAAGCGTAGGTTCCGGGATTAAAATTATAAATAGTTTTATAAATTTATCCATAAAATATATAGAAAAAAATATCGAAAAAAATTCCGGTTATCTTATTTACTCCAAAATCTAATGGCATCTTTCCATATAAGAGTAAGGTAGAAATACAAGGTTTCAAAATTTTCTGAACGATAGTATTTGAGTTAGAGCATACAGAGGGCACACACACGCACACATACACAGACTTCATTTTGAAAATGGATTCTAAGGACCTTAAAACACGATCCCTATACCTCCCTTACCAAGGGCAGCGGGAGGTAAAGATCAAATGACGGAAGGGATTGTGTTGGCCAGTGGTTGGTGGGCGGTAACTTTAAAATATGACCAAGTGGGCTGTGGACAAAAAAGGTTGAGAAACCCTGGACCAGACACTAGACAGTGAAATTTTAGTCATTTAAATTAGGAATAGAAAATCTTTCAAAATGTATAAGTTATTGTAAGTTCACAAGTTTTACAGCATAATTTTGTAATTTAAAATTAAAAAGAAACTTTCTGGAAGCATTTAAACTGAATAGAAGTTAAAATTATGTAAAATGAATTAAACTTTTGTTATCAAAGTTTCAAATTGTATGGTACAAGTTTTAATGTCAAAATCTTCGAAAGAAAAATGTATTCCTTTGTTGGAGAATTAGTAAATAATGGTCCTTGAACTAAATTTCACAGCTCAACAATCCATCATTATTTATTTTCTGGAATTTACATTTCTTTTTAACTTATTTCGTAATTTTTCTGCTGGTGTATGACAGAATTTCTTTCCATTTTTCCATATTATAAGCGCATCAGCTGAAAAAAAGAATTTGTTTTTGTCTTGAGGAGTGTAATGTAGTCGCCACACTTGGCAAATAATGTAAAATAAATGATAGCACTTGGGGATTCTACCCTGGGCAATCAAAATGGAAAGTTTTTCTCAAGACACCAAACTTTTTTGGAGAGAACCCATTTAAGGAAAAAGCGCAGCACTTAAGAAAATAGATCATGAGAATGATCAACCGCTTCTCGTTTTTACACACACAAATCCATATTGTTTAAAATTTTTTTAGATTTAAAAGCATAATATTTAAATTCTGCAATTTGATGATCCATTATTACCTCTCGCTAAGAGTGGAATTGTATTCATGCTAAAAATCGCTTTCTAGATTTTAATGATTAGCACGTTTTAAGGTCTTTACAATACGATTTTAACATTTGTACGATTATGTCATTGTGTGTGTGTGTGTGTGTGTGTGTGTGTGTGTGTGTATGTATGTGTGTGTGTTTGAAAATTTGTTACTACAAATATCAAAGATAATTAAATTCTTAATCTGGCACATTTAGAATTTTTATTATATCTCGTGTAGGTTTGGAAATATATTATACAGGGTGTTTATTAAACATAGGGCAAAAATTGAAGGGATTATTCCCTGGACCATTCTAAGATGATTTTGTCCTTTGATGATTTTTGAAAAGCCTCTTTATTTCGTAGATACAGGGCGAAAAAAAATTTCGACAATAACAACAATTAATACCAAAAATTACATGTAAAAGTTTCTTAATCTACAAGTACTGTTGAAAATGACTACCTCCAGCTACGATGCAAGAATCCGCCTAGTTTGTAATGAATTGCCATCAGCAAGTCCATAAATGAAATACATGTCAGTCATCTCGGCGTTAGTATAGCTATTCATGATAAGAGGACTTCACTAACAAAAGTTTAAGTATTATAGACAGAAAATACACGTCAAACAGCCAAACGTCTCAACAAATTTGACACATAATTTGCTGTTACTAGATTAATAATTTGAAAAATATCAAAATTGGTTTTGTCGAATTTTTTTTTCGCTCTGTATCTTCGAAACAAAGTGGCTTTTCAAAAATCATCAAAGGACAAAATCATCTTACAATGGTCCAGGGAATAATCCCTTCAATTTTTACCCTATGTTTAATAAACACCCTGTATAATAATATAGAATAATCTGTTGTAATAAATCTCGTTGCCTAAAAAACAGTTGAGATATTTAAATGTTTGTAATTGACAGATAAATGCAAAATGTCAGTGTCAAAAATCAGATTTGTTGATACAATGCCTAGCAGAATTAAAGCCGTTATAGTCAAAAAAATAAGGCGCAACACAATATTAAAATATTAGTGATTGAACTATCTTGATTCGTGTGTTAAAATTAATTTAATTTAGGTTAAAATCTAGTTGTATCAAAATTATTTTCTTTTTGTTGTTAAATGAAGCTAAACTTGTATATTTTACGGTGATAATATAATGTCTGTATGAATAAAATATTTATTGAGTTTTTTGTAATATATGAAGTCATTAAGTTAAAATATTATGATTTGGGGCTCGTATATTATGAGTTTATTAAATATATTGTGTCCCTTTGTTGTGTAAGAGATTTGGTTTGGTTTTGAAGTTGTGATCTTGCGGGTATCGATCGGATGTGACCTTAGCTGTTATCCTGCACGCAAGTCAGCAGAAAACCGACAAGGATCAAACTGACAGAGCCAACATGTAAGGACATATCACCCCACTTCACCACAAGAACTTTACATTTCCTCTGCCAGGAAAAAGGTGCTCTAATACAGCTCGACCTGTCTTCGGTCATTCAACAATAATTGCTTCACGGAATCACACACTTTTCAAATTTAAATGATTGTATTTTAAACTCATTAATACGATATAATATACAGGCTGATTCTGAAATACGGGCCACTCGAAATATTTTTACCTCTCGCTAAGAGAAGTATTGGATTCATCCTTCATTAATGATTAAACACGTTTTAAAATCCCTACAATCCGATTTTAATATTTTTACGATGATGTAAAGGGTTTTCCAATAAGAGGTGATATTTTGAATAGCCCGCTATTTCGGTAGATGTCGCTTTTGAAGCTGTCATTTTTTGACATTTGACAAGTAGAAACTACGCCATTAATAAAAATGGAACGATACACGCTTCAACAACGCATTGAAATTATTAAAATTCACTATAAAAATGGTGAAAATTTGGCAGAGACGGTTCGTAAAACTCGACAATTTTTGGGTCGTCGTGAAGCACCTTGTCGGACCGCAATACAGAAATTGATGGAAAAATTCGAGCTGTTGGGACAAGTTAGTGATGTGAAGAATAAAACCCGTGCAAGTCGCTCAAGAGCAGCCGAGAATATTGCTGCTGTAGCCGAAAGTGTTGAAGAAAACCCAGGTTTGTCCATTCCTCGTCGTTCTTTGGAATTAGGCATTCCACAAACGTCATTACACCGTATTTTGCATAAAGATTTGGGTCTTAACGCTTATAAAGTCCAGTTAACACAAGAACTCAAGCCGGCCGATCATCAACAACGTCGTGTCTTTGCTGATTGGGTCGTTGAAATGCATGAAAATGATCCGGAATTCCATCGAAAAATCATCTTGAGTGATGAGGCCCATTTCCACCTCGGTGGCTTCGTCAACAAACAAAATTGTCGCATCTGGGGCTCAGAAAACCCAAGAGTTATTGTTGAAAAGCCTCTCTATCCTCAACGTGTGACTGTTTGGTGCGGTTTATGGTCCGGCGGAGTCATTGGACCTTACTTTTTCGAAAATGAGGCTGGAGCAACAGTTACGGTGAATGGATTGCGCTATCGAGAGATGATTAACGATTTTTTATGGCCGGAATTGGATGGTATTGATCTGGACAACGTTTACTTTCAACAAGACGGCGCTACGTGCCACACAAGCAACGAAACCATTGATCTTTTACGGGAAAAGTTTCCGGACCGTGTTATCTCTCGAAGAGGTGATCACAATTGGCCACCGAGATCTTGTGATTTAACACCTTGCGACTTGTTTCTTTGGGGCCACGTGGCCAAGGTCTACGCCAACTGCCCAGCGTCGACTCAAGACCTCAAAGATGGAATTCGTGAGGCTATCGAGGACATAGGACAGCCACTTTGCGATTTGGTTATGGAAAATTTCATGAAAAGGATATTGTCCTGTCAGCGTGGTCGTGGTGGTCATTTGCCGATGTTATTTTCCACTATTAAGGGCATACCTTCCTCTTTATAATGAAATAAAAATCCGATCATTTATATTAAAAAATGGCATTTTTCTTTGAATATCAAAATAACACCTCTTATTGGAAAACCCTTTATATGTGTGTGTGTTGGAGGGACGATTTCTCAAAAACTAATATTTAATATCTGTTTAACTACGTATATCTTAATCGGACATTGGCCTAGTTTACACCGTAATATAGATTAGACCTATAGCCCAAATTCATGGAGCGGCCTGGTTTAGGTCAGGCCACTTTTTCATGTGACCTGAACTATACTAGGCCTCGGCCTAAATGTATTCATGAATTCGTAAAGCCTACATCCTCATTAATTTATTTTCCTTTCCAGGTGTAAGCCATGCCCGGTCGTGAAACCAACGTTCTTATGCGGTTCAGATAATCGAACTTACAGTTCTCTGTGTCGTCTGGATTATCACAATTGCATCCACCATACAGGGATCCATGTCTCGTGCAAAGGATTCTGCCCGTGCAAGGGTGAGTGACTTTATATACACAAACTAATTACTATAAAGGACATGAGCAAGTTAATATGTCAGTGCAAAGTTTAAGACGTGACTTTGGAATGGAGTTAGTAGCTGTCGGCGTTTGTCCTAGAATCAATATTTATCTTTAATTCGTTCACTCATTTCAAACCAGGAAATGTTAGTAAATACATATTACGAGCTCAACCCCAAATGTAGTCGTACCCTCTGAAATAAATATATTAACAGCAATAAAAATAAATTTTTAAGTTGCAATAGTTAAGACTTAATTGGGCATTTTTATTTTATGTATTAATAAAGTGTACTGGATTTAAATACAAAGTTATTAACTAAATTTCTCAAAAGTATGTTTGTTGCAATTTCAGACAGCGATTCGCACCTTCGCAAGAAGCAGCGCCAATCTGAACGGCTGAATTCATTTATGAACAAATACAAAGCCACTTTGGATAAAAATGGTGGTGGACGCCAAGATAGATACACCTACACCCCAGAAGATTTTAAATACGAGAACAAGCATTACAAATACATCAAGTATACCAAGTACAACAAAGTAAGTCTTTATTTATAGAATGTCATCCTTGTTTTATATATATATATATATATATATATATATATATATATATATATATATATATATATATATATATATATATGCTTATATATGCTATTATATGCACTTATGCCGATTTTAACATTTGTACAATAAGTGTGTGTGTGTGTGTGTGTGTGTGTGTGTGTGTGTGTGTGTGTGTGTGTTAGGTTGTTGGAGATACGATTTCTCAAATTCTATAAGAATATAGACCTGTTTGACTACGGATTCCTCAATCTAACAGTAATGGGAAGAGTTGAATGGTAACAATTGGACAACCGGAAGTTAAAGTTATTTTTTTGAAAATTTGTTACTACAAATATTAAAGATAATTAAACTCTCAATCTGTCACATTTAAAAAAATTATATATCTTATAGGTTTGGAAGATATAGGATATAATAATATAGCTGTCATTTTGACACGGGCCCCCATATCTGCTTGCCAAGGTCAACAAAGTCACATAACTGCTCGCGTCCTATGCAACATAAAATGAAAATGGCGAGAGGTATTGTGCTAGCCACAACGGATTTTTTATTTTAAAAAAAAATTAATTTAGCCAAAACTTATGAGAAATAAGTAAAAAAATGAAAGATGTCCGATCAAGGTCATCTGTATCATACAGATGCAAAGGCTAGAAGTTTGTGCGATAAGGATGGATATAACACGCTTGTCTTTCAAAAATTCATATTGTTTCGACTAAGTTAGAACACTCCATTTTAAAACGATGCTCGTTTTTGATAATACTTTCGCTGTAACGTAAGTTTATTTATTAATTCATATACATTACCTTGATTCATCGCCGTACGAATAAAGTTATTTTCTGTCAGAGTCACTGACGTTGACATTGTGTCATTATCTTATTTTTCTCATATTTGGTTTTACATTTGTTAATAAACTTACCAGTTGACTTGTTTTTGAATTTGAAATGCTTTTATTGTAACATATATTTATATAATAATAAAATAACAGTAGTATATGTACCCCCATGAAAAAAGCAAACGACACTATTGAATTTGTCAGAATGGGCGGAACAAAAATCTGAATTCATACAATTCGTAGATGACCTTGATCGGACATCTTTTACTGTACGTTATTTCATTATACACATTGTTCGCTGACCCAGACATTATTAACCGGAGAAGGGAAACCATTTTCCGGGAAGATTTTACATTGGGGATTTTGTTTCATTTTGAAAAGTGCTTTGAATTTACTACATTTCACATTCACAATAATAAATTAAAATGTCTATTGCATTTTTTACGAGTATAAAGTGTGCGGAAATTCGAGCAATATTTCATAATTAATGAGTGCATTAAACGGAGTTAAATATTCAGTGTCTCTTGTGGTATAATGGGCTAATCAAAGTGGCTTTAACCTCTTTACGCCCTTATTGTCTGCATCTCTGTCGGGTGAAGAAAGCAAACTAGAAATTGGTGCTGATAACCATTGAAAGTTTTTAGTTGCTAACAGAGTTTTCACCCAAATCTCAATTAATTCTGATTTTGTGTTTGATAAGAAACTTGTTAATTAAACTCGAGAAATCTACTCTGCCAATTGTCTAAATTCGTTTAGTTAGTTTTAAACCAGAGTTCACAAAAAAGAAATCAAAATGGAGCTTGGACCTACAGATTTCATTGCCATAAGGAAATGTTTCAAACAAAAATAACATTTATGTTTATAATCCAGTCAATGGAGACCAAAAAACCATGTCGAAATTTTTGATGAAAAATCTGTTGTGGCCAGCACAATACCTCTCGCCACTTCCGTTTTAGGTTACATAAGTAGAGGACGCGAGCAGTCATGTGACTTTGTTGGCCTTGACAACCAGATATGGGGGCCCGTGTCAGAATGATAGCTAGTAATTATGTACATAGATACCAAATGTCAGAAGTTTTCATTAAAAATTTCAAGATTTTCTAAATTCACGTAGTAAATTTGTCACCAGGAGTGTGGACTTTACTTGTCGAGGAAAATAAACCACATGGAATTGGAAAATCACTAAATTTAGAATGAAAAATTATATTTAACGTGTATGTACATAATTATGACACGGGCCCCCATAGTTGCTTGTCAAGGGCAACAAAGTGACATGACTGCTCGCGCCCTATTGTATTTAACATTTCTTATATATCTACACTCTACACCAAAAATTCTACTTACATCTATTCATTCTACGAAGAAATTTTGTTCTCTTCTAATTTTTCGAAATGTTTCCAATTCATTGACTGTAGGGTATATGTAATATATCTATAATTTTAAATATTAATGCAATAAGAAATAATATAATGTATGTATTTCCCAGAAAAAATCCTCAGTAATGTTTCTGGATTTTTGACACTGACATTTATCTGTCATTTACAAACAATTTAAATTTTCTATTGGTTTCCATGGCATTATTTGTGCTGTGAGATTTATTATATACTTTGGTTCACGAAAGATGACTATTCAAGGTCACTTGTTCGAAGAAAGAATACACAGCACTTTATACAGTAGTAACTTAGCAACATTTCATGTTAGAAAGAGAAAGATTATTTGACGTATGTCTATACAGTTTATGTTGTGTGACAGATATACGTAAATGGTGACATTACTTTCTAACACATTACAAATAATAATGACGTATGTCGTAGAGTTACAGATATATAATTACCTACTGTACTGCCCTCTGTCCTAATAGTTACCCAGTGACGTTGACATTTAAATCAAATTATTATTCCATGGTGTTTGTTAAGTCTATGTTTTTGGGTTTTGCAAATACATAGGTGAAGAGCATAAATCTTTGAGAAAGGCGTTGTTTAAAAATAAACAATTTTCAAATAACTTACACTCATTTTTTTCAGTTAAATTGTATCCATAAATATTTCATGTTGCACGTCTGTGTATACGAAATGCAGTGAAGTTATCTTCTAACCATACGGTTAATAAATGACCTTGAATTGTCATCTTTCGTGAACCAAACTATAACAGATTATTATATTTCTCTAAATCTATTAAAGTTATAATAAAATATTTATATGTATCAGATAAAGAATTTACTCTTTAATACTAAAGAACAAACATTTTCAAAAAATAATATTTAGATTTTTTTTTAATAATCTGCTACTTTAGCATGAATCCAATATCCAATACCTCTCTTAGTGAGAGGTAAAAATGAAAACAACTCATTTGCAAATGTGTAAAATTTTTGCTAGGCTAGCGCCATACCGGCTACATGCAAGAAATATTAACATAAGGATTATTCAGAAAAATTGGAAAGGGACAGTGAGCCCAATAAATTTGAAAATCACTGATTTAAATTGTATTTCCGCAGGACAACAACGCGTTGTACGCGGACGACAAGGAGCGCCAACGGGGCTACAACGAAGTCGTAGAAACCAAAAACCACCTAAGCCCCTTACCAACTCAACAATCTAACAAATGCCCTCCCCCTGCTTTACAAACCATGGGCAACCGCCTGTTGGACTGGTTCTCCGTCGTTATGGCCGACTCTAAACGCCGCCGCGCGCACAACAAAGGCAAAGCCCGCTTCCCCTCTTCCTGCAAAGCCGAAGTGCGGTGGATGTTCCAACACTTGGACCTCGATGGCGACTCCAGACTCTCCTTACAAGAACTGTACGACTTGGAGCACGATCAAAGCGAGGTGTGTCTCAAACCGTTCTTGGAACAGTGTGACACCGATCGAGATTTGAACGTGACGCCGCACGAGTGGTGCCGCTGCTTTGACAACACAGATAGGCCTTGTGCGGCCGTTAAGAGGAGAATCACGCCTGAGTTGGTGGGGGTCTATGTGCCTAGCTGCGATGTGCAGGGGTATTATAGGCCCACGCAGTGCCATGGAGCTACGGGAATGTGTTGGTGTGTCGATAAACACGGGGTTGAGTTTGCCAACACGCGCACGCATTCGCGGCCCAACTGTGGTGAGTGGATACATACAGTTAAAGTCTCGATATAGTGAACTAATTAACATGTCACAAAACAATACAATAAAAATTCTAAAGTTACGTCTAGTTTCACCAGTTTTTTTTTACTAAAGTCATATAATAAAAGCGCAAGTACTTTAGTCAAAATATCTCTCGGTAGATGAAATGTGATATTATATTATAAAGGAATATTAAATAATCACACTATGAATCTATAAAGGTAATAAAAATTCATTTATTTAAGAGATACACAATTATTATTATGACAGATTTAGAGGTTATGTATAGCATAGGATATAGGTTGTTATTATCACATTAAATTTAATAACTGTAGTTATTATATGCATAATAAGTACATATTTTAAACTTAAATTTTAAAAATTTAAATGTGTGTTTAATATTGGTAATTTTTATGTGTTTTCAATATTGCCAGTCATCGTAGTCAGTATCTCAAGAAAATACACAAATAAATAAAATAAAAGTATTACTTACACTTTAAATAAATGTGTTTTGCATTAAAATAAAACAAATATAAGTTATTGCAAATATAAACTGCATTAACTTAATTTTTATTTTGAACATAATAGGTACAGTCGAGTGACAACTACCTTAAGAAATATTGTTGTACTCGACGAGTTCTTTTATATTGAGGCATTAATTGTTCACTATATGGAGTGCAATCTGAAGTTAATGTATTTATTTTTATAAATACAATTTGTTTCCTTAGATGCGGTGATCATCAAAGCGGCCGAGAACCTAAAAGCACAAACGGCGGCAGCCGAAGTGGGCAGCGACGACGAAGACGACGGCGATGACGTCGAGCAAGGGCTAGAAGGCAGCGCAGATCAGCCGCTAGACTTTTAAATCCCAACCCGTCCTCATCTCATCCTACCACTAATCAAATACATTTTCAAAAATAAGAATTGAACTATATTTGGCCAACTTTTCAGAAACAAGGTGAGTGACGAAATTCAAAATTTTTCTAAAATATAAACAAGAAGAAAATGATGATGTTCAATTTTTATTTTTGTATTATATACAAAGTTTGGCACAAACTCATGCACGCTCTATTGATGTACTAAGAAGGGACACATGAAAAATCTACAATTTATAAATATTCTTTTACTGCTTTTAAAAAGAAAGAAATAGCACAACAGATTATCGCCAATGGGGTCATTTCACATTTTTTAATTTATTTTTTCCTTGAAAGAATAGGTCAAATTACAAGCTTGGCGGATGCGGCAATAGCTCTCTACCGGTTGTGTTTGGAACTATGATTGGGTTATCACTTGTCAGTTTAATTTTGTGACAGCAACATATTAACGAAAAACATTTCATACAACTTTTGGTATTTATTTTAATAAATGTTTTATTTACACGCCCTTACTCTTAATTCTGCAGTCACGTGTCACAATTTTAGGTTAGTTTGTTTACAACAGCAAACGGAAACCAGGTGGACCGTTGTGTGTGTGTCTTTGTGTGAGTAACAAGCCGTGACGTCACGAATTTTACAGCCGCGAAAGTTAAATGACCCCATTAGGATTTTACATTACTTATTTTTGTTTTAATAGAAAATAAAACTAAACCACGTGCTTGTTGCATCAGTTGGCGGGAGCTGTCAACGTAAGCCAATAGAATTCAAATATTACGTGCGCATAATCAAAACTTCGGGAATTGAGTGACATAGATTTATGCAGCAATGATGTTCCTATCTTTCTGTCAAGGCTTCAGCTATAGTCAAATTTTTTGACTCTGTCGGGTACAGTAATAAAACTATAAATATCGCAATTATGATAAAGCGGCATATCCTGTACTTTATGTAGTATAATACTGTTTGGCATCGGCCCATATTTTTGAGCCGCTCTATTCATGCATTGAATCAAACGTTAAAGGACTGTCAAACAGTATTATACTACATAAAGTGTAGGATATGCTCTTTATCATAATTGCGATATTTATAGTTTTATTACTGTACCCGACAAAGTCAAAAAATTTGACTATAGTCTCTGCGTAAAGGACAGGAGCATTAGCAATATATTAGGTTAATCATATGGCAGCCATCTTGTTTTGCAAACTAGCGCCACCAACGTTAATTTCGATTGCGAATAAAATTGTATAAATTTTAAAAAAGCAGTAATTGAAAATGAATGATGTATTTATGAATTGTATATTATTTGTGGCCATCACTACGATAAATAAATGTATGAGGAGTTTGCTAGACTGACATTGCGTTGTGGCCTAACTAGCTGCCGATCGTTCGATTTGAGGTTTCGTGTAAATATGAGATGAATGTTTGGTTTCTACTCCGTACTTAACTCATGCACCATGTGTCATCATCTTCCATTCTGTACTGTGCCAGTCAGTCAGTCAGTCAGTACCCAATACGATACAATATAAAGAAAAAAAACATGTAGAGTATATACATAAATAATAACGTTTTGTTTAGAGTTAAGTGACATACCCTCAGAAAAAAAATTAATACAAATGGGTATGTGCGTGTAGTAGGCAATATGATTGTGTTACTTTATGCGCGCATCGCTTAGTAGTGTAAGTGAACATATAACATTCCATTAATGCTGGTCTCATTTTCTACTAATCATAAAAGCAACGGCATCACATTCACCATTCAATTCAGCGCACTAAATATTTGTTGAGTAGCCGACGCTTCAATCAGTAGAATTCAGTTTTGTTGGTTGATTTATATTATTATTGTAAATAGATATGTTGTGCTACAACTGCAACACAGTATAATAAAAAATACACACATAACACACAACCTATACACTCGAACCAATGTATTATACTGGAACGCGCTCAAAATAAATACGAGCCCGAACTATCGACTATTTTAAATACAAAAACTGTGAGTCAATTGATTTTTCGGCATTTAATAAGTCATCTTCTAGGGCTGGGTCTGAAGCGTCATAATGTTTATACATCGCTCCATTCATTCCTTGTTTCGTTCTGTTTCATAACGTTCAAATCTTGACCATGAAGTTGGCGCAGCTGAACTTCGCGCGCTCACAATTTAAAAAGTACACTCCGCAGTATAAATTTAAAAAGTACTAACAATAACTCTACCTACTCCAATGGGGAAGCTTAGCGTATTTTTTTTTTAAATTTTACTATGACTGTCTTCAAAAGTGATATTTTATATTGTACTTCACTCAAAGATGCCTATATTTATCAAAAAATGAAATTTTCTAAAATAATGACGTCACAGAACTTCACGAAGAACGTATAGTCTACCTTAAGATAGTGCGCGCTGGTTCACATGGCAACAGGAAGTTTTAAAAATGGCATCCACATGTTTTGACGTTTATAAGCAGTGACAATTTTGTGTTGTGATTATTATAGTTTTGTTGTTCTTCTAGTGCAAACGCCTGGTTCTATTTTTTTCATTTAGTGTATTATTGTATTCAATTTTAAAAATTAAGTATTGTATAATAGTTTTGAAAACAAATACAATTCCAATACGAACTAAAAAATCCTAACCTCACTCCGCGAATACGTAAACAAACCTACGTGAACTAGCCAGAAGTTTGTTGTGTAATGCCTCAATATACGTTTACGTTCAAAAAGTCAGGTCTCAAAAAATTATAAATAAACGGGAACATAATTTTAACTTTCAATTACATTTTAACTTATAATTATTCATATATTTACGATTAAACAATATTTTACATGAAATTTCAATCACGCTAAACTTTCCCATTCAGTATAATAATTTTCATGTACATTTTGTACCCCGGAGTGTACTTTTTAAATTGTGAGCGCGCCAAGTTCATCTGCGCCAACTTCATGGTCAAGATTTGAACGTTATGAAACTAAACGAAACAATGAACAAGACGATCTATGAACATCAGGACGATGTGTGTGTTCCCATCTTCTAGTCCAGCATAATATTAAAAACTTGTAAATAAGGATTGTTTACAGGGTGGAACAAATTCGTGTTCCTTATATGAAAAACTTTTTTTTATGCACTGAAAATTGATGTTGATCTGTATGAGCCAACATTTTAAGACATACAGTTTTTCAAAAATATAAATGAATAAAACATACATTGTTGCCGCTGTCTCTCTCCCTCGAGTTTTCTTTCGTCGACTACATTATTTTACACTCCGATTATTCTAAAACTGTACACCAGATTGCTTTCATCGTTTGAAATAACATTCGAAACATATTAAAGTACATATTAGTTTTATTAAAATTTATAGAAGCAAATGATGCTATTAATCAAGACGTTGGTTGTGGTAGCATTGGTCCTATGCTTCACGTGTTAAAATGTCTGACTTTCGAGGCGAATAGCTCATTTTCTGTACGTCAGAAGTTTATAAAAAAATAACTGTGCATTAGGTCAAGGCACAGAAAGATTATTTTGCTATACAGAGCAGTCAATGCATGTCTCCATTTCAATAGAGCGGCAAAAATAATGGCAAGTTGTCATAATTACTATAATATAATTATTATTAATAAAGGCGATATAACCCAATATTAAATTTTGTTTGAGGGCGCATTCCAGTAGCTAAATATATTGTGTCGAGTGTTTGTACCGCTTATACTAATATGTATGTGCCGTGCCGTCTATCGAGAGTATTGTGTATCTATATTTATGTGCTAGTAAGGTAATCTATCTATTGTTAAACTTAGAGATGATTTATGTGGTTTTGATGTACAATTGATAATAAGATGTTCATTTCTACAGTTTGTTTACTTTGATAATAGAGAATATCTAGACGTATATTACATATACTATAATCGAGCAGGGCTATAATATGGCTATGTGAGAGAAGTGGTCTTGTCTTCTTCTGTTGTCTTGTATATGTATATAACACACACTGACTCACTTCATACGTGACGCGCGCTTATTTATATAGGACATAATATTATATAGTATTTATTTTGCGAGAAGGAGAGTCGTCTTTTATAAACGAGAGCATTCAGTGTTGATGAATCCAAGACCACACGTCTGCCATGCCATGCCATAATGTAAAAACATAAATGAGAATGAAACGCTGTATCTGAACAGCATAGCAACCATTCAAATTGCTTATGTCTTAACACGAGCGAGCATAGCATACATATATGTAATTGTATGTTTTCATCATTACGTAATAAAAATACAAATTGTACTATTTATATGTTTATTAATATATTATTAATCCTGCTCTCGACGAACATCATTTTGTTCAACATACAAAACTCAATTTTATGTATATACCTAAAAATTGGGTATAGTTTGGTTAAAATTATTAAGCGATTGGCTTCTCAGTAAGTATTCCGCAAGAGGATTAAAGAAATTTATTTCTAACTGTAGTACAAGGCACTTTAATTTTTCTGCACTTTTTTAAAAAGTTAAACACATTCAGAACTATTTGTTTTGCATCGTCTGATAAATGTTTGCGTTTTTGATTCGCGGTTGTGGTATTTTCTTCCAAGATTTTCGTTCGCAGGTTGCAACATTTTCAATGTTCACTGCGACAATGCTGTTGAACTAATGAGTTTAAAATGTCGTTCTAGAGAACAACTAAAATGGTATTTATAAAATTTTCCTTCTTAATAGTATTCTGAGAAACAACTGTATTGAAAAGATTACGTTGCTAAAAACAACCGAAATCCAATCTCGAGAAAGGAAATGCAAAAATTACTATAATCCGCTCCTGAACACAATTAGGCTTAATACCTTGACAGGTCAATCGCCAAATAATGTTAACCAAACTATACTTAATAATGGATGTACTTTACCATAGTCAAATTTTAACTATCTTGGATAAGAAATTATTGAATATTAGTTAATATGCGCAAACACAAATTCAAAATATCACAAAACAAAGAAAAATGCACCGAAGACCTATTCGGATGCCCAGAAAGTCCACGACACAACGAGATATTCAAAGTAAGTCAAATAATAAATTAAAAAATCTGATGTGGCCAGCACAATACCTTCTGTGAGTGTCAATCCTGTGTATTATGTACAAATTCCATACATATTTTTTTGCAAAAGATCCTATATTGCGAGTAAAATTATTTCATAAACAAACTATGCAAATTGTACTTGACACTGACATCTTTTCCCATTCGTTAGGGGTCGCTATGTTTTATTTTATTCCACTCATTTCTGTTTTGCGTATCCTCATTTAGTTCCTTTTCTCTCACGTCTTCCTCAATACAGTCCTTCCATCTTATCTTTGGCCTTCGTCTGTTTCGTCTACCTTCTATTACTAAGTTATTCATTCTTCCAATATATTCTTCATATTTCTTCATGACATGTTCAAATCAATGTAATCGTCTTTCTTGTACCTTTCTAGAAACATAATTACTCGAGCCATTTCTCTACCTTTCATTCCTTACCGTATCTTTCCGTGTCTTCACCAACATCTATCTCAATATCCTAGTTTCTACCACATTTTTTTTTTCATTGACACTGACATCTGTCATTGAACTGGGTTCAATCCCAACGACGCCAAAATAAGTATTTCGAATTTTAAATGCCACAAGGGACCCCTGTGCATTCTTCGCGCCAACAATGAGTCACCGTGAGTTGACGCCTAGTAAAGGCCCGCACGGTACAAATATGTCATCATCATTACCGAAATGATGTGTAATCTGTGTACAAAGCAGATTTGCACACCCAGCAATGGATAATATGCCGTGATGATATATTTAAATTGTTAAAATATATTTAACTTCAACTAAGAATACTTACTTCCGGTTGACCAATTATATGATGTACAAAAATCCCAGTTTTGACCACAAGTTTGTTTATTTTTTAAACAACTATTTTTTACCACTTTTCTCTACATACTAATAAGGTCAACCTTACTGTGTTCATATTTGAAAACAAAAATGAGATATCTTTTGCTGTTCCTGAGATATTAAATAGTTTTTACATCTATGTTTTCCTACAAAAATACCAGTTTTGAACCCATGTTTGTTTATTTTTGAAGCAACTATTTAACCACTTTTCCCTATATACTAATAGGGTCAACTTTGCTGTGTTCATATTGGAAAACAAAAATGAGATATCTTTTGCTGTTCTCGAAATATTAAGTAGTTTTTACATCTACGTTTTCCTACAAAAATACCAGATTTGAACACCAGATTTGAACCCCAGTTTGTTTATTTTTTAAACAACTACTTGACCACTTTTCTCTATATACTAATAGGGTCAACCTTGCTGTGTTCATATTTGAAAAAAAAATTGAGATATCTTTTGCTGTTCGTACAAAAATACAATCCATAACACATCGTGTTGTCACCGAGATATGCTACGGACTTAACACCACTTTTCTCAACAAAAATTACATTAAAAAGAAGAGTTTATTAGAATGAAATAGTTATATATTTTCATCTCTGTCTTATAAAAACCAATATTTGCGAGTAAGTGTACAATCCTGTCTTTGTTATTCTATGTCGTGTTGTCTCTGTCATACAATATATCTTTCTCTCTCACACAAAAATCAATAGATACGCCTGTATATATTCGTTAATATCTTAAATTAAAATACATAGGAGTATGTATTTGTAGTTTTATTTTTTACGGGCCTTTTAACATTCTGTATAAATTGTTCACCAATAACAGTAACAAAGAAAAATTTAAGTAGCTGGTAATACATTTTACATTATTAAATGTATTTATGTGGTTGGAACCGCTAATATTGTTGGTAATGGAACAATACTTTATAATCCAAGAGTAAAAACTTGGAATAAAAATGAACTAGTTCAAATCAAGTTACTTGTCAAAAAGGACTACCTGAAACAGTTTTATCTGTATTGTGCGTGAAATATTTGCACTTGTAAAGTGGTACACTTTCCACTCATATAATCACCCGACGGACAGGGTGGTGCAAAATGAATTTCCCTTCACTATTTTTTATCAAATGTACTTACGAAATATCAAATTGAAGCAAATTTCAAATACTTTTGAAACCATTTAAAAACTGTAGGATAAAATATCGCATGATACATTCATTATACAAATCATATGTCTTGCATAATGTAGACACGTTTGCCATACAAAATTTTATACAACAGTTTTTGAAATGGTTTAAAGAACATCACAAACTAATAATTATTATTTAATAGGCAGACCTTGGAGTATTTGGATGCAGCTTTCGATTTCAACACTGCAAATCTTCTAATGGAGCTTTCCTGAAGGATAGCTGAACTTCAGTTAAATCTTCTAAGCGTAGACGACCATCGATCGATGAACTGGTAAGAACTTTTTTACTTTTTTATAAAATATCTTGTTTTCATACTCAACTATGAGAACTTATAGTCAAAGGATTATGACTATATGCCTAATTATTAACTTGTTCTCATATTCAACCATGAGAACTTAGTATATGAAATATGAATAAATGTCTAAATATTATCTTGTATTCAAATTCGATTTTGAGTAATATATTGAAAAAAATATAATTTTCATGAATGTCTGTATAATATTCAAACAATTTAAAATTGAGATGTCGACTGTTTAGCAATAAAATCAATATCTGGAAACATTTGATTAGCATATATCTTTCAGGAATCGGACATCAAGAAGACTAGAATAATATTAGATTATAAATTGTGCTACTCAAAAGTGAATAGGGATTTAAAATTATTTTTTCGTTTAAATATTGATACAAATAAACATAAGTAATAGTTTGCTATCATAAATAAAACTTTTTGTGATATACCTATTCACTTTTGAGTAGTTTAGTTTTAAGTTTTTTGAAATGTATTTTCAGATCTTAATTAAACTTTGGCTCATCGCGCCGTTGAGCAAACACGCGTTTTCTTTAAATATTAAAAATAAATTGATATAGTTGAAGTGCATTCCCTACCGATAATTCATCATAAAATCGTGCGTTTTGATTGCCCAGACGGCATCTAGGGAGAGTGAATGTGAAAAAAAAAATTGTATGTATTGGTGTGTCGGGGCATGCTTGTTGTCGAATGGTGAGAGAATCAGGAAGTAGGGGGTGTGAGATTCGAAACTTGTTTGTGGGTTCGGGTTTCCTTATTATTTTTATTATTAATACCACGGTTAGTTGGATGGTTAGGCAGGATTCGTGCGCGATTTCCATAATTGAGTAGACTGATATGTATAGCATTCATAACGCCATGTGAAACCAGTTGTTTATTCTGGTGGATCGCTTCACACTTGTGAATGTTTCTAGGGACAGTTTAATTCTTTTGTACCAGTGCTGACCTTCGTTTGGAATGCTGCTCTAGATTGGACGCTATAACCGCTAGACTCAAATGAGAAAAGTTTTAAACGAACCTGAATGCTTACACAGGAAGCTTTCTTGTGGCGATATGTGCTCTCCTCATCCGGAGGCAACGTAATCATCGTTTAATTTTAATGGCAGCGAATAATTAAAGACAAAATAAAGTTTTTCTTTGATTTAACTTTGTTTGAGCACACGGGTTGATCGCGTTCGGTGTTAGGTGTTTCGGGAATGGCCGGGCGATGCCATCGGGAGTAGCTCTTTATTGCATCCAAGCCGAGGAATATCTCATAATTGCTTCCCTTGTCCTTAATTAGCTCGCGTTGTAGGCCGACATCCTAGGGGTCGCGAGGGGTCGGCAAAATCCCCACGTAAACTACTATGAGGACTACCCCGATGTCCTCACTTTTTTGTCTTAGCTCGTATATCTCTCTCTCACTTCATCTTAGCTTAGCATAGTCTAGATATAAGATAGCTTGCGTAGACATAAGATAGCTTAGATATAAGGTAGGCAAGGGTTGTTTTTGCTTTTTAAGAGAGAGAGAGAAAATTAACGTAACTTACCATTTTTAGATTTGCTTTTGTTTGAAAAAGATATTAACGTAAGACAGGATTTTTTGTGCACTTCATAAACTTAATTTGGGGGGAACTACAATAATTTAAGTTAGATTATAAGGTATTATTGTATACGGAATTGTATTTGTTTAATAAATGGTATAAATAGGAAGCGTGGGTGGCTTTGAGGGTGGTGTCTCCATATATATATATATATATATATATATATATATATATATATATATATATATATACCATTTATTAAATAAAGCGTTTCATTTATAGTTTTAAGATAGTTATAAGTTAAAAGAATTCCCCACCGCCGTTGTTGCCGAAATTGCAGTGCCGATTGCAATGCGTCTCCATGGCTTCCTCTGCATAAAGACTTCTTTAAAATGTTTGTACAATAAAACAATCTTTTAATTTTGTTTATTTTTATTTAAACCCATCACATTAGTTTTAAAGTTAGGTAGTTTTAGTAAAAATTGTAATTATTATTAAGTATTTTGACGCGATCAGGGCAAAGTTAGATTTTAAGTGTTTATTGTAAACGAAGCTTTGTATTAATTAGTATTATATATTTTGGTGAGTGGGTGGTTGAGGCGGTAACACCAAAAAATATATAATATAAGTAATATAAAGGTTTGCAAACGGTCTTAAACCGAATAAGAAATCTTGTATCTTTAACAATGGGAACAAGGAATCTTATTTGGGGATGCCAAGTTTTAGTTTGTTAAATTAGTCCATAAGTATTGTAAACGGAACTCTAATATATTATATATTTGGGCGATTTTAGTCTAAAAATATATAATATTAATTTAGAGTTTTGCATCAGTTATAAAACTAAGATGTTTGTTACCAAATAAAATTATTATGGTTATTTTATTTGTTGTTAGTTATTTTTCATCTTTATTCTGTAAATAAAAGTTAAATCTCCAGATAAACTTTTATTTGCAGAATAAAGATGCAAAATAATTAACAACAAATAAAATAACCATAATAATGACAATTGTAACAAATGTTTTAGTTTTATAACTAAACCCTGTGTGACACTTTTATAAATTGTTAATAAATTTGTTAACAAATTTAGTTGGAAATAATTTTGAACAGAATTTTTAAACTCAAATTTGTTAACATATCTATTAACTATTTATGATTGTCAAACAGTCCTTTGTAATAATAATGCCAATAAACTTTAATTTTTAAAAGATAAAGTTTTTTCTTATAATACAAATATATTTTTATATTAAATTTTGTATCTTATAATACAAATATACTTTTATATTAAAAATTTGATTTTTTTTTCTAAGTCCCTACACGTATATAGTTTTCAAAACGGCCACCAGTTGGCAGCACCTGTCGATTTACCAAGACTAAAACCGACCAAAAAACATTTTTTTGTGTACATAACGACGTACATACATAATTTTTAATAGCCTTTAGTGTTTAGACTAATTAAAAATGGGATGTTATGTGCATTTTGAATTGGGGCTTGCAGATAGCATCCATTTATCTGCGTCAGCTACCTGCAAAATAATTTTTATTATTTAAGTCCCCGTACGTATGTAGTTTTTAAAACGACTACATTGCAATTGTTCCATCAGAATAACTGAAAATTGCCAAAATATAAAACAATCATAAGATTTTTGCAATTGTTTTTTATTCGTTTTCATTATGTGGTGAATTATAACATCCATGTATCTGCTTCTCATATTCAGACACTGAAATATATGTCCCACCAATGATTCCAAATTCACAATAGGCCTTAGATAAAACGTTTATTGCAAGTAGGTGCTGTCCTCTAACGGCCATTTGAAGTACTATATACGTATAGGGATTTAAAATTTTACAGAATTCATCCCCCAAGTAGTAGGAATAAAAAAAAATAGACAAATTATATTTTAATTTATATTTTATTGTATATTAAGATAGTTTACATGAAATACAATAATGTAAGATACAAATAAACAATAAATACAAGTAAAATTTATACAAACTATTATTTAAACATCCCTATTTCTAATTTTTCAGGACAAGGGTAAGTATATATTTATATATAAAATACAAAATGAAATACAACAATGTAAGATACAAATAAACAATAAATACAAGTAAAATTTATTCAAACTATTATTTAAACATCCCTATTTCTAATTTTTCAGGACAAGGGTAAGTATATTTATATATAAAATACAAAGAATAAGAATAAAAAATACAATTTAAGCTATGGACATAATAAAGACAACAATGTATTACAAATAAACAATAAAAATCACTTAAATTAATACAAGTTTTTATTTAACAACCCCTTATTTATTCCAGAGGAAAATACCACAATAAAGAGACAGGGAAGTATGTACAGTTGATTCCGCTTAATTGGGATAACATGGAATTATGAGAACTCTATTTTGCATATTAATAAATATAAAATTTGTTCAACTTTTTTAAAAAACAAGCTGTCAAATTTTAATTAGCAAATTTTTAAACCCTTGGCTCTACGCCCTTGACACTTAAATGTACGTATTCTACGACCCCGACATTTCAAAGGATGCCAAAGGAACGCGAAATTTCAAGGTAATCGCTGAAAACCCAGCCGTTTCCGAGATACGAGTCCTTAAAGTTTTCCGAAGGATTTTATCTATAATTTGTTTATTTCAAGGGCTAATGGGGTGGAAAATAGCGTATTTAAACATGTCCTATCGATTGGCCTGCGCAGAATTATTGAAAATCCTTTAGTTTACAACATTCTTAGCTTTAAAGTTTATAGCAAAGGGCATGCGCAAATTTTGTTATTAAAAGAGCTAGAACGGCGGGATAAATTTTATTAGCCTAATTTCAACCCATCGAACACGATTCCAAGGACGGCTTTTTCCTAAGGGCCGTTTTAAACCAGGGACTAAGAACGAAACGATAACGAAATAAACCGAAATTTTTATAAGAACGAAAACGGAAACGAAAACGCAATAATTTTTTTTCGTTCATGATTGAAAACGAAATAATTTATATCGGTTACCGGTTTTAACCGTTATTTTATTTAATATTTTATTTTATTTACAGCAAATATTTTACAGGCAAATATTATTGAATTTTCAGATATTTGATTTGCAAACAAGCAGATTTTCAAGTAGCTCTCCAGTAGCTAACCCTGTTACGTGTTAGGTTAAACGGTATACTCGTAGTTTCATCTATTGAAATTGAACACTGACTGCGATAAATTTCATTTGCACACACTGTCGGTATACGTTTTATTAGTTATGTTAAGTACTTATATAAGAGAACTAACATAAAGGAAGATTTGCTTGAAAACATACTATTAGTTAGGTGAAATAAAATGTAATTAATGTTTTATTCTTTATCGTAAAAAAATCAGGCCATAGCATAAGCTTTTCTTATTTTTATATATGTATTATCTTTCCTTTATATGTATGTTTTATTTTCATGTTTAATAAAAAAAAAACTTATTATATTTCTATATTTTCATCAATTGTTATTCATTAATAGTTATAACCGGTATTAACCGGTATTTAACTACTGTGAACGAAAACGAAAAAATTTAGGTGGGAACATTAAGAACGGAAACGAAATTTTTCGGTTTCGTTCGGATAAGAACTGAACGAAATATTTTTCGTTTTTAGTCCCTGTTTTAAACCCTTCAACCTTTAATTAAGTCCTTAGATAAAATCTGACTTCAGATTCGTAATCTACAGGTCAAAATTAGTATAACAAAATTTGTTTTGTCCTTCTAGCATTAATAGTTTCAGAGCTAGTCAATTTTTCTTATTTAAAGGTGAATCGAAATGTTTGAATTTTTGCAAAGAACGAAGCTGTCAAATTTCAATTAGGCGATTTTTAAACCCTTGGCCCTACGCCCTTGAAACTTACATATCTTGTTCTACGACTCCGACATTTCAAAGGATGCTAAGGGAACGCGAAATTTCAAGGAAATCGCTGAAAACCCAGCCGTTTCTGAGATACGGACCCTTAAAGTTTTCCGAAGGATTTAGTACTTAAATTCCGTAACTAAAAGGTCGGAAAATATCATATTGGGGGAATTTGAACCCGCGCTTTCCATTGGCTTGCACAGAATTGATGAAAACCCTCTGGTTTACAATATATTTGCCCTTCAGTTCGTGGCGAAGGGCCTACGCTAATTCCTGAACTAAAAGGGCTAGAAAGACCGGACACGTGTTGTTAAACTTACTTGGATCTGCAAAATTGAAATCCGTGGTCGGATTTTCCCTAAGGGCTCAAGTAAGCCCTTAGTCCTTTATAAAAGGGCGGACTCCTATCGGATGGCTATTTTCGTACCTAGAGAACTTAATATTAAAGGATAGGATAGGAAAATTCGGAAAAATCATTAAATATTAGGATATTTCCCTGTCTCTTTTGCTAATACATAAGAAAGGTAAATAAAAAACTCTCTTGTTTATTTATTCTCATAAAAATCATCTATTATCTTCGTCCAATGTTGTAGTTACCGTATCCTATCGCTGGGTGTAGGTACGGCCCTTCGCGGGACCTGAAAACAAACATAAACATTGTTTATTTTGTGCGCCAAAGTATAAAAAACGTAATCAATTAACACTTAATTAGTGTTAGTTGTTACGTTATAATATTAATATTATATTTTTATAGTAAAGACTTCAGTTCCTTTCTGGCTTTGGTGAAGTGAACATGGGGTGCTTATGAATAATCGTGTATTGCGATAGTGTAGTGTTGATAGGAACCGAAAAACTTAGTAGTTTTTATTACAATCATTCTCTTATTCAAGTTCGCGATATAAATAGGAGTATTAAAATTTACCCTATAACTATATTTATTTGTTCATTATCAGTGCATGTTTTTAACTTTGTTCTATTAAATGCTGTAATTATTAATTTAATTGGGGCGAGTGCTGTGTAATGATTACTTGTGTATTCTAAACAATGAAAATCGACGAAGACAATACAATTCAGGGATGAAGTACTAGCGGACGATATGTTAAGAAAATTCGGCGATCATTTCCATTACAAGTATGTACTAAAATTAAAAATATTGTTTGTAGCCGTTAAAAATCGCGTTTTCTGAAATCCAAATATACGCAGAAAAATACGTAATTCCGAAAATCGATATTCAAAATTCAAATCTCCACCCATTTTGGGGTATAACATTATTATTTACCAAACTATTAATTTTACGAGAAAATGTTATATGACAAAAGTTGTAGAGAAATTTAAGTTATGTAGATCGTATATTATACATTTTTCGATATTACCCCAAATTAAAGGTGTGGGCATTTAAAACCCTTTAAAACCTATATAAACCGGAATTGGTACATCATATGTTAAAAAGTTAAATATATACCCACCCTAGAATTCGATTTACTACAAAAAAGGTGCTATACACATTTTCTCTATCTCTAACCGTTTCCGAGATATGAATTTCAAAATCTGAGATTCTCTAGAGGCGGAGGCGATTAAAATGTGATTCCGATGAAAAATCATGTAACTTTAAACGTCTGAAACTCGAGTTTGTGTGTTACACTAAAAGAAAGATAATTTCATGCTGAATTCAAATTTTTATTGTCCGTTTTTATAACTTTAATTGTGTAGGAGTAGTGCATGAAAATATGAAAAATGAACCGAATGAAAAATTCACAAATTCCCGTGAAAAATCATGTAACTTTAAGTTAACTAACATTTATATTTTACAGAGATCAGGCGAACCAGTTCAAGTCTTCACGATAAGAAGGAGATGGTTTCCTGATGCTGGCAACTAAATGAAATCCACCAGGTACGGAGAGAAGCCCCAGGACACTCTAGGCGCACGAACGGGATCTCCAAGTCGCGATGTCTGCATTTCTTACCACTGGAATTTCAAAATGTGATCATCTGTAAAAAAAATAAGATTTATTAATAAAATTATAAATGTAATAACTTATTTGTTGTATCTGCAATTTGTCTTTATCTTTATTAATAATACCGCTTTTCTATATTAATATCTATAGTTGAAATATCCTATAAAAAAGTATTTTTCAAAATTTCACTAATTTTAAATATTGCTATTTATACAGAGATGCATGCTCAATTCATATTTAATACGTAAAACGTACAAGTTCGTATCTTACTTAGTTTCAGTAATATTGTGCTCTAAATTTGAAATTTCTTATAGAAAAACGATGAACAAGCATAAATGAAAATTTTTCATCATTTCATCAACTTTTTAAAATTGGCATATTTATAGAGAAATGCATGCTGAATTCATATTTGAAACGTATAAATTCTTATCTTGCTAAGTTTAAGAGATATCAATTCATAAAGTTAAAATTTCCTATAAAAAAAATATTTTGACCTTGAAAAAAAAAGTGATTTTTCTTTCAGCAATATATCACTCTTTCTATCAACCCTAAAGTTCATAAATTAAATTTCGCGGGTAGTCCATGGGCCTTATTTACAAATTCAAATTTAAAAAAATCTTATGGGCGAGTAAAGAATTATGTAATACATAGACATAAATTATAATTTATGAATAATCACTATTTTGATTGTTGACTACTATTTTTTTATTATTATCTAATGCCTAACTGTTACATAGATGAATTTTGTCATTGTCAGTTTTATTGTTACAGTGCTAGTGAACAGATATGTGTGCGGTGTGCTTGTGTACTGTGCCTTCGAGGACGACTTCCTGATTCTTGGAGAAGACTTTTGGATACCATCAGGACTTATATTTAGGGAAATAATTTATTACTAGTAAGTTTTTTTATTATTATTGAACTACTTTATAGTACCCATTATTGGGTATATCAGCCATTATTTCTAAAGACTATTTCGGCTGTAGATATACTTTAATTGTTGATGTGTGGAAAATAATTTGAATTAATTTAGAATTATTTAGTGCTACTACTATAGACAAATATCTTATATTACTGTACGTACTAAATATTTTATTTTATATTTCAATATTCTTTTCAATATGTAATGCATTTCTCGCACTTTCTTTCATATTTTTTTTATAATTACACACGATTGAAACATGTCCGAGTCCATATTATTATTATCTATAATTAGTAATTTAAATATTATTTCGATTATATTTTTATTGTTATAGAGAGATGAACTACAGACCTGGACGTTAGTGAGTGGCAGAAGGACATATCTATATCCTGATTTCAGCGTTGGAGATGATCATATTGTTGCAGAGCATCACACTGAGGACACCCCAACATGTATTGGTGTCCTTCAAGATTATTTAAAAGATTTATGTAAATAAATAAATAAATAAAACATCCTCCTAAACATTAAGTACTCGTATATAAAATTAATATTTAGTAAAACCAAATCGGTACATAATCAATTCATGTCATTATGCAACACATACATATATTTTCATTTTCATATATTTCACAGTTTCTACACTATTTAATAAATATACATTCTTACATTATATAAAAAATTCACATGTAATACAAACATACACACATACTATTCAAACAATACATACAGAAATTTAAAACCGTATCCGGCGATTCGAATTTTTAAAAATATGTACTCGTATACATATATAATATAAACCCCTAAATCCAAATTTGAAAACCGCAAGTCGCTATTTCACTTAGTTTTTGAGTTATTTAATTTTTATCATGATATAGAGACAATAGCAATTTAGCTATCTTGAAACAAACATGATTGACATTTTTTTCAGCAGTTCAAATTCCTGAAACTTAGTTGCAATTTTCAATAGAGATATATCTGTCTTGAAGAAAGCATTACTGAAAGTATTTTCTGGGATTGCATAGTACTGAAATTACGTTTACAGAAAATAAACCTATAAATCTAAATCCTAGTTCTTAAAATATTTAATTTTAAAGGTACTATTCACAATATAAGAATCACACACTTAGTAATTAACACTTTCAAAAATCAGTATCTCGAAATTATACTCGTATAAGTAATTTTAACGTTGCTCTATTTTTCTGTAAAATCTTTTGCATCCCCTACATACATACGAGTACACACTTGTAATATAATATTTTGAAAAACATTGATCGTTCTAAATAAAACTTAGGAAAAACCGTTTAATATATATATATATATATATATATATATATATATATATATATATATATATATATATATATATATATATATATATATATATATATTATATTTATTAGTAACATATTTAACCCTTTAACTCTCTTCATACACCAGTTGAAAAACATTTCATAATAAATTCGCAAAATAGTAACTGTGTTTTTTTTTTTTTATTTGAAGATGAGGCTTCGACTATAAGTCATTAGCCTTTGATACATGTTTACATATGCTTATATATTATTGTTACATTGTACTTATTCTATTTATTTTACATTATATTTTATATGGGGGTTATTTATAATTATATTACATTTATTAAATTTATTTCTCGAAGGAAATTTAGTATATTTGTCATGTTTTCTATGTTGTTGCTTAGTGCTTCTTTTATCGTGGTTGGTATGTTGTGACTCTCTAACTGTTGTATTTGGTGCAGTACTATACACTTGTCTTGAAACAAGAATTGTTGAAATTATTTTCAGTGGTTCCAAAATTTGGAAATAATGTATACACATATAGAAAATAATCTCCAGAATCAAAATTTGAAAAGTATCAGTCATCTCTTTCGGTTTTTAATTAGTACTGTAAATTTTCCTTTATTTACAACCATTGTGAATTTTTTACGCTATTTCTACATTCATAAAATTCAAAACACCCTGTACAAATTACCTAATACATAAGAAGCGATTATTATGTATAATGACTCATTATTATTTAATTATTGACTTGTACTTCTAGGGGCAAATTATCTAACACCCTGCCTATTACATGGATTAATTCTTTCAATTTGTTTGTTGCAGTGCTAATGTGAAGACGTGTATATGGTGTGCAGTGAACACGAGGACGATTTCCTGGTGCTTGGAGAGAACGTTAGGACACTTGCAGGACTTGGAGTTATGTCCATAGATTTCATTTATTAAATGTGAGTTATTTTTACTTTTATATTTTTTTATAGTTGTATTCTTTATTCGATATATTAACCATTAATTCCGAGGGATTATTCTAATAGATTTATTTAAATGATTGCTCGTATTATATCGAAAATAATTTGCATTATTTGACAATTATTTAATATTCCAACCATATACAATATTCTAACATTTTATTCGCTAAATATCTATGTAGCACCGCATATAGTTTTATGGTGTAGATAATATTTAAAAAAAATGTTTTCTTATGTTAAACGCGTGTGGCACGTATTCTCTTGTTCACCTTGTGTATTATTTAATATACCTATACACATTCATATTTGTTACATTGCAATACATTTTCTATTGTTGCAGAAAGATAAGCTGTACCTGTACCTGCACTTAGACAGACGATGCTGTAAAAGTACCAGAGCTAGATACAGTTCAGGAGTCCGGATTCTTAGCGTTGGAGATTTGTCACATTGTTGCAGAGCATCGCACTCCAAAACAGCCCCAATATGGATTTTGTACAACTCTCGCCTCAAGTCGTTATTTATAAAATTTATGTAAAATAAATAAATAAAACTTCAACTCGCACCAATAAAATATATGATCTAACCATTGTAATAAAAACTTTATGAACATATGCCTAAGATACATAAATATAAGCATATTTAATTAACAGAGAATAAAATCATGTCATTTTAAAATACTTATTTTCATTTCCATAATTATATTTGAACATCTCAAAATGTATTACGTTATGTTCACATACATCAATATCACAAACACATACACATTACATATTTATTATTTGAAGGGAACAAGAAACAATAGAGCTAAGTCCAAACATTACTGAAAATTTTTCAACGATTCATGCATTCTGAAAATACGTATACATTATACAAAATAACCTCCTACATCCAAATTTGAAAAATACAAATGGCTATTTCTCTTAGTTTACGAGATATTAATTTTTAAACTTGCTATTTTCAAAGTACACATCTTGAAACTAGCATTACTGAAAACTTTTTCAGCGATTCATACATTCTATTGAAAAGTCGTTATATTTTCTTTTAATTTTCGTAATATTCATTTTTAAAGTTGCTATTTTCAATAAACATGCAAACGTCTTGAAATAAACATTACTGAATTTTTCAGCAATTTAAACCATTTGAAATTAAATGTACATACAGGAAATTACTCCCAATATCCAAATTTGAAAAATAAGTCGCTATTTTACATAGTTCTCATGTTATTCATTTTGAAAGTTACTATTTTCAATAAACATGGAAATAAACATTAATGAAACAAATTTCAGCGATTTAAACCTTTGGAAATTAAGTATACATATAGAAAATTACTTCCTATATTGAAATTTGTAAAGTACAAGTACATATTTCTCTTAGTTTTCGTGATATTCATTTTCAAATTATATATTTCGTAAAGTAAACATAACTGTTTTTTTTTTCAGTATTCAAACTTTTTTAAATTATGTATAAATATAGTAAATTACTCTCTACCACTACATCCAAATTTGGAAAATACAAATTACTTTTTTTTCATTTTTCAATAGACATTTATCTGTCTTGAAACAAGCATTACTGAAATTATATTTATATATAGAAAATAACCCTATAAATCTAAATCAGATTAGGATAATTCGCTATCGCTCTCAGTTCTTGAACTATTTAATTTTAAAATTACTATATACAATAGAAAAATCACATACGTAGTAATCGTATTTAAAACTTTAAAAATTCAGTATCTATAAGTAATTGGGATAGGGACTTAGCTCTATTTTTCTGCACCATTATTTGCATCCCTTACCTACATACGAGCACATTTTGAGAAACTTTGATAGTTCTAAATGAAATATAGTTAAAGAAAAGCCGTTTTATTTATATTATGATATTTATTAATAACACGTTTAACTCTGTTCATACACTAGTCGAAGAACACTTCGTAATACATTCGCACTTTGCAAAATAGTAATTTCTGTATCTAGAGCGGAAAATAACACTTTACACTCATGAAACATATACTTTTTTCTACGTCAGTTGAAAAAGATGATAAAAACACTTTGGTTCCAAATCTTACTGTGAATAATTTCATTTTTCATTTATCCCATCTAAAAATTTACATACCTATTTTAACCAGAAAAACTGCAAGTTATTCTGTCAATTTCAATTATCAATTTTCTAAACTGACAGCTTAAAAAGCCTACTTTCAAAATGGATGTAGAAAAAATTATATTGTTTCATTTGGAAAGAAAATCATGTCATCGTTACAAAAACAATAGGTACATACACTGTCACACTATTTCTCATTATAGTCGCCGTCAAATAAATATAGACTGATGCTTAACTTTTTCCCTTGTCCGTACCATTCGGCGTTGCTGCTTCTTTATAACTTAGCATTTTCAATATGGCCAATGAATTGGCAACAGTGTAGAAATGTCCAGTCCATATTTATTTGACGGCAAGTATAGTATACTCGTACTTTATACAATTACGAAATTATTCATGTACATATTTTCAACATTGAAAAATTAGTATTTTCTTCGACATACGTAAAAAATGACATACTTTTACTCTGTTATGCTTATATAGAATAATATACCTTAATAAAATCATAAAGAAAAACGCAAAAGTGTTCATACTTATTCATACTAATCTACTATACAATCATTATATTCTGTGGTGAGCTATAGTGGACCCATGGAGGCTCGCGCAAGTCCTTCTTGATTTTTTTTTAATTTGTGAGCCCCTTGTTGTTTTCCTATTATATTATATATCTTAGAAACATTTTCTTTGCATAAGTTAAGCGTCAAAGTAGAACGGTACCCTGTCAATGAATCGTCACTATAACTATGCAGTAAGGATTAAATTTTGAAGAATCATTCGTTTTCATTTTTATGAAACATAGAGCGAACCCTTTGTTCCAATTTTTATAGCTCACCACTGATTATATTGAATACAAACACATAATAAATACATGTATAATATAGTTTATATTATTGTTAATTATTCTATAGACTTTACGATGTACGAAAACTCATATTTTCATTTTTAAAAGAAAAAGAACTATCTTTCATCTTGCGAAAAAACGATATACTTTTACTTACGCTGTTGTATATAAGATAGTAAAATCATTTATAAAAATACATACATGTATGTTTGTATTCGTAATTGCATTGTTGATAATGTATTGTTGCACACATTAAAATTATATATGTTATACTTTACATTTCTATATTTTTCTGATTTATATACATCCCATATATTGAACACACTTATCTAGTTAGGTACATATATAAATATCGCAAAACTATCACTGCAAATATGTTATCTAAACGTCGCAATAAAACTTATTCCTAATAAAAACTGGACTACATATTCTTATTAAAAATCTATCATTCCTTATGCATATATCTAGGAGATAAAGAATTTATGTATAGTAACATTTTCAAGTCGAATTTGAGTAATTAGAGCACATATCGTCATCTATGTATTTGTGAAACTGCGAACGTCTTATACGAGTAATAGTGTATCACAAATGCACAGATCAAAAATTATTTATTTATTGTTAAAATAATGTATTTCATGTATTACATATTGTAATATCATTATTATGTAACACATCTCTGACAAATAAATCCTTGTTATAAATAACAAACTATTTCATTCCAATACACCGATCAAAAATCGCATTCCAAAGATCTAGGTTCATATCCCGCTTGCTAGCAAGCATTTTTGTAGGCCGCCAATCTGCAACCAGAACGGCGACCTACAAAATCTTGCAATCCAAAGATCCAAATTCGATTCCTGCCTACTAGCTACCTGCACCCAGCAACCAGCCGAGCATATTCACCCCATCCTAGCTAGCCACCAGCCCGTACCTAGCCTACGGTCTAGCCGTACGGATTCTGGTGGCCAGCTAGCTAGAAATCCAGTAAAAGTAAGTATATAGCTCGATTACGTAAGATTACGAAGCAGAGTGTCCGGTTCGACACCACCTCTCACGCTGAATGACTGTAAATTCATCAAACAGCCGTATATAAGGCTGAAATCTGTGGTGGGAGGGCTAGGATTCATGAATCCACCACCAGGCGATTGAATTTTAAATTTTGTGGGAGAATGTCTTGCTATAGCTTTTCGATTCTGCGAATTTTAAATTTTGATGATCAGATATCTTACTATAGACAGTAAATTTGAATTTTGTAAGTACATGTCTTGCTATAGCCTTTCGATTCTACGAATTTTAAATTTTGATGATCAAATATCTTGCTATAGCCAGTAAATTTGAATTTTGTGGGCACAAGTCGTGCTATAGCCTTTCGATTTTAAAATTTGGTCTTCCTAGAGCCAGCAAATTTTATTTTTGATGGGTATATGCCTTGGGATCGGCTGAAATTCCGTCTGAGAGCTCAAAAATGCTCGTAACGGCCGTAAAATGCTTCTTTTCAGCCGCTACGGCTCTAAATCGTCGATTTTACACGATTTTTGAATTTTATCGACCAGAAGCCTTGCTGTAGGCTGTATATTTTTGATTATGTAATTAAGCTGCCGTGAATCGCTCGCCGTATATCAGCAATTACGTAATCTGCTGCCATAGTTCGCTCGCTGTATACCGGCGATTATATAATTGAGCTGCTGTGGTTCGCTTTGCCGCTGTTCTCGTTTCGATTTAGCTGGTAGCTGGAATTGAATTTGGATTCTTTAATTCGTAAGATTGCTGATTGTAAATCGTTAAGCTGCTGCCGATCGCAAATCGATGCTTTAGTTCTTGTTCGTATTTAGGTGAATTGCAGGTTTCCTGAAAAATTTTAATTTTGGGTATGGAAAAATTGGGATTTAAAATTGAAAAATTGTATTCATTTTGTTGTGTTTATTGGTCATTCATATAATACATTTTTAAATCTAATATATAACGATATGAATTAGAACTTAGAAATAAATAAAATGAAATATGTATCATCAAATGTATATTAAGTTACATAATTTTTACGTGGTTACATTATGTACGTATTTTGACATTTTTTCTAAGACTTATCTAGATGAAGATATTTTGGATGTTATATGTATTACAAGACACAAAAGAAGATCAATGTATATTATATTTTATAATGCAAATAGCTAGTGTGTCTATAAGTCTTAGAAAAACTATATCAGGTATCAAGATTAAATAGAGCAAGTATATTATGATACAGGTTGATTATAAATTAATAAATACCAGATATGTACAATCACATATTAAGTTCATTTTTCTAATACAGTTAGAATATATGTACGTATTTTGTAAGTCGAGAACTAACGGAATTAGAGTAATTTTTCTTGGAGAACAAGGATTTATTGTTAAATTTGGTTTATTTTATTAGCTATTTTCTCGCGATTTATTTGTTTAACATGTTCATGTATGCATTTAACAGATTAAAAATATGAAAATAATATATAGGTAATACATGATAAATTCGTTAGCAATCCATGAGTAAAAAATGTATTAATCAATAAATAGATCAATAAATAAAATTCGATTTTTTTAAATTATTTAGAATGAATCTTATTAAATACTTATCATAATAAAAAGAGAAATCGTAATACAATTATTTTATAGTGTAAGTATGAATAAACTACTAATTTCTTCGCCAGGGTAAGGGGTTTTATTATATTTTAACCAAAAATTAGGATTAAGATTTATTTTTGAAGCGTTTGAATGTTGGAATATGTGATTGTATAATATTTGATATGTATTAGTAAGTATACATTTTTTTCGTATATAAGTATCCTAGGCTATGTACTATGTAAACATATATTATATATTTATATAGGTTGGTATAGGTATGCATATATATTTTTGACACACATTGACAAATAAACAATATACATATATATGTAGGTAACACACTAACTCACAGTACACATATAATAATGTCAACTTATAATAACAAAACCAACACATTTATGTTAAACGATATTATCGGCAATTATTATTTAGGTATTTCACTGTCGTCGTTAATCCCGAACACTCCGTTTCCAAATCCGACGCAAGAAGCACTCTGCACTAACATCCACCAGAGAAAATGTATGAAATTCTAGTAGCTCAGAAGTTTATGAACGAGATCCACTCACCCAGCGAAACAGACGTATGACTAGTGCACTCCACAAGAACATTCTGGAACATCATCATTATTTAATGTGATGATGATATATGAGGATGATATATGGGTTTGGATGGTATCATTAATTTTGATATATTACCAATATATTTTTTCTAGATTATATAGTTCAATTTAATTCAAAAGTTGTATACAGGCGGTTTCCTTTAAAACAACCAGCGCTTTTTTGGGCGAACTAATATGACTATTATAGAGAAAAATGTTATATAATAAAAAATGATCAAGGATAAGGGACTAATTTATCAGTAATAACAAACCGAAAATTCAACCAGTGATTCTCAAACGATGAAACAAAAATATATTATTTTAAATGGTACCCTATATTAGCACATTAGATAGATTTTTTTCTGATTGCAACGATATAAATATTGTATAGGTTTGTATAACAATTATTTCAAGAAAAATGGTATTAAAAATAAAAAATGTTACAATATTGTAATAGCGTATGCAATACACATGTATTGTCTGTTGTCTAGGTTACACTAGTAGTACAGCCATTTTTATTACACATTACAATAATATTTTCTACAATATCATAACTCACGGATATTGCTACAAATTAACTTTAGAAATTTCTTATTAAAATTAAGAAGAAATTAAAACAAATGTAAGAACAATTTTGTATACAACTTTCAATTTTGTACAACTTTGCACTCTACGTAAAATGAACAGGAGAGCAGGAAATTGTATAAAAAATCCCATGTTAAATCCCTATGTTCACCCTTAATAGCCATCAATATAAGTAAAGAAAAAAATTAATTTAATCGTCGACTCTTTTTGGATAATTTGTAGAGTATATAATCTGTTGATGGTGTCAACTGTCTATAGATTTTAAGCTTACAAAAACTGAATATGTTACTTAAGTATTCCGCCATTTAATATTGGGTTACATCGACTTTATTAATAATAACAGCTTTAATTCTATTAGGCATTGTATCCCTATACCCTGCACATTTTCTTGTGAGTATTATCCTATATATCTTGCAAGGTAAGTTTTACTGTACACACATGATTTTTACCAAGTTGTTTTTCATCGTGCCAAAATTAAAGCTAAATCTAGACTAGAAGATGACCCTTAAAATGTCGGTCGAACTATTATCATCAATTATTTGGTCCACGGTTTTTAAAGTTTTAAATCTATATTTAAAGAAGACGAATTTTGTAGAAATTTCCAACCATTTGTGTAGATTTTACAAAATTTTGTTAATGTATTTAAACATTCTAAAGGTGTATTTATACATAAATATATTATGTATATTATTGTATGAGAAGGTTTTTCCGGGATCACCTCATAGGCACTCACAGCTATAGGACGAAAACACCGCACGAATTATATACCTTTAAAACATTTTCAAATAAATGATGGTTATGCAAGGATTTATATAGAGATACAATTAAAAATAGATCAATAATGTAACACAAAGTTTTTAAACAAATATATGTTTAATTTGAATATACTAACTGCTATAGTGTGACTATAAGTCTTAGAAAAAAACTGTAATAGAGCAAATATAATACAGGATTAACTATAAATAAATAAATCTGAAATGTGCACTATCACATTATTAAGTTGTATTTTTCACCTAATTACACATATTCATCTACAGTTTAATGCAAAAACAACCAATGTTACTATTTCTTAATTATGGAAATGAGTGATTTCAAATAAATGCGTAATTTTCAATGTTAATAAAACCGGGATTAAATTAACATTACACACTAATAATGTTGATTACAAATATCACTAATTCTTTGATTTAAAGTGTTTATAGTACTAAAGTCCTACAAAATTTTACTGACATGTCTACATTGGTTATTATTACAATAAGTATTTTCTTCTCTAATGATGGGACTTCGGTACAATGTCTTCGAGAAAATTTATTATCAAATTTATGTGTAACATACATAAAAAAAAATCATTATTTAGAATGAATGTCGCTTGTAATAATATTTTATTCACAATCTTTATGGTAACATATCGATTCTTAACCTTTTAGAGGTTTAATGCCAATCTCTTGGTTGGGAAATAACAGATTTTCCTTCCACCCCACGGGTTGGAAATGTTTATGTAGGGGTTGCCTACCAACAATCTCATAAATCCCTATATAATAAAGTAGGCTGAACAAATTTTAATAGATCTGTCAAAAATATTAATAAAATGAAAGGATATAATTTATTTTCAAAATTATTGATTTAAAAAGAGGATGATTGTGAATAAAATAGTATATATACCTCGGTGGGAGTTTCATCATAGCCTCGCGCTGTATATATATTTACTACGTTTCAATTTTCAAACCAATAGTTATGGTCGATTTTCTTCATATTAATAGAAAATAATTCGACTGTACATCATTGTTTGCAATGCTATCAATCGAGAAAATGTAGTTATAGATTACTGTAATATATGTTAATATTTTAAATAAATAATAGTTATGCAAGTATGCAATTAAAAATAAATAAATCTGATATGTGCACTATCACATATTAAGAATGCAATAATTTTTTTTGAAGCAACTTATGTTTTCTTTCAATCAATAAAAGCCATTTTTATTAAAAGGCAAATAAATAATACTATGATCCTCTTTTGCAAAGTATGCAATTTTTGTTTCACAGACGAGATGTTACAAAATATAAATTTCATTAACATTATTCCAAAATGCTTAAAATTATTTTTTTAAACTAAGAAATAGATTGGGGTTTCCCACACCCCACCTGTCTAAAAATGTTACAATCTCACATGTCAGACGCAGGTTTAAAAACAAATACACTATTTTAATCATCAAAATATATCTCAAAAACTTAAATGTACACACAAATAACATTGCCAGCTTGAGACACACCACACACTTTTACGTTTTAGTTGTTAAAAATTGGGCAAATTATGTACGACCTTCTAAAAGTAAGGTTAGACATTTTGGGTATAAAAAAGTGTTAATACTTTACTAATGTAAAAGAATATTAAACGCAACAATACATTATATGTATGTAGACAGGTTTATGATGAATTCAATATACAAATACATATTTAGAACTTGAAGATGTAGGCAGCGTCATATATGATATTTCAATATGATTTTTGTCCTTACATTTATGATAAAATCAAGTAATTTACCTTTCAAACTACAGCTAGGCATTCGAATTCAACTGCTTCAGTTCCATTTCACGAATATAACACATAAATACACTATTTTAAACACGAAATATATCACAAAAATGAAAAACCACGTGTTGACATATTCCTGCCAGCTCGCACAACATGACGTTGCCTCGGCGTGGTCTCACATTAGTTATAAGCACGAACGCGATTATTATCGAAGCTTGTGATTGGTGGTTATAAAACGAGAAATGGAATACGATAAAATCCTATGAATTTTCAACAGATGAATAATATTTATTTGAAAATAATTATATTAATTTGAATTCCCAAAAAATAATTTGTAATTTAAATTCATCGTACAACAATGTGCATTAATTTTTATCTAAAATTATACTTACATTATAATATAATACGAGATTTTCTATGAATTATTTTGGTCTTACTGACTTGTAGAGGGCAATGGACACACATATATTCAAGGCAGGGTTTGTGGGGCGGGCATAAAGGTGTGTTCCTTCCGGGAAATTCTTCTTCACGTCTTGGGAAACACTCTCCAACGATGATATTGTGGAAAATCAGGTTTCATGTAGGAACGTTAAAACTTTCTGCATTTTTGTGGTGTATTGGCCATACTAGAACCCTGTAACATTTAATAGTACATTAAAACACAAGTATCATAAGGCAATCTGTTAACGTACGAGTCCAAGTTTGGAAAACGAGCCGCTAGGCGAGTTTTACAAAGGACGAGTGCGTCAACAGGCCTTATGATACGTGTTTTTTATACTATTTTTTCTATTGAGGTATTTTTACGATTAAATTTATTTAAATTGCGACGTCAAATTATGACTAGGTATTTTTTTGTTAGTTATGTTTATGTTGGTAACGCTTCTCGCTAACAATTGAAATTTCATATTTTGTCAACTATTGATTAATTAGTGTATTGCAAGGTGTATCGTATTTATGATTCAAGGTCTGATTCTGGTTGTGAAATTAATATTATATTTTTTTCTAGTCCTATCACCTAAAGAAAGTATAAAAATCCATAATTAAAAGTAATATGTTGAAATATTATCAACAACTTACCATTTTGAGGTTACCTGTCATCTGTCAGTTATGAAAGCATGACTACCAACTCTAGAACATGAAAGGCGCCAAAAATAGTACGCTTATAGATCTTCTAAACGTCGTGTTTGCAGTACAAAACAGTGCGTTTATAGAAACATAAGAACACCGAAATAGAAAAAATAAATAAAAGTTAGGATATTTTAAAGATAATATAAATGTTTATATTTGAATTTAAATGTTGAGACATTTAAAAAATATATATTTTCTTTCAAAATACGTAATTAATTCATTGTTCAAATAACTTCTTATAATTTTGTTTTTTACTGTATTTGTTTTATTTGTTCATTTAATAAATGTACCTAAATAATAGAACTCTTAGCAAAAACAATCTTATAATCTATTTTTATTCCGTTATCTTAGGTAAGGAAGGTATTGTCTTTGGTCAAAAAATTCGATGGCGAGTTTTTAGTGATTAGGCACGTTTTAGGCTCCCGAGAATACAATTTTACAATTTTTACGATGATGTCTGTATATGTCTGTATGTATGTATGTGTGTGTATATGTGTGTGTGTGTATATGTGTGTGTATGTATGTGTGTGTGTATGTATGTATGTGTGTATGTATGTGTGTGTATGTATGTGTGTGTGTATGTATGTGTGTGTATGTATGTGTGTGTGTGTGTGTATGTATGTGTGTGTATGTATGTGTGTGTGTATGTATGTGTGTGTATGTATGTGTGTGTGTATGTATGTATGTGTGGGTATGTGTGACGTTTTTTTCACAGACGATAACTCCAACACTACAATTCCAAAAATCATAATTCTTTCGTATTCCTTTCCTTTACATCCATATGAAGAGCTGATTAGATTTTGGTTATAATTAGTCAACACGCAAAATAGAAATAAGTGGAAGAAGAATCATATTTACAATATTTTTATCATAAACTCCTCAATTATTGTGAAAATATTGAAACATATTTTTTCGTTAATTTGTGGAGACGTTGGTCCCAACCCATTTTTGGGTATGGTTAAGCCCTGCCACCACGACAAGGTCTCTCCACTTGGGCAGGGAACCCTGTCCAAACCTCCTGCGATTCAAAGGAGTTGAGGACAGAGCCACCCCGGTCTAAACCACGACTGGGATGCCTTACAGAACCCTAACGATCTCATATTAACTAAATAGAATCGCCCGCGCCTGAAACCCTAACAAAAATGATAATGAGATGAAATGAACCTATTGTGGCTTGTTCATGGACGCGGCCTGCCGGGGCCAAGCGCGATCCAACCACTGCTATGCAATACGCCGATAAACTAATGCTCATCGTAATATGGCATTCAGTGTTTGGACCTACGACCGCGCCCTCCTCAATCCGCGAAATCCAACCCCGTGCAATCCTTACGGAGGGCCAGTTTTCTTGGACGAGGGTTGCTCACCTCACGGTAAAAAACAACTCTATTGTGATTACGAAATTAGCTGCTGGTACCAATTTTAGCAATCTGCAACAAAGCTATTTTGTACCATGTGTAAAGTCCACCGAACATTTTCATGCCCGCGAGAGACTTTCGGCGGAATCTGATGAGTATTCATTGCACAGTACAAGTACTGGCATACCGAATACCCAGTGCGCTAGAAAAAAAAAGCATGTACACAAATAAATATATTATATTTATATTATATACGGGCATATATAACATAATAATATAAAGAAACAATCCCAAATCCCACCCCAAATGTATCATCATAAATCGATTTTCGCGAACAAATTTATGGCAAAAATTAACCTTGCACACCCCAAACTACTTTAAGTTATTTTAAAAATAACAATACTATTAAAATCTGTTCAAAATTTCGCGATCTAGATGCCTGAAGACTCGCTCATCTCCCGGTCCCTCGTAGTCCCCCGTTGTTCAGGTCCAGGGTTCCTGGCCTAATAGATCCGGCCTCATACCGGATAACACGAGCTAATATAAACAAAACAAAAACAACCCGGACCTTTTGCCGGTAAGTTAAATATAAAAGTTAAAATTAGGATGATGACGCTTGCCCATTTTCCGGTCCCACGTTGTCCCCCGTTGCCCAGGTCCTGTGGACCTGGCCTAATCGATCCAGACCTCATGCTGAATCATACGGAACGGAATCGATTCGGACCTCATGCCGAGATACGCGGAAATTAACGACCCGGGCCTTATGCCGGGTTACGCGAGCAAATTTACCCGAAACGAAAGCTATAATTTAAGCTAGATTTAAAAGTTAAAGTTAGGATAACGACGCGCCCCCTTAAACTAAACTTAACTAGGCTGTACTGCAATGAAAGTTTTTATTTGACTTATTATTATTCATTATAATAGATATTTATACACCAAAGTGAGTTTAAATAATGTTTATTCATAAAAAGAAGTTAAATTGTTTGAGTGAATAAACAAATTTAACTCACATGGTTTATACAATATTTTATTCAATTTTGCCGAAATAATAAGAAAATCTATTATAATATTTAATTTTAACAAAATAAAAACTAATCAATTAGTAGGTTAAACATGACAATCGTCGTGGTTAGACACCAAGTCGTTTATTTATAAATTATAAACAAGCTTTATTTTTTAAAAAATTTAATTCACTAGCAAATAAACAGTTACTTATAATTGTTGCTATGGAGTTAATAATGACAGTTTAAAACGTCAAAATTGAATAAATGTACCAATTAATATATTTAAAAAAATTAAAAATTGGAAACCCCTATTGTTAGGGGTGGCCTATTGTTCCTGAATAAACCTCAATCACACAAAACATTCAGGGGATCATTCATACAAATAAAAATTGGTTTTAGTTTTCATATTATTCTTATTTTTTTTTTGTTTTTGTTTTTTCCCATATACACGATCCACATTCATTCACAGTTTTCATTCTTAATTATGTTTGTATATCTTTTCATTTATTAAAAATTGAACAATCATTGCAATGTACAGCTACTTCCCAGCAAAATTATAATAATTGTTATACTTGAAATATATATTTGATAAATTATGTTATTCTGAATTTATAAAACGTTAAGAATTATTAGAAAATTAAATGAAATACTTAACATTTCCTCTATTTTATAATCGTTAAGTGCGGGATTTGAACCCAAAGCTAATTGGCATACAATAATAGTAAAAAATAGTGCAAACTGAAATTATTAAATATTAAAAATTAAAGTGAAATGAAACATATTTTGCTGACAGGATTTTCCTAAGTTATTATTATGAATAGAAATATATTGAAAATTAAAGAAAAAAAAACTGAGTACAAATATGGCGCCCTATCTTATAACTAACTTATTCTAAGCTAACTTATCTCTAACTTAATTAAAGCTAGTCTCACTGTATAAAATTTCCCGGGCAATTTTATAGAGCAAGATTTTGCTTACCCAGTCACTCACACACACTGTCATTCCTTTATATGCCATAGTGTACTCAGTTTTATATTTATTTAGAGTTGAAATAAAAATTTATTTAATAGAAATCTGTTTAATACTAAATACATATATAATTACGGCTTAATACCCATTGTTGGGTGTATTATTTAACTTATTTTTATTTGATAGTTTGTATATTTAAATAATTAAATGAAAAATCCTTGTCAACAATCTATGAGACATAGAAAAATGTTTGTTTCACAAATTTTGAAATTATAAATTTTAAATAGTTTGAATTAATAATTAAATATATGAATTTATTTTTCTCTTTTGTGGAGAATGAGGAAAAATAATATATACTTTTAGTTGAAAGTAAATAATAATTATATTTTTTTCTATTTCGGTGTTCTATAAAAGCACTGAAAACACGTCGTTAAGAAGATCTATAAGCGCACTGTTTGATACAATACAATGTATTAATGTATAGAATTAGACAAAATTCACAGCACACAATACATAAACTGTCAAAATGTAAAATTTCAATTGTTAGCGGGAAGCGATACCAATATAACCGACAAAAAATTCACAAAATTATTTTAATAGAATTTTTTATAAAAAAAAAAAACATGTTTCATAAGGCCTATTAACGGACTCATCCTTGGTAAATCTTAGACCCGTACGTTAACAGATTGCCTTATGATATATGTATTTTAATGTACTATTATTTATTATATATGTAATACTAGTGCTGTATTTTAAAATATTAATTCATTGTATTGTATACTGTATAGTATTGTTATGCCTTTATACCCAAATTTGGGTACAGCAACAATTATTAGATAGAGGAAAATGCCAAGTTATTGACCGAAAATATTTTGAAAATTAAATAAAAAACAGTATTAATCATTGCATTATAGTGAATTTAAATTGTATTTTTCATATTTAAGTTGATTATGTAACAAACATGATTTTATTGGAAAAACGCTTAATGCAAAATTTGATAAATTTTCAATTTGCTGGGAAGTCTTTTTCACATACCTTGTCTCAGGATAAACCTGGACATTTTACCAAAATACCAATATACAAATGAGTATCCCACGTTGTCCTTTCGGCCCTGGGATGGTCTAGGCGCACTAGATTTTATTGAATTTAATTTTAGAAATTAAATTATTTTAAGGGTAGAGGTGACTACCACAGATTTGATACTACGAAATACAAATTAAAAAAAGAAAGGAATGGTCGAGCACGGCCCAGCAAAACCAGAAGAGTACAACCATCCTTTCACTACGAAGAACAAATTGTAAATGAGGTGTTAGGAGGATTATTTTTTTTTTAATAATGAGTTATCTAATACCTGATAATGACGTAACAACCGGCAAAAGGCTTGTGCTGCAGTCTGAAGTAAACAATTAAATAATAATTTTTAATCGGAGATAAATTTACGTAATTTTAATAGTAAATAAAATATGTATTTTTAAAATAATAAATTCATATTTTCTAAAATCTATAGATTTTTTTTACCTTCCGTCACCTTTAGGTAAGAAAGGGTATTGTCTTTGGTATAAAAATTCGATAGTGAGTTTTTAGTGAATAAGCACGTTTTAAGGTCCCTAGTATCCGATTTTAACATTTTATGATGATGTATGTATGTATGTGTAAGTGTGTGTGTGTGTGTGTGTGTGTGCGCGTGTGTATGTATGTATGTGTGGCTGTTGGAAGGATGATACTTCAAAAACTTAAAACGTAAGACCTGTTTAACTACAGATTCCTCAATCTGTCATTAATGGGAAGAGCTGAAAAGATTTTAGTAATAATTGGACAACCGAAAGAAGTAGTACCTTAAAAAAATCTTCTAAATATTATTTTTATAAAATTTATGTTATTATGTCCGAGAATCTGGGGAACCGGGTTCGATCCCATTTATTATATATTATTATTATTTCATATACTTTTTGTTTTAACATAATTTTGAAAGAATAATACAACCTTTTTTAGTTAAATTCTGTTTATATTTTTTTAAATTACGACGTTTCGGCAATATAAACCATATAAACTATTGCCTTCTTCTGGTAAAAACATGAACTACAAATCAACAAATACAAATAATAAATAACAAAACATAGCAACAGGTAACTAAGGTGACAATTACAACATATTTAAAATAGGAAGCCATGCACGACTAAGATCTAGACCGTCATAATGATTGAGATTATTACACTTCGTTTTGTAAATCTCAATGGCTTCTCTAATTAACCTGTTGTTTGTTTTGTATTATTCTATTGAAATATGAGTTCTGAAAGATTTTATAATAATTTATAATTTTGAAACTTTCACGTAATACTAACAATTGAAAACAACGGCCGCGTTTAGTACATCTCAGCGGTCTCCGGTCTAAGCGATGACAGCCGATGGCCGATTTTTAAATTCCGCATCGCATCCCGTATTTAAAGTGAAGCGAAAGGGCAAGTACAAGTAATTATGTACAGAAATTAAAAAGATCGGACTCTGAAAAAAAAGAACAAAAAAGAGAATGCAATGTGGGCTGGAGACAGGTCAAACTCAAAAAATTTAGAAACTATTAGTGGGTTAATATTAGCCAGCGAAGGAGTTGAACAATGTTATTCTGATAATTTTGGTAACACTGTGCCATAATTTTATTTTATACTGCTGGGAACACTGCGTGTATGTAACAAACAAAAGAATGGATGAAGTGTGCAGAAGAGCTACATTCACAGCGGTCTAAAAAATAGGCGTTATATAATTAATTCCCAACTCCCCTGAAGATCCACAGCTGTTGCTATTCTACGTCCAGAACAAAGTACAAAAGACAAAAATGATGTTAGGTTAAATTAAGTAAATAATTTCTTGTTATAAGTAAAATTTTATTATATAATTTAAATTGAACTGATAGTATGAATTGGTATTGTGATTTATAGTTTCTAATATCCCTAAAACGGATAACAGTATGACTTGACCTCTTAAGATAAGAAAAACACTTTATAAATTATTTTTAAATACATATGTTAGTATGTTAGAAAAAATGGTAATTGTTGTACATTTTCAATATTAATAGAATAATTTTTATGTTTAGTTTTAATGTAATTTTCAGAGAATTAAATAAATTATTTTACAGATGCTGAAAAAAATATTGTTTACAAGTGCGTTAAAACAAATCAGCACAAAAAATTACATTATCTTCAGGAAAATGTCGGAAACCAACGATGTCATATTCGAAACTGTAAAAGATAAAGGTATAATTTCATTAAACCGTCCAAAAGGATTAAATTCGTTAACTTTATCCATGGTAAAGAAAATTCTTCCACAACTCATTAAATGGGAACAAGAAAAAAGTATGGTAATTGTGAAGGGTGTTGGTGACAAAGCATTTTGCGCAGGCGGAGACGTAAAAGCAATTGTTTTATCGAATATGAAAGGTGAAAATTATGGACAAGAATTCTTTAAACATGAATATACCACGAATGGAGTCATTGGAACATACAAAATTCCGTATATTGCATTGATAGACAGAATTGTGATGGGTGGTGGTGTAGGTTTGTCCATACATGGCCATTATCGTGTAGCTACAGAGAGAACAATGTTTGCAATGCCGGAAACTATAATAGGTTTGTTCCCAGATGTTGGTACATCGTATGTTTTACCACGATTAGGTGGAAAATTAGGATTATATTTGGCCTTAACAGGAGAACGATTAAATGGATATGATGTCCTGAAAGCTGGAATTGCTACTCATTACGTCGAAAGTCAAAGCTTACCTGATTTAGAAAAAGCTCTATTAGATTGTAACAATGAACACGATATTAACGCAGTATTGAAAAGATTTTCTAAAATTGAAAATGCCCAATTTAGTCTCGCCCCATATATGGACAAAATCAATAAATATTTCGCTGCTGATACAGTGGAAAATATTGTAAAAAATTTAAAAGAAGATAACTCGGAATGGGCTCAAAATAATTACAAGTTATTAATGAAAATGTCACCGACAAGTATGAAAGTTTCTATGGAATTGCTTGAACGTGGTGCAAAATTATCGACGCTAAATGAATGTTTACAAATGGAATACAATGTGGCTAATAATACTTTAAAGCAAAATGATTTCACTGAAGGTGTTCGAGCACGTTTAATTGATAAAGATCAGGCACCAAAATGGAATCCACCCACATTGGAGCAGGTTACTACTAATTTTGTGGAACAACATTTTCTTCCTGTTCCTGGGTTTAATGACGTTAGAAATAAATTGTAATGTTGCTAAAAACAAAATTTAAAATATAATTTTTATTTTGTGGGTTCTGCACAGTACTTTATTTTCATGGCACTTCTTAAATTTGTTATTTTTGTAAATTTTATTGGAAGTTATCAATAAAGCAAAAATCTTAAATTAATATTCTTACTATTGACCCTGTCCAATGTTTTGTGAATGTATTTGTGTTACACAAAAATAAATACAGTTGTATTAAGAATTTTTTATCTCTGGTTAAACTGATAGTTAAAAAAAATCTGATGTGGCCAGAACATTACTACGAAGGCGTTGAAAGGACATGAAAGAAAAATATTTATAATTGCAAGTTGTATCTTGCAATTAGGCATAATTGCAACTTTTATTTTGCAGTTAACCTAACTAAACCTAACCTAATTGTAAGATAAATCATCCGGTGGCAAAATAATGAACTACCGGTTGACTTATTAAAGTATTATAAATTTATTAAATATTATACGTATTTGGTTATCTAAATTGACATATATATTGTAATATAAGTAACAATTATTGCTGCTTACTTGAGTGCACATTGTTACGTTAGAAAGGCAATAAATTATGTTGTCACCTTGGTTGTCACGAATTCCCGCGTACAGTAAAATATTTGAAAGATGTCTGATCAAGGACATTTACGAATTGTATGAATTCAGATTTTTGCTCCGCGCATTATGACAAATTCAGTAGTGTCGTTTGCTTAGTTTTTATGAGGGTACATAAGATACTACTGTTATTTTATTATTACAAAAATATAAGTTACAATAAAAGCATTCAAAATTCAAAAATAAGCTAACTGGTCAGTTTATTAGCAAATGTAAAACCAAATATGTGAAAAATAAGATACTGACACAGTGTCAGTGACACTGACAGAAAATAACGTTATTCGTACGGCTATGAATTAAGGTAATGTATCTGTATTAATAAATAAACTTACGTTACAGCGAAAGTATTATCAACAACGAGCATCGTTTTAAAGTGGAATGTCCTAGCTTAGTCGAAACAATATGAATTGTTGAAAGACAAGCGTGTTATATCCATTCTTATCACACACGCTTAAAGCCTTTGCAAAGGAAAGAGATAAATGTATGTCAATTTGTTAATTCGTTCATGATACAAATGACCTTAATCTTTCAAAAAATTTACTGTAGTTTGTTAGTATGTTTTAAATATTTGTACTGCGGAGTGTACTTTTTAAATTGTGAGCGCGCGAAGTTCATCTGCGCTAACTTCATGGTCGAAATTGAACGGAACAAGAAATTAACAGTGCGATGTATAAATATAAACATTATGATGCTTCATACCTAGCCATTTCATATTGTCTATGCGTACGAAATGCAATAAAGTTATCTGCCAGTAATATTATGTAAAACGGCTTATAAATGACCTTGAATAGTCATCTTTTGTGAACCAAACTACATAATCAATTTTTATACTCTAAATTAAGCTTCAATTGCCTAGATACGTTTTCAAGAACAGATCTAAAACAATATAGCAAAATTATATTATTATTTGACGTTTTGACATTTAAATAAAATGGTAATTATAATATTAATATTACGTAGCTGTTTGCAATTTAAATTCATAAATATTATATTTCAGATGTTAAAAAAACATATTCAATTTTCGAATGTATTCAAATTTGTTGGAAACAGTAAATTATTTAGCACAAAAAAACCAGAGAAAAAGTCTTCAGATGTTGATGAAGTTGTCTTCGATTTATTTGGAGATAAAGGAATAATAACACTAAATCGTCCGAAAGCTTTAAATTCTTTAAATTTATCTATGGTGGAAAAACTCTTACACACATTAGTAAAATGGGAATCAAGTAAAAAATTCGTGGTGGTTAAAGGTGCAGGAGGCAAATCATTTTGTTCGGGTGCAGATGTAAAAACTATTGCATTAGCAAACAAAAAAAAGGATAAATATGGATACAAATTTTTTAAAACAGAATACGCTATGAACGGTGTTATTGGAACTTATCAGATTCCATACATAGCAATAATAGATGGCATTGTCATGGGCGGAGGATGCGGCATGTCGGTACATGGTCAGTATCGGATAGCAACAGAACGCACTCTGTTCGCAATGCCCGAAACACAAATAGCGCTTTTTCCCGATGTGGGAATGTCGTATGTCTTTTCAAGAATGCAGGGTAACATGGGCTTATATTTAGCTCTAACTGGACACAGATTAAAAGGTTATGATACAGTGTTAGCTGGAATTGCAACACATTATGTAAATAGCAAAGATATACCTACCCTACACAAATGTTTATTACAATGTAACCGTGAGTCAGAGATAAATCAACTTTTAAAGAAATGTGGTGAATGCAAAACTACTAAGTTTAGTCTGGAACCCTATATGGAAAAAATTCATTGTTGTTTTAGCGGTGATTCAGTTGAATGTATCTTGGAAAATTTGAAAAATGATAATTCAAAATGGGCTAGAAGTACACTTGAGGTGTTATGTCAAATGTCGCCTACCAGTTTGAAAGTTACGAAAGAAATAATATCACGTGCAAATACGAAACGTTCACTGGAAGAATGTCTCCGAATGGAATATAATGTAGCTTGTAATACGTTAGATAATAATGAATTTAACGAAGGTAATATATTACATGTGTTAAAATAGTCTAGTTTTCGACCGTGGGGATGGTCGGCGCGAGCCGCCATCTTTATTAAAGGTAAATATATAGAAAAAGTATTAATACTCTTTAATTTTTATAATAACAAATCTCGAAAAAATAACATTTAAAAGTATTTTTCGAAGAAAAACCATTTCCAGTTATTTGATTTACACCAAAATATAATAACCAAAATGATTATTACCTCTCGTTAAGAGAAGTATAAGCACGTTTTAAGGTCCCTACAATCCAATTTAAACATTTTTACGATGATGTCTGTGTGTATGTATGTGGGATGTTGGAAGGACGATTACTCAAAAACTATAAGACTTTATATTTGTTTAACTTCGTATTTCCTAATCGGACATTCATGGGAAGATCTGAAAAGGTTTTGGTAACAATTGGACAACCGGAAGTAAGATTCTTGAAAAAAAAATCTAAATATTTTTTGAAAATTTTTCTTGGTAATATTAAAAAAAAAAAATTCTCTATCTGATACAATTAAATATTTTATTATATATTCTATAGATTTAGAGATAAAAGAAATATAATATATAAAATAATCTGTTATAATAAATTTTACAGCCGAAAGAATGCCATGGAAAATAGTTGAAAATTTAAAATGTTTGTAACTGACAGAAATCCGGAGACATTACTGAAGATTTTTTCTGGGAAGTACATACATTTTATTTCTTATTGTATTAATAGTTAAATATTTAAAATTATAGGTATATTACATATATCCTTCAGAAATACTGTCAATCCCGACAATGAATTGGAAACATTTCGAAAAATTAGAAGAGTAGGACAAAATTTCTTCATAAAATGAATTTAAAGTTAAACAATCTATATATAAGGGATATAAGTAATTTTTTTGGTGTAGAGTATAGGTATACAAGAAATGTTAAATACATTAGGGCGCGAGCAGTCATGTGACTTTATTGGCCTTGACAAGCAGATATGGGGGCCCATGTTAGAATGATAGCTAGTAATTATGTATATAGATGTCATATCATAATTTCTCATCCTAAATTTAGTGATTTTCCAATTCCATGTGGTTTATTTTCCTCAACAAGTAAATTCCACACTCCTGGTGACAAATTAACTATGTACATAATTACTAATTATCATTCTGAAATGGGCCCCCACATCTGCCTGTCAAGGCCAACAATGGAAAAGGAAGTGGGGAGAGGTATTGTGGTGGTCACATCAGATGTTTCTACCTTTAATCAAAGATGGCGACTTCCGCCGACCCGCCTTAATGTCGAAAACTTAAAATTTTACATCAAAATACCGACTTAAACAACATATATTAAAATCAAAATTCCCCAACCTTTTGCTGTACTAAACAAGTATTTTTGTTATTTAGGTGTTCGTGCCCTACTGATTGATAAAGACAAGAAGCCTAACTGGGATCCATCTTGTTTGGAAGGTGTAACGGATGAAATAGTCGAATCACATTTCTGTCCTGCGAAAGATGAATTAAGTGGTGATTTTAGAAAGTTATAAAAAAAAAATGTTAATATAATAATTATATTGTACATACCTGAAACGAATGATTTAATAAATAAATATAAAATTAGTTGATAACATAAAACAATATATATTCAGTCCCAGATGAAAAGTAGTTACAGAAGAATATATAAATATGGAAATATTTTAATTAAAATTTCAACTTGATTTTAAAATGAAATTGATAATTTATAAATAAAGATTTCTTTTAGTATAAAATGATCTAAAACAAAACACATCAACATCACGTAACAGGCAAAGCAAAAATTGAATCGGTTCAATTGACGCCAAGTGGTGCAGATGTGTTGTTCTGAGTAGAGTTGTTGATGAGTTCGGTTCTGTTAAAAGTAACAACCAATTCAATCGATGTATTGTGCCAACCAGCGGAACCCTTCACCATAACCTTGTCGCTTCAGTACTGAACACATAAATAATTCTAATGGGCGACCAGGCAGTTCTGATCGTGGCACTTTACCCTATTCACAATAAATACAATATTAGTTTTATTTATTTGAAATTAAAAGCTACACTTACCTTTCCTGTTGTCTGGCTGTACAAAGCGAAGAAATTTCTAAGTTCGTCTTCTGATGCAGCACCAGGTACATCGATTTTATTTCCCAAAATTAGAACCGGACAGTTGGAGAGTGTTTCGTCTGTTAATAAGGAGTCTAACTCATTTTTGCTTTCCACGAAGCGGTTACGGTCAAAGGCATCGATTAAGAACACAATTGCATCTACTGCGGGGAAATAATCTTTCCATACACGTCGAGCTGAAATGATTCTTACATTAGACACATACTATTTGTTTAATGTAGTTTGAGCATCCATAAAATCTTAATAATCTGGTGTTATTACTAGCGTCTAGTCGATATAATAACTTTTATCACCGAAGATACGCGATGTTGGTACCCATGTGCGCGTGCGCATATATTGTAGTCGTGTTCCTTCGGACTGTGATTATGATTTTGTGAATCCTGATTAGTTTAATTTTCAAAAGTGGGTCATTACATGCTTTTGTAGAAAAATTATATTTCCTTTGATGCAATAAACCCCATATTGATAAATTTTTACGCTCGAAAACCTATTGCCGTTACCCATTTTTAAATTTACTCTGAAGGGAATGGGGAAGGTTGTCTAGTGATCACAAAATGAGAAAGTGGGGATAACGAATAAGAAATGAAAAAACATACTTCTTAATCATGATTATTTTGATGATTTAGATTGTGAATCAAAGCCCGAAGGAACACGGCTAAAGTACGCTTACATTATGTTAATTTCATACTATTTCATACTTTGATGACTTGTGCGTGTTATTTCTGAAAAATACATTGTTATTGTTGTTATTCAAGGTCACTTGGTCGAAGAAAGAATACACAACACTTTATACAGCAGTAGCTTATAGTGAAAATGATTTAGACAGAAGAAGCACGTCATTAACCTGAAAGAAACCTTATAATAGTACATTAAAACACAAGTATCATAAGGCAATCTGTTAACGTACGAGTCCAAGTTTGGAAAACGAGCCGCTAGGCGAGTTTTACAAAGGACGAGTGCGTCAACAGGCCTTATGATACGTGTTTTTTATACTATTTTTTCTATTGAGGTATTTTTACGATTAAATTTATTTAAATTGCGACGTCAAATTATGACTAGGTATTTTTTTGTTAGTTATGTTTATGTTGGTAACGCTTCTCGCTAACAATTGAAATTTCATATTTTGTCAACTATTGATTAATTAGTGTATTGCAAGGTGTATTGTATTTATGATTCAAGGTCTGATTCTGGTTGTGAAATTAATATTATATTTTTTTCTAGTCCTATCACCTAAAGAAAGTATAAAAATCCATAATTAAAAGTAATATGTTGAAATATTATCAACAACTTACCATTTTGAGGTTACCTGTCATCTGTCAGTTATGAAAGCATGACTACCAACTCGAGAACATGAAAGGCGCCAAAAATAGTACGCTTATAGATCTTCTAAACGTCGTGTTTGCAGTACAAAACAGTGCGTTTATAGAAACATAAGAACACCGAAATAGAAAAAATGAAATATAACTTGTAGAAATTATTATTAACTAAAAAAAAAAGAAAAAAATAATATCAGTATTAAAGAAATGTATATATTAATAAAATTACAATCATTTCTAAGTCAATCCTTATTCGTTTAATGGAATATACATATATACCTTACTTAAAACTAATCTATTTTTTCTTCTTTTTTAAAAAATTAATAACAACTAATAATATTTACAAGTTATATTTCATTTTATAAGATTTTTTCTGATTGATGACGTGCGTCTTTTGTCTAATCATTTTCGGTATAGCAACATTTCATGTTAAAAAGAGAATGATTATTTAACACATGTATACTTATGTTGGTGACATTATTTTCTAACACACTACAAATATTAAGGACGTATGTCGTAGAGTTACAGATATCTGTGGTAATGTTTACCCAGTGACGTTGACGTTCAAATCAAATTATAATTCCATGGTTTTATATCAAGTCTATGCTTTTGTAGTTTGTAAAAACATGTGAGGAATGTAAATCTTTGAGAAAGGCATTATTTAAAAATAAAATTTTCAAAAAAAAAACACTTATTTTTTTCAATTAAAATGTATCCAATTCATGTTACATCAGACATTTTATAAATGACCTTGAATATTTATCTCACATAAACCAAACTATACTAATGACACTTCGTAAATATATTTTTTAAGAGATATAAATTTGTCAGCTAAATGAAAAACATTTTTTTTCTGTAAATTTTGATAATTAATAAAAACAGAAATTAATATATAAATAAATCAATATTATGCGAGGGAAACATTATATTTCCAAAAGAATTTTTGGTTTCATGTTCGCTAATAATCCATTAAGGAAGTCCAACTGTTTTCAGCCCTTATGAAACCAGAGACAATGGTTCTAATTTGAATTATGGTGGTTATAATTATATGTCTTTGTATTCGTAAATAAGTATAAAAAAATCTACGAGCATAACAATGTTATATTTTAATCCCTAAAATCTTGTCTTCAATGCCCCCCCTGTTAAACCTGAGGCCACTATCACCCCCTTGGGGGGCAAAATCACTGATTGAAATAACAAGCTTTTTACAAATTTTGAATCAACAAATTAATAAATTGAATTACCTTGAGTATGGCCACCTAAATCAAATGTAGTAAACCTCATATTGCCAATTGAAAGTTCCTCTGATGCTAAAACCAAAACATATAACATAAGCTCGATTGCATCATGAATTCATAGCCAACAATCGTGTGTGAAAGCTTACTCGGATGGAGTGTTGGAACGTGCTGCGCCAATCGGTCATCCTTGAGCATGTGAAGGAGGGTAGTCTTGCCCGCATTATCCAAACCCAGAAATAATAACTTTCCCGACTTCTTCCATAAGCCTGCACACACGTAATAATATAAATAACCAGCACTTACATGCGGGCAAAGGGCTCGCCCTGCAGTTGGTATCGTCTGACCAAGGAATGCCGTCAATTTCATTTTCATCTATTAAAAGTTCAATCAACAATGATTTACCTGAACCAGGCAAACCCGTGAATACGTATCTACCTTTTCTTTTTGCCAAACCTATTGGTAAACTTGACTAGCATAATTAATTTGTTACTACACTTAAACACAAATACTTACCTAAATAACCTAATACTCCAGTAAACCAGTCCCAGATAAACATTTTGGAATAATCTGAAAAAAGAGTCAAATCATTCTTTGTTATGATACTTGAAATTTAAATAACCTTGATCAAAGTATCTAATGACTCAGCTATATTCTACTAAATATTACTTATAATTTATGAAAAAATGATTTTAATATGTTCATTTATGATGAACAAACAAAAGATAGGCTGGATATTTTCAACAAATTTATAAATAGACTGAGACAATGCTCCAAACAATGTCAATTTTCAATAAAATTAAATTTAATGACAAATATCCCTTCAATCAATTATTTAATAATACACAACTTGAAATTATTGCTAAAAACTACATCACTTTTATATTAATTAAAGTTTTGATTAAAAACATTCTAATGAAAAATCCAGATGTTTATTTAATAATAAAAATAATAACATTTTAATAAAATACATACGTGAATTTAAAGCTACACTAGATTGATCACTTTATACTAATTATAATTATAAACTATTTATTACGCACTAAATTAAATCACAAAACTGAGCCTCACTCAAACTTACTTTGAGATGAGCCGTCAGTTATAAAGAGGAAGCATTGCAATAGTTTCGTTGGCAATAGAATAGCCAACCTGAAGGATGCATAATGCAAACATTAAATGTGTTATTTTATTTTAAAATATTTATAAACTATTATAACCCTATCAAAAATCAAACAGAACAATAATTTTACATCATTTTATACCATGAAATATTAAATAAAATATTCCAATTGAATTTTAAGTTTTATTTGAATTTTGGCAACCACATTTGATGACAGCTAACTGATGATGTCACGTTTCCGCTTTTAAACGTCAAAATATAAACCATTTTTTGAAAATTTATAATATATTTTGGTATTTTATTTCCAAATTTATATATATAATTTATTACTTGATTTATTGTACACGAAGTAATTATAATTATACTGAAATAAAAATGTTTTATAATGGCGCTAAATTTAAAAATAAAATATATGATTCATTACAATAATTTTATATATTTATTTATGAATTCAAAGGTAAAATAATAATTAAAAACATATTCAACGCCCGAATATTCAAAACCAGAAATGCATACAAAGAATCATTCAAATTTCGAATATTCAAAAAAATCGCGCATTGCATCTAACCACCCAAACTCAGTGTTGCCAATATTCCTCTTTAAAATATCCCTCAAATCCACAAAAATCCCATTATATCATAAAAAATCCCTATTTTCAAATAATTTATTAAAATAACGTTTTTATTATCTTCATTCATTACTTAATATCACTAAATTCAAATATAGCACTTAATTTTGGAACCATCATTTACGTTTTCTACGGAATAAACTTAGTTTTCTTTTGCATAAAATGATGGGCGAAGAAGCACGTCATCAATCTGAAAAAACCTTATAAAATGAAATATAACTTGTAGGAATTATTAGTTATTATTTTTTTAAAAGAAAAAATATACTAGTATTAAAGAAACGTACAAATAAATGAATTTACAATTATTTCTAAATCAATCCTCATTCCTTTTATGGAATATAAAATTATTTGACACAATATAATCGTCAGTAGTGCCAACGTATGGTACGAAAATAAACTACAAGTATTTCAAATAATTTTATATTCCGTTAAAGGAATAACGATTGACTTAGAAATAATTGTAAATATCATTAATATATACATTTCTTAATACTGGTACTTTTTTTCTTCTTCTTTTAAAAATAAATAACACCCAATAATTTCTACAAATTATATTTCATTTTATAAGGTTTTTTTCAGGTCGATGACATGCGTCTTCTGCCTGATCATTTTCACTATACCTATACTCCATTCCACCAATAGAATGACTTGTCTCTGTTCAAGAATAAGTTCCACATTCTCTCAGCGAATGGACTATAGGTATCTGAATTGAACCTTAGATAAAAATGAGATGAATTATTGATGACAAAATCCCTGAAGTTTTCTATTTTAAGTGAAAAAAATCCCTTTATCCCTCATGTTAAAAAAGGGATAAATCTCTCTGTGTGGCAACACTGCCCAAACCTAACCTAAAGTGACCTCCACTTGGCCACGCCCACATATTCGCTTTAGAATGATTCGGACGAAGGGTTGTCTGGCGATGCGCGATTCTGTTTTTAAATATTCGGGATTTGAATAATTCTGTGCATGTATATTCTGGCTTGGAATATTTGGGCGTTGAAGATACCCCCAGTTTGAATTATGAAACAGTAAATTAATAATTAATGTCAACATTGTAAAAATAATCAATATTTTACTGTTTGTGTAGAGCATTGACTTTTCTGTCAGTCAGTCGTTTTGCTTGTAGAAGCAAACAGACTTTTTTTAGTAAATTTAATAAAATATGTGTAACAAAGTAAATTATAAACTATAAGAAATATGTTTTGTTTATATTTACCCTGTGCCATAAATAAATATATTGTTTTATTTATGTATATTAAAAAATGTCTAAAAAGAGAAGTATTTCAAAAAAAGTAAATTTGACAAATTTCCCATTACCAGAAACATCAAATATCTTGCCAAATAGCAATGCGCATTCAGGTGAACCATGTATTCAAGAAATATATTTTGGGGAAAGAATTAAATCATCCGGTAGTTCGACGTTTTCCAAATCTTCAGACGTATTTACCAGTGATGAAGGATTCCGAGATTTATTGTCTTACAAGAGTTCTGGGAGTTCAACATCTGGTTCTGAAGATATAGAAATTGAAGCAACGAGAAAAGTCACAGAAGAGTTTGAAAAATTGGAGAAGATTTTATATGGTGAAACTGTGTGTAACGGTAAAGAAGTAGATGAATATGAACAATGGACATGTAATTTTCCCCATCTCAGGTATGTATTTAATAATAATATTATATTCCACGAGAGAAAACAGTAATCCAAAGCTTGATTTACACAATAGCCGTGCCGTATTCTTTCACTGGGTTGGATCAGATCCAACTAATCGTATGGATTAGATCAGATCAGGTCACGTGGACGCACATGAATTTATTCGAAAGAACACAAGTGTCTGTCAAAATCAATTTTCTATATTTACCATTGTTTATTCTTGTTTAAATTTCTTTTAGAACTATTACTCGATTAAAATGATACAACCTTTTTGGTTTTAGTTCTGTTTATTGTTATAAAAAGGGACTGAAATGCTGCCTTCTTCAGGGAACCTTAAATGTAATCTCTTGTCCTTTTACAAAATCAGAATCACAGCCCGAAGAAACACGGCTAAATAACTCTACCTATTCCGATTTAATAATTTTCTTGTACATTTTTACTCCGGAGTGTACTTTTTAAATTGTGAGCGCGCGAAGTTTATTTGCGCCAACTTCATGGTCAAGATTTGAACGTTAGAAAACTGAACGAAACAATTTATGAATGCGGCGATATATGAACATAGGACGATACGTATGTTTTCGTATATTCTTAATCAAGAATATAATAGATAAATATGCCTAACATCATCCAAGTTCTTCAACTCTTTAAACGTAATTTCCGTGTGTGGTACATCTTGTAATATTTAACTAATATTATAATATATAATATAAAGCTAAAATGATAAAATGGTTTAAAGAAATCACACATATTATGAGAAAAATTGTATTTTTTGCTTTTATTTTAACTTTTTTGAATTAATTATATCACATATAGTATTTTAAATAATTTCTTTGTTTCAATATATGTACTATGTATGAATTATGTATTTGCAAGAAATGTGATTTTATATTATACAGGAATATTAAATAATGACACTGTGAATCTATAAAGGTAATAAAAATTCATTTATTTAAGAGATACACAATTATTATCAACATACATTTAGAGGTTATGTAGAGCATAGTATATAGGTTGTTATTATCACATCTAATTTAATAACTGTAGTTATTATTTACATAATAAGTATAAATTCTAAACTTACCTTTTAAAAATTTAAATGTTTGTGCTTAATATTGGTAATTTTTATGTGTTTTCAATATTGCCAGTCATCGTAGTCAGTATCTCAAGAAAATACACAAATAAATACACTTTAAATAAATATTAGAAGTATATTTAAATGTGTTTTGTATTAAAATAAAACAAATAGCCAAGAAAATACATAATAATTTGCGTAACAACGAATATGACAGTGGCCCGCAAATAGCGGACGAAACGCGAGTCCTGTCATGGCCATACCCTGAATATTATAGGTACCCTAATCGCCTATAGCGTATAGACTACTGAATCCTTACTTTATTTTTTTATTATTCTTTTTCCGACTACCAATAGAAAATGAGAAAAGTTGAGATGGAGAAATATGTTCGAGTGTATAAACTTACCCGCCATTTTAACCAATCAGAGACAAGCTTAAATTAGCTCCTCTTAACTGTTTTCTCTCGTGGCACAAACTATAAATGTGACACAAATATTTTTAAATATACAGGGTTATTGGAAGTGCTATGAAAATTCACCCAAGCACTGAAGAATGCGAAGAAGAATTTTATGAAGAAATAATTGCAGAGCATTCAGACAGTGATCATTGTGATGTAAGTGAAGAGACATCTTTAAATACCAAAAGGAAAATAAAAGAAGCTGTGATAAAAAATGTATTAAAAGAAGTAAAAACAAAGTTATTAAATAAAAGCCAAGAACCTAGTAAAATTTATCCAATGCGTGATATTTCTTTACCTAAAAGACGGGACCGGAAAATAAGCGAGAACAGTTCAGTAAAAGAAAGTGATAATAATGAAATAAGTGAACCATTTTTACAGGCTACAACAATATCGTTACATAGTTCTCCGTTTCATAAACCAAATTTTGAATATCAAAATCCAATAATGAAATCACATTTATCTGCATCTAAGTGGCAAAGAGAAGACTGTTCAAGCGAATATTCATCACTACCCCATATTTCAAATTCCAGTGTGCCTTATAGTAGTAAAGGAAGTAAAAAAATTTCACCACTCAGTGCAAATAAACCTGAAAGATGTCTACCTAATTCTTCGGCGAACTCTAGACTTAAATCTAGTACTTCCAAATCACTTTCAAAATTCATTCACTCACCTCGGGAGAAGTGTGTTGTTTTACCGCCAATACAAAATCTGTGTATAGATGAAGGGAGGTCGATTTCATCGACTCCTAGTAAATTTCACTCTAGGCCTGTTTCAAATAAATATCAGAAATATTTCGATGAAAAATAAAACATGTATATGCACAAATTAGTTGTTATTTGTAAAAATATATATTTTTGTAAAGAAAAAATAAAAGTATTTATTATAATCATATTTGTTATTTATACCGAGGCCGCACGGGAATGCTTATCCCCTCTCCTTTCGTGACGTTACAGCGAGAGGCGAATTTTGCGTTGAGAAAACATTCAACCATTCAAGTTACAGCAGTCAGCCAGCGTGTTTCCTTGTTACCTTCCGTCGCCTTTAGGTAAAGAAGGTATTGTCTTTAATCAAAAAAATCAATGAGTTTTTAGCGAATAAGCATGTTTTAGGGTCCCTATAATACGATTTTACCATTTTTACGATGATGTCTGTATGTATGTGTGTGTGTATTTCTCAAGTTTACATCCAAAAGAACAACTGATTAGATTTTGGTTATAATTGGTGAACCGGAAGTAGCCTCATTTGAAGATTTTACAATTAAATTTGATTTATTGACATTTATCGTTATTATAACTTAAAGAATATATAATTCTCTATAAGATTTGACTGCATTTTATACTTCATATTCAATAGATATAGAGTTAAAGAATTATAAAGAAATTAAATTTTATAAATCAGCTAGCTATGCTAACCATGAAAATTGTTAATATATTCATATAATTCAAATTGACAGATGTCAGTATAAATAAAAAGTAAATTAATGTGGCAGAGATGAGGATATTGAAGTAGATGTTGGGGAAAACACGGAAAGATACGGTAAGGAAATAACTCTAGACTTACAAGTTCTAGAAAGATACAAGCGAGATGATTACATTGGTTTGAATATGTCATGATGAGAAATGAAGAATATATTTGATGAATGGTTAATAATAGAAGGTTGAAGAAACAGAGGAAGACCAAAGATAAGATGGAAGGACTGTATTGCGGAAGATTTGAGAGAAGAGGAACTGAATGAGAACGACACGTAAAACAGAACTGAGTGGAAGAAGAAAATAAAAAATAGCCCTAACGAATGGGGAAAGCTAAAGAAAAAGGAGATGTTCGAAACAATACGAATTTTTGAAAGACAAGCGTGTTATATCCATCCTTATCGCACACTCTTAAAGCCTTTGCAAAAGAAAGAAATAAATATATGCCTATTTGTTAATTCGTTCGTGATACAGATGACCTTGATCGGACATCTTTTAAAATTTTTACTGAACGCTGGAATGTACTTTTTAAATTGTGAGCGCGCCAAGTTCATTTACGCCAACTTCATGGTCAAGATTTGAACGTTATGAAACTGAACGAAACAAGAAATGAACGGGGCGATGTATGAACATTAGGACGATGTGTGTGTTCCCCTGTTTAAACAACAATAAATATTTTAAAGTTAAACATAAGTTGTATTCGTATATTTATTTCGTTTATTTATTTTTTTAGTTACGTAAATGGTAATTATATTTATAAATCATATTTTACAAGTCTATTTGTTTAAAATTCCGTATATTTCCTACGCTTACAATGCAGTCGCAGTGACGTCACGAAATGTGCGTTCAGACTTGTATTCCCGTGCAGCCTCACTTATACTTATTAATACTTTCCAAATTATTTGTAGTATTTTAAAATGATAAAATAATTGAAAAAAATTAAAGTTTTATCAGTATTCATTTTAATTTTTAGTGTATTATTCAATATAGTTTTATACAATATATGCATTTTGTTTAACAATTATAATAACATCAACAACAATATTTTTAGTAATTGCTCAGTGCAATGTTATTAGTATTAATAGCCAATTAGCTGCCAAATTAGAGCAATTAACAGTACTGCACACTGTCTGTAAAAATTTAGCGTACCAATAAATAGTATCTACTCTAAATTAGTAAAGCCACCACTATGTGGGTAGATGCTCTTTTGTTCTCAATAAACTCTGGAGTCCTGATTTACAGATAACGGTAGCTAAACATAGTTATTTCTCAACAAAAGTATCACATATTTTATGTACAGAAACACATGTAAATTAGTTTCATTTAAATTTATTTCTGAATGAATTTAAAGCTTAATCAGTAAAATTCAACAAATTAATATTAGATATAACACCATATCTACAAGTTTAAAACAGGTAATCATTAAATTGTCTTACAGGTAGGTGTTTTAGTAAAAATTAATAGGTATTTAATAAGTGGTGTTTTTGGTTAATTGCACTTATGCACATTAAAAAACTTGATTGTATCTAAAGTAAATTTAAAACTACCTAGATTGATTATTAACATTATGCTAAGCAATATACCCACATAGTAATTAAAAAGATGCGTGTTAATAATTTCAGCATGAACGACAACTGTGATTAACCATTGTTATGAGTACAACAAAAATACAAAATAACAATAACCTACCAAAAAAATTCATACACAAGCGTCGAATGTTGGATGAAGTTCGGGTACAAAAAGTGAGGTTCTGTTAGCGCTTTGGTTGGTTATTGCAATTTCTGAATTTCATGATGACGACATCTACCTCTAAACAATGCAATGAAAAACAACTGTACACGTGAGAAATATTAATGTACAAAGTTAGCGTGTAAAGTATATTCTGTACACCTATATAACAAGACACAGCTGTAGCTGAACTGAGCTGAAGTTAGCAATGGAGTTGCGTCAGCACATCAGCTTTCTGATTGTTACGTTCGTGATCTACCGCAGACCACAGAGAGATTTAAGAATGATGAATAGAAAATTACGTCTGAGTGAATACAGTGTCTCATTTTTAATGTATCTCGGGTAATATTAACGATGTTCATTCGAGAAAAGTTCAATAATCGTCACAAAAGTTTCAAAATTTCTTATTTACTATGAAAGAAATGTTGCAAATTTTGTACCGTTTTTCGAGTAGAATAAAATGGTATAATTCACGTTGGCGCGCTCACAATTTAAAAAGTATAAAATGTACATGAAAATTATTTATTGAATTGGAGTAGGTAAAGTTTTTGTTAGTATTTTTTTAAAATTTGTACTGCGGAGTGTACATTTTAAATTGTGAGCGCGCGAAGTTCATCTGCGCTAGCTTTATGCTCAAGATTTGAACGTTATGAAACTGAACGGAACACGAAATAAACAGGACGATGTATAAACATTATGACGTTTCATACCTAGCGATAATGATCTGTAATAGATTTCTTTTATCTGTTTTTTAATAATTTTCAATTTTGTCCCCCCAAAAGATTAATAATTTGTTTTTTCATGTTTAAACAAAAGAATGTAGACTTGTTATCATTGAAAAGCTTATAAAGAAGCAAAAATATAAGACTATTCCTCCAACACTATTTTGGAAATTACACATTCCACAACTCAAAATTATGTTGGAATTAATATTATTCCAACAAACCGTGTGGAATAATTCCGTACGCCGTTTGGAATAATTCCGCACGGCTTTCGACGAATCACAATCTATTTCGCCGCATATTAGCGCGATATATCAAATATCTTGGTTTTATATTTATTTATTTCTGTATTCGCGTTTGACGTTTTAAAGTTTTGAACATTTTTAGAGTTTTTTGTTAAGTTTTACAGGTTTTTGGAGTTGTCCAGAGTAATAAGTTTATCTAATATAAATTAACTGAAGACATTTTGTAGAAAAACATATAAAGTGGAAATGAAGATATAGAACACAAAAACAAAAGATTGAAAATTCCTGTCACTACTTTTCTCGAAAATTTGACCTTGCAATGTAGAAACTGTTTTGCTCTATGATTAATATTCCCCGAGATACATTAAAAAAAAATGAGACACCTTGTACAAATGAAATGAGTATGTTGCTGAATGCTGATATTACAACATGTAATTGAGTGACATTCATAAGTGAAATTCGTCTAGAAATAAAAGAAAAAAACTACATAACAGAACATTTACAGATTTGACTTAATAATTTGCAACTATCGACTAATATTTACAATAATATCACAATTCATTGTATATAAATTTACACTTTTTACAACTGTTCATAAATAATCAATATTCACAACAATCCATTTAATAAAAATCTATTATTAAAAATTTGAATATGATAATGTTTAGGTCTTAACATGATTTCACCTTGCACAAAATATACAAACACTCATCATTTACACGCACAGAAAGCTCGACTCATGACTATATTTATATTATGAACATTTGATAGCTTTACGCTTCAGCCAAAAATATAATTTTATATAAACATTCGTAGCTATTCATCGATGTGTCTAAGTCCGAATTTTCCTATGCCAGCACACATCATTAAGGATTGACAAAGTGTCTTTTAGTGAAAGTAACACAATAATAAAAGAGTGTAGCGACCCTCAGGACTTCCTCCTCGCACCACCAACCGATTTGCAGCGTCTACCATTTATGAGACATGACATGGGGACCAACTACGACCACAAACTCAACAAAACCAAGCATAAACTAACTTAAAACATTTATTGTAACTAAACCTGAATTTATAAAAAAACCTATATATAATTAACCATAAGTAAATATACCCAACAAAAATTATAATAAAGAAATAAGTGAAAATAAATCAAGCAAGATATAATATATAAGTAATATAAAGGGAAATAATAAGGATGCATGCAAACGAGTATACATATAAGAATAAAGAGATATGATATCGGAATGGTGGGTGGACGACCGGTGGCGCGGTCTAGATGTAGGAGTAGGGACCATCGGTGAGGGCGCTACACAATAGTAGTCAGGAGTTGTCGTCCTTGTTGGAGCCGCCACCACCAGTGCCACTACCCTGGCCGCCGCCTCCACGCCCGCGCGCTGGTTTATATTCCAGCCCCGGGTCGAATTGCATCAACACGAACACCTACCATCACCAATTACCCCGTAAGCAACAAATACTAACAATACTACTCGTATATCATTCGTACTCAAATGTAAGTACATACTTATATTATCTCAGGTGCAAAAAAAACGGGCCATTTGTTTTTACCACTCGCTAAGAGAGGTATTGCATTCATGCTAAAAATCGCAAATCCAGATTTTATTGAATAAGCACATTTTAAGGTCCCTACAATCCGATTTTAACAATTTTACGATGATGTCTCTCTGTGTGTGTATGTGTGTGTGTGTGTGTGTGTGTGTGTGTGTGTGTGTGTGTGTGTGTGTGTGTGTGTGTGTGTATGCAGACAACCAGAAGTAGAAGATTCTTGAAAAAAAATCTCCTAAATAACATTTTTAAAAAAAAATTCTTGGTAATATGAAAGAAAATTGAATTCTCTATCTGATACATTTAAATATTTTATTATATATTCTACAGATTTAAAGATTTATCTATCAGTTACATATATCTGAGCTGCACTATGTAACTACGGAGATGTATTTAAAGCATAAGTTCCGAGATATAATTTTTATATTACTTTATAAATTTATCCATAAAATATACCTATAGAAAAAAGTATTAAACCAAACTTGTAGAAAATGGAATAATCTTTAATTTTTATAATAACAAATTGAGAAAAAAATACATTTAAAGGTATTTTTTGAAGAAAAACTCTTGAGCTTCAAGTAAACTGCCATTTCCGGTTATCCAGTTGCCACCAAAATCTAATCAGTTCTTTCCATATTAGAATAAGGTAGAAATATATGGTTTCAAAACTTTCTGAATGATAGTATTTGAGTTAGAGCGTAAAGAGGATCCACACACACACACACACACACACTCACACACATACATACATACATACACATAGACATCGTAAAAATGTTAAAATTGGATTCTAGGGACCTTAAAACGTGGTCATTTACCAAAATCTCGATATGCGATTTTTAGCACGATCCCTATACTCCCCTTACCAAAGGTAGCGGGAGGTAAAAATGAAAAAAAGGAGACCTGTTACTTTTAACATCTGAGTATAAAATTTACCTTAAACATTCTTATTATTTTTAAATATTGCATGCGGCAATTTTATTTTAGTACTTTATGATATATTTTAACAGAAAATAAGAAAAAAAAATAACCTGATCTGTGGGTAACAATTGGAAATCATCTGGAGGATTTGTGATGACATATCTTTTGCTGCTTGCATCACACGACGAACTTGTATCGCGAAACCTGTATAGTCCAATACATAACATTCCATACGATTTGAGAGCTGCTACGAATAAGTCTCCATATTTTCCTGCTTCGCCAAATTGTGCAAGTGGACCATCGTATAGTGATATCTGTCCAACTCGACATCTATCGCGGTTTGATAAACTATCAGTTGTACTAAAAATGGAAACAACAAATTACAAAAGTTGAAAGAAATAGATTATTTTGTTGTTTACCTATAACCTCCTCTTAAACCGGCACCTTCCGCTAAAATTAACTCCAATTCTGGAGTTGCACCACCAGTAATTAGTGAACGAATTAATGTTAAAGCATTTTGATTGAAATATGTCTACAAAATAACAATAAATTGTACATATCTTTTAAACTAAGCAAGGTGTGCACAAAAGTAGTCAGCGCCGACAGCGGACGAAAATGACAACTTTGGGTTGTTTTTAGGTTACAATAGTTAAGACTATATTTGGGCATTTTTTCATTTTATGTATTAATAAATTGTACTGGATTTAAATACAATGTTATTAACTAAATTTCTCATTTAAACAATAATCTACGGGCAAATATATGACAAAAGACAAGTCCCATAATTTTTCGTTTCAACAGTAAATAATACAATATTTATGTTAGTATTATCTATAAAACTGACAATATACTCAATTAATTGCCATCTTAAATTGTATTACTTTAACAAAAAATATTTGCTATTAAAGACGAAAACATTTGTCACATGCACACAATGTTTTATTTGCAAATAAATTATTATTAAACCTAAGAAATTTTATTATAAGCAATGTATTCAAGTTCTATACACTATTAATACACCATATCAAAATTTGTTGAATTGGAGTAATAATCATAGCATCCAGAAGTTTATTTATTCTTGTTTTTAATATAATTGTAGGTGGTACTTTAATAAACAAATATCACTTTGCAAATAATTTTACTGAGAAAATAAAATTTAATATAGTAATTAATTGAATATATTGTCAGTTTCCTTTACCTTCAGTTTTATAAATAATACTAACATAAATATTGTATTATTTACTGTTGTAACTATAAAAATGTTGTCATATATTTGCCCGTAGATTATTGTTAAAATGATAAATTTAGGTAATAACATTATATTTAAATCCAGTACACTTTATTAATACATAAAACAAAAAAAAAAATGCCCAAATACAGTCTTAACTATAGTAATCTAAAAATTTATTTCTTCTTGCTATTAATATATTTTTTGAGGGGGTACGAATACATTTGGGGTTGGGCTCGTAATTCTTACAATACAAGTGAATAGTGAGCCATGACTGTCGCTTGAAATAAAACAATTGTAACTATTATTATTATTTACAGGTTAACATTTACCGTGTTACAATTGTTTTATTTCAAGCCATATAGTCATGGTTCACTATTCTCTTTTCGACTAGGTGTATAAAAAAGTGCCCGCCACTTTACTTTTTAATAATGTAACATACGGATTATTTTACATGATTGTAAAGCAAATTTGATGTATTTTTCAAATTTGTAAAAAAATATAGTATGTTCCATTTGAAATTTCAAAGTTGATATTAATTACTAATAAACCGGAAATGGTATCATGAATGTACATCCGTCATCAAGTAGGTTACATGTTGCTGTATAAATCATGTTATATGAAAGAAATTACTAACTTAATAAATAAGCGAGATATTTGCTGGGACCAATAAAATATAACAAATGTTAAAATTGATTCGATACCCATAAATACCAAAGTAGCCGTTAGAGGCGCTGACGATCAGAAGTGCACATGGTTTATTATAAAATATAAATAATTTACCGTTGACATAAGTGAATCGAGTACACTAACAGCAAAAGCTGTGCCACAGGCAAATGGTTGTGTTAAATACAATTCCGTATCTGGATCATCATCATCGTCTTGATCCAAGAATTGTACATTACTGTCATTTACTAATTCTGGAATTACCATATTATTTAACGCCGAGTATATAATTAAAATTTGATATATTCAACCTGTAATCATAGGCACGTTGGCTCCATAAACTGAACCTCTCCTCTGCAGAACGATAGGGCTTCCAACCGACGCAACAGTATCTTGTTCCCCAGAGACCTGGCTCAAGACACCTATCGTGTCATCAAAAGTCATGGCTTTGATATTGAGCGATGCTAGAATCGCTTCTTTGTCTGCTAGAGTTGGGTCATCATTGCTGGGAACTTTGGCAGATAAAATACAACACATATCACATAAATTGACATTTACAGCGCGAAGATCGGCCCTGCTTAACGGTGAACCCTAAAAGGATGTATAATAAATTAAACAGAATATTTATTTGTTATGAGTAGGGACTAAAAACGAAAAATTCCACTAGATTCGATGTTTCTTAAAAAAATCTGATGTGGCCAGCCCAATACCTTCCGTCAATCCTGTGTATTATGTATAAATTCCATACATAATTTTGTTGCAAAAGATCCTAAATATCCAGTAAAATTATTTCATAAACAAACTATGTAAATTGTATTTATAGCAAATATTAGTATATATTTTATATTAATTGTTGATTAATAAAACAATGGGATAGTTTCGCCTTTTTTGATTTTTTTATTAGAAACAAGTATTTTTAAATTTTCCATATTTTTTTTATTTTGCACAATTTTTGTTGTTAAATGAGAAAAAAATACTGAAAATACCACCACTGTGACGTTACCCTTGCCGCTTCCGTTGCAACTTAGTTCCGACGTGTTGCTCGAAGTATGACAGACATTTTGCGACGTATGTCTTGCGGGGTAAGGGGAACTTGTATGTTAAGTTAGATTTCTGTGAAATTAGCACGTATTTTTACTTATTTATTTTATTTTAAAGACAATCCATAGTCATATACATTTTTTTACTTACGATGAGAAAGATAGAATAAATGCCTAAGAAATAGAAACAAGGTTATGTCCACGGTGTCAGTATCACCATCAACTATCACTTTGACATGTCACATCAAATCGCTGTAAAACAACGACACTAGCGACATTTGTGGCTTTAAGTATGTAAGCGTGACGTCACAGAGAAAAGGTCGATTTGAATCATATAATATTTTAAATAACTTTTTTGAAATATTTACATAATAAATGGCAAATTTTATTACAGTATATAACTTATTATAAGTCATATATTGTAAACAAATAAAAATTTCATCAAATTTTAACATATCGTAACTACCCCATTGCACACATATTTTAGAATGTTATATTATATATTATACAAATTAAACTTTGAAAGTAACTCTTGCGTTGTCGTTTTTATAAAAAAATTGGTTTATTTCGTTTTTAGTCCCTAGTTATGAAGAATATCTTACATTTAAAACTGATATTTTCGGTAAATTCTGTAACATTTTCCATTCTCTACGAATATAATCTACAGATCCTACTATAACAACATGTTTGAGCTCGTGATAATGAAAGTTACTAGCCCTCAAGGGCATTACTAGATTACGTAATCCTATCAGCGGCGAATCTGGGTCCGCAAATAAACATACTACCACATGTCCATTCAACACTGTCATTGCCGCTTGGTTTCGATCCTTCATGAAAAATAAATCAATACAATCAATAGTTACACATTTGAAATAAAAATACCAGTATGCAGTCCTCTAGGTTCTTTGCGGGTCCCCAATGGAACATGCCTGTGCTGTCGTATTTCATTTCAGTCTTTTCAAAGTCAAAATCTTTGGCTTGGTCGTCGGCGAGGCCAACTGGTAAAGCAACGCCGTTGTTATTTGTGTTAGTACCGCCGCTACTTCGGCTCGTTGGCCTGAAACATTTCCAAACTAAGTAGATTTCGAAAGGATAAATGCTGTCACATTCTTCTGTTTTTTCTTTTTCTAAAATATGTACTAAACATCCAGAAGAAATAAACTATACTACAATCAAGCTTATATTCAGGACTTTAAGGTTAATTTTGCTAGTCCGCGTCAAATACGTGATATTAGGGTACCTTTATATACAGGGTATGGCCATGGGGCAAGATCGCCGCCATAAGCGGGACAATGTACCCTACTCTGTATTAGGGCACCTATATACTCAGGGTATGGTCATGACGTGGCTCGCGTTTCATCCGCCATTTGCGGGCCACTTTCATATTCGTTGTTGTTGCGTATATTATTATGTATTTTCGTGGTTATTTGTTGTATTTTAATGCAAAACACATTTAAATATACTTCTAATATTTATTTAAAGTGTAAGTAATACTTTTATTTTATTTATTTGGTATTTTCTTGAGATACTGACTACGATGACTGACAATATTGAAAACACATAAAAATTACCAATATTAAGCACACATTTAAATTTTTAAAAGGCAAGTTTAGAATACAGTTATTAAATTAGATGTGATAATAACAACCTATATCCTATGCTCTACATAACCTCTAAATCTATGTTATAATAATAATTGTGTATCTCTTAAATAAATGAATTTTTATTACCTTTATAGATTCATAGTGTGATTTTTTAATATTCCTGTGTAATATAATATCACATTTCTTACAAATAAATAGGGAAATGAATTATCAATATGTTTGCATTGGCCCGCTAATGGCGGCGATCTTGTCCCATGGCCATACCTGTATATAAAGGTACCATACAGACGCGTTTGGTGCGCGTCTATACTGCTCAAAAAACAGTGATCGCTCGACGCGAAATATCGTGCCCGATGTACCAAAACGTCTCTATTTAATGGAAAAGAGTACTTGACGTCTGACGCGGGCTTGCAAAATTGACCGTTAAGGTTTCAGGATAGTGAAAAAAATGTGTATCCTGTTGTATTTTATGTACAAATGTTTAAAGTATTTGAGTTATTTTTAGTGTTATTAGATATATTATGAGTTTACTTGTTTAAAAGAATAAAAATCTGGATACACTTTTTTTTAACAAAACAAAATACATGCCAATTAAGTTTAAAATTCTACATGCTCAAACAAAGTGTTCATAAAAATATCAGATATAAATCAACAAAATTCAGATATAGTGTTGGTTTGTAGCAAGTCCACCAGCTATAGGTAAAATCCATCGCTAAGAAAAAATATCATTTTCACAAGACAATTTGAAATATTAAAACCTGTAAAATATCGTCCAAATAATCGTTTAATAAATTTGTGCCAGCATTTTGAGAAGAAACCACTATAACAAAACACTTATGCCAGTAAGCTAATAAAGCTAACTAAATAAAAAAAAAATGTACCCTAAGCCGGTACACTAAATTAAATCTATACATTGAATAGATATCAGACGACAACATATATTTAAGAATCGTGCAAGAAATGAATTATAATTTAAGTTCAACAAACATCGAGTTGCTAACCGAAACAACAGACCAGTCAGTAGAGGGTTTTAATATATGAAAAATTTAAGATTCTGACCTTGGGGAGGGTCGGCGCGAATCGCCATCTTTGATTAATACGTAGATCCAATCCGTCCAGGCATACTTTAAACGCGAAGTGCTAACGGTAACATTATTCTCATTATTACAAATTTCAGACAAAAGCCGATCGACCTGATGCCTGACAGCCCTTAACAAGACCTCTCATTTGATACCAAACACGACGTATTTCTGACAATTTTATGCCAAAAAACAATACCCGATCGAAATGTCAAAATTTTGACAATTCTACATAACAGCCATTGAGAAAACTTTTCATTTAATACCAAATACGACATATTTCTGACAATTTTATGCAAAATATAAAAGCTGATTGAGCTGTCAAAATTTTGCTATTTCTGCCTGTCAGCCCTTCAGAAAACATTTCATTTGATACCAAACACGACATATCTCTAACAACTTTACGCAAAAACAATAGCCGATCGAAATGTCAAAATTTTGACAATTCTACATGACAGCCATTGAGAAAATAGTTCATTTGATACCAAACACGACATATTTCTAACAACTTTACGCAAAAACAATAGCCGGTCGAAATGTCAAAATTTTGACAATTCTACACAACAGCCATTGAGAAAACTTTTCATTTAATACCAAATACGACATATTTCTAACAACTTTACGCAAAAACAATAACCGATCGAGCTGTCAATTTTTTTCCATTTGTGCCTGTCAGCCCTTAAAAAACATTTCATTTGATACCAAACACGACATATTTCTAACAATTTACGCAAAAACAATAGCCGATCGAAATGTCAAAATTTTGACAATTCTACATGACAGCTATTGAGAAAACTTTCCATTTGATACCAAACACGACATATTTCTAACAACTTTACGCAAAAACAATAGCCGATCGAGCTGTCAAAATTTTCACAATTCTGCATTATAATATAGGTAAATGAAATAAGTGATTAAAAAATCTGCCCACGCAACCTACTCATCCAAACTGCCCACGAAACAATCTATGACTATGGCGTGAAATAAAACAATTAACTAAGTGTTTTTTTTTTCTTATTTTCTGTATTATTATGACAAAAAAATATTATTTCGTTTAATAATAATAGTTACAATTACTCACTATTCTCCCCAAGGTCGAAAACTTAAATTTTACATCAGAGTCCCGACCTAAACAACTATATTAAAATCAGACTATTTCACCTTTTTTAAGGTAAAGATCTGTTTTGGCCTCCACTGACTAGACCACAAAGCAACTGAACAAAATGAACTAATCTCAAAAAGAAAAACTTAATTGCAGCAGAATTTACAATGCTTGGAACAAAACAAATCGTATAGAACTAGCAACAAAAACAAAAAACAGCAAGAAGGATTAGATTGGCAAGAATGAGGGACGACAGACAAACAGTGTTAAGTAGAGCTTAAGCGTACATGAGTTTTTTGACTTCATAGGCAAGATGATAACCAGCATAACTTGATGTCTCGGATTCCGGTGGTCTGAAAACAGCAAATACCACAGCTCACAGCAGATTCATCGTAAGTTGATCGAAAACGGATCAGATCACATTAAACGGTATTTACAAAAGAGTCACAGAATATAGATTAGATTTGATCGGAAAACGCACATACACTCAGTTTAAAATGTTATAAATAAAACTTTGTTAATAAGTTATAGGTTAAGTATTCACTATGGCATACAGTTTGGACATTTCTGTGCAGTTTGAACAGATATAAATTTAAATTTAACAAATTACAGCAAATAAATATAATAAAATGCAATGTGTTCAGCACAGAATATTTGGTTAGGTAGTGCTTCTGTTATAGAGGCATGCCACATGTGCACATACTTGAAGTGCACATTATTAGAAAGTGGAGGTGGAATATACTGTGGGGTGGTTAACTCAAAGTAGGCGGTGTGCACAGAAGTAGTCAGCGCCGATATCGAGCAAAAATGGAAGCTTTGGGTCGTTTTGGTAACTTGACAATGTTATGGTTTATATAAGAATTTATTTATTTATTTATTAATCAATCGATCCAACAGGATTCAAGATCCCAATTACAGGACGATCATATGACATACAAATACAGAAACGAATGAGTTGAACAGTACGTACATATAAGAAATTTAACAAGTGACTTATTACAAAAAAAAAATGTTAATATATTCTTAAATTTAGATAAGGAGTGGCCAAATATGTCAATGTCAATAGTACATGATACACTGTTATATGCTACACAGAGTTCTCTTATTGGAGATTTCAATTCATAATTAGTCCTAGCTCACAATAAAATGGTACTTTATTTCTTGAAGTGACGCGTGGAACGTGAAATGGTATTAGCTCATCATCAATACAATTATTAATTTGTATTCTTCAGGCAATAAAACAGAATAATCATGGGTAAAGATAGGATATTGTCCATGTATTTTAAAATAACAATATTTGATGAATTTATGCTGGACAGACTCAATCTTAGATATATATTTATGATATATTGGATTCCAGACTTGTAGACAATATTCTAGCTTGTTATGGTTTATACCAGAATTTTATAAAATATTTGTAATGAATGCGAATAATAGGATGTAAAATTATTATGTTTTAATGAAAAATTCTGACATTTGACATCTATGTACATAATTATCATTCTGGAACGGGCCCCCATCACATATAGCATTTTAAATAATTTCTTTATTCATTTCAATATACTATGATGTATAATATTCATATACAAATGCAAAATCTCAAAATAAAGTTGTAAATTTTATCAAACCTAACATAAACCGACAAAAATTGAATCACCCTTCTACAAAACAGTTGTTTATGGTTCGTTTACGGGGTACGTAAATATGACCGCATAAGCGAATTTCGAGAGTTAGCTAAATATACCGACTATCGAAAATCGTGTAAAAATCGCGTATCTCTGTCTAGTACATAAAGTTTTACTAACCGGTTCTCCGTCTTATTTATTTGATAAATTAATTCAAAAAAATTATAATTATACTGTTCGAATATTATACCATCTTTTAGAGAGTCAAAATTTAAGGGATGTTTCTCATATCTAGCACCAATACTCTATAACGCTATTCCTAATCCGTTAAAATCACTGTCTCTATAAACATTTCGTATTTTCGTCATTTTTTATTATATTTATTTGTATGGTTGGGTAGAAGAACAGCCTTTGGCTGAATCCCGCCTTTGGCTTATAGTCAATAAAGATTATTATTATTACCTCGAAATGCAAAAAATTATTCGGTACCGAAAAGTATCAAAATAGCCGTTAGAGGCGCTGACGCTCACAATGTGCACATCACCTACTGAACACTTTATCTTCGACTTTTATACGAGTTACAGGTTGACTAGAGGAAAAGATAAAATCGCGTACTCGTGTGGAATATTGGGGGATGGATTTCTATAAAACTTACCTTGAGTTGTACCCTGGAGAAACGACATTTTCCGCGGGACCCCGATTCACATTAGGTTTCACTTTATTTACTTGCTTTGTTGAGTTTCCCATTTGTGTTACGGGTGTTGTGCTGTTTCTGTGATTTCGGTGTATTACTAAAATCAAATATATATTAATATTCAAATATTTAATAAATTCGCTTTTGTTGAATAAACTTACAGCTTAAGTCGTCTCTGTCTCTGTTAATGTCACCTGAAAATGATTAACCAAATTGATTATAATTTGATTTTCGGAAAATATGAAATAAAATCTACGTTTATTGCCAAATTATTTGAGTATTAAATTTGGAATAAATTTTAATTCAACATATGAAACAGATGACACGACCCGTCATGAGTCTAAAACATCTACAACATAAAAACTATACATTGAACACTAATTGCCAGGTCCGTATAGGATGCAACATACACCGAAATAAATATAAAGGCCTTGACAAGTTAAAAATTGACTTTAATATATCAAAATTATGTCCCAAATTAATTGCGTTACCATTAGGATCTCGGAAACTATAAGAGCTAGGAGGTTGGTTGTGCAGTTTTAAATGCTGAATCAGAACCGTTAAAAAAAAAAAATTCTGAACAGTTTAAAAGTTATTTTAAAAAAACTGAAAATAACGTTTTTTAATAAGTCAAATAACTCCGTAATTATAAAAGATATTAGAAATTGTTTCTTATAAAAGTTACACGATTTGATAAAACTAACTTAAAAGTGATGCAAGAATAAAATTCAAGATGGCGGTTTCCAAGATATTAATAGTAACTTTCTTATTTTAAATGGGCGATTATTAAATTGAACTATTTTTACCTCTTGCTAAGAGAGGTATTGGATTCATGCTAAAAATCGCATATCCAGATATTATTGAATAAGCACGTTTTAAGGTCCCTACAATCTGATTTTAACATTTTTACGATGATGTCTGTGTGTGTATGTGTGTGTGGATGTGGGATGTTTGAGGGACGATTACTCAAAAACTATAAGACTTTATATTTATTTAACTACGTATTTCCCAATCGGACATTCATGGGAAGATCTGAAAAGGTTTTGGTAACAATTGGACAACCGGAAGTAGAAGATTTTTGAAAAAAAAATCTTCTAAATAATATTTTTTAAAAATCTTGGTAATATTAAAGAAAATTAAATTCTCTACCTGATACATTTAAATATTTTATTATATATTCTATAGATTTAGAGATAAAAGAAATATAATGTATAAAATAATCTCTTATAATAAATTTTACAGCCGAAAGAATGCCATGGAAAATAGTTGAAAATTTAAAATGTTTGTAACTGACAGATTATTGTCAGTATCAGAAATCCGGAGACATTACTGAAGATTTTTTCTGGGAAGTACATACATTTCATTTCTTATTGTATTAATAGAATAGTTAAATATTTAAAATTATAGGTATATTACATATATCCTTCAAAAATACTGTCAATCCTGACAATGAATTGGAAACATCTCGAAAAATTAGAAGAGGACAAAAGTTCTTCATAGAATGAATTTAAAAGTAAACAATCTAAATATAAGGATTAGATATAAGTAGGATTTTTGGTGTAAAGTGTTATGTACAATAGGGCGCGAGCAGTCACGTGACTTTGTTGACCTTGACAAGCAGATATGGAGGCCCATATCAGAATGATAGCTAGTAATTATGTATATAGATGTCAAATATAGTGATTTATCATTCTAAATTTAGTGATTTTCCAATTCCATGTGGTAAATTCCACACTCCTGGTGACAAATTAACTACGTGAATTTAGAAAATATTGAAATTTTTAATGAAAAATTCTGATATTTGATATCTATGTACATAATTACTAATTATCATTCTGAAACGGGCCACCACATCTGCTTGTCAAGGCCAACAATGTAATATGACTATTCGCGCCCTATATTTATGTAACCAAAAAAAGGAAGTGGCGAGAGGTATCGTGCTGGCCACAATAGATTTTTTTTTCTGCACAACATTGCCCATTTAACCGACTTCGTAGCTCTTATAGTTTTCGAAATACCAATGGTAACTCAAATTCAATTGGAACACTTGTATTAGAGACAAAGATAGTCAATTTTGCTCCATGTCTTAGTTCTTGAGATATAGCTTGTTAAAGTTTCGGTGATGACGTCATCTACATTGCTTCGCGGGAATTTCAAATATGTACTTTGGAACAAAAAAAAATAACTTGCCAATGCCTGCTATATGACAAACGACAAAACGCGATTGGATTAATCAAAGCAAAATAAAGTGCTGTACACTTTCTTACAACAACAATATAAACAACAATCAAATTATACAAAATAAAGTAGGTAATTTTGGGAAAAAAGCTAACAAAACTGAAAAGTCTGGAGTGCATGGGATCGAATTTTGAATGGTAGTGAGCGGGAGGTGCGAAGCAGAGGTTCGTCTAATAGAATAGGTACTACCTCGCACGTGGACCTTCTTGGGCAACTCTGGTGGTGTGAATGTGGGGGGAGGATGGTGGTCATCTGTAATCACAATCGACTAGAACACTAACTAATCTCACGTACATGTACAGCTAACTCTGGTCTGCACATATATATATATATGTACATCCATTTAATACAATCTGTACATTTGGTTATTCTCTCATATAGTACTATACATTCTATATGAAAGAATAAAAATGTTACAGTTTTTGTACAAATAACTACATGATACATTCCATTCTAAATTGTATTCAAATTTTCAACAAACTATTTCTTATATTTTAAAATCACCACAACGCAAATAATAAAACATGCAAACTAGATTGCGATTGTTTGATTTTAACAATAAGAAATAGTTAAATAAGTTATGTTTTTTTTTAAATCACGCATTTATACACAGTTTAATCAGTATTTTATTTGTTTAAAAAATGTATCATGGTATTCCAAATACTGACCCTGTCTTCCCTGAAAAAAAATACGATCTACCCAGCTGTGCTGAGGGTTATGACCCAAACTGTTTAAAAAATTGATATTGTGACAAAAAGAGCAATAACAAATGAATAACTTTTATAATCTTTTCTAAATTATAGTTTCAGGAATAATATTTCAACTTGTTATAGGAAAATAATGAAATTAACTCTGAATAGTTTTATGAAATAGTTATATTTTCATAAATTTTATTATATTATTGGCGATCGATTTCGTCTTACGATATCTTCAGGCCACAGCGTCAATAATGTTGAAAATTGAGATGAATTGAAATTGTGAATTTAAATTAAATATAAAAAATTTAAAGACATTGAGAAACACGTGTTTCCCCAGCCAGAGAAACAAGATTTATCTTTGTTAGTCAAAATTCTGTTTAAAAACTGACTGTTTAGTCTAGCTGTCGGAGACGCTGGACAGTTATTTGTTGACAATTAAGTCTAGAAGTTATTGGGTGCCATATGATACCCTCTTCAACCCCTCAGAGATAATCCTCTCACGAAGTTAACGCTTTGTCGCATGTCGACGAGACATGTAGTCTGCGTTTTAGTTTCTGGCGCGGGTTAAACGCCCGCCTTATTAATATAGTAGATTTGAGATTTAGATTATTATGGGGTCCCGTGGCCGCGTGCCAGAGTGTATGGTCGTGAATCTGGAGAACCGGGTTCGATCCCGACCTGTGGTTCACTTTTCACGCCAGCAATGAGTGCCCGTGAGGTGACGCTTGGTAAGCGCCCGCACGGTACAAATTACCGAAATCTGTGTACGAAGCAGATTGGCACACTCAGCAATGGGTAATATTCCGCGATGAAATATTTATTTATTTATTATTTATAACATTAAATTGAACGGGAGTTATTGTGTTGGCCACATCAGATTTTTACCACTCGCTAAGAGAGGTATTGGATTCATGCTAAAAATCGCATATCTAGATTTTAATGAATAAGCACGATTTAAGGTTCCTATAATCCGATTATAACATTTTTGCAATGATGTCTCTATTTGCGTGTGTGTGTGTGAGTGTCAAAAAGCAGCTGTTTTCCTAACATTACTGGAAGATTATTTTTGGGAGGTACGAGTACATTTAATATATATTATTGTATTATTAATTAAATATGTATTTATATTATAAGTATGTTAATATTGCATATATCCTTAAGATATACGAAATACCGCTAATACCGTCAATGAATTTGAAGAATATTGAACATATTAGAATAGTACGACAAAATTTCTCATAGAACGAAAGAAGGGATACAATTTCAATTATTTGTGTGTACAAGAAATGTTAAATTCGTTACTTATTAGGCGCGAGCAGTCATGTGACTTTGTTGGCCTTGGCAAGTAGATATGAGGATCCGTGTCAGAATGACGGCTAGTAGTTATTTACATAGATGTCAGAAATGTCATATGTCATAATTTTTATGATACTTGACACTTATGTATATTAATACTAGCTGTCATTTTAACACGGGCCCCCATATCTGCTTGCCAAGGCCAACAAAGTCACATTGTGCTGGTCTTTTAAACCCACAATTGGGTAGATCGCATACTGTTCTTCAGGGTATTTAAAGTGAGCACCAAGAGTCAGTATTTGGAATACCATGATAACTTTTTCACATTGTTCAATTTTCTCTATGGAGAGTGGAATGTATACATTACTATCTATAAAATAAAAACATCAAAACTAGATGCAATTAACAATAATATCACGTGTCATATAAATATACTTTTACGAATACTGCATGCAGCAGGCAACATCAACATCTATGTAGTCCATAAGCACAGTTGACAATCGAGTGCAATGCAAAAGAAGAAATAGAAACAGTGAAGAAGAATTTATAAGTATATCTGAAGTAGAGAGAACTTAAAACGAAAAGAAAATGTGATGATTTAGACAGAATAATAACACTCGAGGTGAATATTTTGTGATTTCCCCCATTTTTGTGCCGGCAGAGCATCTGAAACAGAGCCCCACTTACTTGAGAACATGTTTGCGACGTCCTCGTCTGCAGGCCAATGTGTATTAGCATTTCACAAATATCAAAGGTAAACTAGAGGTGTTACGTTGTAAATACAGCTTTGTTAGTCATCTTACAGATACGTACTATCATGGACATTTATTTCGACGATTTTGTTAAATAAAATTTTCAATAAACTGTACAGGTACACTCATGTCATTTAAAAGATTGAAGAAACAATTGATTCAGTGGCGGTGCGTGAATATAGGAGCGAGGTGAGGCAAAATTTTGAAAAAAAAATACTCTATCGGTTCAAGATCAAACATTTTTGAATGCTACATAAATAATGTAAGATTCATTTTTTGGTGGCACGCCAGTGGGTTATAGGTGCAGGCATAAACACTTGACATTCCTTAAAGACAAGACACCCCGACCCTTTGAAGGGCAGGCTAGTTGTGTTGTGAGTTGTGACCACAGTATCGTGTGGATCTGTGTGATAGTGTCCGTAAGAAAAGACAAACAGTTTGCTATAATTAAATGTGTGGTAAATCTCACGGTTGTTCTGATTACAATACAGGTATGACGTACTGGTGTGGATCGCCAGTTGCTTGATTGTTATATTGTACACTATTTGTGTATTTGATACGCATGGTATATGTGATATACATTTATATTATTGGTTTGTGTCCGCAAACATATTTAGTATTCTCCTATTATCCGAAGGGTTGTCTGGGACAACCCTGGGTCCATAGAGTCGTGTACTCTAAAGATGGCTAGCGTATATAGTAGAGAAACGCCAAGTGAGAGGCTGAGGTCCATAAGAGGTCCTGTTTATGGCCGTAAGCTAAGCTCTCGCAACGGGTCTGGGACTCAACATTTCTGGAACATGTATTGGTGGCGATGGTACGGCTAGTAGTGAAACACCAGGTGTGAGAAACACCAAATGTGAGGCTGAGTTCCATGAAAGGTCTGATAACCTACGTGCGAGCGTAAGCTAAGCTCTCATAGGTCTGGGACGGACCTTATACCTATCCCCCCTCCTGTCTATCGTATAATGCTATCGTAAGCTAAGCTCTCATAATGGGTCCGGGACCCATGGACCTCTGGGAGCTCAACATGTCTGGGACATGCGTAGGTGGCTGGTACCGCTAGTGGCTCCAAAGTGACTATTCACGAGAGCCGTATTCCAGCAAATCGTCCCTGCACTGGGTGCATATCTTTGCGGATAGGGGTACCGGAACCCATGAGGTGTTAGGCCGTATTTAATATGCACCTATCCAAGTCTGGGACTTGGGAATGACCTTATTCCTGCACCCTCTCCTGTCTATATTATTAGATGATAATGCACGCCTGTGATAATTGCTGTGATTGGAATGACAATGTGTACTTTATATCATTTAAGGGAACGCGACCTAAAGGGCCAGTCCGACGCTGACGAGTCTGTATGAGTGTGGAAGATGGACGCCGATAACTGGTCAAAAGGAATGTGAAATGTAATATTGTATTGCCGCCCATATATTCTTGACAATAAATAGTTCTATAGTAACTTGCCCAACTTAACATGCAATAAACATTAATAGTCCTGACTATAAAGGAAAGAGGATATTGTAGTATATTATAGAATTTATATCAAATCTCTATTCTATATTCAAGTTAAATAACAAATGAAAAAATGAATTAATTATAAAAACTTTTATTAATTATTATTATAATTCGATCCCGACTGACGCTAACAATTACTTCGAATTTTAATGGCACAAAATTGTCCCTCTACGGTACACTTTCCACGACACGGCTCAAATATTTCATCATTTATTGATATTTGCGTATAAATAATTTTTTACATTTATATAATTGAAAAGAACAAATAATGAAAATATTAGTTGCAAAAGTAATTATTGTTATTGTTTATTTATCTGGGGAACCGCGTTCGATCTCGACCGACGCCAAATATTTAGAATTTTAAATGGCACAAAATTGACCTCTGTGGTGCACTTACCACGCCAGCAATGACTCCTGAAGTCTGTGTGTAAAGCAGATTGGCACACCCAGCAATGGGTTTCCAGATTAGGCATTCCGAGAATATCTCTTAACCTTGTGTTAAAATGACATTTATGGTTTATTCTAGAGTTAAGTCTTATTCCATGTTTATTATTACCACTGTTAGTGAATATAACCAACACAACAACAATAACGTCACTTAACGCACATAAAGCACTAATAAAATAATGTATTTTTCGCAAATAACACGCACAACAAATGTCAAAGTGTGAAACAGTACGAAATGAACAACGTACATTACAATATGTACACGCACGCGCATATCGGCACCGACAGTGTTTATCTTGGTGATAAAAGTTGAAAGTTACCGGCCAGACGCTTCTCATCTGCACTTACATATTCACTATAGGTAGGTATGAATGATTATTTGGCAAATTATAGTAACAATTGATGAAAATATTACAAATATTTTGAATTTAAAAGGTGAAGCCTGGCCTCACCTGCCTTATCTGACGCACCACCACTGAACAGTTTTATTTTGACGATACGATAAGAAAGTCTTAAGTATAAACAGTAAAGAGGGAAGTAGATTAAAGATTTTGTAGTTCATGCATTTGAGTAAAGACTATACATATATTATTTACAATGTTGAACATGAATCATCGGCCACATATTATTAGTAAATCTTCCGGTCCATGAGCGCACGCTTGAAATACAACATTTAAATATATTTTACACGAAGACTGCGTCTCAAACATCTATGGACACCCTTTTCTATTCACATACACTAGACCTGGCGTCACATTTATACTAATGCACACAACACAGAGCGTTACGTTGTCGGGCGTATGTTGTTAGTGTTGAAAACATACAATATAATTTAAGAAACGCGTGCGTTAGCATTTCGTGATTACAAATTTAGAGAATTCCAGAGCGAACATTGAGATTGAAACACGACGCCTAGCTAGACAGACGGCTAACTTCAGAATTGTTTATAGGGCAAGTAACCCAAAAAAATACTGGTTAACAGTTAACAGATATTAAGAATATTATAATAATCATGGTTTTTGTTCAAAAACTATAAAAATATAACAAATAAAAGAATTAAATTCAATTTATGCATTTTTATCATTTATCTATGAATATTTCTCAACTGTGATGTGGATTGGGCGTTAACAATTACTCGAAAGTTCAGTCAAACAGCATTTATTCTTACTATACCAACGTTTCGGTGCATTCATCTTCTTCAGGGTCTAAAAAGGAAAAGGCAAATTTCAGGCCAAACTGAGTTTCATTAATTTTGTTACATTTTATTTAAATTCCTACAACTTCCTACATTATTACCAATAGGAGTCCGTATCAATGATGTCACCAGAATCCTTACACAGGATATTTCCGGCTATTTTCCATATTATTCGGTTGTAGTTTTTTAAAGCAAATGGATGAATTTTTTGGTACAATGTTTGATAAATTAAATGAATGTTTTGTACGAATGTATTTTGTGTACATGAATTGTAACAATTTGTAAGATCTTATTGTAATTTGTAAGTGTGATAATGTCTATGTTATTTTGTATGTATTCCATTTTTGTTGTATAATTGTTGTAGACCCTGAAGAAGGCACAAGAGTGCACCGAAATGTTGGTATAGTAAGAATAAATGTTGTTTGACTGCATCGAGTAATTGTTAACACCTAAAAATCTGAGCCAACTCCAATGGAGCCATCGTCAGAAGACGACCAGCACAACAAATAACCCCAGACGCGTTTCGAACTATTTGGTGCTCATAAGTGTGGTATAACCTGTGGTCTCTGTCCAGTCCACAATGAGTGAATACCTGGAGTAGAGACAACGATGGTAAAAACCTTGTAGAAGTATGTTAATACCGGCAGAGCCCTCTACCGAGAGATACTTTGACCTCTAGTCAAATACAAGTGCAAACTGCAAAAAGCAAATTGTGAATTTCTCCGTGAAAATATAATAAAAATTACAAAGTTTCGTCTAGTTCACCAGTTTACAATTTCTGAGTCACCTCCAATGGAGCCATCGTCATATTTTCTCTGACGAGCATTATAATTTCGAGCACATCTTCTAGTGAAGAACGAAAGGAATATTATTAATTTTTTTTGTAGAACCAAATTTTGTAAAAATAAAAGTTCACAAAAACCGGTTTAACATTTTTTGGTAAAGGTTATTAAAATATCAGTTACCGGTTTTCAAATCCGGTTTAATGCCCTGCTACAAAACAATTCAATCTGCTAGGTACTGTCCAGCTAAGCCTTAATAAACAACATTTAGGTTTTGTTGGTATATTTGTGTATAAATTTGTAAATTCGAAATACATTGTTATGTAAATTTGAGGTTATTTATAGTATTTTAGCAGTAACATTGGGTGGTAGCATGAATGGTGATTAGCTACTAGCATTGTTTTAACTCTGTCAATTGTTTATGGTAAAGAAAAATACTTCAAATAAAAGTTGCATACAATAGGGATGTATTACTAAGTGAAATTTAAATGTTTTGATAATGTATACTAAAAATATATCATATAAGTAGCCTAATAGTATATATAAAATTCAAATTTATATTATTTTGTAATTAAAAATCGAAATTAAATGTATATATTCAAAACGGTCGCAACATAAAAACCCGGTTATGACGTATCCGGTTTGGTTATCTCTCAAGATGGACGCTAGATGCTATTACTACACATGTGTTTGTTTAGAGGTTAAAAGTGAAAAATGGCAGCTAACACGGCTGACAGCTGTTTATATGTCTGTTGTATTTTACTTGATTAAAGCTTAAATCTAGTTTCAACCTGTGTTTTAATTATTACAATTTAATCAGCTATTAATATATTATATTAGTGATATATAGATAAATATTTTAGACCAGAAAATATTGACAACATTGGAAGAAAACGTTCGAAAACTTCTTAAATTAGATGGTGTATCGAATTAAGTCAAATTGCAACTCTTAACCAATGGGGTAGTTTCGCCTTTTTGATTTTTTTATTAGAAGCAAGTATTTTTAAATTTTCCATATTTTTTATTTTACAAAATTTTATTCCCGCCACTGTGACGTTACCCTTGCCGTTTCCGTTGCAACTTAGTTCCGACGTGCTGCTCGAAGTATAACAAAGATTTTGCGACGTCTTTCGGGGCAAGGAGAACTTGTTTGTTAGGTTATATTGTTCTCAAGTTAGCACGTATTTTTACGTATTTATTTTGTTTGAGCAAGTTTGTAATGACGTTTTGTATTACAGTTGATAAATAGAATAAACAGCGTCAGTATCACCATCAACTGTCACTTTAACATCGTTGTAAAACAACGACACTAGCGACATTTGCGGCTTTAAGTTTGTAAGCGTGACGTCACAGAGAAGAGGTCGATTTGAATTATGCTATATTTTAAATAACTTTTTTGAAATATTTACATAATAAATGAAATTTTTTATTATAGTATATATCTTATTATGAGTCATATATTGTAAACAAATAAGAATCTACCCTATTATGTGGTACCAAATGTATTTTAATATAGACGCATTATATTAACTACAATTTATAACCTGTATAATACCAAAAGGCCACCATGATCTTTGGGGTTATAAAAACAAACTAAACCAGGGTGCGTTCCCGAGCAAAGTTTGGGCTCCGGCCAGCTACAGTAATGACGGGGTGGGTCAACGTCGCTGAAATAAGGGCGGAGGGAAGGGCGCCAGTCACTCAACACATAAAACGTACAAACAGATGAGAGACAAGCCCTCAGGAACAGTTATACAAGAAAACGGGAAGGCAAAAACAATTGCATAAAAATAAAATGTTTATACTATATTGCCTTTGGGTATGGTGGTAGTCTCACGCGATTATTGGCTAAAATTTAAATTTAAACACTCTTGCTTTTAATAAAAAAAATCAAAAAAGGCGAAACGACCCCATTGTTATTTGAAGTTTTATTTTCTAAAATAAACCATGAATTGACAGAGTTGAAACACAATACCATCTACGCTACCAACCATTGAGATTAACAGAATCGTCCGATCTGCGTGGTCCAATGGCAAACCGCCAATTCTACTAAATTCAGCGAAATCCAATTACACCAAATTTTAATATACACACTAAATCACATATTGTTACAGCTAAACATACAACATCAAGAAATTATCGACAATCACTGTATAACAATATGCAACAATACAATCATTCTATTAAATTTGACTGGTGATTGTTGACAATTGATAATGTTTATCTATCCGTGTTGTTAAAATTCTGGTGTAATGGCGTTAGTGAGCGAATAATGTGTGTTATTTTTTTTGAAAGTGTGATATGGTACAGTGAAGTGTGTGCCAATGAACTGTACTATTCTACACTGGAACGATCACAACACAGTTTAACACTGTGTCCTTAGTGTAAGACACGTGCGACTGTTGGATAGGGGAATGTTTTCTCTCTCGCACTTACGCTGTCTTACCGACTTACCTGGCGTTTGCATTGTTATATAGTTTTGAAGAGACAATGGTTAATAAATAGTATATTATATACAAATTTTGGTGATTAAAAATATTTACATGGCAACAAAAAATACATTTATAATTAAAAATTTGATAAACTTGTAATTAATTAATACGTGTAATTATATGAATAATATATTATTCTTATGATTGCTTATAAACTACTTAATTTATTTGGTAATGTTGCTTTTTCTCCCAACATTTGTAAACTTTTTACTTCCTTGTACGTAAGTAAAGGAAGTATTGTAATCGCGAAAAATTTCGGTTTTCAGATTTCAGCGGAAATATCCATTTTGATCATCCCTGAATCCATTTTGACTAATTTCGTCGTGACGTCTGTACGTACGTCCGTACGTATCTCGCATAACTCAAAAACGGTAAGCCGTAGAAAGTTGAAATTTTGTATTTAGGACTCCTATAACATCTAGTTGTGCACCTCCCTTTCTGGTTATTACACAATTTCCAGAAGTGGCACTTTACATGAAGCCTATAATAAATTTTAATGAAAAACTGTTTTAAAATATAATCCAAAACTTTTCAAATTTGGTATACAAGACTTTTATGTCAATCAAAATAACATAATAGATTTTGGTTAAAATAGGCTAACCGGAAGTGGTACATTACTTGAAGTTGTTAACAGTTTCTTAAATAAAATGATTTTATTTTGATTTTAGAAATAAATGCTTCAAATAAAAGTTTTAAAGAATTAATTTATGCGTCTAGAACATCAAGTATTATTAAATTAGACCTTTGTATAAGCGAGATATGTAAATTTAAAAATTGTATACTTTTTTGTTTTTGTAATAAAGCTTGCTATGGATTAGGACAAAAACATAAAAAAAAATGTTCATGTCAAATTACGTTAAATACGTGCAATTTTATGATTCGTACAATAACAAATATTATATTTTTATTGTGAAATTAGTCAAATTCATTGTTATAATCAAATATTTCTTTGTTGTAATCAAAACTCTCTTTAAAAAGAACCGGGTTAAATTATGGTCGCTATATATCTTACTGTTTTGAAGTTAAAATTAATATTTTGTAATTTATTTATTAAAAAAATATGTCTTATTATTTCCATCCCTTAATGAAAAACTCAAGTGAACAAATATTATTAAATACTACCCTGGTAAGTATGGTCTCATAAATTTCTTTAATCCTCTTGCGGAATACCTGCTGAGAAGCCAATCGCCAAATAATTTTAAACAAACTATACTAGTTACAAATTTAATAATTTACAACTCATGTAAATGCGTAAACTATTATTAAATTATGTACTTATGAAATCGAATATTTTTTATTGGAACCCGCTCATTGTTACACCCATAAGCACAACAATACACAACTATTTTTTTTTCATTTGCCACTTAGCGCCGTGCGTTGGAGAGAGAAAGCTACCCCCTTCACAGCAGCGTTCCTGTTCTACCGCAGTGGTCACAAAATCGCTTGCGCGCTCGTTCCAGAGTATAGAAAAGAATAGTATAGTTGATTGGTGTGTGCGTATTTATATATATGGCTGTAAATCAAATACATACTTGCCCGGCCGACCATCTGAACGGCCCGAACCCCTTTCCTGAAGGTGGCCACTGTTCGGCGATTGCCAAACAAACAGATCATGTTAGTTTTCCTCATGCCCATAAGCAATCATCTCCCCGTTTACCCTCCGCATTACTCAACCCAACATATTAGCAACAATATTTAAAGGCGGGAACTATAGTCATTATAAACATTTATGTCATATACTGATAAATACTTTCCCAATAGCAGAATTCATCTTTAGCAGTTAGTAGAGCTCCTATAATATTAATATATGAATGTTGGGACCCTGGGCACAAATGATATGATTGAAGGATTGATTACCTATTTTAAATGAAAGTATGGAATGATGTAAAATTAGAAATGTGAGCATAATTGTAGCGCGGTACATCAATTATAATATTGCAGCGACAAACTGGCGACTTTGTACCTACTACTTACTATAAATCTTAAAAAAAAGTATAAATCTATGAGAGGATCGTACAGGGTTAGTCTGGGAAGACACCCCCTTTCCTTTAACTTCTTTATTAATTAATTAATTAAGTATTTCTCAATCGGACATTACTGGGAAGAGCTAAAAAAGTTTTAGTAATAATTGGACAACCGAAAGTAACAGATTCTTAAAAAAAGTCTTCTAAATATTATTTTTTGAAAATTTTTCTTGGTAATATTAAAGAAAATTAAATTCTCTGTGACACATTTAAATTTTTATTTAATATCGTATAGGTTCGGAGATATAGGTATGTTAATATTACATATATCCTTAAGAAATACCGCTAATACCATCAATGAATTTGAAGAATTTTGAACATATTAGAATAGTAGGACAAAATTATTCATAGAGCGAAAGAAGATATACAATTTCAATTATTTGTGTGTACAAGAAATGTTAAATTCGTTACTTATAGGGCACAAGCAGATAATATAGGAAGGAAAATAATTCACATGGATTTGGAAAATCATAATGGTTTGAAAGAAAACTTATGATACTTGACACCTATCGTATGTACATTATTACTAGCTGTCATTTTGACACGTGTCCTCATATCTGCTTGCCAAGGTCAACAAAGTCACATAACTGCTCGCGCCCTATGCAACTTAAATTGATAATGGCGAGAGGTATTGTGCTAATAATAAAAACTAATACATCGTTGAAAAATAAAATATCTACATCTTCAATCAAATAGTATACTTAAAATAATAAAACTATTATATGAGCCATTTTTTTCTGTTACTTATAATAAAAAAGTTAAAGGGAGGGCGTCTTCCCAAACTCACCCGTACTAGTAATATAGTAAATAGTAGGTGTAAGTATCTTTTAAAAAAAGCATTTAGCAATAATGCTTGATGTGCGCACAGTTAGAATTAGTAAATACTTCAAACTACTGTTAACACGCAATCTGAAAAGCATTCGTAAAATATGTAGATAGTTAAATAATACGAATGTTAATCCAAAATTAAATGATATTTTTTCTTAGGCAATATGTATGTTAATAAAGTTATATTGATGTATGATTAAAACAATATGAATTTTGTAAAATTACTCAATTGTGTAAAGTTCTGAAAGGGCATATCCCTATTAACTAATATATTGCTAATGCCGCTATCCTTTACGCAGAGACTAGCTGAAGCCTTGACTAAGAGATAGGAATATCATTGCTGCATAAGTCTATCTCACTCAATTCCAAATCATTTTTACCTCTCGCTAAGAGAGGTATTGCATTCATGCTAAAAATCGCATATCCAGATTTTATTGAATAAGCACGTTTTAAGGTCCCTACAATCCAAATTTAACATTTTTACGATGATGTCTGTGTGTGTGTGTGTGTGTGGATGTATGTGTGTGTGTGTGTGTGTGTGTGGGATGTTGGAAGGACGTTTACTCAAAAACAGTAAGACTTAAAATTTGTTTAACAACGTATTTCCCAATCGGACATTCATGGGAAGATCTGAAAAGGTTTTGGTAATAATTGGACAACCGGAAGTAGAAGATTCTTGAAAAAAAATCTTCTAAATATTATTTTTTGAAAATTTTTCGTGGTAATATTAAAGAAAATTAAATTCTCTATCTGATATATTTAAATATTTTATTATATATTCCATAGATTTAGAGATAAAAAGAAGTATAATATATAAAATAATCTGTTGTAATAAATTTGACAGCCGAAAGAATGCCATGAAAAATAGTTGATAATTTAAATTATTTGTAACTGACAGATAAATGTCAGTGTCAGAAATAATGAGTAATGAATTAAAAATGTACTTGGAGAATCCCTTAGTTCTTGATCTGTGACTATTATGGAGATGACAAGTCTAGGTTGAAGGACTTAAATTTGTTTCAAACATTATGGGACAATGTACACCAATACTGTAGACTAGAGTAACTTTGAATTGCGAAAAAGCTATCAAATTCTTCTCAAGTAAGTTGTAAATATTGACAAAATCGGAGTGCAATCTATCCGTCACTTTATTAAAGGGAATTAAGGTTATTTAGATATAACAAGTATGAAAAAATAAAATGTAAAAGAAGATATATAAGAATAGATGCACAATCCAGATATATACATTTTAGACCGCCCAAAATTAATGTTTTTACTAGAAGAATATGAAGAGAAAGTAAACAAAGTTGTTCGAATTGAAAATTGCTGTTACCAGCCTAATATTTATATATGGTAAACTCTACTTTGTAATTTATTGTAACATAATTTATGGTAAAATATCTTCATGTTGAGACATGCTATTATTGAATAATAAAGAAGTTTATACGTCATAGATTTATATGAATATATTAATTGTATTTATAAAAATAATCTTTGCTTTATGCATACAGCCAGGTAAAATATACGGCGAGAGGTTATGTGCTGGCCACATCAGATTTTTTTGAATGTAACATAAAATGAAAAGGGCGAGAGGTATTGTGCTCGCCACAATAGATTTTTTTACATAAAGAAATACACAGAAATGTAAAGATGTTCTACTGAAATTATGATTTTCATGAATATACCTTAATATTAGAAATAAACAAGATTTTCGAGTATCCAAGAAAAATAAGGAAAGTACAAAAAATAGTATATTTGATAAAGGATTGAAAGTGTATAATAATTTACCAAGCAGTTGATGAACTATATCTAATTATAAACAGTTTGTATATAAACTGAAGCAGTATTTTATTAAAAAACGGTAATTAAGGCATATTTATCTGTTATTTTGTTAATAATGTTTATATTTTGTTTAGGATGTTTATATTTGTTAATAATGTTTACACTGTATTGTGGCAAGGCGAGCAATAACAAATAAATAACTTTTATTCACTCTTCTAAATTATAGTTTCAGGATCAATATTTCAAGTTTGTTATATTTGTTAGTATTCTGTTTACAAATAATTATCATTTTTCCAGGGCTTCGAACCGAACCGGAACTTGAACCGAAACCGGAACGAACCGGACATTTTATATGAACCACTAGCTCGAACCAAACCGATTATTTTGAACCGGTTAAATGAACTGAACCACATATGTACTAGCCACTCCAGCAACTCAAGTAAGCGTGGAAAGGCTGTTTAGCGGGTTAAAATTCATAATGTTTCCTCAACGAGCCACATTAACAAGTTCGATTCTTGAAAAGATTATGTTAATCCGATATTTCGAGATATTTAATAAACAATAAAAATTATATATATTTTTCATTTAATTTGTTTAATTTTAATTAAACATTACAAAGAATAATTAATATGTTTTACAAGTTTATTTTTTAACTGTTGTACTTTTTGTTCAATTACATACATTTTTTTATAAATAAAAGACTGAATAATAAGTGTTTACTTATTTAAATCGACAAAAAATTACACATGTTTAAAACTGCTGTTATCATGGTTGGTAAGAGGAAAATGAAAATATATTTATGAAATAAGATGAGCCAAACCGAACCGATCTTATGAACCGGTACACGAACCGTTCCAGAATTAAATTTCATTAAACCAGAACAAAAACCGAACCGGTAAACTACTCCGAACCGCAAACCAAAACCGAACCTATTTTAGCAGCGGTTTACAGCCCTGCATTTTTCCCAAAGCGATTTGTTTAGAATGACTGTCAACGGACTAGACAGTTATTTGTTGACAATAAAGTCTAGAAGTTATTGCAAGCCTACGTGCAGGGTTGATATTTTGATATGGATGCCATATCTGTGTACGAAGCAGATTGGCACACCCAGCAATGGGTAATATGCCGTGATGAAATATTTTTTATTTTATTTATGATACCCTGTTCAACTCCTTAGAGATAATCCTCTCACGAAGTTGACGCTTTGTTTTTAGGTAGTCGATCTTAGACACTCATGTCGACGAGACATGTAGTCTGCGTTTTAGTTTCTGGCACGGGTTAAACGTCTATTTATGTTGTATTTGGTCGGCCCTCGGGCATTAAATAAATCTATATTATTATAATTTATACACAAAATAAATAGTAGGTACATTAGTTAATTTCTCAGATTTAAATTTAAAGTTTGCGCTAGTCTTCAATAATCAGAACTTAGATATCGTCGTTAGCCAATAGGATTCAAATATTACGTGCATGCGCAAAATCAAGGAAAATTGTGTCAGACTTATGCAGCAATGATACAGGGACGTAGCTAGGGGTGGGCCCGGGTGGTCCAGGCCCACCCTGCAAAAACTCTGGCCCACCCATTGGCCCACCCGTTTAAAAGTCAAATGAGAGAAAACAGTTCACGCACATTATTTGAACTGCATTTCTCATTCCAAAACAATAATGACATTTATGGTAAAGAAACAGTAATATTATTTTATTCACAATCATTATAGTTATATGTCGATTCCTAACTTTCTAGAGGTTGGGAAATACGTCATTCCTAACTGCAATGACAATCTCTTAGGTGGGAAATAATATATTTCACTTCCACCCCGCGGGTTGGAAATGTTTATGTAGGGGTTGCCTAGCAAAATTGTCATAGATCCGTATAATAAAGGATGTTTTTACTTTAATTTATGAGTAAGTACATATTAAATTATATGTATAAGTATTATTTTTATTTTTTAAACACAGTTTTACAGAAACGGGTTCATTTATTTATAGAATTTCAAAATGCCAAAAAGAAAGTGTGTTTATAAAGAAGACGAATATAAAAAAGAAATAGGAAAAATATGCAGCTTCACATCCCTTGAAAAATTGTAACTTTCAATTATAAGGCATTTGACCTTGAATGAAAAAAAAATTTCGCCCGCGGCGCTTATTTTTCTAGATACCTGCCCTCACCAAAGTCTTGATACACAAGCCGCAACTGTTTTTACAATCCTTTAAAAAATGTCCCGGTTTTGCAATTTATAAATCTGGTCACCCTAAGTACAAAACTTTTCTTAATGGCCCACCTATAAAAATTTTGGTCCATCGGTGGCCCACCCTACAAAAATATCCTGGCTACGTCCCTGCAATGATATTCCCATCTCTTAGTCAAGGCTTCACGGAGAGCAAGGGTTCCGCAATATATTAGTTAATAGTTATATGTGAAATGGATTATAATGAGCGCGCAGACAGGAATAAACATATGACGGTGTAACTACAAGCACAGCATGGCACAGAGAGGGCATACAAGCGTACCCTCCACGTATCTGTGGTATGAGCAGGAGCTAAGTCCCTGTTTCACCATGCCCGTCTGCATCATGATCATCCCAACATCTGTAAAAAGCCAAAATCCAAAAACGTATCTCACACCGCAAAAATTCTAAAACTATTTACAAATGTCCTGTAGTCCTGCAATTGTTATTGAAGCCCAAGGTATGCCATATGACTTAACACATTCACGGATAAATACCAAAAACCCCACATGAAATCTGCCTGAAACATTAAGTCTCCAAATGAAAAGAAAGAATTCATGAAATATGCGATGGATCCTGAGACATGCAGTAGTGCATAAGGGATCAGAATGTGTGTCAAAGTACATTCCGTTTAAACCAGGCACAGAGTTTTGACAGAGGCAAACATATATCGATTCGCGTCTGCCAACCTCTGAGTAAACTGCACTTTAATATTTTGCATACATGTCTACACATAAAAAGGTAGCACTCGCCCAAAGTTACTGCATGTGGTACGGACATTATTCCGGTTGTATGTATAGTCAAATGCATAATGCATTACTTCAAATAGAGAATTAAATACTTATGCAAGAGCGAAACATAGCTAAGAAATATCGATAAAGAGAGAGAGAGAATAAGAAAGTGATCTCCAGCAGGCCAAGGCAGGATCTAGACAGATCTATGAGTCATATTAGTGATCAAGTTACCTAGATCGTGGGCCCAGTTACGTTGCTGGACAGCCACTAAAAGTCACCCAACACAATATGAAAATTATAACATTTCACTGAATATATTTGGATATGAGTTATTTTGGAAGGCAAGGATTGCTCCTTTCAAATACAACAATACAAATTGAACTCACATTTTTCCTCTTTAAAAATTACTTACCTTCCGTCGCCTTTAGGTAAGGAAGGTATTGTCTTTGGTCAATAAATTCGATGGTGAGTTTTTAGTAAATACGATTTTACCAACACTACAATTTTAAAAATTATAATTTTTTCGTATTCCTCTGTTGATTAGATTTAGATTATAATTGGTCAACCGGAAGTACCTTCATTTTAAGTTCTTAACAGTTTTTCTTGAAAAAACATGGTTAAATATCATTTTTGACATTTTATGTTATAAATATTAAAGAATATTTTATTCTCTATACAGTGTGTTTACATTTTTTTTATTCATATTCGATATAGTTAAAAAATCTGATGTGGCCAGCACAATACCTTCCGCCATTCCTGTGTATGATGTATAAATTCCATACATAAATTTTCTTGCAAAAGATTCTAAATTTCGAGTAAAATAATTTCATAAACAAACTATGCAAATTGCATTTGACACATCTTCTTTAGCTTTTCCCATTCGTTAGGGGTCGCTATTTTTTATTTTCTTCTTCCACTCAGTCCTTCCATCTTATATTTGGTCTTCCTCTGTTTCTTCAACCTTCTATTACTAAGCTATTCACTCTTCTTCCAATATATTCTTCATTTCTCCTCATAACATGTTCAAACCAATGTAATCGTCTCTCTTATATCTTTCTAGAAACTTCTAACACTAGAGTTATTTCCTTACCTAACTTCAATATCCTCATCTCTGCCACATTAATTTACTTTTTATTGATACTGACATCTGTCAATTTGAATTATATGAATATATTAGCAGTTTCCATGTTTTGCATAGCTGGCTGATTTATAAAATTTAATTTCTTTAAAACTCTTTAACTCTATATCTATTGAATATGAAGTATAAAATCGCATAGAGAATAATATATTCTTTAAGTTATAATAATATTTTACTGAGGTTTTTTCAAGAAAAACTGTTAAAATCTTCAAATGAGGATACTTCTGGTTGACCAATTATAACCAAAATCTAATCACTTGTTCTTTTGGATGTAAACTTGAGGAATACGAAAAAATTATAATTTTTGGAATCGTGGTATTGGTTATGCGACCCGAAACTTTCGTCACATACACACACATATACACACATACAGACATCATCGTAAAAATTGTAAAATCGTGTTATAGGGACCCTAAAACCTTCTTATTCAGTAAAAACTCATCATTGAATTTTTTGACCAAAAACAATACTTTCCTTACCTAAAGGTGACGGAATGTAAAACAAATTAAATTTCTTTTATCAGCCAGTTATACTAACCATGAGAACTACTAATATATTCAGATAATTCAAATTGACAGATGTCAGTGTCAATGAAAAGAAAATAAATGTGGCACAGATGAGGATGTTGAGATAGATGTTAAAGAAGATACGTAAACAGAGGAAAAGGGAAATGACTCGATATAAAAGTTTCTAGAAAGATACAAGAGGGACTATTATATTGGTTTGAACATGTTATGAGGAGAGATGAAGAATATATTGGAAGAAGAATGAACAGCTTAGTAATAGATAGAAGAAACAGAGGAAGACCAAAGATAAGATGGAAGGACTGTATTGCGGACCACTAAAGAAAAATATGTCAATGTCAATTTACATAGTTTATGAAATAATTCTACTGGAATTATATAATCTCTTGAATCATAACACACAGGATTGACGGAAGGTATTGTGCTGGCCACATCCGATATTTCTTTTATTTTACGAAAAATGTGAGTTCAATATGTTAAAGACAAGTTGGGATATACTAAACAGACTAACATCTTTTCTGGTTCTGTAAACATCTTGAAGATAGGTAAAGAGAGAAATAATCAACATCAATAGATGGTAAAATATAAAACAATATAGAAATGACTCACAATTTTTGCATTTGCACTTCTTGATGAGCGTTTCGTCTTTGATATCATCGTGACAGGCTTTGCAGTAGAACCATGCTCTACATATATAATAATAAATAATTAGTTGAAAGTTTAGTAATATTTCTTAAATATTACCGTTTCACTTCGTCCGCTGATTGCGCAATGAAAAAACCCTGAGTATTTGCTTGAATTTTAGCTCCTCTTGGATTTATTGAAATCTTGGAGTCCGTTCCTTCTTCTCCGCCTTTGATTTCAATTGCCAGTAAAAGAAGCTTTAATTTTGTGAAGCAGAGCCTGAATAAAATAGAGAAATGAATATTTTGTTCAAATATTTAAAGATACTATCTAATGTGCTTTTCTAGTTTTATATTCCAACCATTGAAGATAGAATAGGCCGGTACTAGCGAGAGATACGAGATTTTAAAGATAAGGATTGAGTCTCGAAAAAATCTTAAGAACTGATACTAAAAAATACAATCAGTATTACGTTAATATAATATGATAAATTGTAAAAATTAAAAGAATTAATGACATCATTGAATTATTTTCACTTAGGCCCAGGTGCTGCAAGTATAGATCCCAGAATTAATTGAAATTTAAGTACATCTCAACTAAATGTAATCTTTTTGCCCTCCAAGTTTTAAAACAATTGACCACGCGGTATCTGAGATATTTGCAATTAAATTTGGCCTTTTTAACACGTGAAGAATAGGAAATGGCAAAATAAACACATTTTAAATTATAACTTTTATATCCATACCGACATTTAATCGAAAAACTAGTATGTTGTATTATTTACCATCCAGATTTAATTTTATTGCCTCTAGAAAATTATAATCTGAAGATACGATAAATAGGTAGAATTATACTTGACACCATGTACAAGCGTTCCAGATGGAGTATCAGTTAAGTTAACAAAGCCCGCTTGGTATTAGCGAATATGAGGTGATCTTTGGTTAAAAGAATTTCAGACGTACATTCGAAGGAAATATTTTTGAAATGGGTATTTTACGTGAAAAGCATGAAACGTTTAAATAGTATAATACTACTTTTGTAATTTTAAGAAAGAAATATATTAATTTGTTTTGCAGTTTCCATTTGTAGTTTACAATTAGTATCTTAAAATATATCCGAATGTACCAATAAATGTCTAGGGGCGATGTTGCCACAGTTATTCTTCAACATTCATACTGTAGTGTGAGTATATTCAAATACGACACTAGTGTATGTGTTAGTGCGAGTGGTACAGTTAAAAAAAACTTTTCTACGAAAAAATAAAGAAAATTCATCTGTTACAGTGTTTGATATTAGCTTTAAACTATTTTGATGCAATCTGTGTATACATATAATACGAGGGTCATTCAATAAGTAAAGAGACAAATGGCTATAGCTCAAAAACGATTTATTTCAATCTTTCAAAATTAAGGCTATTTTTCAACATAATCACCCCCCACAGTTATGCACTTGTCCCATCTTTCTTGCAGCTTCCTAATTCTCTTGGCGAAGAATTCTTTCGATTTACCCCGAAGCCACTTTTGCACCGCTTCCTTAATTTCCTCATTGTTAGCAAATCTTTTTCCACGTAGGGCGTCTGAGTGTTCCAAACAGGTAAAAATCAGATGGGGCGAGGTCGGGACTGTAGGCATGATGAGGTAAGACCTCCCAACCCAATTCTTGAAGCTTATCACGGGTCAGCTGAGCTGTATGAGGGCGAGCGTTATCGTGCTGAAGAATGACTCCTTTTGACAAGAGTCCACGGCGTTTGCTCCTGATAGCTGGTCTAACTTTGTGTTCTAGCATCTCAAAGTAGTATTGGCTATTGATAGTTCGCTGATCTTCAAGGAAATCGCAATAGACTGGACCCTGTGAGTCCCAAAAGATGGACGTCTACATCGGGGTTTATCACCTACACTTGTTCGGCCACTTTTAAACCGATCAACCCACTTGTAAAAATTCGCACGGTTCATACAACTTTTACCGTACTGTATTAACATTCTACAAAAAAATTCACTTGGTTTTATACCTTCTGCGACTAAAAATCTAATGACTGAGCGCTGCTCTTCTAAGGTGCAATCTTCTAGTGGACTTGCCATGGTGAACTGAAAATTTTGATGTTATGTTGACATAAAATGATGAAACAGTTGATCAGAGCATATCCCAAGGTTGCCAACTAACACCCCTGAAAAGATTGTACACATTCATTGAATAGTTTTAAAATTATAGAATTTGTCTCTTTACTTATTGAATGACCCTCGTATAATGTTAAAAAATATAAGTTATTGCAAATATAAAATGCATTTATTTTGAACGTAGAACAAGTTTTTGAATAGGTACACTCGAGTAACAACTACCTTAAGACGTTCTTTTCTTCAAAATTTCTTCAAGACCCTCATATCCTTATCTTTAAAATACCTCATCTATGACGTCAATCTTAGATCGTTATCTGCGCTAATACGCCTTATTGTATCTACTAACCATTTTATAATATTTACAAATTTAGAATCAAGAGTGAAAAGATTTAGAAAAATAATTAAAATACAAAACATAGTTATGAAATTTGAAATATTATAAATAATTATGAGAAAATTCGTGCAGAAAGCACTGCGTTTATGATTAAAAGCGATAGCAACTCATGCAAGCATTTGTGATGGGAATAAGTTTGTGCCAGGAAGTGAAAAGAATTGACAGGATATGGATATGTATAAAGTTAAACTCACAGTTTTAAAATACAAATTTCCTGAAAAACTATGAATTTGCCTTTATGAACAAGGAAATAGAATATTATACTAATCTATTGTAGTAAATGCTCTATCCCCGTACGGTCCGGTCTAGTCAAGCTATCTTCAAGTTGTATGGACATTGTAGTTACACCACTTCTAATTTTCTAGAATCTAATGCAAGACACACATGTATGGAAAGGAGGGTTATATTCATTCTAGACTACTCATGACACATGTATTCACAAAGAAGAATACATTCAACAAACAGTGTGGTTTAGTGTACGCTCATTTCAACACCAACAATAATCTATTTTGTTTTGAGGTAGTAAACAATTGTCGCCATATGATCAGGAACACAAAGACAATTTACTCTTTTTTGTGATTAACACAAAAATGTTTAAAATTAAATCATCTGTTATATTTTTCTGGCTTAATTCAATATAAAGAAATTATCATATTCAATACGTTAGCATAAATGATGATGACAGTGATATATTTAATTCTAACATATTGGTGTACCGCAAGGTACCGTATTAGCTCCGATTATTTTATGGTATGATATTTTATCTAGCAAAGAATTCCTTAATTTTAAATTATTCTAAAAGAAAGATGATGCGCTTTTATAAAATAATCTATAATATTTAGATTTCAATGTTGATAATGAATCCATTCACAATGTAAATTGCACTACATCTTAGTACTAAAAATAGATAAACTGTTAAATTTGAAATGTTACTATTGTACAATGGGTCATTTCACATTTTGAAATATTTTTTTTACTTCCTTGTACGTAAGTAAAGGAAGTATTGTAATCGCGAAAAATTTCGGTTTTCAGATTTCAGCGGAAATATCCATTTTGATCATCCCTGAATCCATTTTGACTAATTTCGTCGTGACGTCTGTACGTACGTACGTACGTACGTATCTCGCATAACTCAAAAACGGTAAGCCGTAGAAAGTTGAAATTTTGTATTTAGGACTCCTATAACATCTAGTTGTGCACCTCCCTTTCTGGTTATTACACAATTTCCAGAAGTGGCACTTTACATGAAGCCTATAATAGATTTTAATGAAAACCTATTTTAAAATATAATCCAAAACTTTTCAAATTTGGTATACAAGACTTTTATGTCAATCGAAATAACATAATAGATTTTGGTTAAAATAGGCTAACCGGAAGTGGTACATTGAAGTTGTTAACAGTTTTTCTTGAAAAAAATGATTTTATTTTGATTTTAGAAATAAATGCTTCAAATAAAAGTTTTAGAGAATTAATTTCTGCGTTTAGCGCATCAAGTATTATTAAATTAGCCCATTGCATAAGCGAGATATGTAAATTTAAAAATTATATATTTTTTGTTTTTGTAATAAAGCATGCTATGGATTAGGACAAAAACATAAAAAAAATGTTCATGTCAAATTACGTTAAATACGTGCAATTTTATAATTCGTACAATAACAAAAAATATTATATTTTTATTATGAAATTAGTCATATTCATTGTTGTAATCAAATATTTCTTTGTTGTAATCAAAACTCTCTTTAAAAAGAACCGGGTTAGAATAATGTTAATTTAAGAATGATAGTAGTAAATGAATTATTTTTTGTTCTATATCAAAATATTTCTAGGGCTTGGCTTAAGCCTGTCAATATTTTGTAATTTAATTATTAAAAAATATGTATAGTTTAATAATCGTACAAGGAAGTCATGTGGTGTCCACATCAGATTTTTCTTTTGATATCATCATAGAAAAATTGTAGAAAAAATGTTGTATACGAATAACTACCTATTGTTACAAAGTACTTAGATATCTTATATTGAAATAAGACAGCATAATTTTTATATTAAATCTGATAGCAAATGACTGAGTTTTCAAATCTAATGGCGACTATTACAGTAAAAGGTGAAAACTAAATTGTAACGTTTGTGTTGAATGGTGTTGAGAACGAGCGTAGGAGCAACTAACATTAGTGTGGGTTAGTTTAAAAGGGATACTGTTAAACGTTTTCAGTGATCTTACTCGCTGGCCTGTGGGAAAGTCATGCCCGTGAATGAGGGGGACAGAGTCTCAGTATACATCTCGCATCCTGTGCCTTGTAGGTAATCGTTCTGCCAGACTTGCGTGTCAGGCGACTGAAACCACAACACACAGGCATTCAGCAACAACGAAGGTATAACACGACGGAGTACACGCATAACCACATCAACGAACGGAGCGGATCATTCCTTCACTGGAGTACGGCTCTGTAATTCCCTGCTGCTTATAGGGAGGCTGGGGGACCAAACTCACCACAAATATCTGTACTACACCTCACGTGGCGTTATTTTCTATATTTACTTGAAATGGATTTCATATTTCAAAAAGGCTAAAGTTGTAAGAATTTGGAACAGAACACGAGGGTGGTTTGAAAAGCCCGTGCAAAGTTCGAGAGATGGCAACACTGGTACGTATTGAGGTTATGTTTAGTTAGTGACATGTCTTGGAAGAACGCTCACCAAGTTTCAACCAGATTGATCTATTTATCTGTATTTGACGTTCGTTTAAATTGAGAAAGGAGTGATTTTCAAAAAATGAAAGAAAAAGAATTTCGTGTGTTGATCAAACATTATTTTATGAAAGGTAATTCGCCTCAGTAGACCAAAGAGAAGCGTGATAAACATTATGGTGAATCTGCATCTTCGATTAGAATAGTTTATAACTGGTTTCAGAATTTTCGGAGTGGGCATATGAGCACAAGTGACGCTGAACGTCTTGGACGCCCTATCGAGGTCACTATTCCAGAAATAATTGATAAAATTCATGATATGATAATGGAGGATAGAAGAGCGAAGCTGCGCGAGATTGCTAGTGCTGTGGGCATCTCTAGTGAACGAGTACATAATATTTTGCATCAACACTTGGGCATGAAAAAGCTATCCGCAAGATGAATGCTAAGCTTGCTCACAGTTGAACAAAAACGAACTCGTGTGAGGTGTTCCCAGAACGTTTTGCAACTGTTTCAACGGAATCCCTAGGATTTTAAGCGTCGTTTCACCACTGTGGACGAAAGATGGATACACCACTATACACCTGAGACCAAGGAACAGTCCAAACAATGAGTTGCCAGCGGGGACCCTGCACCAAAGAAGGCGAAGTTATGGCGACTGTCTTTTGGGTTTCGCAAGGAATAATCCTTATTTGAAAAAGGGTAAAACCATAACAGGTGCATACTATTCATCGTTGTTGGACCGTTTGAACACCGAGCTGCAAGAAAAACGTCCACGATTGGTCCACAAAAAAGTCCTTTTCCATCACGACAACGCACCAGCTCACTCATCTGTGATTGCTCCCCAATATGAGGAAAAGGTTGTCGGGAATATTTTATTCAAACGAGGAGGTGATTGCAGAAACGAAAGCCTATTTTGTAGAGTTGGACTAATTTTATTATCTGGAAGGGATCAACATATTGGAGCAACGTTGGACGAAGTGTATAAATCTAAAAGGAGACTACGTTGAAAAATAATAAAAAAATATCCGCAAAATTAAGTAGTTTTCATTTTTGCACGGACTTTTCAAACCACCCTTCGTAGATGTTATATCAACAACTACTGACGCAACATCAACAGGGTGACCCCTCTAGTGTTTGCATTTTGAACTACAGGTTATTTTGAGTTGGCAACACCAATGTCAGCTGTGTTATAACATAGAACATATCACAACAAATCGAAACAAGCGTCACCTAGTACAGATATTTCGTTGAAGGGACCAAACTGCACCAACGGTACAGTTCTTGGAAGTGGTTACAATGGTAAATAAAATGGTAGCAGGTTCACTTCCAATTTAAAAGAATCAATAGTCTAATGAAATGGATACTTGGTGAAATAGATAAACATCGACAGCAGATTTTCATATTTACATGGAAGACAAAAGCTTGCAGTGATAATCAGATCTCCAAGTACTTAGCATCATCATGATACTGCTGAAGGTAAGGTGGGTCACAGATAAGGTGACAAAGAAGTAAAATTATATAAAAAGACAGGTCTGGTTAGGCCGGGCACATGATGATGCTAGGAAGCCGACTTACTCTGTGGCATGAGCAAATGGCATTCCTGTAAACGAAGGGCTCAGCGTTTCTGTATACATTTCCATTCCAGTGCCCCTCAAATAGTCATTGGTCCACACCTGCATATCTGGAGACTGCAAGCATTGCCATTTTGTTTAACAAACATTTTTATTTTACTTGATGACTCGAAACAATTATTTTCTATTTAACCATGTAATCATTTGAAAGAAAAAACAACATACCGTTTTGAAGGATCTCATGGCGAAGAGATTCGCCATCATGGTGGAGAAACCTGGAGCTAAACATGATTGTGCGATGAATCCGAGTTTTAACTCGGCTAGACAAATGACGTCATCTCCTTGTTTCCAATCCCAAGACGGAATGTTGAGTAGATATGCCTAAAAGCATTATGCATCAGTACACATAGATATACAACCAATGATCTCATAACTCTACTATATATACTTCCTAGAGAGAGAGAGAGAGAGAGAGATTATGTTATAACCATTAGAGTGCGATAGGTTGTGCGTTACATGACGTAGGACGTAGGGACTGAATGCTAGCAGTACTATTAAAATTAAAAAAATAATTTTAAATTAAATAAAATTGACTTTTGGACTGCCATTATCTTTATTAACAAAAACACAAATTGTCAGAACGTTTCGGTAGCTGATATCTGCTGCCGTCATCAGGTGAACTGATACTAACTAATTCCTAATATTCCGAGTCTTATATCTAGTGTTATGAGGGTGGTCAAGCGTGGTTGGGAGTTCAAGTGTATCTGGTGATCCATGATTGGTTGTTGTCTCCTGTGCAATGGACTGTGGCGGTTCTTCAATTGGTGGTTCCCTGGTTACAATCTTCAATGAAGTGTTTTGAGAAATGATCTTCTTCCAAAGTGGTTTGATTTCTGCACTGGCATGGCTGAAGACCTTTTCCCGGTTTATCATGATGTACGCGGCCTCTTTAAACTTTCGTTTGAAAGTATGATCCTCTTTGGAGATGATTTCCGCGTTGTCCCATAAAATTCTATGATGGTTTTCCCATGCGTGGTCTGCAATTCCGGATTTCGATGTTTCTCCTCTTGTTGTATACCGTTTGTGTTCCTTCATCCTGATATCCAGTGGCCTCTTAGTTTCGCCTATGTACAGTTTCCCATATTCACAATCCACCTGGTAGATTCCTTTCTCAGATCCTGCTGATTTCGGAGGTGCCATTCTTTTACTTTAATACAGGGTGCCGCAGAACCAATTGAGCAGTTTGGCGGGGCAGGTGTCGGCATTTCCATTTTAGTACCCAACAAGGTTTGGACCGGACGGCTTTGCCGTGCGTGCGTTTTATGAAAACAATCTGTAATTGCGACGCAAAGAGGTTTTCGGCGACGGTTCAACATTCCGCGCAATAATGTTGTTCCTACTGCGAACACAATTCGGTCCTGGATTCGACAGTTGGAGGAAACTGGTAGCACACTAAGAATAGGTACACATGGCCGACGAAGATCCATTAGAACACCAGAAAATGTGAAGCTAGTGAAAGCAGCAGTCGAACAATCGCCAAGACTTTCTGCTCGAAGGCACGCTATTGCATTGGGGGTTTCAGACCGCAGTTTGAGGAGGATTCTGCATTTAGATTTGAATTTCCATCCCTTCAAAATAATGATGGTTCAAGAATTGAACCCAGCAGACTACGCCAACCGCCAAAATCTGTGTGAGGAAATTCTTGCAGTGATTCCTCCTGAGGCAGCATTCTTCAGCAGCGACGAGGCACATTTTCACCTAAGCGGTATTGTGAATAAACAAAATTTTCGCTACTGGGCTGAAAACAACCCCCAAATTGTTCACGAAAGACCGCTACATTCTCCTAAACTAATGGTGTGGTGTGCCGTATCACAATTTGGCATTATACTTTTTTGAAGAGGGAGGTGTGACCGTGATGCAAAATTTTTTGCAGCCACGATTGGAAGTGGTTGTTGAAGAAGAGGGATTAGGGGACTTTTGGTTCCAACAGGATGGGGCTACAGCCCACACAGCCCGAAATTCTCTAAACGCTTTAAAATAAATGTTTCCAGGACGTTTAGTGTCTTTGAGAGGTGACGTAGGGGTCGCCCGATTTAATCATATGCGACTTCTTTCTTTGGGGATATCTTAAGGAACAAGTGTTTAAACGTCGCCCCCAAAACCTGCTAGAGCTAAGGGAGCAGATTGTTGAAGAAGTAAACGCGATACCCCGCGAAATGTGTCAACGGGCTGTTCAAAACTTCAGAAAAACCACCCTGAACGTCACTAATTTTTGAAATTCGTTCGTACTTTACCAAAAAGTTTTTATTTTCTATTATTGAATTAAATAATAATCTCCGTATTCTATTTCTCACTCACATGTTCATAACAGTGTTTCGCGCCGAGATGCATACCAGGAAGCATCTATAGTAGAATTATGAGATCATTGTATATAACTAAAATTTTATACTTTATTATGATACTGCATAAGCTGGATAATAACTCTAATATCATCGCTGTAATTCTTAATGGAAATCACCCGCATGATGTTCGCCGCATCTTCTGCATCTGGGTCTTGACAATATTTGTTCGCAAGCACTAGGCAAGCGTCTGCTTCATGTACCTACAGATATTAATATTGTTGTAGTGCTTATTACATTTAAACAACATATAATTATGTTATAATAACTGTCAAATGTGTTTTTAATCTAGAAACTATTTATGAAATGTGACTATAACTATTCTAAAATAATTTATTATGAATCTAGACTTACAAACTTTTAAAATATTAGTTTAAAAGTGCCATATTTGATTAAATTTATTGAAAATATTGTAATTTACACAGTGCATGCAAGACGAGACGTAATTTCAAACCTTTATACAATACATATACTCATATACCTAGTAATAATATATTGCTAATGATCCTATCGTTCACGTAGACTAGTTGAAGTCTTGAAAGAGACACACGTACCCAAGTCTTAATAATGCGCATGCACATATATAAAAATTCTATTGGCTAACGCTGACGGCATTAAAAAAATCCAGTTTGTGAAGAAAATACTGTTATTTTTAATAGATTTGTCTATAACTATATTAATACTATGTGGGGCCTAAGTACATACAGGTCGTGAGCGGCACAGCCGAACATAGTATTTTAAAATGTAAAATCAGACTTTCCCAATTTCCTGCTTCCCTAATTATTTTAGGTAAAAAAGCTTCAAATAAAAGTTGTAGAGCATAAAATTCTGTATCTGACTCAATAAGCAAAATTAATTTTTATGCCTTGTAACGGCACAAATTAGGAATGAAAATGAAAATTACCCCAAAAATAGCAATAGCCATGGAATTGAGACAAAATAAATAACAAATGACCAACGGTTTATCTTTCATGTTAGGGTAATTTATTTTCATTAGGTATTATTTCTAATTTCTGTGTCAGTTAATAATTATATGTTAATTTAAATTGATATTTGTTTACTTGAACAGAAATAAATCGTTAAACACCGAAATGTTGGTATAGCAAGAATAAATACTGTTTGACTGAACTTTCGACTAATAGTTAACACCTAATCCACATCACAGTCGAGAAATTATCCACAATTTAAATTTAAAATTTCTCGCACTAGTCTTCAATTATCAGAAGTCAGATATCGTCGTTAGCCAATAGAATGCAAATAGTACATGCATACGCACAATAGATCAGCAATATATTTGTTAGTAGATATATGCATATACTACACAATCCTACGATTCATTTCTACACATATACAGGCTATCAGTTGAGACTGTAGGAGTCCAGTGCGACTTACCACTGTCTGGGAGCCTTAATGCAGGTTCGAGCGTTTTAGTATTGCTCTGCTAGTACATTTGTCTAGAATTTATCTTATAATAGTCACAACATGAACACATTTAGAAACGAAGGGACAAGCTATGATTTAGACATTTCAGGTTCTCATAATTATGTGATGTAAGGTGTTAGTGTTTGTTGTGTCAAATAATATCGAATCAAGCTGAACTAAATTGGAGTTATAATAATGGATGTGCAATAGCATTAACTGAACTAAAGAGAAATAAAAATTAAGTACTAGTTGCAGGTACAGATTTTATCTATACCAACATTCATTCACATAAGTAGGGAGCAAATGCAAACAAAATAGCAACAGAAGAGATCGATTTCATAACTTTAACTTCTAATGTATTTAAAATTCTGCTAAATTTTTTATTTCTTCAATGAGTTTTTAGATTTTTTTCTAGTTTTTGTTTATTTTTAAACAATAGTATTGTGAAATTTATAATTTAAAATTTTAAGCAAATATAATTTATCATATAAAAGTGTTGTTCCAGCCGGTAATTTTAGACAAGTTTGTAACATGTATCTGAGTTCTTACCTTTCATTATCTTTAGGCAAGGAAAGTTATTGTCTTTAGTCAAAAAATTCAATGACGAGTTTTTAGTGAATAAGTACGTTTTAGGGTCCATATAATATGATTTTACCATTTTTACAATGGTGTCTGTACGTATGTATGTCTGTGTGCGTGACGAAAGTTTTGGATCGCATAACTTCAATACCACGATTCCAAAAATTATATTTTTTTCGTATTCCTCAAGTTTACATCCAGAAGATTAGATTTTGGTTATAATTGGTCAACCGGAAGTACCCTCAGTTGAAGATTTTAACAGTTTTTCTTGAAAAAACTCAATTAAATATTTTATACTTCATATTCAATAGAGTTAAAGAAATATATATTAAATTACATAAATAAGCCAGCTATGCTAACCATGGAAACTGATTCAGATAATTCAAATTGACAGATGTCAGTATCAATGAAAAGTAAATGAATGCGGCAGAGATGAAGATGTTGAGATAAATGTTGGGAAAGACACGGAAAGATACTGTAAGGAATGAAAGAATAAGGGAAAAAAGTGATGATTACATTGGTTTGAACACGTCATAAGGAGAGATGAAGAATATATTGGAAGAAGAATGAATAGCCTAATAACAGACGGATGAAGAAACAGAGGAAGATCAAAGATAAAATGGAAGGACTGCATTGCGTAAGATTTGAGAGAAAAGTAACTAAATGAGGACGACACGCAAAACAGAATACCTTCCTTACCTAAAGGTGACGAAAAGTAATATAATAAAATACCTATACAGGGTGTTATATTTTAGTGGAGCCAGCAAATATCTCGCTTATTTATTAAGTTAGTAATTTCTTTCATATAACATGATTTATACAGCAACATGTAAGCTACTTGATGACGGATGTACTACTTCCGGTTTATTAGTAATTAATATCAACTTTAAAATTCAAATGGTAAAAATAATAATAATTACAATTGTTTTATTTCAAGTCTATTCTCTTTTCGACTAGGTGTATAAAAATGTGCCCGCCATTTTACTTTTTGATAATGTAACATATGGATTATTTTACATGATTGTAAAGGAAATTTGATGTACTTTTCAAATTTGTAAAAAATATAGTATGTTCCATTTGAAATTTCAAAGTTGATATGAATGTTATATGAAAGAAATTACTAACTTAATAAATAAGTGAGATATTTGTTGGGTCCACTAAAATATAACATCCTGTATAATAAGATGAAATATGTTTTATTGTTATTTAATAATCTAATTTTAATAAGTATAAATTTCATCTTTCCTTGTCAGATGGAAAATATGAAAACTAACATTGAACACATAGCCAATAGTTTCAAACTTGTCTGTGGTACGGTTGGAACAGTATTTTGTTACTGCGCATGTATTTGACAATCACAAACTATAAGCAATGACAGGTTGGAACAAACCCAAAATGATTTGTTGGATGATTAATACATAATTTAAAAATTCAAATACCGGCAACAAAGTAGTAGAAGATTCTTATTTCTAGTAGAATATGAAATACAATAGAAGTGAAAGTTACAAAATAACACTTGAACAGAAATCACAACGATTCTACTAATCAAACAACGGTAACGGAAACGATGAACAACAACCGGACGGTTAGAGGTTTTCAGTTCAGTAGTGAATTACAGATCAGCGCACGCGTTGGGGAGAGGGCTCACATCCCTTCGCCTCACCTTGACCCGCTGCAGATCTATGGGGTTCATGATTGTGCCCTGGAAGAACTCCACCGTGGTAAAGTGTCTCTTGAACAGGCCTTCCAGCTCAAGGTCCGGAGGTTTCCTACACAACAGACACGTTACCAACAAGAACACACATTCTGTAAGACTTCCTCCGCGGCATCCTCGGCTTCGTCCTCCTCGGTCGTGCATTCCCAGCGTTACCATGCAAAAATCAAAATGTAGATGTTGCTTGCTCTACCACTACTCAATTGCGGAATACAAAATCGCAAGATCAACATTTCAACCAATGAAATACTACTTGTATATTAGGATCTACTTGCACTATTTTATCCTGTTAACCGACACTTTCTATGAGTACTTATGATAATTTACCCTTCATTTCATTTAAAATATTGATAGATGAAATTAAATATGATATATAGTTTATACAACTTTTCCATACGTCTGTAATTTTTCAAGAACCCATTAACAAAATGTGTCGTTCGTACAATACAGTTTGTTTCGCACTTGATTTTTGTTTTAATTATACGGAATTAAAAATAAATTGATTCTTTTAAAGTAGCATTTTCTATGTCTGTATTTTATTATAAATGTATTATTCTCACTATGTAAAACCTTTTTTACCTTCCGTCACCTTTAGTTTTTACTGAATAAGCACGTTTTAGGGTCCATATAATACGATTTTACCATTTTTACGATGATGTCTGTATGTATGTGTGTCTGTGTGTGTGTGTGTGTGTGTGTGTGTGTGTGTGTGTGTGTGTGTGTGTGTGACAAAAGTTCCGGATTCCATAACTTCAATACCACGATTCCAAAAATTATAATTTTTTCGTATTCCTCAAGTTTACATCCAGAAGAACAACTGATTAGATTTTGGTTATAATTGGTCAACCGGAAGTACCCTCATTTGAAGATTTAACAGTTAAATTTGATTTATTGACATTTAACGTTATTATAACTTAAAGAATATATTATTCTCTATACGATTTGATTACAATTTATACTTCATATTCAATAGATACAGAGTTAAAGAATTTTAAAGAAATTAAATTTTATAATTCAGCAAGCTATGCCAAACTTGGGAACTTGTAATATATTCATATAATTCAAATTGACAGATGTCAGTATCAATAAAAAGTAAATTAATGTGGCAAATATGAGGATGTTGAAGTAGATATTGGGGAATACACGGAAAGATACGGTAAGAAAATAACTCTAGTGTTACAAGTTTTTAGAAAGATACAAGAAAGACGATTACATTGGTTTGAACATGTCATGAGGAGAAATGAAGAATTATATTGGAACAAGAATAAATAGTTTAGTAATAGGACGTTAAAGAAACAGAGGAAGACCAAAGATAAGATGGAAGGACTGTATTGTGGAAGATTTAAGAGAAAAGGAACTGAATGAGAACGACATGCAAAAATAGCGACCCCTAACGAATGGGAAAAGCTAAAGAAGAAGAAGATGCCAGTGTCAAGTGCAATTTGAATAGTTTGTTTATGAAATAATTTTACTGGAAATTTAGAATCTTTTGTAAGAAAAATTATGGAATTTATACATTATACACGAGAATGACGGAAGGTATTGTGCTGGCCACAACAGATTTTTTGATATTATTCTGTAAAAGGGATGTATATCCTGTTGAATAATAATAATAATATTAATTGTTGTAGACCCTGAAGAAGGTGCAAGAATGTACCGAACCGTCGGTAGAGTAAGAATAAATGCTATTTGACTGAGTTTTCGAGTAATTGTTAACACACAATTTATATAGTTTGGAAATAGTAATTTGAGAGTTAGTTGTTCTATATTTTCCTATCATCGTAATACATATTATTTAATTTCAACTAATGATATTTCCAATGGAGGATAAAGTTTTTTTTTTTTTTAACAGGGGGTTATTAACCAAGGGGGTTTGTACAGGGGGTAATTTTTCTATTACGACAATCTTAAAAGACCGTGGTGTATTTTTAATATTTAATGATTTATTCTCGGTGAACAAGGTATAAATGAAGGGCCTTGTGTGAAAACTGTGCATGTCACCAGGATCGGCCTAAAAGTTTTAACTAATAAACAATACTTTTTAGTTTTTACGCAGTATTCATTAAACACATTGTCTACGAAAGCAATACTAATTGTTTGCTAAATTGAAGTTAAAAGGTAAACATGGTTTTCTCTCGAAACCCTTTTATACATACAGCGCAAGAAGATCCAAATACGAATACTGTATTAAATATCAACAAAAGAATGAAATGTTTATCCCAAATTACAAAATACATAAGACAATTGTGATAATATGTGCCTTAAAATACTGGAAGCGAAGAAAACACATATATCGACCAAAGGCTCTACAGTACGACTAGAGATCGTTAGTGCTCTGTTGAAGTACCTTGACTCTTTCAAGGTCAACTGCATTCATCATAGTTCCCTGAAAAAATTCCACAGTGGTGTAGTGTCTTTTCAGCAGTCCTTCAAGCTCAAGATCCGGTTCCTTCCTACAAGGTCACAATATACCAAACTTCATTATAGGGGCAACTTATGGGTTCCTACTTACAGTTATAAAACCATAGAAAAATGTCAAAATTATATTTGTTAAATGGAGAGCTTAATGAAATATCATACCTGTGTAGAAAGACAACTTCTACGTCAACGTCTTCTCGATCTTCATGTAGGAAATCTTTCAGGAAATGTGACACTGATTCGTAAGTTATGTGTCCGCACACTACTATATGCCTATGAAATACATTTTTATTAGTAAATCGCCAAGATAATTGTAATACACAGGCCTATTCTACTAAAACGATATTGTTACCATACGACTGTCGTTAAGCATTTGAGTTGAACGATGTTAATAACAACAAATGCCAAAAACCTATTCTACTAATCATGTCGTTTTAAATTATTGTTATCATTATAACAACAAGTGTGACAGGTCCCTCCAGTAGTTATTTATATAATTAAATATTATTAAATATTATATATAATTAAATATTATATATGGCGGAAACGGCGCAATGGTTCATGGGAAGGGCGTGATGGTTAGCAGAGAGAGGCTGATGGTTGGCGAGGAAACAACTAAGATCGAAGGCCCAAGGACGTCCTTCTCGATGTTAAATCGATAATGGATAAAAACGAAGTTCGTGCGGTGATCAAGTTTTTTTTATTTGGAAACGGCAACGGAGATCAAGACCAGGTTGAATGTTGTTCTTGGGAATGCTTCACCTTCGTTTTCCACGGTGAGAAATTGTGGATAAAGCCGAAAATTTGGAGTTGTTTAAGAAAAATCCGGTCGATTTTAAAAGACGTTTCATAACCATGGATGAAACTTGAATACACCACTACACTCCAGAGACGAAAATTCAGTCGAAAGCGTGGTCAGTTCAATCGGCAGGGTGATGGCGTCAGTCTTTTGGGACGCCAAAGGCATTCAGCTAATTGATTGTCTTGATAAAGGAAAAACTGTAACTGGACAATACTACGCCACACTTTTAGACAGGCTGAAAGCAGGAATTCAAGAAAAATGACCGAGAAATGGTAACTTTATCATATGACAAATCTAACACGTCTAGTGCAAAGACTAGCACAAAATTAAGTAGTACTCATTATGTTTATAAAGTTTTTGACACTTCAAACTGGATCAGTGAAGTTGAGGCATTCATAATTTAAAAAGATATATGCATGAAAAATATTTATCGGTTTCTTCCACCAACTAGTACTAAACAAAATTAACCTAATTGTAACTAAGTGTACCGAATAGAACCCAACCAAATTATTTACGTACTTTTAGACAAGCTGAAAGCAGCAATTCAAGAAAAACGCTCGGGAATGGCAAAGAAAAAGATTTTGTTTCACGACAATGCGCCAGCTCATTCAAGTCGTATTGGTCAACAAAAATTGACCGAACTGCGGTTTGAAATCGTCCCCCATTAGAGCAGTAAATGCTTATTTTGAGGACCTCAAAGAAAACCATTTTCGGGAGGGAATCGAAAAGTTAGAAAAACGTTGGACCAAATGTGTTGACCTCAGTAGAAAAATAAAATATAGTCCGTATTCCGAATATCTACTTTTAAATTAAAAATTATGATTAATAAAATTGTAAAGGAGTAAACAAATATACACTCTGCAGAATAAAACATTTTCTTCAGCCATTTTTACTTCCTTGTACGTAAGTAAAGGAAGTATTGTAATCGCGAAAAATTTCAGCGGAAATATCCATTTTGATCATCCCTGAATCCATTTTGACTAATTTCGTCGTGACGTCTGTACGTACGTACGTATCTCACATAACTCAAAAACGGTAAGCCGTAGAAAGTTGAAATTTTGTATTTAGGACTCCTATAACATCTAGTTGTGCACCTCCCTTTCTGGTTAGTACACAATTTCCGGAAGTGCCACTTTACATGAAGCCTATAATAGATTTTAATGAAAAACTGTTTTAAAATATAATCCAAAACTTTTCAAATTTGGTATACAAGACTTTTATGTCAATCGTACAAGTGAAACATTACTTGAAGTTGTTAACAGTTTTTCTTGAATAAAATGATTTTATTTTGATTTTAGAAATAAATGCTTCAAATAAAAGTTTTAGATAATTAATTTCTGCGTCTAGCACATCAAGTATTATTAAATTAGCCCTTTGTATAAGCGAGATATGTAAATTTAAAAATTATATACTTTTTTTGTTTTTGTAATAAAGCTTGCTATGGATTAGGATAAAAAAAATGTTCATGTCAAATTACGTTAAATACGTGCAATTTTATGATTCGTACAATAACAAATATTATATTTTTATTGTGAAATTAGTCATATTCATTGTTGTAATCAAATATTTATTTGTTGTAATCAAAACTCTGTTTAAAAACTCCCTTTATGCTCGCTATATATCTTACTGTTTTGAAGTTAAAATTAATATTTTGTAATATATTAAAAAAATATGTATAGTTTAATAATCGTACAAGGAAGTCGTGTGGTGACCATATCAGATTTTTAGTTTTGTTTTTATATTATTTCAAACTTAACGAGTCATGTGAACTTGTTCATAAACAATATAAAATAACGATAGCAGAATAGGGTTATGGCAAAATTCGTTATTATAACTACATGTCGCCTAGTAACAATACTTACATAATTTTTCAGTAGAATAGGCCTGTAAGTGTCAAAAGTAAAATAAATTGTGTAAAAGAAAGATGTTCGTGTAAACTGTTCGTTTTTTTGTAAGAGAAGACGCTGCTCCCTGAATAATCTCGCGGAAAATTTATTTGTTACTTAAAATTACTACAATCCAATTCAATATTTATTATTACCAAATATATAAATACCAAAATACTTTAGACAATTTTCCTAATCTACTGGTGACGCTAGAATGCTCAGCGCTGTGTTTTGGAGGCGCATGCTCTATTGGACATGCGGATCTATATTCGCGAACAAATAATACTTTTTGAATACTTCTAATTAAGTAATATAATAATGTAAAATAAATAAAACAAAGTACAATAGCGTGCCTGATCAAGTGTAATCTACAAATTCTTATTCTAAATTATTTTTAAAATAATACGAACCGGTAAAGGTCGATGATGTTTTTAGTTTACAGGGAAACGATATCTAAAGTTTAGCTTAAATTTGGCAATCCCATACCATATGAATGCTGTGGAATTCAAGAAATTTTATTATGTGTATGTGCACCATAAGTATAGGATAATCCACTTTTAAGCTCTAGAAGATATTCCTAGTAGCTCTACTTCTCATCAAAACGTTTGCCGGTTTGCATAATACGTGCAAAGATTAGTAAAATATCAACACGGCACACTTCTAGAATTAAGTTCACCTACGTTATTAAATTTGTATTAAGAGACAGGCTTGAAGTGCTAGGAATCTAATTTTTTTATGGTGATCAAAAAAGACCTTTGCCTTACAAACGGTGGGGTAGAAACGATTTTAATATACAGGGTGGTGACCGCGACCCCCGAACATAGGACTTTACGTGTAAAATCAGATTTTCGTAATTTCCTGCTTCCCTAATAATTTTAGGTAAAAAAGCTTCAAATCAAAGTTATAGGGCATAAAAATTTTCATCTGAATTATTAAGCAAAATTAATTTTATATGCCTTGTAACGTCAAAAATTAGGTATGAAAATAGCTATAGCCATGGAATTGAAACAAAAAATTATATATACATATATCAATTTAAATTAACAGATTAGACATTTGTTATTTATTTCTCAATTCCATGGCTATTGCTATTTTTGCCGTGATTTTCGACATTTTCATACCTATTTTCTGCCGTCAAGGCATAAAAAATTAATGTTGCTTATTGATTCAGATGCAGAATTTTATGCTCTACAACTTTTATTTGAAGCATTTTTACCTAAAATAATTGGGGAAGCAGGAAATTAAGAAAGTATGATTTTACATGTTAAATTCCTATATTCCGGGGTCGCGGTCACCACCTGTATATGGTGTTTAGATCTGAACAGGGATGAAAAATTAAATCTTGGTCAAAGATGCAAAAATTGATTTTTTTGGATTTTTAGCCATTTTATTGAAAACAGTAGCCGGTATTTTACAAAATACAATTTATGAAAAAAATTAAATTTCTCAAAAATTAAAAAATATATTAAGTATTTAATATTTAGTCTAATAGGTTTTATTATTTATAACACTTCATATTCGTCGAGGCCACGAACGAAGTAAATTATCGACAATTTTTAAATAGTTTTTGTAAACGCTTTCCTACAAATTCATCCACCACTCTGACCCGGTTAAAGATACAATAACGCGGTTTGAAAATTTGAATTCAGCATGAAATTCTCCTTCATTTCATGTATTACACGATTTTTGCCCATGAGCGATTCACGAAATACTACCAACTTGAACTTATAAAAAGTATTAAACACCTACAAATCGACTTAGTTTTCATTTTTTCATCTGAAATTTCGACTCGTATTAAATAAGTAATATTGTTTATCTTTAATCGTGTCGAAACTTTATATGCAAAAATAAAACTTAGCTGATTTGCAGATATTTAAATTTTAGACGCATTTCATACAAGTTTAAGTTGGTAGTAACTCGCGAACCGCTCATCGGCAAAAATCGTGTTTTACATGATATCAAAGAGAATTTCATTCTGAATTCAAATTTTTAAACCGCGTTATCGTACCTTTCACCGGATCAGAGTTGTGGATAAATTTGTGCCGAATCGTCTACAAAATTTATTTAAAAATCATCGATAATTAACTTCTTTCTATGCTAGGACGAATGTAGACCAAGTATTAAACACCTAATATTGTTAATTTTTTATGTAATTTTTTTTTCATAAATTGGTATTCTGGTTAACTATTTTGTAAATAATTCTGAGAGTTCAACCTAGGCAAAAAACATTGACCCCTGTATACAAAATGGACCGGCGTCTTGAATAACTTGCGTGTACCCACCAAAATGCAACCTGCTTGACTGATGGGATCTCTGTCTCTCTCTAACATTTGTGTATACCTGGATCAAGCAGATTTGATCACATTTTATTCACGTATCTAATACGAAAATGTATTTAAACATAAATCGAATGGGCGTAAAATTGAATCACAAGCAAATGCTAGGCACTGTCATCGAGAAAGTTATATAGTTATAGTGGGATTAATTTTGAAGATTTTTTAGCTGTAAGAAAATATTTCAAATTTAATAATGTTCATCACAAAACTTTAAAAGTCTTTTTGACATAAAATGAGATAGAATCAGTACAAGTTACCTTCATGTATGTATAATTTGTATTTCTCGCCATTATATTTTATAAGTTAGCAAGACAAGCGAGAAATTTGGCGCTTGGATTTCTTGCGAGCAAATCAAGCAAATGCTAGGCCTAGCAAAGTCGTCAACAAATTTTACTTCCGGCTACTTATTTTCTCTAATGCCAAGCTAAGATTATGCCAAGCTTATTTGCGTATTTGTCACTGTTAGAAAGAGATAGCGACCCCACCATGACAATTAAGTAGATACAGCCTCTGCCATTGTAAAGATATAAAAGTCGCCCCTTCATTTTGTATATAGAAGCCAATGCTCTCCAAGCTCGAAAACTTGAATTTTTCGTCCCTGTCCCGACTTGTTTAAATCGTTTCAACCCTACATTTTGGAGGGTAAAACCGCCTATTGACTGGACTATTTAACACGTATAGATAAAATTTGTAGCAAACTCAAGCCTGTCTTGTGTAATCAAAATGAAGCTAAGGAAAGAGAGCCTATGTGCACACAGCCTTGCCACGCACACAGACGTCACTATTGGGCTGAAGTCGACTGAATCTGAGGTCGCGCAGGAGATGGCTGATGGCGCATGCAGGACACATGCAGTCTCACTCGCTAACACTTACAACAGCGGCTCTAGCGCCTTCGCGAGGGTGTAATAATGACTACGCCCTCACGAACGGCCGGGGGATATGTTACGTTTGTCATTAGATTGAGCTGGGGGTGGTCAGGTGTTAACACTTAATCAGACACGATAAGGATTTCGTGAATGGTTGACCGCCGACCGGGCGAGGGCGAGGGTGGGCTGGACAGGTTCGGTGAACAAGCGTGCAGGGGAACATAGTTGTTGGAACACAGCAATGAGCACCACGTGGTGACTGTACTGCAAGCCTTTTTAATACACACTCGGCGGCCCATATCACAGGCAGGCAGCAGCAAAACATGGTAAGAGTGATATGAACCGCGTTGCAATTAAAAAGACATTACTGGTACTGGTGACGTTCTGATCTCACCTTCTGCCTCTTTCGTTCTTCAGGGTGCCGCCGTACTTTGGCCTAGTCCCGATCAAGTCAATTATCTCGGGGATACAACTGGCAAATATCGCCTAGACGCCGGCCGGACAGAACAAGACAAGACAACTCGCATCATTGCTAGAGCAGTACAGGCGCCCCAAGCTCGAGCTGCAGTAGCTGCAGCCTGAGCTTCGAGGCAGTGTCGATGTCGACATGTGTTGATATGTCACGGGCAAGGGAACTGGGGTGAGGTGGTGAGGTGGAGCACTCTAAAGCTCGTCTCTTGGACTGTTGGAGAGCGGATGCGGATGCGGAGGGGGATGGGACGTCGTCAGCGTCGGCAGAGCACGAGTGAGCGACAGATGAGGTGGATGAACGATAAATGAATCACTAGGTGTCAGTTAGTTGGTTATGTTATTAATCTCACAGCACTCGTCAGTCATTCGGCCGGCCGCCGCGGCGAGCCCCGCCGGAGCTAGCGGCGGCGGCCGTGACGCGTCGCGACGCTGGTGTGCAAGCTTGCCGTGCGTGGCGTGGCGGGCGGGCAGGCGGCTGAGCGCCTACAGCGGGCGTGTGCAGGCACTGTGTGCACGCTACGGGGACAGACAAACTCTCTAAAATCTAAAAAATCAGGCTACCAGGATAAACGTCAAATCAACTCATCCCATCACCCCATTCTGTATGCTCCACCTTCAGTGGCGGACGCGCCCACGCCGACCTAGCATTGACTTTACATTACATCCACAGCATATAAAAAAAGGTTTAATATATGTACACTAGATATGCCGAGGTGGCCGCGCAAAGGACAACGGGAATGGGTTACTGGTCAAGGTAGATAAGAGGAATGGGTAACACGAGACAGGGTCGTTCCTAGCGGGCGTGCAATATGTGCCCCGCACTCAGACGTATAGATATCGTAACTTAAAATATTATAAATTACAATATGTATGAGAATGTAGCAATATTTTTAAAAAGTTTTTACGAGGTGCTACCCAAAATATCCGAAAATTATTCTTCTCACGCACCCTATTGAATCTGCTGCCCTAGGGGAAACATCAAACATGTCAGTATGAATTTTGGAAGAGCTTACAAAAATTCCTGTCTGTTCTTTTAAATCCTGGCACACACTTCGTGCTGTTGTAGAATAAGTTTCATCTTGAATTCTTCAGTCAAAATTCACTGGCACAAACTCCAAGATATGTCTGTGAGTTCCTCCAACTTATCGAAAATTCTACGTATGACGATCAGACATAATCGCATCACGATTTTTTTAATACTGGAAGTTGAGGGACGTCTAGGTCGAGATTCATCTTTAATTGATATTCCACCACTTTTAACACGAGGTAACCATTCGTAAACCCATACATGGCTCAAAGCTTACTCGTCAAACAGTGTTTACCAAAAAAATCTGTTATGGCCTGCACAATACCTTCCGTAAATCCTGTGTATTATGTATAAATTCCATACATAAATTTTCTTGCAAAAGATTCTAAATTTCCAGTAAAATTATTTCATAAACAAACTATGCACATTGTACTTGACACTGATATCGGCTTTTTTAGCTTTTCTCATTCGTTAGGGGTCGCTATTTTTTATTTTCTTCTTCCACTCATTTCTGTTTTGCGTGTCGTTCTCATTTAGTTCCTTTTCTCTCAAGTCTTCCGCAATACAGTCCTTCCATCTTATCTGTGGTCTTGCTCTGTTTCATAACCTTCTATTAGTAAGCTATTAATTCTTCTTCCAATATATTCTTCATTTCTCCTCATGACATTTTCAAACTAATCTCTTTTGTATCTTCTAGAAATTTATAACACGAGTTATTTCCTTACCGTATTTTTCCGTGTCTTCCCTAATATCTACTTCAACATTCTCATCTCTGCCACATTCATTTACTTTTTATTGATACCGACATCTGTCAAGTTGAATTATCTGAATATATTAACAATTTTCATGGTTAGCATAGCTGGCTGATTTATAAAATTTAATTTCTTTATAACTTTAACTCTATATCTATTGAATATGAAGTATAAAATGCAATCAAATCGCGTAGAGAATAATATATTCTTTATCTTTCATCTCTGCCACATTCATTTACTTTTTATTGATACCGACATCTGTCAAGTTGAATTATCTGAATATATTAACAATTTTCATGGTTAGCATAGCTGGCTGATTTATAAAATTTAATTTCTTTATAACTTTAACTCTATATCTATTGAATATGAAGTATAAAATGCAATCAAATCGCGTAGAGAATAATATATTCTTTAAGTTATAATAACGTAAAATCTAATCATTTGTTCTTCTGGATGTAAACTTGAGGAATACGAAAAAATTATTTTTGGATTCGTGGTTTTGAAGTTATGCGATCCGAAACTTTCGTCACACACACACACACATACATACATCGTAAAAATGGTAAAATTCAAGATATGCTTATTCACTAAAAACCCATTCTTGAATTTTTTGACAGACAATACCTTCCTTACCAAAAGGTGACGGAAGGTAAAAAATCACACTGATCGATCGTATGTTTCCTCAAGGATTTCAACAGATCCAAAAGGATCGGAACTAGCGACGTACCAACCGCCAGACAATAATTCTCGGATTTTTTAGGTAGCATCTCATATATATGAAGAAATTATTATCAATAGTAAATATTGTATTTTGTTGTGTAGTTATGACTTAGGGGCGGCATTAGCCCTAGGAACGGCGCTGGCACGAGAGGTGAGCATACAGAATGCTGCATGATTCTGGCAGGCTAGTCTGAGTAGATCATGCCATAAAACCAACTCTAGAAATTGTACTCTGCGGTACGTGACGCGCTCCAAGAACGCAACAGGAGGTGAGCAAGACGTTCGTTCCGGGAGGGCGCCGTTCGTACTGTTACCGGCTAGCGCAAAGCATAACCCAAGTGCTACAAACTGAGACTTTATATAATAATAAAAATAGCGTTCATTCACGTGATATTAGTGTAGCGGCCTTGGTTTAGTACCTGCGTCGCACGTCTTTGCTGTACTTTCCGCCATACTTGGGCCGATTGGCAGCGAGCTCCGTTATCTCTGGGATCCAGCTGGCAAACACGGCCTACCAACGCACATATAACCCTGATTGAGTGCAGCAGGAAACTGTTCGTCAGGTCCCCAATCTGGACCTGCCGCTAGTTCTACTACTAGCTCACCATTCACCCACCACACTCACACAACCATAGAGTTACAAATGTTTACTAGAGGGAGCGTAAGCCTGAAATCTTGAAGCCGTGCGGGGAAATTGTCCGCCATCTTGTACAGCCCCATTTCTGATTGGTTGTTTGCTTTTGCTTGCGTTAACGGGTGCTATTTCAAATTTGTTCTTTAATTTTTTTTTGGGTGTATTTTGTTGGGCTGCATTATTCGTACTGAGAGGAAATCAGCTGCGCAGATTATTGAAAGGAAAATAAAAATAACCTTTCATGCGTAAGTATTTCTTTCGAAATAAATAGTTTCTTGTTATTTTTCAATTTTTGTATTAAGATTTTCAAAAAACTTGGAAAAAAGAAATGCTTGGAAAAAAGTGATACGAAGAATTGGATGGAATCCGTCAAAAGGAATTGGTTAGGCATTTGAAAAAAGTTATTCTTTGTGAAGAATGTGTTGCAGCACTGGAAGAAAATGAACGTAGTGGCCATCTAAGCAGTAATAATTCATCTCTAATAAACATAGGTGGACTTTTGTATCCTTTTCCATGTGTACGATATATTAGTAAATTGCGGAAAAAAGTTTTCTATTTTGTACTTAGTTACATTATTATCAAAATAAAAATATTTTTGAAAATTTAAGTAAACACACCAATAATAGAATCCAATGGCAAATCATATTATTTATTTGATTAAAGCTATTTCAGAGAAATATATTTCCATATGACTATACTACAATGCAAAAATATAAAAGATTCATAACAATATAGCAAATTAATTCTGTTCGAAGGTTATTAGTTTCAGATAATTTTATTTATTGTATTTCTTTAAATTTTATAGTAATTAACGTATCAAGGGTGTTATAAGGACAATAACCCCTGAGGTCAACAGTGTGCTTTCCGAGGGCCTCCGGCCCGAGGTGTGTACGTTGACCGAAGGCATTATTGTCCGTTTAACGCCCGTGGTACGTTCAACGGTTAATGTCCGACCGATATATTATTTTATTAAAGATTTTTGTCCTATCATTGTGATTTTTGTTAGAGATATTCATCTATTTGCTTGCAAACGCTGTAACTAGGTAACGCGATATTCTTGTTTGTATCCTCCCCAGAGTTTCTGTATTCTGTACCCAATAGCAACAACAACAACGTCAAATTTATAACACACCCTAGGGTGTTATTTGGTATATAACAACCCTGAAAGCAGGGTTGTTATGATAACAATAACGTAACGGTCGGACATTAAAAATAATTATGTATTTTATTTTAGTTACAAAATTATCTAGTATAAATAAAAACATTGTATTACGGTAGATATTATTTGTTTCTTACGTTGGATTTATTCAAGTAAATTACACTATTACTATTGTTTTATTACGTGTAAAATGGTAACATTTGAATAACGCGCTAAAATGAGGCTGCACAATATGGTTGACGCTTCATTCCCCTTCCGTCACTAGGCATCAAGGTCATTGCTTACAATCATATTTTACACTTCCTCTATGTATATATATTCTTAACTCTATGCACACAACATTCACGCTCCTCGTTTCACTCATTTCGTAAATACTGGGCCGAACCGGAAAACCACACGCTGTTAGTAATCGAACACTGCGAATGCCAGACCACCGTTAAGCGAGCATCGTTACAGGTTCAGGAGAAATCAACCAAAACTTCAAAACGGAACACATACAGGCTTACTAACTGTCAAAAGGACAAACACAGATAGGATTAAGGACAAAAACGACATAGAGCACACGCAGTATGTGTTAAAAATGTCATGTAAATGTTTATTTCAATTTATTTCAAATATTTAGTGTTTGTAAGTAACTACTTAATTCATTAGACTAATAATTAGAATACAAAAAAAATAAATAAATAATAAGTGCACTTCTACTTCAGTGTAGGGAGCAGCTTCTAAATACGTGATAGTGCCTCATCGTACTGGCATCAGTCCATTATAAAATTATTGTAATGAATCACTTATCTCATAAATGGACAAAATAATGTACCTATTCTATAACTTATAACTTTAAGAAACGAAAACCATTCGTGAATCATTTGCCTTATTCTCTAACTTTTTGTCGAACATACGTGAACGAAACGTTTTTTTAAAACTTTACCGGTTTCCAAGGCAGTAAGTTTTGTTTACAAATTACTGATCAGTAAGTGATGTGGTACTGATCAGTAAGTGATGTGACTGACCGGTAAGTGATGTGACTACCTACCGATCTGGAGGCGGTGAAAATTACATAAATAAAAAATAAATGTACAATTTTTAAAGCTTTAACGATAACAAAACAACGATCATAGTTTACTTAAAAATGACAACTATTTTTTTTAAATGTCAATAGTTTTTAAATAATTCTAAACTTTAATTTGTTATTATTGGGACGATCGTGCAAAAAATATAATAAGCATTGCGGGCATTAAGTGCTTTTTACCGGTATCGGATGTATTGGAGATCGAGACGAAGTCGAGATCTCCAAACTAATCCTCAACCGGTAAGGTGCACTTACTGCCCTTAATACTTAAATAACTATATTTTTCTTATTCTGTAAAGTTATTACGAATGTTTATCAAAGACAATTTCGTACAATTCGTTTATGAACTAGTGTTCATATAGCTGTGATCACAACACTAAACGAATTATAAATAAGTTAAGAAGAAGGTTTTTAATATTTTTGAAATAATAATGTACAAGGGTTGATTGAAAAAATTCTGGAATCACTGAGAAGGCCTTGGTTCTTATGTTCTTTTGTTTAATTCTTCATATGAACTGTCAAGAAATCGATAATGGATAAAAACGAAGTTCGTGCGGTTTATTTGGAAGGAAAGACGGCAACGGAGATCAAGACCTGGTTGAATGCTGTCCTTGGGAATGCTTCACCTTCGTTTTTCACTGTGAGAAATTGTGGATAAAGTCCATGATATGAAAGTACGTGAGATTGAGGAAGCCATAGGGATCTCTTATGAACGTGTAGTTCATATTTTAAATAATGAGCTGGGCACGACCTTCGGCCGAAAATTTGGAGTAGTTTAAGAAAAATCCGGTTGATTTTAAAAGACGTTTCATAACCATGGATGAAACTTGGATACACCACTATAGTCCAGAGACGAAAATACAGTCGAAACCGATTGGACATGGCGAGTCGGCCCCGAAGAAAGCCAAGTCAGTTCAATCGGCAAGAAAGGTGATGGCGTCAGTGTTTTGGGACGCCAAAGGCATTCTGCTAACTGATTATCTTGATAAAGAAAAAACTGTAATTGAACAATACTACGCCACACTTTTAGACAAGCTGAAAACAGCAATTCAAGAAAAACGCCCGGGAATGGCAAAGAAAAAGATCTTGTTTCACCAAGACAATGCGCCAGCTCATTCAAGTCGTATTGCTCAGCAAAAATTGACCGAACTCAAAACGTTCCTCGCTGGAAAGATATTTCGATCCAACGAAGAAGCCATCGAAGTAGTAAATCCTAATTTTGAGGACCTGAGAGAAAACCATTTTCGGGAGGGAATCGAAAAGTTAGAAAAACGTTGGACTAAGTGTGTTAAGTCGTTGATTACGGAAAGTACCTTACATAAATGTTAGATATGAGGGTGAATCAAATATAAATGGGACTGATTGTTTTTAAATTCCAGAGGGGTCATAGACCCGTATGGAGTTGATTAGCAAGTAGCTTAGGCTGTTAGCAAGGGGGTAGACATGACCTCAATTCGCTTAGGTCTCTTTAATATTAAAGGAAACCATGAGCGAACAAGAAGGGCATGTCTCCGTGGAGCAACGAATTATTATCAAGTTTTTGGTCAAGGAAGACTAAGTCCAACCGAAATTTGACGGAGGTTGAAGGCCCAGCGCGGTGCCACGTAAACGATAAAATTACAGAATATGATTTTTGTAACGTACGTTGTACATTTCGTTCATATACAGTGTGTTAGTTAAAAACCTGGCCATTTATTTGAAGTATTTTTGTCTAAAATAATTTGGGAACTTTTGCGCGAGGAAAAACTGATTTCCATGTTAAATGCCTATGCCCAGGTTTTTAATTACATTGTATATTATTAAAAAAATCTTTAAGAACTCATATTTCAATTAGAATGATACAACCTTTTTTTAGTTTTATTTCTGTATATTTAATTAAATAACGACGTTTCGGCAGTATTAACTACTGCATTCTTCAGGAATGAACAACAAATCAACAAATATAAATAAATAATAACAAAACATTAGCAACAGGTAACCAGGGTGACAATTACAACATATTTAATATAGGAAGCCATGCACGACTAAGATCTAGACCGTCACAATGATTGAGATTATTACTCTTCGTTTTGTAAATCCCAATGGCTTCTCTAATTAACCTGTTGTTTAGGTGTGTAGGTCTCGCCAGTATTTTTGTATCTTCAAATTTTATACGGTGGAATTCCTGCAGGACATGCTCTGCAACTGAAGATTTTTCTGGCTGGTTCAATCTGATCGAACGCTGGTGTTCATTCAATCTTGTAGAAATGGTTCTACCAGTCTGGCCAATGTAAACTTTCCCGCAGACACATGGAATCTGGTAAATCCCTGATGACTGAAGATAAAGAACTTGTCTCAACATATGTCGAATTTTAATATACGGAAAAAACGAAATCTTCATGTTCTTATGTCAAAAATGTCACGGACAAGATTGGTAGAATTCGTATGAAGAACATGAAGATTTCGTTTTCTCCATATATTAAAATTCGACATATGTTGAGACAAGTTAAAGACGTCATCTCTCTTCAGTCATCAGGGATGATGTATCTGCGGGAAAGTTTACATTGGCTAGACTGGTAGAACCATTTCTACAAGATTGAATGAACACCAGCGTTCGATTAGATTGAACCAACCAGAAAAATCTTTAGTTGCAGATGCCCTGGATGAATTCCACCGTATAAAATTTGAAGATACAAAAATACTGGCGAGACCTACACACCTAAACAACAGGTAAATTAGAGAAGCCATTGAGATTTTCAAAACCTAGTAATAATCTCAATCATTGTGACGGTCTAGATCTTAGTCGTGCATGGCTTCCTATATTAAATATGTTGTAATTGTCACCCTGGTTACCTGTTGCTAATGTTTTGTTATTGTTTATTTATATTTGTTGATTTGTTGTTCATTCCTGAAGAAGGCAGTAGTTAATACTGCCCATACGTCGTTATTTAAATAAATATATATCATTCTCACTGTATATTAGTTCGTTAACGATTTTGTTCATGAACGAAAACTTAGAGAATAAGTACATTAGAAATCTTATTTAATTCAGTCTTGTTGCTTATCCATTTTAAGACAAATGATTAAAAATTCGTGCCATGCTTTTAAATCAAAACTTAAAATTGTTATTATTATACTTAGAAATTAATAAATATAAAATAAAAACTTTTGCTAATCTTTGCATTAAAGTGCATACAAAGTTAATGAATTTTGTAAAAAATATGTAGCAAAAGTTTTCACATAATGTTTGTATTAAATATTAAAATGAGTAGCGATCGATAGCGTAAGAAGAGTTTGGCTCTGTCGCCTTTTTCAACTTCCGCTACCGGTGCGGGGAAGTTCTAGTGTTTGGTAAAGTTAAGTGTTAGTGTACCTCTTTCCATGCTCGCGTTTGTACTCTCCACCGTACTTGGATCTACTTCCAACGAGATCTATAATCTCGGGAATGCTACTAGCAAATATTGCCTGTGAACAAACATCCATAACTACACAGTCACCTAGCGTAAGGCTCAGTGAATGTGTCACAATCGGACGATGGGCGAAAGAAATAAGCGAAGCTTCAACTGTTACTTTGTTCTAGAGTTACGTAATTGACTAATCTAAGGCAGGACACGACAGGAACTGGAATTGCTATAATAGACAATAGGCGATGGATTTTAACATCACAACGATTTAAAATTAACGAAATATGGCGGATTAGATGTGTATGTATCTTAAATGAGGATTCGATAAGAAAATAGAAATAAACAGTAACATTTTTGAAAGATGTCGAATCAAATATTGAATGAAGCTTTCAAAGCTCATAAACAATATTTGGGTTTAGTTCTGTATTTTTTTTTTTTATTATTTTACGACGAAGTGCTGTCTTCATCAGGTAAATAACAAAACTAAATACATGTAGTCAAGACAACACGTTTTCAAAATGAGGGTAACATAGATCTAAAAAAAAAAATTCATAAATTTATAGTGAAAATGAAATATAACAAATTTTGATATGGTATGTTAATAGAGTGTATAGAACTTGAATACATTGCTTATAATAACATTTCTTAGGTTTAATAATAATTTATTTGCAAATAAGCCATTGTCTGCATGTGACAAATGTTTTCGTCTTTAATAATTCGCAAATATTTTTTATTAAAGTAATAACATTTATGATGGCAATTAATTGAGTATATTGTCCTTTACCCTCAGTTTTATAGATAATACTAACATAAATATTGTATTATTTACTGTGGGAACGAAAAATTTTGGGACTTGTCTTTTGTCATATATTTGCCCGTAGATTATTGTTTAAATGAGAAATTTAGTTAATAACATTGTATTTTAATTCAGTACACTTCATTAATACATAAAATTAAAAAATGCCCAAATATAGTGTTAACTATTGTTGGGGTTGGGCTCGTATTTGGTTTTACATTTGCTAATAAACTTACCAGTTGACTTAATTTTGAATTTCGAATGCTTTAATTGTAAAATATATTTTTATAATAATATAATGTACCCTCATAAAAACTACAATTCGTAGATGACTTTGATCGGACATTTAAAAAAAAAACTGTACCTATTCTACTCTTGTACAAGTTTATTATTTTATAATTTCTAGTCATCTGTGAAAAATATATTGAAAGTCGCGTCATCTTTTACTTCCGATATTTCAATCTCCTAATTACATGTTCCTACCACCTGTTTGGTAAACAAATTTATTACATAGATTTATTAGACAAATGACAAATTTCGGTATTTCATTGTAAAGTTGCTAGGCAAATTGTTATTACATACTTTTTTAGAATCTAGTTGTAAAAAAATAGAATAAATTAAAATATGACACGACACTGACATTTTTGTGACATAGAAATATAAATAAAATATCACCAAAAGGATATTTTGTATAATTACACGTATATAATATGCTTGAATGACTGATCGCGAATCTGGAGACTCGGGTTCGATCCCGATAGACGCCTATATTATTTCTAATTTTAAAAGGTACAAAAGTGACCCCCGTGGTGCACTCTCCACCCAGCAATGAATGCCCGTAAGGTGACACCTGGTAAACAACCCACATGGTACGAATAAGTCATCATAATTACATTATTGTATTTTATATATGTATATTTTTTATTTCAGATTTAATTTTTTTATGTAGCTAACAAATTTATTATCTACTGCAAGTTCCTCACAAATTTGATAGCGAATAAACAATTTATAAGGTACCTAATAACTTGTTTGGACATTGAAATACGCAAAAAATTGGTTGGAGATTGAAATACCGGCCTTAGACTTTGGGAATATTCAGACTTTTATATTTATCGGTATATATATTCTTCCCAATCGCCTATAGTCGTAAAGTAGCTCTCCCTTCATTCCTGTTACATCCCGCGGTGCCATCAAGTGCTAAGTGGTGACAGAAGCGCAGGCAAGAAGCACGCAGTGCACAGACAAAGCGACACGACACAGTCCAAAGGGCACACACAACACCACGAGACCACGACACGCGACATCCATTCACTCAGATTGGCCTGCATGTGTAATTGTAACATTAAACTTCACATGATGTAACCGGACACAAGGAGCAAATTTGCGAAGGTATCGCGGAATAGGACAGAAATTAATCGGACGGGAGTTGAGGGACAGACCGGGCAACATGTACTTGAAATATAACAAATCTTAGATTAGGGATACGTAGAAGATCCACAGCAACATTTGTCGAAGCAGGATCGCACAGCAGCAGAATTCTATTTACCACATAAAGATCAAGTTATATATTTTAGAAAAATCCGCTCGATTAGAATAAGAGCACTACTTAAATAGACCACAAAACCACAAAAATATTAGACAATAATCTATTTCATATGTACAGCAAACGCCAAACGTGATGGCGGGAAGAAGATATGCGCAGAAGATCAAACTGCGACCTTACAGCATACGAATTGAATAGTTTTTTGTTTTGTGAAAATTAAATATAATGGTTTTTATTATTGCCAAAATTGAATAAAATATTGTTCATATAACATACTCTGAGTTAGATTTTTTTAACACTGTGCTTTTTTTTTCTACGATTGATAAAAAAGAAGGTTGCAGAAAGTGAATAATTGTAGTCCAAAGCTTTTTGCAAACGCTGCTAATAGTAATAGTCTAAAAAGTAGGTACTTTGCAGACCAGTTTATTTATTTAATTATTAGTATTTATTTTGACAATCATTATTCTAACACTGACGTAATAAAACGTTACGCCTTTGTGCGTCTCTTGTTCCTAATTCCATGGCTAATACTATGAAATTGTAATCCCGTGAATTTTCAAATTTTATTTCTGCAGTTATGAAGTAGCCTTTTTTTATTGCTTCGGATGTTGAAATTTTTGACGCGAATTATACCTAAGAAGAATTAAAAATAAACTGCAAAAGGAATGGCACAATATATCGCAATCGGAAACTAAAAATTTGGTAGATTCAGTTGCTCGTCATTGCTGATATTAAAACCAAATGAAATTCAACACAATATTTTTGGTTATCATACTTTTTACTTGTCGCTAAGAGAGGTATTGGATTCATGCTAAAAATCGCATATCCAGATTTTAATGATTAAGTACATTTTAATATTTATACGAAGATGTCTCTCTGTGTGTGTGTGGATGTATGTGTGTGTATGTATGTGTGTGTATGTGCGTGGGAGGTTGGAAGGACAATTTCTCAAAAACTATAATACTTAATATTAAAAATACTGCCAATTCCAACAATGAATTGGAAACATCGAAAAATTAGAAGAATAGGACAAAAGATCTCTATAGAATGAATTTAAAATTTAAAAATCTAAATATAGGGAATAGATATAAGTAGAATTTTTGGTGTAGAGTGTAGGTATAAATGAAATGTTAAATACAATAGGGCGCGAGCAGACATGTAAATTTATTGGCCTTGACAAGCAGATATGGTGGCTCGTGTCAGAATGATAGCTAGTAATTATGTACATAGATGTCAAATATCATAATTTCTCATTATAAATTTAGTGATTTTCCAATTCCATGTGGTTTATTTTCCTCGATAAGTAAATTCCACACTCCTGGTGACAAATTAACTACGTGAATTTAGAAAATCTTGAATTTTTTAATGAAAAATTCTGATATTTGACATCTATGTACATAATTACGAATTACCATTCTGAAATGGGCCCCCACATCTGCTTGTGAAGGCCAACAATGTAACATGACTGTTCGCGCCCTATACTTATGTAACCAAAAAAAGGAAGTGGCGAGAGGTATTGTGCTGGCCACAACATTTTTTTTTCTGTATAATACATAACATGGATTAAAAATAAAATATCCAAATGTGTCCAATCCATTGTCGGAAGTAACGGTATTTCTGAAGGGTATATGTAATATACCTATAATATTAAATATTTAACTATTAATACATTAAGAAATAATATAATGTATGTACTTCCCAGACAAAGTCTTCAGTAATGTCTCCGGATTTCTGACACTGACATTTATCTGTCAGTTACAAACAATTTAAATTTTCAACTATTTTCTATGGCACTCTTTCGGCTGTAAAATTTATTACAACAGATTATTTTATATATTTCTTTCATCTCTAAATCTATAGAATATATAATAAAATATTTAAATGTATCAGATAGAGAATTTAATTTTCTTTAATATTACCAAGAAAAAATTTCAAAAATTAATATTTAGAATATTTTTTTTTCAAGAATCTTCTACTTTCGGTTGTACAATTGTTACCAAAACCTTTTCAGATCTTCCCATGAATGTCCGATTGGGAAATACGTAGTTAAACAAACATCCCACATACACACATACACACATACACACACACAGACATCATCATAAAAATGTTAAAATCGGATTGTAGGGACCTTAAAATGTGTTTATTCAATAAAATCTGGATATGCGATTTTTAGCATGAATTCAATACCTCTCTTAGCGAGAGGTAAAAAGCAAACATTAATTTTGGAAATCATGTTAGAAATGAGAATTAAATTATTTGAACTGTATAAGTTAGATCTTTTTCTAGTGGTAAATAGAAGTCTTAGCTAAAATAACAAAGTAGCGTGGCGATCTATGGATATGATCCATTATTGCCTTGCGACAGCGCATGCCTCGCAGTTAGTGGTATCTTGGGAACGATTCATTTCAATTAACGCACACAATAATCGCGCCGGAAGTTTGTTAAGGCGCTGCCACATTTACAACATTATCGTTATTCTATATGTACAGGAAAGATCAGTTTTGCAGTCTGTCTGGGCTATTCTGTCGCGCACTTGTTGTAATTGAGTTCAGCTATCGCTCATCGCTGTCGCCGCTACAGAATGGCTTGCCGTTTGCGAGCAGTGTGCTGCAGAATAGCCCTCGGAAAGAATTCGAATGGCAAAGCAAAAGCACCATTACAACGCGACATGGCTGTTCATAGATAGAATCATCTAGGATCTTGTCTGATTATCAGAATTAGCATGAATCAAATCAGATATATTGGGAGGCTCTACACTACAGATACTTACCAAGCCCACGAGTAAGAAGAAGACTAAGAACGTTCGCCCTAGTACGGTCTGGCAGTACACGTCACCATAGCCTACCGTTGACATGGTGACGATCAAGAAATATACGCACGTCCAGTACGGAAGGGGATGTGGATTTTCAAAGTCTAATGGATCGCCGGAATTTTCTAACTGAAATGCAGAAAAATTAAACATTTTAAAGAAATGTTCACAACTTATAATAATACATATACAGAGTGTTAATTAAAAACATGGGAAATCAGTTTTTCCTTGCGCAATAGTTCCCAAATTATTTTAGACAAAAATACTTCAAATATATATTTAAATATTTTGTGAACACTTGGCACACTTCACAAGATTTCAGTCTTTGAATCAACCTCTCGGTCATTTATCAGAGACTGGCCCAGTCAACCAGAACCACAGACGCGTTTCGCTCTTATTGGAGCTCTTCAGTGTGGTGTACTGACGCCTCTTTCGAGGCACTGAGACTAGTTGAGCGGACGGATTATAAACATCCCGAAAAGATTTCAAGCCAGCAGAGGTAACTAACCACATGCAAGTGTCGCAAATTGTACATTGTACAGTTTTCTATTATTACTTCAAATAAATGTTGTAGAGAATTAAATTCTGCCACTAAATTAGTAATAAGATCTTATTTTTGACATTTCATAACCAAGAAAATCAATTTTAAAGTTTTTTAAAGATATCTGATTTATAGAGATAGCCATGGAACTTAAACAAAATCATAAACAATTGTATGACATCTTAACTGTCAAAATGGGTTTTGTGATTTTCGTTCAATAGTCGTCCAAGGCTGTCGCTATAAATCAGCAATCTTCAAAGAACTTTAAAAATATTTTTTTCGGTTATGAAATGTCAAAAATAAAATATTATTATTATAATTAACTCAGCAAATATCTTGCTTATTTATGAAGTTAGTAATTTCTTTCATATAACATGATTTATATAGAAACATGTAAGCTACTTGATGACGTGTGTACATTCATGATACCACTTCCGGTTTATTAGTAATTAATATCAACTTTGAAATTTCAAATGGAACAGTACATCAAATTTGCTTTACAATTGTGTAATCCATATGTTACATTATTAAAAAGTAAAATGGTGGGCACTTTTTTATACACCTAGTCAAAAAGAGAATAGTGAGCCATGACTGTTGCTTGAAATAAAACAATAAACTAAAACAATTGTAACACGGTAAATGGCAATATGTAAATACTCAGTAATAATAATAATTAAATTTGGGAGTTCGTTAATGAAAACAACAATAATAGAGGGCCGATATTTAACCCTTGTGGAACACCCGACTTTGCTAAATACTGTTCCGATATGCAACTGTTATATGAGACAATTTGTCTTCTGTCTAATAAATAGATAGAATAAAATTAAGTACAGTAAATTTTTGAAAGATGTCTTATCAAGGTTATCTACGAATTGTATAAATTCAGATTTTTGCTCTGCCCATTCTGACAAATTGAGTAGTGTCGTTTGCTTAGTTTTTATGAGGCTACATAAGATACTACAGTTATTTTATTATTATAAAAATAATTACAATAAAAGCATTCAAAATTCAAACATAAGTCAACTGGTAAGTTTATTAGCAAATTTAAACCAAATATGTATGATACTGACACAAAATCAGTGTCAGTGACACTGACAAAATAATGTTATACGTACGACTATGAATCAAGGTAATGTATCTGAATTAATAAATAAACTTAAGTTACAGCGAAAGTATTATCAACAACGAATCGTTTTAAAGTGGAATGTCCTAACTTAGTTGAAACAATATGAATTTTTGAAAGACAAACGTGTTATATCCATCCTTATCGCACACGCTTATAGCCTTTGCAGAGGAGAGAGATAAATGTATGCCAATTTCTTAATTCGTTCCTGATACAGATGACCTTGATCGGACATCTTTAAAAAAAATACTGTACCAGATTGTTATGAAAAGCCATGACAGCAAGCTTTGGTTAAAAGAATACCATGGTCAATGCGGTCGAATACTTTAGCAAAGTCGGTATATAATATAGTACCGATTGCATCCCCATATTTTAGTAGGCACACAATATTATTATTTTCCATTTAGTTCAAACAAGTGTTTCACTAAATTTATCCTAGTTGACCCTATGTTTATTACGTTTTTATTCAAAGAACAATAATTTATAAATTTAACTTTATGAAGAGTGTGTTCTTCACATATTTTATTTTTGATACTCGGCGTGTATTTCAAGACAATTCCTAAACACAATCCTCTATTATTAAACTTCTCCAAGTCGGGAACACTCACACGTCACAACGCTCGCAGAGTTCGCAAGTTTTCGTTGCGCGGTGAAAATTCCATTGAAACAAAAGCTTTCGAAAGTTCGGCGCCGACTAGAAACTTGATTCTATCATATCTGCATCTAAAATACTACTCACCAAATGTATGATACCGGCCGCCGTCAACCACACCGAAATGAATATAGACACAAGTTGCGCGAGGCGTATTGAGCTCGAGGTTTTCAAAATGTTGAGGTATTGCAGGATGTCCGGTACAGTCATGAGTCGCAGTGCTCGGAGGAACCTTAGACCTGTCAAAAAACAACATAATCAGTTTATGACTACAACTTCGTACGACTTCGCATTTTTATGTTCCATAAAAACAGCAGTGTCGCATACTAAAATGTCTGCAGCTTGCATGCAACATAAATATAAGAATATATATATAATATATATATATATATATATATATATATATATATATATATATATATATATATATATATATTTCGATATCTCCAAAACAAAGAGAAATTCACCTATAGATCATATAACATTTTTTGATCGTAATGACCCCCGGAATATATGGTATAAGTTTGTCGGTCGAGTCGCGGAACACCCTGTATATATATATATATATATATATATATATATATATATATATATATATATATATATATATATATATATATATATATATATATTTGGAAATTTATTTATTTTTACTTTCCGTCATCTTTAGGTACGGAAGGTAATGTCTTTGGTCAAAAAATTCAATGATGAGTTTTTAGTGAATAAGCATGTTTTAGGGTAATACGATTTTACCATTTTTACCATATATATATACGAGGTCTGGCTATTAAATAACGAGACTGCTTATGAAAGAGTTTTATTTTAAAAATTATTTTATAATCGAATGCTCCCCTTCAATGTACTCCCCTCCCCTCGCCACACACCATTCCATTCATTTTTTCCATTGCTCAAAGCAATGTTGGAAGTCTTCTTTTGTAAGAGCGTTTAGAAGCTCCGCCGATTTTCGCTTCATCTCTTCCATCGACTCGAACCGGGTTCCTTTTAAGGCAGACTTGATCTTCGGAAACAGAAAAAAGTCACAGGGTGCTATATCAGGCGAGTACGGCGCATGTTCGAGCACTGGAGTGCCTCTAGCGGCTAAATAACGCTTCACAGACAGCGCATTATGGGCAAGTGCATTGTCCTGGTGCAAAATCCATGACTTGTTTTTCCACAATTCCGGCCGTTTCTTACGAACTCGTTCTCGCAGTGTTGCCAAAACTTTCAAATAGTAAGTTTGGTTTATAGTTTGACCCTCGGGAACACATTCAGTCATCACGATGCCGTTGATGTCGAAAAAAACGATTAGCATGGCTTTAAATCTTAATTTCGACATCCTTGCTCATTTTTGGCGATGCAGGAGTTTCATCGCAAGTGATGATGTTTTCCATCAATTCAGGCTCTTCATCTAACCTCTCAAGAAAATCTGAGCAGATTTGTTGACGGACGAGCTTTTGGCCAGGGGTCAAATTTTTTGGGACCAACTTCGCACAGACTTTCTTCATGTTCAATTCGTCATGTAAAATTTTTCTGACAGTATCTTTATCGGCGTGTAGAGTCTCACAATTTCATTGATTTTGGTTACTGTTTGCGGAGTTGAAACAGAGACAGGTCGACCTGGACGTTGGTCATCTTCGGAGCTCTCTCGGCCTTCAGAAAACCGTTTATACCATTGGAAAACACGCGCACGAGATAGAGAATTCTCACCATAGGAATCTTTCAACTATTTATAGCACTCAGTCGGAGTTTTTTTTTAATTTAACGAGAAATTTCACATTGATCCGTTACTCGTGTTTTTCGTCACACATTGTAGTAGAAAAAATACTACTACAGCGACAGAAACGTGTTTTCGTACCGGAATAGTAGACACTTCCAGCTATCCAACGCTGCATTCGTTTCCCCCCCCCCCTCTACCTCTCTAGGACGCCTTCTGCGCGCGCAGTCTTGTTATTTAATAGCCAGAGTTCGTAGTAGTACAGTACCGGCCAAATGTATATCACCTTTAAGTTTTTTCAACATAACTTGAATTATAGAGAATTGATGTCTATAAAATCATAATATATTTTGATATTAGGTATAATTTACTTAATAAAAAACTTTTCACTAAATAATAGTAACAATAACGCGGAAAAAATAATTTTATTCAAATATCTGAAAATAAGAAATATTTAATAATGAAGTTAGTAAATAATTAACACTAAATAAAATTAATATTTTGTTGCAAATCCTTTTACGTCGATCGCAGCTTGGATGAGTCTTGGTACAGACGCGATGAGTGCGTCGATTGCTGCTGAGGGATCTTCGTCCACTCCTCCTCAAGTTGGGCGAACTTCTTGGCTGCGCTTGCCGCTCGTTTGCCGGCCAAATGTCTTTCCAGCTCATCCCACAACGGTTCAATAATATTTAAGTCAGGCGACTGACTTGGCCATTTCATAAGAGTCAGACGATGGCGTCGGAACCATTCTTGCAAATCACGCGCGCGATGCTTCGGATCATTATTCTGCTGGTAGATGAAGCCAAGACCATGAAGACGCTTTCCATATGGAAGCATTACATTTTTGAGGATGTCTATGTACATTTTTCGATCCATGATACCATGATTTCTGTGAAGAGGATCCATTCCTTTTGCTGAGAAAGTACCCCACACCAAGACTGAACCGCCACAATGCTTCATAGTCGGCAGTTGATATTTTGGATTGAAACGTTTGCCTTTAGGGCGACGAATCCATTTTATGCCACCACTATCAACAACATAAACTTACTTTCATCGCTCCAGATGACATTAGACCATTGCTGAGGTGTCTAGTTTTTATGCTCTTTAGCCCACTCCACTCGCGCCTTCCGATTTTTGGCAGAAATGAATGGCTTCTTCACAGGTTGCCGTCCATTCAGTCCTGCGGCTTGTAGGCGACGACGTATGGTTCGTATGCATGGATTAGACTGACCAGGAGTCGCTATTTCCTTTGCAATGTCGGGCGCTGTAAGACGTGGATCGCTGTGGGATACGTGGAGGATGTTGCGATCGACAAGGGAAGTAGTGCAACGTGGTCGGCCGCTTTTATTCTTCTCAACATAGCCTTCTTGGAGGTTCCAATGTTTAAGAATTTTATTCACCGATGATCTGGCGATGTGAAACTGTTGCGCGAGCTCCTTAATGCGTCCGCCCTTGTTTCCGGCCCTCTATAATAGCTTTTTGTTGTCGTTCGTCTAAATTTAGAGCACCTTTTGTCTTCGCCATATTACAAAATAATAAATAACGCAAAATTTTGCGGTTTCAACTACAGATACAACGGCAGAATAAGCGAGAAAAAATAAATAAATTCAAAAAATAGCTTGAAACACATGATATTTCTTTTAAAAACTCATCACACATCATGTACAAGATCTAATCTACATCAAATATAAACTGTTAAATTTTGAGCGCATTTGATTTATTTTTATAAAAGTTATACTGAAAAAACATAAAGGTGATATATTTTTGGCCGGTACTGTATGTATGTAAGTTGTATGTAAAACCGAACCTGCTAATTTTGTTGAGATTGAACTTACCTATCCACGTGCGGTCCAAGTAAATGGAAACAAAGGACGGGGGTATCGTAAAGTAGTCTACGAATGAATACATTTCTAGCATGAACCACAACTTATCACTAGCCGCTATAAACTGTAACAGACAAGAAAGAAAAACCTCGTTACAAATTCCATCCATTACCATCCATTAGCTTAATCATTTCAATCAATATTTGCTTGTGAAATTACATTGAAATTGTTCGAAAATTAATTGGAAAGCAAACTTACTCTTATAAAAAAATAGACCATAAAAAATATATTGAAGGCAAGGTCGATCTGCTGTGTGATGTTGTTACTCCAATGTTGGCATCGCTCGACGCCGTCACTGCAAAAAACCACTCAGTTAATTCCAGCTTTAATTGTCCGGTGCCAGTTTACATTCTAGTATACGGTGGTAAATTCCCACCTTAACCCTTAACCTACTTTCGCGTTTAATCTATGTACAACAAACACAAAACTTTCTCTAAATTTTTTTTAAGTATTCTCGAAAACACTCTTATTGTATATCAAATTCAACCTTGTGTTTTACAATATTACAGTTTATTTTATATGATTACTTTAAAAAATAGTATATTATGTTATTAGGAGTAGAAAGCGGTCTTTTTGTGTTGAACCCAGCTGTTGCGGCCGAGGCCAGGCAAGCTGGGTAAAACACAAAAGGGCATTCTACTCCAAATAACATATACTATTTTTTCTTCAAGTCTTTTAAATAAAACTGGGGATTTTATATATATTTTTTTGGAATTGTTTTAATTATAGAATTTGCAATTTCAGCCAAAGTTGGCTGAAAACACAAACGATACAATTTTCAAATAACAATTTTCAATATGGTCTATGTTGCTGTGACGACTACTGCCGCTAGCGGTGAACTAAGAAGCTAACATTTTTTTACTAGTACAATAATGAACAACATTGTTGTACTAGTAAGAAAATAAATATCTTCTATAGTGTGTGTACAGTAGCATAATATGAATATTATAATACACTTGAAGAAAAAAAATAATTTCAGTATCATCGACCTATTTATATTTGTTACTAATGGTATTACTTAAAGGGTAAGAACTTACTTCACATTTGATTCTTCTGAAAAACTGAAAACAAGAAACGAAAAAATTAGTAACTTTATTTGTAATTCGAATTGTATTAAAATACTAACTACTCAAATAATGTTTAATATGAAGTTGTATACTTATAAATTTCTGAACATGCAAAAGGGGTTTAACTACATTCACAATCAAATTTGAATCCAGCACAATTGGTTGGCTAAAAATTAAATTTTCAGGTAGTCATTTCTACCATGAAAAGAGTACCTTTTTGTATATGTTTGCATTGTATGTAATATTTTATAAGTAAATATCTGAAGTGACCAAAACAATACCTCCTGCCATTTACCTATGGGGTCTTGTTGCCGCTTGCCTGATGTCTGGTCGCAAATCTGGGGAATCCGATTCGATCCCGATCAACGCCAAATAATTCGAATTTTAAATGGCATAAAATTAACCCTTGTGGTAAACGCCCGCACAATACAAATAAATCATCATCATTACCAAAATGTGTGTACAAATCAGATTGGCACACCCAGAAATGGATAATATGCCGTGATTATATATTTATTTGTTTCTTTATTTAAATACATACCTGCATATTAACTAATGCTATATCTATATGTTTAAATCTATAGAAGGTATAATAAAAAATTAAATGTGTCGGATAGAGAATTTTGTTTTTTAATATTTGTAATAACATAAATATTCGAAAAATAATATTTGGAAGATTTTTGTTAAAATACTACTACTTCCGGTTGTCCAATTGTTACCAGAATCTATTCAACTCTTCCCATTACTGTTAGATTGAGGAATCCGTAGTTACACAGGTTTTTAGTCATATAATTTGAAAAATCGTACATACAACAACCTCACACACCCACACACACATCCACTCAAACACACACACACACACAGACATCATCGTAAAAATGTTAAAATCGGATTGCTTATTCACTAAAATCTGGATATGCGATTTTTAGCATCTCTCTTAGCGAAAGGTAAAAAAAAATACCGATTTAGATACTTTTAATACTTTTAATAATACGCGTACAATAACATACAATCAGATTTTCCAAGAATTATTCTGTTTACTTCGCATATACCACAGAGTGAAACTTTATATGTTATTAATTTGTAAACAGCTGAATGTCAAAATAACATATGTCAATTTTTTTTTGTTTGAGTATAAACATTAGTTAAGATTCAAAATGTCTTTAGCTACGACTCATTTTATTCGCTGTTTCAATTGTCCTTTACCTGCTTAGAATATAGTATATCGGGTAAATTTTCAAGTTAACCTACTTTCGTGTTATTATGTTAAACAAACACCAATCTTTCCGGAAATGAAATAGCGGCACGATATTTGTTCTTTTTCATACGGTGATATCACGGTCTGCCTATGTTGATATCTTAACAATTACAACTTTTAAATATGTCTTATTATTTTATAATTACGAAGAATAAAGTTCATTTAATTGCGAAAGATTCTTAACGGTAATAATTACATTAATTGATTATTTTACTGCAGTAAATGTGACTGAGAATATGAATATCACCATACTGCGTGTTACTTTGTTACAGCAGCACATGTTTTTATTCGCCAATTCGATGCAGCATTTTTTTTTCTGAATACAACGATATAAAATGTTTATACCATTACATAATGAAAAAAAACGAGAAAAATGCAAAAGAAAAATTATTATTTTCATATTTATTTCTACATGTAATCAGAGTGCCATGACAAAAACAATTCCAAATCGGTGGATTGGTACTTATGGTCCTATTCCGTGGCCCGCAAGATCACCAGACCTTAATCCCCTGGACTTTTTTTTATGGGGTTATGTTAAAGATGAAGTCTACAAAACTATCTATCCAGATATTCAGCATTTAAAAAATGCAATCGAAAATATTATTTCCCACATAGACGGCCGAAATTTAAGAAAAGTAAGAAGTAATATGTTAAGAAGGCTGGAAATATGTATAAATCAGCATGGCAATAATTTTGAATATTTTTTAAAGTATCTAATCGCCCAAACAATGATGAAAACAAAATATTCAATTGTTTTTGTCATGGCACTCTGATTACATGTAGAAATAAATATGAAAATAATGATTTTTCTTTTGCATTTTTCTCGTTTTTTCGTTATGTAAAGGTATAAACATTTTATATCGTTGTATTCAGAAAAAAAATGCTGAATCGAATAGGCGAATAAAAAAGTAGGTTCTTATTTAAAATTAAAAAGTTGAATTCTGTATTTTGAGAACCACTGGTTGAAAATATTTTTTATAATGCTCATTTTAATAGTCTTATAATATAATTTTTTTTTGCTAATTATACCGACTTTGTATCTCTTACGGTTCTCGAGATAGCAATAGTGAAACACTTAAATTGAACACCCTGTCTGATTTATAATTTTATTTATATTTCTTGTTTTCGTAGCAGTGAATGAGCTTTCACTTTTTACATGTTTCTGAAATATTATGTGAAACATCTATAAGCAACAGTATAAAATAGTAAAATTGCTAAAATGATTATTCATTCACTCATGTTATACTTATTAAACTAAACTGGTATTAAACATCCTTAACCTCTCGAAAACAATCAAATATTTAGTGCATTGAGAAAATACAGCAATCACAATCGGCATGCGAATACACTTTCGTCTTGAAATAAAAGCTTAGATCTTGCAATGTTTATTTAAGCCAACTTGCAAACCAAAGCCGAAGTGCGCTGGGTGGAAAATTTCGTTTTAAACGGCTATATGGAAATGCCTCTGCTTAGCTTAAATTGTAAGACACCCCAGCATGAAATTGTACTGGGTTCAAATTTGATTGTGAATATAAACAAAATTCATAACTTACTATTTCGTACCCAGCTTTGGGTAAAAAATATAATTATTATTTATAATTATAAATTATATTTTTTATTAGTTTACTTACTTTGACGCGTCAATGAAGTATATTATGAGCGAAGCTATACTTAGGATGAACACCAACACAACCTGAAACAAAGATAAATCTTTGAAATCTAATTGCAATTTCATTAACTTATTGACAAATTACATGAGAGGCTCTAGTTCCACGAATGCAATATCCAACTAATGATTTACTGATTATTGGAAATGATAAATTTGCATTTAATGATTCGTACTATCAGATCATATGCCGATTAGTCACAACTGATGGCATGGGATTCAAATGATAAAGTTAAAAACAATGAAATATCGCTGTGATAAATTTAAAATGTTTAATAATACATTTATCCCAAATTCAAATAATTTTAAAATACGAGTAGTATATGTATTCGACCAGACAAAGAAATTGAAGGTCGGCATTCCCACTAAAAATAAAACGCAATGTAAACAAAACAAAACGCTGCTATGCAGTTGTACAATGCTCATTGTTTTAGGTGCACCTTGCTCCAATTTTCAATTGTTTACATATATCTATTATATAAATTAAAATACGTAATATAAAAGAGTTCTGCTGCCGCTGCCACCATTTTTCATTAACTGTAAATTATGAGTACCTTATATCCTCTGCTGAAAGACATCTATATTGTCGGAATTTCATTTATTTATAAGCTAAGTTTGCTTGTAATTTAAATAATACATAGACATCTATTGCTTACTGAGAGTATCGAGCAATAATGCGAATTCTGTGATTATTATAGTAAATTTGAGCCTCAGGAAATGTAAGAAATTCCATAAAATCACCCAAATTAGTGATTCTCAAGCTTTTGGGCTCATCGCCCCCTTTCCCAAAATATATTTTTTCAATTTCCGTTCAGAGAATTTACTCTAATCTATATATTCTCGTAGGATCGGCATAAAACCATGACATGGACCTGTATTACAAAGAAATCTCTTAACACCGCTTACCAAAAATTGCTTAATGCCTCTAAGATTTGTACATAATATGAGGTTTGAATCTTCGTAAATACCTTAAGAGTTCAGATATATAAATTTGTCTGAGTGTCTGGTCGCGAATCTGGGAACCCGGGTTCGATCCCGACCAACGCCAAAAATTACATCGAATTTTAATGGCACAAAATTGATCCCTGTGGCGCACTCTCCACGTCAGCATTGAGTGCCCGTTAGGTGAAGCCTGGTAAGCGCCCGCACGGTACAAATATTCCATCATTACCGATATCTGTGTATGAAGCAGATTGGCACACCCAGCAATGGGTAATATGCCAATCTGCTTTGTACACAGATTTTGGTAACGATGATGACAATTGTACCGTGCGAGCGACTACTAGGCGTGGAGAGTGCAACAAATGGATCATTTCTGTGCCATTTAAAATTCGAAATATTAGGCATCGGTCGGGATCGAACTCGGTATTTATATTTAATTTAATTTTAAGTATTTACATGAATATAAATTAAATTAAACGGAAAGTATCCATATAAGAATAGAGTAATAGCACATGGATTAATTTTTTTATGAATGATAGTATTTGAGTTAGAGCGTTAAGAGGACCCACACACACATACACACACATCCATAGACATCATCGAGAAAATGTTAAAATCTAATTCTAGGAATCTTAAAACGTGTTTATTCACCAAAATCTTGATATGATCTTTTTAGCACGATCCCTATACCTCCCCAACGGTAGCGGGAGGTAAAAAGGAATTGATAAATTGATTATGAAGTCAAGTCAATGCCCAACATCTAAAATCTACCTATCGGCGTCAACACGACTTTGTTCTTTGTCTGCAAAGTTTTTGGAAAATATGAAGTAAAAACATCAGCAAATTTGCAATCTCCTTGATTATGAAAATGTTCATATTTATGACTTGTTTTTCTTTCAAGGAATAAAGAAAAGAAACTTGTGCAAACAACCCCATAAAATTGGGAGGAATTGTTTGCAGTGACAACGCCGGTCGTCGAACGACGAGACGACAGCTGCCATCTGAGAAAACAAATCGACGCTCACATAAATACGATCAAACACTACTAAGTGTGTCGCCACTTCGCTTCTATTCAATGGAACAACAAACAACTTACTGATATCCCGTATTATGTTCATAGAAAATAGGATAGATTTACAAAATAATGACACTTACTTGTGTTTTGAAAATTTAAATGTTTCTTCAATCGAATGAAAAATATTTGGATGCTTTTCAGTTTTCGATGACAGTTACAATACACTACAATGTATGGGATTAGTCCCGAAATAGTTATTTGTTTCATAAAGCAAAAATTATGTTGTGGCCAGCACAATACCTTTCGCCACTTCCGTTTTTGGTTACATAAGCAGTCATGTGACTTTGTTGGCTTTGTCAAGCAGATATACAATAAAAAATAATATATGTATGTAGTTCCTAGAAAAAATCTTCAGTAATGTCTCCGGATTTCTGACACTGACATTTATATATATTATATACCTTTATCTCTAAATCAATAAAAGATACAATAAATATTTAAATGCATCAAGACAGAGAATTTAATCTTCTAACATATTTTGACAAATTTTATGATTAATAAAAAACCCTTGGTCATAAGAATTTCCATTACATCATTTGTCCAATATGTCACCAACGACATAATCTTTCGTAACAAAAATTCACCGAAAAAATAATGGCCCCTGAGATTATTTTCTAAGTGGATGAGATTAAAACAGTACATTTTGTTGGATTCGTGGGAGTCATGTGTAAGTGAATTAGCTATTATGTATATATTGTGGAGTTACGAACTTGGACGAGGCGAAAGTTATGTTTATAGATAGTAATATTAGCCATCGAATGATTGTTGATTAAATCGTATTTAGTATTTATGCCAAATTACTTTGTGGCGTGATTTTATATGTATACTCACATGAAAAATATGTTAATTACAATTTAACTATTAATACACGTAATATTATCAAGGTTTTATTTATCCATTATTAGATGTCCCATTTTGATAATGATAATGTCTCATTTATTTAGCTAAACGCTATATACAATACAAAATGAAATAAAATATATAACAAAATATAATATGATAATGTTGATAATATTGGAATAACTAATAATATAATAAAGATAAAGAAATATTAATAATTAAAAAATCAGGTAACTTGTAATAATACTGAAAACAAACTTTACAGAGAAAGTAGATCAAAAAATAAGTTACCATTTGAAAAGGAAAAAGAACAAATACACTATATTTCTGCAGATTTCAAGAATATTTTTAGACTTTTCTTAAATGCTTTTAAATTCGTTAAATTTTTTATATCTTCTGGTAACTTATTGTATTCAGCTACAATCAGATTTCGGTAATGACGACACACACACAAAAACGCGCACGCACGGACACACACACACATCTATACACACACGCACGCGCACGAACGCACACATACACATCGTAAAAATTATAAAAAATCTGATGTGGCCAGCACAATACCTTCCGTCAATGCTGTGGATTATTTACAAATTCCATACATAAGTTTTCTTGAAAAAGATTCTAAATTTCCAGTAAAATTATTTCATAAACAAACTATGCAAATGGCATTTGACACGGACATCTTCTTCTTTAGCTTTTCTCATTCGTTTGGAGTCGCTATTTTTTTATTTTATTCTTCCATTCATTTCTGTTTTGCGGGTCGTCCTCATTCGGTTGCTTTTCTCTGAAGCCTTCCGCAATACAGTTCTTCCATATTCTACTAAGCTATTCACTCTTCTTCAAACATATTTTTCATTTCTCATGACATGTTTAAACCAATGTAATCGTCTCTCTTGTTTTCTAGAAACTTTTAATACCCGAGTTATTTCCCTTAGTCTTTCATTGCTTGCCGTATCTTTCCGTGTCTTCCCCAAAATCCATCTCAACATCCTAATCTCCGTTAAATTAGTTTTCTTTTGATTGTCACTGACATCTGTCCACCATCTGTCAGTTATAGTTTTCTTAATATAGTAGCTGTTTCCATGGATATAGCATAGCTGGCTGATTTATGAAATTTAATTTCTTTAACTCTATATCCACTGAATATGAAGAATAAAATGCAATTAAATCGTATAGATAATAGGATAATCTATAATATTTACAATAGCATTAAATGTGTAAATAATATTTAACAGTGTTTTTTCAAGAAAAACTGTTAAAATCTTCAAATGAGGGTCCTTCCGGTTGACCAATTATAACCAAAATCTAATCAAGTCTGCATATGGATGTAAGGAAGAGGAATACGTAAGAATTGTAATTTTTGGAATTCTAGTATTGGAGATATCGCGGCCGAAACCGCGGACACACATACACACACGCACAGACACACATACAGACATCATGGTAAAAATAGTAAAATCGTATTGTACCCTAAAACGTGCTTATTCATTGAAAACTCACCACCGATTTTTTTGACCAAATACAATACTTTCCTTACCTAGAGGTGACGGAAGGTAAAAAAGATTCTAGGAACCTTAAATTTGCTTATTTACAGTAGCGGGAGATAATAGATGATTTATTTATAAAATAAATTAAAATATGGCTTGTGCAAAAACTTGTAATGGGTCGACGAAATAATTCACTCAGTGGTTTAAAAATATAGTTTTATTAAAAATATTAATGCAGAATGACGTGAAGTTTTGTGAGGACTGGCGTGAGGATCTAAGAACTACTGACTGTCTGTGATTGGGATATATATTGGTGGATAAGGGTTGTTATCTTATTTGTGATGTACAATTCACGTTCTAACAAAATGACTCAGAGATGGTTGGTAGGAAAGGTCAGTTGTATGGGAAAAGCTAACAATAGGATTATAGAAATGGACTTCAAGATAATACAGTAAATATTTAAAAAGAACAGTAAATAAGAGAATTAGAATAACATCATAACATGATATAGGCACAATAACATGATTCATAGAAATACAACATAATACTTATAATAACTTAATAATTAATTAATCTCTAACATGGGTAGGTAGGTACATTACACCTCCCCCCTTAAAGAAAAGGAAAGCCTCAAGGGTTTTCTTTTAGTTGAGCGATTCTACTGCTCCTTCGGAGAGGCTTTTCAACTTCCTCATCGCTATGATTGTCTCTGTTACCTAATTCAACATTAGTTTTAACTGGGTGAACTTTATTTGAATTTTTAAATATATTTAGAGTTAAACAATTTGAAATGCTGTGACAACAGGTATTGTTGTTTCTGAAAAACCTTCTTTTAATTTTCTGATAAATTTTGTATATACAATAAAGGCTAAGAATTTTAAGTAACGTACAAAGTAAATATATGAAATAATTGTTATTGGTAACTCTAGAGAAAATAGAATCTTGTTGTTTATTTAATTCCTTAGTCATCCTTTCTATTTCCTTTAACTTATGGCTAGCTATTTCTAAATTATCTAAATTAATGTTTGAGTGTATGTCTACCATTTGTGGAATTGTAACATTTGGTTTTTTATTTTTTAAACAACATTCGTCCTGGCTAATGTCAAAATTTGGTACTATTGATAAATGGGAACTCTCTTTAAATATAGAAAATGTTGACAGTACCGTAGTACTGGTGTACCCACGACAGAATTTATCCATGGTAAGAATTCCTGTTTTAACAATCGAGATATCGAAAGGTGCAATGTTTTTGCAATTTATTGTTAACGAAGTTAATTTTGGAGAAACGTAAATCCAACTGTTACTATTATGTAATCTATGCCATATTTCGTTATTAGTTATGAAGATGCGAGTATCACAATTTTCGGGGATTCTAGAAGAGGTTTGCAGTAACTGTGTTTCGCAAATAGGTTTAACATGTACCGAATATATAGGTGATTCCAAACGACATACTAATTTTAATTCGTTTAATTTTTTACATTTACTAAAATCAGATATAGCAGTATATTGTAATTTGTTTTCAGAAAGTGCAATCATTTTAGTGGAAGGTTGTATAAAAAGATAAGATTGATTGCTTGTTAGAATCGGTAAAGGAATAAGATTATAAATGTCGAATGTATTAATATCTAGTAAAGGATTTAAGAGTACAAATATTAGCCTATTATTAAAACGAAAAACTTCAATTTCCATTACTTGAACGAGTGCGTGGAAATTGTGAGTTTCTAAAGAAGTTACGTAGTTCGTAGATGGGGGTAAATATGGTAAGGTATTTTGTAATTCTTTAATTAATTGTTTAGGACCTAAGATTATAGGGTGAAGAATACTATTCTGGGCTAATAGAATTGCCGTCGTATAATCGCTTAATTCTTTCTCGACTTCAGTGAACATAATAGTTAATAACGAGATGTGTTCGTCTGTTTCCTGTTTCCATTCTACTTCGAATAACTTTGTATTTATCTCTTTAGCTAATTGTTCGAAAATTTTAATATTTGAATTTAATAATAAGGTATTTTCTTGCAATTTGGAAAGTGTGGTATTAAAATTTGAAATAGTAGATTTTACTACTTGTGTTTGTTCGTTTAATAATTTGATTTGTTCTTTTTCATCATGTGATAAAGATTCAATGGCTTTGTTATAATATTCGCCGTCATTATGATCTAAGGTTCCGAAAATGAGTTTAAAAACAGAACCTAATCCGTCGATTAACCCACGTTTTGTTCTACGGTTCCCAATAATTTCGTTAAAGTTTCCAAATTTATTTTTAAGAATTGGTAGTGCTTTTTCTAAGGTATGTAGTGAACTACCACATAGTGTGGGTTTTTCAATATTATCGTGATCGCAAAGGTTACGAGTTTTTATAATAGTATTTTCGATTAGATTAATTTTTTGTTCGAAAGCAGAAATATCGATATGTACAATTAATTTCCAAATATTTTCGTAATAATTTAATTTAGTTATGTGGTCGTATGTATATTTAAATTCTACGTCTTTCGTAATTGAAGTTGGAAGTTCGGGTTTATTACCGAATATTAGTTCATAGGGTGAGTATTTTGTGGATGTGTGAGGTGTTGTATTGTAAGAAAACATGGCAAAATCGAGCCATGAGTCCCAATCGGTTTGATCTAATTTTACGTAATGGGAAAGGTATTCGGATAAAGTGTGATGTGATCTTTCGAGAGCGCCGTTCGTTTCGGGATGATATGCTGTTGTATTTAATTTTTTTATCTTAAATAATTTTGAAACTTCGTTTAAAAGATTGGACATGAAATCTCTACCTTGATCTGTAAGGATTGATTTGGGTATGCCAAATTTACAAATAAAATTTTGAACGAATGTTCTTGCTATGGTTTCTGCGTCATGTCGCGGAATTGCAAAGGCTTGAGAATACTTTGTTAAATCGTCTTGTAATGTCAATATATATTCATTACCGTTTTCGGTACGCGGTAGTTTACCTACAATATCGAGGCTAATTTTTTCAAATGGTTTACTAGCAGTTGTTGTAATTTCCATTGGTTTCTTAGATTTATTCCGAACTAATTTGTTTTCTTGACAAGAGCTACATGTTTTAATGAAATTAGCAATATCTTTTTTCATGTTGGGCCAACGATATCTTTCTTTTATTCTTCTATATGTTCTATGGAATCCTGAATGTCCCGATGATGGATTTGAATGAAATTCTACGAGGACTTTCTCGATTTGGTCGGTATTTAAATTTATTATATTGTTATGATAGATATTTATAGTAATGTTGGTATTCTTAAATATGTACCTAATCATCGATCGAATTTTGTGCCATTTTAAATTATTATTGTGACTTTGGGAATTTAGATTTGGGATGTTGATTATAGATATGTTATTATTAATTAGAACGTTTTTGAGATTCAAAATGGAATGGAAAATATCTTCATATGAAGGCTGGTCCCAATAATATTTTTTTGAAAAAACATAAATAATTATTTCATCAGAATGGAAAAAGTGTTTAGTTTCGAATAACTCAGGATTTTGTAGTGAATCTAAATGATTGTATTTTTCATTTATCTCTGTTAATAATGTGTTTGAATTATCTAGATCACAAGAAACAAAAATTGCTTTATTACCTTTAATAGTTTTAATGTCTCCATCGAATTCATTTAAAAGGTTATAGTTTAGAATAGAAGTCTTAAGGCAATTTAGAAAATCAGAATATGTTTCAGTATTGTTACTGGATTTAAATATTGAACAGTTGTTATCGTTGTTAGTTTCTAATTTAATACGACTAAGCGCATCAGCGTTTGAATTTAATCTACCTGGTTTATACGTGATTTGATAATCATATTCTTCTATTTTTAAGCGCCAACGAACTAATCGTGATCCAGGATCTTTCACGTTAAACAACCATGTCAAGGGTCGATGGTCTGTAAATATGTTAAATTTCCTACCATAAAGATAAGGCCTAAAATGATTAATTGACCAAATAATCGCGAGTAGTTCTTTTTCAATGGTGGAGTAGTTAGATTCTGCTCGATTTAAAGTGCGGCTTGCGTATGCGATTGGAAGATCTTGGGAACTAGGACCTTGTGATAGGACTGCTCCAATAGCAAAATTACTTGCGTCGGTGGTGAGATTAAAGGGTTGAGTGAAATCTGGATATTGAAGGATTGGTTCTGATATTAATTTTGATTTTAAGGATTCGAAAGCTTCTTGTTGAGTGCTTGTCCAAAGGAATGGTTCGTCTTTCCGTAATAATTTTGTGAGAGGTTGTGTTATTTTGCTAAAGTTATTGATGAATCGTCTATAGTAACCAGCTAAACCGAGAAAACTTTTTATCTCTTTAGTAGTCTGTGGAATTGGGAATTCCTCTACGGCTCTTATTTTATTATCGTCTGGTTTAACACCTTCGGATGTGATATGATGTCCTAAATAAATGACTTCTTTGCGTAAAAATTCGCATTTATCTGGTTGTAACTTTAGATTATTTTCTGCTAATTTGGAAAAGATTGATTTTAATTTTCTGCAATGATTATCGAGATTATCTGAATAAGCAACGATATCGTCAAGATATACAAAACATGCGGAACCTTGTAAACCAGTTAAAATAGTGTCCATTAGACGTTGGAATCGCGCAGGGGCTGTTTTCAATCCAAAGGGCATTCTATTGAACTCGTAATGGCCTGAAGGTACAGTAAATGCAGTTTTTGATATATCTTTTTCTTCTATTGGAATTTGGTGAAATCCGGATGCGAGATCGAGTGTTGAGAAATATTTTGAGTGACCTAACTGATCGAGAATATCGTTGATGTTTGGCAAAGGGTATGAATCACCGATACTAATCTCGTTAAGTTTACGGTAATCTATAACTAATCGCCATTTTTGTTTACCGGATGCGTCCTGCTTCTTTGGAACGACCCAAACGGGGAAATTCCAAGGAGAGGTAGAAGGGCGGATAATATTTTCGTCTAACATTTTTTTTTTTTGATTATTTACTTCTTCTTTGTGGACTTCTGGAAACCTGTAGGTTTTGGATTGGACTGGTATTTCAGAATTAGTAGGAATTTGATGAGTTATCGCATTTGTATGAGTTAGCTCGTCGCCTGGTAAATGAAATATGTGATTAAACTCGATGCAAGTTTCTAAAATTTTATTATATTCTTCCTCATTTAAATGATGTAAGCGCAATGATTCTTTCAATAATTTTAATCTATTAGAATTACAATTAATATGTTGTTTGTAATTATTGTTTGATATGGAATTTATTTTGTGATTGTTTTCAACTTGTTCAATTTCAATTTTTACTTTAGAGATTTTGATTTTTTTATCCGTTGTATTGAGTACAGATGTAATGGCAAATTTATCACGGACCTTAACAAAACTAGGACATAATAAAACACCATCTAGGATTTTAGTAGGAGGAATAATTCCTTCAGAGATTTCAGGATTAGATATTTCAACAACAATGATTTGTTCAGATCTTGGTTCGATTGATATAGGATAAGTAGGAATTAGTGAAGATTTAGAATCATTATCTGAATTAGTAAGATTAGAACTTTCTTTTTGTAAAATGTTTTCTATATGACTTAGGGAGATAGCAGAATTATGAATATGTAATAAATCGTTCTCATAGTCGATGTGGCAAGTATTCTCTTTCAAAAAATCGTTACCAAAAATTCCATCGAATTGTATTGGAAAATCATCTCTAATTACATGGAATGTGTGAGTGATTGTTCTATTTCCAACTAAAATATTCAGATGTAGATAACCGAGTGTTTGAACAGAATTTGGATTAGCGTTATCAATGCCGTGCAGAATCAATTTTTTATCTTCATTAATAAGAGTATTTCCATTTAATTTTGAAATTTTGATTAAAGAAACGTCCGCGCCTGTGTCTAGCAAGAATGAATTTTGTAAAAGTTTTGATTCGCTAAAAGATACATTGATAAATGTTGTGACAGCTAAATTTTTTATTATGACGATTCGGCCTGAATGTGATTTGCAGTCCGTTGAGTGGCCGACGCAACTGGACTTTGCGAGTTTAAAGGATTGGAAGAGGTTTGAGAATTAGAACTAATATTGTTTCGTTTTTGGTTATTATATTGTCGTTTTCGACATTCTGAAATTACGTGCCCTAGATTTTTACAATAATTGCACTGCTTAGGATTATCGAAATTTTGATTCCTACGGGGAAAATTTTGATTTTGGTTAAAATTTGAATTTCTATTTGGAGAATTTCTATTTATTTGACTACTCGGTGCATAGTTTTGTCTTGAATCATTCGGTTGCCTAAAATGTCGAATGTTTGAATCACTTCTCGGTTTATTTTTTGAGTAACAATTAAAACTACTGTGTCCCGGTTTATTACAATAGTTACAATGCTTTGTGTTGGAATTATTAATAGTTTGAAACTTTTGAATTTCGAATTTTGATATAAGTTCTCGTTCTTCGTTTATTGCAATTGCTATGGCTTCTTCTAGAGACTCAGGTTTTTGTGCTTTTACAAGTATAATTAAATCTTTATTTAATCCGGAGATAAATGCATTTAAGGCTTGTGTTTTTAAGAGATTGACGCACGCTTGTCGTCCTTCTTGTGATAAATCGTTGTCTAAGGTGTTTAATAGTTTAACGTAACAGTTTTCAATACGATTTCCATAAGAAAGAACATTTTCCTTGATATTTTGCTTACTTGAGTTTAATTCTAATTGCCATTGACCACCTGTTCGTCTATCTGAATAAGAATCTAATAAATGTTTCTTTAAATCTGACCATGAATCAAAGTTTCTGTTTTTTATTAAGAGTCTGGCGTTATCAGTTAATTTAGTTTTAATAATTTTTAAAAGAGTAGCTTTATTTGTTTCTGATACGAGAGCGATTGCTTCGTCGCAGTTATCGACAAATTCGAATAGTTTGGATTTGTTATTGCCATCGAAATTAATTAACATACTTCTGGCAATTTCTAAGCTTACGAAAGATGTTGAAGTACTCGTAGTATCAGGCATTTTGAAATTAGTTTTGACGAATGTTTTACAAGAGTATTTAAAATCTACACGAATTAATTTTTGTATTACTGAATTTTTGAATTGAACACTGGCACTTTGGGGATTGGTATTATTGTACTCACAGAAATAGTATAAACATGACCACAGTGAATGAAGACCCACGACGTTGTTGAACTGCTGCTCGCTGGACCTGGTGAACGATTGAACTGGAGTTCAACTGTGACCTGGTGGACTGGTTGGCTGGATCTGGATGGACCCCGACGTTGTCGAAGATGAGCCTTGAATTTGAGTAAGATCCGGAACCACTGTCTCGAACGCGAGTGATACAGACAACTTATTGGATTCGTCTCGACGGTTAAAGACTAAAGTCACCGGTTTCAAATTGTAGTTTGAATTTATTTACCGTTATTTCGAAAAACGATCCCACTTCTGACACCAAAATTATGTAATGGGTCGACGAAATAATTCACTCAGTGGTTTAAAAATATAGTTTTATTAAAAATATTAATGCAGAATGACGTGAAGTTTTGTGAGGACTGGCGTGAGGATCTAAGAACTACTGACTGTCTGTGATTGGGATATATATTGGTGGATAAGGGTTGTTATCTTATTTGTGATGTACAATTCACGTTCTAACAAAATGACTCAGAGATGGTTGGTAGGAAAGGTCAGTTGTATGGGAAAAGCTAACAATAGGATTATAGAAATGGACTTCAAGATAATACAGTAAATATTTAAAAGAACAGTAAATAAGAGAATTAGAATAACATCATAACATGATATAGGCACAATAACATGATTCATAGAAATACAACATAATACTTATAATAACTTAATAATTAATTAATCTCTAACATGGGTAGGTAGGTACATTACAAACTAGAAACGTCGATATATTTACACGCTCCATAACCCATAACAAATTCCTACTACCGAAGTAAACTATTTGTGCAATGAAGCGAATAAAATTTAATTACTCTATTTCATTTTCAGTTTACATAGTTCACAATTTTCTTGCTTTACCCTGACGACTTCTAAAACGCACGATATGCATAAATCTCGTCTTGCTTCAAGCTGAAAGTATATTTGTTTACTTTCTTTCCAGTTTATTGCTTCAAAAATTTCTGTGTTTATTTTTGTTTAAGATACGAAATCATTTAAAGAAATATTGTTATTTGAATGTTGAAAGGAAAACGATGCCGTAAATTTAAAATAAATACATGTGCGTATAAAATGAAGTAGGTAGCTTTTCTGTCACATATTCAGATAAGGAATGAATAATTGTACTTGACAAATTAGAAGAATATTTTACCGAAAAGGCGTTCTGGTTTATTATTTGCGGGACATAACACGCGATATGTCAGAGGATATCTTTTAATTTATTTCAACTGATTAAAGAGAGAAAACTTTTAATGGGAAAAAAGTAAATTTAAATATTTTGCGGTGAACCATAACTTCGTTTTGAAATAAATATGTAGCTGGAAATTTAGTTAATTCTGCTCAAACATGAAATTATTTTGACTAATGTTTCCATCATGATAAATTAAATTATATGAAAATGTTTTTAGAAATATTAAATATTGACAAAATACAGGGTGCAACAGAAATAAATACATTAAATTTAACTTTTATAATAACTATTAATCGATTTATTTGTCAAAATTTATTTCAAAAAGTTGACATTTGTCAAAAACAATTGTTTTATTGTTATTGCTACTAGATCAAATTATTATAAAAATACGTAAACCTAAAATTATTAACATTCTTTTATCTTTAAATGGAAATGGTTAATTACCTTCCGTCACCTTTAAGTAAAGAAGGTATTGTCTTTGGTCAAAAAATTCAATGATGAGTTTTAGTGAATAAGCATGTTTTAGGATCCCTATAATACGATGTTACCATTTTTACGATGATGTCTGTATGTATGTATGTATATGTGACGAAGGTTTCGGATCGCACATCTTCAGTACCACGATTCCAATAATTATAATTTTTAAGTATTCCTCAAGTTTACATCCAGAAGAACAAGTGATTAGATTTTGGTTATAATTGGTGAATCGGAAGTATAGCCTCATTTTAAGATTTAATAGTTAAATTTGATTAATTGACATTTAACGTTATTATAACTTAAAGAATATATTATTCTCTACACGATTTGATTGCATACTTCATATTCCGTGGATAAAGAATTTAAATTTCATAAATCAGCCAGCTAGGCTAACCATGAAAATTGCTAATATATTCAGATAATTCAAATTGACATATGTCATTATTAATAAAAAGTAAATGAATGTGGCAGAGAAGAGGATGTTGAAGTCACGAAAAAATACGGTAAGAAAATAACTCTAGTGTTACAAATTTCAAGAAATATGCAAGAGAGACGATTACATTGGTTTGAACATGCCATGAGGAGAAATGAAGAATATATTGGAAGAAGAACGAATAGTTTACTAATAGGAGGTTGAAGAAACAGAGGAAGACCAAAGATAAGATGGAAGGACTGTATTGCGGGAGATATGAGAGATAAGGAACTGAATGAGAACGACACGCAAAACAGAAATGAATGGAAGAAGAAAATAAAAAATAGCGACCCCTAACGAATTGGAAAAGCTAAAAAAGAAATGTGAAATTTGCAAAGTTTCTTTATGAAATAATTTTACTGGAAATTTAGAATTTTCTGCAAGAAAAATTATGTATCTAATATATACATTATACACAGGATTGACGGAAGGTATTGTGCTGGCCACAACAGATTTTTTTTGTACGAAAGGAATCAAAAATAATAAATGTTAAAAAAGATACAAAGTGTCAGGGAAGTTATTGAACTAAACCACACATGGTAATAACTCAGGCACATATATCTCCTCGGTGGCACGCGGATAAATTGATAACCTTGTTTGGTAGTTAATTATCGATGCAACGATTGGTTGATGGCGCTTCAGAGCAGGAAATAGTACGCGTCAGAATTATGTTGGAGCCCTCCATTATCAGCTATAACAAGCGGGCAGTGCGAGATAACACCACAACGGAATTTCATTAATTAAACATCCCTGATAACTGACACAGATTACTTTATACTGTAAAATTCAGTAAGAATTTACAAAAACTCCATCACACGAAGGAAGTATACCTGCAAAGTAATGTTAAAACTTTCTAATATGATACAAATGTGTCACTAATTACTGTATTGTAATCGCAAAAAAATCGGTTTTCAGATTTCAGCGGAAATATCCATTTTGATCATCCCTGAATCCATTTTGACTAATTTCGTCGTGACGTCTGTACTTACGTACGTATCTCGCATAACTCAAAAACGGTAAGCCGTAGAAAGTTGAAATTTTGTATTTAGGACTCCTATAACATCTAGTTGTGCACCTCCCTTTCTGGTTATTACACAATTTCCAGAAGTGGCACTTTACATGAAGCCTATAATAGATTTTAATGAAAAACTGTTTCAAAATATAATCCAAAACTTTTCAAATTTGGTATACAAGACTTTTATGTCAATCGAAATAACGTAATAGATTTTGGTTAAAATAGGCTAACCGGAAGTGGTACATTACTTGAAGTTGTTAACAGTTTTTCTTGAATAAAATGATTTTATTTTGATTTTAGAAATAAATGCTTCAAATAAAAGTTTTAGAGAATTAATTTCTGCGTCTAGCACATCAAGTATTATTAAATTAGCCCTATAAATAAGCGAGATATATAAATTTAAAAATTATGTACTTTTTTGTTTTTGTAATAAAGCTTGCTATGGATTAGGACAAAAAAAATGTTCATGTCAAATTACGTTAAATACGTGCAATTTTATGATTCGTACAATAACAAATATTATATTTTTATTGTGAAATTAGTCATATTCATTGTTGTAATCAAATATTTCTTTGTTGTAATCAACTCTCTTTAAAAAGAACTGGGTTAGATTAATGTTAATTTAAAAATGATAGTAGTAAATGAATTATTTTTTGTTCTATATCAAAATATTTCTCGGGCGTGGCTTAAGCCTGTCAATATTTTGTAATTTAATTGTTAAAAAAATATGTATAGTTTAATAATCGTACAAGGAAGTCGTGTGGTGTACACATCAGATTTTATTACATTTGAGGAGTAGGATATCGTAGAGGCAACGATTTCACTTCGTAATACAAAGAAAACGAAAAATTATGATATTTGACATCTACGTACATAATTACTAGTTATTAGCTGACATGGGCCCCCATATCTGCTTGTCAAGGCTAACAAAGTCACATGACTGCTGGGGCCTCTTGTATTTAACATTTCCTGTATATCTACACTCTACACCAAAATTTCTACTTACATATATCTGTTCTTTACATGTAGATTTAAAATTTAAATTTAAATTCATTCTATCAAAAAAAAATTGTCCTGCTCCTCTAATTTTTCCAATTCATTGTCGGGATTAACAGTATTTCTGAAGGGTATGTATAATATACCTATAATTTCAAATATTTAATTATTAATACAATAAGAAATAATATATGTATGTAGTTCCCAGAAAAAGTCTTCAGTAATGTCTCCGGGTTTCTGACACTGACATTTATCTGTCAGTTACAAACATTTTAATTTTGCATGGTATTATTTCGGTATAAGATTTATTACAACAGATTATTTTATATATTATATTTATTTTATTGCTAAATATATAGAAGATAATAATATAAGTTTAATTTTTAATATTAGTGTTCATGAGAGAATAACCTGTTCTTCAATGTTCAATAAAAAGTTCAAAATTTTTAAAAATCTAATTTATATGAATATATATACTATTCAATGCGCTGATTCCAAATTTTGAAACCGCTTGTCGATATCTCTTTTCGTTCTCGAGATATTTGCCCTCAAAGTTTTACTTAAAAATACCCATTTTTGGGCCATACCCCAAAAATGGGTCAAAATACAAACTTGAGAGTATAACCATTCGATTCTACGGACAAAATTACATAAGTATACCAATTTTCATATTTTTTGAACAACGAATACAATCTCTAGAGTAAAATAACTGAAAATGGCCAAAATCTGAAAAAATCCTAAGGGGTACACCTTAGGATTTTTTCAGATTTTGGCCATTTTCAGTTATTTTGCTTTAAAAGTTGTATTTATTGCTCAAAAATTATGAAATTCAGTATACTTATGTATTTTTGCCTGGGGAATCGAATGGTGATGTTAGCGAGCTTGTATTTTGACCCACTTTTGGTGTATAGCCCAAAAATGGGTATTTTTAGGTAAATTTTTGAGGGTAAATATCTCGAAAACGGAAAGAGATATCGACATGCGGTTTCAAAATTTAGAATCAGCGCATGGAAGAGTATCTGTAATCATATAAATTAGATTTTTAAAAATTTTGAACTTTTTTTTGAAAATTGAAGAATTGTTTTATGGTTATTTGAAATACGAAGTTGTCAAATATAGTTAATCGTTTTAAACGAATGTCATTCCGAATGACGGTAACAAATGCTCAAAAATACACTATTTATACTATTCGTTTCTATAGTTACAATCGTTGTACGTTTCGATACGAATACGAAAGATATTATGAAGTTTCAAGAACAGTGGTCCTGGCTTGTCGACCAATGAATACCACGATCAATATCGAAAAGTAAACAAAAGAGTTACGTACGAATAATTGGTGATAATGCATTATTTACAGCATGGACTACGAATCAATAAATTGTGTACAACAAGAAGTTGAATAGCACACTACGCTTTTGTAATCCACCATTCAGTTCTTTAAAAGCTATTTAAGTATTCTTTGAATAGAATTTCGTTTTATTTTTATTGATTGAAAGTGAAAAAATATATCAATATAGAAGGAAGAGAAACAGAATATTTTTTCAAGATTTTATCTACATAAAAATATAATAATACATTATAATGAAATATAAACTAAATAGATTATTTTTATTAAATAAAAAAATCTGATGTGGCCAGCACAATACCTTCCGTCAATTCTGTGTATTATGTACAAATTCTATACATAAAATTTCCAGCAAAAATTATTATTATTTCATTCGTTTCTCAATGTATTCTCCATCTCTCCTCATGACATGTTCAAACCAATGTAATCGTCTCTCTTGTATCTTTTTAGAAACTTCTAACACTAGTTATTCCTCTTATTCTTTCATTCCTTACAGTATCTTTCCGTGTTTTTTCTATCTCAACATCTTCATCTCTACCACATTCATTTACTTTTCATTGATACTTACATCTGTCAATTTGAATTATCTGAATATATTAGCAGTTTCCATGGTTAAGATAGCTGGTTGATTTATAAAATGCAATCAAATCAATAGAGAATAATATATTCTTAAGGTATAATAACGATAAATGTCAATACATGATATTTTACTGCGTTTTTGCAAGAAAAACTGTTAAAATATTCAAATCAGCGTATTGCGGTTGACCAATTATATCCAAAATCTAATCACCTCTTCTTCTGGATGTAAACTTGAGGAATACTAAAAAATTATAACTTTTTGGAATGTAAACTTGAGGAATACTAAAAAATTATAAATTTTGGAATCGTGATATTGGCGCTTTCGTCACACACAGATTAATACAAAAGTCAAATACCAAATTTAATTTTTTTTGGATATCATATTTTCATGAAAATCTATTCAGAGCTTTAAGTATCACTTCTGGTTTACTCTTTTAGTCAAAATCTAATATGTTGGATAAATAAAAATAATATGAAATTTGGACTTCCTCCAATTTTGTTTTGGCCGGAAACGGCAAAATATTATTTTGCAGTTAAGCAAATTTAATTTGTAAACAAAGATAAGGCGAAATGAAATGATTCGAGTCGCTTGTAGATTAATGCAATTCGATTATAAAAGTTGATGGAAACAGCAAAATATTTTTTCCGTTACGCCCAATTGTAGAACAACGACACTTGACGCTATTTTCGAGTTGAAGTTAGTCAAATACTTAGAACGATAAATCGTCAGTTCATATCAAGTTTCGGCCATGCGCTGTTCGAGAGAGTTCAGTGGCATTTGAAGAACTTTTGCCATATCTTCCTGCTTTCCTACTCATAAGTAAATAAAGAAAATGGCTTCTATTTAGGAAAGTGTTTTTGGAAAAAACATGAAAAGAACTGAGCGCACAATGACAAATATTTGTCATTCTACGACGAAATTTGTTTACAAATAAAGCTTTCTTGTATTCTGATTTATAAAACGGAAAAGAATCCTTTCTGAAATATTTTTCAGTTTCGTAACAAAAAGAATAAATTGCTACAACGAAACACAAATAAAACAATGGTGGATTATTTTCAGATACGCTTTGTAGTTAAATTGGAAACTATTTTGGCTCTTAGAGTACCTCTCTGGAGTCATAAACTAATATATGTCACAGTTGTTGCCTTTTTGTAGATAAAATATCTAGTAATAGATTATATTGCGCATCTGAAGTCGTTGAAAGTTCATAGTTGAGCGAGTTTAAAATGGGTCAAGTTACAAGATATTAAATAATTTTAAGTGGGGCAAATATTCTTTTTATTAAAAAAGGTTTTGCTCATAAATATTTGTGGATATTAACGAAGTATAAAAGTTGGTCAAGCGAAAAATATTTGCTCAGGGAATAAGTACCTAAAAACAATGAAAAAACAACATACATATTAAAAATACATATTATTTACCAGATGTACAGAATACATGTATAAAACGATAGATAAAGATACAATTTTTATGTTGCATAGGGCGCGAGCAGTTATGTGACTTTGTTGGCCTTGGCAAGCAGATATGGGGGCCCGTGTCAGAATGACAGCTAGTAATAATGTACATACGTGTCAAAACAGTATTATTTTACAAATCCATGTGGATTATTTTCCTGGCCAAGTATATTCCATACTATTGATGACAAATAAACATCAGAATATTTTAAAATTTTGAATGAAAAATTACGACAATTGTGACATCTATGTAAATAACTACTAGCCGTCACTCTAACACGGATCCTCATCTTCTTGCCAAGGCCAACAAAGTTACATGATTACTCGCGCCCTATAAGTAACGAATTAAATAATTGAAATTGTATTTCTTCTTTCGTTCTATGAGAAATTTTGTCCTACTATTCTAATAAGTTCAAAATTCATCAAATTAATTGACGGTATTAGCGGTATTTCTTAAGGATATATGTAATATTAACATACCTATAATTTAAATACATATTTAATTAATAATACAATAATATATATTAAATGTACTCGTACCTCCCAGAAAAATCTGATTTTTGACACTGACATTTTGCATTTATCTGACAAATACAAACATTTAAATAGGTACTCAACTGTTTTCTGGGCAACGAGATTTCTTACAACAGATTATTCTATATTATTATATTCTATATCTCCAAACCTATACGAGATATAATAAAAAAATTAAATGTGTCAGATTGAGAATGTTCTTTAATATTACCAAGAAAAAAATTTAAAAAATAATATTTAGAAGATTTTTTTTCAAGAATCTGCTACTCCCGGTTGTTACCAAAACCTTTTCAGCTCTTCCCATTATTGTCCGATTGGGAAATATGTAGTTAAATAAATATTAAGTCTTATAGTTTTTGAGTAATCGTCCTCCCAACGTCCCACACACACACACACACAGGCAAAAAATGAAAAAAAAACATAAATTAAAAATATATATTATGTTTTATAAATTTTGCAGAATATGTTATTCTCATACGTAATATAACAAGTGATATGATTATCATCGATGATATTCTCGAGTGAAAACGAGCTGCAGATTTCACGAGTCCGAAGGACGAGTTGAAATGTGCTGCTCCGGTTTCACGAGCAATATCTTCGATTATTAATCATATCACGAGCTTATATTTAATGAGAGAATATAATGATTTTTTGCAATCTAACCTAACCTAACTTTTGATATACATATTCATATTGTATTAAAATATGGTACTTACGTGTTTTATTTAATATTTCGGAGTTTGAATTATTGTTATTATTTATTTTTATACTCAAAATTAACTATCAAAGTCATAAATATAGAAAACAAATCCCTTAGTAACGACTATAAATACGGTGTTTATTTCCTTGTTTTTTATCATCGCTGTAATAAACGCGTAGCTAGGGAGATTCTGAATGTTGATTGGCGGAAAACATGTCACGTGACTAAGGAATTATATTCTCTATACGATGTGATTGCATTGAAAAGAAATCATTGATGTATAACCGAAATAGAGTAGGAGAATATAGCTCTATTTTCATTAGTAAAGTATGCAGAAGCCGTATCAGCGAAATAGTGTATTTCTATGTAATCCTTTTTCAAAAAAGAATAAATCAACTTTATACATAGACAGGAATAATGCATGAAATACATGAAAAGTCATTTAAGAATTTTATATCATATAACCCCGAGTAAAAAGAAAATTGTATATATTAAAAAATCTGAAACAAAAGAAAAATTAATTTTCAAGACAATTTTTTAGGGAATTATGATTCGCAATATACATAAAAAAGAATTAAAAGTTTGGTAAAGTAAGCCTAATATCCATTATAACGAAAAATTATGTTTCATAATAATTTATATGAAATTTAAATTAGTTTGATAACAGTATCTTTAGGGAACAGGAGCTTTATTTTCCATAGCCAGAATATTTTAATACTCAAAGGAGGTTGCCAACTGATATTTCAATTTACATTTCGTATGTAGTGTATATTCGTATTAGCGGTGATGTGTAAAATTACGGCTTTTTATAAATAGCTAGGTATTTTATATAATGCAAGATCACTTTAGACAAAATTATACAAAAATGATTTAAATTTTAAATAAAAAATCTGATGTGGCCAACACAATACCTTCCGTCAATGTACGAATTCCATACAGAAAGTTTTCTGCAAAAGAATGTATATAGGATGTTAGTAATTTCTTTCATATAACATGATTTATACAGCAACATGTAAGCTATTTGATGACGAATGTGCATTCATGATACCACTTCCGGTTTATTAGTAATTAATATCAATTTTGAAATTTCAAATGGAACATACTATATTTTTTTACAAATTTGAAAAGTACATCAAATTTGCTTTACAGTCATGTAAAATAATCCATATGTCACATTATTAAAAAGTAAAATGGCGGGCCCTTTTTATACACCTAGTCGAAAAGAGAATAGTGAGCCATGACTATGGCTTCAGTATTGTATTACACGGGGATATTCTAATATTGAATAAAATGGAGTGATGCGTATTAATATTTTAGTTTGTACATGTATGATAGTTATCTAAAAATACCATGACGTATTGGTTTCTAGAACATCATATTAACTACACACGAACGTAATGGAATAAATCAATAAAAGTCTAGTTCAATTAAAATCGAATTGCTGGTCGTTTCTCAGCGGAATTGCCTTGAATTTACGCTGAAAATTACATGAATTAATGTAATTATTTCATTGAAAATCGCTTTCATAAATGAGCAATAACCATTAAAATTATGAATTAATTTTATTAAAGCTTCAAGCTTACATAAAACCTGAAACTAAAGTTCTTTTAAAAAGTTAAAGTTAGGAGAGAAGACGTACATTAACAATGCTTTCAGTAGAGTAAGAAACAGGAAATGCATTTGTTTTATTTCCTGCAATAATACAACACGAAACATCTCGTGACTCTTGAGGCAGCTTGCATCTTAAAGGATAATAAAATACTAATTCACTTATCTTAAAATACTTTCTATGCCAAAACGGTTTTTAATTTAATAATCCAGCAACGTAAAAACGCCTAAAAATTCCTAAGAAAAGGAAGTCGACTTAATAAGAGAAGTTGGCAGATTCCTTTCCAAAACGATTCTTGATTGAAAACGCCGCAAAAACAGCAAAAACAGGTCGAATGTTTTCGGTATGAAAATTTTAATTAAGGAAACTGCATAATGTTGGCGCAAGCTGAGTATCCCGCAAGGATAAAATGCAAAGACCATATATTTCTATCCTGGCGCAAGATCTAGAATTGGTGCCAAACACCGTTTCGAACTGTTATGTGCTTTATTGATCATTACTACTTTATGGCGTACTTTATCCTCGCTGAAAGTTTGCGATTATAAATCAATTATTTCAAATTTCCTTCAATTTGTCTTACTTTAACTAGAACATATACTTAATGGAATATAGGTTTTCGGTCATTTTAACACTCATTTCCTTTAAATTACGTAACAAAATTTATGGGAACAGTATATCCATTTTTATGCCGTTTTTAAATTTAAAAATCTGATGTGACCAACACAATACCTCCCGCCATTTATTTTGAATTAATTTAAATACATATATGAATGCAATCTCGTGATCGCGTGCCTGAGTGTCTGATCGCGAATCTGGAGAACCGGATTCAATCCCTACCAACACCATTATTTAGAATTTTAAATGGCACAAAATTGATCCCTGTGGTCCAATGTCCACGCCAGAAATGAGTGCCCGTGAGGCGACGCTTGGTAAACGCTCACACGATACAAATACGTCATCATTATTATCGAAATCTGAGTACAAAACAGATTAGCACACCCAGTAATGGGTAATGTGCCGTGATGATATATTTATTTTTCGCTAAGAGAGGTATTGGAATCATGCTATAAATCGCATATACAGATTTTAGTGAATAAGCACGTTTTAAGGTCTCGATAATAACATTTTTACGATAATGTTTATGTGTGTGTGTGTGTTAGGATGTTAGAGGTTCGATTTCTCAAATTCTATAAGACTAAAGACCTTTGTAAGTACGAATTCCTCAATCTAATAGTAATAGAAAGAGTTGAATAGATTCTGGTAACAATTGGACAACCGGAAGTAGTAGTATTTTAACAAAAATCTTCTAAATATTATTTTTTGAATAATATTATAAACCAAAGTTCTCTATCCGACACATTTAATTTTTTTATTATACCTTCTATAGATTTAAAGATATAGATATAGATCTATAAAATAATCTGTTGTAGTAAATCTCATAGCCTACTCACAGCCCAAACATCTCCATGGTAACTACTTGAGAAATTAAAATGTCTGTAATTGACAGATAAATGTCACTAATTTCAGTGTCCAAAATTCAGAGATAATACTGAAGACTTTTTCTGGAAACGATACTTAATATTTCTATTGTATTATTAATTATATATATAAAAAATTATAGGTATATTACATGAACCCTTCAGAAATAACGCCAATCTCATTAATGAATTGGAAAAATCTCTAGAAATACGTAAATATAAAGATTAGGTTAGAATTTTTTGTGTGTACAAGAAATGTCCGGTTGTCGTTTTTTAAAGCAAATGGATGTGTGTATGCTTTGAACTTTTTGGTACGATTTTTAATAAATTAAATAAATGTTTTGTATGAATGTATTTTGTGTACCTGAATTGTAACAATTTGTAAAATCTGTGCACTGAAACGTTGGTATAGTAAGAATAAATGCTGTTTTGATTGAACTTTCGAGTAATTGTTATCACCTAATTATCAAAAATGTTATCTAAAGGAATCAAAGCGTATGAAGAATAATATATTCTTAAGTTATAATAACGTTAAATGTCAATAAATGATATTTAACTGCGTTTTTCAAGAAAAATTGTGTACTTCAAGTTGACCAATTATAACCAAAATCTAATCACTTCTTCTGGATGTAAACTTGAGGAATACAAAAAAAAAATTGGAATCGTAATATCGAAGTTGTCCGAAATTTGCGTCACACACACAGACACATATACATACAGATATCATCGTAAAAATGGTATACTTATTCGTATTATATGGACCTTAAAACGTGCTTATTCACTAAAAACTCATCATTGAATTTTTTGACCTTCCTTACCTAAAGGTGACGGAAGGTTAAAACTTTGTTCTTCTAACTAATGCAAATTAATCGAATGGTAAGAACTTTTCATTTACGCTGCTTAAATGTATTTAATAAAATAATAGTTAAAATGATACAACCTTTTTTAGTTTTATTTCTGTTTATTTATTTAAATACCGACGTTTCGGCAGTATTAACTACTGCCTTCTTCAGAGAATGAACAACAAATCAACAAATATAAATAAATAATAACAAAACATTAGTGACAGGTAACCAACATATTTAATATAGGAAGCCATACACGACTAAGATCTAGACCGTCACAATGATTGAGATTATTACTCTTAGTTTTGAAAATCTCAATGGTTTCACTAATAAACCTGTTGTGTAGGTGTGTTGGTCTCGCCAGTATTTTTGTATCTTCGAATTTTATATGATGGAATTAATAGCAAAATATAAATGTTTACAAAAATATGAATAATGAAAATATAAATAAATCTTTCGAGTATTTGTATAGTGTACACCGGGTTCTCATATTTCAGGAAATAATATTCAGAAATGTATGCGCAGGGTAGGACATAAAATACCGTAATTATTCAGCATTGTGCTTATTCTCATTGTAACTTAGTTAAAATGAATTGCAGCCTTCATTGTCTAGGTTACTAATTTACTAAAATTAACATGTTCACACTGCCAGGGACTTGCTACATTGCCTGGAGATTGCAATCTCTGTACCCGTGAAGCTTCAACAATGCGGACAAACAATTCCAAATCTTCCTTAAACAAAAATATCTGGCGAATACAAAGAATTCTGTAAAATTCCTGTGGTGTGATTTGTGATAAGTCAACTTCCAAGACAGGTGGTTTAATAGTGATAAATTTGTGGCTGAGTAGACACGTCTACCTAGATACTCAATGACCTATTCTCAGCTGTCTTAATTGGCTTTTTTCCCAAGGACATTGTTTGAGACGTAATTAGAATAAGTAAAAATATTTCAAATTCGTTTGTAAACTGTATCAAAACAACCCAATACAAGTTTGATATTGTTCAGGTAAACTTCAAAGGGGTAATAGTAGTTAAAGGGCGGAATACTACACGCCAAACTTTAACTTAAAATAATTCTGTCAACAGAAGATTAATGGGGCTATCTGTTTAATATTCTCGCCGTAAACTTATGTCAATATCCAATAGTTCACCTTCTACCCAGAGCTCCAGTCCGACAGATGATAATCTGACTGCCAAGTATCAAGGTTCAAAATCTCGACATTCTAAAGTCCTACAATCCAAACTTTCGTTCGGAAACATTAAAAAGGTTTTTGGAGTATAGTAGCATAAAAAACTAAATACAGAAATCGTCTATTATCACCAGTGGCGGACTAAGAGAGAGAGGGGGGGCAAATACAACTACTAGTAATTGGTAACACTGTACCATGGCGCGGGAATCCCCAAATCGTATGAGTGATTCGACTGGTAGCACTGTTACCAATTTATTGATTTTATCACTAAATCTAGTGAATTTAATGATTCAAATACCATTTATATTATAAATTTACGACTGATTTTAATCTAGCGACATTTTTGGTGATATTTCATCACCTAGGTAATTTAACATTTAAAGTATTATGTTTATTTATAACTAATACAAGTAATCAGTTAACTAATACTCGTATTGTAAATGTTTTTCTTCTTACCTTCCGTCACCTCTATGTAAGGAAGGTATTATCTTTGGTCATTTTTACCTTCCGTCACCTATAGGTAAGGAAGGTATTGTCTTCCGGATCCTATAACTTCAATACCACGATTCTAAAAATTATATTTTTTTCGTATTCCTCAAGTTTACGTCCAGAAGAACAAGTGATTAGATTTTGGTTATAATTGGTGAATCGGAAGTAGCCTCATTTGAAGATTTAATAGTTAAATTTGATTTATTGACATTTAATATTATTATAACTTAAAGAATATATTATTCTCTATACGATTTGATTACATTTTATACTTCATATTCAATAGATACAGAGTTAAAGAATTTTAAAGAAATTAAATTTTATAATTCAGCCAGCTATGCTAAACATGGAAACTACTAATATATTCATATAATTCAAATTGACAGATGTCAGTATCAATAAAAAGTATAGGTAATAAAATAACTCTAGTGTTACAATTTTCCGGAAAGATACAAGAAAGACGATTACATTGGTTTGAACATGTCATAATGAATAATTATATTTGAACAAGAATGACTAGTTTAGTAATGGGAGGTTGAAGAAGCAGAGGAATAGTGCAATTTGAATAGTTTGTTTATGAAATAATTTTACTGAAAATTTGGAATATTTTGCAAGAAAAATTATGTATGGAATTTATAGATTATACACAGGATTGACGGAAGATATTGTGCTGGCCACATCAGATTTTTTTTACTATTTTTACGATGATGTATGTGTGTGCGTGTGTGTGTGACTATAATTTCGGCCGCGATATCTCCAATACTAGAATTCCAAAAATTACAATTTTTACGTATTCCTCTTCTTTACATCCATATACAGACTTGAGTAGATTATGGTTATAATTGGTGCGACCCCCCAATTGAAAAACGATGCTATGTAGATTAAGTAACCTACTAATAACAAACAGCGTAACCGCATAGGAGGAGCAATAACTAATAAGTTTTATTAACTAAATACGTAATAATTTTCTGTTATCCTATTTTACTATGCAGAATATATGTAGGTCACAGTACATACAGAAAGGTAGGTTTATCTACATATTTCTTAGAATACTTAGAACTTAATACACATTAGCATTTTTTTTAAAATATCTAGATTTCACACGCATTATTTATGAATAAAAGCCATAAATTAAGTTACGGTACGTTATGTTTAGTAGTAAATGTTTATACAATATTCTAATTTTTACCTTCCGTCACTATTAGGTAAGGAAGGTATCGTCTTTAGTCAAAAAATTCATGAGTTTTTAGTGAATAAGCATGTTTTATGGTCCCTATAATACGATACGTGCTTATTCATTGAAAACTCACCACCGATTTTTTTGACCAAAGACAATACCTTCCTTACCTACCTCATAAATCCTATTATCGATCACTAGCAAAAATAGTTTTTAGTAATAAGTACGAATAATTTCGAATTTGCAACAACTTCATTTTACTCAAAGTCACATAAAATTTTTCACCACCAAATATAATTCTTTTCTTGTGAGACAATCTCTTATTATACAATAAAAGTAATAATATTTTTGAAAAGTACCAATTATTAATTTTATTTCGGGAAATAGACATTCAAAGACGTAAGTGCACGGCAGATGTAAAAATAAAATGCTTATAAAAAATCCATCAATTCATTTGTGCTCTCTCTAATTATATTTATTTTTACTCGTGACATTAATGTTATAAATAGATGTATCTCAGTGATATTTTTAGCTAAATGAAATGCCAGAATATATTCATATTTTATTGAAAACCAGATGTACTTTATTATGTTTATGTGTCACTGCCATTAACTTAACAGTTACTGAATTATTCCACAAATTGAACCAAAACATGACGTTATTTAATTGCACTGTAATGAACTCATTTTAGTTGCTCATATGCATTTTGAATAGTTTTCAGCTGACAGTTTGATATTTTTATCTTCAGTTGAATGATTCTAAAATGAATCAAAAACAAAATTTTGTAACATTGCCTTGAAAATCAAGACAAAATTAGATTAAGTAAAAATATAAACTGTTTGCATCTATTTTAATATTTCAGGATGTTGAAGATTTTTGTCATTGGTGAGATAGCTATCATTCTTTTAAGTAAGATTAAATTATAAACATTAATTTTCAGAGCTAGACAGAAAATCATATTTCATCTAAATATTTAAATATTGAGTCAAGTTAAAGTAAATATATCATTTTTAACTCTTAAGAAAATCTAACTACCCCTTATAAAGGGTATTAAGGATCTTTGAAGAAGAAGAATCTAAGTACGTCAAATAGTATTTAGGAATTTCCACGATTTTTTACCTTCCGTCACCTTTAGGTAAGGGAGGTATTGTCTTTGGTCAAAAAATTCAGTGATGAGTTTTTACTGAATAAGCATGTTTTACGGTCCCTATAATACGATTTTACCATTTTTACGATGATGTCTGTATGTATGTGTGTCTGTGTCTGTGTCTGTGTGTCTGTGTGTGTGTGACAAAAGTAAAAATCTTCATACTGGACTAGTAAGGCCTTTTCTTCACCAAAACCTTTGAATAAGTATTTCAATAATATATCAATTCGCGTAACAATGTAATTTCAGTTCTTAAAAAGTTACGTCGTAATTTCACGGGTCTCATTTGAAAGTTTGGGCCCAGAAATTAATTACCGTGTTATCACACTGTCAAGATGGAAATGTGCCAACTCTTTTTATATATTGAAATTGTAATTCAAACTTATTAGCGTCAGAATTAGTCATTTAACCGCGAACACGCTTTTTATATACGCCACGAACAGGTGACCATCTGATCAGGATATTTTGATAACTGCTAAAAATATTATAGACGAAAAAACTTCAGCAAATACAACGGACGTTCGAATTTATCCGGGAAAGACATAATAAAGCTGAACGGATATAACTGTATTATTTTTCAATATAATCCTCGTGTATTTGGAAATATCTACTTCTATCTGACAGCTTTTTAATTTCTTATAAGATTTGGCTGGCTTTTACCTTCCGTCACCTTTAGGTAAGGAAGATACACTCTGGCCAAAAAATTCGACACTGAATAAGCACGTTTTAAGGTCCCTACAATACCATGATGACTGTATATTTGTGTGTGTGTTCGTGTGTGCGTGACTATAATTTCGGTCGAGATATCTCCAATATTAGAAAATCCAAAAATTACAATTTTTACGTATTCCTCTCCCTCATATATGCAAACTTGATTAGATTATGGTTATCACTAGAAATTTTCTGTACGGAATTTGTACAAAAAATGAACTGACGGAATGTATTGAAAATATATAATCTTTTGCAAAAAAACTTTCTGTGTGGAATTTGTACAAAATACGTAGAACTGACGAAGATAATGTGTTGACCACATCAGGTATTTTTCCACTAAACAGTTTCGGTAACATTATGAAACGATAATTTTTTTGTTTCTTTTTAATCTTCTGAGAGTTCAAGCAAATGACATTTGGGATATTAACCTTTCGAATTTTAGGGGAAAGAAAACTTTCAATAACACAATTATGTCAGTGAAAACTTTCTATACTTTAAAAGAAAAAATCTAGATATTTTTGCCTTGCAAATATTCTAGACTAATCCAACACATACTTCCAGGATACTCGGACGGAATACCCTTCGTTCTTAAATTATAAATCTATCTATCTAACTCAGGTTTGACGGCGGACACCCTCTTCACTTGGATTTGTACAAAATCGTATATACAGAGTAACGATACTGATTGTCGAATTTAATTTTAAATTACACAAAAAAAAAAACCAGATTAGATCCCAATTACAGGATGATCATATGACATACAAATACAGAAACGAATAAGTTGTACAGTAAGTACATATAAGAAATTTAACAATTGACTTATTACAAAAAATATTTTGTTAATATATTCTTAAATTTAGATAAGGAGTCGCCAAATATGTCAATGTCAATAGTACATGATACTGTTTTATACTACACAGAATTGTCTTATTGGAGATTTCAATTCATAATTAGCCCTAGCTCACAATAAAATGGTACTTTATTTCTTGAAGTGACGCGTGGAACGTGAAATGGTATTAGCTCAAGACTACATGGGTCATCAATACAATTATTAATTAATTTGTATAAGTAGAGAGATAATTGTAAATTTCTTCTGCTACTTAATGGCACCATGTTCACTTCAGGCAATAAAACAGAATAATCATGGGTAAAGATAGGATATTGTCCATGTATTTTAAAATAACAATATTTGATGAATTTATGCTGGACAGACTCAACCTTAAATATATATTTATGATATATTGGATTCCAGACTTGTAGACAATATTCTAGCTTAGAGCGGACAAATGCATAATATAAGCTTTTGGGTGTAGTTGTTTTACAGAAAGACCGACAATTTCTAATTACAAATCCAAGATTTTTGTAGGTTGATCTTACGGTAGTCTCAATGTGTACATTAAATGTTAGTTTTGTGTCAAATATAATCCCAAGATCCTTAAACTGAGTTACTCTCTCAAGCGAATTAGTTTCCATGTGATATGCATAAGTGTAAACGTATTTTTTTTTATAAATATTCTCTGTAGATATGAGTTTTGAATATACCTATCTATTGCAAGAAAAGTGTCAAAATTATACTAAGAAATTCGTAATTCAAGAAGTAAAAACAAATAGGTATTGATTATTCTTTTGTTCCTCACAATAAGACTAGAAGCGTTTACGGCGCTTGCTTGAAAAATTCAATCGTTCTGTAGAATTTATGCTCTACAGTAAAACACAATCCTTGAAATCGATTAAACGTTTTACTTGACAGATACGTAACGTGAGAAGATAAATATTTTCTCAGCGTTGTCGTAGAGTTTTTTACTGAGTGGGTAGATATATAGTTTCATAATTATATTTACCAGAAAAACATCTCAAGTGGGTAAATTGTCCGAAACGCAATATGTACAAAATTCTTGGAAATCGATATCCAAACCTGAGAGGGTAGGTACCATCAATTTCACAATATTACTTTCGTAACAATGTCAATAAATCGTTTGAAGAGGACGTGCACGTAGGACGTAGTTGTAGGTAAGTTCGATTCTGCGTGGTACAAGAAAAGCTCTCGTCTTTGTAGAAGAACAAGTGAAGGAGATAAGATGACAACAATGCAACGATAGCAGTGACGCAACAATGCTAGTATGAGTCGTAGTCGTGTCCATAACTGGGGCAGGCTTGGAGTTGGAGCTGGCGCAACACATGCATGAGGGATCAATACGGCTGACCCGGAATACGGTCGGGAACAGCCGGGACTGGGGAACGGGAACGAGAAAGGGACTCTCCCTCTCGAACTTCTCTCATGCTTGCTCCTCTCAGGCCCATTTACTACTCCACCAAATGCCTTCGTCTTCGTAAGAAGCAAAGCCATTCAAGCCTGACTTCCGTTGTCAACTTATTGCAGCGGTTCCCAAAGTATAAACTATATGACATTACCGAAAAAAAATCTGTTGTGGTCAGCACAATACCTCCCGCCATTTACTTATGGGGTCTCGTTACCGCGTGCCTGATGTCTGGTCGCGAATCTGGGGAATCCGATTCGATCCCGATCAACGCCAAATAATTCAATTTAAAATTGTATAAAATTAACCCTTGTGGTAAACGCCCGCACAATACAAATATGTCATCATCATTACCGAAATGTGTCTATAAATCAGATTAGCACACCCAGCAATGGATACTATGCCGTGATAATATATTTATTTGTTTCTTTATTTAAGTACAAACCTGCTTACTAATGCTAGAAATTATGTATTTTAAGTTCCTTTTCATAAAACTATTGTTCTATATACAATTTTCCTTTTAAAACGTTACTATTATTAATTTGAAATGATTATTTTTTTGACAGTGACATTTATCTGTCAGTTACATACATTTGTGCTGAACTATGTAACCACGGAAATGTATTTAAAGCATAAGTTCCGAGATATAATTTTTTTATTACTTATCCATAAAATATATAGAAAAAGTATTAAAGCAAACTTGTAGAAAATGGAATAATCTTTAATTTTTATAATAACAAATTGCGAAAAAATTACATTTAAAGGTATTTTTTGAAGAAGAACTATCTTGAGCTTCAAGTAAACTGCCATTTCCGGTTATCCGATTGCCACCAAAATATAATGGCTTATTTCCATATTAGAACAAGGAAGAAATACATGGTTTCAAAACTTTTTGAATGATAGTATTTGAGTTAGAGCGTAAAGAGGATCCACACACACACACATACATACACACAGACATCATCGTGAAAATGTTAAAAATTTGTAGGGACCTTAAAACGTGGTCATTTACCAAAATCTTTAATGCATATTTGACCATGCATACCCCATTATTTTGTATATGAAATGTAAATACTAAAAGTTATTCATAAAAGAGTGGGCGTGTTATTGTGTGTTTTAAAAATATCATACTTAAAATTACAAAATTAATCCTGTATCATACGAGTATTTAAGAGGTACTGATATTTTTTTTACCTTTTAAAAGCGACAGTACCTACTACATACATACTGTTTAATTGTAAAACTTGGAAATTTATAAACAATAAAAGATGGAAGGAATAATCGATGAGTAATCTTTCAGCAAATGTTTCAGTGTCACTTAATGTAATTTATGTTAGTTCTAATTACAAGATAGGGAGTTTCTTTAAAGTAACATTAGTTACAATACTAATCAAAGACAGTAGTACAAATTAAGACTAACTGCACTTGAATGCATGCATTGATCCAGGAACGAGTACTTTAGCACTAGAAACACTATTTGTGTAATGGGTACAAATTGCCACTTTAGAAGATTTACAATATTAATTTTGCTTCAATATATTTCAGCGACACTAATGCTTAGTTAAGATATTGAATATGTTGATAACAGCAATTTTATCATTTATGATTATAAAAAGGAATGGGGATAACGTTAACGAAGTGTTACAGTTTTTATAAAAAAAAAATCGTTACATAACGACACTCGTTTAATTACAAATTGCAGATCGAGTTTGGAACCCCTGACTAGTGTTTTGTATGCGCGTTACATTCAGTGAATGAACTGAGTTAGGCATTTGTTTTTGATCGATGTAATTAGAATTCTGCACGTTTCTCACGTGACCATTTGTTACTTTTATGGGGTTATGGAATTGATAAGGTTGTGGTTTGTAAAACCCTTGGGGTCCAGGAATTTATGATACTTGTTGAGATATCATTTTGTATTTCTGCCACGTGCACAAACTCAAAGTTGAGAAAATTAACTGTCAGTATGTTCACGTGTCGCACGAACCGTCAAAATAAAAATAAAATATTAATGTCATGAAATATTTAACTTAATACCCTGGTAATCAATACTTAACATATATTTTTTCTCGTACGTGATATCCTTGAAGATTTCTGCATGTGATACATAAAAATTAATTAATTTTAACCAGTGGTTAAATTTTTACCAAACTTTATTTACAAAATGCTCAAAAAAATCCCGTTGTCAATATAAAAAATCTGTTGTGGCAAGCACAATACCTTCCGTCAATCCTGTGTATTATGTATAAATTCCATACATAAATTGCAAAAGATTCTAAATTTCCAGTCAAATTATTTCGTAAACAAACTATGCAAATTGCACTTGCATTCGTTAGGGGTCGCTATTTTTTATTATCTTCTCCATTTCTCCTCATGACATTTTCAAACCAATGTAATCATCCCTCTTGTATCTTTCTAGACACTTGTAACACGAAAGTTATTTCCTTACCTACTTTTCTGTGTCTTCCGAAAAAAATATAATTTTTGAAATCGTGGTATTGAAGTTATGCGATCCGAAACTTTCGTCACACACACAGATACACATACATACATACAGACATCATCGTAAAAATGGTAAAATCGTATTATAGGGACCCTAAAACATGCTTATTCACTATAAACTCATCATTCATTTTTTTGACCAAACACAATATCTTCCTTACCTAAAGTTGACGGAAGGTAAAAATGTAAAAAATTTGAAAAAAGTTTCAAACAAACCCTACTTCAAATTAAAAGATAAACAACTTTTCCTAATATTTTTTTAGTCTAAACCCTTTCAGTTTGCCGAAAATAAAGTGACCTACTTATTGTCATAACCTACCTTGCATTATCGAAATTTTGGCCAAAATCCAAGGTGCCGTTGATATTTCGTCCCTGCTTTTTTCAACACACATCACACACACAAACATATTCGAAATTTTGTCCAAATAAACTTGTAACACTGATAAACATCAATACTTCTGATTAATAACATTTGGTGTTATTGTTTATATGAATTAAAACAGTTGATATTATATTTACAAATAAACTAAAACACTAAATACATGTTTGACGATCTTATTTCATCATTACACTTATTATCCTTTGTTAATAATGTCCTTATAAAGGTCCTTAACGTATATTTACACAACTGACGTTACTTGCACATATTTAAACAAAACACAAATCACAGCCATTTTGATTTAAACGTCAACATAATTAACAAATATATTTATTTCATTTATTTGATAATTATAAATGCTGATAATTAATATTTAGCAATAATATTAATAAATATAAACTTTTTTGAAGTTAAATTTTGAAATTTCTTTTTGAAAATTGGGGAAAAAAATCCAAAAAGACCCTATTTTGTATTGGTAGCGACATCTCTTGAAGAACAAATGTGTATTACGTGAAAAATTTATAAAATATTTATAATTTTTTTTACGTATCTAGAGATATCAAAATCAATGAATTATGATATAATTTATAATAGTTTTTAATAAAATATTTTTTGTGTGACAAACATAGTCGAAATATTTTTAGTTTAGCTAGGAAATGGATTTTCTCAAAATTGTTAATACTAATTTAATACTACTACTGTACTCTATGGTGAAAATTGTGAACTATTGTTTAATGTTTTGTTGTAAACAAGTACGTTGATGTATCGTGTAAATAGGCGAAAATCAATAATATCGACTTTTCAATTGACCAATCAGATTTCAAGAAATTTTGTGGTGTATTTCAAAAAGGTGTTACTTTTAGAATAAGATATTATACATATGTAAATCATACTTTTAACAATTTTGATAGTTTTTAAATCTTTCTGAATTTCCTAAAAATAAATTTTAATCAGATATTTTCTAAAATAGCAGAAATCGCAATTTAATCCACTGCGTATGATCAATTTTATTGATTTTTCGATCATGGAACGTGAAAATGAACATTTTCGTGTGCTGCTGTCTTAAAAAAAAACTTTATACGTGTATTTAAGTTTCTTTTATTACCTTCCGTCACCTTTAGGTAAGGAAGATATTGTCTTTGGTCAAAAAATTGAATGATGAGTTTTTAGTGGATAAGCACGTTTTAGACCTGTTTAACTACGGATTCTTCAATCTAATACGAAGAGTTGAATAGGTTTTGGTAACAATTGGACAACCGGAAATTAGTTTCTCAAAAAAATTCTTCTAAATATCATTTTTTGAAAATTTATGTTAATACAATAATAAAGATCTTTAAATTCTCAATCTGATACATTTAAAATTTGTATTATATTTTCTATAGATTTACAGATATATTATATAATAATATAGAATAATCTGTTGTAATAAATCTCGCTGCCCAAACAACTGCATGGAAACCAGTTGAGATATTTAAATGTTTATAATTGACAGATAAAAGCAAAATGTCTGTGTCAATAATTAACATTACAGAAATATTTAAATTATAGGTATATTAATATTACAAATATCCTTAAGAAATACCGCTAATACCGTCAGTGAATATAAAGAATTTTGAATATATTAGAAGAGTAGGAGAAAATTCCTCATAGAACGAAAGAATAGATACAATTTCAATTATTTGTATGTACAAGAAATGTTAAATTCGTTAATTATGACCCGGGTTCGATTCCAACCGACGCCAAAAATTACTTTTACTGGCAGAAAATTGACCCCTGTGGTGCACTTTCAACGACAGAAATGAGTGCCCGGGAGGTGACGCCTGGTGAACGCCCACACGGTACAAATATTTCATCATTTACCGATATCTGCGTTCAAAGCAGATTGGCACACCCAACAATGGGTAATATCGTGATGATATATTTATTTATGTAACATAAAATGGAAATGCGAAAGGTGATGTGTTGGCCACATCAGATTTTTATTTGAAAAAACCTTTCAGAGTTTAATATATTTAAAACGCCATTAAAATCCAGTCATGTTCTGATGTGACGCCTGCTCAGTTGACATTCCAAGCCAGCAATCTGTTTTTTTCTGATTGGTAGGTCACAGAAAACATTGGGGAGGGGGTCTTATATGAACACTTCATTACAGAAGGGGGAGAAAATTACTGAGTTTTCAATAATATTTTGTAGAATTTTTTCATTGATACAGATAACGCCTTCATTCCAATTTTTTGGATTCTACGTAAATAAACGCAGCTGTTTATTGATACTTTCCCAATGGAAACGGAACACAGATAGTAATCAGTTGTTTAGCGGTGGAAATAGCGTGCCGACTGAAAGAAAGATCGATAAAATGTCAACTCATTAATAATAGAAGCGGCATTTGACGGGACGGAAAAATAATACGTTTCTCAACCACCAGAAAACTATAGGTTTCATTGTATGCGGACGATTTTTCAGCATGTACGAATCAGTGACGGCTCGTTGGAGGAGGCAAGGAAGGCACAACCAGAAAATGAGTGCGTTTAATAAATATTTTATTTTCTACAAATATTTTTTTTGTTCCATTATATACCTTGTTTAAAAAGATAAAGTAATATTCAATAAACCGGGTGACCGGAGAATTTTTCATTAAAAATTTCAAGATTTTCTAAATTCACGTAATTAATTGTCACCTTGTCGAGGAAAATAAACCACATCGAATTGGAAAATCTAAACTAAATTTAGAATGAGAAATTATGATATTTGACATCTATATACATAATTACTAGCTATCATTCTGACATGGGCCCCCATATCTGCTTGTCAACGCCAACAAAGTCACATGACTGCTCGCGCCCTAATGCATTTAACATTTCTTGTATATCTACACTCTACACCAAAAATTCTACTTATATCTATTCCCCATATATTTAGCTTTTTTAAATTTAAATTTTGTCCTACTCTTCTAATTTTTCGAGATGTTTTTAATTCATTCTCGGAAGTAAGAGTATTTCAGAAGGGTATGTGTAATATACCTATAATATTAAATATTTAACTAATAATACATTAAGAAATAATATAATGTATATACTTCCCAGAAAAAGTCTTCAGTAATGTCTCCGGATTTTGTGACACTGACATTTATCTGTCAGTTACAAACATTTTAAATATTCAACTATTTTCCATGGCATTCTTTCGGCTGTAAAATTTATTACAACAGATTATTTTATATATTATATTTTTTTATCTCTAAATATATAGAATATACAATAAAATATTTAAATGTATCACATAGAGGATTTAATTTTCTTTAATATTACCAAGAAAATTTTTCAAAAAATATTATTTAGAAGTTTTTTTTCAAGAATCTTCTACTTTCGGTTGTCCAATTATTACCAAAACCTTTTCAGATCTTCCCATGAATGTCCGATTGGGAAATACGTAGTTAAACAAATATTAAGTCTTATAGTTTTTGAGTAATCGTCCTTCCAACATCCCACACACATACACACATAAATACACACGCACGCACACATACATCCACACACACACACACACACACACACACAGACATCATTGTAAAAATATTAAAATTAGTTTGTATAGGGACTTTAAAATGTGCTTAGTCATTCAAATCTGGATAAGCGATTTTTAGCATGAATCCAATACCTCTCTTAGCGAGAGGTAAAAAGTAAAGGAAATACGCTATTTATCTCTTATAAAGTACATGCACTCTTTAAAGATTAAGGTTACTATTCCACAAAAAAAAAATACGCGAATTCGGCGAAGCGGAATTACTTTCTCGTGTAAATCCCTTCTCGGTTTAATGTTCACGGTAGTAAAATGATTTTAAGCCAATTTACAGACGCTGAAGTAGAGTTGTACACAAAAAAAGTATTAGGAACAATTTCAGGATATACAGCTGATTCATTCTTTTCCGTTTTCTGCATCAAGAGGATTTCACGACATTTCCAGTAAGTACTGGAATGAATATTGAATTATTGACAAGTTAGAAATGAAATTTTATCGAATGATATTCAGAAATGTGTGAATTATTAACTATGAAACATAACCAGAATAATCTAGTTATAACTAGTCATATCCAATATTGTATCAATGTATTAGAAATAGAATTAGTGAATAATTTTATTTCAAGTGTAAAGTCCTGAATTTATTTTTGATGTGCACCAACATTACGTATTTCTGTCATAAGAAAGTAAATAAAACATGGGTAATATAGCAATACACACTTCTATATTTACGACTAAATAAAGCAAATAAATAGATCATGACGCTTTTAGCTATTGCAAGGAATAAACACTCTGTGTCTCTGTCTATTCTGACTTTGGTAGAGGATGATACGTTTTAATCAAAAATTAAATTTCTCCTTTAAGTAAGGAGTCTTTGGTCAAAAAATTGGATGTGAGTTTTTAATGAATGAGCACGTTTTAGGGTCTCAAGAATACGATGTTACTATTTTTACGATGATGTTTGTGTGTATGTGTGTGTATGTGTGTGTATGTGTGTGCGTGTGTGATTGTGTGACTATAATATCGACCGCGATATCTCCAGTACTAGAATTCCATAAATTACAATTGTTACGTACTGCTCTTCCTTATAAATATATACAGACTTGATTAGATTTTGGTTATGTCAAAAATCAGATTTTTCTGGGTGTACCAATACATTTAATATATATTATTGTATTATTAATTAAATATGTATTTAAATTATAGGTATGTTAATATTACATATATCCTTAAGAAATAACGCTAATACTGTCAATGAATTTGAAGAATTTTGAACATAGAAGAGTAGGACAAAATTTCTCATAGAACGAAAGAAGAGATACAATTTCAATTATTTGTATGTACAAGAAATGTTAAATTCGTTACTTATAGTTTGTTGGCCTTGGCAAGCAGATATGGGGATCCGTGTCAGAATGATGGCTAGTAGTTATTTACATAGATGTCACAATAATTATCATATGTCATAATATTTCAAAATATTCTGATGGATAGAAAATAATGACGTTTTGAATGAAAAATTATGATACTTGCCACCTATGCACATTATTATTTTTTTTTGTTTACCGTAAAATTCGTTTCGTTACAGATGTAATATGCGCTGATGATATTTATTTATTTGGGTGAGCTAATAAAGTTTTCGCGTATACGTCATTCTTATTCAAATTAATTAGAATTAATAGGAATTAACTAAAACCCACATGTCTTGAAAATGCTTTATCGACATATACTTTAAATAGTTGACCTTTGACAGACGTCATTTCTCGTTAGATAGAATTACAAATGAATTACTAAATTATTGCTAATGAAATTTTACAGCTGTGTTTCTAGCAAATAGTTATTTTTGTATTAATTGCGCGAAATGCATGTTTAGTGCTTGAGATTGGTCTGGTTTACACCGTGATGATATATTGTAACTTAACCATACCTTAACCAGACCAAAAACTTACTTAAAAATATTCAAAGGGACATTTATTTAGAAATCATCCATATTATTTCCTTTTACCTCCCGCTACGTTTGGTAAGGGAGGTATAGAGATCGTGCTAAAAATCGCATATCGAGATTTTTGTAAATGACCACGTTTTAAGGTCCGTAGAATCCAATTTCAACATTTTCACGATGATGTCTGTGTGTATGTGTGTGTGGATCCTCTTTACGTTCTAACTCAAATACTATCGTTCAGAAAATCTTGAAACCTTGTATTTCTACCTTACTCTTATATGGAAAGATGCCATTAGATTTTGGAGTAAATCAGATAACCGAAAATGGCACTTTACTGGAAGCTCCAAATAGTTTTTCTTCGAAAATACCTTTAAATGTTATTTTTTCGAGATTTATATAAAAAATAAAGATAATTAAATTTTCTACAGGTTTGTATTAATATTTTTTCTATATATTTTATGGATAAATTTATACAACTATCTATAATTTTAATCCCGGAGCCTATGTTTTAAACACAACTCATACACATGGTTACACAATTCAGATCTCAAATGTTTGTAACTGACAGATATATGTCACTGTCAACGAACTAATCATTTCAAATAATAATATTAACGTTTTATAAAGAAAATAGTAAGTGCACTCTCCATGCCAGCAATATATATAGGTAAGTATATAAATAAATAAAATAAATATATCATCACGGCATATTACCCATTGATGGGTCTGCCAGTCTGCTTTGTACACAGATGTCATATTTGTACCGTGCGGGTGTCACCTCACGAGCACTTATTGCTGGCGTGGAGAGTGCACCACAGGGGTAATTTTTGTGCCATTTCAAATTCGAAATATTTGGCGTCGGTTGGGATCAAACCCGGTATTTATATTTAATTTAATTTTAAGTATTTACATGAATAAAAATTAAATTAAACGGGAGGTATTGTGTTGGCCATATTAGATTTTTTTTCTTCTAATATTTTAATTTCGGTTATTCTTATAATTAATTTAGATTATAATTATTTGCGATTCACCCTAAATGTTTAAACCGTAGTAATGGGTTGTATAGATCGAGGAGAAGTTAAATAAACGAAGAATTTGTGAAAAATTCATGGACCTTGCTGGGATTTGAACCCAGGACCTTCCTATATCTAGTAGGACGCTCTAACCAACTGATCTACGAGTTCTCATCGAAGGTCCTGGGTTCAAATCCCATCGATGTCCATGAATTAATATAGTTTTACATGTTTCTAATCGAGTGTCAGCTACATACATTAAAATCGGTTTCACATACATCTTGCAGATCCTCACTCTGCTTTGAGTATATAATAAATATTTTTGAAATTAGTTAAACATTTTAATAGATTTGAAAAAAACTTGTTTATGTTTTTCTGTCCGTCAATCTGTCAAATGTATCCGTTACATGTGTAAATGTAAATAAATAATTAAACAGGATGTATATCTACAGTGAATTACGATGGAAATGAATTATTATGCACTTAAAAATAAATTTAATGGATTCAATTTAAAACAGAAATTTCCATTTTCAATAAAAGTATATTTAGAACATCTAAACTAAATCTTTTATCATTAAAACATCGGAATGTGGACGGTAGTTTTGAGAAGTTTACACAAGAAGTCGCGTTATTATTGTTGAGTCAGGAAGTGTTAACATTTGCACTTAGCCCGTCCGTGGCTCGCAAGATTCGAATAAGATTATAAATACCCATGCAGTACTAAATTTAGACTTTTTGTACGGTCGGCAACATGGGAGATGTCAAAGGAAATAACACAACTAAGTAAAGTTGGAGGATACGAAATATATTCTCATTTACTATTGCAAAACACAAAATTCTTATTCCAAGAACTTGTTTTTATACGTGAAAAATAGTCTACTCCAAGAAATTGTTAATTTGCGTGTGCCGTTGATTCATACAAAATACGAACTGTTTCAGTATTCAGGACAAAGAAATTTTGACAACAATTATAATCTCATTATAAAAGAAATATGAAAGAATAACCCATATTTGGACTTGATTTTTTTCAATTTTTATTGTTTCATAAATTTGTTGTATAATATTTAAATAAAGTACAGTACTGAAAAAAAATACTATATATTTTTTATTGTATTGCTCTCATTTTTCTATAATGGACAATTATTTTCATAACTCTTGTCTGAAGTTTGAAGCAAAGTGAAATGCAGTGGCCAACGCAATACCTCTCGCTTCTTTCGTTTTTGGTTACATAAGTATAGGGCGCGAGCAGTCATGTGACTTTGTTAGCCTTGACAAGCAGATATGGGGCCCCGCGTCAGAATTGCAACTAGTAATTATGTACATAGATGTCAAATGTCAGAATTTTTCATTCAAAATATAAAAATTTTCTAAGTTCACGTGGTTAATTTGTCACCAGGAGTGTGGAATTTACTTGTCTAAAAAAATAAATGGAAAGTAAAATGGAAAGATTGTATTTGCATCTATTCTTTATATTTAGATTTTTTAAATTTTAAATTTAATCTATGAAGAAATGTTGTCCAACTCTAATTTTTCGAGATGTTTCCAATTCATTGTCGGGACTGGCAATATTTCTGAAGGATATATGTAATATAACTATAATTTTAAGAAAAAATATATGTATGTACTTCCCAGAAACAGTCTTCAGTAATGTGTCCGTGTTTCTGACACTGACATTTATCTGTCAGTTATAAACATTTTAATTTTGCAATTGGTTTCCATGGTATTATTTCGGCTATAAGATTTATTACAACAGATTATTTTATATATTATATTTGTTTTTTCGCTGAATCTATAGAAGATATAATAAAATATTATAACTTTCAATAAAAAAGTTCAAATTTTTAAAAATCTAATTTATATGGGTATAGATACTCTTCCATGCGCTGATTTCAAATTTTGAAACCGCATGTCGATATCTCTTTTCGTTCTTGATATATTTGCCCTCAAAGTTTTACTTAAAAATACCCATTTTTGGGGTATAGCCCAAAAATGGGTCAATATACAGACTTGAGAGTATAACCATTCGATTCTACGGGCAAAATTACATAAGTATACCAATTTTCATATATTTTGAACAACGAATACAATCTCTAGAGTAAAATAACTGAAAATGGCCAAAATCTGAAAAAATCCTAAGGGGTATACCTTAGGATTTTTTCAGATTTTGGCCATTTTCAGTTATTTTGCTTTAAAGGTTGTATTTATTGTTCAAAAATTATGAAAATTTGTATACTTATGTATTTTTGCCTGGGGAATCGAATGGTGATGTTAACGAGCTTGTATTTTGACCCACTTTGGGTGTATAGCCCAAAAATGAGTATTTTTAGGTAAAATTTTGAGGGCAAAAATCTCGAGAACGGAAAGAGATATCGACATGCGGTTTCAAAATTTGGAATCAGCGCATGGAAGAGTATCTATACTCATATAAATTAGATTTTTAAAAATTTTGAACTTTTTATTGAAAATTGAAGAATTATTTTATGGTTATTTGAAATACGAAGTTGTCAAATAGAGTTGTTCGTTTTAAACGAATGCAATTCCGAATAACGGTAACGAATGCCCAAAAATACACACTATTTATTCGTTAATTATAACCCGGGTTTGATCCCAACCGACGCCAAAAATTACATCGAATTTTAATGGCACAAAATGGCCGCGAGGTAACATCTGGTAAGCGCTCCACGGTACAAATATTATTTACCGATATCTACGTAAAAAGCAGATTGGAACACCCGGTAATATGCCGTAATGATATATTTATTTACGTAACATAAAATGGCAATGGCGAGAGGTCATGAGTTAGCCACATCAGATCTTTGGGAAACAATTTGAGTATGTAGGATAAAAACACTTGAACAAAAGTTAATAAAACAGTAATATTATTCTTTGCTTTTCAGTTTGTGTACAACAAATGTCTATTGTTAATCTCGGTGAAACACCTTTAAATTCATGTAAAACCTTTAATGGTCGAGAGAATAAATTACTCCAATATTTGGGTGAAAACAATGGGTTTATACAATAAAAATTCCGCGTAAAACCGCGTTTGAGCTCTTGTGGTTCTTTGTGTTCGCGACCTGCTCTGCTCCAGTTTAAATATTTCACGAAAGAGAAATAGAACGAAAATGCGACGGCAATGGAATGAACTCAGAATCGATCGGCAATCAATTCGAGCCGACTGCGACACGTATTTCGTGCTGTTTAGTTTGCTTGGACACATTCATTTTGTGCAAATGAGCAAAGATCGACGTACGTAATTGCGTACATGGGGATAATGCAATTTTTATTACATTTATAAATTAATTTTATATTTATTTATTTATTTTATTTATTTATTAATTAATCGATCCAACAGGATTCAAGATCCCAATTACAGGACGATCATATGACATACAAATACAGAAACGAATGAGTTGAACAGTAACTACATATAAGAAATTTAACAAGCGACTTAATACAAAAAATATTTTGTTAATATATTCTTAAATTTAGATAAGGAGTCGCCAAATATGTCTGTGTATATGATACACTGTTATATGCTACACAGAGTTGTCTTATTGGAGATTTCAATTCATAATTAGTCCTAGCTCACAATGAAATGGTACTTTATTTCTTGAAGTGACGCGTGGAACGTGAAATGGTATTAGCTCAAGACTACATGGGTCATCAATACAATTATTAATTAATTTGTATAAGTAGAGAGATAATTGTAAATTTCTTCTGTTACTTAATGGCACCATGTTCACTTCAGGCAATAAAACAGAATAATCATGGGTAAAGATAGGATATTGTCCATGTATTTTAAAATAACAATATTTGATGAATTTGTGCTGGACAGACTCAATCTTAGATATATATTTATGATGGATTCCAGACTTGTAGACAATATTCTAACTTAGAGCGGACAAATGCATAATACAAGCTTTTGAGTGTAGTTGTTTTACAGAAAGACCGACAATTTCTAATTACAAATCCAAGATTTTTGTAGGATGATCTTACAGTAGTCTTAATGTGTACATTAAATGTTAGTTTTTTGTCAAATATAATCCCAAGATCCTTAAACTGAGTTACTTTCTTAAGCGAATTAGTTTCCATGTGATATGCTTAAGTGTAAACGTATTTTTTAACAAAGTAACTCATTATTTTATATTTGCTGTAATTAAAGAACAAATTTGAGTCGTGGGACCATTTTAAAATGTTGTTGATGTCGTTTTGTAAGAGAATACAGTCATTAATAGAGTTGATGGTTTTATAAATTTTTATGTCATCGGCAAACAAAAGTATTTGAGAATGTTGAACACAGTCCACCACGTCATTAATGAAGAGGTTGAATAATAGTTTTTGATCCTTGTGGGACCGCAGAAGTAGCAGTGAACGGGTTTGATTTAAAGTTATTAAGATGCACGGTCATTTCGCGATCTTTGAGGTAGGAGTTGAGAAATATTAATTTAAAAAAAAATATGTCAAGAAACAAATGAACTTCCTGTCCTTGCTTCTGCCATAGGTAAGAGTTATGGGATCAGTGATTATTATTGTAACATAAGAGTTTTGTGTATAATAAAATTCAACAAAAATAAACTTCAAGTTTGCAAAGTATCAACAGAAACGTGATACTAAATAAAGTTATATTTCATGTTTCACGTTAGCTTCATAAAAATACATATAATCGATTGAGTTTATTTTAATATTATCGTACAATTGATACATCTGATTACACTCGATGTCAATAAAATAAGTTTTATTTTCATTTTTCACAAAAAAATCTGAATATAATTAAGGTTTATTAATATAAAAGTTTTAGACGAAATATCGATATGTGCAATTATTTTAAACCAGAATTGCATCAAAAGTGCATGTGGATACAAAAATAAATCTATCCTTCTTACCAAGGTACATTGAAGTTAACTGAGAAGAAATTTATAATTGTTCCAATGAAAATAAAGGTTTTAAAATAGATGGAACATATTTGGTTTTCGACCGGGTTAACATCCCTTTGATTTCTTTTAAAATTTACCTTTTTATCTCCCGTTATCCTTGGTAAGGGGATATAGGGAAAAAAATCGCATATCGAGATTTTGTAAATGACCATGTTTCAAGATCCTTAGAATCCAATTTTAACATTTTCTCGATGATGTCTGTGTATGTGTGTGTGGATCCTCTTTACGCTATAACTCAAATACTATCGTTCAGAAAATTTTGAAACCTTGTATTTATACCTTACTCTTATATTGAAAGATACCATTAGATTTTGGAGTAAATCAGATAACCGAAAATGGCACTTTACTGGAAGCTCAAAATAGTTTTTCCTCAAAAAATACCTTTAAATGTTATTTTTTCGAGATTTATCTTATATAAAAATTAAAGACTATTATTTTTTCTACAGGTTTGCATTAATACTTTTTCTATACATATATTTCATGAATAAATTTATAAAACTATCTACAATTTTAATCCCGGAGCCTACGTTTTAAACACAACTCATACACATGATTATACAATTCAGATCTCAAATGTTTGTAACTGACAGATATGTCACTGTCAACAAACTAATCATTTCAAATAATAATATTAACGTTTTATAAAGAAAATAGTAAAGGGAACAATAATTATATGGAAAGGAACTTAATACAGTTTCCAGCATAAGTAAATATGTAACAATATAGGTAAGATAATAAAAACATATATCATCACGGCATATTACCCATTGATGGATAAGTCAATCTGCTTTGTACGCAGATGTCGGTAATAATGATGACATATTTGTTCCGTGCAGGTGTGTACCAGGCGTCACTTCACGCGAAGCTTGGGAACAGGGTCGATTCCGACCGACCCCTGTAGTGCACTCTCCACGTCAGCAATGAATATAGGTAAGTATATAAATAAATAAAATAAATATATCATTACGAAATATTACCCATTGCTGGGTCTACCAATCTGCTTTGAACACAGATTTCGGTAACAATAATGACATATTTGTACCGTGCGGGCGTTTACCGGGTGTCACCTCACGAACACTTATTGCTGGCGTGGAAAGTGCACCACAGGGGTCATTTTTGTGCCATTTAAAATTAGAAATATTTGGCGTCGGTCGGGTTCGAACCCGGTATCTATATTTAATTTAATTTTAAGTATTTCATGAATAAAAATCTGATGTGGCCAGCACATAACCTCTCGCCGTATATTTTACCTGGCTGTATGCATAAAGCAAAGAATATTTTTATAAATACAAATAATATATTCATATAAATCTATGACGTATAAACTTCTTTATTATTCAATAATAGCATGTCTCAACATAAAGATATTTTACCATAAATTATGTTACAATAAATTACAAAGTAGAGTTTACCATATATAAATATTAGGCTGGTAACAGCAATTTTCAATTCGAACAACCTTGTTTACTCTCTCTTCATATTCTTCTAATAAAAACATTAATTTTGGGCGGTCTAAAATGTATATATCTGGATTGTGCATCTATTCTTACATATCTTCTTTTACATTTTATTTTTTCATACTTTTTATATCTAAATAACACTAATTCCCTTTAATAAAGTGACGGATAGATTGCACTCCGATTATTCTTATATTGATGTGTAATTTTGTCAATATTTACAACTTACTTGTGAAGAATTTGATAGCTTTTTCGCAATTCAAAGTTACTCTAGTCTACAGTGCTGGTGTACATTGTCCCATAATGTTTGAAACAAATTTAAGTCCTTCAACCTAGACTTGTCATCTCCATAATAGAGACAGATCAAGAATTAAGGGATTCTCCAAGTAAATTTTTCTTTCGTTACTCATTATTTCTGACACTGACATTTATCTGTCACAAATAATTAAAATTTTCAACTATTTTTCATGGCATCCTTTCGGTTGTAAAATTAATTACAACAGTTTATTTTATATATTATATTCCTTTTATCTCTAAATCTATAGAATATATATAAAAATATTTAAATTTATCAGAAAGAGAATTTATTTTTCTTTAATATTATCAAGAAAAATTTTCAAAAAATAATATTTAGAAGATTTTTTTCAAGAATCTTCTACTTCCGGTTGTCCAATTGTTACCAAAACCTTTTCAGATCTTCCCATGAATGTCCGATTGGGAAATACGTAGTTAAACAAATTTAAAGTCTTATAGTTTTTGAGTAACCGTCCTTCCAACATCCTACATACATACACACACACACACACACATACATCCACACACACACACACACACACACACAGACATCATCGTAAAAATGTTAAAATCGGATTGTAGGGACCTTAAAACGTGCTTATACAATAAAATCTGGATATGTGATTTTTAGCATGAATCCAATACCTCTCTTAGCGAGAGGTAAAAATTAAACTAAACGGCAACTATTTTGTTGGCCACATCAGATTTTTTAATAAGGAAGTCACGCTATTATTGGAAATAAAAGCAACCAATCAATCCCACAATGACAAATAAATTAAAAGTAATGAAATTCGTCCAATCCCCAGATTAATTTCTTGACCTCTTACTTCGCGAAACTTTTATATAAAATTTAAATTTTATATAGGTTAGTCTATTTTTGTTTTTTCTTCGTGAAGCCTGACCTTTTAGGTTGAAACTTTATTTGTGGTTTTCATTAATAATGCAACGATAGAAAGGTCCTAAGAAAGAGATAAAGTTCTCTTTACAGGGAAATTTTCGATGAATCAGCTCCTGAATTCATTTATCAACAAACACAGATGTCACTCCGAGTAGCGAGAAGCACATATCAGCGAAAATTTCTCGGAAGAGCTTTTAGTTCCAAAAACAAGAGCTTGGTTGAAATTGGATTCAAATGTCAATTTATATTCATAACAGGGTGGTATTGACCGAGAATTTATTTTATCGTTTTAATTACGTTTGTAACATTCATGGTCTCTTGGCATCAAGTATTCCGAAGGCGTATGGCGTCGCAGCTTTAGTTCGAAGTTCAGAGTAACCCTGGGTAATATAAATCTTGTTCTTTGTGTGACACAAATACTTCACATTCTTCGTACACTGCTCTCTCATGAATACTTATTCCCAATTTACACTTGTTTTAATCTACTTTTTGGGATTATCTCGAACTGAAGTGCTTTTATAATTGCATTTAATAATTTTTATTAAAAATCTGTTGTGCCCCGAAGAAAGTGAAGTTAATTCAGAACAATGCTACGCCACACTTTTAGATCAGCTGAAAGCAGTAATTTAAGAAAAACGCCCGGGGATGGCAACGTAAAAGATCTTGTTGAAATGAAGTTTGAAATTGTCCCTTATCCATCGTACTGGACCGATTTGCCTCCCTCCGATTTCCATCGTTTCCCAAAATTCACTACGTTTAACGATGGAGAGATATTACGATCCAACAAAGAAACCATCGATACAGTAAATGTTTATTTTGAGGACCTTAAAGAAATTCATTTTCGGGAGGGAATCGAAAAGTTGGAAAACGCTGGACTAAATTTGTTGTTTTCTGTTTAAATTTATGGATATATTAAACACAGTAGCAATTAATAGTATACCATATTTGAATTGGCGCCAATTACACTGCCTGTGACGTCAAAGAAATACTAGCCAATCGATTACATTATGTAGTTTAAGTTACATAAATGACCTCTGTATTCGTCTCGTCGTTTATATTCCGCGTTGTTGTTATTAATTCAAATGAAAATGAATAAAGCAAACATTTGTTTGACTTTACAAAAAACAAGGTTAAAATAATATAATAAATAATTTAAAACTGCGTTGTTCTAATCTAGTCTAATTGTGAATTCTGCTATAGGCAATTAGTGGAGTAGAAAAGCTTAATTAAACAGAATTTGCGTCACTGATGAAATTGTAATTGCACCATCAGATGCAACGGCGTTAAATCATATTAAATGCAACGCAAATTCAAAAGACATTAAGAAGAGATACAAGTACAACGAGTACAATAATTTACTGTTTTGTTTATGTCGTAATTGTTTATTATTGTATAAATATAAGCAGCATTATAATTACAATTTTTTTACGAACTCAGGCTTCCACATTTTTACTATACTAATTTATTAATTTAGTATTTAACAAAAATTAAAATGTGAAAAAATAAACTAACGAACTATTTCTTATTTGCCTAGTGTTAATTTAAAGCCGCAGAATTATTTTTGTTATTCTCTGTCGCCATAGAAATAAAAAATCTGATGTGGCCAGCACAATACCTTCCGTCAATCCTGTGTATTATGTACAAATTCCATACACAAATTTTCTTGCAAAAGATTCTAAATTTTTGGTATTTTATGATTCCCTTTCTCGGCAACGGAATTCCATACTCCTGATAACAAACAAATCAGATGAAATAAGAAAATCTTGAAATTTTGAATGAAAAATTATGACACTTGTCAGTTATGGACATAATTAATTGCTGTCATTTTGATACGGGTCCCCATATCTGCTTGCCAAAGGCAGCAGTCATGTCACTGCACGCGCCCTATACATATTTTTTTTGCAAAAGATCCTATATTTCCAGTAAAGTTATTTCATAAACAAACTATGCAAATTGCACTTGACACTGACATCTTCTTCTTCTTTAGATTTCCCATTCGTTAGGGGGTCGCTATTTATTATTTTCTTCTTCCACTAATTTTTGTTTTGCGTGTCGCCCTCATTCAGTTCCTTTTCTCTCAAGTCTTCTGCAATACAGTCTTTTCATCTTATATTTGGTCTTCCTATGTTTCTTCCACCTTCTATTAATTTATTCATCTCTCCTCATGACATGTTCAAATCAATGTAATCGTCTCTATTATATCTAAAAACTTCTAACACTTCCCTTATTTTTTCATTCAATTAGTTGCTTTTTATTGATACTGACATCTGTCAATTTGAATTACCTGAATATATTAGCAGTTTCCATGGTTATGTTAGCATAGCTGGCTGAATTATGAAATTTATACGAATTTTTTATCTTTATTATTCTTTAACTCTATATCTGTTGAATATGAAATATAAAATGCAATCAAATCGTATAGAGAATAATATATTCTTTAAGTTATAATAACATTTAACTGAGTTTTTCAAGAAAAACTGTTAAAATCTTCAAATGAGGGTACTTCCGGTTGACCAATTATAACCAAAATCTAATCAAGTCTGCATATGGTTGTAAGGAAGAGGAATACGCAAGAATTGTAATTTTTGGAATTCTAGTATTGGAGATATCGTCCACGAAAAAGCGGTCACATACACACACACACACACACACACACACACACACACACGCACATACGAACACACACACACACATACAGACATCATCATAAAAATAGTAAAATCGTATTGTAAAGACCCTAAAACGTGCTTATTCAATGAAAACTCACCACCGAATTTTTTGACCAAAGACAATACCTTCCTTACCTAGAGGTGACGGAAGGTAAAAATCTGATGTGACCAACAAAATACCTCCCACCATTTACTTATGGGGTCTCGTTGCCGTGTGCCTGATGTCTGGTCGTGAATCTGGGGAATCTGATTCGATCCCGATCAACGCCAAATAATTCGAATTTTAAATGGCATAAAATTAACCCTTGTGGTAAACGCCTGCACAATACAAATATGTCATCATCATTACGGAAATGAGTGTACAAATCAGATTAGCACACCCAGCAATGGATAATATGCCGTGATAAATAGATGTGTGTATGCTCTTTGATTTTTTTGTACGATATTTAATAAATGAACTGAATGTTTTGTACGAATGTATTTTGTGTACATAAATTGTAACAATCTATAAGATCTTACTGTCAGTGTGCCAAATATAAAAGTAATAGAGGTAGACCAAAGATAAGAAGCAAGGACTGTCTTGCGGAAGATATGAATGAGGGTGACACACAAAATAGAAATGAGTGGAAGAAAATAATCGAGAATAGCGATCCCTAACGAATGGGAAAAGCTAAGAAGTTCGTGTTATAATTTTACTGGAAAAACTTTTTCAAGGCACTATCTGTGTGGAATTTGTGCAAAATACATAAAATAGATTGTCATTAATTTCATTAAACAACAAGCACAAAATATGATTGCCTGTACTAAACGATTCTACTGTCTCGAAACAATTTCTCCTAAAAACAAAAATGATTTGAGCTTAGCGTGAGAAGTTGGTAACATCTGATGTTAAGAAGTGAGTAAACTTGAGCCCAAGTCCTGGCGCAATTTAGGTCAAAGTACGTCGGTATTGACTGTGGGTACAGAATACGAATCCTAACCTTGTCCGTAAGCTCTGCTGCGCCCTCGGCCCTTGTACGATTTCATCGTTGACTACCTTCGGTAATTTATTCACGGCGTACACACGTCGACCTTTCTGCAAAACTCTGCAAATAGATGCTGAAGTAAACATCTTGTTTCATTTTATGACGAACTATGCGGAAACTCATGCCCCAAATTTCGCTTATGTTTTGAATTTATTATATTAGTTCGCAGATTTGTACACTTTGTGAAACGTGGCGCATTTATCATTTTCTATTTAATTACTTATTAGAATTTATATATACAGGTGTCTCAAAAAAATGTACTCACAGTTTAACTGTCGCTAACATGCTGCCTTTTTTGAATTGCAGGTGTAGTTAATTTATCACAGCATGGCAGGAAATCAACTTAGCTTGGAAGAGAGGAAGTTTGTCCTGAAATATTATTGGAAGACCGAAAACGCCATTGAAGTGCAAAGACGATACAGAAGGGACTCGCAAAACCGCCAACAACGCGCCGGACCATTGCTCGCATCAGAGACAAATTTGAAGCAGATTGTACCGTCCAGAACGTCAACAAGAAACGTTCTGGACGACCACGGACATCCACGAGCCCTGGAAAAGAAGAACAGGTGCAGGAAACACTCCTTCGATCACCACAGAAATATCTTCGACAAACTGCTCGGGAAACCCACATCTCAAAAGATAGCGTCTATCGCATCATGAAGCATCTGCACTGGAAATGCTACATTCCAACACTATGTAAGTTGATTTCCTGCCATGCTGTGATAAATTAACTACACCTGCAATTCAAAAAATCTGATGTGCCCAGCACAATACCTTCCGTCAATCCTGTGTATTATGTACAAATTCCATACATAAATTTTCTTGCAAAAGATTATAAATTTTTGGTATTATGTGATTCCCTTTCTCGGCAACTGAATTCCATACTCCGGATAACAAACAAACCACATGAAATAAGAAAATTATGAAATTTTGATTGAAAAATTATAACACTTGTCAGTTATGGACATAATTAATTGCTGTCATTTTGACACGGGTCAAAGTCATGTTACTGCACGCGCCCCATACATAAATTTTCTTGCAAAAGATCCTATATTTCCAGTAAAGTTATTTCATTAACAAACTATGCAAATTGCACTAGACACTGACATCTTCTTCTTTAGTTTTTCCCATTCGTTAGGGGGTCGCTATTTTTTATTTTCTTCTTCCACTTATTTTTGTTTTGCGTGTCGTCCTCATTCAGTTCCTTTTCTCTCAAGTCTTCTACAATACAGTCTTTTCATCTTATATTTGGTCTTCCTGTTTCTTCCACCTTCTATTAATATATTCATCTCTCCTCATGACATTTCAAACCAATGTAATCGTCTCTCTTATATCTAGAAACTTCTAACACTAGAGTTACTTCCCTTATTCTTTCATTGATTTACATTTTATTGATACTGACATCTGTCAATTTGAATTACCTGAATATATTAGCAGTTTCCATGGTTAAGTTAGCATAGCTGGCTGAATTATGAAATTTATATAAAATTTATTATCGTTATTCTTCTTTAACTCTATATCTGTTGAATATAAAATATAAAATGCAATCAAATCGTATAGAGAATAATATACTCTTTAAGTTATAATAACATTTAACTGAGTTTTTCAAGAAAAACTGTTAAAATCTTCAAATGAGGGTACTTCCGGTTGACCAATTATAACCAAAATCTAATCAAGTCTGCATATGGTTGTAAGGAAGAGGAATATGCAAGAATTGTAATTTTTGGAATACTAGTATTGGAGATATGTTTTTTTTTAAGAATCTGCTACTTCCGGTTGTCCAATTATTACCAAAACCTTTTCAGCTCTTCCCAGTAATGTCCGATTAAGAAATACTCGTTAAACATATATTAAGTATTATATTTTTTGGGAGAACGTCCTTCCAACACACACACACACACACACAGACATCATTGTAAAAATATTAAAATCGGATTGCAGGGACCTTAAAACTTGCTTAATCATTAAAATCTGGATATGCGATTTGTAGCATGAATCCAATACCCCTCTTAAAGAGAGGTAAAAAAATAATTATTAAATGTATAGTTTGTATTCAAATCTGTTTCAATTCAAATTAGTTTTAATTCTCCATATGCCTTATGACGCTGTATTTAACCCTGTGTCCTGCATCGAAAATTCCATATAACTTTTGGAAAATTGAACTTTGGAGTCGGGTGAACTCGACAGCTTTTCATTTTATTTGTATCTGTAGTATTACCATTGAAAATCAGTAATGATTCAGTATGTGTTTGATTTAAATTAAGGTTATCAGTATCAATAACGTAAACATGAAATAATAATGATACTATTTTTTTTTTTGTAATTATCATTGAAAGTTCTAGTTAAATGATGCAACTTATCATTAATTTGTAAAACATAAAATTACGGAGTTGTTTTTGCTTTGATGTAGTACCACAACAAAGTGATAATATAAATGGCATGCAATTATCTTGTCGCAGGAGAGAAATTATAGCGATAAAATTTAAAGGGGGGGGGGGGGCTAATACAACACGAAACGTGAAACTTTGTCTTGTAACGTTTTTCGACAAAATGGATGCAATTTACTTTGAAGGAAATATACGATTTTTCCTCCTCAATTTTGGTTTAAAATTGAAACGTTTACAATACTCGTAGTCACTCTTATACTCAAGGAGTGAGAATTTATTTTTGCTTGGCCATAAGAACTCTCATGAAGCAGCGATTATTACAATGGCGCCGACTCGGTTTCGGCATAATTACTCACGCTTCATTCTTTATTTATTTACAGGCGCTACAGAGGGAGTTTCATAACCTGAAATTAAGCTGTCTATTTTATCGTCTGAATAAGTCATAAGGCACTAAAGAACACTCGGAGAAGATACTTTTTCGGTCAGCGACCCTGGAATTTATTGTTTTTGAAATTTTTGTTTCTCGACGCAATTAATTTTGCAATGTTTGTTGAAAAGTTAGTTTTCGTACTTAGTTAAATGATATATAATAAATATAAATAAATACAGGGTGTATCACAGAAAGTGAAACATAGCCGTTTGACATGGTTGAAATCAGTTTTTCCGGAATTACCATGGAATTAGAAACAAGAGACGAACAAAAGCGTAACGTTTTATACGTCAAATTATTAGTATTTATTTTGACAATCATTATTCTGATACTGACGTAATTAGTTCGCCCAAAAAAAGTGTTGATTGTTTTATAAATGTTATAAATCATGCAAAATTAATTTTGCTTATTGGTTCAGATGTAGAATTTTATATTTTAGAACTTATATTTGAAGCATTTTTATTTTGTATGTCAGGCTTATTTGAATGTGAATATAAACCACAGTTCCATTGCAGAGAATATAAAAAAAAATTGTCATTAGAGCAATTAACTAATGTCTAACGCGCAATATAAGAAAAGGCAACAATCTATAATAATATTTATTAAAGTTTGAAGTACTGAATTGTATATTACTTTAATCACTTCAATATAAAAAATAAATTCCAACCTATATTTATATGCACACTAGTTTCTGTTTCATAGGTAAATTATATTTTCGCGTGTTACAACTTTGGCATTGGATATTAAAATATGCGTGAGCCATGTTATCACGATATATATATTGTTGGTAAAATAAATATACCATATACCTACATCAATTGTATTTTTATTTTTTTATTTTTAAGGTGACGTATCAAAGGGAAAAACGAAACAATGCATGCAATGGTTGGCAAAATATCAAGGAAAAGTACTAAAAAAAATTCAAACATATCCTTCTGAAGACATTATACTTTTCTTGGCCTTTTGAAGTATGTCTTCAAAAGCTTTTTAAATATAGAAAGATGTTTGAATGCTAAAATAAACATTGTTACAAGTGCTATTTATATTTTGTAGGAATAAATTTTGGAAAACAATTTGATTTTATTTAAACAGAAAAAACTTGCATAGAAAATTAATTCATTAAAATATAAAAAAAATTGCAAACTATTCTATGGGCGTAGAATTTTATGCTCATATATGTTAAAGTCCTATGTTCCGTATAATAAAATACCTAATATGCATATTTTTACCTTCCGTCACCTTTAGGTAAGGAAGGTATTGTCTTTGGTCAAAAAATTCAATGATGAGTTTTTACTAAATAAGCATGTTTTAGGGTCCCTATAATACGATTTTACCATTTTTACGATGATGTCTGTATGTATGTGTCTGTGTGTGTGTGTATGTGTGTGTGTGTGTGTGTGTGTGTGTGTGTGTGTGTGTGTGTCTGTGTGTGTGTGCGTGACAAAAGTTACGGATCCCATAACTTCAATACCACGATTCCAAAAATTATATTTTTTTCGTATTCCTCAAATTTATATCCAGAAGAACAAGTGATTAGATTTTGGTTATAATTGGTGAACCGGAAGTATCCTCATTTGAATATTTAACAGTTAAGTTTGATTTATTGACATTTAATATTATTATAACTTAAAGAATATATTATTCTCTATACGATTTGATTACATTTTATACTTCATATTCAATAGATACAGAGTTAAAAAAAAATTAAAGAAATTCAATTTTATAATTCAGCCAGCTATGGAAGGACTGTATTGCGGAAGACTTGAGAGAAAATTAACTGAATGAGAACGACTCGCAAAAATAGGGACCCCTAACGAATGGGAAAAGCTAAAGAGGAAGAAGACGTCAGTGTCAAGTGCAATTTGAATAGTTTGTTTATGAAATAATTTTACTGGAAATTTAAAATCTTTTGCAAGAAAAATTATGTATGGAATTTATACATTATACACAGGATTGACGGAAGGTATTGTGCTGGCCACAATAGATTTTTTATTATTTAAGTAGAATTACATATTTATGTATTATTCTCGAAATTATCTAAGGAAACTATTGATATTTACATATTTTTCTACTTTTAATCTCTAATTAAGAATTTGTGGTGAATCATTAATCTGTATTTGTGGTTTGTGGTACATTTTAACATAAGATTAAATAAATTATATTTTACTTCTAAAAGTTCTATGTAGTTAATATTTTAATTGGGATTATTATAATTACTTTAATCGAAAGAATAAGAAAAAATATATCATTCCTTTTATTTTCTTCTATATTACTATTTATTCATGGAAAAATTGTCTCCGAAAATACAATATTTAAATTGCCGCCTTTTCTGTCGCCTTACGACGGTAGAAAACTATTCACCAATAAGGGAGTGGCTTACATTTCCCGCCGACAGAATTTATACGAGTGACATCTGTCAATTATATACTAGCTACTAGTTCTATCCATATTACTGATTTTTACCTTCCGTCACCATTAGGTAAAGAAGGTATTGTCTTTGGTCAAAAAATTCAATGATGAATTTTTAGTGAATAAGCATATTTCAGGGTCCCTATAATACGATTTTACCATTTTTACGATGATGTCTGTATGTGCGTGTGTGTGTCTGTGTATCTTTTTGTGTTTGACGAAAGTTTCGGATCGCGTAACTTCAGTACCACGAATCCAAAAATTATATTTTTTCGTATTCCTCAAGTTTACATCCAGAAGAACAACTGATTAGATTTTGGTTATAATTGGCGAAGCGGAAGTAGCCTCATTTGAAGATTTAACAGTTAAATTTGATTTATTGACATTTAACGTTATTATAACTTAAAGAATATTATTATTCTCTATACGATTTGATTGCATTTTATACTTCATATTCAATAGATAGAGTTAGAGAATTATAAAGAAATTAAATTTTATAAATCAGCCAGCTATGCTAACCATGAAAATTGTTAATATATTCAAATTGACAGATGTCAGTATCAATAAAATGTAAATTAATGTGGCAGAGAAGAGGATGTTGAAGTAGATGGGGAAGACACGGAAAGATATGGTAAGGAAATAACTCTAGTGTTACAAGTTTCTAAAAAGATACAAGAGAGATGATTATGTTTGAAAATGTCATGAGGAGAAATGAAGAACATATTGTATGAAGAATGAATAGCTTAATAATAGAAGGTTGAAGAAACAGAGGAAGTCCAAAGATAAGATGGAAGGACTGTGTTGCGGAAGACTTGAGAGAAAAGGAACTGAATGAGAACGACACGTAAAACAGAAATTATCATCGTAAAAATATTATAATTGGATACTAGGGACCTTAAAACAATGTTTATTCGTTAAAATCTGGATATGCGATTTTTAGCATGAATCCAATACCTCTCTTAGCGATAGGTAAAACGATATGTTTAATATTATGCAACACTTTATTGGATACTGATTTAATTTTAAAAATATTGTGCCACACACACATCAAGTTGTTTGTTACCGACCAATCTGTATATCATCATTTTGTTATGTTTCGTCTGACATGTTTTAGTTTCGGCATGTTAAAATAAATGTTGTGTATGACTTTTTGTAAATAAACGTCAGGTGCTGAATTCTTCATCGTCACTTTTCAGATTAGTTTTCAGGTTTTCATTCAGAATGCGAAATAAGAAAGAGTTCACCTGTTTTCTTACATACAGGTGTTCGTCTCTTCGTCACTTAGAACTAAGTTACTGCCCAGTTGACATACTTTAACCAAGTGCTTTTATTAGAAACGCTGAAATATGAGTTTCAACTAATGGTGGCCTACTTAAAAATGACTGCACGCGTGAAGTTTAACTACCTAGGATGTAATGACTGTAATAAGAAACAGACATTTCTTACTTTTTATTCAGAGCTCCAGTCCTGCAACGAATTTATTACAGAATATATTTTTTTGGCTTTTTCCAGGATATTAATTATATGGTTTATGATCCACAGAAAAATAAATATAGGTTTGTTCCAAAAATAGGATTTTATAAATCAGTTTTAGATCAAAAAATGTGCTAAATATTCTGTCTTTCATTCTACTTAAATAAATTTAGTATGTTGCATTTGAAATTTCAAAGTTGATATTAATTACTAATAAACCGGAAGTAGCTTACATGTTGCTGTATAAATCAGTTATATGAAAGAAATTACTAACTTAATAAATAAGAGAGATATTTGCTGGGTCCACTAAAATAAAACACCCTGTATATATTCATTGTTTATTTATGTAGTAGATAATGAAGTTCAAGTTCAATTTTAAATTTATTTGTAGTAGCTTGAGCTTATTGGTTTTCAGACAATAAAATATTTAAAGAAACTCAAATAACTCTTTTTATTACTGAGAGCAAGTAAAGAGATTTTTCAAAAGTATTTACATTACTATTGCTCAGAAAAAAATGCAAATCGAAATTTTAACAGCAACATACTAAAATTCATTTCATATTTCATTTCAATGCATTATTGTCAATTTAAACCAAGTCACGTTGAAGCAACCGGTCATTAATGTTTTTCTATTTATATTTTGATGCACATCATATAAATAAACAACGTTTATCCAACACCGACTCATAATATACTTGTTACTATGGTAACTTGAAATAACTAATGTAGGTACAACATTACTCACTCTTTAATTAACAACAAATATATAAATAATAACAAAAACATTAGCAACAGGTAACCAAGGTGACAATTAAAACATATTTTATATAGGAAACCATGCACGACTCAGATCTGGACCGTCACAATGATTGAGATTATTACTCTTGGTTTTGAAAATCTCAATGGCTTCTCTAATTAACCTGTTGTTTAGGTGTGTTGGTCTCGCTAGTATTTTTGTTTCTTTGAATTTTATACGGTGGAATTCTTCTAGAGCATGCTCTGCAACTGAAGATTTTTATATATTGTATATAACATTTCTTGTATACCTACACTCTACACCAAAAATTCTACTTGTATCTATTCTTTATATGTAGATTATTTAAATTCATTCTATGAAGAAATTTTGTCCGATTGGGATTAACAGTATTTCTGAAGGGTATGTGTAATATACTTATAATTTTGAATATTTAACTATTAATACAATAAGAAATAATATAATGTATGTACTTCCCAGAAAAAGTCTTCAGTAATGTCTCCGGATTTCTGACACTGACATTTATCTGTCATTTACAAACATTTAAATTTTTCATGACATTATTTGGGCTGTGAGATTTATTACAACAGATTATTCTTATTGTCTTTTTTATATGTAGATTTTTTGAATTTAAATTCATTCTATGAAGAAATTTTGTCCTACTCTTCTAATTTTTCGAGATGTTTCCAATTTATTAAAGTATTAAAAGTATTTCTGAAGGGTATGTGTAATATATCTATAATTTTAAATATTTAACTATTAATACAATAAGAAATAATATATGTATGTACTTCCCAGAAAAAGTCTTCAGTAATGTCTTCGGATTTCTGACACTGACATTTATCTGTCAGTTACAAACATTTTGTTTTTTAAATTGGTTTCCATGGTATTATTGCGACTACAAGATTTATTACAACAGATTATTTTATATATATTTGATTTATTGCTAAATCTATAGAAGATATAATAAAATATTTAAATGTATCACATAGAGAATTTATTTTTCTTTAATATTAGCAAAAACAATCAAGAATCTGCTACTTTCGGTTGTCTAATTGTTACCAAAACCTTTTCAATATTAAGTCTTATAGTTTTAGTGAAATCGTCCTTCCAACATCCACATACACGCACACACACACACACACACACACACACACACACACACACACATCATTAAAATCTGGATATGCGATTTTTAGCATGAACCTAATACCTCTCTTAGCGAGAGGTAAAAAAGTACGCAACATAAAAGAAATTGAAAATATACATTCCCCTGGGTATGTAATATAAAATTCAGTATGCGTGTTTTTAACTTGAACAGCTACTTTGTATCGGTGTATAACAGTGTGACAATATTGAAGCCGGTTCGTAATTACAGCAGTGTAATGAGATTGGTATCGATTTTAGATTCTCCGTCACGTTGTCTCTTTTAACGTGTTAACCAGTAATTCTCAGTGGCAAAGACAAACACATTAGGGCAAGCATCATCCAGCAGCCTGCGGTCATCTGCAAGCTGCTATCCGTCAATGTAGAGCGCACGAGATCAGCGAAAATAATCGTATTTTTCTACAGTCTACATAGAAAGTAGCCATTTGCGCTCTCTTTTGTCAACGCAAAATGTCACTTTGCCGCTTTAGCGCGCGACAAAGTAAAAAAACCGCTCGCTGTCCAAATTTCTAACTATACAATGTTGAGAAATATCACTTGTCTACATTCTAAATGGAAACGTTTAGTCAGGAACTAATGGCACTGTAGTGACACATTTACCACCTTTACAAATCAATCTGACATATAACTGTACTGTCGGTATATTATATAACCAAAAAAAATAAAAAATGCAGCACTATTGTGAAAATAAAATAGGGCATTAATTTACAATAACGAAAGTATAAAATGTTTAGATTAGATTGAAGCAATAGGTCAAGAAGAATGGGAAATAACGATAAATTAAAATTAAATATAAAAGACTTTTTTTTCTTTATATTAATCCTTATTAATTGAGTAGTAGTGTAAGTACAAAGTATATTGTTTTGTTTTGGTGGAGGACCCCACTGTGGCGACTGTAGAAAAAATCTTGTGTGTGTTTCGAGCGCAAATGGACATTGTCGATATTTTGCGCTCTTAATACACAAATAGCTATTCCCTATTCTAGAGCTGTAAATAATAAGGGTTTTTGTAAAAAGCGCGATTATGGTGGCAGCGCAACTCTGGACCATCACCGTAGGCTCGGCTGGTTGGTTGGTTTATTGACCTCGGCCAAGAGGGTTATTTATAACATGATACCTACTACTGTGTGCTGTTACACGGCAGCACTGTAGATGTATGTATTTATAAGTAGGCTTGGCAAAAGGGGGCGTAGCTGTCAATAAGTTTTGTGGCTTACCAAGATTCGGCCCGTGGTGGTCTGTCCGGAGATGAGTTCGCCCGCCCAGTCCTTGGCCTCGGTCATGAAAGTGCCCTCGAACTCCTGCTTGCCGCGCGCGGCCTTCTGCTCCTTCTGCTTGGGGTCGTTGGGCGCGTACTCCGCCTCCTTGCGGCAGCACAAGAAGGCGAACGCGCGCCATATCAGCACGATGAGCAGCCCGGCCAGGAACGTACAGATGCTGGAGAGCAGGAAGCACCAGTACTTGCGCTCGCTGAGACAGTCATCTGGGTCGATGATGGCGTTCTTGTCCGTGCTGGTCTCGACGGCGTCCGTGACACAGGCCGCTCCTTCGCTCGTCATCCCCGGGCCCGGGAGCTAGCCCTAGCCTGACTCGGGCCGCACTGCATTCACTCGCACGCACATACACTACGGCCACGCTCGCGTCTTTTGTGTCGCTGTCGCTGGTGCAGCTGCATCCGATCGGTCAGAGCTGCTGCTGCGGCTGCTTATACTACTGTTCGTGCGTCGCACTCTCGCCGGCGCGAGTTGCGCTCGACGGCTCGTCCAAACTCGCGAGTGCCACCTCCACCAATTCGCGCGCACCGCAAACTGGCCCGCTGCGGGAATCAATACCGCTCAAGCTGGTGGGCCAATCATCAAACCCATCGAGGCAAGGCCTGCGCCACAACATCCACGGCGATGGCGTCCATATAACTACTACGCACTACTATCTATTTAACCCTTACGGTCATCCACTACATTTTAGTGTACCTACACGCACTTTGTGTCGTACCTATCCAAAAATAATTTTTACAATTTAACTGACTTGTACATCTTAATATACATTAATCCTTTCATTATGTTTAGTTTCCTGCCATCTATGAGCTAAATTAACAATTTTCTGTAGAATCGAAATTAGTGCTTCCCTGCTCCCTAAAGTGCTCTGTACACATTTTTTTTGTTTTTATTTATATATTATTTTTGTGTGTGTTCCAAAGCTCGGCAGTAATTAATTACTTTTGGTAATTAATTACTGATTAAATTACTTCTTCCCAAATTGTATTTTGTAATTAATTACTTTGTAAAAAAAAGTAATTGTACTCAATTACTTTTGAAAATTTGGTTTTTCAAATATTAATTACTATTTTGAACCAACAAGTAAGGGAATCCCCGGGATACGGGCGTAGCATAGTTTATCTGCGTTGTGGGTGTAACAACAGGTTACAAATGCAACTTGTCATGAGCGTTGGGACGTACGACGTACTTTAGACTTTTATTTAAGTTATAATTTATTATTTTTTTCTGAATCCTAATAGTAATAATATAGGGTTTCATATAAATCAGTACAAAGTATTCTTAATAACCATATACACATATACAGGATGAGTCACACTTTCAACATATTTATTACAAGTAATGTCGAATTTTTTCATATATTTGATATAGAAACTTTTATCTCAGACTCAGCCTGTATATAGGTAACTTATGTTACGGAAATTCCAAATCAGAGGCAGACTTTCCTACCCTAAACAGATATTGGTGCATCGACCTTTTAAAAAGGAAGAATTGTTCAACCTTCTAGTTGCATATCTCTAACAGTAATTATTTTTAAATGTAATTTGAGTATATTTTGCTTAAAGTAATTGTATTCAATTACTTTTTTGAATGTAATTTGTCCAGCTCTGCGTACATTATAGTATAATTCCATCAAATGGGTATACGTCATTGACCTCTATATATAAAATGCAACCCGCCTGACTGGTGGCATCTCTGTATCTCTCTAACATTTGGGTATAGCTGGACCAGGCAGATTTAATCACATTTTATACATGTATCTAATAATGGATCGTCCGTTCAATTTTAGTGAGTCAGTTCATTTTGCTCCGCTCACTAAAAAGAGATTCATTCATTGCGAATCGTTCACTTTTACACAACTCTTTTCAAACGCGTAACTCTTCATGTATGCTATACTGTTCTGCTCACTTGCGCGAGGAGTGTTGTATGTTTTGAACGACTGCTTGGTGCTGTATTTAGTTCAGCGGAGCTACTGTGCTGTTTAGTGAGCGGTGAGCCATCTGTGCTAGTGAACGATTTAAAGAGCACAGCGTGTGAACGAGCGCACGGATAGTACAAGCTAGTGAGCCATATGCCGTATAATGCGAACTAAAAAGCCGTTCGTTCATGGCTCACTAAAGTGAGTCGTTCAGAATATTTCTTGTAAAATCATTTTGTTGTTATTAAGTGTTCCTTATTCTTATTTTCTGTATTATTATATCAAAAAAAAATATATATTTCGTTTAATAATAATAGTTACAATTGTTTTAGTTCATTGTTTTATTTCAAGCCACAGTCATGGCTCACTATTCTCTTTTCGACTAGGTGTATAAAAAAGTCCTCGCCATTTTACTTTTTAATAATGTAACATATGGATTATTTTATATGATTGTAAAGCAAATTTGATGTACTTTTCAAATTTGTAAAAAAAATATAGTATGTTCCATTTGAAATTTCAAAGTTTATATTAATTACTAATAAACCGGAAGTGGTATCATGAATGTACATCCGTTATCAAGTAGCTTACATGTTGCTGTATAAATCATGTTATATGAAAGAAATTACTAACTTAATAAATAAGCGAGATATTTGCTGGGTCCAATAAAATATAACACCTGTATATTATACATTTATAATAAAAAAATTAAATGCGTTACATTGAGAATTTAATAAAATAATATTTTGAATTTCTTTTAGAAACTGCTACTTCCGGTTGTTCAATTGATACCAAAACCTGTATCAGTTCTTCTCAATAATGTTAGATTGAGGAATCCCTAGTTAAATATTTCTTAAGTTTTATAGATTTTGAGAAACACACACACACACACACACACACACACACAAACACACACACACACGGACATCATCGTAAAAAATGTTATAATCGGATTGTAGGGACATTAAAACGTGCTTATGCACTAAAATCTGGATATGCGATTTTTAGCATGAATCCAATACCTCTCTTAGCGAGAGGAAAAAATGAAAAATTAACTCTATAAGTAAAGACAAGCCCCAAAAATCAGTTGCGAGCGGGTCCCCGAACTCATAGATACGCCACTGCCTCAAAATTTTGCGTAAATCATTCATGTGCTGCCATCTCTTCGAAATACATCGGCTTACAACCAATGCATGTTGCCTACTACAAAATCTGCCGTATTTAAAATCTTGTAGAAATGGCCGAAGAAACTGACAGGTATGAAAATCGAAAAATCATGACTGAAAATATTAAAACTGTTTTTTTACTTATGAAAAACAATAAATTGCTTATAGTTCTACGTCTGCCTCTGAGGTAGAAAGGACACCAAAGTTAAGTTCATTAGAAGATAAGCAAAAAACAAATGACAGTGACAATAACAAAAAAGAATCGCAAAACAATGATCAGGAAAAACAAAATGGGAATAAAAAGGGCGGGGAACAACAAGGGAATTGTTATTGGTAATTTTAAATATATTTGTACAAATAAGTATATTAAATATGATTATTTTAGTGGAAAAGACCGTAACCTCAATATCGTGGAATTATTATGTGCAAATTGTACAAGATGGTTTCATGAATCTTGTATTGGTTACCAACTTGGAAAATTAGTACCATTTCTAGCGAATTATGTGTTTGTGTGCAAAAATTGTTCTCCAACCGGATTGGAAAGTTTCCGAAAAAATCAAGCACGTAGGTTATGTTTTATGTTGATAACTGGAAGACAATCAGCTGTTTTACTTTCAGAATTTCCACAGATGTGCATTACGGCCCTCGCTAATTTACAACAAGCGAGTGTTAAAGAGGGTGCATGTCGTACTATTTTCAGTAAAGACAGAGAAATAATTCCTTTTATTGATCAACACTGGGAAGGAATGACTACAATGCCTCGGCGGGTAACACAGTCTTGGCATGCAACTGTTCAGCGGACACTTGTCAAAGATATTCATATTTCGTTTGTTTATGAAGAAAGTCCGGCGGATGGTCAAATGTACGGGTTAGCAAATACTGATTTAACTGTTATTAAACCTAATTATGAAGCTATGATTCGGGGTGGTTCGTTAAAGGTTACCGACATGGGGATTCAACACGGTAAGATTACAAAATATTTATAGAAAAATTATATTTTATGTAAGAAAACAGCGTTGTTTTGATACGGATATAAATTCTGACCTGTGATTGGACAAAATGCAAACCTAACTCACATAAACGAAAAAATATAACCTATCAGTTGTCATCAAATAAAATCGACAGAAGTAATGTTTAACTATGTTTTGATTTCGGCTGGCCAGAAAGACAACTAGAGATAGAAATATATTTAGTCTCGTTCGAGCATTTGTCACTAGATGCTATCCAGTGTTAAAGTCAAAATTTAAGCGCCATTACGATGAAAAATAGGTTTATCGTTATAAAATAAAATATTTATTAATCATATAATTACAAAATACAAAATTATTTACTTTACGGAACAATAAATATGTACGAAAACAAACTAACCTCAAAACCGACATATCAGTTCTTATAAAGATACACTAAATTTCTTTCATATGGTTTTCTAAATAGTCGAAAACCCTTTTCAGACCTATTCTTGCAACAAGACGGCATTTTTAAATACATTTTTTATACTCCGATGTGTAAAGTTGATACTTTACACACTGTAGACAATGTGTAAAGTAAACGATTTTCGTATTTTATTTTCACATTACAGAGCTACCACCAACAATACACGTTTGGCATTTGTCTTACCTAAATTTAGTGATTTCTATACATTCATATTGGTAATACTGACAGAACTGCAGTATTCAACTTCAGATCTGTTATCAAATGTGAAGTCGGTATTTGGTGTATTCAAATTGTCGTCTGCTCGTCTGTTAAATTTCTAATTTGTCATGCATAAGTGACAAGACCTAATAGCAGTTCGCCATTTGGCTCTAAATATTGAAAGAAATTTGTTACAAGTTATTTTAACACCCATATATTTGATCAAGACCCTCTGAACAATCACAAAACACAATTATTAAATTTAATTTTAGATATTTATTTTAAAATAAATAATACACCACCAAACGAAAGTTATTGTACACAATGTAACAAGAATAAGAAGTTTTTTTTTTAAGTCCGGTTTCTTATTTACTAAGGTAAGATAGGTACTGAAATAATCGACTCAAAATCTATTCGATTATAATTTGTTGGTTTTAATCATAATTTAGTAGTTTCATTTTATATTTCCAAAGAATATATTATTAAAAACACTTGTGCTTCTAGTGAACAATGCTCAAACTAGACTAAACATATCTCTATCTCTAGTTGACTGGCCAGCCGTAATCAAAACAAACTAAATAAAGTTTTGTCTAGTTATATTTCGTCGTTTTACTTTCAAAAATTGGAATAGTTCTAATAATATGTGTTGTATAAGTTGGGACTTTGATGTAAAATTCAAGTTTCGACATTAGGGAGGATTAGGTTAGGTTCCTTTATAAAGCGGGCCAATGATAATTCATTTCCCTATTTATTTGTAAGAAATGTGATATTATATTATAACAGAATATTAAATAATCACACTATGAATCTATAAAGGTAATACAAATTCATTTATTTAAGATATACACAATTATTATGACATAGATTTAAAGGTTATGTAGAGCATAGGATATAGGTTATTATCACATCAAATTTAATAACTGTGGTTATTATTTACATAAAAGTATATATTCTTAACTTATCTTTTAAAAATTTAAATGTTTGTGCTTAAATTGGTATTATGTGTTTTCAATATTGCCAGTCATCGTATCTCTAGAAAATACACAATTAAATAAAATAAAAGTATTACTTACACTTTAAATAAATATTAGAAGTATTTTAAGTATAATAATTTGCGCAACAACAACGAATATGACAGTGGCCCGTCCTTGAGTACAGTATTTTTTTTTAAGATGTCCGATCAAGGTTATTTGTATCATCGAATTATCAAAATGGCATACATTTATCTCTCCTTTGCAAAGTCTATAAGCGTGTGCGATAAGGATGGATATAACATGTTTATCTTTCAAAAATTCATATTGTTTCGACTAAGTTAGGACATTCCACTTTAAAACGATGCTCGTTGTTGATAATACTTTCGCTGTAACGTAAGCTTATATATTAATTCAGATACATTACCTTGATTCATAGCCGTACGAATCACTGACACTGACATTCTGTCAGTATCTTATTTTTCACATATTTGGTTTTACATTTGCTTATAAACTTACCAGTTGATTTATTTTTGAATTTTAAATGCTTTTATTGTAACATATATTTTTATAATAATAAAATAACAGTAGTATCTTATGTACCCTCATAAAAACTAAGCAAACGACACTACTGAAATTGTCAGAATGGGCGGAACAAAAATCTGAATTCATACAATTCGTAGATTACCTTGATCGGACATCTTTCAAATTTTTTACTGTTTGTCGGTACCCTAGGGAGGTTAGGCGCTTGTCGCCATCTTTGATTAAAGGTTTTTTTCAAAAATAGTGGTCCCTATTAAATTTTACAAGAATACAAAAGTAAAGATTGTATTTTTTATACAACGTCGAAAACTTAAATTTTAAATCAGAGTTCCGACTTAAACAATATGTATTAAAATCAAAACTACTCTTTTTACAAGACAAAGTTTTTTTAGTCTGCATTGATTGAACTAAAAATAAAAATGCGAAATGCGCAATAATTATTGTATTGTTTTAATAATTGCGTCCATTACTACTCAGTTGTTTACAATGACAAGTATTGTTCCATAAGTCATCAGAAAAATATTTATTGTTTATATAGAATATTAGGTTATGTAATGTGTGGAAAAGAGATAAAGATGTTGCGAACAGGTAAACATATGAGTAGTAATAATTGAAATTGTTGAGTAAATATTATAATTACTCAAATAAAATGGATAATATTACAGTTCCGCTGTCAACCGGTGTAAAAGGCAGAAGTGCAAAACGAAAAATGCCGGGCGACTCCACCGGCCCTGGCAAAAAAGGCCGTAATACAGACTACGGCGCTCCAAAATTACCATCGCACGGATATCCACTCGAACATCCATACAACAAAGATGGGTATCGATATATTTTAGCAGAGCCTGACCCTCATGCACCATTTAGACAAGTATTCATCCAAATATTTTATATATGTTGTATATTTTAAATGTATATCTAATAGGAATTTGATGAAAGTTCTGATTGGGCCGGCAAACCAATTCCTGGTTGGTTGTATAGAACATTGTCACCTAGTACTGTTTTACTTGCATTGCATGATCGAGCACCGCAGCTGAAAGTATCTGAAGATCGGTTGGCAGTTACCGGAGAAAAGGGATACTGTTCTGTTCGGGCTACCCACTGTAAGCATTTTTATTAAAATATAATCTCCATAAAATTTATTATTTTAAACGTTTTCGTTTTAATCAGGACATCGAACCCGCTAAAAACTGGGTTCGGTTCAGGTTAATTTGATTTTACCTCTCGCTAAGAGAGGTATTGGATTCATGCTAAAAATCTTATTTTAACATTTTTACGATGATGTATGTGTGTGGGACGTTGGAAGGTAATAATTAGACAACCGGAAGTAGCAGATTCTTAAAAAATTCTTTTAAATATTTTTTGAAAATTTTTGTTTTTGCTAGTATTAAAGAAGAATAAATTCTCTATCTGATACATATAAATATTTTATTATATCTTGTATAGATTTAGAGATAAAGAAATATAAGATACATAATAATTTGTTGTAATAAATCTCACAGCCCAAATAATGTCATGGAAACCAATTGAAATATTAAAATGATTGTAACTGACAAATAAATGTCAGTGTCAAAAATCCAGAGACATTATTGAAGATTTTTACTGGGAAGTACATACATTATATTATTTCTTATTGTATTAATAGTTAAATATTTAAATTTTGAGGTATATTACATTCAAAAATACTGTCAATCCTGACAATGAATGGGAAACATTTCCAAAAATTAGAAGAATAGGGCAAAATTTCTTCATAGATTGTAACTATGGAGACGAATAGAATAAATAGTGTGTATTTTTGGGCATTCGTTACCGTCATTCGGAATGGCATTCGTTTAAAACGAACAACTATATTTGACAACTTCGTATTTCAAATAACCATAAAATAATTCTTCAATTTTCAATAAAAAGTTCAAAATTTTTAAAAATCTAATTTATATGGTTATAGATACTCTTCCATGCGCTGATTCCAAATTTTGAAACCGCATGTCGATATCTCTTTCAGTTTCCGAGATATTTACTCTCAAAATTTTACCTAAAAATACCCATTTTAGGGCCATACACCAAAAGTGGGTCAAAATACAAGCTCGTTAACATCACCATTCGATTCCTCAGGCAAAAATACATAAATATACTAATTTTCATAATTATTGAACAATAAATTCAACCTTTAAAGCAAAATAACTGAAAATGGGCAAAATCTGAAAAAATCCTAAGGGGTACACCTTAGGATTTTTTCAGATTTTGGCCATTTTCAGTTATTTTACTCTAGAGATTGTATTCGTTGTTCAAAAAATATGAAAATTGGTATACTTATGTAATTTTGTCCGTAGAATTTAATAGTTATACTCCCAAGTCTGTATATTGACCCATTTTTGGGGTATAGCCCAAAAATGGGTATTTTTAAGTAAAACTTTGAGGGCAAATATCTGAAGAACGAAAAGAGATATCGACATGCGGTTTCAAAATTTGGAATCAGCGCATGGAAATGTGTCTATATCCATATAAATTAGATTTTTTAAAAATTTGAACTTTTTTATTGAAAGTTATAATATTTTATTATATCTTCTATAGATTTAGAGAAAAAACAAATATAATATATAAAATAATCTGTTGTAATAAATCTTATAGCCGAAATAATACCATGGAAACCAATTGCAAAATTAAAATGTTTATAACTGACAGATAAATGTCAGTGTCGGAAACTCGGAGACATTACTGAAGACTTTTTCCGGGAAGTACATACATATATTATTTCTTATTGTATTAATAGTTAAATATTTGAAACTGTAGATATATTACACATACCACTGGCGGCTCGTGCACTAAAACTTTGATGAGGCACAGGCGAAATTTTTTTTCATTCAAGGTCAAATGCCTTATAATTAAAAGTTACATTTTTTTCAAGGGATGTGCAAATGCATATTTTTCCCCTCTCATGTACAAAAATAAATTGCCAGATCACAGAACATTTTAGGATTTGACAAATAGTTTATCTTCATAAGACAGTTGATTAAATGGATTTTTGTTAATTAAAAAATTAACAATATCTTCAGAATTTGTTATATTGTCACTCAATTCTTTTAAAGTTGAATTTTTTTCAACTAAAATTCAAATTACAACAACACTACGTGGATAAACTATAAAAACAACGAAAAAAATAAAAGAATTAAATATTTACTGCAATACGTATCATTCGCAAACCAGAGCCTATTATAATAAAAATGCTAGACAAGACAGGTTATGTTATGTTTGTTTATTGTCGAATGCAATTTGCAACTATTTAATCTTGCAAAAATATGCAGTAATGTAGTGGAACCTACTTACAAAATTTATCAGTACGTGGCGTTGATTGTATTCATGTATGGTAACGGCCTCTATAGGGCCGCGTGGAAGGTAAAGCGACTATCTTTTATCCTTTACGCACTCATTGCATTTATCATTTGAAGCAGTGCCTCAAACAGCTCTTTGTCTAGCGCATGTATTTCTTACCGGAATGAATGCTTTATCAAAAACATCAGGCAGTTATACTATTCATTTCGAGAAGCACTGCATTACATATTAGTTATGGTGGTGGCTTAAATTATGCTTTTGATATTTATAAAGACAAGCATTAACGGAATAAGTTAAAATTTAATTTACATACAGCTTTACATGCAGTTTTATTTCTTTTCTGGTGAGGCACTGCCTCACCTGCCTACCCTGACAAGCCGTCACTGACACATACTCTTTAAAAATACTGTCAATTCCGACAATGAATTGGAAACATTTCGAAAAAATAGAAGAGGACAAAATTTCTATATAGAATTTAAAAATCTAAATATAAAGAATGTTAAATACATTAGGGCGCGAGCAGTCATGTGACTTTATATACACAATGTCAAATATCATAATTTTTTATTCTAAATTTAGTGATTTTTCAATTCCATGTATTTTCCTCGACAAGTAAATTCCACACTCCTTATGACAAATTAACTACCCCCCTATCTGCTTATTATATTGGAACCCCCCATTGTATTATTTTCAGCTGTAACAAGAGGAATTTGGTATTGGGAAGCAACTGTAGAAGAAATGCCTGAAGGTTCCGCAACTCGTTTAGGCTGGGGCCAAGAATACGCAAACCTACAAGCCCCCCTTGGATACGATAAGTTCGGATATTCCTGGAGATCCAGGAAGGGAACACGCTTTCATGAATCAGCTGGAAAACATTACAGTACGGCTTATGGAGAGGGGGACACATTAGGATTTATGATAGTGTTACCGGAATCTAACATTGTTTGTCATACTCCAAATACTTATAAAGACCGCGTAAGTTTTTATAAAATTGTGTTGTCTTGAAATAATTTAATTTTTATTTTTAGCCGTTGGTAAAGTTTAAGAGTCATTTGTATTACGAGGAGAAAGATAATGTTTCGGACAGTATGAAATCTTTGAAACCTTTAAGAGGAAGTAAGATTTTATTTTTTAAAAATGGAATTTGCCAAGGAATAGCTTTTACTGAAATATATGGCGGGCCATATTTCCCGACTTTGTCTATGCACAAAAGTTCGACAGTTTCTGTTAATTTTGGACCCAACTTTAAATATCCGCCCGCTGTGGAAGATTATAATTATCGAGGGGTAAGATATTTTATAATAGGGTGGAACAAATTCAAGTTTCTTTTGAAACAATTTTAAACTCGCTTGTTATAAAAGAAAAAATCTGATGTGGCCAGCACAATACCTTCCGTCAATCCTGTATATTATGTATAAATTTCATACATAAATTTTCTTGCAAAATATTCAAAAAATTTGGTAATTTTATGTTTCCATTTCTCGGCAACTGGATTCCATACTCCTGATAACAAACAAACCACATGAAATAAGAAAATCATGAAATTTAGAATGAAAAATTATGACACTTGTCAGTTATGGACATAATTAGTTGCTGTCATTTTGACACGGGTCCCCATATCTGCTTGCCAAAGGCAGAAAAGTCATGTCACTGCACGCACCCTATACATAAATTTTCTTGCAAAAACTATGCAAATTGCACTTGATACTGACATCTTTAGTTTTTCCCATTTGTTAGGGGTCGCTTTTATTATTTTCTTCTTCCACTTATTTTTGTTTTGCTTGTCGTCCTCATTCAGTTCCTTTTCTCTCAAGTCTTTCGCAATACAGTCTTTTCATCTTATATTTGGTCTTCCTATGTTTCTTCCACCTTCTATTAATATATTCATCTCTCCTCATGACATGTTCAAACCAATGTAATCGTCTCTATTATATCTTTCTAGGAACATTAGAGATATTTCTCTTATTCTTTCATTCATTTACTCTTTATTGATACTGACATCTGTCAATTTGAATTTTCTGAATATATTAGCAGTTTCCATGGTTAAGTTAGCATAGCTGGCTGTTTTATGGAAATTTATATATTTATTTAACTCTATATCTGTTGAATATCAAATATAAAATGCAATCAATTGTATAGAGAATATTATATTTAAGTTAAATCATATTTAACTGAATTTTTTCATCATCTTAAAAATATTAAAATCGTATTGTAAAGACCCTAAAACGTGCTTATTCATTGAAAACTCACCACTGATTTTTTTGACCAAAGACAATACCTTCCTTACTTAGAGGTGACGGAAGGTAAAAATTCAATTTTATATTATTTTTACTCACACATATAAAGTAACATTTTAATATGACATGATTTTGATTAATTTATTCTGTGCTTTTGATTAAACCCGGTGCTAATATTTAAATGTAGGGTTCAAATTCGAATCCGAGAACCGATCCGGGTACTGAAATCCATATTTAAAATTCGATACTCATATTCGAATCTAAGATCCGATACTCAAATCCATTTCCAAGATTCGATATTCAGATCTGGATTCAAGATCCAATACTCAGATTCTGATCCAAATTCCAATATTCAGATTCGGACCTAAAATCCGACACTCAGATCCGGATCCAATATCCGATAACCAAACTGTGGCTTTAGAATAAGCCCGAGCAAGGTTTGGGCTGCGGCTAGCTAAGCAGTGGAGACGGGGTGGGCCGATAAGTTTTTCATATAACTCGAATTTGTTCCATTTTGCACAATTTATATTTGTACTAAATGCGTTTTATTTTAGATGAACGAAAAGGCAGAAGAAGCAATTTGCGAGCAAACTATAGCAGACCTACTTTATTTGACCGAAAACGAGGGCAAATTACGTTTAGACAACTACGTCATGTGACAATAGTGGACCTTTTTTGTTTATTATGTATTTCGTTTTCATTTTTTATGAAATACTAATAATCCTGAAATGTATTTGATGTTGAATTAAGTATAAGATTTGTAAAACTATTTGTACAATAAATTTTATTATAATTTTAAATAATTTATTTCCCAAAACCTCCTCTACATGTTGGACTAGGTTCAATTTCTTTATCACGTGTATCCCATTGTTCTGATGTCAATGCAATGATTGATAATGCGTGAACGCCATTATTTAATTCGTCTTTTAACATATCGTTGATCATCCGGTGTCTCTGAAACATAACCATTAAATCACTGTAAATGTTGTTACATTTTTAGTTACCTTGATTAAAGGTAAACCTTGAAATTTATCTGATACTACAACTACTTTAAAATGTGTCTCTGCTCCTTTAGGAACATTATGCATGTTGGATTCGTTTATGACATCAAAATGATTTGGATTTAACTGCGTTGTAATTTTATTTCTTATTGATTCAGAAATTGACATGTTTCTTGAAACTGTGGATAATGGTCTACCTAAAATATGACTTATTATTAGTATTTTACTTGTTTTGTAAGATTATTATTAATTTATTACCAATTAAACGCAAAATATACATTACGTGTTACTCTATGCAAGGTTAGGTTTATTTGTCTTTCGTTTGTTTGTTGTATCTACGATATCTGCTTTTCTACTATACATGTACTTTTAGCTTGTTTTCATAGAGGGCGAGATATGAATCAATGGCGGCGTTCAGCACATCAAACCATTGACCTGTATATGCAAAATGGTTCGGCGACTTTTCTATATATTTACAATGGCAGGAGTTGTATACACTTAACTATCATGGTGGGATGGTTATCTCTTTTTAACAGTGATAAGTACGCATGCGTCAGCTAGTACCAGTTCGACAAATTGACGATAAAGACAGTGGCGTAACAGGTATTGCGGGCTGGCAATCAGATATGGAGGCCCGTGTCAAAATGACAGCTATTAATTATGTTCATAACTGATAAATGTGATAATTTTTCATTCAAAATTTCATTTTTTACTATTGTATGAATTTTTTTTCGGCAACTGAATTCCACACTCCTGATAACAAATAAACCACATTAAATAAGAATTTTAATGAAAATTTTTGACATTTGTCAGTTATGGACATAATTATTTCATAAATAAACTATACAAATTGCACTTGACACTGATATCTTCTTCTTCTTTAGCTATTCCCATTCACCAGGGGTCGCTACTTTTTATTTTCTTCTTCCACTCATTTCTGTTTTGCGTGTCGTCCTCATACAGTTCCTTTTCTCTCAAGTCTTTTGTAATACAGACCTTCCATCTTATCTTTGGTCTTCCTTGTACAGTTGCTGGACCAATCGCATTCGTCCATTTATTGCGTTCGGCAAACTTCGGCACACAGTGTTGTAACGTGCCCAACGCGGCAAATGTCGTATCTCGTGTTGTTTTCGTATTTATTTGTTATTATACCTTCGTTTTCGTATCGCTCCTTTTTGTTTATTTGTTATTATACCTTCGTTTTTATTTTGTCCAACTGCATTTTAATTAAATTTAATCTTATTAATCACTTCAATTAACATGATTGTTGCTATCTTAAAAATCTATCGTTCTAATGTTCTAATTGTCAAGCGGTTGACGTAAAGTGGATAAACAATTTTTATAAAGTATGTACTTGGATAAAAGATCTATTATTATTATCGATATACTTTTGAATTTTGTTCCAAGATCATATTTCTGAATGCATAGCTACACTTAAATATATCTTCATATGGATATGTTTATAGATATACAATAAAATTATTTATATAGTTATAAATAGCCTTGAATTTACGGTATAATTAATTGTATTATCTCATATTTATACAGGGTGTTATATTTTAATAGACCCAGCAAATATCTCGCTTATTTATTAAGTTAGTAATTTCTTTCATATAACATGATTTATACAGCAACATGTAAGCTACTTGTTGACGGATGTACATTCACAATATCACTTCCGGTTTATTAGTAATTAATATCAACTTTGAAATTTCAAATGGAACATACTATATTTTTTTACAAATTTGAAAAGTACATCAAATTTGCTTTACAATCATGTAAAATAATCCATATGTTATATTATCAAAAAGTAAAATGGCGGGCACTTTTTTATAAACCTAGTTGAAAACAGAATAGTGAGCCATGACCGTGGCTTGAAATTAACTAAAACACAGTCTTGGCTACTATTCTATTATAAAAATATGTTACAATAAAAGCATTCAAAAATAAGTCAACTGGTTTATTAGCAAATGTAAAACCAAATATGTGAAAAATAAGATACTGACACAATGTCAGTGTCAGTGACACTTACAGAAAATATGAATTTTTGAAAGACAAGCGTGTTATATCCATCCTTATCGCACACAGCCTTTGCAAATGAGAGAGATAAATGTATGTCAATTGTTAATTCGTTCATGATACAAATGACTTTGATACGACATCTTTAAAAAAAAATACTGTATGTATGTATTTCCCAGGAAAAAAGTCTTCATTATTGTCATTTATCTGTCAGTTATAAACATTTTAATTTTGCAATTGGTTTCCATGGTATTATTTCGGCTATAAGATTTATTACAACAGATTATTTTATATATTATATTTGTTTTTTCGCTGAATCTATAGAAGATATAATAAAATATTATAACTTTCAATAAAAAAGTTCAAATTTTTTAAAAATCTAATTTATATGGATATAGATACTCTTCCATGCGCTGATTCCAAATTTTGAAACCGCATGTCGATATCTCTTTTCGTTCTTAAGATATTTGCCCTCAAAGTTTTACTTAAAAATACCCATTTTTGGGCTATACCCCAAAAATGGGTCAATATACAAACTTGAGAGTATAACCATTCGATTCTACGGGCAAAATTACATAAGTATATCAATTTTCATATATTTTGAACAACGAATACAATCTCTAGAGTAAAATAACGGAAAATGGCCAAAATCTGAAAAAATCCTAAGGGATATACCTTAGGATTTTTTCAGATTTTGGCCATTTTCAGTTATTTTGCTTTAAAGGTTGTATTTATTGTTCAAAAATTATGAAAATTTGTATACTTATGTATTTTTGCCTGGGGAATCGATTGGTGATGTTAACGAGCTTGTATTTTGACCCATTTTTGGTGTATAGCCCAAAAATGAGTATTTTTAGGTAAAATTTTGAGGGTAAAAATCTCAAGAACGGAAAGAGATATCGACATGCGGTTTAAAAATTTAGAATCAGCGCATGGAAGAGTATCTATACTCATATAAATTAGATTTTTAAAATTTTTGAACTTTTTATTGAAAATTGAAGAATTATATGGTTATTTGAAATACGAAGTTGTCAAATATAGTTGTTCATTTTAAACGAATGTAATTCCGAATAACGGTAACGAAACATTATGCTCGTATCTGTTCCATTTATTATTTTTTATGTGAATTGTAAAATATAAGTAATATTGTAATGTATTGAAGATAGTAAATCGCAGATATCAAAACTAATTATTGAATATAACAATGGGCTTTTCCAAATTCCAAGTGTAAGATAAAGAATCAATGTCTAATATTATCAGATTTCATTAGATTTATATTTTGATTGTAACAGTATATTTGCACTTTACATATTTAAGTACTTCATGTACTTCCTATTTCCTATTCCTAAAGTTTTCCTCAATTTTTAATCTTTCTTTTCATATATAATTGTCAATAAAATATCAATAAATAACAGATTTAAACATAAAATAAGTCGTTCAATGTAATTTATTTAACGAAATAGCTACGACATACAGAATTGTAAATAAAAAGTTATGTAACACTGAAAAGTTTTAGTTCACGGTTTAATTTAAATTTAAATGTATCTAAGTGTCAATTATTTCAAATTATATTATCCGTTATCGTGTGGTCCATATGTAAAACATTCTGTATTTAAAATATTCAAATGAAAACGTTTTAGTAGGTGTAGCTTTTAATATTTTATAAAAGCTTATGTATATTTTATTAATTCATTCAAATTTTTGTCACTTATTTTACGAGTGATACGTACTATTAATAACTAAAACTATACATTAATTAAACAAGACAAGAACTTTTCATTGTCAGTAGCTAATCACGTGTTCAAATCTGCTACCTATTTTTAAACACGGCAATATTTATTCTATAATTAAGCTATCTAGTCTTTTAAGTGTAACATTTCCGTCCCAGACAGATTAAGGTAGATGATATTTTAAGTTTTAATGCTTTTACTAACTTACAGTTCAGGGACAGTCATCTGTAGAAAGTGTATAGAATTTAAAGCTCTTTTATTTATTTTTCAAATAAAAACGTCAAGAAACTACTAGTACTTTTGCTGGTTGGCAAGATTACGAACGGGGCAAGAGAATGAATTTATTTTTTTTAACAACGAAAAGTAGGTATGCGAAAAGTGATTGAGCGAAAATAATCTACTAAGTACATAGTTCTACCCTGCGCAAAATTGTGGTACAAGTGTCAAGTTCCAAGGAAGCTAGAAGCAAATATAATCTTTCACATGCAGTATTATAAATTAGTCATTGTCAAAATAAGGATTTTTCTAAGAAAAACTATTTTGCGCATCGAGGAAAATGCCACTTCCGGTGATCCGATTTCCACCAAAATCTATTCGGCTCTTTCCATATATATATATATATATATATATATATATATATATATATATATATATATATATATATATATATATATATATATATACAGGGTGAGTCATCGAAATCGCCGTATTCGATATCTCCCTTGTCGTTAAAAATACAGCATAAGTTTATTTATTTATTCGTCTACTTAAGGAGCATAACGTAAAATTATTTTCACATATACAGAGTGTTGCACTACGGCACGGCGAGAATTGTTTCTCTTTTTTTAAATGGAACACCTATATATTTTTATATAATTTGAATTGTATTTTATTCACCTATACGAACATATGAATTTTGTTTTAGTTTTCCACCACGTTGCCAAGCTATTCCGTTTTTTCTCTAAAAAAGACCGAATACACGCATTGCTTTATAAAGGCTTACTGAAGTTATTTTAATAGTAAAAATTACACCCAATATTTTATTATTCAGTTGTGTGTATTTTTGTATTCTTCATATGTTATTAAGGGTATCCTATGCCTAAAGCCAATAATTTCGGAGATTTTCACCATTTTTCTCTAAATTTATATATTCAACTAAAAATTTAATCTAGTATACCATGGATATTGTTTTTTGAATAAGAAATAGAGAAAGACCAAAGATAAGATGGAAGGACTGTATAACATAGCGATCCCTAACGAATAGGAAAAGCTAAAGGAGAAGATGTGAGTGCACTTTGCACAGTTTGTTTATGAAATAATTTTACTGGAAATATAGAGCTATTCAATTTTATTATTATTACATATATATATATATATATATATATATATATATATATATATATATATATATATATATATATATATCTGGTCCGCAATTTGTTGTGATATTTGCTTCCTGGCCCGAAGTCTTGGCAAAGTTGCACATGCCTGCTTTAATATATTGCTGTCAATCATTTTATACTGTAACTATGTTAACGGATAAAATAAATCCCGTTATCTCCCTTATCAACTTTATTTGACTTTTTTTTCCATAATATTTAAAATAATATACATTAATACATTGTATCAAACAGTGCACTTATAAATAAACGACTTGTTTGCAGAGCTTTTATATAGACTCATAAGAACACCGAAATATTAGTGCGTGTGTCTTCGTTTTTATCAATCGGAGTAATTGAAACTCTGCTACAATGTCATAAGTACATATGTTTTAAAACAATGTATACTGTCCTTCAAACGGTCAATATTTGATACAATAGTATGGTATTAATCTAAAAATCATAAAAAAAAACTTAAATTAGTTGCTGTTTGCGTAGAGACATTTTTGATTAGATTATTTTCATTATTATTAATTTAAGTAAACTTTTTTAATGGCAAACAATCAGCAAAAGTAACTTATATCGTTATCAACAATTCTTTATCTTCATATTTAGATAAAAAGAGAAAGTACACATATTTTCATAGTGTATTGTTACTAGTCTCAGTGTTTTCGTTGTGACAAGTGTTCAACAATGAATGAAAAATCTAGTGAAATTGAGGTACGAAAAAATTTTATTTAAATAAAAAATGAAAAAGTAACTTAATTTACTTTTATTGTTTTGCTTTCATGCTAATTATTAGGGAATTTCGGGAGATGATTTTTAATTATAAAACAAAATATTTTGTTAATCAGGCGATATATTCAATGTTTTTAATTTATTATCGTTAAAAGGGATACTAATTTTATTTATAGAATATTTTCTCTATTACGAGTACCACGCTGGAGTGATTGTTCATATTTTCACCTCTCGCTGAGAGAGGTATTGGATTCATGCTAAAAATCGCATATCCAGATTTTAATGATTAAGCACGTTTTAAGGTGCCTACAATCCGATTGTAATATCTTTACGATGATGTCTGAGTGTGTGTATGTGTATGAATGTATGTGTGTGTGTGTATGTGTGTAGGACGTTGGAAGGACTTTATATTTGTTTAACTACGTATTTCCCAATCGGACATTCATGGGAAGATCTGAAAAGGTTTTGGTAACAATTGAACAACCGGAAGTAGCAGATTCTTGCAAAAAAAATCTTCTAAATATTATTTTTTGAAATTTTTTCTTGGTAATATTAAAGAAAATTAAATTCTCAATCTGACACATTTAAATTTTTTATTACAACTCGTATAGGTTTGGAGAAACACAACATAGTCATTCATAGTGCCAAGGTATCGTACGAAAATAATTTTACATTCCGTAAAAGGAATAACGATTGACTTGGAAATAATTGTAAATATCATTAATATATACATTACTTAATATTAGTACTTTTTTCTTCTTCTTTTAAAAATAAATAACATCCAAAAATTTCTACAAGTTATATTTCATTTTATAAAGTTTTTTCAGGTTGATGACGTGAGTCCTCTGCTTAATCATTTTCACTATATTTAACAAAGTTCATAATACTTGCAATGATTAATAAAACTATCAAGAAATATATCCGGATATAGGAATATCTTATATCTTAAGATTGTAAAAATCTGATGTGGCCAGCACATTACCTTCCGTCAATTTTAAATATTTTGTACAAATTTCACACAGATTTTTTTTAAACGATAGTATAGGCGCTTTCTTTTTAGGAGAAAAATGACCTGATTTTACCTAGTACTGAACTGAATTGAACTACTCCTACAAAGAACAATATGTTTTTAAAATAAAAACATATAAATTGTACATTGTACAGTTTTCTATTATTATAAAAACATATATTGCATTATATTTACAACATAATAATCTGCTGAATTCGCTTGTGATTAAATTATTTTACATTTTTATAATTCCAGTAAAATCATTTCACAAAGATATTATGAAAATTTTATTTGATACAGACATCTGTCAATTAGTAATATTTCAATATTCTGTGTCCATTGTGCAGCTTTCAGCAGCATAGGTTGCAAGATGTTTCTTTATAATTCTTTATCTCTAAATTCATTGAATGCAAAGAAAAAAAATCTAATTAAATTGAATAGAGAATAAAATATTTTTTCATATTTATAACATACAATGTCAAAAACTGATAATTATACGCGTTTTTTCAAGAAAAACTGTTAAAATCTTCAAATCAGGGTTAACTGGTTAACCAATCATAACCAGAATCTAATCAACTCTTCATATGGACGTACGAAAGAGGAATATGAAAGAATTATAATTTTTAGAATTGTAGTATTGGAGTTATCGTTGGAAAATTTTTTGTCTCACACACATCATCGTAAAATAGTAAATTCGTATCCTAGGGACCCCCAAAACGTGCTTATTCATTAAAAACTCACCATCGAATTTTTTGATCCTTACCTAAAGGAGATGGAAGGTAAAAATCTTATATTATTCATAAACAATTGAAGAAATACAAAAATGTATGTACTCTACATAAACACTTTAAAGATCATTGCCTAAACTCTACACACTTGAATAAATGTGAAATTGAAATACACCCATTTTAAGTTGACTGCGTTCCACCATACACATTAAATAAGTAGAGTTTTTATTTAAACTCTATCATTCTATACAATCTTCAAGGTATATAGTGGAACGCAGCTATTTATTGGCTACGTTACACAATACATACTGAGTATAATATAGAGTTTGGCCTAAACTCTATACTCTACAAAGTGTATAATGGTACGTAGCTATTTACAAATTGGTTGCGTTCCATTTTCGCAACCATATTAGATTGTAGTGTTTAGGCTGTGCTCCTATTTAGTGTTAATGTAGATTAAATCGTATTTTGTCAAATTTTTGGTTTTTAAGCGCTTTAAAATGTTTTTTGCGTATTTATTTAGTGGGTAAATAATAAAGGTACCCGACTTCTTGGCTAAGTATTTAACCAAATTCTTCGGTGACATATTTTGCCACAGACATCGCTGATTTTTGAAAAATATTAATTTACATTTTATTGTAAAATATTGTACATTGGGGTAGTTAAATACGATAATGTAACATTTAAATAAACAATAAATACAAGTAAAATTATGTAAACTTAAAAACATTCTATACTAAATAATAATATTGTTTAAATTTAAAACACTTGGCACGTTTCACAAGATTTCAAGACAGGCCCTCTCAACCAGAACCACAGACGCGTTTCGCTCTTATTGGAGCTCAGTGGGGTGTACTGATACCTTTAGGAGGCACTTCCTATGTTTCTTCCACCTTCTATTAATATATTCATCTCTCCTCATGACATGTTCAAATCAATGTAATCGTCTCTATTATATCTAAAAACTTCTAACACTATAGTTACTTCCCTTATTCTTTCATTCAATTACTTGCTTTTTATTGATACTGACATCTGTCAATTTGAATTACCTGAATATATTAGCAGTTTCCATGGTTAAGTTAGCATAGCTGGCTGAATTATGATATTTATATGAATTTTTTTATCTTTATTATTCTTTAACTCTATCTGTTGAATATGAAATATAAAATGCAATCAAATCGTATAGAGAATAATATATTCTTTAAGTTATAATAACATTTAACTGAGTTTTTCAAGAAAAACTGTTAAAATCTTCAAATGAGGGTACTTCCGGTTGACCAATTATAGCCAAAATCTAAACATGTCTACATATGGTTGTAAGGAAGAGGAATACGCAAGAATTTGAATTTTTGGAATTCTAGTATTGGAGATATTGTGGACGAAACCGCGGTTACATACGCACACACACACACACACACACACACGCACATACGAACACACACACACATACATACAGACATCATCGTAAAAATAGTAAAATCGTATTGTAAAGACCCTAAAACGTGCTTATTCAATGAAAACTCACCACCGAATTTTTTGACCAAAGACAGTACCTTCCTTACCTATAGGTGACGGAAGGTAAAAATACTGGTATTTACTTGCTGTTAACAAGGAAACAATAGAATCAACAATATTAAAATAATAGTTTATCTTAAAGTAGTAACAACAGTTCACAAAAATTCCACACTCAATTGTTTAAGATAAAATATTTATATAGCCTAAGAATGTTTATTCTGAGTCTACATTAAAATACTCGTATCACTTAGAATTAATTTCTGATTTAGGTTAATTTTAAAAACAATATGATATGATATGATCAAGTCAAGGTTTGAATTAATTAAATAAGATAAGTATTATTGTTAGCCTTGCCCTTGCCAAAAGATGTTTGCTTGAATTAGGTCTACTAAATCTCAGAATGCAAATATTGACAATACATATATTTCTCATAGAACTTCTGACAGACGTATTGATCTTAGAACAAACACAAAAAGTAATAAGATAAATAAGAAGAAAGACAAGCAAGCTAAACATTTTATAAGATTTATGATGCATTTGAGTAAAAAATAAATGAATAAACCGGAGAAGAAAAACCGTGACATCTGTTCTGAAATTAAAAAGAAAATCCAATAAAAGAAAATTCATTCTTGTGCTAATTTGCGATGTAATAATTTACACATTCTAAGCAGAATGGAATACAAATGGCACACGCCACTCCGAAACGGCGTGATTTATGAGGCGAATTTAAAAAATAAAATTTTCAAATTGAATTATTCGCCGGTCTGACGTTTCGGCAATGAGATTACAAGACCTAGAGTTGTTTGTGTTTTCAAATTTGTCATTAGCACAGGTGGTTGCTACCGAGATGCGTCAGATTAGTTTGTTAAATTTCCTTATGGTTTCACAAAACCATGAAGTAGATTTGTTGAGTAGGAAATAATTATTACTTAATCTATTTAATATATTAAAGAGGTTGGCGTTGTTATATTGTTGTATTTATTTATATTGTTTAATATAGGATTCGAAGGATATATATATATATATATATATATATATATATATATATATATATATATATATATATATATATATATATATACAGGGTGGTGACCGCGACCCTGGAACATAGAACTTTAACATGTAAAATCATACGTTCTTTATTTCCTGCTTCCCTAATTATTTTAGGTAAAAATGCTTCAAATAATAAATAAGCAACATTAATTTTGTATGGCTTGTAACGGTAGAAATTAGGTATGAAAATATCGAAAATCACCTCAAAAATAGCAATAGCCATGGAATTGAGACAAAATAAATAACAAATGTCTAACGGTTTATCTGTCACGTTAGGGTAATTTATTTTTATTAGATATTATTTCTAATTTCTGTTTCAATTAACAATTATCTGTTAATTTAAATTGATATTTATTTTAATCTAATGAAAATGAGCAAAACAAATGTATCACTTTAAAAACAATATAAAAAATTTGTTGTGTCCAACACAATACCTTCCGTCAATCCTGTGTATTATGTATAAATTCCATACATAAATTTTCTTGCAAAAGATTCTAAATTTCCAGTAAAATTATTTCATAAACAAGCTATGCAAATTGTACTTGACACTAACATCTTCTTCTTTAGCCTTTCCTATTTGTTAGGGGTTGTTATTTTTTTTTCTTCTTCCACTCATTTCTGTTTTACGTGTCGTTCTCATTCAGTTCCTTTTCTCTCAAGTATTCCGCAATACAGTCCTTCCATATTATCGTTGGTCTTCCTTTGTTTCTTCAACCTTCTATTACTAAGCTATTCATTTTTCATCCAATATATATTCTTCATTTTTCCTCATAACATTTTCAAACCAATCTAATCATTTCTCTTGTATCTTTCCAGAAACTTGTAACACTAAAGTTATTTCCTTACCTATCTTTCCGTGTCTTCCCCAACACCTACTTTGCCACATTAATTTACTTTTTATTGATACTGACATCTGTCAATTTGAATTATATGAATATATTAGTAGTTTCCATGTTTAGCATAGCTGGCTGATTTATAAAATTTAATTTCTTTAAATTTTTTTAACTGTATATCTATTGAATATGAAGTATAAAATGCAATCAAATCGTATAGAGAATAATATATTCTTTAAGTTATAATAACATTAAATGTCAATAAATCAAATTTAACTGTTAAAACTTCAAATGAGGTTCACCAATTATAATCAAAATCTAATCAGTTGTTCTTCTGGATGTAAACTTGAAGAATACGAAAAAAATATTATTTTTGGAATCGTGGTATTGAAGTTATGCGTTCCGAAACTTTCGTCACATACATACAGACATCATCGTAAAAATGGTAAAATCGTATTATAGGGACCCTAAAACATGCTTATTCACCAACATGACCAAAGACAATATCTTCCTTACCTAAAGGTGACGGAAGGTAAAAATCTAAAACTTTAATTTATTTAACAAATGATGAATAATTTGAATCATGTTTAAATATAAATATTACGAATATTTTACCAAATCAAAACTATTATCTTTATATGTTGATTATATCAAAAAAATTGTGCGAGTAAGGAAAAGTATTATCAAGTTTGTAGAATTGGAAGGGATCAACGAATTAATTGCAACACATATCTCCGAATTCTAATTACGTTATATCCTAAACAGGCGACTCATTCACACATCAGTGAGAACAGCCCCTTATTTGCAAATAACCATTCATAGGCTTCCATTTCTACCACTCCTCCAATAAACTATATTAAATAGTGCGGCACATTCGTCATATAAGATTTGTAGTTCGTGCGCGAGTTATGTGATACAAGCTAACATTCCTCTATCCCGCGAACTCGCATAAATAGTCTTAGATCATCGGTTGGTTACCAGTAACAAATACGCAGTCAAACAATAATGGTATCAATTCAAGATCATTTTGATTAAAGAGTTTAAATTATAATAATTTTGTCAGTGTGCCAATATGAGTGAAAAGCAGAAACCGGTAAAGATTTGTTTATTATTCATAGTAGGTTAATTGTTTATAACAATATAATGGTGAAAGCTATAAAATCGCGTGTGATACGTGACTTATCTGTTGTGGCCAGCACAATACTTCTCGCCACTTCCGTTTTTCGTTACAAGTAGGGCGCGAGCAGTCATGTGACATTGTGGGCCTTGACAAGCAGATAAAAGCCCGTGCCAGTATGACAATTAGTAATTTTGAACATAGATACACAAAAAATTTCAAGATTTTCTAAATTCACGTAGTATATGTATAACATAGCATTATTGTTAACATGCTGGTGATCTTTTCTTTATACGTCATCGAAGTTTAATTCTGCTAAGTAGAAGCAAATTTACATTAATTACATAAAAGAAAATATGCATTACAGGTACTTAGAAGTTAGAGCGATATGTAATTTAAATAAGAATTAAAATAATAATAAATATATACATTATTGAGAAAGAAACCAAACTAATTTACAAAGTAATACAATTAAATAAAAATAATAATTAAGCAAAGAAAAACAAAAATCAATCCGAAAAATGGAGAAGAAAAGGACAGAAACGTATATAAATATTTATAATTGAAATTGCAACAAGAAAAAAAATCTGTTGTGGCCAGCACAATACCTCTCGCCACTTCCTCTTTTGGTTACATAAATTTCAAGATTTTCTAAATTTACGTAGTTAATTTGTCACCAAGAATGTGGAATTTACTTGTCGAGGAAAATAAACTACATGGAATTGGAAAATCACTAAATTTAGAATGAGAAATTATGATATTTGACATCTATATACATAATTACTAGCTATCATTTTGATATGGGCCCCCATATCTGCTTGTTAAGGCCAACAAAGTCACATGACTGCTCGCGCCCTACTGTATTTAATATTTCTTGTATACCTACACTCTACACCAAAAATTGTACTTATATGTATTATTATTCAGGCTGTGAGATTTATTACAACAGATTATTATATACCTTATATTTCTTTATCTCTAAATCTATAAAAGATATAAAAAATATTTTAAAGTATCAGATAGATAATTCACTCTTCTACTAGTAAGAACAAAAAAAATCAAAAAAATAATATTTAGAAGATTTTTTTTAAAATCTGCTACTTTTGGTTGTCCAATTATTACCAAAACCTTTTCAGCTCTTCCCAGTAATATCCGATTGAGAAATACGTAGTTAAAAAAATATTAAGTATTAAGTTTTTGAGAAATCGTCCTTCCAACTGACCCACACACATACACACATATACATCCACACACACACACACACACACACACACACACACACACACACACACACACACACACACACACACACACACACACACACACACACACACACATACACACACAAACATTCACACACACACACACTCATACACACAGACATCATCTTAAAAATATTAAAATCGGATTGTAGAGACCTTAAAACATGCTTAATCATTCAAATCTGAATATGCGATTTTTACCATGAATCCAATACCTTTCTTAGCTAGAGGTAAAAATCATGGCATCGAACCCAAACCTGAACCGAACCAAAACCGGAACCAAATCGTAATTTTTTACCGAACCCAAACCCAGAACCGAACCTCAGTTATATTTTTCAATTGAACCCGAGTCGGAACCGTACCGACTATCAATATTCTGGTTTAAGGTTCAGCTGCGGTTCAGATTCAATGTCAGTTCGAAACGTAAACGTAATCTTAATACTAAAACCTTCTGCGTCTGCGTTTCTTTAGGTGTTAATTGTTCCGGCACGCATTTTAAATTATTTTTATATATTGTTATTAAAAAAACATTAATTCAATTTTCATTAGGTCAAACCGAAGTTGAACCCGGAACAAAATCGCAAATTTTATTAATGCTTGAAACAGAACCGCATACGAACCCATTTTTCAATATACGAATTAATTTGAACCTGAACAGAACCCAGTTTTTGGCAGGTTCGATGCTCTGGTAAAAATGCATTTTACAGAAGAATACATATATTTATTTAGTTTTTTTGAAATGAAACAAAATGATAATATTTTTAAATAATTATGTATAAATTGAAATAACAGTAACGAAATTGTGAATTAGATAGCGAAGAGAGCAAATTTCTATTAAAAGTTTTAATTTGAGTGGCGCTTGTGAAAAGACAAAATTAGTTAAAATCTTCGGTTAGGCCAAGTTGTCGAGAATCAGAAATTATGTGTTAGAAAACGACGAAGAAGTTTAAGAAAATTAAGTCGGTTTTTGTGCGCGAAGAAGGCGAGAAACGCGGCAAATCCTATTGGTGTTAAGGTGTAAAAAAGTGCGAGAAAAATAAATTGTCTATTTTTTGATCACGTTATCAGCACATAAGAGATAACAAAGGGAGACACGTTGTGGGATTAACGTCGGCAGCTCGCGTCCGCTCCGAAGATAAGAGGAATTCAACTGAAAACATGTCATCGTGTCTTTTTTATTTCAGAGTTCCACCGGAAGTGAAAACAGCATTCCGGAGAGGGCCAGCTGGAGCAATCCGATTGAGTTCATACTGTCATGCATGGGATACGCCATCGGGTTGGGAAACGTCTGGAGGTTCCCTTATCTTTGCTATCGAAATGGAGGAGGTATGTACACATTTTTATTTTCTTAGGCGATCATAAGGGTCACTAATAAGCACAAAGTGTAAGAAGAAGAGAAATGTTATTAATTAAAATAATACGTTTATTAAACTATAAATAATTAGAATAAATATTAAAAAGATAATAAAAATGTGGCTAGCACATAACCTCTCGCCGTATATTTTACCTGGCTGTATGCATAAAGCAAAAAATATTTTTAGAAATACAAATAATATATTCATATAAGTCTATAACGTATAAACTTCTTTATTATTCAATAAGAGCATGTCTCAACATAAAACAATTTTCACATATATTTATAAAATCTATAGGATATTTTACCATAAATTATGTACAATAAATTATATATAAATTTTAGGCTGGTAACAGGGATTTTCAATTCGAACAACGTTCTTGTTTACTTGCTCTTCATATTCTTCTAGTAAAAACATTAATTTTGGGCGGTCTAAAATGTATAATCTGAATTGTGCATCTATTCTTACATATCTACTTTTAAATTTTATTTTTTCATACATGTATCTAAATAACACATTAATTCCCTTTAAATAAAGTGATGGATCACTCCGATTATACTTATAACGATGTGTAATTTTGTCAATATTTACTACTTGAGAAGAATTTGATAGCTTTTTCGCAGTGCAATGTTACTCTAGTCTACAGTGTTGGTATACATTGTCCCATAATGTTTGAAACAAATTTAAGAGATTGTACATTTTTCTTTCATTACTCATTATTCCGATGAGATACAATTTTTCTGTATTTTACGTTGCAGAGTGGAGATCATCTTCACTTTCATCTTGTGTTTATAACATTTAAATATCGTCTTCCTTCGAGCTGTGTTCTTGCTTATATCTATTCTTTACATTTAGATTTTTTATATATAAATTCATTCTATGAAGAAATTTTGTCCTAATCTTCTATTTTTTCGAGATGATTCCAATTCATTGTTGGCATTAACAGTATTTCTGAAAAGTATGTGTAATATATCTATAATTTCAAATATTTAACTATTAATACAATAAGAAATAATATAATGTATGTACTTCCAAGAAAAAATCTTCAGTAATCCGGTCGGGATCGAACCCGGTATTTAAATTTAATTTAATTTTAAGTAATTACATGAATAAAAATTAAATTAAACGGGAGGTATTGTGTTGGCCACATCAGATTTTTTAAACTGTTATTCAGGCTACGAGTTTGAAATCTATGAAAAACGTAATTTGATTTGCATTTGTTCCAATGAAAAAATGATTCGTTTTAATGACAATTAATTCAAGTGACAGCACAATAATATAAAAATAAATTGTTTGTAAATTAGTCTAAAATATTTGTGACATCATTTGTAATTGTTCATTAAAATTTTAAAATATACTTTATCGTTAATTGAATAAACTAATAATGATTATAGAAAAAAATATCTTATGTACAAATTCCATACATAAATTATCTTGCAAAAGATCCTATATTTCAAGTAAAATTATTTCATAAACAACTATGTAAATTACACTTATTGACATCTTCTCCGCTATTTACATACACATACACACACAGACGCATTCGTATTCTAGGGACCCTAAAACGTGCTTATTCATTAGAAACTGACTATCGAAATTTTTGACCAAAGATAATAACTTCCTTACCTAAAGGTGACGGAAGGTAAAAATATAGGCATAATTGGTCACTTTGTCACTCATATTAAATTTTATTTCTTAATTATTTTTGTTTATTTTGTAAAAATAAAATGTTAATTTCCAGGTTTATAAATCTGTTTAAAAATATTAACAACGCATTCTATTATTTTTGTTGCAAAAATCCATATTCTATGCCTGTATTGTTAAATATTTTATGATATATATAAGTAGGTATATTTAAATGATTGTTTGATTGAAAAAATGGATTTTCCTTTCCTTACACAACTATTGTGGTTTTACTAAATAATTAAATTTTATGTTAATTCTGTGGTTTGTTAACATGAAATATTGCACGTAAGATATCTAACACAATGTGTAAATATAAATAGGATTTACCGAACAAGGTAAACGTGTTAGAAAAATAATGATGACATTAATAAAATTATTTGACAAATCATCTACGTAATCAAACATTTTCGAAAATTTGTGACAGGAAATTAAACCCACAATTAGGGCAATTATACTTTTGCCGTAATTAATTTTTTTTATGAGTAAAAAGTAATAAATTTGGGACTCGCCACATCCTATTCGGCGATTGTAATTTTCCTGTAGAGAAAAAGATAATGACGTTACATATGTAGACTCTTATACGAAAGATGTAGAAGAATTTAGATACGTATATATATATATATATATATATATATATAAACAGGGTACGGCAGAACCAATTGAGCAGTTTTGAAGAGTTATAAAAAAGAAACCAGGGTATATATGAAAAAAATGTTTTTATTTTTGAAATCAGTAGGACTTACCATTTTATACTCATTAATTTTTAAAAATAATGACTTTAAGATGGCGGCCGTTAGCTGCAATACATTGCTGGAGCCGATTTCTGAAGTTTTGAACAGCCCGTTGACACATTACGGGGAGTATCGCGTTTACTTCTTCAAATCTGCTCCCTCAGCTCTAGCAGGTTTTGAGGGCGACGTTTAAACATTCTCCTAAAGTAACGGCGTGGTGTACCGTATCGCAATTTGGCGTTATAGGCCCGTACTTTTTTGAAGAGGGAGGCGTGACCGTGACGGTGAATTCCGGGCGTTATGTTTCAATGTTGCAAAATTTTCTGCAGCCGATTGGTAGTGGTTGTTGAAGAAGAGGGATTAGGGGACTTTTGGTTCCAACTGGATGGGGCTACAGCCCACACAGCCCGAAATTCTCTAAAAGCTTTAAGAGAAATGTTTCCTGGACGTTTAGTGTTTTTGAGAGGTGCCGTGGGGTGACCTGCGCGGTCGCCTGATTTAAGCACATGCTACTTCTTTCTTTGGGGATATCTTAAGGAAAAAGTGTTTAAACGTCACCCCCAAAACCTGCTAGAGCTAAGGGAGCACAAATGTGTCAACGGGCTGTTCAAAACTTCAGAAATCGGCTCCAGCAATGTATTGCAGCTAACGGCCACCATCTTAAAGGCATTATTTTTAAAAATTAATGAGTATAAAATGGCAAGTCCTATTGATTTCAAAAATAAAAACATTTTTTTCATATATACCCTGGTTTTTTACTTCCTTGTACGTAAGTAAAGGAAGTATTGTAATCGCGAAAAATTTCGGTTTTCAGATTTCAGCGGAAATATCCATTTTGATCATCCCTGAATCCATTTTGACTAATTTCGTCGTGACGTCTGTACGTACGTACGTCCGAGAATTAATTTCTGCGTCTAGCACATCAAGTATTAATAAATTAGCCTTATGTATAAGCGAGATATGTAAATTTAAAAATTATGTACTTTTTTGTTTTTGTAATAAAGCATGCTATGGATTAGGACAAAAAAAAGTTCATGTCAAATTGTGTTAAGTACGTGCAATTTTATGATTCGTACAATAACAAATTTTATATTTTTATTGTGAAATTAGTCATATTCATTGTTGTAATAAAATATTTCTTTGTTGTAATCAACTGTCTTTAGAAAGAACCGGTTAGATTAATTTTAATTTAAAAATGATAGTAGTAAATGAATTATTTTTTGTTGTACATCAAAATATTTCTCGAGCTTGGCTTAAGCCTGTCAATATTTTGTAATTTAATTATTAAAAAAATGTGTATAGTTTAATAATCGTACAAGGAAGTCGTGTGGTGTCCACATCAGATTTTTTTTATAACTCTTCAAAACTGCTCAATTGGTTCTGCCGCACTCTGTATATATATGTACTAAAACTATTAATCATAATCCGCAGTATCAATCCATAATAAATTTCATACTAAAGATAGGTTCTTAGAATTCCCATACGTGCGATTATTCAGAATCATATCATGTGATAATCAACTTTAGTTGTTTATGGGAGTAGATATAAGGAAGGTAACAATTTAGTAAACAATCTGTCAATAGTGAAAAAACCTGATTGTAATCACAGTAATGTATTATTTATTCAAAGCAGTAAGTAGGTACCTAGCTAATAAAATTGTTTCGCGCATGATAAAAGCAGGGTGAAATCTGTATCGCGAAGCAGGTCTGGGAGCATCACGCGATTTCCAAGCTGCGATACTCGCCTTTATCAGCATAACATATCAGTTAATTGCTTTTGTGTAATAACTACAACTTCCCGATTATGGAAAAGCTCATTATTGCATGATAGCACGTTATGCAAATAGCTGAAGGACGTCTAATGAACGACGATCAGCTTTCAATTGTTGCACTATCCTCTCCGTCACTTGTTCTAGATACACATAAAATATGAATGCCAGATAATGGAGAAACACAATAATGAGTTTTCTCGACCCGTTATTGATTTATTTTTATACTTTGTAACCTATTTATTATGGATACATCGCATGTCAATGCCGCATCGGATTATTGGCGTTATGCAAAATTTAATCATGCATAAAAATGCTGCAAGGATCTATCGACTTTGCCTTCGTTACAACGTTTTACTCCACTTATTTTTTGCACTATGAATAAATAATACGTTACTAGAAGTAAAACAACAAATCATCCATAGATTTATTTTACATTTAACACACATTCATTTTATATCTTATGTTAAAATCACATTTTAAATATATATATATATATATATATATATATATATATATATATATATATATATATATATATATATATATATATATATATATACATTGTGTTCATTAAAAACTTGGCCATACGCGTTTAACATGGGAAATCAGCGCAAAAGTTACCAAATTATTTTAGACAAAAAAACTTCAAATAAATGTTGTAGAGAATTGAATTCTGCACCCGAATTAGTAATAAGATTTTATTTTTGACAATTTTAAATTTTTATGGAGATTTATAGCGGTAGCCATAAAAATTTAAAATTTAAAATTGATTGACATTACATGTTATAAACATTTTGTAACAATTATTTATAAATGAATTCTCTTTGATGTGTTTAAATATTTAGATTCCCATGTAAAGTTCAAATGGAATTGAGCCGTATATCAGATAAAATGATGTCCTCCTAGAGAATAACTAGAATTCGAGTCAAGTACTCTAACCGAGTTCATTATTCTTAAGAGTTCATAGCAATAAGAAATACTCGTAATGCAGAAAACACTCAAATAATGTTATTAAATTTAATGAATATATTTCAGTTAAATTGGTAGCGTTTTAAGTACGCTTACGATAAAATAATACCAGGTTTGGTATGATAAGCAATCCTTGACATAGCAATTAATTTTTTTTAAAAATATTACGTGTCCTGTAACATTTTATGGGGTACTTTATACATAGAATTTTAGAGCATAAAATCCTGAATATTCTGATACTAATTGTTTTAAAATTATGTGTTTGATACCTGTGTGTGTGTGTGTGTGTGTGTGTGTGTGTGTGTGTGTGTGTGTGTGTGTGTGTGTGTGTGTGTCTGTGTGTATGTGACGAAAGCTTCGGATCGCATAACTTCAATACAATTCCAAAAATTATATTTTTTTCGTATTCCTCAAGTTTACATCCAGAAGAACAACTGATTAGATTTTGGTTATAATTGGTCAACCGAAATTAGCCTCATTTGAAGATTTAACAGTTAAATTTGATTTATTGACATTTCAACGTTATTATAACTTAAAGAATATATTATTCTCTATACGATTTGATGGTATTTTATACTTCATATTCAATAGATACAGAGTTAAAGAATTTTAAAGAAATTAAATTTTATATATCAGCCAGTTATGCTAAAAATGGAAACTACTAATATATTCATATAATTCAAATTGACAGATGTCAGTATAAATAAAAAGTAAATGATGTTGGGGATGACATGGAAAGATAGGCAAGGAAATAACTCTAGTGTTACACAAGTTTCTACAAAGATACAAGCGAGATGATTACATTGGTTTGAAAATGTCATGAGGAGAAATAAAAAATATATTGGATGAAGAATGAATAGCTTAGTAATAGAAGGTTGAAGAACAGAGAAAGACCAAAGTTAAGATGGAAGGACTGTATTGCGGAAAACTTGAGAGAAAAGGAATTGAATGAGAACGACACGTAAAACAGAAATGAGTAGAAGAAAGAAAAATAGCGACCCCTAACGAATGGAGAAAGGTAAAGGTGAAGAAGATGTTAGTGTCAAGTGCAATTTGCGTAGTTTATGAAATAATTTTACTGGAAATTTATGTATGGAATTTATACATAATACACAGGATTAACGGAAGTTATTGTGCTGGCCACAACAGATTTTTTTTAAATAATGGCATACTAGATTTATTTTTGCCGTTATATTAAATTAAGTTTGCTCGGTTATAGGATATCCAGTCAGTCTTACGATTTACATCAATATGTCAACAAAAATTCATAAGTTGCAATTACCTACATTAAATATTCAAAATTGTCAATGTATTTAGCAGGTAGACAATCCTGCAGCTCTTAAATAAATTTTACATTTTTTATTTTTTATTTTAATAATTAGTTAATGAAATATTACTTGATTAAATTTGAAAAGTGAAAACAACAAGCGTAAATGATGATTAAAAAGCCTACAAAATTTGGAGGCCTGAAGCGTTCGTTTAATCCATTTCATGGTAACACCGGTCCTGAATAAATCTCAGTTTTCAGTGAAGTATGACATTATCTCCAAACAAAATTTTTAAAAAAGAATTAGTTACTGCGAAAAATAAATTTGATGTGCATTAATTTAATTTCCGCTAGACGTAATAATTAAAAAGACGAAGATTTGAAGACATAAAAAATGCGATAATTCCATTTGACACCGTGTCCAATTAAGGACGACGCGTTTTAAAATTCACTGGAATGATGAATTATACAAAAGAAAATTGCTTAAATTTGCGCATCCCGAATATCGTGCGGCTAACGCGAAAACCAAATGCGTCGCCTCGTCCGCCGATCAAAGACTGCAGCGAACTCCGGGCTGAGCGTTTTTGCTTGCGGCGCTGAATAAATAACAATAGCACAGCAGTAGCAGCACAGCCAGCCTGGACGAATAATTTAATAACGGACACTTGCACGCCGGAAACTGACTGCGCTAATATCTATGTACAGAACCATCACACTCGCATTTTTCCCGCTTTGTGTCTCTCAAATAGACGCTCGAGGTTTCTGTATCATTAAATAAAACTCTACCTAGCATGTCACTGTCGCTGAAGGAAGACACTTTAGGAATTACACTACACTGCAAACTTTCATTTGAGAATAAAATAGTGGATTTTGCTACATTGGGAACAATAATTCATAAGGTTCACGATGATGTCTGTATATATATATATATATATATATATATATATATATATATATATATATATATATATATATATATATATATATATATATATATATAGAACAATAGTTGAAAAGGAACTTAAAATACATAATTTCTAGCATTAGTAAATTTGCAGGTATGTATTTAAATAAAGAAATAAATAAATATATTATCACGGCATATTATCCATTACTGGGTGTGCTAATCTGATTTATACACACATTTCGGTAATGATAATGACATATTTGTATTGTGCGGGCGTTTACCACAAGGGTTAATTTTAAGGCATTTAAAATTCTAATTATTTGGCGTTGATCGGGATCGAATCGAATTCCCCAGAAGTAAATGGCGGGAGGTATTGTGTTGGTCACATCAGATTTTAATATATAATAGCTAACTATAAACTAAAATACCGCAGTGTCTAAATAATTTAAATGACAGATTTCTTGAAGTAATCAATAAGCTTGAGAAAACAAAAAGTAAAATTCCTGCTCAATAGTTCCTCGCAGAATCCGTTATTATTAAATCGTTTCATAATTTGTCCTTGTTCAGGAGAAATCATTTATGATTTTAATACGCTCTTTTCTCATTTAGCGTTAGTAACTTAGTTCTATTGACGTAAATGAACTCCATTAAAGTTTTATTGATAACGATTTTAATTTCAGTTCGTCGGTTGTTTTATAAAAATAAACAGATTTGCTCACTTCTGAAACTACGAAACTGACAAAACAAAGAAATGTATTTTATAGTGACAGGAAATCCATTTAATGAGAAACGTTCAATGGTACAAAAATAATTGTTAAATCAATCCAACTAACCAAACTATTGATTTAGTTATTAGTAATAATAATAGTTTATATCTGAGCATATTCGAGCCCACAATTTTCGAAACATTTTGAATATCTGTTTAAAAGTATTTTAGAATCATAAACCTGTTTATTTGCATTCAAAAGTGGGCGCAATTGGGCTTTTAACGATATAGAGTTAAAGAATTATAAAGATATTAAATTTCATAAATCAGCCAGCTATGCTAACCATGGAAACTGCTAATATATTCAGATAATTCAAATTGACAGATGTCAGTATCAATGAAGAGTAAATGAATGTGGCAGATATGAGGATGTTGAAATAAATGTTGGGGAAGACACGGAAAGATACGGTTAGGAATGAGAGAACAAGGGAAATAACTCTAGTATTAGAAGTTTTTAGAAAGATACAGGAGAGACGATTATATTGATTTGAACATGTCATGAAGAGAGATGAAGAATATATTCGAAGAAACATGAATAGGACTGTATTGCGGAAGACTTGAGAGAAAACCAACTGAATGAGAACAACACGCAAAACAGCAATGCGTGGAAGAAAAAAATAAGAAATCTGATGTGGCCAGCACAATACATTCCGTCAATCCTGTGTATTATATATAAATCCATACATAAATTTTCTTGTAAATTTCCAGTAAAATTATTTTATAAACAATCTATGCAAATTGTACTTGACTCTGACATCTTCTTCTTCTTCTGTAGCTTTTCCCATTCGTTAGGAGTCGCTATTTTTTATTTTCTTCTTCCACTCATTTCTGTTTTGCGTGTCGTTCTCATTCTCGAATGCTTTCTATGTTGAAATCCGGTCGCACCACATCGCTGGCGCTGTGAGGTATTTTTGGAATACTACCCTACATCTTTATATGTTTTTACAGACTTCATATATATGACAAACAGGTATTCACGGTTAATTAATGGTTCTTATCGGAACTGGATAAAGTTATTAATAACGTTTATTAAATGACACGATTGGTCAGGCGAGTGATAGCAATCGCCTGAACGGATTGAACCATAAATCATTGTCTATTGTGAAATATAGATCTCTCCAATCAACTTTAATGGCAACTTGGACCAAAGCTACCTAACGAATTCGATCCGCGCTTCAGTCAACAAAACAGACGCCACCGATACTGACTCCTACGCAACGCAACGCAAGATGAATTGTGGTCTGCCCGGCTCTCAATATTCCAAATATTTACTCTTAAGACGCGACTGCTTTCATAAATTCATGCTCGTTGATTTTTTGTATTTTCAGACTCTAAAACATTTGTCTTTGTCATGTTGTCGTTCCCAATTTGACTCGCAGAACGCGCTTTAAGCTTGTTTCGTTCTTGTTGGCCAATTCCAGCACTCATACCTGAAACAAAAGCCGCACGGGAATACAGGCCTGAATGCTCATTTCGTGACGTCACAGCGAGCCTCTCGCTACTTATAAATATTTTGCAAATAAGTTAATTAGTGCGGTAAATATTTTACGGTACAGTAAAATTTTTGAAAGATGTCCGATCAAGGTTATATATGAATTGTATGAATTCTGATTTTTGTTCCGCCCATTCTGACAAATTCAGTAGTGTCGTTTGCTTCGTTTTTATGAGGGTACATAAGATACTACTGTTATTTTATTATTATAATATATGTTATAATAACAGCATTCAAAATTCAAAAATAAGTCAACTGGTAAGTTTATCAGCAAATGTAAAAGCAAATATGTGAAAAATAAGATGACAAAATGTCAGTGTCAGTGTATTCGTACGGCTATGAATCAAGGTAACGTATCTGAATTCATAAATAAACTTACGTTACAGCAAAAGTATTATCAACAACGAGCATCGTTTTAAAGTAGAATGTCTTAACTTAGTCGAAACATATATCATCACTGTGTATTACCCATTGCTAGGTGTACATATTTCAGTAATGATGATGACATAATTGTACCGTGCGGGCTTTTATCAGGCGTCACCTCACAGACACTCATTTCTGTCGTGGAGAGTACATTACAAGGGGTCAATTTTGTGCCATTTAAAATTCAATATATTTGGCGTCGGTCGGGAACGAACCCGGTTCCCCAGATTCGCGACCAGACACTCAGCTACACGGGCATAGTACCCGAACGAAATTATTATTGAATTCGGCCTTGCTTTCTTGTATCGTCAAACAAATGTAATCCGAACAAAAATCATCTCTGATTAAATTCAAAATCCACGTTCTTGATCTTGATATACTTGTTCTACTTGCAATTCAATACAAATAACATCTTGATAGATCAGAGCTCCGTAATTTCAAATACACTGCATCTGAATGACATGTACTTCCTTTCGATTCACTTCAGTAAATATTTAGGTCAGAAGAGATATAAAATCTGTCATAAACTAATTTTTACATTAAAGTATTCCTGCCAGAATCGAGCAGATAAACCAATATATATTTTTCACATGAAATTTTGCTTTAATATAATACCTAAGCAATCTTTTGACGATAAGACATACTAAGTGAAATTTACCTATTTTGTACTTTCACGTTATCATACGAATATAATTCTCGTATACAGTAAAATTTTTGAAAGGTGTCCGATCAAGGTCATGTCTATCGTCTTGAAGCTCAAGATAGTTTTTAGCCTTAATATTTTTACCTTCCGTCACCTTTAGGTAAGGAAGGTATTGTCTTTGGTCAAAAAATTCAATGATGAGTTTTTACTGAATAAGCACGTTTTAGGGTCCATATAATACGATTTTACCATATTTACGATGATGTCTGAATGTATGTGTGTCTGTGTGTGTGTGTGTGTGTGTGTGTGTGACAAAAGTTCCGGATTGCATAACTTCAATACCACGATTCCAAAAATTATAATTTTTTCGTATTCCTCAAGTTTACATCCAGAAGAACAACTGATTAGATTTTGGTTATAATTGGTCAACCGGAAGTAGTCTCATTTGAAGATTTAACAGTTAAATTTGATTTATTGACATTTAACGTTATTATAACTTAAAGAATATATTATTCTCTATACGATGTGATTGTATTTTATACTTCATATTCAATAGATATAGAGTTAAAGAATTGTAAAGAAATTAAATTTTATAATTCAGCCAGCTATGCCAAACTTGGGAACTAGTGATATATTCATATAATTCAAATTGACAGATGTCAGTATCAATAAAAAGTAAATTAATGTGGCAGAGATGAGGATGTTGAAGTAAATATTGGGGAATACACGGAAAGATACGGTAAGAAAATAACTCTAGTGTTACAAGTTTTTAGAAAGATACAAGAAAGACGATTACATTGGTTTGAATATGTCATGAGGAGAAATGAAGAATTATATTGGAACAAGAATGAATAGTTTAGTAATAGGACGTTAAAGAAACAGAGGAAGACCAAAGATAAGATGGAAGGACTGTATTGCGGAAGATTTGAGAGAAAAGGAACTGAATGAGAACGTCATGCAAAAATAGCGACCCCTAACGAATGGGAAAAGCTAAAGAAGAAGAAGATGCCAGTGTCAAGTGCAATTTTAATAGTTTGTTTATGAAATAATTTTACTGGAAATTTAGAATCTTTTGTAAGAAAAATTATGGAATTTATACATTATACACGAGAATGACGGAAGGTATTGTGCTGGCCACAACAGATTTTTTCTATATATTTTATGGATCAATTTATAAAGTAATATAAAAATTATATCTCTGAGCATATGCTTTAAACACATCTCCGTGGTTACATAGTTCAGCTCAAATGTATATAACTGACAGATAAATGTCACTGTCAAAAAAATAATCATTTCGTTTTAAAAGGAAAATTGTAAATTGAACAATAGTTTTATGGAAAGGAACTCAAAATACATAATTTCTAGCATTAGTAAATATGTAGGTATGTATTTAAATAAAGAAACAAATAAATATATTATCACGACATATTATCCATTTCTGGGTGTGCTAATCTGATTTATACACACATTTCGCTAATGATAATGACATGTTTGTATTGTGCGGGCGTTTACCACAAGGGTTAATTTTATGGCATTTAAAATTCGAATTATTTGGCGTTCATCGGGATCGAATCGGATTCCCCAGTTTCGCGACCAGACATCAGGCACGCGGCAACGAGACCCCATAGGTAATTGGCGGGAGGTATTGTGTTGGTCACATTAAATTTTTAAGAGTGGGAACGAGTTCCGGTTCCTACACTGTTTAGTTCATAGTCTATTCTGATACAATTAGTGAATAGAAAAATTAATAAAGATTTCTCTTTTCAGGTGCGTTTCTGATAGTATACTTCCTGATGGTGCTTGTGATGGGTCTACCCATCTTCCTGTTGGAACTAGTCATTGGTCAATACTCCGGTCTGGGCCCCAACGAAGCCTTCGCCCGCCTCGCGCCAATTTTCAGCGGGCTAGGTTACTGCACGCTCGTGGTAATTACATTGGTCACCGTTTACTACATGGTCATTATAGCCTGGACAATTTTCTACTTTTTTGCTTCGTTTAGCAGTGAACTTGGCTGGGGAAAATGCGACAATGAATTTAACACAGCGAGTAAGTTGAAACGGCAAAGCAAAGAAAGAAAAAGATTAGATGTCAAAGAAGTAATTAATTAGATTAAAGTTAGAAAGACTCCATTACAATTAGAAATGATAAGATCTTTCAGAAAATGTGTTTGGAGATGGTCGCAGACAAATAGAACTTTTAATAAAATAAGTTTTTTCTGCACAGATATTATCTGTCTGAGTGTCTGGGCAAAAATGTATCTTTTTTTTAATTCTAATGATTCAAAACTGAAATATCTACAAAATTAATTTCGTATTGGTTAGTTTACTATTATATCAGATTAGCATTACTTGGCGAATAAATTTTATTTTCTTAGGTGGTATTAATAAAAATATGTAATTGCTTATACTGAGAGTTCTATAAGTACTTATAAATTTCAACATAAGCTAAATCTATAAGAAAATATTTCCAAAAGCATATACGAGTACATCAAAATGAGTAATTATTTAAAATTGTAGTAACAAAATGGAGTTGATTCTTATAGAATTAAGTATTTACTTATAAATTTATAATATTGATATTTGTCATGGGAGATTGAACTAAAATTTCAAAGATTTATATTGATTTAAAAAATCTGATGTGGCCAGCACATTACTTTCTGTCAAGTCTATTATTTTAAACAAATTCCATACATATACTTCCTTGGAAAAGAATCTATAAAATTTCAGGAATTTCTAAGTTCAAGTGGTTAATTTGTCACCAGGAGTGTGGAATTTAAAATTATGATATTTGACTCTATGTACATAATTACTAGCTATCATTTTGTCACGGGCCCCCATATCTGCTTGTCAAGGCTAAGAAAGTCACATGACTGCTCGTGCCCTATTGTATTTAATATTTCTTGTATACCTAACTCTACAGCAACAATTCTGCTTAAATCTATTCTTTATATTTAGATTTTTTGTCCTACTCTTCTAATTTTTCGAAATGTTTCCAATTTATTGTCGGGATTGACAGTATTTTTGAAGGATATACATATGTAATATACCTATAATTTTAAATATTTAACTATTAATACAATAAGAAATAATACAATGTATACTTCCCAGAAAAAATATTCAGTAATGGCTCGGGATTTTTGACGCTGACATTATTTATCTGTCAGTTACAAACACTTTAATTTATCAATTAGTTTCCATGACATTATTTTTGGGCTGTGAGATTTATTACAACAGATTATTATATACCTTATATTTCTTTATCTCTAAATTTATAAAACATATAATAAAATATTTATATGTATTAGATAGACAATTTACTCTTCTTTAATACAAGAACAAAAAATCTGTTGTGACCAGCACAATACCTCTCGCCACTTCCTTTTTTTTGGTTACATAAGTATAGGGCGCGAACGGTAATGTTACATTTTTGGGCTTGACAAGCAAATGTGTGGGCCCGTTTCAGAATGATAATTAGTAATTATGTACATAGATGTCAAATGTTAGAATTTTTCATTAAAAATTTCAAGATTTTCTAAATTTACGTAGTTAATTTATCACCAGGAGTTTAAAGTTTACTTGTATGCCTTAGATATTTAACATTTAATTCTGCTCCACATGGAATTGGAAAATCACTAAATTTAGAATGAGAAATTATGATATTTGACATCTATATACATAATTACTAGCTATCATTCTGACATGGGCCCCCATATCTGCTTGTCAAGGCCAACAAAATCATATGACTGCTCGCTCCCTATTGTATTTAACATTTCTTGTATACCTACACTCTACACCAAAAATTCTACTTACGCATATATCTATTCCATATATATTTAGATTGTTTAATTTTAAATTCATTTTTGATGAAGAAATTTTGTCCTCTTCTAATTTTTCGAAATGTTTCCAATTCTATTAATACATTAAGAAATAATATAATGTATGTACTTCCCAGAAAAAGTCTTCAGTAATGTCTTCGGATTTCTGACACTGACATTATCTGTCAGTTACAAACAAATTAAATTTTCAACTATTTTCCATGGCCATTCTTTCGGCTGTAAAATTTATTATAACAGATTATTTTACATACTATATTTCTTCTATCTCTAAATCTATAGAATATATTGTAAAATATTTAAATGTATCAGAAAGAGAATTTATTTTTCTTTAATATTATCAAGAAAAAATTTCAAAAAATATTATTTAAAAGATTTTTTTTCAAGAATCTTCTACTTCCGGTTGTCCAATTGTTACCAAAACCTTTTCAGATCTTCCCATGAATGTCCGATTGGGAAATACGTAGTTAAAAAAATTTAAAGTCTTATAGTTTTTGAGTAACCGTCATTCCAACATCCCACACACACACACACATACACACACACATCCACACACACACACACACACACACACACACACACACACACACACACACAGACATCATCGTAAAAATGATAAAATCGGATTGTAGGGACCTTAAAACGTGCTTATTCAATAAAATCTGGATATGCGATTTTTAGCATGAATGCAATACCTCTTAGCGAGAGGTAAAAATTTCAAAGAATAATATTTAGAAGATTTTTTTTAAGAATCTGCTACTTCCGGTTGTCCAATTATTACCAAAACTTTTTCAGCTCTTCCCAGTAATGTCCGATTGAGAAATACGTAATTAAACAGATATTAAGTATTATAGTTTTTGAGAAATCGTCCTTCCAACCTCCCCACATACAGACATCATCGTAAAAATATTAAAGTCGGATTGTAGGGACCTTAAAACGTTCTTAATCATTAAAATCTGGATATGCGATTTATAGCATGAATCCAATACCTTTCTTAACGAGAGGTAAAAAATGTCGAAAAGTTATATTGCATTGCATCGGGTTTTTCAAATTGGTGTTGGTGGAGACCGTGAAGACAACACTTTTGTCATTAATATTTTCGTCCTTGTCGCTGTTTTCAAAACTAAGCATTTTTAATATTTGTTTGTTAGTTTTCAATAAATAAATAAATATAAGAATGAACTGGTAACAAATGTCAAAGTTTACAATTTTTTATAAAAACACGACTTACTACTCTATTTCATACGTAACTACATACTTATAAATAGGTAAGTATTTGTTATTAGTCTCAGCATCTGATTATTAATATGAAATCAGTTCTTCCGAGAAGAACTCAGCATCTGAGCTCCTTGGCTAGAATGTCTATTGAGTGCGGTTTGTTCGAGCCCTTAGTAGAGCCGAATGTTTACCGAGTTTGGTGGTTGTATTTCGCCGCTCGCCGACATAAACCGCCGTCTGTACCTCCGATACCTTACGTAGAGGAGTCCGTTTGTACTTTATTTTTTATTACATTTTCTTTTCATTTTTAGTTACCGCCGTCAAAGACTGTGCTATTGCCGTATCGCGGGAGCACAGTCTGCTAGTAGATTAGTCGCAACCCGTCACATATTTCACAAAGGGTTTTCAATATTTATTTATTTATATTACATTTACATAATTTGGGAATAATAAACTAGTTATTTAAGATAACTACGTGCTTTTCTAAGACAAACCCTGACCTACCTCCGCAGAAAGCTCTCCAGCAATCCATCTCTATTTTAGCAAACGGTGTCGAAGGCACCTGAGTAAACCGATCTCTGCTGACAGAGAGGACTTGGCCATGATGGCGCCACCACCAACCGGGCCATCGTTACAGTATTTATTTACTTATAAGTATTTACTTATTTTTATTAATACCACCCCTTAGGAATATCATATATGATTATGAAATTATTAAATCTGCACATAGATAGGACTGATTGTAATATGGGATTTGTCAATTAATGAATGTTTTTTTGGGTAGCATGATGCCGAGGGATGGTCGAATTGATCGAGACATAGAAAGGAGAGTGAGTGCGGGATGTAAGGTAATGGGTGCTCTGGGTACGTTTGCACGAAACGTTAACGTATCAAGGGATGCTCGGTTAAGTGTATATAATGGAGTGCTAGTGCCTACTTTGATGTATGGAAGCGAATGCTGGGCATGGACGAGGAAGCATAAAAAGAGAGTGACTGGCGTGGAAATGAGATATTTACGTGGTGTATGTGGGTATGTCAGACGGGATCGCGTGAGGAATAATTTGGTGTATGAAGAGTGTATGGTTAGGAACAATGTGATAAAGAGAGTTGGTGTGAGTCAGTTGAGATGGTTTGGGCATGTGGAGAGAATGGCGAGTGAACGGCTTGTTAAGCGTATATATCTTGGTGAAGTTGAGGGTTTTCGTGGCCGACCAGTGTGTAAGTGGATGGATGTGGTTGGTAGGGTGCTTAAAGAGAGAGAGTTTCCAAGTATGAAGAGAAGAAGAGCATGTATGAATGCGATTATGAGTGTGGCCGAGGCGAAAGAAGTCTGCTTAAATAGGAATGTGTTTCCTAACTATTATTGTGATCCGGATGCGGTATTTCGCTCACTTTAATATGTTTAAGAGTAAGGATTTGTTGTATGATGTTGATGTTGTTCTTATTGTTATCGGGTTTGTGCGAACCCACTAAGTGGGACACGCGTGATTTTATGTATGTATGTTTAATGATATTTGTTTGTTTTAGGATGCTATAGCAGCGTGAAAGACCAAGAATGTTCAGAAATGGCCGCCAATTCAACTTACTGGAACAACACTTGCGTTCCTGTACTAGAAATCTGTGAGAAATTTAATCTCGATGTTGTAAATAAATCTTATTGTGCGAATACTACCACACATGAGCCTATTCATTTAAATAATCTATTACATAGAACCTTATCTTCGGAAGAATATTTCGAAGAATATGTATTAGGAAGAAATGGATCTACTTGGGAAGAGTTTGGTGGTCTTCGTTGGCAATTAGTCTTATGTTTATTATGTGCCTGGATAATTGTATATTTATGTGTAGTTAGAGGAGTGAAAACATCAGGGAAAGCAGTATATTTCACGGCACTCTTTCCATATGTGGTCTTGACTGCATTGCTTATAAGAGGTGTTACGTTAGAAGGTAATATGGAAGGTATAAAGCAATATATAACTCCTCAATGGGACCATATTTTAAGCTCGGAAATATGGGGAAGTGCGGCTTCACAAACTTTCTATTCATTTGGAATTGGGTGTGGAAGTTTGATTACTTTATCATCGTATAGTTCTTTCCATAACAACTGTCACAAAGATGCGTTAATAGTAACAGTAGCAAATGCATTTACATCAATATTCGCTGGATTTTCTATTTTTGCAATTCTTGGATTTTTGGCTTTTCAAATGGATCAAAAAGTATCAGACGTTGCCAGAGATGGTCCAGGTCTTGCCTTTGTAGTCTACCCAGAAGCAGTGTTGCGTATGCCTCTTCCACAATTATGGGCTGTGTGTTTCTTTTTAATGCTGTTCACCCTTGGTTTGGGTAGTCAATTTGCTGGTATTGAAGCCATCAACACGGCTATTTTGGACAAATGGCCAAATATGAGACTCCATCAACCTAAAGTGACTTTCGCTATATGTGTTGTTTGTTTCTTATTGGGACTACCGATGTGTTGCAATGGAGGAGTTTATATATTTACTCTCATGGAGTGGAATACAGCCTCTTGGGCTATCTTACTTATTGGTTTGGCGGAAGTTGGAGTTGTTGCTTGGGCGTACGGGTGTAGGAAATTCGTGAACAACATGCTTGATATGTCGATTAATCTTTCCAAGTTTACGCAGTGGTATTGGTGGACTTGTTGGACAATTCTTACTCCTCTTTGTTTAATGGTATGTTTGTAGTTTATACAGTTGTATTGATTTCTAAAGTGTTATTTCTTTAAAGGGATTGTTCATCTTCGCGATGGTAACTTATGTACCAGCTACATACAGTGATTATGTGTTCCCACCGTGGGCAGACGCACTGGGTTGGATGATGGGATTGGCTACACTAATTCCTATGCCCATTTTTGCAGTTTATAAATTATGGAGTGGAAAATATGTACGTATAGTTATTTAAGTATTAAGGGCAGTAAATGCACCTTACCGGTTGAGGAATACATCCGATACCGGTAAAAAGCACTTAATGCCCGCAATGCTCATTATATTTTTTGCACGATCGTCCCAATAATAACAAATTAAAGTTTAGAATTATTTAAAAATTATTTTGACATTTTAAAAGAATTAGTTGTCATTTTAAGTAAGCTATGATCGTTGTTTTGTTATCGTTAAAGCTTTAAAAATTGTACATTTATTTTTACCTCTCGCTAAGAGAGGTATTGCATTCATGCTAAAAATCGCATATCCAGATTTTATTGAATAAGCATGTTTTAAGGTCCCTACAATCCGATTTTAACATTTTTACGATGATGTCTGTGTGTGTGTGTGTGTGTGTGTGTGTGTGTGTGTGTGTGTGTATGGATGTGTGTGTGTGTGTATGGATGTGTGTGTGTGTGTGTGTGTGTGTGGGATGTTGGAAGGACGGTTACTCAAAAACTATAAGACTTAAAATTTGTTTAACAACGTATTTCCCAATCGGACATTCATGGGAAGATCTGAAAAGGTTTTGGTAATAATTGGACAACCGGAAGTAGAAGATTCTTGAAATTTTTCGTGGTAATATTAAAGAAAATTAAATTCTTTATCTGATACATTTAAATATTTTATTATATATTCCATAGATTTAGAGATAAAAGAAGTATAATATATAAAATAATCTGTTGTAATAAATTTGACAGCCGAAAGAATGCCATGAAAAATAGTTGATAATTTAAATTATTTGTAACTGACAGATAAATGTCAGTGTCAGAAATAATGAGTAATGAATTAAAAATGTACTTGGAGAATCCCTTAGTTCTTGATCTGTGACTATTATGGAGATGACAAGTCTAGGTTGAAGGACTTAAATTTATTTCAAACATTATGGGACAATGTACACCAGTACTGTAGACTAGAGTAACTTTGAATTGCGAAAAAGCTATCAAATTCTTCTCAAGTAAGTTGTAAATATTGACAAAATCGGAGTGCAATCTATCCGTCACTTTATTAAAGGGAATTAAGGTTATTTAGATATAACAAGTATGAAAAAATAAAATGTAAAAGAAGATATATAAGAATAGATGCACAATCCAGATAATACATTTTAGACCGCCCAAAATTAATGTTTTTACTAGAAGAATATGAAGAGAAAGTAAACAACGTTGTTCGAATTGAAAATTGCTGTTACCAGCCTAATATTTATATATGGTAAACTCTACTTTGTAATTTATTGTAACATAATTTATGGTAAAATATCTTCATGTTGAGACATGCTATTATTGAATAATAAAGAAGTTTATACGTCATAGATTTATATGAATATATTATTTGTATTTATAAAAATAATCTTTGCTTTATGCATACAGCCAGGTAAAATATACGGCGAGAGGTTATGTGCTGGCCACATCAGATTTTTTAAATTTAAATTCATTCTATCAAGAAATTTTGTCTTATTTTTCTAATTTTTCGAGATGTTTCCAATTCATTGTCGGGAGTAACAGTATTTCTGAAGGGTATGTGTAATATAACTATAATATTAAATATTTAACTATTAATACATTAAGAAATAATATAATGTATGTACTTCCCAGAAAAAGTCTTCAGTAATGTCTTCGGATTTCTGACACTGACATTTATCAGTCAGTTACAAACAATTCAAATTTTCAACTATTTTCCATGGCATTATTTTATATAATATATTTCTTTTATCTCTAAATCTATAGAATATATAATAAAATATTTAAATGTATCAGATAGAGAATTTAATTTTTTTTAATATTACCAGAAAAAAAAAATTCAAAAAATATTATTTAGAAGATTTTTTTTTCAAGAATCTTCTACTTCCGGTTGTCCAGTTGTTACCAAAACCTTTTCAGATCTTCCCGTGAATATCCGATTGGGAAATACGTAGTTAGACAAATATAAAGTCTTATAGTTTTTGAGTAATCGTCCTTCCAACATATCTACATCCACACACAGACATCATCGTAAAAATATTAAAATCGGATTGTAACGACCTTAAAACGTGCTTATTCAATAAAATTTGGATATGCGATTTTTAGCATGAATCCAATACCTCTCTTAGCGAGAGCTAAAAATTATTAACTGAATACTTTTTTATTTACAGACTCTAAGCGAATTATTCAAACCGACTTCTAAATGGGGTCCAGCTATCGTGACAGTTGATGAATTTAACAGCATGGAATCCTTAACAAGGAATTCTATCAAATCTATAACAGTTGACTTTGCAATGCACGTTTAATAAAAATATTAGTTTAATTGTTAAATTTATGTTATTTTTAAGTTAGTAATATAATTGTTGTATATACATTATGCCCATTTACACCGCCTATACATGTAGTTAAATTTTAACTTTTTGTTATATAGACAATGTCATGAAACGAATTTTTGTTAACCTATAGTTAAGAATTTATCTATAAGCGGTGCAAATGAGCATAAAATATTAACAAATTAGGTATTCTGTGTGCTTGAAAGCCACATCATAGAACAATTACAATACAAATGGCCATATATGTACTTTGAAATTTAAATATTAAGGAACATTTTGGTTACCATTTTTGTTGTACATACATTTCTGTGATTTACATGTATTATAAAAATATATTTACATTTTTCAAAATATACCTACCTATCTGATTTATGTCGCAAAATAAATTAATAAAATATGAATATGCTGAAATAATCTTTCCCATTAATGAACAACCTTTATTCAGTGGATCAAAACTATAGTTTTATACATTATTAACCTTGTATTTCGACTTATGCTCTAATATGGAAAGAAGCCATTCGATTTTGGTGTAAATGATATTGTCATTATAAAAATTAAAGATTATTGAATTGCATTAATAATTTTTCTATATATTTTATAGATAATATATATAAATAATCACTTTTATAAATCCCGGAGTTTATGTTTTAAAGATAAACACAATTTCTTAGTTACACAGTTCATATTTCAAATGTATGTAACTGACAGATAAATGTCACTGTCAAAAAAATAATCAGTTCAAATTAATACATACATACATACATAAAATCACGCGTGTCCCACTTATTGGGTTCGCCTAAACCCGATAACAATAAGAACAACATCATCATACAACAATCCTTACTCTTAAACATATTAAAGTGACCGATTTTCGGTAGCGAAATACCGCATCCGGATCACAATAATAGTTAGGAAACAATCATCCTTCGCCACACATTCCTATCTAAGCAGACTTCTTTCGCCTCGGCCACACTCATAATCGCATTCATACATGCTCTTCTTCTCTTCATACTTGGAAACTCTCTCTCTTTAAGCACCCTACCAACCACATCCAACTACTTACACACTGGTCGGCCACGCAATCGAAAACCCTCATCTTCACCAAGATCTATACGCTTAATAAGCCGTTCACTCGCCATTCTATCCACATGCCCAAACCATCTCAACTGACTCACACCAACTCTCTTAATCACATTGTTCCTAACCATACATTCTTCATACACCAAATTATTCCTCACACGATCCCGTCTGACATACCCACATACACCACGTAAATACCTCATTTCCACGGCAGTCACTGTTTTTTTATGCTTTCCCGTCCTTGCCCACCATTCGCTTCCATACATCAAATTAATTATAGTAATATTTTAAAAAGGGTAAGTAGAACAATAGTTATATGGAAAGGAACTTAATATACATAGTAAATATGTATGTATTTATATAAAAAAATATATCATCACGGCATATTACCATTCCTGGGTATGCTAATCTGCTTTGTGCGGGCGTTTAGCAAGCGTAACCTCTCGGGCACTCATTGCTGGCGTGGAGAGTGCGTCACAGTGGTAAATTTTGTGCCATTTAAAATTTGAAATATTTGGCGTTAATCGGGATCGAATCGGGTTCCCCAGATTCGCAACCAGACATCAGAAACGTGGCAACAAGACCCCATAGGTTTTAAATTAATAAAAATTAAATGGCGGGAGGTATTGTGTTGGTCATATCAGATTTTTTTTAAAGGTGTCCGCCCATTCTGTGAAATTTAGTAGTATTGTTTACATAGTTTTTATGAAGTACCAAAAATATTTGCAAAATGCTTTATATGGAGTATTATGCTGTATGGATGCGATTCTTGAACCTTGAGGAAGAAGGAGAAAAAGACGGTTGGAGAAATAAATAATTCAAAATGTTCTCCCGCTCATAAAAAAAAATCACACACAAAATTTGATATTAACACAGCAATAACAAAAAAAACAACTTATTTCTTACAAATCAAATTCATTGACTAAGCTTGCACTAGGTGGCACTTTTTGTTCTAACAGGTTTGTTCGTTTCTTTCAGCATTGAATCGTGTTTAGTTTTAGTTTATCGGTATCTCTGTCCGTGTAAACAACATTTGTTATTTCTATTGTTATTAATAATGTTTTTAGTGTGTGTTAAGTGTAAATAATATTGTACCGTTTATTGTTAGTGGTAGTAACAATTAAAAATAGTGCATTAACAACCTGAAATAGATGAAGATGCAGATATTGTAAGTCAATTTGTTTGTTAATAATTATTGTTAGTATTATTTACGTATAGCTACAGAAATATAAATATAAATTGTAATATAATAAAAGGCAATCTCATAGTTCTGTGTCTGAAGAACTTAACCAGTGAAGCGTTTCTTGAGTGGCCAGTTCTGTCTTCCAATGTGTCTTCTTTTCTTCCAAATATTTCTGATTTTGACCGTGAGGGACATTATGTTCAGTTATTGTTAGTAATATATGTTAATTGTAAATATTTGTGATCCATCCTAAATGTTTAAATCGTAGAAATGGGCTAATTGTATTGAGGAGAATTTATATAAACGAAGAAAGAAATTGTGAAAAATTCGTGGATTTTGCTCGGATTTGAACCCAGGGCCTTCCTATATCTAGTAGGACGCTCTAACCAACTGAGCCACGATTTTCCATCAAAGTCAATGAATATTTCACAAGTCTTTTTACAAATCGTAACGAGTACACTCTTCTAACAGGAGAGATGAATACTCAGCGCGAACAATGCGCATATATAGAAATTATTGTGAACTTTAAGCTTTAAATTCTCCTCGATCCAATTAGCCCAAATAATATATGTTAACTGATTAATATTATATTTAAATTCATAAATGTGCCGGAGTGTCTGGTCGCGAATCTGGAGAACCAGGTTCGATCCCGATCGACGCCAAATATTTTAAATTTTAAGTGGCACAAAATTGACGCTTGGTAAACGCCCGCATGGTACAAATATGTCATCGTCATTATCGAAATCTGTGTACAAAATAGAACGGCACACCCAGCAATGGATAATATGCCGTGATGACTTATTTATTTATTTATTTATTTATTTATTTATTTATTTATTTATTTATTTATTTATTTATTTATTTATTTATTTATTTATTTATTTATTTATTTATTTATTTATTTATTTATTTATTTATTTATTTATTTATTTATTTATTTATTTATTTATTTATTTATTTATTTATTTATTTATTTATTTATTTATTTATTTATTTATTTATTTATTTATTTATTTATTTATATACCAAGTGGTGACCGCGACCCCGGTACATAGGACTTTAAAATGTAAAATTATACTTTCTTTATTTCCTACTTCCCTAATTATTTTAGGTAAAAAATGCTTGAAATAAATTTATAGAGCATTAAATTCTGCATCTGAATCCATAAGCAATATTAAATTTGTATGCCTTGTAACGACAGAAATTAGGTATGAAAATGTCGAAAAATACCTCAAAAATAGCAAAACTATGGAATTGAGAATAAATAATAAATATCTAACGGTTTATCTGTCACGTTAGGGTAATTTATTTTTATTGGATATTATTTTTAATTTCTGTTTCAATTAACAATTATCTGTTAATTTAAATTGATATTTGTTCACTGGAACAGAATTTACAAAATAATGAAATTAAATTAATCTAGCTTGACAGATAAATCGTTAACATTTGTTAATTTTTTGTTCCAATTTCATGGATATAGCCATTTTTGTGGTGATTTTCGACATTTTCAAACCAAAGTTTTGACGTTACAAGGCAAATGATTCAGATGAAGAATTTTATGCCCCACAACTTTTATTTGAAGTTTTTTACAGCTACTCTTGGTCTTGGTAAGGGAGGTATAGGGATCGTGCTAAAAATCGCATATCGAGATTTTGGTAAATAACCACGTTTTAAGGTCCATATAATCCAATTTTAACATTTTCACGATGATGTTTTTGGGTGTGTATGTGTGTTTGTGTGTTGGTGTGGGTGTGTGTATGTGTGAGTGTGTGAATCTTCTGGGTACTCTAACTCAAATACCATCAGTCAGAAACTTTGCCATTTAAAATTCGAAATATTTAGCGTTGATCGGGATCGAATCGGGTTCCCCAGATTCGCACGTGACAACGAGACCCCATAGGTATATATTTATATTAATAAAAAGTAAATGGCGGGAAGTATTGTTTTGGTCACATCAAATTTTTTACCTAAAATCTGATTTACATTTTAATGTCCTATATTCCGGGGTTGCGGTCACTACCCTGTATATATACAAATAATATCAACTCCTAACAAAAACTTTTGATGATTAAAGAAGTAATTGATACAAATGAAATAAAGATCTAATGCAGTGCGATACTTTGTTTGAGTTTTGGTGTCAGTTAAACTTTGTTGAAATGTCAATAGTCCGAAAGACAGAATGCCAAATCCATTGTCGAAAATTTGCATAGCATTTTATTCTGCAAAGTTTCTTCGGAAAGACACTTAACAAGCAGTTAGAGAAGATTGCAGCTCTTATCCGAAAAGTTGGACGTGAAAGTGTATCTGGGAGATGTTATCCGGCCGTAAAGATGACCCTTTCGGACTCTAGATCAGTTTAGATTAAGTTGGATAGCCGAGCGCAAAGTAAACGCGTCTTGATACGCCTCAAAATTAAATCAACCTTCTATCGAACACATATTAGAATACAAAATTAAATTCGTGAGAGGGTTAACTTTCACTGTTGTGGCCAGCACAATACCTCTCGCCACTTCCTTTTTTGGTGACATAAGTATAGGGCCCGTTTCAGAATGATAATTAGTAATTATGTACATAGATGTCAATTGTTAGAGTTTTTCATTAAAAAATTTAAGATTTTCTAAATTCACGTAGTTAATTTGTCACCAGGAGTGTAGAATTTACTCGTCGAGGAAAATAAACCACATGGGATTGGAAAATCACGATATTTAGAATGAAATATTATAATATCTGACATCTATGTACATAATTACTAGCTATCATTCTGAACGGGCCACCATGTCTGCTTGTCAAGGCCAACAAAGTCATATGACTGTTCGCGCTCTATTTTATTTAACATTTCTTGTATACCTACACTTTACGTCGAAAATTCTACTTATATCTATTCTTTATATTTAGATTTTATAATTTTAAAAACATTCTATGAACAATTTTTGCCCTACTTTTCTAATTTTTCAATATGTTTCCAATTAATTGTCGGGATTAACAGTATTTCTGAAGGGTATGTGTAATATACCTATAATATTAAATATTTAACTACTAATACATTAAGAAATAATATAATGTATGTACTTCCCAGAAAAAATCTTCAGTAATGTCTCCGGATTTCTGACACTGACATTTATCTGTCAATTACAAACATTTTACATTTTCCATGGCATTCTTCCGGCTGTAAAATGTATTAAATCAAATTATTTTATATATTATATTTCTTTTATATCTAAATCTATAGAATATATAATAAAATATTAGATAGAGAATTTAATTTTCTTTAATACTACCAAAAAAATTTTCAAAAAATAATATATAGAAGATTTTTTTTTCAAGAATCTTCTACTTTCGGTTGTCCAATTGTTACCAAAACCTTTTCAGATCTTGCCATGAATGTCCGATTGGGAAATACGTAGTTAAACAAATATAAAGTCTTATAGTTTTTGAGTAATCGTCCTTCCAACATCTTACATACACACACATATACATCCACACACACACACACGCACAGATATCATTGTAATAATGTTAAAATCGGATTGTAGGGACCTTAAAACGTGTTTATTCTATAAATTCTGGATATGCGATTTTTAGCATGAATCCAATACCTCTCTTAGCGAGAGGTAAAAACCATTTAGAAATGTGACAGTTTAACGAGTCTAACAACTATTCCCTATGTTTATTCATAAAATAAACGCTTCAATACATTACTGTGATTTTGTAATTATGGTAATGAGACTACTCTATATTTACTGATAAAATAAACTCTCTGTATAGGTTAGTATAGTAAAGAAGACATAAAATTATGTGCAAAGTTAATTCGCTTCAAAATGAAATCAGGCTTATATCGAATACATATCATATTAGAATAGAAAATTGAACTCATGATAGTGTTATGGCGTGCGTCCATTGGGACTCTGGCTATAATAGATGTTCCACGTATCTGCGGCGCAATTGTGTTATTGCTATAATTTCGTTTGTGTGTCGCATTAGATGCGTATTATGCATACGTGGGACTCTCATATATTTTACGGTAGCATTCAAACAGAATAATCAATGATTCTATGATACTCTAGTCTTATTGAATACGCACTTATTAAAATTGTTTTGTAGCCTAGCCTGTGCCTTTTCTAGATGATGTAAATAATAAATAAATTATATCTCATTTTGTTTTAACAAGCAGCTTTATAAATTGTAAACACGATGTAAATAAATAGTCTTTGTTTCGCGGACACGAAAGAAGATAACAATGTACCAACATAAATTGTTCCATAAATTAATCTGTAAACAAAAACTTGTTTTGAAAACAGTACCAGTTTTACATATTTGGAAATCTGGATTTTCATTTAAGTTGCCTTTATAAAGTACGAATGTTATATATATTACGAGCCCAACCACAAATGTATTAAGGGCTGTAAGTGCACCTTACCGGTTGAGGAATAGTCCAATACATCCGATACCGGTAAAAAGCACTTAATGCCCGCAATGCTTATATTTTTTGCACGATCGTCCCAATAATAACAAATTAAAGTTTAAAAATATTTAAAGATTATTTTGACATTTTAAAAAAATTAGTTGCCATTTTTAAGTAAGCTATGATCGTTGTTTTGTTATCGTTAAAGTTTTAAAAATTGTACATTTATTTTTACCTCCCGCTACTTGGTAAGGGAGGTATAGGGATCGTGCTAAAAACCGCATATCGAGATTTTGGTAAATGACCACGTTTTAAGGTCCCTACAATACATTTTTAACATTTTCACGATGATGTCTGTGTGTATGTATGTATGTATGTATGTATGTATGTATGTATGTATGTGTGGATCCTGTATACTGTATACGCTCTAACTAAAATACTATCATTCAGAAAATTTTGAAACCATGTATTTCTACCTTATGAAGAGTGCACCACAGGGGTGATTAAAATTTATTGTTAAAGAAACGCTTAGCTTATATTTTCTGAAATATAATAAATATTTATTTTTGTACATCAAATTGAATCGAATTCTATAATAAATATTATTGTATTGTTTTAAAGTGTTTCCATGCAAACCAAAATATGCCATTATTGCCCATTCGGAGTTTTATTTATGTCCGAAAATCCTAAAATTACTCGGCGGGAGGTTATGTGTTGGCCACATCAGTTTTTTTATTTATTTAATTTTCACCGCCTCCAGATCGGTAGGTAGTCACATCACTTACCGGTCAGTTACATCACTTACTGATCAGTAATTTGTAAACAAAACTTACTGCCTTGGAAACCCTATTGGTACAGTTTTTAGATTACAATAGTTAAGACTATAGAGCTTCTGAAGTCGTCAGATCGAATCCAATTGATGTCCATTATATACAGCATATAAAAGAAATGACACTTGTAGTGCACTTCCAATAAGTGCTTGTGAAGTGACATTTGGTAAAAGCCCTCTATAGTAAAAACACACCAGCATTACAAAACAGACAGTGTAAACACCTAAAAAACAGGATATGACTAAGAAAATTTTAACAACTTGTGACGTATGATCACTCGTACTATCGAAATTAAAAATGTGTTGTGGCCAGCACAATACCTCTCGCCACTTCCGTTTGTGGTTACGTAAGTATAGGGCGCGAGCAGTTATGTGACATTGTTGGCCTTGACAAGCAGAATGACAATTAGAAATTATGTACATAGATGTTAACTGTCAGAATTTTTCATTAAAAATCTCAAGATTTTCTAAATTTACGTAGTTAAATTATCATTAGGAGTGTGGAATTTACTTGCCGAGGAAAATAAACCACATGGAATTGGAAAATCATTAAATTTAGAATGAAAAACAATGATATTTGATATCTATATACATAATTACTAGCTATCATTCTGACACGGGCCCCCATATCTGCTTATCAAGGCTAACAGAGTCACATGACTGCTCGCGCCCTAATGTATTTAACATTTCTTGTATACCTACACACTACACCAAAAATTCTACTTACATCTATTCTTTATATTTAGATTTTTTAATTTTAAATTTATTATATGAAGATATTTTGTTATACCTATAATTTTAAATATTTAACTATTAATACAGTAATTAATTACAAACATTTTAAATTTTCAACTATTTTCCATGGCATTCTTTCGACTGTAAAATTTATTACCACAGATTATTTTATATATTATATATCTTTTATCTCTAAATCTATAGAATATATAATAAAATATTTAAATGTATCAGATATAGAATTTAATTGTTTTGTTTAATGTTTTTTCAAGAATCTTCTACTTCCGGTTGTCCAATTGTTATCAACTTTTCATGAATGTCCGATTGGGAAATACGTAGTTAAACAAATATAAAGTGAGTAACCGTCTTTCCAACATCTCACATTACACATACACTCATTCACACACACACAAACATCATCGTAAAAATGTTAAAATCGAATTGTAGGGATCTTAAAACGTGCTTATTAAATAAAATCTGGATATGCGATTTTTAGCATGAATCCAATACCTAGCGAGAGGTAAAAAAAAGGTTATTTTGAGTGGCCCGTTTTTCAGTGTATAATGGAACAAAAAATGACTAATATGTTTTTACCTCTCGCTAAGAGAGGTATTGGATTCATGCTAAAAATCGCATATCCAGATTTTATTGAATAAGCACGTTTTAAGGTCCCTACAATCCGATTTTAACATTTTTACGATGATGTCTGTGTGTGTGTGTGTGTGTGTGTGTGTGTGTGTGTGTGTGTGTGTGTGTGTGTGTGTGTGTGTGTGTGTGTGTGTGTGTGTGTGTGTGTGGATGTGTGTGTGTGTGTGGGATGTTGGAAGGACGGTTACTCAAAAACTATAAGACTTAAAATTTGTTTAACAACGTATTTCCCAATCGGACATTCATGGGAAGATCTGAAAAGGTTTTGGTAACAATTGGACAACCGGAAGTAGAAGATTCTTGAAAAAAAATCTTCTAAATATTATTTTTTGAAAATTTTTCTTGATAATATTAAAGAAAAATAAATTCTCTTTCTGATACATTTAAATATTTTTATACATATTTTATAGATTTAGAGATAAAAGGAATATAATATATAAAATAATGTTGTAATTAATTTTACAACCGAAAGGATGCCATGAAAAATAGTTGATAATTTAAATTATTTGTAACTGACAGATAAATGTCAGTGTCAGAAATAATGAGTAATGAATTAAAAATGTACTTGGAGAATCCCTTAGTTCTTGATCTGTGACTATTATGGAGATGACAAGTCTAGGTTGAAGGACTTAAATTTGTTTCAAACATTATGGGACAATGTACACCAGTACTGTAGACTAGAGTAACTTTGAATTGCGAAAAAGCTATCAAATTCTTCTCAAGTAAGTTGTAAATATTGACAAAATTACACATCGATATAAGAATAATCGGAGTGCAATCTATCCGTCACTTTATTAAAAGGAATTAGTGTTATTTATATATAACAAGTATGAAAAAATAAAATGTAAAAGAAGATATGTAAGAATAGATGCACAATCCAGATATATACATTTTAGACCGCCCAAAATTAATGTTTTTACTAGAAGAATATGAAGAGAAAGTAAACAAAGTTGTTCGAATTGAAAATTGCTGTTACCAGCCTAATATTTATATATGGTAAACTCTACTTTGTAATTTATTGTAACATAATTTATGGTAAATATCTTTATGTTGAGACATGCTATTATTGAATAATAAAGAAGTTTATACGTCATAGATTTATATGAATATATTATTTGTATTTATAAAAATATTCTTTGCTTTATGCATACAGCCAGGTAAAATATACGGCGAGAGGTTATGTGCTGGCCACATCAGATTTTTTAATATTACATATTAAATAGTACATAATTCATAATATTCCATTTATTATTTGCAGATTTATTAAACGCGCACATTTTCTTTATTTCTTGAGACGCGTTCTGTTTCAATAAAAAATCCCGAAACATCGTTCTGTTTCGCATACATAAGTGCGTGTTGGAAAGTAGTATTTTGCATTTCAAAAAATAATTTTCGGGGTAAAAATGATGAGGCGAATGCGGTTTGAAGGTAGAGGTTTTTTGAAACGTTATAAATCGCTGGTGCTCGGGGTCGGCGGAACCTCTGCGGCGAGTGGTGTTTGCCGGCCAAGTGTGCCAGCTGCGCTCTTGCGGTAAGTTACGCACTAAACGTGACTCGGTTTCCAATGGAAAAAGCTAAAACAACCATTAAGAGTTTCCAAACCGCCATGGCCGCCGCCACCGCTACGGCCTCCACCCGGCGTCGATCCGTTATCCGCGCACAATAACTGCCCCCGCCTTGCAGGGCATCTGCAACTGGGAAATTTTATATAAACGTCGCCGGCGTCCCATCGCCGAGATAATAGCGTAAGGTAAGCCCGGGTAATTAAATGCCGGCGGACTTAATGGTCTTTACCGGAACTAGGGTCACGGCATTCATTTTAACTCTACAACTTTTGTCACTTTTTGAATTATGTCACGGTAAAAACGCGCGTCAGTCTCATTTTCATTTAAATCAGTCTCTCCTTTCAATTAATACTTTTTTTTTTTGAAATTACACCGAAGTAATAAAATCTTTCAGCGTAATTTACAGACCTCGGCGATTCATTGATTAAATAAGTAGAACTTTGATTAATAATAGGAGGAGTCTAAGGTTAAATTTTAACTAAAACTAATACAATTACCCCTTAACCTTGAAACTATAAAATAAGCTATATACGAATTTCGAGAACTAAGTTAAACTTGTTTTCACCTTCCGTCACCTTTAGGTAAGGAAGGTATTGTCTTTGGTCAAAAAATTCAATGATGAATTTTTAGTATATAAGCATGTTTTAGGGTCCCTATAATACGATTTTACCATTTTTACGATGATGTCTGTATGTATATGTGTCTGTGTGTCTGTGTGTCCGTGTGTCTGTGTGTGTGTCTGCTTGTGTGTGACAAAAGTTCCGGATCCCATAACTTCAATACCACGATTCCAAAAATTATATTTTTTTCGTATTTCTCAAGTTTACATCCAGAAGAACAAGTGATTAGATTTTGGTTATAATTGGTGAACCGGAAGTAGCCTCATTTGAAGATTTAACAGTTAAATTTGATTTATTGACATTTAACGTTATTATAACTTAAAGAATATATTATTCTCTATACGATTTGATTACTTTTTATACTTCATATTCAATAGATACAGAGTTAAAGAATTTTAAAGAAATTAAATTTTATAATTCAGCCAACTATGCTAAACATGGAAACTATTAATATATTCATATAATTCAAATTGACAGATGTCAGTATCAATAAAAAGTAAATTAATGTGGCAGAGATGAGGATGTTGAAGTAGATGTTAGTGAACATACGGAAAGATACGGAAATAAAATAACTCTAGTGTTACAATTTTCTAGAAAGATACAAGAAAGACAATTACATTGGTTTGAACATGACATGAGGAGAAATGAAGAATTATATTTGAACAACAATGAGTAGTTTAGTAATGGGAGGTTGAAGAAGCAGAGGAAGACCAAAGATAAGATGCAAGGACTATATTGCGGAAGACTTGAGAGATAAAGAACCGAATGAGAACGACACGCAAAAATAGCGACCCCTAACGCATTGGAAAAGATGACAGTGTCAAGTACAATTTGAATAGTTTGTTTATGAAATAATTTTACTGGAAATTTAGAATCTTTTGCAAGAAAAATTATGTATGGAATTTATACATTATACATAGGATTGACGGAAGGTATTGTGCTGGCAACAACAATTTTTTTTATAATACTGGAATAAATAAACATTTTTTTCTGTCTTATACGCATCTGTTGTTAAAAATATAAACTAATACCTGTGGCACGAAGCCACGATGGAACTTACGTAATCACCACGCCGTTTTTACGACGTATTTTTTGTGTGATCGTCAGATTTTTATATGTAAAACCTGAAATATTTTGAGTTACAATCTGAAAATGAGTATATTTATGTATTATTTTATGGGGAATCGATTGGTATAATTTTTAGTTGTGTATCTATTCTCAATTTTGGGTTACTGATGGGATAATGATTGAAATTAGTCTAATGTACGGTTTAAAAATTTGGAGTATATTTGTTTCTAAAATTTGTGTTTATGTTTTTCTGTTATATGTGTATTATTTTTGTTACAGATAACAGTCGGTCTTTGGAGCATTTGAAACGGATTACACAATTTTACAAGAAGCACCTATGGTGAGTCTATTTGGAGTTTTATACCTACATATATTGAAAATATTTTATGCGTAAATATTGAACCATGAATTAGATATGTCTATGATTTTTTCTCTTATAATATGTACATGTTGCATACTTTCAATTTTTCAATTTCCTTAAGTAATACCAGAATAGGTCTGGTAACACTTGGAATTCCAGCGATACTCTAATACTTGTGTACATTCAACATTTCTCTAAATTTAAATGTAAAAACCTAAGATATTGTAATACCTGCTATGCATACCATAAAATTTTATTGATTGTAATTTCAATAATTCATAGTTTTGTGCGATAACTATAGAATACCTTACAAATCGTTTGTATTTTTTCCTAACATTATTTTTGTCATATCTTTTATCTGTAGTATTACTTTGACATACTTTAGAAATTCCTGTAGTTCCTTAAGTAACACAAGAATTTCTCCCTCCAGTAACTCTTGAAATTCTTTTGCCAAAAATTTGTACATCTTAAAAATATATTCTATTGCTTTGGCATACCTTAGGAATTCCTATAGTATAATTTCTCCAATGACACTTGGAATTCTTACGATACTGTAATACTAAGTACACTCTTAAATTTTGTACATCAAAATTCCAACGTAATACGTCGCGTGGAATTCTTTATATTTACAGAATACTTCTTTTCATTCATTATTGGATATTACTTTGATATACCTTAAAAATTGTTGTACTTCCTAAGAGTAATACTACAATACCCCCAGGGTATTGTAATATCTATTACCGCAAAATTTTATACATTATATTGAGGTATTTGACCTTGATCAAATTTAGAAAAAAATATAATTATATGTATACATATTATTAACATACATTTAAAAATATCAATTCGGATAGAATAATACCCTACATTTTTCTGTAATACCTATAGAATATCTCCAAAAAAAATTTATGTTAAATATTGCCTTTGTCGTACAAATTTTGTATTAAAGAATACTCCTACGACCTTAATATTATTTTAACATTCTTGTAGGAATACTTGTAGTTCCCTAAGTAATACCAAATTTATCCAGTAACACTTGGAATTTTCAGGGTAATGTTACACCTAGTTGTGTGTTTTGTAGAAATCCATATTTTTGCAGATTATAATAAGGTGTATGACCTTGTTCAAATTAAAGAATATTTATATATTATTGAGTAAAAAATTACATTTTCAATAGATACGCAATATTTTTCTGTAATACATATAGAATACTAATTTTGATTCAACTAATACCTATATTTCTTTAATACCAGTAACACTTGGTAGCATAAAAATAATGTAAGACAATATTTTCTTTGAATTTCAAATAAATTCAATATATTTAAATATAATAAAGTCTCAATATCTACTGCGCATGTACAATATTATTGATATTTTTGATCACACAGAAAAATAATCCATGCCTGTCGAAACAATTTTTAGCCAAGTACAACTACTCGTATATATTGTTAAGTGGTATATAAAAAAACAATGCCCCTTAAAAAATGGACTGCACTGGAATAAATAAACATTTTTTTCTGTTTTATACGCATCTGTTGTTAAAAATATAAACTAATACCTGTGGCACGAAGCCACGATGGAACTTGCGTAATCACCACGCCGTTTTTACGACGTATATTTTGTGTGATCGTCAGATTTTTATATGTAAAACCTGAAATATTTTGAGTTACAATCTGAAAATGAGTATATTTATGTATTATTTTATGGAGAATCGATTGGTGTAACTTTTAGGTGTGTATCTATTCTTAATTTTGGGTTACTGATGGGATAATGATTGGAATTAGTCTAATGCACGCTTTAAAAATTTGGAGATATTTGTTTCTAAAATTTGTGTTTATGTTTTCTGTTATATGTGTATTATTTTTGTTACAGATAACAGTCGGTGTTTGGAGCAGCTGAAGCGGGGCACACAATTTTGCAAGAAGCACTTATGGTGAGTCTATTTTGAGTTTTATACCTACATCTACATATATTGAAAATATTTTATGCATAAATATTGAACCATGCATTAGATATGTCTATGAATTTTTCTCTTATAATACATGTTGGAATACTTTTGAATTCTTGAATTTCCTTAAGTAATACCAGAATTTGTCCGGTAACACTTGGAATTCCAGTGGTACTGCAATACTTGTGTACATTAGACATTTCTCTGAATTTCGTTGTGTTCTCTTATTTCATATTTGTATTGACTAGTACTATACGATTAAAGATAGCATCCAGTGCATTGAAAGTACAAAATATATTTAAAATGCTCTATTAGATTTATCTTCTATAAAAAAATTTGTTTTATTTTCCCTGAACTTTGTGTATTGTTGTCATATGCTCTTATGTCATATATCATACTTTGTAGCGACCTTTATGTTAAAAATTTGAAAGCTTCATAAAATTCTCTAGAACAATTATAATTTAATTTTTCTGTTGAGTGCTTTTAAAGTTAGACATGGTTAAAAAACAAATAAATAAATTTAATGCACTTTAAAAAAATATAGATAAAATGTAAATCAGACAATTTATTGAACCTGGTCAGAAAAATGATCGATAGTATCAATTATTACAACATGTCAACAAACGATAATTTAATAAAACGTAGTCCATAGTGCTTCCCAAACTGTTGGGCGCGAAATTTGTCAAGGGGGCGCAAAAAAAATTAAAAATGCATTTAGTAAAAGTATAATTTTTAAATGTCTGTTGATTTATTGAATAATAGGCAATATACAAAAAGTACTATAATATGCAAATCTGATGTGACCAACACAGTACCTCCCGCCATTTACTTTTAATTAATTTTATTGTGGGGTTGCGTGCCTGAGCGTCTGTTCGCGAATCTGGGGAACCGGATTCGATCCCGATCAATGCCAAATATTATTTTAAATGGCACGAAATTGACCTCTGTGGTGCACTTTCCACGTCAGCAATGAGTGCCCGTGATGTAACGCTTGGTAAACGCCCGGACGATACAAATATATTGTAATCATCATTACTGAAATCAGTGTACAAAGCAGATTAGCACACCCAGCAATGGTTAATATGCCGTGATGATATATTTAGTTATTTATTTATTTAAATACAAACCTGCATATTTACTAATGCTAAAAATTATGTATACAACTATTGTTATATTTACAATTTTCATTTTAAAACATTACTTAATTTGAAATCATTATTTTTCGACAGTGATATTTATCTTTTAGTTACAAACATTTGAGCTGAAATGTGTAACCATGGAGTTGTGTTTATAGCATAAGTTCCGAGATATAATTTTTATAGTACCTTCTTAATAAATTTATCCATAAAATATATAGCAAAAGTATTAATGCAAATCTGTACAAAATGGAATAATCTTTAATTTTTATAATAAAAAATTGCGAAAAAATAATATTTAAAGGTATTTTTTGAAGAAAAATTATTTTGAACTTCAAGTAAACTGGCATTTCAGGTTATCCCATTGGCACCAAAATTGAATGGGTTTTTTCTATATAAGAATAATATAGAAATACACGGTTTGAAAAGTTTCTGAATGATAGTATTTGAGTTAAGTGCCCAGAAGATCCACACACATACACACACATACACACACACATACACACACATACACACACATACACACACACACACATACACATACACATACACATACATACACACACATACACATACACACCCACAGACATCATCGTGAAAATGTTAAAATTGGTTTGTAGGGACCTTAAAACGCGGTCATTTACCAAAATGTCAATATGCGATTTTTAGCACGATTCCTATACCTCCCTTGCCAAGGGTAGCGGGAGGTAAAAATTTAAATTAATTATTCAGCAGTAATTATAATTAGTTTTACCTCCCGCTACCCTTGGTACGGAGGTATAGGGATCGTGCTAAAAATCGCATATCGACATTTTGGTAAATGACCGCGTTTTAAGGTCCCTACAAACCAATTTTAACATTTTCACGATGATGTCTGTGTGTATGTATATATGTGTGTGTGTGGGGGTGTGGATCCTGTTTACGCTCTAACTCAAATTCAGTAAGTTTTGAAACCATGTATTTCTACCTTACAGTTTACTTGAAGCTCAAGATTGTTTTTCTTCAAAAAATACCTTTAAATGTATTTTTTTCGCGATTTGTTATTATAAAAATTAAAGATTATTCCATTTTCTACAAGTTTGCTTTAATACTTTTTCTGTATAATCTATGGATATATTTATAAAGTAATATAAAAATTATGCCCCATAGGAAAATGACGGGAGGTATTGTGTTGGTTACATCAGATTTTTTAATTTTCTTGACGTCATGTGTTGGTCACATTAATTTTTCTTTTACTAATTTTGGTCGGTACTACACCCTCAACAATTTTTACTTTTTTTTAACACCTTCCTATATGTATGTATTGTAATATAACTGTTATTATATTAATATTTCGTAGTAAACTTGAGAAAGCATTAAAAAAATGAGTGGCATTAATTGTTGGGATGTATGTATGTTAGTAAAAAAATGACTTGTAAAAGCTGATTGCAAACACAAGCTATCTCCTCATAATTCTTGATGTTTTTGAACGAGATTGGCGTAGGGGAAACATGCAAACAGGACGAATCCGCTCGACATTTTGGATTACTGGAGGGCTTTAAAAATGCTTTCTGTTTGAAGTTGTAAAACAAGGACGTAGTGATTTAGACAGGACGTGTTTGTTTTAAAGTGCGACAGAGAGCACACGATACGAATAGGATTAACGATCACATGTGATTGAGAACGAGTGAACCGTTAGGAAAATTACATCCACCGCTTGTCAGCGTTTCTGTCGTATAGGATTAAACGGACTATTTAGAAGACAGACGTGTCAAAATCGCCAGCGCGGGAATATTTTTACTGCTAACAGGATTCTCTTTGCCTTGCCGCAATTAGAGAAAAGTACGGGCATTACGCAGATTTGCTAAAATAAATATTTGGTATTGCAAATAAATGATTCAAGCTACTGCGACTTAATCAACCAAATTAAACGGCGTAAATGAAATGTTGTAAAGCATAAAGTAAAACGGTGTAATACAAGTGCAAACTGCAAAAAGCAAATTGCGAATTTCTCCGTGAAACAAACAATATAATAAAAATTACAAAGTTACGTCTATTTTCACTAGTTTACAACTTCTGAGTCAACTTCCATGAAGCTATCGTCAGAAGTAGGCCAGCACAACAAGTAACCACACCATTTTTATTATAAAATGGTGTAACTAAGAGTTCGGGGGCCCACCCGCACCTGATTTTTTGGCCCTTTTTTTACTTATAGCGTGTTTCGAGTCCGAAATAAATATTAACGATTCACCGTATACGTAACTGAAATGAATTATATAATTTATACTTATTTACTAAAGACAAAGAACAAAATGAACAAATAAAGTTAATAAACTGAAATCTAATATTTTTTTCAATTTTCTATATATATTCAAATATTTGGTGGAAGACACTTGTAATATTTTACGATTACGACTATATACAATTTTGTTGTACAGAGAGTTTCGAAATTAAACACCAAACTTAAAATTTAAATAATAATAATAATAGACTTTATTGACATCAGTGAAGGGCGGGGTTCAACCAAAGGCTGCTTTTCAACCCAACCAATACATACATCATACAAATAAACAATAATGAACGACGATATGATTATAACCTAAAGACATATAAATACATAGAAACAAAGATCTGTTGTGGCCAGCACAATACCTTCCGTCAATCCTGTGTATTATGTATAAATTCCATACATAAATTTTCTTGCAAAAGATTCTAAATTTCCAGTAAAATTATTTCATAGACAAACTATGCAAATTGCACTTGATACTACCATCTCCTCCTTTAGCTTTCCCCATTCGTTAGGGGTTACTATCTTTTATTTTCTTTTTCCACTCTTTTCTGTTTTACGTGTCGTTCTCATTCAGTTCCTTTTCTCTCAAGTCTTCCGCAATACAGTCCTTCCATCTTATCTGTGGTCTTCCTCTGTTTCTTCAACCTTCTATTATTAAGCTATTCATTCTTCATCCAATATATACTCATCATTTCTCATAACATTTTCAAACCAATGTAATCATCTCGCTTCTATCTTTCTAGAAACTTGTAACACTAGAGTTATTTCCTTACCGTGTCTTCCCGTGTCTTCCCCAACATCTACTTCAACATTCTCATCACTGCCACATTAATTTACTTTTTACTTATACTGACATCTGTCAATTTGAATATATTAGCAGTTTCTATGATTTGCATAGCTGGCTGATTTATAAAATTTAATTTCTTTAAAACTCTATCTATTGAATATGAATTATAAAATGCAATCAAATCGTATAGAGAATAATATATTCTTTAAGTTATAATAACGTTAAATGTTAATAAATCAAATTTAACTGTTAAATTTTCAAATGGGGCTACTTCCAGTTCACCAATTATAACCAAAATTTAACCAGTTGTTCTTCTGGATGTAAACTTGAGGAATACGAAAAAAAATATATTTTCTTATCTTTGGTCTTCCTCTGTTTCTTCAACCTTCTATTACTAAGCTATTCATTCTTCATCCAATATATATTCTTCATTTCTCCTCTGACATCTTCAAACCAATGTAATTATCTCGCTTGTATCTTTCTATTAACTCGTAACACTAGAGTTATTTCCTTACCGTATCTTTCCGTGTCTTCGCCAACATCTATTTCAACATCCTCATCTCTGCCACATTAATTTACTTTTTATTTATACTGACATCTTTCAATTTGAATTATATGAATATATTAGTAGTTTCCATGTTTAGCATAGATGGCTGATTTATAAAATTTAATTTCTTTAAAATTCTTTAACTCTATCTATATCTATTGAATATGAAGTATAAAATGCAATCAAATCGTATAGAGAATAATATATTCTTAAGTTATAATAACGTTAAATGTCAATAAATCAAATTTAACCGTTAAATCTTCAAATGAGGCTACTTCTGGTATAAATATAATTTTTGGAATCGTGGTATTGAAGTTATGGGATCCGAAACTTTCGTCACACACAGGCACACACACGCATATACATACATACAGATATCATCGTAAAAATGGTAAAACCGTATTTTAGGGACCCTAAAACATGCTTATTCATTAAAAACTCATCATTAATTTTTTTGACCACAGACAATACCTTCCTTGCCTAAAGGTGACGGAGGGTAAAAATAATTATAAATAAAAAAGTTATTTTAAGTGGTCCGTTTTTCAGTGTCACCCTGTAAACCACGAGGGTATATTTAAACTTTAGAAGGGTGGGATATGGAAATTTAGAATAAACTTTTACTGGTAGGGGTTAGATGCTTCTCTCACATAATATTGCTTATGTGTTAAGGGTGTATAATTTTGTGTAGTTACGTAAACCCGGCTAATTATGTGCAGGCGAGCCACAATTGATCAGTCGGTAGTAATGGAGGTATCAGCAGCTTGCATAATGCTCGCAGAAATACGACAATCGCGGTAGAGTGTATTGGAACCGGATCCGGATCGGCTCATGTGCTCCCGTAACAGCGGGACAGGTCTGTGACAACAGGCACAGCCGGTATCTAGTAGATGCAGCCTGGGATGCAGGGAATCGACGCATTTACTAACAATCGAGATTACAGTGCATCAGTGCAATAATACCTGCCGCACTCATAATTGCCGTTGGATGCATGCGCATTTGCCAAATACCACTTTACTCCCTGTTATAGTATGCATAACACCGCGAACCAATATCATTTCGATGTAAATCTACCCGGAAAAGCGAACCACGAATATCGTCCACAAATACATAGAAAATTCGTCTGTACTTTAATACCTTTCGCTAAGAGAGGCATTGTATTCATGTTAAAAAACGCTTATCCAGATTTTAATGATTAAGCACGTTTTAAGGTCCCTACAATCCGATTCTAATATTTTACGATGATGTGTGTGTGTGTGTGTACGTATGTTGGAAGGACGATTACTCAAAAACTATAAGACTTTATATTTGTTTAACTACGTATTTCCCAATCGGATATTCATGGGAAGATCTGAAAAGGTTTTGGTAGCAACTGGACAACCGGAAGTAGAAGATTCTTGAAAAAAAATCTAAATAATATTTTTTGAATTTTTACCTCTCGCTAAGAGAGGTATTGCATTCATGCTAAAAATCGCATATCCAGATTTTATTGAATAAGCACGTTTTAAGGTCCTTACAATCCGATTTTAACATTTTTACGATGATGTCTGTGTGTGTGTGTGTGTGTGTGTGTGTGTGTGTGTGTGTGTGTGTGTGTGTGTGTGTGTGTGGATGTGTGTGTGTGGGATGTTGGAAGGACGGTTACTCAAAAACTATAAGACTTAAAATTTGTTTAACAACGTATTTCCCAATCGGACATTCATGGGAAGATCTGAAAAGGTTTTGGTAATAATTGGACAACCGGAAGTAGAAGATTCTTGAAAAAAAATCTTCTAAATATTATTTTTTGAAAATTTTTCGTGGTAATATTAAAGAAAATTAAATTCTCTATCTGATACATTTAAATATTTTATTATATATTCCATAGATTTAGAGATAAAAGAAGTATAATATATAAAATAATCTGTTGTAATAAATTTGACAGCCGAAAGAATGCCATGAAAAATAGTTGATAATTTAAATTATTTGTAACTGACAGATAAATGTCAGTGTCAGAAATAATGAGTAATGAAGGAAAAATGTACTTGGAGAATCCCTTAGTTCTTGATCTGTGACTATTATGGAGATGACAAGTCTAGGTTGAAGGACTTAAATTTGTTTCAAACATTATGGGACAATGTACACCAGTACTATAGACTAGAGTAACTTTGAATTGCGAAAAAGCTATCAAATTCTTCTCAAGTAAGTTGTAAATATTGACGAAATTACACATCGATATAAAAATAATCGGAGTGCAATCTATCCGTCACTTTATTAAAGGGAATTAGTGTTATTTAGATATAACATGTATGAAAAAATAAAATGTAAAAGAAGATATGTAAGAATAGATGCACAATCCATATATACATTTTAGACCGCCCAAAATTAATGTTTTTACTAGAAGAATATGAAGAGAAAGTAAACAACGTTGTTCGAATTGAAAATTGCAGTTACCAGCCTAATATTTATATATGGTAAACTCTACTTTGTAATTTATTGTAACATAATTTATGGTAAAATATCTTCATGTTGAGACATGCTATTATTGAATAATAAAGAAGTTTATACGTCATAGATTTATATGAATATATTATTTGTATTTATAAAAATATTCTTTGCTTTATGCATACAGCCAGGTAAAATATACGGCGAGAGGTTATGTGCTGGCCACATCAGATTTTTTTCTTGGTAATATTAAAAAAAAATATATCTTATACATTTAAATATTTTATTATGTATTTATAGATTTAGAGATAAAAGAAATATATTATATAAAATAATCTGTTGTAATAAATTTTACAGCCGAAAGAATGCCATGGAAAATAGTTGAAAATTTAAATTGTTTGTAACTGACAGATAAATGTCAGTATCAGAAATCCGGAGACATTACTGAAGACTTTTTCTGGGAAGTACATACATTATATTATTTCTTAATGTATTAATAGTTAAATATTTAATATTATAGGTATATTACACATACCCTTTAGAAATACTGTTACTCCCGACAATGAATTGGAAACATCTCGAAAAATTAGAAAAGTAAAACAAAATTTCTTGATAGAATGAATTTAAATTTAAAAAATGTAAATATAAGAATAGATATAAAGTAGAATTTTTGATGTAGAATGTATATAGGTATACAAGATATGTTAAATACATTAGGGCGCGAACAATCATGTGACTTTGTTGGCCTTGACAAGCAGATATGGGAGCCCATATCAGAATGATAGCTAGTAATTATGTATATAGATGTCAAATATCATAAATTCTCATTCTAAATTTAGTGATTTTCCAATTCTATGTGGTTTATTTTCCTCGACAAGTAAATTCCACACTCCTGGTGACAAATTAACTACTTGAATTTAGAAATTGATTAAGCACGTTTTAAGGTCCCTACAATCCGATTCTAATATTTTACGATGATGTGTGTGGGACGTTGGAAGGACAATTACTCAAAAACTATAAGATTTAATATTTGTTTAATTACGTATTTCCCAATGGGACGAGCTGAAATGGTTTTGGTAACAATTGGACAACCGGAAGTAGCAAATTCTTGTAAAAAAATCTTCCAAATATTATTTTCTGAAAAATTTTCTTGGTAATATTAAAGAAAAGTTTATTCTAATGTGATTTTTTTATTATATCTCGTATAGGTTTGGAGATATAATATAGAATAATCTATTGTAATAAATCTCGTTGCCTGAAAAACAGTTGAGATATTTAAATGTTTCACAGATAAATGCAAAATTTTAGTGTCAAAAATCAGATTTTTCTGGGAGGTACGAATATATTTAATATATATTATTGTATTATTAATTAAATATGTATTTTAGGTATGTTAATATTACATATATCTTTAAGAAATAATGCTAATACTATGAATGAATTTGAAGAATTTTGAATATATTAGAACAGTAGGACAAAATTCCTCATAGAACGAAAGAAGAGATACAATTTCAATTATTTCTATGTACAAGAAATGTTAAATTCGTTACATATGGGGCGCAAGCAGTCATGTGACTTTGTTGGGATTGGCAAGGAGAAATGAGGATCCGTGTCAGAATGACGGCTAGTAGTTATTTACATAGATGTCACAATTGTCACATATCATAATTTTTCTTTCAAAATTTCAAAATATTCTGATGTTTATGTGTCATCAATAGTATACATAATCCACATAGATTTAGAAAATAATGTTTTAATGAAAAATTATGATACTTGACACCTATGTTCATTTTTAATAGCTGTAACATAAAATTAAAATGGCGAGAGGTATTGTGCTGGCCACAATAGAGGAGAGTACAGGCCTCACCTCTTAAATTCAAAACATTTGTAAAATTTTATAATTTTATTTTTCATTAAATTGTATAATATTGTAATAAATCTACAATATGAACTCAAACACATGCAATTATTGTTTCTATAGTGTTATTTTCACGCGAATTTACTATTTACTATTAGGAATTTAATATTTGGCCTGACCTTACTCTAAATTCACACACCGCTACTGACTTTATTTCTTACTTACTCGCCTGGGCCAATAAAACTTTTAGGGTTTCACGTTTTCAAGAATCTAATTAAAATGTTTTAATTAAATAAAAATCAATATATTTTTTCATTAAATTGATATCGTTGCGCAGCACAAATGCTTCTGAATATTTCTTGTTGTTCATAAAATTCATAATTTCAATTAAAATTTTCTGAATACTTTAGGGTACATTTAAATTCTTTAGAAACTTATTGAATTATTTCACTGTTTCCCTTCAACCTCAAGTAAAAAATGTGTACCTTTGCTTTACCCCCTGACTGTGGAGGGGCCCCAAAGACCAAAGATGATTCTATTTAAATGTATCGTAATTTTGTTAATTAATATAAGTTCATTTATTTTTAATTTTGCTTCTGCTTACAATCTTACTTTAAATAATTATATATCGGAAGAAAGACCGATTTCTCAACAACTATTAACTTAATATCTGTTTAACTACATATTTCTCAATCGGACATTACTAGGAAGAGCTGAAAAGGTTTTGGTAATAATTGGACAACCAAAAGTTGCAGATTCTTTAAAAAAATCTTTTAATTTTTTGTTCTTGCTGGTATTAAAGAAGAGTAAATTCTCTATCTGATACATACAAATATTTTATTATATCAATATCTATAGATTTAGAGATAAAGAAATATGATATATAATAATCTGTTGTAATACATCTCACAGCCCAAATAATGTCATGGAAACCAATTGAAAAATTAAAATGGTCGTAACTGTTCATTTCAGTGTAAGAAATCCAGACATATTACTGAAGTACATACATTATATTATTTCTTACCCTTCAAAAATACTATCATTCCCGACAATAAATTAAAACCATTTCGAAAAATTAGAAGAGTAGGACAAAATTCCTTCATAGAATGAATTAAAAATCTAACTATAAAGAAAAGATATTTTGGTATAGAGTGTAGGTATACAAGAAATGTTAGATACAATAGGGCGCGAGCAATCATGTGACTTTGTTGGCCTTGACAAGCGGGCCCGTTTCAGATTGATAGCTAGTAATTATGTACAAATATGTGATAGTGATTTTCCAATTCCATGTGATTCATTTTCCTGGTGACAAATTAACTACGTGAATTTAGAAAATCTTAAAATTTTTAATGAAAAATCTATGTACGTAATTGTCATTCTGACACGGGCCCCCATATCTGCTTGTCAAGGCCAACAATGCCACATAACTGCTCGCGCCCTACACTCTTGTAACTAACAACGGAAGTGACGAGAGGTATTGTGCCGACCACAACAGATTTTGAAAAATTGATAATCTATATCATATAGTTTTAATGATTCATTTTCTAATTTATAACTATGATAGAGGACCAAATTTCCATTCAATAATATAACCTCTGTGGATGTACTTATATTGTTTGCAATTCCAAGGTGTATGTTGGGTGCAATAAGTGTATGTATTGAATACATTACAGTACTGAAATGAAATTGCCTGTAAAAGTTGATGAAAAACCACGAACAACGTTGGAGCAATCGCAAACAGCTGATTCAATTTGGAAAATTACAAGTGCATAAAGGAGTTCCATTTAAAGAAATAGACTCAATCTCCTTTACAGGCGCAATCTGCTTGCCGTATCAGTTGGGGGCATGAGCGTTACCCGCTTCCGGCTTCAAGTGTGGCGCTGCTGAAAAAACACACTGGCATTGCGCTGATAATCCATGCCGTACCTCCCAAGTAATTGCGTTCGTTCGCTGCACAATATAGACTCTCTTCCCTCTTTATTATACACGCAAATGTAATACAAACGCTAGATTTTATACGCGAGAGAACATGTGATTTCAAATACTATCACCAAATCCATAGGCGAAGCTACAGAGGGTGCTGAGGGTGCCTGGGCACCCCCTAAGGTTTCAGGCAAATATTAAATGCACGGATGTTGACATATTCAGTGATTCTTTTAGTAAATTTAAAAGAAATATCAACAATCTATCAATCTGAGATTTAGTTTAATATTTTTTAATGTTTGTTAAGTATTATCCATCATGTAATTCTCTATTGTCTTCATTTGTCTATTTGTACCACTTTGTAAATTTATACATTTTGTATAATCGTCCTGTAATTGGGATCCTAGATCCTGTTGGATAGATTTAATAATAAATAAATGCAAACCAAAAAATCTGTTGTGGCGAGCACAATACCTTCCGTCTATCCTGTGTATTATGTATAAATTTCCAGTAAAATTATTTCATAGACAAACTATGCAAATTGCACTTGACACTAACATCTTCTTCTTCTTCTTTAGCTTTCCCCATTCGTTAGGGGTCGCTATTTATTATTTTCTTCTTCCACTCATTTCTGTTTTACGTGTCGTTCTCATTCAGTTCCTTTTCTCCATCCAATATATTCTTCATTTCTCTTCATGACATTTTCAAACCAATGTAATCATCTCTCTTGTATCTTTCTAGAAACTTGTAACACTAGAGTTATTTCCTTACCTATCTTTCCGTGTCGTCCCCAACATCTACTTTAACATCCTCATCTCTGCCACATTAATTTACTTTTTATTGATACTGACATCTGTCAGTTTCAATTATATGAATATAATAGTAGTTTCCATGTTTAGCATAGCTGGCTGATTTATAAAATTTAATTTCTTTAAAATTCTTTAACTCTCTATCTTATCTCTATCTCGTATAGAGAATAATATATTTTTTAAGTTATAATAACGTTAAATGTCAATAAATCAAATTTAACGGTTAAATCTTCAAATGAGGCTACTTCCGGTTCACCAATTATAACCAAAATCTAATCACTTGTTCTTCTGGATGTAAACTTGAGGAATACGAAAAAAATATAATTTTTGGAATCGTGGTATTGAAGTTATGCGATCCGAAACTTTTGTCACACACACACGCACACGCACACATATATATGTATACATACATACAGACATAATCGTAAAAATAGTAAAATCGTATTATAGGGACCTATGTTTTAAGGCTTTTTTATTTTTATTTATTATTCGCTAAAAATTCATCATTGAATTTTTTGACCAAAGACAATACCTTCCTTCCCTAAAGGTGACGAAAGGTAAAAATCTGTAAAAAGGATATTAAATGTGTATCATTGTATTCACCCTAATCGTGAATGTAATGATCCATTCTAGATATAGGAAAAAACTAGAAAGAAAGAAAATTGGCTGCAAACGTCCATGGACGCTATGGCGGGTTAGCACATGTGACAAAGCCGTCCATTATAGTCCAAAGTCTCAACATCAATCTACGCGATGGCGCTGTCGCACGGTGGCGGCGCGCCCGATACCATCTCGGGGCTTCGCCGCGTTACAAATGCGAGACTATCACTTAGCATTATCGGCGAGTGTCGGAGTGTTGCTGTCCTGCCATTACCTTGCCTCCCTCACCTCCGTACCATGTGTCATTATTCAGATTATTCAGGTACCAAACCCCGAACAAACAGCCTGACATATGGACACACCCTCACTTTTGGTTTCTTACCCTCGTTGACCTTTATTTGCTTTCAAAGGATCGGAAAACTCTTTAACATGTTATAACACAATATATTTCAAACGTATTGATGACGATGAAATCATCAATTTTTTTCTCATTTCTTGATTTCTTTCACAATACTGAGGAATAGATTTAATTTGTGAGAAAAAAAATCTGTTGTGGCCAGCACAATACCTTCCGCCAATCCTGTATATAATGTATAAATCCCATACATAATTTTTCTTGCAAAAGATTCTACATTTCCAGTAAAATTATTTCATAAACAAACTATTCAAATTGCACTTGACACTAACATCTTCTTCTTTAGCTTTTCCCATTTGTTAGGGGTCGCTATTTTTGCGTGTCGTTCTCATTCAGTTCCTTTTCTCTCAAGTTTTCCGCAATACAGTCCTCCATCTTATCTTTGGTCTTCCTCTGTTTCCTCCTATTCCTATACTATTCATTCTTGTTCCAATATAATTCTTCATTTCTCTTCATGACATGTTCAAACCACTGTAATCGTCTACTTCAACATCCTCATCTCTGCCACATTAATTTACTTTTTATTGATACTGACATCTGTCAATTTGAATTATATGAATATATTAGTAGTTTCCATGTTTAGCATAACTGGCTAAATTATAAAATTTATTTTTTTTTTACTCTTTAACTCTGTATCTATTGAAGATGAAGTATATAATGTAATCAAATCGTATAGAGAATAATATATTCTTTAAGTTATAATAACGTTAAATGTCAATAAATCAAATTTAACTGTTAAATCTTCAAATGAGGCTATCTAATCAGTTGTTCTTCTGGATGTAAACTTGAGGAATACGAAAAAAATATTTTGGACATTTAACGTTATTTTAACTTAAAGAATATATTATTCTCTATACGAATAAACATGGAAACTACTAATCTATTCATATAATTCAAATTGACAGATGTCAGTATCAATAAAAAGTAAATTAATGTGGCAGAGATGAGGATGTTGAAGTAGATGTTGGGGAAGACACTGAAAGATAGTGTTACAAGTTTCTAGAAAGATACAAGCGAGATAATGTTTGAAAATATCATGAGGAGAAATGAAGAATATATTGGATGAAGAAAAGGAACTGAATGAGATTGATACTTAAAACAGAAATGAATGGAAGAAGAAAATAAAAAATAGCAACTCCTAACGAATGGTAAAAGCTAAAGAAGAAGAAGATGTCAGTGTCAAATGCAATTTGCATAGTTTGTTTATGAAATGATTTTACTGGAAATTTAGAATCTTTGCAAGAAAATTTAAGTATGGAATTTATACATAATACACAGGATTGACGGAAGGTATTGTGCTGGCCGCATCAGATTCTTTATTAATTCCTATAGACTTGCTCTATTCATGTTCGATAATCTATATACAAGGAATATTAATGTTTTTGAATGGGAAAATTTGATAAAGAATTATTGTTACGCGTAAATGAATAAATAAACGTTTCATGTCAACAGGTCAAAACACATTATGAGAAATGACGTACGTATAATACATTGCCGCTCAATAGAATTTACCCCCCTTGATTTTTCTTTTTTTATTTTTTCTGTTGAAACTGTTGCTTGAAGTAATTTTTGTATAACCTGGATGATGAATGACGTTCGTAGTGTAGGGAAGTAAATCCATCTTTTATAATTGTTTTGTTATTTTTATTGCCTTCTTTTTGCAAAATGTTTTCTATTTTGACTAATTCATCGCTTTATTTTTTACTAAGTTAAATATTGAATGTACACTGAACGTATTTGAAACTAAAGTTTAGGTATTTTTATTAGACACACTACGAAAGCCGAAAATATTAATACTTTTAATATAGGTTTATATGATGTCTCTTTGTTGAACTTAGTGTTCCTAGTTTGTTTACATGCAGTAGAGTATTGTTATATCTAATTGTGTGTTGTGTAAAAATTCATATTTTTGCAGTTTATAATAATGTATATGACCTTGTTCAAATTAGAGAATATTTATGTATTATTGAGTATTATTATTGTCATACTAATTTTGTTTAAATTCAATATACTTCAATATCTACTGCGTATTTTTTTGATCACATAGAAAAAAAGTTCATGTCTGTCGAAACGATTTTTTAGCCAAGTACAACTACTCATATTATATAGTGTTAAGTGGCATATAAAAAACAATGCCCCTTAAAAAATGGACTGCACTGGAATAAATAAACATTTTTGCTTTGTACGCATCTGTTGTTAAAAATATAAACTAATACCTGTGGCATGAAGCCACGATGGAACTTGCGTAATCACCACGCCGTTTTTACGACGTATTTTTTGTGTGATCATCAGATTTTTATAAGTAAAACCTGAAATATTTTGAGTTACAATCTGACAATGAGTATATTTTGTGTATTATTTTATAGAGAATCGATTGGTGTAATTATTAGGTGTGTATCTATTCTCAATTTTGGGTTACTGGTGTGATATTGGTTGGAATTGGTCTAATGTACGGTTTAAAAATTTGGAGATATTTGTTTCTAAAATTTGTGTTTATGTTTTTCTGTTATATGTGTATTATTTTTGTTGCAGATAGCCGTTGGTCTTTGGAGCAGCTGAAACGGATTACACAATTTTACAAGAAGCACCTATGGTGAGTCTATTTTGAGTTTTATACCTACATATATTGAAAATATTTTATACGTAAATATTGAACCATGCATTAGATATGTCTATGAATTTTTCTCATATAATACATGTTGGAATACTTCTGAATTCCTGAATTTCTTTAAGTAATATCAGAATTTATCCGGTAACATTTGGAATTCCAGCGGTACTGTTGTACATTGGATTTTTTTCTGGATTTAAATGACAAGGCACTAACCCTTACAATATCTAAAATATTATATGTTGTAATTTTAATAATAATATTTTTCTGAAATACACTTACATTATTTTTGTCATATCAATTTTATCACAAGTAATACCCTTATGTATGTAGTAGTACTTTGGCATATTTTAGACATCCCTATAGTTCCGTGAGTAACACCAGAATATCTCCCTCCAGTAACTCTTGAAATTTTACATGTATTCTATTACTTTGGCATACAGTAAAATTTTTGAAAGATGTCCGATTAAGGTTGTCTACTAATTGTATGAATTCAGATTTTTGCTCCGCCCATCATGACAAATTCAGTAGTGTCGTTTGCTTAGTTTTTATGAGGGTACGTAAGATACTACTGTTATTTTATTATTATAAAAATATATATTACAGGAAAAACATTCAAAATTCAAAAATAAGTCAACTAATAAGTTTATAAGCAAATGTAAAACCAAATATGTTAAAAATAAGATACTGACACAATGTCAGTGACAGAATATAACGTTATACGTACGGCTATGAATCCAGGTAATGTCTCTGTATTAATAAATAAACTTACGTTACAGCGAAAGTATTATCAACAACGAGCATCGTTTATAAATGGAATGTCGTAACTTAGACAAGCGTGTTATATCCATCCTTATCACACACTCTTACAGCCTTTGTAAAAGAAAGAGATAAATGTATGCCTATTTGTTAATTCGTTCATGATACAAGTGCCCTTGATCGGACATCTTTCAAAAATTTTACTGTACTTTAGGAATTTTTGTAGTCCCTAAGTAATACGACAATTTCTCTAATAACACTGGGAATTCCTACGATACTGTAATATTAAATTCGAAGCAACTGATTCGATTTAAAGCAAGTGTTGCACAGTCCTGACGTTAAATGTACTACGAAATATCAAAAGTATTGTTATTTTATGAAAAACAAGAAATTAACAAAAGATTAATCATTTTTCTATTTGTGTATAAAATACATGCATATATATTATCAAAAGAATAGTTTATGTACCAACAAATATTATAAATAATATATTTAGTTTTGGATTTGGATAGTTAACAATATTACCCTGATTCATTTAAATATTTATATCCAACTTAATGGGAAATGAAATTGAAAGGGTAGCCGTATCACGTACATTTTGGGTGGGGTGGTTTACCATAACTCCCCTGAGTAATATAATGTAATGTAATATTTTGTTTAAATACTCAGCGTGTCAGATATCAATTTTTAGAGTTTAGAATGTTACAATATTATTGGAACATATAACATCCCCTATTAATTTAAGGAGAAGGCGTATCACAACCATATTTGGTACAGCACTTACGACAATTCCCTTGAGTAATATAACATACATTTTGTTTAAATATTCAGGCGTTGTGATAATTTTTTTGAGAGTTTAGATTGTTAAAATGTTATTTAAACATGTAACATCCCTTATTAATTTAAGGAGAAACCGTATCACAACCAATTAGCTCCCCTGGGCAAAATAAAGTACATTTTGTTTAAATATTCAGGGGTTGTGATATAAATTTTTGAGAGTTTAAAGTGTTAAAATGTTATTTGAACATGTAACATCCCTTATCAGTTTAAGGAGAAACCGTATCACAACCATATTTGGTAGGGTCGTTAACGCATTTTGTTTAAATACTCAGGGGATGAAATATCAATTTGTAAGAGTTTAGGGTGTAAAAATATTTATGAAACATATAACATCCCCCTATCAAGAAGCCGTATCACAACCATATTTGATTCATTGCTTAAGGCAACTCCCCTGAGTAATATAATGTACATTTTGTTTAAATATTCTGGGGATGAAACATAAATTTTTGAAAGTTTACCGTGTTAAAATATTATTGGTAACAAGTAACATTCCTTATCAATTGGAGGAGAAGCCCTATCACAACCATATTTTGTAGGGTAGTTAAATCAGCTCCCCTGTACAGTTTGTTTAAATGTTCAGGGGTTGTGATATACATTTTTGGGAGTTTAAAGTGTTAAATATGCTCCAATAATATTTTAACACTTTAAACTCTCAAAAATGTATTTCTCATCCCCTGAATATTTAAACAAAATGTACAGTATATTACTCAGAGGAGTTGCCTTAAGCAATGAACCAAATATGGTTGTGATACGGCTTCTCCTTAAATTGATAGGGGGATGTTATATGTTTCATAAATATTTTTACACCCTAAACTCTTAAAAATTGATATCTCATCCCCTGAGTCTTTAAACAAAATGTGTAATATATTACTCAGGAGAGTAGTGTTAACTATCCTACTAAATATGGTTGTAATACGGCCTCTCCTTAAATTGATAGGGAATGTTATATATATATATATTTCAATAATATTTTTACACGCTAAACTCTCAAAAATTAATAACTCATCCCCTGAATATTTAAACAAAATGTACATTATATTACTCGAGGCAGGTATGGTAACCACTTTAGTCAATAAGTACGTGATACGGCTACCCTTTCAATCTGGGGACCCGGGTTCGATCCCGACCGACGCCAAAAATTACATCGCATTTTAATGGCTTAAAATTGACTCCTGTGGCGCACTCTCCACGCCAGCAATGAGTGCCAGTGAGGTGACGCCTGGTAAGCGCCCACACGGTACAAATATTCCATCATTACCGATATCTGTGTACGAAGCAGATTGGCACACCCAGCAATGGGTAATATGCCGTGATGAAATATTTATTTCATTTATTTTTATTTTCAATTTCATTTCTCGTTAAGTTAAGGATAAAAATTTCTAAATGAATCAGGGTAGTATTGCTGACTATTGAAATCTAAAATAAAATATATTCTTTACAATATTTGTTGGTATATAAACAACTCTTTTGATAATGTATATGAATATGTCACAGAAAAATTATTAATCTTTTGTTAATTTCTTGTTTTTCATAAAATAACAATACTTTTGATGTCCGTAATACATTTGCTTTAGCGTTATGCAACACTTGCTTTAAATCGAATCGGCCGCTAGATTCACTCTGATTGTAGTACGAGTAATACTAAAATTTCTACCGTAAAATTGGACATATCCAGGATGTTGTAACACCTACTATAGTGTATACCAAAATTTTTATAGATTATATTGTGGTATTTGACCTTGATCAAATTTAAAAAAAAATATAATTATATATAATACATATTATTAACATACATTTAAAAATTCCAATAGAATATCCTGTATTTTTCTGTAATACGTATAGAATACTTCCGAAATATATTTTTTTTTTGTTAAATAATTCGTTTGTCATACAAAGTTTGTATTAAGTAATATCCTACGAATTTAATATTATTCTAACATACGTAGGAATTCTTGTAGTTCCCTAAGTAATACCAAAATTATGCAGTAACACTTGGAATTTCCAGGGTACTGTTATACCTAGTTGTGTGTTGTGTAGAAATCCATATTTTTGCAGATTATAATAAGGTATATGATCTTGTTCAAATTAGAGAATATTTATATATTATTGAATTAAAAATTACATTTTCAATAGAATACGAAATATTTTTCTGTAATATATATAGAATACTTCAGGAAGAGTCTTTTTAATATTTTCTTAGTAATACCTCTATTTCTTTAATACCACCATAAAAATAATGTATGTCATATTTTTCTTCGAAATTCAAATAAATTCAATATATTTAAATATAATAAATTCTAAATATCTATTACTCATGTACAATATTATTGATTTTTTGATTATACAGAAAAAATGCCCGTCGAAACGATTTTTTAGCAAGGACAACTACTCGTAGTGTTAAGTGGCATATAAAATACAATGCCCCTTAAAAAATGGACTGCACTGGAATAAATAAACATTTTTGCTTTGTACGCATCTGTTGTTAAAAATATAAACTAATACCTGTGGCACGAAGCCACGATGGAACTTGCGTAATCACCACGCCATTTTTACGACGTATTTTTTGTGTGATCATCAGATTTTTATATGTAAAACCTGAAATATTTTGAGTTACAATCTGAAAATGAATGCATTTATGTATTATTTTATGGAGAATCGATTGGTGTAATTATTAGGTGTGTATCTATTCTCAATTTTGGGTTACTGGTGTGATATTGGTTGGAATTGGTCTAATGTACGGTTTAAAAATTTGGAGATATTTGTTTCTAAAATTTGTGTTTATGTTTTTCTGTTATATGTGTATTATTTTTGTTGCAGTTAGCCGTTGGTCTTTGGAGCAACTGAAACGGATTACACAATTTTATAAGAAGCACCTATGGTGAGTCTATTTTGAGTTTTATACCTACATATATTGAAAATATTCTATACGCAAATATTGAAGCTTACATTAGATATGTCAATAAATTTTTCTCACATAATACATGTTGGTATACTTCTGAATTCCTGAATTTCTTTAAGTAATACCAGAATTTGTCCGGTAACAGTTGGAATTCCATCAGTACTGTAATACTTGTGTACATTGTACATTTTTCTGCATTTAAATTTAAAAACTTTGACAAGGCACTAACCCTTACAATATCTAAGGTATTATATATTGTAATTTTAATAATTCATATTTTTCTGTAATACTTTACATTATTTTTGTCATATCAATTTTATCCCAAGTAATACACCCTTATGTATGTAGTATTACTTTGGCATACTTTAGACATTCCTGCAGTTCCGTGAGTAACACCAGAATTTCTCCCTCCAGTAACTCTTGAAATTCTTCTGCTAAAAAGATTGTACATCATACATATATGTATTCTATTACTTTGGCATGCTTTAGGAATTCATGTAGTCCCTAAGTAATACCAGAATTTTTCTAATAATACTTGGAATTATTTCGATACTGTAAAATTAAATTCGAAGCAGCCGATTTGATTTAAAACAAGTGTTGCATAGCCTTGACGGTAAATGTATTACGAATATCAAAAGTATTGTTATTTTATGAAAACCAAGAAATTAACAAAAGATTAATCATTTTTCTGTTTGTTTATAACATATTTATATATTATCAAAAAAAAAGTTGTTTATATACCAACAAATATTATAAATATTTTATTTTGGATTTGGATAGTTAGCAATATATTACCCTGATTCATTTAAATATTTATATCCAATTTAATGAGAAATAAAATTAAAAGGGTAGTCGTATCACGTACATATTGGATGGAGTGGTTACCATAACTCCCCTGAGTAATATAGTGTACATTTTATTTAAATATTCAGGGAATGAATTATAAATTTTTGAGAGTTTGGAATGTTAAAATAATATTTAAACATATAACTTCCACTATCAATATAAAATTTTGAGAGTTTATTGTGTTAAAATATTATTTGAATAAGTAACATCCCTTATCAATTGAAGGAGAAGCCGTATCACAACCCTATTTGGTAGGGTAGTTAACACAACTACCCTGAGTAATATAATATACATTTTATTTAAATATTCAGGGGATGAGATATAAATTATTGAGAGTTTAGAGTGTTAAAATATTATTTGAATATGTAACATCCCTTATCAATTTAAGGAGAAGCCGTATTACAACCCTTTTTGGTAGGGTAGTTAACACAACTTTCCTGAGTAATATAATATACATTTTGTATAAATATTTAGGGGAGGAGATATAAATTTTGATAGTTTAAGGTGTTAAAATATTATTGGAACATATACCATTCCCTATCAATTTAAGGAGAAGCCGTATAACATCCATATTTGCTAGGGTACTTAAGACATCTACCCTGTGTTATATAATGTACATTTTGTTTAAATATTCAGAGGATGAGATATAAATTTTTGAGAGTTTAGAGTGTCAAAATATTGGAATATATAACATCTCCTATCAATTTAAGGAGAACTCGTATCACAACCATATTTGGTAGGGTGGTTAACACTACTCCCCATAGCAATATAATGTACATTTTGTTTAAATATACAGGTTATGAGATATAAAATTTTAGAGTTCAGTGTGCTAAAATATTATTTGAGCAAATAACATCCCCTATCAATTGGAGGAGAAGTCCTATCATAACCATATTTGGTAGTATAGTTAAATCAGCTCCTGTGGGCAATAAAAAGTACATTTTGTTTAAATATTCAGGGGTTGTGATATTGATTTTTGAGAGTTTACAGTGTTAAAATGTTATGTGAACATGTAACATCCCTTATCAATTTAAGGAGAAGCCGTATTACAACCCTTTTTGGTAGGGTAGTTAACACAACTTTCCTGAGTAATATAATATACATTTTGTATAAATATTTAGGGGAGAAGATATAAATTTTGATAGTTTAAGGTGTTAAAATATTATTGGAACATATACCATCCCCTATCAATTTAAGGAGAAGCCGTATAACATCCATATTTGCTAGGGTACTTAAGACATCTACCCTGTGTTATATAATGTACATTTTGTTTAAATATTCAGGGGATGAGATATAAATTTTTGAGAGTTTAGAGTGTCAAAATATTGGAATATATAACATCCCCTATCAATTTAAGGAGAACTCGTATCACAACCATATTTGGTAGGGTGGTTAACACTACTCCCCTTAGAAATATAATGTACATTTTGTTTAAATATACAGGTTATGAGATATAAAATTTTAGAGATCAGTGTGTTAAAATATTATTTGTACTATCATAACCATAATTGGTAGGGTAGTTAAATCAGCTTCCCTGGCCAAAATAAAGTACATTTTGTTTAAATATTCAGGGGTTGTGATATAATTTTTTGAGAGTTTAGAGTGTTAAAATGTTATTTGAACATGTAACATCCCTTATAAGTTTAAAGAGAAACCGTATCATAACCATATATGGTAGGGTCTTTAACACTACTCCCCTTATCAAAATAATGTACATTTTTTTAAATATTCTGAGAATGAGATATAAATTTTTGAGAGTTTAGCGTGTTAAAATATTATTTGACCAAGTAACAATCCATATCAATTAGAGGAGAAGCCCTATCCCAACCATATTTGGTAGGGTAGTTAAATCAGCTCCCCTGAGCAATATAATGTACATTTTCTTGTGGTTGTGATATAAATATTTGAGAGTTTAGAGGTTTAAAATATGTTCCAATAATATTTTAACACTCTAAACTCTTAAAAAAATATATCTCATCCCCTGAATATTTAAACAATATGTACAATATATTACTCAGGGGAGTAGTGTTAACTACCCTACTAAATATGGTTGTGATACGGCTACTCCTTAAATTGATAGGGGTTGTTATATTGTCCAATAATATTTTAACACGTTAAACTCTCAAAAAAATTATCTCATAAATATTGAAACAATGCTTTTTACTTATAGTCGCCACGATTTCGTCCGTATTTGTTATGTATTTATGAATATGCATATTGTGGTTAGGGCGTGAGCAGCTTCATCGGGGCCTCCTGAGTTAACTTTTTCCTTTCAGGTGCACGGTATATTTATTTATGTATGTTTAGTTTTAAGTTTTATCAGGAGGCCACATCATCATGTATTTATTTATTTATGTGTTTTATTTGTATGTATTTATGTGCATTTTTTAGCTAAAATATTAGGTAGGACGTTTAAAAACAATAATTGCGGTAAAATTTAATTTAAACTTTGTCGAAGAGGTCGAAAATTTCATACGAGCCCACCCCCCAAATGTATTCGTACCCTCTGAAATAAATATATTAACAGCAATAAAAAATAAATTTTTAGCTTACAATAATTAAGACTATATTTGGGCATGTTTTTATTTTATGTATTAATAAAGTGTACTGGATTTAAATACAATGTTATTAACTAAATTTCTCTTTTAAACAATGATCTACGGGCAAATATATGACAAAAGACAAGTCCCAAAATTTTTCGTTCCAACAGTAAATAATACAATATTTATGTTAGTATTATCTATAAAACTGAGGGTAAAGTAACTGACAATATACTCAATTAATTGCCATCTTAAATTTTATTGCTTTAATAAAAATTATTTGCGAATTATTAAAGACGAAAACATGTCACATGCAGAGAATGGTTTATTTAAAAATAAATTATTGTTAACCTAAGAAATTTTATTATAAGCAATGTATTCAAGTTCTATACACTTTATAAATACACCATATCAAAATATGTCGGAGTAACAATCATCCAGAAGTTTATTTATTCTTGTTTTTAATATAATTGTAGGTGGTGCTTTAATAAATAAATATCACTTTGCAAATAATATTACTAAAATAATAAAATTTAATATAGTAATTAATTGAATATATTGTCAGTTTCCTTTACCTTCAGTTTTATAAATAATACTAACATAAATATTGTATTATTTACTGTTGGAACTAAAAAAAATAGCACGCGTCTGTTGTCATATATTTGCCCGTAGACTATTGTTAAATTGATAAATTTAGGTAATAACATTATATTTAAATCCAGTACACTTTATTAATATATAAAATAAAAAATCTGTTGTGGCCAGCACAATACCTTCCGTCAATCCTGTGTATATTGTATAAATTTCCAGTAAAATTATTTCATAAAAAAAATATTTAAATTGCACTTGACACTGACATCTTCTTCTTCTTTAACTTTTCCCATTCGTTAGGGGTCGCTATTTTTGCGTGTCGTTATCACTCAGTTCCTTTTCTCTCAAGTCTTCCGAAATACAGTCCTTCCATCTTATCTTTGGTCTTCCTCTGTTTCTTCAACATCCTATTACTAAACTATTCATTCTTGTTCCAATATAATTCTTCATTTCTCCTCATTACATGTTCAAACCAATGTAATCATATTTCTTGTATCTTTCTAGAAACTTTTAATACTAGTTATTTTCTTACCGTATCTTCCGTGTTTTCCCCAACATCTACTTCAACATCCTCATCTCTGCCACATTAATTTACTTTTTATTGATACTGACATCTGTCAATTTGAATTATGTGAATATATTAGCAGTTTCCATGTTTAGCATAGCTGGCTGAATTATAAAATTTAATTTCTTTAAAATTATTTAACTCTGTATCTATTAAATATGAAGTATAAAATGTAATCAAATCGTACAGAAATTAATATATGCTTTAAGTTATAATAATATTAAATGTCAATAAATCAAATTTAACTGTTAAATCTTGAAATGAGGCTACTTCCGGTTCACCAATTATAACCAAAATCTAATCACTTGTTCTTCTGGATGTAAACTTGAGGAATACGAAAAAATTATAATTTTTGGAATCGTGGTATTGAAGTTATGGGATCCGGAACTTTTGTCTCACACACACAGACATACAGTCACACAGACACACAACACACAGACACACACAGACACACACAGACACACACACATACATACATACATACAGACATCATCGTAAAAATGGTAAAATCGTATTATAGGGACCCTAAAACATGCTTATTCAGTAAAAACTCATCATTGAATTTTTTGAGCAAAGACAATAACTTCCTTACCTAAAGGTGACGGAAGGTAAAAATTGCCCAAATATAGTCTTAACTATTGTAATTTAAAAAAAAATATTTCTTCTTGCTGTTAATATAAAATAAAGTACATTTCTCTTTAATGATTTCTACATTTTCATAAATAGTTAGAGACAATTATTAAGGACTTTTCGATAAGCAAAAATTAGTTACAGAATTTCTGGACGTCAAAATTAGATTTTATATTTTCTTTTTAATAAAAAAATTAATATTTAGAAAACTAAGACAGATAGGGACTTGTAATTATCATATTTGAATTCAGGATAGTCGTTTTCATAAGATAAATGAACTCTATTGTACGAGTACAATATGCGTGCTCTATATACTAAATTAATAAATTAGTAGATACACTCTGCCGAGATTCTGTTCCCGAGGCTGAATTCGAATAGTTGTCAAGTAGCTGATATCACTGAATCTTTTACCTAACCTTTAAGCGTTGTTGTTTCAAATAAAATACAATATTACTTTAAGAATAGGGTAAATTGGTATACCTTATTTGAAATTGTGTGATGTACACATTGATTACCTATATTTTTACCTCCCGCTACCCTTGGTAAGGGAGGTATAGGGATCGTGCTAAAAATCGCATATCGAGATTTTGCTAAATGACCACGTTTTAAGGTCCCGAGAATCCATTTTTAACATTTTCACGATGGTGTCTGTGTGTGTGTATGTATGTATGTATGTATGTATGTATGTGTGGATCCTGTATAGTGTATATGCTCTAACTGAAATACTATCATTCAGAAAGTTTTGAAACCATATTTCTACCTTATTCTAATATGGAAATATCTGATTAGATTTTGGTGGCAATCGGATAACCGGAAATGGCAGTTTACTTAAAGCTCAAGATAGTTTTTCTTCAAAAAATACCTTTAAATGTATTTTTTTCTAAATATGTTACTATAAAAATTAAAGATTATTTCATTTTCTACAAGTTTGCTTTTATACTTTTTCTATATATTGTATGGATAAATTTATAAAATAATATAAAAATTATATACATAGGTAAATGGCGGGAGGTACTGTGTTGGTCACATCAGATTTTTTTTCTTCAAAAGATTCTAAATTTTCAGTAAAATTATTTCAGCAACAAACTATGTAAATTGCACTTGATATCTGTCAATTAGAATTATCTGAATATATTAGTAATTTCCATGGTTATAAAATAGCTGGCTGATTTATGAAATTTAATTTCTTTATAATTTTGTAACTATATTCATGATGGAAACAATTCAATCAAACCGTATAGAGAATAAAATATTCTTTCATATTTATAATAACGTAAACTGTCAAAATATGATATTTAACTGCGTTTTTTCAAGAAAATCTGTTAAAATTTCAATTAAGAGTATTTCCGGTTGACCAATTATAACCAAAATCTGATCAACTCTTCATATGGACCTACAGAAGAGGAGTACGAAACAAAAAATCTGTTGTGGCCAGCACAATACCTTCCGTCAATCCTGTGAATAATGTATAAATTCCATACATAATTTTTCTTGCAAAAGATTCTAAATTTCCAGTAAAATTATTTCATAAAAAAACTATTCAAATTTCACTTGGCACTGACATCTTCTTCTTTAACTTTTTCCATTCGTTAGGGGTCGCTATTTTTGCGTTTCGTTATCATTCAGTTCCTTTTCTCTCAAGTCTTCCGCGATACAGTCCTTCCATCTTATCTTTGGTCTTCCTCTGTTTCTTCAACATCCTATTACTAAACTATTCATTCTTGTTCCAATATAATTCTTCATTTCTCCTCATGACATGTTCAAACCAATGTAATCATATTTCTTGTATCTTTCTATAGAAACTTTTAATACTAGTTATTTTCTTACCGTATCTTTCCGTGTTTTCTCCAACATCTACTTCAACATCCTCATCTCTGCCACATTAATTTAGTTTTTATTGATACTGACATCTGTCAATTTGAATTATATGAATATATTAATAGTTTCCATGTTTAGCATAGCTGGCTGAATTATAAAATTTAATTTCTTTAAAATTCTTTAACTCTGTATCTATTAAATATGAAGTATAAAATGTAATCAAATCGTATAGAGAGTAATATATTCTTTAAGTTATAATAACGTTAAATGTCAATAAATCAAATTTAACTGTTAAATCTTCAAATGAGGCTATCTAATCAGTTGTTCTTCTGGATGTAAATTTGAGGAATACGAAAAAATTATAATTTTTGGAATCGTGGTATTGAAGCTATGGGATCCGGAACTTTTGTCACACACACAGAGAGACACAGACACAGACACACATACATACAGACATCATCGTAAAAATGGTAAAATCGTATTACCTACAGGGACCCTAAAACATGCTGATATACTAAAAACTCATCATTGAATTTTTTGACCAAAGACAATACCTTCCTTACCTAAAGGTGACGGAAGGTAATATCGTAAAAATAATAAATTTCTTATTGTAAGAACCTTAAAACGTGCTTATTCATTAAAAACTCACCAAATTGTTAACAACTTTTGCGTTATTTGTAACGATTTTTAAAGATGTATCAACGAACAAAAAGAAAGCATAAGTAACTCATTTCTATTTCAGATTACATGAATGATCATGAGGGCTTTGTAAACATGGAAATGGGAGCAGAAGAGGGCAGAGCACCTTTAGGAGAAACAGGGGACAACGGAGTTACTGCATTAGGGCCCCATAACTCAAAAATTCAAGCGTGCTGTCAGCATGTATAAGGTAAGAATATACTAGATTTTCGTACTATTTACTTTACAATTCTGTGACTTTAAAGCTAAAGAAGATATGACTATTTAGAATTTCTGCAAATTTTGTCTAGTGATTATAATTATTTTACTTTGTAAGGTGCTTATTTGCCATATCTCTTTTGGCGTAGAATTTTTTTTATATATTCCTTAACAATACTGTCATACAAGAGCAACCAGTGTCCATATTTCATAATTTTGGGAATGAGTTATTTAATTTTGAGTATTACATTGAATGATAGTGAAGATAGGAATTATGTAGTGTGTTTCATTTAAATTTTATTATTTATATCATTATTAAATGTATGTATGCGGTTGGAACCGCTAATATTGTTAGTAATGCAACAATACTTTATAATCCAAGAGTCGAAACTTGCAATAAAAATGAACTAATTCAAATCTAGTTACTAGTCAATAAGGACTATCTGAAACAGTTTTATATGTATTGTGCGTGAAATATTTGCTCTAGAGTAACTAAGCATTGGAAAATTGGTGCACTTTTCACTTTCTATGCACTATTTTTTATCAAATATGCTTTCGAAATATCAAATTAAAGCAAATTTCATATATTTTTGAAGCTATTTAAAAACTGTTGGATAAAATATCGTATGGTACACGCATTATATAAATCAAGTGTCTTGTTTAATGAAGACACGTTTGCCGTACGGAATTTTAGCCAACAGTTTTTGAAATGGTTTAAAGAACACCACAAACTAATATTAATTATTTAATAGGCAGACCTTTGGCTGGTCTATGTCAAGAAATTTGGAGTATTTGGATGCAGCTTTCGATTTCAACACTGCAAATCTTCTAAGGCAGCTTTTCTGAAGGATAGCTGAGCTCCAGATAAATCTTCTATGGCGTAGGCGACCATCAATGGATGAACTGGTAGGCACTTTTAACTTTTTATAAAATATTTTGTTCTCATACTTAACCATGAGAACTTGTAGTCAAAGGATTATGACGACATACCTAAATTATTAAATTGTTCTCATATTCAACCATGAGGACTTGTGGTCAAAGGATTATGGACTATATGCCTAATTATTACCTTGTTCTTATATTTAACCATGAGAACTTATTGTCAAAGGATTATGACTATATGCCTAATTATTAACTTGTGTTCATATTCAACCATGAGAACTTAAGTCAATGAAATATGACTATTATAAATATCTAAATATTATCTTGTACTCAAATTCGATTTTGAGTAATACATTGAAAGAAATATAACTGTCATGAATGTCTATATAATATTCAAACAATTTAAAATTGAAATATTGACTGTTTATCAATATAAAATCAATATCTGGAAACATTTGATTAGCATATATCTTTCAGGAATCGGACATCAAGAAGACTAAAATAATATTAGATTATAAATTGTACTACTCAAAAGTGAATAGGGATTTAAAATTAGTTTTTCGTTTAAATATTGATACAAATAAACATAAGTAATAGTTTGCTATCATAAATAAAACTTTTTGTGATATACCTATTCACTTTTGAGTAGTTTAGTTTTAAGTTTTTTGAAATGTATTTTCAGATCTTAATTAAACTTTGGCTCATCGCGCCGTTGAGCAAACACGCGTTTTCTTTAAATATTAAAAATAAATTGATATAGTTGAAGTGCATTCCCTACCGATAATTCATCATAAAATCGTGCGTTTTGATTGCCCAGACGGCATCTAGGGAGAGTGAATGTGAAAAAAAAAATTGTATGTATTGGTGTGTCGGGGCATGCTTGTTGTCGAATGGTGAGAGAATCAGGAAGTAGGGGGTGTGAGATTCGAAACTTTTTTGTGGGTTCGGGTTTCCTTATTATTTTTATTATTAATATCACGGTTAGTGAGATGGATAGGCAGGATTCGTGCGCGATTTCCATAATTGAGTAGACTGATATGTATAGTATTCATAACGCCATGTGAAACCAGTTGTTTATTCTGGTGGATCGCTTCACACTTGTGAATGTTTCTAGGGACAGTTTAATTCTTTTGTACCAGTGCTGACCTTCGTTTGGAATGCTGCTCTAGATTGGACGCTATAACCGCTAGACTCAAATGAGAAAAGTTTTAAACGAACCTGAATGCTTACACAGGAAGCTTTATTATGGCGCTATGTGCTCTCCTCGTCCGGAGGCAACGTAATCATCGTTTAATTTTAATGGCAACGAATAATTAAAGACAAAATAAAGTTTTTCTTTGATTTAACTTTGTTTGAGCACACGGGTTGATCGCGTTCGGTGTTAGGTGTTTCGGGAATGGCCGGGCGATGCCATCGGGAGTAGCTCTTTATTGCATCCAAGCCGTGGAATATCACTTAATTGCTTCCCTTGTCCTTAATTGGCTCGCGTTGTAGGCCGTAAACCCTTGGGGTCGCGACTGGGGTCGGCTTAGCCCCCACGTAAACAACTGTGAGAATCACCCCGGCATTCTCACTTTTTGTCTTAGATCGTATATCTCTCTCTCACTTCAACTTAGCTTAACATAGTCTAGATATAAGATAGCTTGCGTAGACATAAGATAGCTTAGATTATAAGATAGGCAGGGGTTGTTTTTGCTTTTTGAGAGAGAGAAAATTAACGTAACTTACCATTTTTAGATTTGCTTTTGTTTGAAAAAGGTATTAACGTAAGATAGGATTTTTTTGCACTTCATAAACTTAATTTGGGGGGAACTACAATAGTTTAAGTTAGATTATAAGGTATTATTGTATACGGAATTGTATTTATTTAATAAATGGTATATATAGGGAGCGTGGGTGGCATTGAGGGTGGTGTGTCCCCTATATATACCATTTATTAAATAAAGCGTTTCATTTATAGTTTTAAGATAGTTATAAGTTAAAAGACTTCCCCACCGCCGCTGTTGCCGAAATTGCAGTGCCGATTGCAATGCGTCTCCATGGCTTCCTCTGCATAAAGAGTTCTTTAAAATGTTTGTACAATAAAAAAATCTTTTAATTTTGTTTATTTTTATTTAAACCCATCACATTAGTTTTAAAGTTAGGTAGTTTTAGTAAAAATTGTAATTATTATTAAGTATTTTGACGCGATCAGGGCAAAGTTAGATTTTAAGTGTTTATTGTAAATGAAGCTTTGTATTAATAAATATTATATATTTTGGTGAGTGAGTGGTTGAGGTGGTAACATCAAAAAATATATAATATAAGTAATATAAAGGTTTGCAAACGGTCTTAAACCGAATAAGAAATCTTGTACCTTTAACAATGGGAACAAGGAATCTTATTTGGGGATGCCAAGTTTTAGTTTGTTAAATTAGTCCATAAGTATTGTAAACGGAACTCTAATATATTATATATTTGGGCGATTTTAGTCTAAAAATATATAATATTAATTTAGAGTTTTGTATCAGTTATAAAACTAAAATGTTTGTTACCAAATAAAATTATTATGGTTATTTTATTTGTTGTTAGTTATTTTTCATCTTTATTCTGTAAATAAAAGTTAAATCTCCAGATAAACTTTTATTTGCAGAATAAAGATGCAAAATAATTAACAACAAATAAAATAACCATAATAATGACAATTGTAACAAATGTTTTAGTTTTATAACTAAACCCTGTGTGACACTTTTATAAATTATTAATAAATTTGTTAACAAATTTAGTTGGAAATAATTTTGAACAGAATTTTTAAATTCTTAAGTCTTTTACAGTTCATTTGTTATATTTCTGTTCATAATTGTTACTAAATTTGTTAACAAATCTGTTAACTATTTATGATTGTCAAACAGCCCTTTGTAATAGTAATGCCAATAAACTTTAATTTTTAAAAGATAAGGTGTTTTCTTATAATACAAATATATTTTTATATTAAATTTTGTATCTTTTAATACAAATATATTGTTATATTAAAAAATTGATTTTTTTTCAAAGTCCCTACACGTATGTAGTTTTTAAAACGGCCACCAGTTGGCAGCACCTGTCGATTTACCAAGAGTAAAACCGACCAAAAAATATTTTTTTGTGTACATAACGACGTACATACATAATTTTCAATAGCCTTTAGTGTTTAGACTAATTAAAAATGGGATGTTATGTCCATTTTGAATTAGGGCTTACAGATAGCATCCATGTTTCTGCTTCTGCTATCTGCAAAATGATTTTTTCTCCTGTACGTATGTAGAAATTAAAACGGCCACATTGAAATTGTTCATACATCAAAATAACTGAAAATTGCCAAATATATAGAAAAAATCATAAGATTTTTGCAATTGTTTTTATTCGTATTCATTATGTGGTGAATTATAACATACATGTAACCGCTTCCCATTTTCAGACCCTGAAATATATGTCCCACCAATTCCAAATTCACAATAGGCCTTAGTTAAATGTTTACTGGAAGTAGGTGCTGCCCCCTAACGGCCATTTTCGGAACTATTTAGAATCCTGTATGTATGTATGTATAAAGGCAGCATTATTTCTACTTACCTATATTTTTAGGGTTAATGCTTTACGATAGGTGCTGCCCCCTAGCGGCCGTCTCAAGAACTATATACGTGTTACTGAAAAATTTATAGAATTCATCCCCTAAGTAGAAGGAATTAAAAAAATAGACAAATTAAATTTTAATTTATATTTTATTGTATAAAATATTATAGATTAGGATAATGAAATACAACAATGTAAGATACAAAAAACAATAAATACATAAAAAAATTACACAAACTATTATTTAAACATCCCTATTTCTAATTTTTCAGGACAAGAGTAAGTATATTTATATAAAATATTGTACATTAGGGTAGTTTACATATAATACAACAATGTAAGATATAAAAAACAAAAAATACAAGTAAAATTTACACAAACTATTATTTAAACATCCCTATTTCTAATTTTTCAGGGCAAGGGTAAGTATATTTATTTATAAAATACAAAGAATAAGAATAAATACAATTTAAGCTATGAACATAATAAAGACAACAATGTATTACAAATAAATAATAAAAATATCTTAAACTAATAAAAGTTTTTATTTAACAACCCCTTATTCATTGAAAATACCATAACAAAGAGACAGGGAAGTATGTACAGTTGATTCGGCTTCATTGAGAACTCTAATTATGCATATTAATAAATTTGTTCAATTTTTTTAAAAACACAAGCTGTCAAATTTTAATTAGGCGATTTTTAAACCCTTGGCCCTACGCCCTTGAAACTTAAATATTTTGTCCTACGACCCCGACATTTCAAGGAATACTAAGGAAACGCGAAATTTCAAGGAAATCGCTGAAATCCCAGCCGTTTCCGAGATACAAGCCCCTAAAGATTTTGGGGGTATTTTACCCTAATTTGCCTGTTTAAAGGAATTAAGGGCTGAAAAATAGCGTATCGGGTGTATGTTGAGTCGCTCTTTCGATTGACCTGCGCAGAATTGCTTATAACTCTTTAGTTTTAGATATATTTACCCTTCAAATTTGTAGGGGTGTATGGATTAGCTAACTTTGTTATTAACAGGGCCAGAAGGGTCGAATAAATTTTATTACACTAATATGGACCTGTAGATTACGAATATGAGCTCAAATTTCTCCCAAGGGCACATTTAAGCCCTTCTCCCCTCTTAGTTTCAGAGTTATAACACATTTTTCTTAATTAAAAATGTTGCGTTTTGAATTCGCCCTTTAAATTAGCTCGTAGGGAAAATATTACTACGGATACGTAATCTACGGGTTGAAATTAGTATAATAGAATTTGTTTCGCATTTCTAACCCTAATAGTTTCATAGTTATAGTTCATTTTTCTTATTTAGTGTGATATTGCGTTTTGAATCAAAATGTTTCAATTAAAAGCTGTCAAATTTCAATTAGGCGATTTTGAAACCCTTAGCCCTACGCCCTTGAAACTTAAATATGTTGTTCTACGACCCCGATATTTCAAGGGCTGCTAAGGAAACGCGAAATTTCAAGGAAATCGCCGAAAACCCAGCTGTTTCCGAGATACAGACCCTTAAAGTTTTCCGAAGGGTTTAACACTTAAGTTAATTAAAAGGGCTAAAAGGAAAATAGCGCATCGGAAGGATTTGAACCCGCGCTTTCCATGGGCTTGCACAGAATTGAAGAAAACCCTTTGGTTTGTAATATATTTGCCCTTCAAGTTTGTGGCGAAGGGCCTGTGCTAATTCCTGTACTAAAAGGGCTAGAAAGACCGGACAACTGTTGTTAAACTTACTTGGATCTGCAAAATTGAAATCCGTGGTCGAATTTTCATTAAGGGCTCAAATAAGCCCTTAGCCCTTTATAAAGGGGCGGCCTCCTATCGGATGGTTATTTTCGTGCCTAGAGAACTTAATACTAAAGGATTGGATAGGAAAATTCGGAAAAATCATTAAATATTAGAATATTTCCCTGTCTCTTTTGTTATTACATAGGAAAGGTAAATAAAAAAACTCTTTTATTTATTTATTCTCATAAAAATCATCTATTATCTTCGTCCAGTGTTGTAGATACCGTATCCTATTGCTGGGTGTAGTACGGCCCTTCGCGGAACCTGAAAACAAACATAAACATTGTTTATTTTGGGCGCCAAAGTATAAAAAACGTAATCAATTAACACTTAATTAGTGTTAGTTGTTACGTTATAATATTAATATTATATTTTTATAATGAAGACTTCAGTTCCCTTGTGGCTTTGGTGAAGTGAACATGGGGTGCTTATGAATAATCGTGTATTGCGATAGTGTTGATAGGAACCGAAAAAGTTTTTATTACAATCATTCTCTTATTCAATTTATAGTTCGCGATATAAATAAGAGCATTAAATTTACGCTAAAATTATATTTATTTGTTCATTATCAGTGGATATTTTTAACTTTGTTTTATTAAATGCTGTAATTGTTAATTTAATTGGTGCGAGTGTAGTGTAATGATTACTTGAAAGTGTATTCTAATCAGTGTAAATCGCCGAAGACTACAGTTCAGTAATGAAGTACTAGCGGACGATATGTTGAGAAAATTCGCCGATCATTGCCTTTACAAGTAAGTACTAAAATTAAAAATCATGCCAAGTATCATTATTTGTGAGCCCCTAGGTCTAGTTTACAAATGGATTAAGAAAATTAGAAAATAATTACAAGTAGAAAGTTATTTTGAGTGGCCCGTTTCTCAGTGTCACCCTGTATACCTAAGGTGTTCAACAAAACGCGGAACATAAGTTTAATAGGATTTTAAAAACGTCTGGAAATTGTTCCTCTTGTACATTATAGAACAAAGATATAAGAATGAAAAGTTGTTTAAAAATATTTTTTCATTTGTTCCGCGTTTCGTTTTCATAATTAAATTTCTCGGTTTTTTTAATATTTGGATAATATTTTATTAATTATGAATAATTGATACATCTTTTAATGATTTGCAAATAAGATCATATTATATTCTATGACCATTGGCAACTAACTCATATTTATTTTTCAATTATTATATTGTTACAGAGTACTGTAATAGAGAGAAGAGTTGTGGACTTGGATAAACTGCATCAAGAGAGCTGAGCAACTTGCATCTCATATGAATCCTGATTTTAGACTTGGAAATGGTCGCATTACTGCAGAGCATCGCACCATAAAACAACCCCAACATATTATAGTGTACATCACATGTTTATTTATATGATTATGTAAATAAATAAAAATTCATCTCAGATCATGTATATAAAGTATATAATATAACTATAACTATTATAACGTGAAATTCATATGTCATTATACAACATATATACATGTTCATTTTCATAATTGTATATTCTTAAGATCTTTTCAGAGTGAATTATATTTACTTTTACATATACCACGAACGCACGTAACATATATATCATTTAAATAGTATAAAAATCTGATGTGGCCAGCATAATACCTTCCGTCAATCCTGTGTATTATGTACAAATTCCATACATAAATTTTCTTGCAAAAGATTCTAAATTTTTGGAATTTTATGATTCCCTTTCTCGGTAACGGAATTCCATACTCCTGATAACAAACAAATCACATGAAATAAGAAAATCATGAAATCTTTATTATTCTTTAACTCTATATCTGTTGAATATGAAATATAAAATGCAATCAAATCGTATAGAGAATAATATATTCTTTAAGTTATAATAACATTTAACTGAGTTTTTCAAGAAAAACTGTTAAAATCTTCAAATGAGGGTACTTCCGGTTGACTAATTATAACCAAAATCTAAACATGTCTGCATATGGTTGTAAGGAAGAGGAATACACAAGAATTGTAATTTTTGGAATTCTAGTATTGGAGATATCGTGCACGAAAAAGCGGTCACATACACACACACACACACACACACATACACGCACACGCACATACACACACACGCACATACGAACACACACACACACACACACACACACACACACACATACAGACATCATCGTAAAAATAGTAAAATCGTATTGTAAAGACCCTAAAACGTGCTTATTCAATGAAAACTCATCACCGAATTTTTTGACCAAAGACAATACCTTCCTTACCTATAGTTGACGGAAGGTAAAAAACGAAAGGGCCTAAGTTCACATTATGAATATTTTTTAGACTCTTTTTCAGACATTCATATTTATTTGCATATTACCTATAGTACCTACTTATATATATAAAGCAATCTTAAGCCAAATTTTAAAAGTACTGATCCCTATTTCTTTTAATTTACGAAATAGTAATTTTTAAAGTCGCTTATATTAAAATAAACATAAAAACAATTATGCTAGGTATTAAATGCATAATTCTAAAATAAACATCTAAGTGAAAATTAAAAGAAAATTGCTATCACTCTTGGATTTTGATATATTTAATTTAAAATTGCTCTAGTTCTAGTTAATAGACTTATACCGTAACAAACATGATTGAATTTTTTTCAGCGAATCAAATATTCTGAAATTATAATTATTCATACAGAAAAAATCCTAAATCCAAATTATATTAACTTCCTGAAAATTTGGAAAACAATTTATTATTTCACTTTCTTGAAACAAGCATTGTTGAAATTATTTTTGTGATTCCAAAATTTTAGAATAATGTATGTAATTTATTCAAATTAGACGACATAAAAAATTGTACGAAGTTAAAATTTGGTTGTATCGTAAATATATATATATATATATATATATATATATATATATATATATATATATATATATATATATATATTGTTTACAACCCTTGTGTACTCAAAATTTTTCGCGCTATTTCTACATTAATAAAATTCAAAACACCCTGAACAAATTACCTAATACATAAGATGCGATTATTATTTATAATGACTCATTATTTTAGGGGCAAATTATGTAACACCCTTACTATTACATGGATTAATTCGTTCAGTTTGTTTGTTGCAGTGCTAGTGTAAAGACGTGTATATGGTGTGCTGTGAACACGAGGGCGATTTCCTGGTGCTTGGAGAGGACGTTAGGATACCTGCAGGACTTTGAGTTATATCCATACATTTCATTTATTCAGAGTGAGTTTTTCTTTTACTTTTATACTACTTTATAGTTGCATTCTTTATTCGATATATTAACCATTATTGTAAATCATACAAGTTATATTTAAATATAATATTGCTCGTACTATATCGAAAATAGTTTGCATTAATTGATAATTATTTAATATTTCAATCATATACGATCTTCTAACATTTTATTTGCTAAATATCTATGCAGCACCGTATATAGTTTTATAGCATAGATATTTAAAAAAAAATGTTTTCTTATGTTAAACACGCCTGTCACAAATTCTCGTGTTCACCCTGTATATTATTTAATATATATCATTGTAAGTCCTATATACATATTTTACTACATATATATTGTTTCATATATACGTAATTATGAATGTGTACAATATTACGACAAATGGTAACATTTTTTTTATTGGTGAAATTACATAACTTTATACTTCATTGTTAAAAATACTTTAATATCGGACATATTCTACAATATAATCTATAATTAATTGATTGAAATATTTATAATTTTTTTCATTATAATTAAATATCTCTCACTTTCTTTAACATTAATATTTCTTGTTAATAATTATTATGAATAATTGAAACAATTGTTAGTCAGCAAATAAAATCATATTAATTCATATTTGTTGCATTCTAATATATTTTCCATTGTTGCAGACAGATAAGCTCTACCTATAACTACACTTACGACAGACGATGCTGTAAAAGTGACCGAGCGAGTTGCAGTTCATGAATCCTGATTCTTAGCGTTGGAGATTGTCACATTGTTGCAGAGCATCGCACCCCAAAACAACCCCAACATGGATTTTGTACACCTCTCACCTCAAGTCGTTATTTGTAAAATTTATGTAAGACAAATAAATAAAACTTCAACTTACACCTATACAATATATGATCAAACCATTTTAACGTGAAAATCGTCTACTCTACTAATAAAAACTTTATGCACATATGTTTAAGACACGTATATACACATAAACATATTTAAATGACAGAAAATAAAATCATGTTATTATACAATTTACATATTTTCATTTTCATAATTATATTTCAATATGTCAAAATGTATTACATTAGATACACATACATCACAAACACACATTACATTATGTACGTATTATTTGAAAGGTAAAAGAAACAAAAGAGCTAAGTGCAAACATTAATAATTTTTTTTTCTGGTATTCATACATTCTGAAAACAAATTATACTTATGTACGTACAAAATAATCTCCTATATCCAAACTTGAAAAGTACAAATAGCTATTTCTCTTAGTGTAAGAGATATTAATTTTTAAACTTGCTATTTTCAATGGAGATGAAGGTACAAGTCCTGAAACTAACATTACTGAAAACTTTTCAGCGATTCATACATTCTAAAATTAATCTACGTATAGTAAATAAATTCGTTATCATTTTCAAAGGTATAAGTCGCTATATCTTTTTATTTTCGTGATATTCATTTTTAAAGTTATTTTCAACGATTTTTTTTTTGAAATTAAGTATATACATTGAAAATTACACCCTATATTCAAATTTGAAAAGTACAAGTACATATCGATGGTTTAAAGCACATTTGTTGTATGTCCAGTTTTCTATATTTTGAATAAATTGAAATTTACTTAAGAATGATAATTCACCAATGAAAGATAATAATTTATTCACAACCATGTCCGGGCATACAATATCTGTATACTATATAATACGAAACCTTTAAATGCACATATAATTTAAGTGTCATGCTACATATGTGACGTAAAAATAAATAACTATGGGACATAAAATAATTTGAAATTATAATAAATTTCGTTTTGTGGACATATAAGGATGTACTATGTTTGTGCGAAACAAAGATATAGTTATATACAAAAATTATATAGTAAAAACTGGAAATAGCAAAAAAGTGGACATACTATAATTGTGCTTTAAACCATCGATATTTCTCTTAGTTTTCGTGATATTCTTTTTCAAATTATAAACGTCGTAAAACACTGCTGATTTTTTATTCAGTAATTTAAAACTTTTGAAATATAGTAGATTACTTTCTACATTCAAATTTGGAAAATACAAATCGCTTTTTCCTTTCGTTTTGACTGTCCTCATTTTATAAGTTGCTTTTTTCAATACCTGTCTTCTCGCCTCTATTGAAACAAGCATTACTGAAAATGTTTATAGGATTCCAAAGTACTGAAATTACGTTTAGATATAAAAAATAACCTTATAAATGCAAATAAGATTAGGATAATTCGCTATCGCTCTTAATTCAGTATCTGGAAAATATATAAATAAGCGGGTTGAGGACTTAGCTCTATTTTTCTATACCATCATTTGCATCCCCTACATACACACGAGTACACACTTGTATCTAATACTAATTTTGATCGTTCTAAATAAAATATATAGTTAAGGAAAAGCCGTTTATTTGTATTATGGTATTTATTGATAACACATTTAACTCTCTTCTCGCACCAGTTGAAAAACACTTCATAATACATTCGCACTTTGCATTTGATTATACAATTTACTATACACTTGTCTTGAAACTAGCATTGTTGAAATTATTTTAAGTGGATCCAAAATTTTGAAATAAAGTATACCTGCATATAGAAAATAACCTCCAGAATCCAAATTTGAACAGTATCAGTCATTATCTCTTAATTATTTAAATTAGACTTGAAAAAGAAATTGTACTACGTTAAAATTTGATTATACCGTAAATATATCTTTATTTACAATCCTTGTGTACTCAAATTTTTTACGCTATTTCTACATTCATAAAATTCAAAATCCCCTTAACAAATTACCTAATACATAAAAAGCGATTATTATATATAATGAATCATTATTATTTAATTATTGACTTGTACTTCTAGGGGCAAATTATGTAACACCCTGACTATTACAGGGATTAATTCGTTCAGTTTGTTTGTTGCAGTGCTAGTGTAAAGACGTGTATATGGTGTGCAGTGAACACGAGGACGATTTCCTGGTGCTTGGAGAGAACGTTAGGACACTTGCAGGACTTGGAGTTATGTCCATAGATTTCATTTATTAAATGTGAGTTTTTTTTTTTACTTTTATACTAGTTTATAGATGTATTCTTTATTCGATATATTAACCGTTAATTCCGAGGGATTAGTCTAATAGATATAAGCTATATTTAAATGATGGCTCGTATTAAACCGAAAATCGTTCCCATTAATTGATAATTATTTAATAATCCAACCATACACAATATTCTAACATTTTATTCGCTAAATATCTATGTAGCACCGCATATAGTTTTATAGTGTAGATAATATTTAAAAAAAATGTTTTCTTATGTTAAACGCGTATGGCACGAATTATCTTGTTCACCCTGTGAATTATTTAATATACCTAAACACATTCATATTTGTTACATTGTAATATGTTTTCTATTATTGCAGAAATATAAGCTGTACCTGCACCTGCACTTAGACAGACGATGCTGTGAAAGTACCCGAGCTAGTTGCAGTTCAGGAATCCTGATTCATAGCATTGGAGATTTGTCACATTGTTGCAGAGCATCGCACCCCGAAACAACACCAATATGGATTTTATACACCTCTCGCCTCAAGTCGTTATTTATAAATTTTATGTATTTTAAATAAATAAAATTTCAACTTTCACCAATAAAGTATATGATCTAACCATTAAAACGTGAAAGATTATCTACTCTGCTAATAAAAACTTTATGAACATATGCCTAAGACACATACATACATACATATAAGCATAATTAAATAACAGAGAATAAAATCATGTCATTATAAAATACTTATTTCATTTTCATAATTATATTTCAACATCTCAAAGTGTATTACCTTATGTTCACATACATCAATATCATAAACATACACACACACATTACATACTTATTATTTGAAGGGAACAAGAAACAATAGAGCTAAGTCCAAACATTACTGATTTTTTTTTTCAGCGATTCATGCATTCTGAAAATAACTATACATTATACAAAATAACCTTCTACATTCAAATTTGAAAAATACAAATGGCTATTTCTCTTAGTTTACGAGATATTAATTTTTAAACTTGCTATTTTCAAAGTACACCTCTTGAAACTAGCGTTACTGAAAACTTTTTCAGCGATTCATACATTCTATTGAAAAGTCGTTATATTTTCTTTTAATTTTCGTGATATTCATTTTTAAAGGCGCTATTTTTAATAAACATGCACACGTCTTGAAATAAACATTACTGATTTTTTTTCAGCAATTTAAACAATTTGAAATTAAATATACGTACAAGAAATTACTCCCAATATCCAAATTTGAAAAATAAGTTGCTTTTTTTTTTAGTTTTCATTTTATTCATTTTGAAAGTTACATTTTCAATAAAGATGGAAATAAACATTAATGAAATAAATTTCAGCGATTTAAACCTTTCGAAATTAAGGATACATATAGAAAATTACTTCCTATATTCAAATTTGTAAAGTACAAGTATATATTTCTCTTAGTTTTCGTGATATTCAATTTCAAATTATATACTTCGTAAAATAAACATTACTGAATTTTTTTCCAGTAATTCAAACCTTTTGAAATTATATATAAACAGTAAATTACCCCCTACCTCTAAATCCAAATTTGGAAAATACAAATCGCTTTTTTCCTTTCGTTTTTAATATAGTCATTTTATTCATTTTATAAGTTCCATTTTTCAATAGACATTTATCTGTCTTGAAACAAGCATTACTGAAAATATTTACAGCGATTGCAAAGTACTGCAATTACGTTTATGTATAGAAAATAACCATATAATTCTAAATTAGATTAGGATAATTCGCTATCACTCTTAGTTCTTGAACTATTTAATTTTAAAATTACTATACACAATTGAAAAATTGCATACGTAGTATAATGGTATTTAAAACTTTAAAAAATCAGTTCTAGGAACTATATAGGTAATTGGGATAGGGGACTTAGCTCTATTTTTCTGCACCATAATTTGCATCCCTTACATACACACGAGCACATACTTGTAATCTAATACTCTGAGAAACTTTGATCGTTTTAAATAAAATATAGTTAAGGAAAAGCCGTTTTATTTATATTATAATATTTATTAATAACACATTTAACTCTCTTCATACACCAGTTGAAAAACACATCATAATACATTCGCACTTTGCAAAATAGTCATTTGTGTATCTAGAGCGGAAAATAACACTACGACCATGACACACATATACTTTTTTCTACGTCCGTTGAAAGAGATAATAAAAACACGTTGGTTTCAAATCTTACTGTGAATAATTTCATTTCTTTATTTATCACAGCTAAAAATGCATATTTCGCTTTGAAACAGAAAAACTGCAAGTTGTTCTGTCAACTTCATTTATCAATTTTCTGCTCTAAACTGACAGCTTGAGAAGCCTACTTTCAAAATGGATGTAGAAAAAATTATATTGTTTCACTTGGAAAGAAAATCATGTCATCGTTAAAAAACATAGGTACATACACTGTCACACTATTTATCATTAGTACACTTGTACTTTTATACACTTAGGATATTATTCATATACATATTTTCATCTTTGAAAAAATCGTATTTTCTTAGACATACGTAAAAATGACACACTTTTACTCTGTTATGCTTATATAGATTAATATACCTTAATAAAATCATACATGAAAAACACATAAGTATTCATTCATCTGCATACTAAAGTACTATACAATCATTTTGTTGAATACAAACACATAATAAATAAATGTATAATATAGTTTAAATTATTATTTATTCTACAGGCTTTATGCTGTGGGAAAATACATATATTCACATACTTAAAAAAAACTATCTTTCATCTTACGGAAAAACGATTTATTTTTACTTACGCTGTTAAGATAGTAAAATCATTTTCAAAAATACATATAATACATGTATGTGTGTTTGTATTCGTAATTGCATTATTGATAATGTATTGTTGCACACACATTAAAATTGTATATGATATACTTTACATTTCTATATTTTTCTGACTGTATATACTTCCCATATATATTGAATACATTTATCTAGTTATGTACATATATAAATATCGCAAAACTGTATCACTGTAAATATGTTATCTAAACGTTGCAATAAAACTTATTTCTAATAAAAATTGGACTACATATTCTTGTTAAAAATCTATCATTCCTTATGCATATATCTAGGAGATAAAGAATTTATGTATAGTAACATTTTCACGTCGAAATTGAGTAATTAGAGCACATCTTCATCTTTGTATTTGTGAAACTGCGAACGTCTTATACGAGTAATTGTCTATCACAAATACACAGATCAAAAATTATTTATTCATTGTTAAAATAATGTATTTCATATATTATATATTGTAATACCATTATTATGTAACACATCTCTGCCAAATAAATCCTTGTTATAAATAACAAACTATTTCATTCCAATACACCGATCAAAGATCGCATTCCAAAGATCTAGGTTCATATCCCGCTTCCTAGCAAGCATTTTGTAGGCCGCCAATCTGCAACCAGAACGGCGTCCTACAAAATCCTGCAAACCAAAGATCCAAGTTCGATTCCCGTCTACTAGCTACCTGCACCCAGCAACCAGCCGAGCATATTCACCCCATCCTAGCTAGCCAACCAGCAACCACCAGCCCGTCCTAGCCTGCGGTCTAGCGACGGATTCTGGTGGCCAGCTGGCCAGCTAGCTAGAAATCCAGCAAAAGCATGTATATAGCTCGATTACGTAAGATCACGAAGCAGAGTGTCCGGTTCGACACCACCTCTCACGCTGAATGACTGTAAATTCATCAAACAGCTGTATATAAGGCTGAAATCTGTGGTGGGAAGGCTAGGATTCATGAATCCACCACCAGGCGTTTGAATTTTGAATTTTGTGGGAGAATATTTTACTATAGCCTTTCGAAACTACGAATTGTAAAGTTTGATGATCAGATGTCTTGCTATAGCCAGTAAATTTTAAGTTTGTGGGCACATGTCTTGCTATAGCCTATCGATTCTGCGAATTTTAAAATTTGGTCTTGCTAGAGCCAGCAAATTTTATTTTTGATGGGTATATACCTTGGGATCGACTGAAATTCCGTCTGCGAGCTCAAAAATGCTCGTAACGGCCGTAAAATGCTACTTTTCAGCCGCTACGGCTCTAAATCGTCGATTTTACACGATTTTTGAATTTTATCGACCAGAAGCCTTGCTGTAGGCTGTATATTTTTGATTATGTAATCAAGCTGCCGTGAATCGCTCGCTGTATATTGGTGATTACGTAATCGGCTGCCATGGTTTGCTCGCTGTATATCGGCGATTATATAATCAAGCTGCTGTGGTTCGATTGCCGCTGCTCTCGGCTCGATTTAGTTGGTAGCTGGAACTGAACTTGGATTTTATAGTTCGCAAGATTGCTGATTGTAAATCGTTATGCTGCAAATCGATGCTCTAGATCTAGTTCGTATTTAGGTGAATCGCAGGTTGCCTGAAAATTTTAATTTTGGGTATGGGAAAATTGGGATATTGATTTGAAACATTGTATTCATTTTGTTGTGTTTATTGGTCATTCTTATAATACATTTTTAAATCTAATATATAACGATATGAATTAGAACTTAGAAATAAATAAAATGAAATATGTATCATTAAATATATAATTATGTATTTTCCATGTGGTTACATTATGTACGTATTTTGACATTCTAAGACTTATCGAGATGGAGATATTTTGGATGATACATATGTATATTACAAGACACAAAAATAGATCAATGTATATTATATTTTATAATGCAAATAGCTAGTGTGTTTATAAGTCTTAGAAAAACTATTAGGTATCAGGATATTAAGTAGAGTAATAAATAAATAAATACAAGATATGTACAATCACACGGAATTTGAGTAATTCATCATGGAGAACAAGGATTTATTGCCAAATTTGGTTGATTTTATAAGCTATTTTCTCGCGATTTGTTTGTTTAATATGTTCATGTGTGCATTTATTAATTGAATGTTTTAACAGTTTAAATAAAAATAATGATATATGTTTTTGCAATATAAACTTCATTAAAGAATATGTAAATAACGTGTAAGTTAATACATGATAAATTCGTCAGTAACATATATGATTAAAAAATGTATTAATTAAAAAATAGATCAATATATGAAATCATATTTTTATTAATTATTTAGAATTTAGTGTAAGTATGAACAAACTATACTACTTTCTTCGCCAGGGTAAGGGTTATCTTATATTTTAACCAAAAATTAGGATTAAGATTTTTTCTGAAGCGTTTGAATATTGGAATATGTGATTGTATAATATTTGATATGTATTAGTAGGTATACATTTTTTTCGTATATGAGTATCTTAGGCTATGTACTATGTAAACATGTATTATATATTTATATAGGTATGTATATATATATTTTTGACACACATTGACAAATAAACAATATACATATATATGTAGGTAACACACTAACACACAGTACACATATAATAATGACAACTTATAATAAATAAAACCAACACATTTATATTAAACGATATTATCGGTAATTATTATTTAGGTTTTTATATTTCACTGTCGTCGTTAATCCCGAACACTCCGTTTCCAAATCTGACGAACAGGGCACACTGCGCTAACATCCACCAGAGAAAATGTATCAAATTCTAGTAGCTCAGAAGTATATGAACGAGATTGGATATCACACTCAGCGAAACAGACGTATGACTAGTAGTGCACTCCACAAAAACATCCTGGAACATCATCATTATTTAATGTGATGATGATATATGAGGATGATATATGGGTTTGGATGGTATCATAAATTTTGATAAATTACCAATATTTTTTTCTAGATTATGTAGTTCAATTTAATGTAAAAGTTGTATACAGGCGTTTCATTTTAAACAATCAGCGCTTTTTCGGGCGAACTAATGATTAGAGAAAAATGTTATATACAAAAAAATGATCAAGAATAATGGACCAATTTATCAGCAATAATAAACGGAAAATTCAACCCGTGATTCTGAAATGGCAGAACAAAAATATATTATTTTAAATGGTACCCTATATAATTTTTAGCACATTTAAAATAATGTAACAATATTGCACTCGTAGTAAAGCCTTTTTTACCTTCCGTCACCTTTAGGTTTTCTTATTTCATGTGGTTTATTTATTATCAGGGGTGTGGAATTCAGTTGCCGAGAAAATTAAATTTTGAATGAAAAATTATGACATTTGTCAGTTATGGACATAATTAATAGCTGTCATTCTGATACGGGCCCCCAAATGTGATTGCCAAGGTCAGAAAGTCACGTGACTGCTCTTGCCCTATACATAAATTTTATTGAAAAAGATCCTATATTTCCAGTACATTTATTTTATAAACAAACTATGAAATAGTATTTACACATTTAATGTTATTATAAATATTAAAGAATATTCTATACAAATTGATTGCATTTTATGTTTCATATTCAATAGATATAGAGTTAAAGAATTATAAAGAAATTAAATTTTATAAATCAGCCAGCTATGCTATAATCATGGAAACAGCTACTATATTAAAAAAATCTAATTGAAAAGAAAATGAATGTTGTAGAGATGAGGATGTTGAGATAGATGTTGAGGAAGACACGGAAAGATACGGTAAGGAGTGAATGAATAAGGGAAATAACTCGAGTATTAGAAGTTTCTAGAAAGATACAAGAGAGACGATTACATTGGTTTAAACATGTCATGAGGAGAGATAAAGAATATATTGGAAGAAGAATGAATAGCTTAGTAATAGAAGGCTGAAGAAATAGAGGATGACCAAAGATAAGAAGCTAAAGAAGAAGAAGAAGGTGTCAATGTCAAGTGCAATTTGCATAGTTTGTTTATGAAATAATTTTACTGGAAATTTAGAATCTTTTGCAAGAAATGTTATGTATGGAATTTATACATAATACACATGATTGACGGAAGGTATTGTGCTGACTACATCAGATTGTTTTCGTATTACAATATTATTTTCTACAGTGTCACAATGGATATTGCTACTAATCAACGGAATTTTAGAAATTTCTTATTAAAATTAAGAAGAAACTAAAACAATAAAAAAATGTAAGAACAGTTTTGTATACAAATTTCAATTCTGTACACCCCTAACCCCTGACCCCTGACCCCTAACGCATGGGAAAAGCTAAAGAAGATGTCAGTGTCAAGTGCCATTTGCACGAAATAATATATTACTGGAAATTTAGAATCTTTTGCAAGAAAATTTATGTATGGAATTTGTACATAATACACAGGATTGACGGAAGGTATTGTGCTGGCCCCATCAGATTTTTTTAAATTTACTGAAAGAATCACTAAATATGTCTACATCCGTGTTACTGTCATGAATTAAGTAATTAAATATAGTACAAAGTTTTCGTAATGGACACTTTAGTTCATAATTGGTCCTTGTATAATATAATTACATTTGAAAGGTAGTTTTTTCCTATTGGTAACGCGCGGAACATTTATTGGTATTAAATCAAGAGAAACAGGATCGTGTATTAGACCATTTAGTACCTTATGTAGGTGCAGACAACTTTGTAGTTTTCGACGCGAGACTAAACTCAGAATATTCATCACGCACAATAAGTCATTATAGTCATAGTCGTAACTGGGATATTGTCTGCAAGATCTGAAATAACAGTATTTTTAAAAAATTCTTTGTATAGATTCTAGATCAGAAATATACTTAGAATAGATTGGATTCGAAACCAGCATACAGTATTCCAGTTTAGACCTAACAAATGCATAATATAGACTTTTCAATGTACACATATTTTTGAAAGAGCTACTGTTTCGTATAATAAATCCTAAGTTTTTATAGGAAGATTTAACTATATACATAATGTGATCATTGAAAGACATTTTCTCATCAAAAATAACACCAAGGTCCTTAAACTGTCGGTCTAAAATATTACCCTCCATATTATAATGATAAGAATAAACTTTTTTTTTAACAAGAAAGCTCATTATTTTGCACTAAAATTGAAAAATAAGTAAGAGGAGTGACACCAATTCAAAAGATTAACAATATCTTGCTTTGCTAAAGTATGCAATCATGAAATGAATTCATATTTCTAAAAATCTTTAAATCATCTGCATAGAGTAAGATTTCAGATGTTTGACAGAATCGGCGATGTCATTAATGAAAAGTAGAAATAGTAAAGGGCTTAAATTAGAGTCTTGGGGTACTCCTGAGGTTGCAAGATATGAATTAGAATTAAAGTTATTTAATATGATGACAGGAACTGAATGAGATTTGATGAAAAATGGAAATTAGGGTTCAGTTTTTCTATGAGAATACTATAATCTATACGATCAAACGCTTTCGTAAAATCAGTGTACAGTAAAAATTATGAAAAATGTCCGATCAAGATTATCTACGAATTGTATGAACTCAGATTTTTGCTCCGCCCATTCTGACAAATTCAGTAGTGTCGTTTGCTTAGTTTTTATGAGGGTACGTAAGATACTACTGTTATTTTATTATTATAAAAATGTCACAAAAATAGCATTAAAAATTCAAAAATAAATCAACTGGTAAGTTTATTAGCAAATGTAAAACCAAGTATGTGAAAATTAAGATACTGACACAATGTCAATATCAGTGACACTGTAATGTATCTGAATTAATATATAAGCCTCGATATAAGCTTACGTTACAGCGAATGTATTATCAACAACGAGTATCGTTTTAAAATTGTATGTCCTAACTTAGTCGAAGCAATATGAATTTTTGAAAGACATCTATCCTTATCGCACACGCTTAAAGCCTTTGTAAAGGAGGGGGATAAATGTATGCCAATTTGTTAATTCGTTCATGATACAGATGACCTTGATCGGACATCTTTCAAAAAATTTACTGTACACTACATCCATCTGTGCATTGTCATGTAACGAATTCAATATGTACTCAGTAAAATTTATTAAATTAGTTGTAGTTGATCGTCCTTTTGTAAATCACTAGACTTAAATATTGGACAGACAAATGAGGTTTTTAAAGATGTCGAGAATTTTTGTGTATTTAATTAAACAAATAATGCAAGGGAGTTAGAAAGCAGGAACCAAGAACGAAATGAAAACGAAATAACGAAATAAACCGAAATTTTTATAAGAACGGAAACGAAAACGCAATATTTTTTTTCGTTCATGATTGAAAACAAAATAATTAATATCGGGTACCGGTTTTAACCGTTATTTTATTTAATATTTGATTTTATTTACAGCAAATATTTTACACGCAAATATTATTGAAGTTTCAAATATTTGAGTTGCAAACAAGCAGACTTTCAAAGTAACTCTCCAGGAGCTAACCCTGTTACGTGTTAGGTTAAACGGTATACTCGTAGTTTCATCTATTGAACACTGACTGCGATAATTTTCATTTGTACACACTGTCGGTATTCGTCTTACTAGTTATGTTAAGTACTTATATAAGAGAACTAACATAAAGGAAGATTTGCTTGAAAACGTACTATTAGTTAGGAGAAATAAAATATAATTAATGTATTATTCTTTATTGTAAAAAAATCAGGCCATAGCATAAGCTTTTCTTCTTGTTTTTATATATGTATTATTATTCCTGTATATGTATGTTTTATTTTCATGTTTAACAAAACAAAACTTAGTATTATATTTCTATATTTTCATCAATTGTTACTTACTAATAGTTATAACCGGTATTAACCGGTATTTGACTTTTGTGAACGAAAACGAAAATATTTAGGTGGGAACATTAAGAACGGAAACGAAATTTTTCGGTTTCGTTCGAAAAAGAACTGAACGAAATATTTTTCGTTTTTAGTCTCTGCTAGAAAGCATTCACAACAGCCTTTGATTAAGAAGGAATTTTGTCAGGACCGGGATTTTGGGAGGGTTAAATTTTTTAATTGCATTAACAATATCATCGTCCGTAATGTAGGATATGTTTATACAGTCATAATCACATTGATTCACAAATGTAGAAATGTCCACAGAATCGAATAGCGTAATATCCGTACCTCTACCATTCACTGTTCATTAGTTGTAGTTCGCCAAATTCAAAAAATCTTGTAAGTTTTCTAATAACATAAAAATTTCTATTTGACTAACCATGGTAGGATCCTACAGGTTCCAATGTCATCGAGGTCATCGCTTGAAGACCACTGCTCATTGCCTATGAACACCTGCACATCGGATCCACACGACTGCACGGCGGCGGCGCATCAGATCTCTAAGTCGCGATGTCTGCATCTTCCATCATCTGCATGTTGGCTTCTCACGGTTGCATCTGAAGAAAACAAACACATTATTAATAAAATATTAATAAAAAATAAATGTATGTGGTATAGTTTTAATTACTCTTTATAAATATATATATTTACAAATTATTACATGTATAATTTCTATGAGTAACATTTTCAATTTACTGATTCTATATGGAGGCAAAAACTAAAGTACTCGTATAAATATATTTGTATATTTCAAATTTGTATAACATCTTTCAAACCTTTTTCTGACAATATTATAAAACAACTATCACACATTTATTACGTCTAATAACAACAAGATTAGAACTCATTTGTTAATAAAATTTGGAGCGTAAAATTTTTCTCAAACCTTTTGTTTCAGAAGAAAATGGTAATAAAATACTCAATTTGTGTCCATTTTTGTAATGTAAATATAGAACAAGAAGTCTCTTCAAGTACCAGAAAGTCGTCCTCGAAATCACAGAACACAAGCACACCACACACACGTCTGTTCTTTCAGACAGCAATAATATAAATGATTTCCTTACACATTGGCATTATTAGGTATTAGATAATAATTTCATACACACAAAAATAATATTTAATTACCAATTAAAATAATAAATAGTGAATTCTATAGATTATATAACATTTGAGGATCTATATAGTTCGTATTAAATACTTGAATGCCTACACTTGGAAGTTAAAAATAAAATATGATAACATTTGGCAAATACTGTCAAGCGATGATATGTGTAGCCATTTTTACCTTCCGTCATCTTTAGGTACGGAAGGTATTGTCTGTGGTCAAAAAATTCAATGATGAGTATTTAGTGAATAACCATGTTTTAAGGTCCCTATAATACGATTTTACCATTTTTACGATGATGTTTATATGTATGTGTGTGTATGTGTGTGTTTGTGTGTGTGTGTGTGTGACGAAAATTTCGGATCGTATAACTTCAATACCACGATTCCAAAAATTTTTTTCGTATTCCTCAAGTTTACATCGAGAAGAACAACTAATTAGATTTTGGTTATAATTGGTGAACCGGAAGTAGCCTCATTTGAAGATTTAACAGTTAAATTTGATTTATCCAGATTTAACGTTATTATAACTTAAAGAATATATTATTGTCTATTCAATTTCATTGCATTTTATACATCATATTCAATAGATATAGAGTTAAAGAATTTTAAAGAAATTAAATTTTATAAATGTGGCAGAGATGAGGATGGAAGAATAAAATATAAAATAGCGACCCCTAACGAATGGGGAAAGCTAAAGAAGAAGAAGATGTTAATGTCACTGGAAATTTAGAATCTTTTGCTAGAAAATTTATGTATGGAATTTATACATAATACACAGGATTGACGGAAGGTATTGTGCTGGCCACAACAGATTTTTAATTTTTGTGCAAAGATACGCAAATGTGAAAATATTATGTGTTTTGATTAATGGAAGCGTAATATTGATACAAATTTATGATGTTTTGACGCGGAGCTGAAAAAGCGAGTGTGAATCCGGTTGTGCAGACGAATCATATTTTTTCGCTCGACACTCTCGATAAACAAGACCGCGTCGACCGAGCCCACGGCAGTTATTTCCCTAGACGTCACCGGGTGATTACAGAACATTCGTGAATTAATAATACAACGCCCTGCTCCGACTAGCAAAGCCTGTAGTCTGTTGTTCACAATTGCTATCGATCTTCGGTGTTTAATATTTAACATTGCTTGGGAATTGTATTGAAATAGTCTTTTCAAAATGGAAATGTGAACGTTTTTATGTTCGTCTGTTTTAGTTTTATTAAATTTTATGGTAATTGGTACACACCTCTATTGAAGTTCTATTAGATATGGAAATTCGACGGCAGCTAATTTGTTAAATTTAGCGTTTAATGTAGTAGACCAGTGATTCTTAAATAATAAATAATACCCCCTCAGACTTAGCTGGATAAGTACCGCTATTTAAGTACTAAGTACAAATACCAGAGCCCAGATACTTAAACTTAAATACTAAGTGTGAGTAATTTTTTGACTGTGATGTGAATTAGGTATTAACAATTACTCGAAAGTTCAGTCAAATAGCATTTCTTCAAATGTAGATATTTGAAGAAAAATTTCTTCTACTGACGTTACATTTTACGCAAATTGCGTTTGCGATTTCAGTTGCCCTGTAGCTATGGATACTTATTTGTTCACTTTTTGTTATAAACACTGAAGTGAAAATTTTAACGTTTTGACGAGCAATTTTATATACTCCTTGTGTGCAATTATGTCGGAATTTGAAGTATTATAATGTTCGCCTCCTGAAGTTGTTCAATTGGATGGAAATCTAACAGTGTGGCGGAATAGTATATTCTACAACAAGTAATGGAATGGCCCATATTCCACACGAGCAAAAAGTTTGTGGCCCGAGACGAAGGCGAGGATTACGGTTTGCGAGTGTGGATTATGCCATTCCAAACGTGTTGTAAGGCTATACTTTCTCTAACAAGATTTAAGAAATTATACATGAAATGTTGATTGATAATAACAATATATTATCATATACCATTAAATATTTTTTGACGCCAGTCCATAAATTTCTTAAAATAACTCCATTCATATTTGTATCATTAGAAAGTTCCCTTATTTCTGGAGTCGTACATTCCATATCTATATCTTCATTTCCACTTTATATATTTTTTTATAGAATGTCTTCAGTTAATTTTCTAAGTAATATATTATTATTTAGATAAACTTATTACTCTGGACAACTCCAAAAACCTGTAAAACTTAACAAAAAACTCTAAAAATGTTCAAAACTTTAAAACATCAAACGCGAATACAGAAATAAATAAATATAAAACAAAGAGTCATAACCATAGCAACTGAACCAAGTTATTTGATATAGCATGCTAATATGCGGCGAAATAGATTGTGATTCGTCGAAAGCCGTGCGGAATTATTCCAAACGGTGTACGGAATTATTCCACACGGTTGTCGGAATAATATTAATTCCATCATAATTTTGAGTTGTGGAATGTGTAGTTTCCAAAATAGTGTTGGAGAAAGATATGTCCAGGAATCACTGCAAAATAATATAAACTTTTCTTATCACTTTAATTTTTATGTTCATTACCGTTCCTGTAATTGTAATATGTAAGTCTGCTATTCTTTACTAAGTTATTTCTTCAAAAGTAAATTCTGTTTATATTTCAATTCATAGGTTATTTATTTAAATTTGACAGCTATTGATGGTATTTAGTAACTTTATTCTTATGTTACGTATGTATTGTATTATAGTGACATTTAGGGCGATATTACAAGTTTGTTTGGATATTTATTTACGCCGGCGGCTACTTCTACTCTTGCGGCATAGAAATTAAACTTCTACTTTGTGAATCAAGTCACAAAAGATGCTACTTTTATGACGTTTGAAGAAATATAAATATCGCCTACTTTGAGAATCACTGTAGTAGACGTAATCGCATTGATCTGACGCAGGTGGTTCTGTGATACAAAGAATAGAGCAAACGACTCTATTTGCGAGGACAAAATCTAAACAAAGTGAATTATCACTCCATCGCATGTGCATCGACAAGCAATTTGTTTTATTAAATAATGAATTGAAAACAAACTGATTCAAAGGATCAATAGGACGCAAATATATTTAAAATGTATTTTATGACTGAATGGAGTTCTATTTATTCAAGCAAAATATGATGCGATATCTTTCCAGTCCTTTGAATATAAATAGATATCATAACCTTTGAATTCTACCATTCCACATGTATCGCAAACATTTGTGTTGCATCTTTGGCAATAAAAGACCGGATCTGTATTTACGTTTGGATTAGAACCCGAGTTAGAAACTTTCTAGTAGTACTCCACTCCACATCAAATAGATTTCTGTACGTTTGGTTTTGTTTTAGTGGTTGGACTAATTCGTTGAAATAGTGCAAGTTGACCGCGGTTCCAGCGAATGCAAACACGGTATAGGAGCATAGGAGCATAGGGAGTGGAGTCAGCTCAGCGGAGTTGTGTTATACCTTCAGTACACGATTCCACAATCAAGTTCCAATATCGGAAGACTGGTGCTCGGGGGCAAGGGTGACATGCAATTAATCTAAAGGAATGTATGATCAGTGGCGGTTGAAGGTGGACAGGAAGTCGATGTGGCTGTGGAGGGGGCTGACCGTACATCACGCGGGAAGTGTAGTGTAAAGCTACAGGACAGTTTCCGCTCCAATAGCTGCACCCGCACCCCACACCAGCTGACTGCTTCAAGTGTCCGTTCTCCGGCCGTGCACGACTAATATCCTTATAGCTCCCGGCAGGACCGGGTTTAAAGATGTGAGGATAGAGGACTCAATAGATGTGAGATGCTATTTGCACATGTAGTATACACGAATAATTGACTTTTGTTCATACATTGACATAAAAGAATTTCAATAGTATTCACAATTTTCTCAAATTCTATATGAAATTAGCATCAGCAAATCAAACCTTAATTACTGCATTTGATATTTTAAAAAAATCTGTTGTGGCCAGCACAATACCTCTCGCCACTTCCGTTTTTGGTTACTTAAGTATTACATTTAACATTTCTTGTATACCTATACTCTACACCAAAAATTCGATGTTACCTATTCTTTATACTTAGATTGTTTAATTTTGAATTCATTCTATAGAGAAGTTTTGTCCTATTCTTTTAATTTTGCGAGATGTTTCCAATTCATTATCGGGATTAACAATATTTCTAAAAGATATATGTAATATATCTATATTTTAAATATTTAACTATTAATACAATAAGAAATAATATATGTATGTACTTCCCAGAAAAAGTCCTCAGTAATGTCTTCGGATTTATTAAAACAGATTATTTTATATATTATATTCTTTTATCTCTAAATCAATAAAAATTATAATAAAAGAATATATTTAATATTTACAAGAACAAAAATTTCCAAAAATAATATTTAGATATTTTTTTTAAGAATCTGCTACTTCCGGTTGTCCAATTATTACAAAAACCTTTTCAGTTCTTTCCAGTAATATCCGATTGGGAAATACGTAGTTAAACAGTAATTAAGTCTTATAGTTTTTGAGAAATCGTCTTTCAACTTCCACACACACATACACACACACAGTCACCTTAAAACGTGCTTATTCATTAAAATCTGGATATGCGATTTTTAGCATGAATCCAATACCTCTCTTAGCGAGAGATAAAATTAACATCGTTATACGTTATTTTTATTATAAAATAAATTTTGAATACAATTACATATTACATTCTTTAAAGATCAGATTATAAATGTCAAATTTAATATTCCTTTTTACGTAATTGACAGATAAATGTCAGTGTCAAAAATCTAGAGACATTACTGGGAAGTATATACATTATATTATTTATTATTGTATTAACAGTTAAATATTAAAATTATAGGTATATTCAAAAATACTGCCAATTCCGACAATGAATTGCAAACATATCGAAAAATTAGAATAAAAAGAAAAATCTAAATATAAAAAATAGATATAAGTAGTGTTTTTGGTGTAGAGTGTAAGTATACAAGAAATGTTAAATACAATAGGGCGCGAGCAGTCATGTCACTTTGTTGGCCTTGACAAGCAGGTCCGTGTTAGAATGATAGCTAGTAATTATGTACATAGTTGTCAAATATCATAATTGTTCATTTTAAATTTAGTGATTTTCCAATTCCATGTGGTTTATTTTCCACGACAAATTAATGAAAAATTCTGACATTTGAAATCTAGGTACAGTAAAATTTTTGTAAGATGTCCGATTAAGGTCATCTGTATCATGAATGAATTAACAAATTGGCTTACATTTTCCCCTTCTTTTACAAAGGCTTTAAGCGTGGATGGATATAATACGCGCGTCTCTCAAACATTTATATTGTTTTGACTAAGGTAGAGCATCCCATTTTAAACCTTGTTGCTAATACTTTCGCTGTAACGTAAGTTTATATATTAATTCAGATACATTACCTTGATTCATAGTCGTACAAATAACGTTATTTTCTGTCAGTGTCACTGACACTGCCATAGTGTCAGTATCCTAATTTTCACATATTTGGTTTTACATTTGCTAATAAACTTACCAGTTGATTTATTTTTGTATTTTGAATGCTGTTATTGTAACATATAATTTTATAATAATAAAATAACAGTAGTATCTTATGTACCCCCATAAAAATTAAATAAATGACACAACTGAATTTGTCATAATGGGCGGAGCAAAAATCTGAATTTATACAATTCGTAGATGACCTTTATCGGACATCTTTCAATTTTACTGTACATAATTACTAAATATCGTTCTGACACGGGCCCCTATATATAGGTATTTACATTAAAATTTAATTCTAACCTACTCTTAATCTGGCCCTGTATGTTGGCTATCATCCTAGCAAAAACCGTGATCCAAGTTTCAATTTCAGCCCCAACAATTTCACTCCAATCTCCACCAAAACAATTTACATTTTTAATATCGCATCTTGTCATTTGGTGCAACAAGCGTTTGATATATAAATACGTGTGTGAAATGCCAAATAATTCATATGATGGCTTGTACGTGCCATATGATGTTTCCCTGCACAGACGTTTCTTATATCATATCTACGTGTATGATTTTCCTTTAAGGATTCATTTCACAGATGTAAAATACTGGAGCAATAAGAGAGAATTCAATAGCGCAAAGGAAAAACGCAACTCATTACAATTTCAAAGCTTTTTCTGGAGGAGAGCGAAGAGGAATTTCCGATGCAGACAGCGTATCCATTGGCTTCACAGTTTAACGGTCGTGGAGACCAAAACGCAATAAACCATCATATTACTGGCGGCTATAAAAGAACAGAACAAAAATAATAACCCAAAGAAACATACCACGGCTAGCTGCTTCTTGGTAACTGACTCCATTCCGGCAAGCTTTATTTGCAGATACTTCACGGAAAAAAATCACAACTTCGTCTGTATTTTTATAACTTCTCTCAGTTACTTGAATTAACATGAACGACCTCATAAAACATTGTTGTGAATTTCTACGTGAAAATATGTTAAGAAGAAATGAAATTGTGAAAGACAAAATAAAAGATTATGTACTTGTTTTGGAATAAAACGTTTTATTGAGAAACACTATAATCAGAATTCAGCAGAGTGCATTGACAAAGAGCAATGCCTTATGACTGCACATTTTTAATGAAAGCTAATCGATATTACATTGTTAATATCTGCAGACTGAAATACACAACAAACCTTTTATTTATTTATTTATCATTAATCACTCAACAAGAACACAAGTTTCCAATTACAAAAAAAATCTGTTGTGGCCAGCACAATACCTCTCGCCACTTCCTTTTTTTGGTTACATAAGTATAGGGCGCGAACGGTAATGTTACATTTTTGGGCTTGACAAGCAAATGTGTGGGCCCGTTTCAGAATGATAATTAGTAATTATGTACATAGATGTCAAATGTTAGAATTTTTCATTAAAAATTTCAAGATTTTCTAAATTTACGTAGTTAATTTATCACCAGGAGTTTAAAGTTTACTTGTATGCCTTAGATATTTAACATTTAATTCTGCTCCACATGGAATTGGAAAATCACTAAATTTAGAATGAGAAATTATGATATTTGACATCTATATACATAATTACTAGCTATCATTCTGACATGGGCCCCCATATCTGCTTGTCAAGGCCAACAAAATCATATGACTGCTCGCTCCCTATTGTATTTAACATTTCTTGTATACCTACACTCTACACCAAAAATTCTACTTACGCATATATCTATTCCATATATATTTAGATTGTTTAATTTTAAATTCATTTTTGATAAAGAAATTTTGTCCTCTTCTAATTTTTCGAAATGTTTCCAATTCTATTAATACATTAAGAAATAATATAATGTATGTACTTCCCAGAAAAAGTCTTCAGTAATGTCTTCGGATTTCTGACACTGACATTATCTGTCAGTTACAAACAAATTAAATTTTCAACTATTTTCCATGGCCATTCTTTCGGCTGTAAAATTTATTATAACAGATTATTTTACATACTATATTTCTTCTATCTCTAAATCTATAGAATATATTGTAAAATATTTAAATGTATCAGAAAGAGAATTTATTTTTCTTTAATATTACCAAGAAAAAATTTCAATATTTAAATTATTTAAAAGATTTTTTTTTCAAGAATCTTCTACTTCCGGTTGTCCAATTGTTACCAAAACCTTTTCAGATCTTCCCATGAATGTCCGATTGGGAAATACGTAGTTAAAAAAATTTAAAGTCTTATAGTTTTTGAGTAACCGTCCTTCCAACATCCCACACACACACACACACATACACACACACACACACACAGACATCATCGTAAAAATGATAAAATCGGATTGTAGGGACCTTAAAACGTGCTTATTCAATAAAATCTGGATATGCGATTTTTAGCATGAATGCAATACCTCTCTTAGCGAGAGGTAACAAGAATATATTAAGAATAAATTAATGCAAGTGCGAAAAATCAGACAAGAAGTGGTTCATAATTTTATTTCCAAACCCGGATTGAGCATCATTGAAAATGTCAAGATTGTTATTGTACATGGACGGAGTATTGAATGTAGCACACAACTGTCTAATTGGAGATCGAAGTTCGTGGTTAGTTCTAGGGGTGCTGTATGTGAAGGTTAACTTGCGCCGAGAGTTTAAGCGAGGTACGCTAAAATTTAAGCTAGCTAGCGAATGAGCATCATCAATTAGATTATTTACAAGTTTATATAGATATAAACATGATTGAATTTTTCTACGGCAGTCCAAAGAAATAACATTGAAAATCGTATCAATGCGGCGATGGTGAAATTTAGCACAACAATACCTTATAATTTTTTTCTGTATACTCTCCAAAGCTTGTACATGTTTGATATATATACAGGATTCCAAATTTGTAATCCATATTTCAGCTTGCTACGCACAAATGAATAATACAAAGATTTGAGGGTCCGTAAATTATGACATGATTGTGTATTACGAATTATGAAGCCAAGATTTCTGAATATCATTAAAATGGGGAATAAAGCTAAGTTTAGGAAACAGAATTCCTAGATCTTTGAATGTAGTTATTCGCTCCAACATTGTGTTATTCATTTGATAGATAAATGGTATAGTTGTTTGCGCTAGAGAGGAGGTCATAATTTTACATTTATTTAAATTAAATAGAAGCCTAGAGGCTAAAGACCAATCAAGAACATTATTAATATCATTTTATAGTAAAGCACAATTATTAACATTATTAATAATTCTGAAAATTTTCAAGTCATCTGCATATAAGAGAACGTTGGAGTGATGAATAATATCAGTGATGCATTGATGAAGAAAAAAAAATAGTAATGGCCCTAAATTAGACCCTTGTGGGACACCAGATGTTGCATAATAACGTTTAGAGGTAATACCATCAATACGAACACGAAGCTCGCGATTGCTCAGATATGAAGACATGAGTTGCATTTTGTGAAAGGCTTTCGCAAAGTCAGTGTAAATAACGTCTACTTGAATGTTATTATGTAGTGAATTAAGCGCTGTATCTGTGAATTCATTAGATTAGAAGTAGTAGAGGGCCAGAGAAAAAATATATTTATATAATATCTTGTTGTTGGAGAGAATTTAAAAATTGGACGAATGTACGAAATTTTCAAGGCAGAAGGAAAGATATATTTTGATAGGGATAGATTATTTTTAATAACTTGATTGTGCTGAACAATTCTTGTTGAATAAATCGGAGTAAATTGTGAGAGCGTAGAAGCAAGATAATTAATACATTGAAATATATTTTAATTAACGCGATTCTACCCTGCAGCTTAGCTAATTAATTAAATATTTAACACACGTATGATCGTAAATCTGAACATGCACACAGAGTCTTAAAGATAATGATAATTACTCCTTGTAAGCAAGCAAATCATGAGGTCTTATGAGCTTAATATGTAATATGCATTTCTACTATTCTAGCTCGTAATTGATATTACAAAGCAGTTCTTTATATGCCAAAGAATTAATGTTTTTAGAGAAATGTGTAGTCGTTTCTACTTCTGGTAAAGTTTAAAGTCTTTTCAATCGAATTTTACATGTAACAAATGTGATTCTGATCACAATGCACTCCATTTCGTAGAAACCGGCGATACGTTCAGTAGTTAGACGATTTTACGAACCGTACGTACACAGCACGCCGGATAAGAGCTGCAAACAGCTGTAAACGAAAAAAGTTTCACAAAAATCCACTTGAAAATAACAAACGCCATTGATTTATCCCTCTTCGCATTTTATAGTTCCAATACAATTCACTCATCCGTAATCAAAATGCAGTATAGACTTTGAATTAAAATTATAAATTAGTTATCGAATCGTGAGAACTAGAAAAATACTATTCGATTACAATATTTTGTTTTCTTCTTTATTATCTTTTTTTCGTAAAATTACATTTCATGATCATATTTGACAACTTGACTTTAAATTGAATAATGATCAGGTATTATCTTTGGTCAAAAAATTCAATGATGAGTTTTTAGTGAATAACCATGTTTTAGGGTCCCTATAATACGATTTTACCATTTTTACGATGATGTCTGTATGTATGTATGTATGTATGTATGTATGTATGTATGTATGTATGTATGTATGTATGTATGTATGTATGTATGTATGTATGTATGTGTGTGTGTATGTGTGTGTGTGTGTGTGGGACGAAATTTTCGGATCGCATATCTTTAATACCACGATTCCAAAAATTATAATTTTTTGTATTCCTCAAGTTTACATCCAGAAGAACAAGTGATTCGATTTTGGTTATAATTGGTCAACCGGAAGTACCCTCATTTGAAGATTTTAACAGTTAAATATGATTTATTGACATTTAACGTTATTATAACTTAAAGAATATATTATTCTCTATACGATTTGATTGCATTTTATACTTCATATTCAATAGATATAGAGTTAAAGAATTTTAAAGAAATTTAATTTTATAAATCAGCCAGCTATGCTAAACATGGAAACTACTAATATATTCAAATAATTCAAATTGACATTTGTCAGTATCAATAAAAAGTAGATGTATATGGCAGAGATGAGGATGTTGAAGTAGATGTTGAGGAAGACACGGAAAGATATGGTCAGGAAATAGCTCTAGTGTTATAAGTTTTGTAGAAAGATACAAGAGAGACGATTACATTGGTTTGAACATGTCATGAGGAGAGATGAAGAATATATTGGAAAAAGAATGAATAGCTTGATAATAGAAGGTTAAAGAAATAGAGGAAGGCCAAAGATTAGATGGAAGGACTGTATTGCGGAAGATTTGAGAGAAAAGGAACGGAATGAGAACGAAACGCAAAACAGAAATGAGTGGAAGAAGTTGTCAATGTCAAGTACAATTTGCATAGTTTGTTTATGAAATAATTTTACTGGAAATTTAGAATCTTTGCAATAAAATTAATGTAAGGAATTTATACATAATACACAGGATCGGCAGAAGGTGTTGTGCTGGCCACAACATATTTTTTAAAGATGTCGGATAAAGGTCAATTTGTGAATTAAAGTATTAGCTTCGTTCATTCCATCAAATTCAGTAATGTCGTTTACTTAATATTTATAAGGGTACATAAGATACTCCTATTATTTTATTATTCACTAAGTCAATTGGTAGTTTATGTAAATGTAAAACCAAATATGTGAAGAATAAGACAATGACATAGTGTCAGTGACACTGACAGAAAATAACATTATTCGTACGGCTATAAATAAAAGTAATATATCTGAATTAATAAATAAACTTAAAGCTGATTCCGAATCAAGGGAATAGCAATATTTTTTGGTTAAAGTTCTCGATTAGATTTCTGGTTTTGATCCTAAAGCTGTCATAAGCATTGAGCTACAGCTATTCGTAGTTTATTGCAATAAGCGTATTAATTTCGAAACTGTTTAGCCTGAGATTCAGTATCAAACTAAGTGCTCCGTTTTCGAGTGACATTCTCGTTCATATACCTGTGATTAATGAGATCGGAGGTATTTACTGATTGCATCAGTAATTATTTAGAAATAATTCCCGGCAAATTGCAACTGCTATTAATTGTGTCTGAGTTAATGCACCGGGTGACGCAAGAAAATTATGTCGGGGTAATGTTTCTTACTTGACGGATATGCAGGAAACATTTTTGATTCTCTGGAGAAATGAACATGCGTTTCCTTTACATTCGTCCACGCGCCGTCTGCGCCGGAATGGTTTTTACTCTGACAGACAGGAAAGTCAATTTGTAAAGCCAAATATGGATATAACGTTTTATTTCGAAACAACTGTATTATTTCGTATTTTTGTCTTCCGCAATTTCATTTCCTGACGAGTTTTTAAGAAGTTTCCACGTAAAAAATTGTAACACGGATCATTCCACATTTTCCAATTATTTTTAGTGACAAAACTATTTACAAAATGTATATTTTACACCATATAATTGTTAGTTCCACAAAAATATATTATTTTAAATTATGTTTTGTTTAAAAATTTCAAGATTTTCTAAATTCACGTACAGTAAAATTTTTAAAAGATGTTCGATTAAGGGCATCTGTATCACGACCGAATTAACAAATAGGCATACATTTATCTCTTTCTTTTGCAAAGGCTATAAGAGTGTGCAATAAGGATGGATATAACACGCTTGTCTTTCTAAATATCATATTGTTTTGACTAAGTTAGGACATTCCATTTTAAAACGATGCTCGTTGTTGATAATACTTTCGCTGTAACGTAAGTTTATTTATTAATTTAGATACATTACCTTGATTCATATCCGTACGAATATTGTTATTTTCTGGCAGTCACTGACACTGACATTGTGTCATTATTTTATTTTTAACATATTTGGTTTTACATTTGTTTATAAGCTTACCAGTTGACTTATTTTTGAATTTTACTGCTTTTACTGTAAAATGATATTTGATATCTATGTATATAATTACTAATTATCATTCTGAAACGGGCCCCCATATCTGCTTGTCAAGGCCAACAATGTCACATGACTGCTCGCGCCCTACAATTATGTAACTAAAACAGAAGTGGCGAGAGGTATTATGCTGGCCACAACATATTTTCTCATAACGATCAAACATGTTTTTTTAAACATCAATCATAAATATCTTAAAAGATCAGTCATATCTTTTTAAATATCAAAACTAATTTTCAAATGATCATTTATTTTTTTAAAATATTAGTTGAATGGGTGGCATTAGCAAAATAGCATTTTCCACCCAAATAGTGTTTTAAACTTTTTGATTATTGTTATTGTTGTTGTAATATAACATTTTCCGAACTGATTTAAACATTTTAAACAGCGGCAAATATCTGACGAATGGTTTATAAAGAAAACTTCTGGATACATTCTTAACCACCATTGATAAAAACCTCGTTACCTTCACATTTTAAAATATTTTACACATTTCATTTGTGATTGAACAGCAGAAATTCCTGCGTAAGTAAATGTAAAATGTGACAGCGAAAGTGAATAAGGGATATGAAGAGTCCACGTGGTACACTGCGGCATATCTACGGCGGGTGTTTCCGCTTGTATTTGCGCTAGCCCCAGTTCTGAGCTTGAGTCCGGAGTTCTTTTCATGCGCGGAGATTTCCCGCTACGGCTCACGTATGAAAGCTTCGGCTTGGGCAGTTCGGCTGGAAACGTATCACGCCGCCCAAAGCCATGGTGACCTCAAAGTTTTGTAATGTTTAATATTTCAGATTCATAAATTAGCAAGTTTGTACACATAGGAATAAAATTTGTATAAGAGTATAAGCCCATTATTTTCCTCACTGGTTAAACTGTTTGTCAGTTAAAACGAAAAATGACGCATCGAAAAAGAGCCATATGTCTAATTTTTACAGATTATAACTTTTCTTTGTTCCTATTTTATGAATCGTAAATTGTCTGTATTCCTGAATAATTATTTGTTAAATCCCTACTTCAAGTATTCCTCAAGGATCTAATCTCGGCCCATTATTGTATATGTTGTTTATAAATGACATACTCGATTTAATTAAGTTGTGTGAAGTATTATTGCACGTCGATGATTTCAAGTTATTTAAAACAGTTAACATCATGTAACGGTTTAAAATTCACGCTATAACATTATTGCTCCAGAATCTTATTGCCCTATATATACGTACCTTCCTATCATCTAAATATATTTTCCCTTGTCGCATTCTTACTATTACTCTGTCCATCCTTCGTGTATCTTTGTATTTTCATAGTGTTTCGTTCAATAAAGTCTCTGCTGTTTCGATTCTCTACTTTTTGATTGTAATTATATTTCAAATGTACCTATTTATGTAAAATATGTTATACTTTGAATTAATGAATACCTTATCCCTATTCTGATTATTTTGTCCCTATTTCTGCGCCCGAAACAGGACCCCAATTAATCGCAGAGCATCGAAGAGCCAGATTAACGTTTGCTCAGGAACATGTTAACTGGTTACAGGCCGATTGGGCTAATGTTATGTTTAGCGACTAGTCCAGATTTTGCGTTAATAGCAGTGATAGACGGATGCGTGTATACATACGGCCAGGTGAACGTTATGCGCAATGTAACATTGTTCCGACTGTTATGTTTGGTGCAGGTTCGGTTATGGTGTGGGGTGATATCACTTCAGAGGATCGCACGCAGTTGGTGGTCATACCAAGAGGGAGCATTACGGCAGCATCTTATATAGAAAACATTTTAGAACCATATGTAATGCCTTTTGCGCCTTTTGGGGGAAACGACTTCATCTTTATGCATGATAATGCATAACCCCATTCTGCCCGAATAGTGCAACAATATCTTGCCGAAGTGGATATCACCACAATGCAATGGCCAGCCAGAAGTCCGGATCTTAATCCCATAGAACACCTTTGGGACACGATGGGTAAACGACTTAGAGTACTTCCTCGGCGTCCAATCAACCAAGAAGAGCTCGGGCAAAAATTGCAGGAAATTTGGGAAGATATTGACCAGAATGACATTAGAGCATTGCCAGGCAGTTATTCGAGCAAGAAGAGGAAACGTTAAATATTAAGTGTTTTAATCGCATGTTAAATTTTGTTAAAAGTGTTTCTCTTCATTTTTCTTACAATTTTAGTAAGTTTTTATTGTTTCATTGTCTTAATTCTTACCATAAAAGTAAAATTATAAAAATCAATGATTAAAATTTGAAGAAAATAAAAATATTCCAATATTAGCTGAGTTTATAAAAGTGATGCGTTAATTTCTTTCGTCAGTGTATTATACAAATTTTATACATTCTGCATATACTTAATCTGAACTTTATTAAATTCTGTTTTATTAAATTTCCTTTTTTTTATTTATCAACCCTCAATCGTTTTCAGGCAACAATCACGGTAGGTAATATTATCTTTATATATCCTTTCCGTAATTTTCCGGATAAAAATTACGTGGCGCCCTTCATCCTTTATATTACCCTTATGCGGTTTCAACCCTGCCCTTCTCAACTGTTTCAAAGCTAGTGGCCGCACACCAAACCAGTGTTAAGTAATTTATCGCGGTGCGTGAAGTACGTTACAATCACTCAATGATCTGATGATAATATTTTTGCTTCGCATAATATATTATCACGGCATTGCTGGGTGTGCCAATCTGCTTTGTACACAGATGCCGGTAATGATGATGACATTTTTGTACATTTTTATAATCGTCCTGTAATTGAGATATTTATCCTGTAGGATTGATTTTACAATAAATAAAATAAATAAATAAAATAAAACTGACAATTGCTTTCGTGGTAATTTCCCGCACGATGAAGGAAAAAATAACTTTTGCTCTGCGGCACGCTGCGCAGAGCTTTCATCTATTAAGTCACGACCTTTAGTCGTCGTGGGATGCTGAGGTCCAGCCTTCATAGCTCGAATAGCTGAGCTCGGCCGCAGCCGCCAACAATGAAAGAACCCGTATGAAGAATGTTCTCTTTTAGTTTGGCGACGGTGGCGGCGGCCACATTAGGTATGCCTAAAAGCAGTTCGGCGCGTGCGCAGAAGTGACCAGAAAGCAGATCTCTTTTATGATGCATCCATGCATGCTCGAGGGAGTAAACCCAGCAGAGAAAGAGACAGGATGCTCTGATCATGGACCTGTTAACGGACGACCGTTTCCCGTACTTTCATCTCGCGAATATTAAAAAATCTTGAAATATTTACACGGATGGGGCGAGGTTATTTGTAGGGAGTTTCTAATAAACACAGGGTCGGAACAAAATGAAACTGCCACCAGATTTTTTATCCCTTCGGATTTATGCTATAAGGAGAAATAAGAAATGCTGTGGGCAGCATTCATGAAAAATATTTTGTATATCATTTTTTATGGATTACTGTATACCATACGAGTAGTACATTACCCTCCAAAATTCTCTGGCAACCTTCTTTCGTATTTTATTTTTTTGGTGTTGAATGTATTACGAATTGAATGTTAGTATTGATATTTCGAATCATTATTTTACATGGGTATTATAATTGAATTGACTATTTTGAAATAGGGTTAATTCTAATTTTACAAGTGAAACAATAAAACACCTAAGTGCTTTGTTTTTAAAGAATATAAATAAAGTGTCGTGCAAAAGTTTTGAGCTAAACATATTTTTCAATCCTGTGTATTATGTATAAATTCCATACATAAATTTTCTTGCAAAAGATTCTAAATTTCCAGTAAAATTATTTCATAAACAAACTATGCAAATTGCACTCGACAGTCAGTGTCGATGAAGAAGAAGAAGAAGAAGAAGATGTTCTTCTTCTTTAGCTTACCCCATTCGTTAGGGTTCACTATTTTTTATTTTTCTTCTTCCACTCATTTCTGTTTTACGTGTCGTTCTCGTTCTATTCCTTTTGTCTCAAGTCTTCCGCAATACAGTCCTTCCATCTTATCTTTGGTCTTCCTCTGTTTCGTCGAAACACTAGAGTTATTTCCTTACCTATCTTTCTGTGTCTTCCCCAACATCTACTTCAACATCCTCATCTCTGCCACATTAATTTACTTAATATTTATACCGACATCTGTCAATTTGAATTGTATGAATATATTAGTAGTTTCCATGTTTAGCATAGCTGACTGATTTATAAAATTTAATTTCTTTAAAATTGTTTAACTCTATATCTATTGAATATGAAGTATAAAATGCAATCAAATCGTATAGAGAATAATATATTCTTTCAGTTATAATAACACTAAATGTGAATAAATCAAATTTAACTGTTAAATCTTCAAATGAGGCTAGTTCCGGTTCACCAATTATAACAAAATCTAATCAGTTGTTCTTCTGGATGTAAAAAAAAAATTTTTTTTGGAATCTTATCTTTCCCGATTTGTGCATATATATATATATATATATATATATATATATATATATATATATATATATATATATATATATATATATATATATATACACAGAATCATTCACATTCAAAAAATTCCTCACAGAATGAAAGAAAATGTTAAATACAATACTTATGTAACATAAAATGGAAATGGCGATAGGTATTGTGCTGACCACAACAGATTATTACGCTTGTGCACATCTAGTATAAAAAAGTTAGCTTTACACATTTATTATACACAATATACTATTATAGATAAATTTTTCATTTTATTTATCATATTTATTTTATTGGAAGAATTAATAACTTTTGTATATTGTTTTACGAAACTGTGGTAGCGATTTATGTATAATAAACAATTTCTAAAAAATGCAATAGCATGACATAGGCAATATTGTTCGCTAAAATCTGCTACAATTCGCCAATCGGAATTTTATTCTTTACGTTCAAAGCGAAGATACAACGAAAGTATATTGAAAAAGAAAGTGCTTTAAGCTAGGAGTTTATAATACAAGTATAATTTTCCGTCAGTATTTATCGACTTTGTATTGCCATTTTAACGACTTACTGCAAAAAATGTATTTATATTTTCAAACTTGCAACGTTAACACCTTAGAGTTTTCTCAAAGTTACTAAGAATGTCTGTAGAAACTTTTCTACTTTTTCACATTGAGTTACGTATGCAAATGATTTTTTTATATGTTCCATTTTTTATCCTCGAGCTAGGTGGAAAGAATCAGACCAGGATTCAATTTCCACTTCACGATCAATCTTATAATTGATTTTATTTTAAACCTTTGACTTCGCCCTTTGAAAAGAAAATCTCCCTTTCAGATATTCATAACTTAGGGCGAGGTGAAAGATTTCCATGATAGAAAACTGAAAAATTACTACTTCCATTTAATGTGTAGTTATCTTTGATTTGAAGGAAGGGTAATTAAGGAGGAATTACATGCCTGAATAATTTAATAAAGAGGGTTAAATTGGATTGAGGGTAATATATAATTTGTTTATATTGTAAGCATGTGTTCACAAATTAGTATTTGACCTAGAAAGAGAAATTTGCAAAGAATATATAATCGATATTGCGTGATCAACAAGTGCATACGTACCCCTAATGACCTTTAGGGGTTGTTACCCTTAACCCTCTGGATTATTTCCGCGACTGCCTTTTATAATTTACTAATATATTTAAATTACACTTGGCACGTTTCACAAGAGTGCAGTCTCTGAATCAAACTCTCGGTCATTTATCAGAGACTGGCCTACTCAACCAGAACCACAGACGCGTTTCGCTGTTATTGCAGCTCATCAGTGTGGTGTACTGGCGCCTCTACGAGGCACTGAGATGGTTGAGCGGGCGGATGATAAACATCCAAAAAGATATTAAGCCTGCAGAGGTGAGGAAGGTATTGTCTTTGGTCAAAAAATTCAATGATTAGTAATTAAGCACGTTTTAGGGTCCATATAATACGATTTTACCATTTTTACGATGATGTATGTGTGTCTGTGTGTGTGTGTTCGTGTGTGTGTGACGAAAGTTACTCTCCTTTGAAGATTTTAACAGTTAAATATCATTTATTGCCATTTAACATTATTATAACTTAAAGAATATATTATTCTCTTTACGATTTGATTGCATTTTATATTTCATATTCAATAGATATAGAATTAAAGAATTATAAAGATATTAATTTTCATAAAACTAGCTAATATATTCAGATAATTCAAATTGACAGACGTCAGTATCAATGTAAAGTATATAAATGTGGCATAGATGAGGATGTTGAGATAGATGTTGGGGAAGAACATGTCATGAGGAGTGATGAAAAATATATTGGAAGAAGAATGAATAGCATAGTAATAGAAGGTAGAAGAAACAGAGAAAGACCAAAGATAAGATGGAAGGACTATATTGTGGAAGATTTGAGAGAAAAGGAACTGAATGAGAGCGACACGCCAAACAGAAATGAATGGAAGAAGAAAATAAAAATAGCGACCTCTAACGAATGAGTAAAGCTAAAGAAGAAGATGTCAGTGTTAAGTGCAATTTGCATAGTTTGTTTATGAAATAATTTTACTGGAAATTTAAAATCTTTTGCAAGAAAATTTATGTATGTAATTTGTACATAATACACGAGATTGACGGAAGGTGTTGTGCTGGCTACATCAAATTTTTAATACATATTTCGCAAAACAGAAATGAGTGGAAGAAGAAAATAAGAAATAGCAACCCCTAACGAATAGGAAAAGCTAAAGAATATGTCAGTGTTCTTTGTCTGTCTCAGAAATATAAATCGTATTTATGGTGAACTGTGAATATTAATTTTGAAATCGAAAAACGCTACAATTAAAGGCGGGCCCCAACAAAAATAAAATTAGTAACGCCACTGCACCCTTCCTAGTTAGTTATAGTTATACATGCATACTTGAACTTTCTTTACGATTATTTCGCCTGATCATATAATATTTAAATATTATCATCACGTAATAATTTTAATCGGCCTCATTTGGCTATAATCATTGTTGTTTTAGTAAAATAAATAATATTAAGTATAGTATATTTTACATAGTGCGCTCGCTAAACTACTAGAGGAAAATAAATAATTTTTATTACACATGAATGTCGTGCAACTATTCGTGTATTGCTCCGTATAGTATGCTTCTATTTTTTATATTAGCAAGGAAAAATTTGCTTTGGCGCAATTAGTATTAATTTGAAATATAACAAGCGATAAATTAAAAATTACAGACTTAAAAGCAAAACAATGTAAATATTTTTTGCACCGCATATAAATTATAAAATTACGAGTTAGATTTTGATCTATATGACATTTCATTTTTATATCAATCTAGATAAAAAAAAATTCAACCCTGTAAGTAGAAAGTAATTGTGACATTTTCCGAATAATATTTTTATATTCTGTCAAAATTAAAGATAAGTTACATAGTAAACTAAATACGTATGTATAGGTATAGGTAATACTTTTTATTACCGAAATATGTATTACTATATAGAATTTTGAGGTAAACATTTGAAAGTGTAATCGAAATTAAACAATATGCCCAAAATTCCGGACATCTTTAAAAACCTCATTTATATGTCCAATATTTAAGTCTGGTGATAAAACAAATATTATGAATTATAGACCAATTGCCATTTTGTCAAATATTTCTAAAAAAAATTGAGTCGATTATTTATAACTATATTTGTAGATTGAAGGTATACAAGAAGTGTTAAATACATTAGGGCGCGAGCAGTCATGTGACTTTGTTGGCCTTGACAAGCAGATATGGGGACCCATGTCAGAATGATAGCTAGTAATTATGTATATAGATGTCAAATATCATAATTTCTCATTCTAAATTTAGTGATTTTCCAATTCCATGTGGTTCATTTTCCTCGACAAGTAAATTCCACACTCTTGGTGACAAATTAACTACGTGAATTTAGAAAATCTTGAAATTTTTAATGAAAAAATCTGACATTTGACATCTATGTACATAATTACTAATTATCATTCTGAAACGGGCCTCCACGCCTGCTTGTCAAGGCCAAAAATTTAACATGACTGTTCGCGCCCTATACTTATGTAACCAAAAAAGGAAGTGGCGAGAGGTACTGTAATTGGGATCCTAGATCCTGTTGGATAAATTTAATAATAAATTAATAAATAACTAAGAAATTTTCAATATTGTGGGAAATCCCGCAAGTTAATGAAAATATATAAATGATCCGTTTTTATAATTTCGAGAACATTATTCTATGTAATAATTGAAAATTCAGAAAAATTCCAAATGAAAAATGTTACACGAATAGGCACGAGGGGGTTAATATATCACTCAGTTAACCTTACACGCGCCTGGGAGAATTAATTTTTAATTAATTGAAATTCACAAAATTCATATTTAAAATTGTATGGTAAAACGTTACGTGGGGGAACATATATCACCCAATTCATTGATTTTTTTTATTATAGCAAAAGTTGTAAATTTAATTAAATAATTTCTGGAAAGAATTTGATAATAACTATAAAAAAATCTGATGGGGCCAGCACAATACCTTCCGTCAATCCTGTGCATTATGTATAAACTTGAAGAATACGAAAAAAATATAATTTTTGGAATTGTGGTATTGAAGTTATGCGATCCGAAACTTCCATCTCACACACATACACACATACATACATACACATGCATACAAACAGACATCATCGTAAAAATGGTAAAATCGTATTATAGAGGCCCTAAAACATGCTTATTTACTAAAAACTCATCATTGAATTTTTTGACCAAATACAATACCTTCCTTACCTAAAGGGTCACGGATATATATATATATATATATATATATATATATATATATATATATATATATATATATTCACTTTTTAACTTCTGTCACCTTTAGGTAAAGAAGGTATTGTCTTCAGTAAAATATTCGATAGTGAGTTTATATTGAATACGATTTTAATATTTTTACGATGATGTCTGCGGATATGCGGATGTGCGGATGTGTGTGTGTGTGTGTGTGAATGTGCGGATGTGTGGATCTGTGTGTGCGTGTGTGTGTGTATGTGTGTGTGAGAGAGAGAGACGATATTTTCTCCGTTGATAAATCCAACAATACAATTCTAAAAATGATAATTCTTTCGTATTCTTCGTCGTTACATTCATATGAAGAGCTGATTAAATTTTGGTTATAACTGGTCAACCGAAAGTACCTATATTTGCAGTTCTTAACAGTTTTTCTAGAAAAAACGGAGTTAAATATCATTTTTTGACATTATACTTTATTATAAATATTAAATATTTTTTTATTCTCTATACGGTTTGATTTCACTTTTTCCTTCATATTCAATATATATAGAGTTAAAGAATTATAAAGAGATTAAAATTTCTTGAATCAGCTAGCTATGCTATAACCACATAACCATGGAAACTGATTCAAATAATTCTAACTGATCAAGTTTAATTTACATAGTGTGTTTAGAAGACACGAAAAGATAGGAGAAGTAATGGCAAGGGAAATGGCTCGAGTAATAGATGTTTCAAAAAAGATACAAGAGAAACAGAGGAAGACCAAAGGACAGTACTGCGGAAGACTTGAATGAGGATGACACACAAAATAGAAATGAGTGCAAGAAAAAAATCAAGAATAGCAACCCCTAAAGAATGCGAAAAGCTAAAGCAGAAGTTCGTGTTATAACTGGAAATATAGACTCTTTTCCAAGGCACTATCCGTGTGGAATTTGTACAAAATACATAGCTTTCGGTAACGATGGTGTCTTATTTGTACCGTTCGGGCCTTTACCAGGTATCACTTCATGAGTACTTATTGCTGGTGTGGAGAGTGCACCATAGGGGTCATTTTTGTGCCATTTAAAATTCGAAATATTTGGCGTCGTTCGGGATTGAACCTGGTATTTAAATTTAATTTGAAGTATTTACATGAATAAAAATTAAATTAAACGGAAGGTATTGTGTTGGCCACAACAAATTTTTGTTGTTGTTTGAATTGACTAAAAAATCTCACTTCAGCTAATGAAGCGACATTTAGGAAGTTGAACTTTATTTCTTAATTTAATGTACATCATAAACTATCTATATAAAATATAAACAGGCAAGACTCTCCAATTTCTCCAGAAACTTAATTAAGTATTTGTTATACTTTAGACATATGTGAATAAATTATTTAAGTGTTTTCGTAGGTCGTAAGAATTCAGCTGATGTGTGAATTTGTGGGAAAGAAATGAGGGTAGATAATCATGCGCATGCGTGCTGGTAGTTTTAGGTAAACACAGCTTATTTAATTTTCACGATATCGTTGATTTTCATGTAACAAATGTCTTGGCGGTAAAGAGAAAGAGGGTCGCCGCGGGCCACAGGTTCGTGAGCGGGGTTAAAAGATCAAGATTCTCGCTCACGATATCATGATTTGTGGGCGCAGGTCCGGACTTGAACCTTTACCTCTCACGTCGCACGTGATAAAGCCAAGGCCTGATAACTAGATAGATAATGGAAATTTCACTTCTACCTTCCTAACTACATGTTTTATTTTTAAGACTGGAAGTTTGCTATTGAATTTTTAAATTCTCATTGGCGTCTAAAACATTTCTTTTAAAAGTTAAACAGTATTTACATTTCAATGTTAAATTTTTTGATATAATTTATTACTAATGGACCTTGATAAGAAGTCATTAATTGAAATAGATTAGTGTCAAATAAGCATGATTGCATGCACATAATATATAACAGGTAATAAATTTTCTAATACCATAAGTGTGACTCTTTGAATATACATAGCTCAATTTTTGATTTCATTGAATTCAAGGTTGTTTTTACCTTCCGTCATCTTTAGGTAAGGAAGGTATTGTCTTTGGTCAAAAAAATCGGTGGTGAGTTATAACGGATAAGCAGGTCCCTACAATATGATTTTATTATTTTTACGTTGATGTCTATGTGTGTGTGTGTGTGTGTGTGTGTGTGTGTGTGTGTGTGTGTGTGTGTGTGTGTGTGTGTGTGTGTGTGTGTGACTATCACTTCGACCGCGATATCTCCAATACTAGAATTCCAAAAATTACAATTTAAAAGTATTCCTCTTCCTTACATCCATATGCATACTTGTTTAGGTTTTGGTTATAACTGTTCAACCGGAAGTACCCACATTTGAAAATTTTAACAGTTTTTCTTGAAAAAATGATGGCAGTATCAATGAAAAGAAAATGAATGTGGTACAGATGAGGATGTTGAGATAGATATTAGGGAAGACAAAGAAAAATAGTAATAAACTAGATAGATATAAGAGTGACGATTACATTGGTTTGAACATGTCATGAGACGAGATGAAAAATATATTGAAAGACAAATAAATTTAGTAGTAAAAGGTAGAAGAAATAGAGGAAGACCAAAGATAAAATGGAAGGACTGTATTGCGGAAGACTTGGAATGAGGACGACAGATAATAACGAATGGAAAAGCTAAAGAAGAAAATGTCAGTGTCAAATGTAATTTGCATAACTTGTTTATGAAATAATTTTACTGGTTATAAAGGATCTTTTGTATGTATGGAATTTGTACATAATATACACGATTGACGGATAGTAACGTGCTGGCCACATCATATTTTTTATTCTTCGTGTACCACTGTAGATAATAAGCATTGTTCTAATTGTATTGAATGCATCCATTTTGACTTTATGGTCGTAAAATTTGACGTTCATTCTCAGTCATCATAAATGACATTAGTAGACAAGGATAGCACTAATTTAGCAATTTAGCAAAGTTAAAAATCTGTTGTGGCCAGCACAATACCTCTCGCCACTTCCTTTTTTTGGTTACATAAGTATAGGGCGCGAATGGTAATGTTACATTTTTGGGCTTGACAAGCAAATGTGTGGGCCCGTTTCAGAATGATAATTAGTAATTATGTACATAGATGTCAAATGTTAGAATTTTTCATTAAAAATTTCAAGATTTTCTAAATTTACGTAGTTAATTTATCACCAGGAGTTTAAAGTTTACTTGTATGCCTTAGATATTTAACATTTAATTCTGCTCCACATGGAATTGGAAAATCACTAAATTTAGAATGAGAAATTATGATATTTGACATCTATATACATAATTACTAGCTATCATTCTGACATGGGCCCCCATATCTGCTTGTCAAGGCCAACAAAATCATATGACTGCTCGCTCCCTATTGTATTTAACATTTCTTGTATACCTACACTCTACACCAAAAATTCTACTTACGCATATATCTATTCCATATATATTTAGATTGTTTAATTTTTTAATTCATTTTTGATGAAGAAATTTTGTCCTCTTCTAATTTTTCGAAATGTTTCCAAATCTATTAATACATTAAGAAATAATATAATGTATGTACTTCCCAGAAAAAGTCTTCAGTAATGTCTTCGGATTTCTGACACTGACATTATCTGTCAGTTACAAACAAATTAAATTTTCAACTATTTTCCATGGCCATTCTTTCGGCTGTAAAATTTATTATAACAGATTATTTTACATACTATATTTCTTCTATCTCTAAATCTATAGAATATATTGTAAAATATTTAAATGTATCAGAAAGAGAATTTATTTTTCTTTAATATTATCAAGAAAAAATTTCAAAAAATATTATTTAAAAGATTTTTTTTTAAGAATCTTCTACTTCCGGTTGTCCAATTATTACCAAAACCTTTTCAGATCTTCCCATGAATATCCGATTGGGAAATACGTAGTTAAAAAAATTTAAAGTCTTATAGTTTTTGAGTAACCGTCCTTCCAACATCCCACACACACACACACATACACACACACATCCACACACACACACACACACACACAGACATCATCGTAAAAATGATAAAATCGGATTGTAGGGACCTTAAAACGTGCTTATTCAATAAAATCTGGATATGCGATTTTTAGCATGAATGCAATACCTCTCTTAGCGAGAGGTAAAAATGGGCTAGAATAACAGAGTAAAAACGCTAGACATTACTAGCTATGTTTTTCCAAAATTAATTCCGCGGAAACAAAGAAACTACCTCTCAATTTGAATGAAAAGTTAAAGAATACTAAACGTGACCGATTATGCTTATATTTGTTGACGAGATTCATTCTACTTTTATTAATCATTGATTTAATATCGGAACATATTACAAGAGTACGGCAAAATTTCTCATAGAACGAAAGAAGAGATATAATTTAAATTATTTATGTGTATAAGAAATGTTAAACGTTACTTATGTAACATAGAATGCATGTGGAGAGAGGTATTGTGCTAGGCATAATAGACTTTTGGACGTGTACAAGATGTTTACAAACTTCTATATAAAACAGTAAGTGCAGAGGTTAAAGGTTGACAAATTCAACTAAAATTGTCAGTGCAATAAATCGAATTCCTTCGCCTTGTTCCACAGAGAGCAAAACCTGCACAGGAATTCTAAAATCCCTATTGAGGAAAATAAAGACATGTTTCAAAAGTTAAATACCCTTTGAAATGAAAACATGTTGTAAATAACATGTAATTTATCCAAAAAGAAATGTGATTAATTTTCCGTATAAAGAATTCGAGTAAAAGCTGTCATATTTAAAGGAAATGTATTTTCCACCCGTATTATATTTCTCTTTCCGAATGTATGGATGCTGAAGAAATAAAAACCATGTTTACATGGAGAAACTTACAATAATACTGTGCACATTTCCCGCTGATAAACTGGCGTATTCCCTGTGAAAAACTAGAGGAAGGGAGTAAGCGTGATAGCGAAGGGGAAATGAACAGTCCCGGTTTCACATATTTGAGGCACTGAAGTGGTTTTATATAGCAGGAAGTATAATAATTGTTTGATATTATATTACTGGACTATAATATACCAAAACCACAAATTACACGAAAAATTTAAATACCAATTATATACGCCTGTTTTTGCGAATATTATCTATGTACAGTAAAAAATTTTTGAAGATGTCCGAACAAGGTCATTTGTATCATAAACGATTTAACAAATTAGCATACATTTATCTCCCTCATTTACAAAGACTATAAGCATGTGCAATAACGATGGATATAACACGCTTCTCTTACAAAAATTCATATTTCGACTAAGTTAGGACATTCCATTTTAAAACGATGCTCGTTGTTGATAATACTTTCACTGTAACGTACGTTTATTTATTAATTCAGATACATTACCTTGATTCATAGCCGTACGTTTAACGTTATTTTCTGTCAGTGTCACTGACATTGACACTGTCAATAATCGACTCAGTATCTTATTTTTCACATATTTGGTTTTACATTTGCTAATAAACTTATCAGTTGACTTATTTTTGAATTTTGTAGTATCTTATGTACCCTCATAAAAACTAAGCAGACAACACAACTGAATTTCTCAGGATGGGTAAAACAAAAATATTAATTCATACAAATTTTACTGTATGTACGAGTACTTGGGTCCAGGCTGTAAATCGAAACGTTACCTAATTATTTCGTTCAAAAATACTTCAAATAAAAGTTATAGAGATTTAAAATCTGCATCTAAATCACGTGAAACGATTATTTTAGCTTTTCATTTAAATATAAAAAATCTGTTGTGGCCAGCACAATACCTCCCGCCATTTTCATTTTATGTTGCATAGGGCGCGAGCAGTTATGATGGCCTCGGCAAGCAGATATGGGGGCCCGTGTCAGAATGACAGCTAGTAATGTACATAGATGTAAAGTATCATAAGTTTTCATTCAAAACATTATTTTTCAAATCAAATGAAATGAATGAATAAGGGAAATAACTCTAGAGTTAGAAGTTTCTAGAGAGATAAAAAAAGAGACGATTATATTGGTTTGAACATGTCATGAGGAGAGATGAAGAATATATTGGAAGAAGAATGAATAGCTTAGTAGTAGAATGTTGAAGAAATAGGAAAGACCAAAGGTAAGATGGAAGGACTGTCTTGTGGAACACTTGAGAGAAAAGGAATTGAAAGAGGGTGACACGCAAAATTGAAATGAGTGGAAGAAAAAAATAAAAAATAGTGACCCCTAAGGAATGAGAAAAGCTAAAGAAGAAGATGTCAGTATCAAGTGAAATTTACATAGTTTGTATATGAAATATTTTACTGGAAATATAGGATCTTTTGCAAGAAAATTTACGTATGGATTTTATACATAATACACAGGATTGACGGAAGGTAATGTGTTGAATGGTGAATATATTCTCATAACAATTGGACAACCGGAAGTAGTAGTATTTTAACCAAAAAATTCTAAATATTATATTTTGAAAATGTATGTAATTACAAATATTAATAATCAAAATTCTCTATTCGACACATTTAAAATTTTTATTATACCTTCTATAGATTTAAAGATATAGAAATATAATCTATAAAATAATCTGTTGTAATAAATCTTATAGCCTGCTCACAGCCCAAACATCTCTATGGTAACTACTTGAGAAATTAAAATGTTTGCCAGATAAATGTCACTAATGTCAGTGTCAAAAATTCAAAAATAGTACTGCTTTTTCTGGGAACGATATTTAATATATCTTATTGTATTATTAATTATATATTTAAAATTATATCTATATTACATGAAGCCTTCAGAAATACCGCCATTCCGTTTAATGAATTGGAAAAATCTTGAACATTTAGAAGAAATGGAGAAAACTAGCCCATAGCATAAATTTAAAATTATAGAAAATACGGAAATATAAAGATTAGGTGTAATTAGAATTTTTTGTGTGTACAAGAAATATGAAATACAATACTTTTATATACCATAATGGAAAGGGTGCGAGAAGTTATTTTTAATTGTTCTAATATTTCGGCTTTTTTTTCAATTTCAAATGTGGAGTATTTCATCTTGGTAAAATAGTGTTTTTGATTAAATATTTAATGTTCTTTCGCTGAACAAGATTATTGTATCTCATTCAATTCATCTTCACCATACCATTGTCTGCGTATCCATCCCCAGAATCTTCCAATTTAATTAAGGTCACATACCCTATTATAGGTACCTTGCACGTACAATAGTAATGAAACTGCTGGTACTTTATTTGTTGTCCCAAAACAGCAACTAAATGGAGAAACCGGCCCTGTAGGTGAGAAAATAATGTATTGTTGTCGGGGCCGCGAGGTGTATAGTACAGAATGTGACACTAAAACGTCTTTGATGATGATATACCCGACGCTGGCGCCGCAACTTCGCAGCTGAATAATGAAGCGTATTTTTCATAAAAAATGTAGTTATTATGTTAAAGTATACGGTGTGGTGGCTCGCCGCAGAATGTTCGCCGGCGTCGTTACCGCTACAGCGTGCCATAGTCCAACACTTTATTTGACCAATCGTTTGATTAATTTCACCAAGTCCCGCGGGCAATCTGGTAAGTGATCAATTTGCAAATTATTGGAAAGAGAAGTAATTCTAGACACGATTACGTTAAGTAATTTCAATTCTCAAACTGTGATTTAATTCACGTTTCTAATTTATTTCTAAAATTGTTTCAGAGTAAATGAGTTCCTAACGGCGGAGGCTGAGACTAGTGATGCCGCGAGACGAGAAATGGCGAGAAACAGTTCACTCTCGTCTCGTCTCGAAAATTCGAGACGAGATTTGTTTTCGTCTCGTCTCGTTATATTTTTCATCCTCTATTCTCGATCTCGACTCGAGAGTCTCGAATTTATAATTAGCTGTATGGGTGTTCCATAAGTTCGCAGGTCAGAGCGTGTTTGTAAGGTTGAAGGTAGCAAGTGACGCTGTAATTATCTATTATTTGTATATAAATACATATAAAATAAATTCATAAAATATTACCTTTACATGTTATAAATTTTCTATACTTTCATCTATCAGGAAAATAAATTAGCATCAACTTGGACGTAATAAAGGAAGAAGTAGATACTACTGATTAAAACTTTATTTTTACTTAGTCTGGCATTGAACAGGTAAGTAAAAAAATACTGAACAAATATTACTCGCGGCAAGGACATTTAATACTAGCGTGGAGAGTACATCACAGGGAACACTTTTGTTCCTATTCTTTATACTAAAACCCTATAAATTAAAAATAAATAAATAATAAACAGGCAATGAAAATATTTGTACTGATAATTATTTTTCTTATTGTATATCTTTAATTATATACATATTTAAAAAAAATCGTGCAATCGAGATCTCGAATACTTACTCTCGTCTCGAGCAAATCTCGAGGGCATTACTTTCGTCTCGTCTCGAAAAATCGAGACGAGATTTATGATAGTCTCGTCTCGAAATTTCTCGATTTTCGAGACGAGATCTCGAAAACGCGAGATCCCACGGCATCACTAGCTGAGACTAACTGTGAAAACAGAAAGAGGATTTTCATCGGCACAATTTGATAAAATTTGACAATAGCATTTGTTAATTAGAATTATTTGAATATATAAGCAGTTTCCATGGTTATAGCATAGCTTGCTGATTTATGAAAGATATAATTCTTTAACTCTTATCAAACCGTATAAAAAATAAAATATTCTTTCGTATTTATAATAACATAAAATGCAGAGGCAGCCAATTCATTTTGTATTTTTCTTATCGTTTCCACTTCAGTTTTCAGTTAGGTTTCAATTCATTAATTATTGTATAAATAACAAAAATTAAATTAACAAATAAGTTAAATATAAAAGAATAAAATATTTAATCCCCTTTGGCACTAAAGTGTTCGCAATAATTAAAACTGACAATATAATAATGAAATCCCGGGCAGGTTTTACAACACAACATATATTGTGTTTGTCATCTGGTCCATCCTCTTTTTTAGCTTTTCCCATTCGTTAGGGGTCGCTATTTTTTATTTCTTTTTTCTACTCATTTCTGTTTTACGTGTCGTTCTCATTCAGTTCCTTTTCTCTCAAGTCTTCGCAATACAGTCCTTCCATCTTATCTTTGGTCTTCCTCTGTTACTTCAACCTTCTATTACTAAGCTATTCAATATATTCTTCATTTCTCCTCATGACTTTAAATTTAATTTCTTTAAAATTCTTTAACTCTGTATCTATTGAATATGAAGTATAAAAAGCAATCAAATCGTATAGAGAATAATATATGTTATAATAACGTTATATGTCAATACACCAAATTTAACTGTTAAATCTTCAAATGTGGCTACTTCCGGTTCACCAATTATAACCAAAATCTAATCACTTGGTCTTCTGGATGTAAACTGGCGGAATACGAAAAAAATATAATTTTTGGAATTGTGGTATTGAAATTATGCGATCCGAAACTTTCGTCATACACATACAGACATCATTGTAAAAATGGTAAAATCTTATTATAGGGATCCTAAAACATGCTTATTCACAAAAACTCATCATTGAATTTTTGACCAAAGACTATACCTTCCTTCCCTAAAGGTGACGGAAGGTAAAAAAGAAATGGGCCTAAATTAGAACCCTGAGGAACTCCAGATGTAGACATGAAGGAAAACGAAACGTTAGAGTCTCATTTACTTTGAAACAATTTTAGAAATAAATTAGAAACGAAGTACATAGAAAAATGAAACATGAACGGTAATAGCAAACTAATATATAATAAAATATACCTTTTAAAATAATATAAAGTGCAGATATGCAATTTTAAAATATCGTTCCATTTCTGTTTACATCAGCAACGAGTACTTTTAAATTTACATCAATATATTTTCGTTTGCCGGCAATGTATTATGCATTTGAAAATATCTCGGGGAAAGATTTTTGGTTTAGCTTTGGATGCGGATTGCTATGCATAAAATTCGTGAGCAGCACAAATAGAGTGGTCGCGGAGAAGACAGTCGTATTTGTTATTTGCATAACAATGTGAGAGACCATTTTGACTAAAGTAGACTTCTGTATGTAATTCACACCGTATATTACAATAAAACGAATTACCAACCACACTATGCATTTCAAAGAGGATAATAAAATTTCAGAAATCTGAATTTATTCTAATCAAATTAATACTTAATATAAAAAAATCTGTTGTGGCCAGCACAATACCTTCCGTCAATCCTGTGTATTATGTACAAATTCCATACATAAATTTTCTTCTAAAAGATTCTAATTTTTTGGTATTTTATGATTCCCTTTCTCGGCAACTGAATTCCATTCTCCTGATAACAAACAAACCACATGAAATAAGAAAACCATGAAATTTTGAATGAAAAATTATGACACTTGTCAGTTATGGACATAATTAATTGCTGTCATTTTGATACGGGTTCCCATATCTGCTTGCCAAAGGCACGCGCCCTATACATATATTTTTTTTGCAAAAGATGCTATATTTCCAGTAAAGTTATTTCATAAACAAACTATGCAAATTGCACTTGACACTGACATCTACTTCTTCTTTAGTTTTTCCCATTCGTTAGGGGGTCGCTATTTTTTATTTTCGTCTTCTACTCATTTTTGTTTTGCGTGTCTTCCTCATTCAGTTCCTTTTCTCTCAAGTCTTCTGCAATACAATCTTTTCATCTTTCTTCCACCTTCTATTAATATATTCATCGCTTCTCATGACATGTTCAAACCAATGTAATCGTCTTTCTTATATCCAGAAACTTCTAACAGTAGAGTTACTTCCCTTATTCTGTCATTGATTTACATTTTATTGATACTGACATCTGTCAATTTGAATTAGCAGTTTCGTTAAGTTAGCATAGCTGGCTGAATTATGAAATTTATATGAATTTTTTTATCTTTATTATTCTTTAATCCTATATCTGTTAAATATGAAATATAAAATGCAATCAAATCGTATAGACAATAATATATTCTTTAAGTTATAATAACATTTAACTGAGTTTTTCAAGAAAAACTGTTAAAATCTTCAAATGAGGAAACTTCCGGTTGACCAATTATAACCAAAATCTAATCAACTCTGCATATGGTTGTAAGGAAGAGGAATACGCAAGAATTGTAATTTTTGGAATTCTAGTATTGGAGATATCGTGCAGGAAAAAACGGTCACATACACACACACACACATACACACATACACACACACACACACACGCACATACGAACACACACACACACATACAGACATCATCGTAAAAATAGTAAAATCGTATTGTAAAGACCCTAAAACGTGCTTATTCAATGAAAACTCACCACCGAATTTTTTGACCAAAGACAATACCTTCCTTACTATAGGTGACGGAAGGTAAAAAATGTTTCCAACAAAAGTTGTTTGTTTTGACAATACACATCCATCGATACCACACATGATCAAGGTTCCCACTTGTACTTGAGTATATTTACGACTGCTTCCGGTAAATTTCGGAAGGAGAAATTACTACCATTAAACTCTTCAGATGGAATTATGTTATGCTAATTTTTTTCCTAAACCTCTAGGACCTCGTAGTTCAGAAAAAAATCTGTCAATCCTGTGTATTATGTATAAATTCCATACATAAATTTTCTTGCAAAAGATTTTTAATTACAACATCTCCTTCTTTGGCTTTCCCCATTCGTTAGGGGTCGCTATTTTTTTATTTTCTTCTTTCACTCATTTCTGTTTCACGTGTCGTTCTCATTCAGTCCCTTTTCTCTCAAGCCTTCCGCAATACAGTCCTTCCATCTTATCTTCGGTTTTCCTCTGTTTCTTCAACCTTCTATTACTAATATATTAGCTTATATATTCTTCATTTCTATTCATGACATTTGCAAACCAATGTAATCATCTCGCTTGGATCTTTCTAGAAACTTGTAACAGTAGAGTTATTTCCTTACCATATCTTTCCGTGTCTTCCCCAACATCTACTTCAACATCCTCATCTCTGCCACATTAATTTACTTTTTATTGATAATGACATCTGTCAATTTGAATTATATGAATATATTAGTAGTTTCCATGTTTAGCATAGCTGGCTAATTTATAAAATTTAATTTCTTTAAAATTCTTTAACTCTATATCTATTGAATATGAAGTATAAAATGCAATCAAATCGTATAGAAAATAATATATTCTTTAAGTTATAATAACGTTAAATGTCAATAAATCAAATTTAACTGTTAAATCATCAAATGAGACTACTTACGGTTCACCAATTATAACCAAAATCTAATCAATTGTTCTCGTGGATGTAAACTAAAAACTCTTCATTAAATTGGTGTCATTTGCAATTTGCATAGTTTGTTTATGAAATAATTTTACTGGAAATATAGGTTCTTTTGCGGAAGGAAATGTGCTGGTCACATGAGATTTTTTTACCTAGTCCTATTTCTCCGTTGAGCTAAGCAACTTTCAAATCGCTTGTATCTCTTACAAGTAGAGCTCTCTATATTGATCCCGTTGCTTAGGACAGCCTATATATATTAGCTCGAATCATAACATGAACTAGTTAATATAATAGGTAGTATACAGTATACCCTTATATTATTTACTAGTAAGTATTTTACATTTTCGGAGTTTATGATACCGTAGTTAACTCTCCACATTAAATACTTAAATAACAATAGCAATGTCCTAAATAAGACAAGTTTATTATATTCCACTTTAGTATGTTTATGCTTGTCTTCATTAGAATACGATTTAACTCAAGCGCTTTCAAATATCCACGACTACAAACTCAGAAATAAAAAACTCATAAAACAGATCTATCATCATAAAACAACATCAATTTCCTCCTCGGGAAAACTCCACATCTCCTCACTGTCCAACGGTCGTTCAAACCAGTTATAAACACGCGAAGACCCACATAGTGAACAGAATCGTACCGAGGACCAAACAGCCTGGAAGAATCTCATGTGTACGTAAGGACTGAATGCTTATCTTCCAGTTATGTTAACTCGCTCTGCTTTCTAAATCAAGACAAAAAGAAATATGGATTTACAATAAATAGGTATAGAGATCGTGCTAAAAATCGCATATAGGATTTTGGTAAATGACCACGTTTTAAGGTCCCTACAATCCATTGTTAACATTTTCACGATAATGTGTGTGGGTATGTGTGTGTGTGTGTGTGTGTGTGTGTGTGTGTGTGCGTGAATCCTCTTTACGCTCTAACTTAAATACTATCGTTCAGAAACTTTTGAAACCTTGTATTTCTACCTTACTCTTATATGGAGTAATACGGTTATTATTATTTAGGATTAAAGGGTCTCCACTGTATAGGTTTTTGATTAAGATAAACTTGGAAACGTTTATTTCGATGTTCATTGAATATGTAACAAACAGTTTGAAAATCGGTTATGACATTCGGTGTTTATTAATATTATATCTGCGAAATTCCCCCATAATGCGAGTTAATATAATGAGTAAACTACAAGGATAATCCATTTCATATAACTATGCTAAGCCAAGGATATTCTAGGAAATACGATCATTATTAATTAAAATCAGCATTGCTTTAATATTCCGTGTGTACAATTATAACATGATGATATAACTTGTGCAACAAACCCGGCTATGAATTGATATTTTGCATAAATTTCTTTAATGTAGGTATCATTGTAGGACAAATGATCAGTTTCCCGTACCTATTGCTTAGACCATGCTAAAGATTTTCTAAGAGATGTCTGTTAAAAGTCAGTAGTAATAAAGGTTTTTAACTTGTCCTTATTATTTTCTTACGGCGGAAACAATTTGTTTTTGATGACTGCTGAGCAAAATTAAATAAAATACCTCAAGCCATTTTCATTTTATGTTGCATAGGGCAAGAGCAGTTATGTGACTTTGTTGGCCTTGGCAAGAAGCTATGGGGGCCCGTGTCAAAATGACAGTAATAATGTACATAAGTTTTCATTCAAAACATTATGATATTCCAAATCCATGTGGATTATTTTCGTCGACAAGTATATTCCATACTATTGATGAAAAATAAACATCAGAATATTTTGAAATTTTGAATGAAAAATTATGATATATAACAATTGTGACATCTATGTAAATAACTACTAGCCGTCATTCTGTCATTCATATATGCTTGCGAAGGACAACAAAGTCACATGACTGCTCGCGCCATGTAAGTAACGAATTTAACATATCTTGTACACACAAATAATTAAAATTGTATCTCTTTTTTCGTTCTATGAGAAATTTTGTCCTACTATTCTAATATGTTCAAAATTCATTGACAGTATTAGCGGTATTTCTTAAGGATATATGTAATGTTAAGAAAATAAAAAATAGCAACCCGTAACGAATGGGGAAAGCTAAAGAATAAGGAGATGTTAGTGTCAAGTGGAAATTTAGAATCTTTTGCAAGATTATGTATGGAATTTATACATAATACACAGGATTGACGGAAGGTACTGTGCTGGCCACAACAGATTTTTTAAAATAATAAATAATTGTTCACTGGAACAGGTATTACAAATAGTACTAATAAAAATATATACAGTAAAATTATTGAAAGATGTCGGATCAAGGTCATCTGTATCATGAACGAATTAACAAATTTGCATACATTTATCTCTTTCCTTTGCAAAGGCTATAAGCATGAGCGATAAGGATAGATATAACACGCTTATCTTTCAAAAATTCATATTGCTTCGACTAAGTTAGGACATTCCACTTTAAAACGATGCTCGTTATTCATAATACTTTCGCTGTAACGTAAGTTTATTTATTATTTCAGATACATTACCTTAATTCATAGCCGTACGTATAACGTTATTTTGTGTCAGAATCACTGACACTGAAATTATGTCAGTATCTTATTTTTCACATATTTGGTTTTACATTTGTTAATAAACGTATCAGTTGACTTATTTTTGAATTTTGAATGCAATTACTTCAATATATATTTTTATAATAATAAAATAACAGTAGTATCTTATGTACCCTCATAAAAACTAAGCAAACGACACTACTGAATTTGTCATAATACGCCGCGCAAAAATCTGAATTCATACAATTCGTAGACGACCTTGATCGGACATCTTTCAAAAATTTTACTGTAAACTTAACACGTGAAACGTTAAACATTTATTAATTTATCTGTTTCATTTCAACTCCGTGGCTATCGCTATTCTTGAGGAGATTTTCGACATTTTTATATCTCATTTCTGTCGTTACAAAGCATGTAAAATTAATTTTGTTTATTTTATGTTCTACAACTTTGAAGCATTTTTACCTAAAATAATTAGGGAAGCAGGAAAATACAAAAATATGAAACATGTTAATCCTATGTTTTGGTATCATGGCCGCCATCCTATAGAAGTTATAAATCCTTTGAATATCAGGTACTACATATACAAATACTGCACAGAAAATTAGAATGAAAATCGAATACATGGAAATAATATCAGAAATTGAAGAAATTGTATCATAATTGGTGCGACCTTCAGACATTTCAATTTCCAGTGCGACATACCGTAAGCAAACAAACCGAGATCCTGCTGTGTGCTTGCGTTTTCCTCGCCTATTAATTTTTCCCGCAAAATCCTTTGTTGATGTCTGTGGTAGGCACAGGCGTGTTCGTGTTAGCTTACAGCTAATCCGCCCGCGCTGGCACTGAGCACCCCACACAGACACGCACCCTACAGATCTTATCTCCTTCAGGCTTTACTCGGATTTCTTCTTCCAAGTTATGCATATTTAATTATGTGTAATTTGTAATGAGATTAGATTCAATCGGACGTCGCTTAGATGCTGTCTGGCTATTGTTTTCCAAGGAGATTTATTTTTAACATTTTTTAAAGGTTATGTCGTACTTTACTTGTTTGTACAAATTTTATCTCTCTCTTCACAAATTTTATAGCAAATGTTCATAGTTTTTACAATTTACATTAGTTTTAAAAAATCTGTTGTGACCACCGCAATACTTTCGTCAATCCTGTGTATTATGTATCAATTCCATACATAATTTTTCTAGAAAAAGATTAAAATTTCCTGTAAAATTATTTCATAAACAAACTATGCAAATTGCACTTGACACTAACATCTTCTTCCTCTTTAGCTTAGTAAAGGAAGTATTGTAATCGCGAAAAATTTCGGTTTTCAGATTTCAGCGGAAATATCCATTTTGATCATCCCTGAATCCATTTTGACTAATTTCGTCGTGACGTACGTACGTACGTATCTCGCATAACTCAAAAACAGTAAGCCGTAGAAAGTTGAAATTTTGTATTTAGAACTCCTATAACATCTAGTTGTGCACCTCCTTTCTGGTTATTACACAATTTCCAGAAGTGGCACTTTACATGAGGCCTATAATAGATTTTAATGAAAAACTGTTTTAAAATATAATCCAAAACTTTTCAAATTTGGTATACAAGACTTTTATGTCAATCGAAATAACATAATAGATTTTGGTTAAAATAGGCTAACCGGAAGTGGTACATTACTTGAAGTTGATAACAGTTTTTCTTGAATAAAATGATTTTATTTTGATTTTAGATATAAATGCTTCAAATAAAAGTTTTAGAGAATTAATTTCTGCGTTTGCGGCACATCAAGTACTATTAAATTAGACCTTTGTATAAGCGAGATATGTAAATTTAAAAATTATTTTTTTGGAATAAAGCTTACTACGGATTAGGACAAAAAAATAAAGAAAAATGTTCATGTCAAATTACGTTAAATACGTGCAATTTTATGATTCGTACAATAACAAATATATTTTTATTGTGAAATTAGTCATATTCATTGTTGTAATCAAATATTTCTTTGTTGTAATCAAAACTCTCCTTAAAAAGATCTTACCGTTTTGAAGTTAAAATTAATATTTTGTAATTTAGATATTAAAAAAATATGTACAGTTTAATAATCATACAAGAAAGTCATGTAGTGTCCAGATTTTTTATTATCTTAACATTACATACATTTCTCCTCATGACATTTTCAAACCAATGTAATCAAATCGCTTGTATCTTTCTAGAAACTTGTAACACTAGAGTAATTTCCTTACCTATCTTTCCGTGACTTCCCCAACATCTACTTCAACATCCTCATTTCAGCCACATTAATTTACTTTTCTTTTATACTGACATCTGTCAATTTGAATTATATGAATATATTAGTAGTTTCCATGTTTAGCATAGCTCGCTGATTTATAACATTTAATTTCTTAAATATTCTTTAACTTTTGTCACATACACACACACACACACACACACACACACACACACACAGACACACACATACATACATACAGACATCATCGTAAAAATGGTAAAATCGTGTTATAGGGACCCTAAAACATGCTTATTCACTAAAAACTCATCATTGAATTTTTGACCAAAGACAATGCCTTCCTTACCTAAAGGTGACGGAAGGTAAAAACAATAACAGGTACTTATGTGCTTGTTTTTCCGACATTTTTCTAGGTACGTCCCTTCTATTTCAAATATGCAAATGTTATGTATGTAAATATAACAGAGAAGAGTGATATTGTATTTACGTATTATGTAAAGTTATTATTTAATTTAAATACCAAACAAAGTTTTGCAATATTCGTAATAATGTTCATTATTATAACTCGTACTAGCACATTATCAATATTATTATTTCATTTCATTGAACGCAACACAAAGGACTGTGGTCATATTATTCAAAATGATATGTTTACGATTGAAATTTATTTATTGTATATCATGTCAAATACAAAATTATTTGACCATTTACAATTAACATACGTAATGTGAAAAAATACTGTATAACATTTCTCTATAATTTAAATGTACACTTTTCAATAAATTTATTCACAGTTAAATAAATAGCATACGTGTTTTATAAAACTGAAATATCGGTTAATTTGTCATTTTATGAAAATAAAATTTATATGGAGTAAAAAAAAGGTAATGAACGTTTTATATACCTACTCGTATATCATATTTAAATGAGAGAGCAATGCAATATTATTATAATAAATTGTTACATGTTTTAAAAAACATTTTGTTTAAATTCTACAAAGCACGTACAAAGAACATATTAATTACTTTTTATATGATAATACGAGTACTTATAATTTTTACCTACCGTCACCTATAGGTAAGGAAGGTATTGTCTTTGGTCAAAAAATTCGGTGGTGAGTTTTCATTGAATAAGCACGTTTTAGGGTCTTTACAATACGATTTTACTATTTTTACGATAATGTTTGTATGTGTGTGTGTGTGTGTGTGTGTGTGTGTGTGTGTGTGTGTGTGTATGTGACCGCTTTTTCGTGGACGATATCTCCAATACTAGAATTCCAAAAATTACAATTCTTGCGTATTCCTCTTCCTTACAACCATATGCAGACATGTTTAGATTTTGGTTTTAATAGTTTTTCTTGAAAAACTCAGTTAAATGTAATTATAACTTAAAGAATATATTATTCTCTATACGATTTGATTGCATTTTATATTTCATATTCAACAGATATAGAGTTAAAGAATAATAAAGATAAAAAATTCGTATAAATTTCATAATTCAGCCAGCTATGCTAACATAACCATGGAAACTGCTAATATATTCAGGTAATTCAAATTGACAGATGTCAGTATCAATAAAAAGCAAGTAATTGAATGAAAAAATAAGGGAAGTAATTCTAGTGTTAGAAGTTTTTATATATAATGTCATGAGGAGAGATGAATAAATTAATAGAAGGTGGAAGAAACATAGGAAGACCAAATATAAGATGAAAAGACTGTATTGCAGAAGACTTGAGAGAAAAGGAACTGAATGAGGACGACACGCAAAACAAAAATTAGTGGAATAAGAAAATAATAAATAGCGACCCCCTAACGAATGGGAAAACTAAAGAAGAAGAAGATGTCAGTGTCAAGTGCAATTTGCATAGTTTGTTTATGAAATAACTTTACTGGAAATATAGGATCTTTTGCAAAAAAATTATGTATAGGGCGCGTGCAGTGACATGACTTTGCTGCCTTTGGCAAGCAGATATGGGGACCCGTATCAAAATGACAGCAATTAATTATGTCCATAACTGACAAGTGTCATAATTTTTCATTCAAAATTTCATAATTTTCTTATTTCATGTGATTTGTTTGTTATCAGGAGTATGTAATTCCGTTGCCGAGAAAGGGAATCATAAAATACCAAAAATTTAGAATCTTTTGCAAGAAAATTTATGTATGGAATTTGTACATAATACACAGGATTGACGGAAGGTATTGTGCTGGCCACATCAGATTTTTTGTTTTTGTGGAATATAAAGAAAAAATTCCGGTCGTTCAATTATTACCCAAACCTTTTCAGCTCTTGCCAGTAATGTCCGATTGAGAAATACGTAGTTAAACAGATATAAAATATTATAGTTTTTGAGAAATCGTCATTCCAACCGACTCACATACATACACACAAACACACACACACACATACACACACATACATCCACACACACACTGACACACACAGACATCATCATAAAAATATTAAAATCGGATTGTAGGGACCTGAAAACGTGCTTAATCATTAAAATCTGGATATACGATTTTTAACATGAATCCAATACATCTCTTAGCGAGAAGTAAAAAGAAAAATATAAATCTAATGAAAAGATCTTGCGCCAAAGTATTCTATATTTAGTCCATAACGCGGTACTTAATCTATATTATCTGTGGATTCTGCCAATAGTTTTTAATATAGGAGCATCTTGAAATAACTGAACGATACCTTCAGATGTTAAAGGATTGTGTAGGAAATATATTAAAGAATTTTCGAACCTTTGTTATAGCAAACCTTTGTAGAATCTTACCTTTAGTCAGAATCGGATTCTGCACAACGTGAAAGGAGGAATACTCGTACGTTCTCTTGCAAGGAGGCGAACGCAATGCACTGCAGGATTTGTGGTGTATTGAGTCACAAAGGAACTCCATTCGTGTATGTTTTTTCAACAAACAAAAATTTAAAAAGAAATACTATGAGGGAATGGACATTGTCGATAGTTTTATAGAAATCGAACAATAGAGAAGGCAAACTAAACAGAATTTTGTTTCTATTGTAAATAAGATTATAAATATATGAACAAAATGAATGCGATATATAAACTACTAGAAAAATTATTGAAACATCGAAAATGTAAGAGATACTTAGTAAAAATATTTTGAATGAAAATACGAAATTCTGTAACAATAGATATTCATATTTTTATAAGTATTTATGTTAGATTAATAAACAAAAACAAAAAGAAGAAGCATTAATTAAATAAAAGGTGTAGAGCGGCAAGTTTAAGACCATTTGCGCAAAAGACGAAGACAGTGTACGCTACGTATTAATGAACCAAATATGTTAAAAGAATTATTTTTTTGCACGATCAGGTTTTTTTTAAACTTTACCGATACGAATTACTGATCAGTAAGTGATGTGGTACTAATCAGTAAGTGATGTGACTGACCGGTAAGTGATGTGACTATCTACCGATCTGGAGGCGGTGAAAATCACATAAATAAAAAATAAATGTACAATTTTTAAAGATTTAACGATAACAAAACAACGATCATAGCTTACTTAAAAATGACAATTTTTTTTAAATGTCAAAAGAAATTTTAAACAATTCTAAACTTTAATTTGTTATTATTGGGACGATCGTGCAAAAAATATAATAAGCATTGCGGGCATTAAGTGCTTCTTACCGGTATCGGATGTATTCTTCAACCGGTAAGGTGCATTTACTGCCCTTAATACTTAAATAACTATTAATTGCGAATAACTTGGGCTCGTGTGTTCCAATTTTATTCATCATTTATATAATGTGACAATAATAATTTTCAGAACTCATAATATAATAAAAAAATCTGATGTGGCCAGCACAATAGCTTCCGTCCATCCTGTGTATTATGTATAAATTCCATACATAAATTTGTGCAATTGCACTTGACACTGACATCTTTTTCTTGTTCTTATTTAGCTTTTTCCATTCGTTAGGGGTTGCTATTTTTTATTTTCTTCTTCCACTCATTTTTCTTCCAATATATTAAAATCAATGTAATCGTCTCTCGTATTTTTGTAGAAACTTATTACACTAGAGTTATTTCCCTTATTCTTTCAATGCTTACCGTATCTTTCCGTGGCTTCCCCAACATCGACTTCAACATCCTCATCTCTGCCACATTCATTTGCTTTTCATTGATACTGATATTTGTCAATTTGGGTTGTCTGAATATATTAGCAATTTCCATGGTTAGCATAGCTGGCTGAATTATAAAATTTAATTTCTTTAAAATTCTTTAACTCTATATCTATTGAATATGAAGTATAAAATGCAATCAAATCGTATATGGAATAATATATTACCAATTATAACCAAAATCTAATCAGCTCGCCTTCTGGATCTTGAGGAATATGAAAAAAATATAATTTTTGGAATCGTGGTATTGAAGTTATGCGATCCTAAACTTTCGTCACACACACACAGACACACGAACACACACACACACACACACATTAATAGTACTTACAATTAGTTAACAGTATATTAAATGTTCTAAAATTATAAATATAATATGTTAGTGTCCGTCTGTAGACATGCATGTTCTGTTCGGATCTGAGGTATGTCAGTTCGAAACTATCGGCCTGCTAAGTGTGTAGTAATAATGTCAATTTGCGAGGCATTAATCACAATAGAGCGTGACAATTGAACCAGTTGTCTATCATATACATACTGGTATGTTGCGCTAGTTATATAGGAGTACCGGAACCGTATGTTGACGTCTCTTAAGTATTGGTATGTCAATTCGCAATTGATTTATTTTTTATAATCGTACCAAAAAATGACCACCAGTGTTCTATTTATTATGCATTAATGTATTCCCTTAGTCTCACACATATGAATCGTGTATAACAAAACATGACAATTTCGTTTGTTTTGTAATAGATTGTGCTTGAATTGGAATGAATCCTAAACCACTGGGACTAACTGGAGCTCTGATTATTGGATCAAATTTGCGAGTATCAAATCGGAAGCTCATTTTTATTTTGCTGCTTAATAACAAAAAAGTGATCGTTATAAAAAATCATTCTAGATTTCTATAATACCGGCTACCTGAAGTTGAAGAATTTAGAAAACAATAATTTTATAATTTAATTAGTTCATTCTATCTGAGGCCGAAAGAAAATTGCGATCTTAGACTAATAAAGGTGCTCCACTTCGTTTCTGGCTTCAAACTTCATCCGCAGGCGTAAACTTTTTCTTTCGGCCCCCTATAAGTAAATAACTATTGCCACTTGTACATACTTTGTACTCCTATTACTTACATTATTCTTAATTCCTTGCAAAAACATTTGAACCACGTCTGAAATTTTATGGAATGGAAAGTACATTTCACTTTATTTTCTTGACATCTTAACTTCTCTAATTTGGGTTCCAATAAATATACGAATGAGTACCATACAAGTCGGGTTTAAAGTGTAATAAAATAACAACATTGTAGTAGATTTCAATACTCATTTATATGAATACACTTCACACTTCTGAATGTTTAAATTGAACACATTTACCTTCCGTCACCTTTAGGTAATGAAGGTATTGTCTTTGGTCAAAAAATTCAGTGATGACTTTTTAGTGAATAAGCATGTTTTAGGGCTTCTATAATACGATTTTACCATTTTTACGATGATGTCTGTATGTATGTAAGTGTGTGTGTGTCTGTGTATCTGTATATGTGTGACAAAAGTTCCGGATCGCATAACTTCAATACCACGATTCCAAAAATTATATTTTTTTCGTAATCCTCAAGTTTACATCCAGAAGAACAACTGATTAGATTTTAGTTATAATTGGTGAACCGGGAGTAGCCTCATTTGAAGATTTAACAGTTAAATTTGATTTATTGATATTTAACGTTATTATAACTTAAAGAATATATTATTCTCTATACGATTTGATTGCATTTTATTCTTCATATTCAATAGATATAGAGTTAAAGAATTTTAAAGAAATTAAATTTTATAAATCAGCCAGCTATGCTACACATGGAAACTACTAATATATACATATAATTCATATTGACAGATGTCAGAATAAATAAAAAGTAAATTAATGTGGCAGAGATGAGGATGTTGAACTAGATGTTGGGGAAGACACGGAAAGATAGGTAAGGAAATAACTCTAGTGTTACAAGTTTCTAGAAAGATACAAGAGAGACGATTACACTGGTTTGAAAATGTCACGAGGAGAGATGAATAATATATTGGAAGAAGAATGAATAGCTTAGTAATAGAAGGTTGAAGAAACAGAGGAAGATTTAAGAGAAAAGGAACTGAATGAGTGGAAGAAGCAAATAAAAAAGAGCGACCCCTAACGAATGGGAAAAGCTAATGAATAAGAAGATGTCAGTGTCAAGTGCAATTTTCATAGTTTATGCAATAATTTTACTGGAAATTTCTTTTGCAAGAAAATTTATGTATGGAATTTATACATAATACATAGGACTGACGGAATGTATTATTATTAATTTTAATTATTACAGTTTAAGCCTGACTTAAATTATATATTTATTGTTACCCAAAGTGGGAAAGTTAAGAATTTGCGAAAATGAAGGGAAAAGAAAAACAAAACTTCAACTCTATTTGTAAACTGACACATATTTTAGAAAGTTTTCGTTTTTCGTGTACTGTATGGGGTAAACGATTTTGGTTTTTGCTCCATTTTCCCCAGACACAAATAATGCATTCTTGCGGAGATAACATAATTGCAGCGTGCGTGATTTGCTTGAACTATGTATCGCGCACGCGTTACATATACGAGCTGCACTGTTTCCGGCGTCACCGCTATATTTCACTACGTTTTATATCTTTGAATAATTCATAGACGAGCAAGACAAAGTGAAGTACAGTCTTATACTGACGGACTCAAATTTATAATGTCCCCTTATCCGTGCTCGTTTATTGTAGGTAATACAAGAGATTAATTTTATGTTTAAATTAGTGTTAAGCGCGCTAGATATTTACACGGTTTATGTGCAGAACGGACTAACCTTTTGTCCAAAGACGGCGACGCCCTAACGATAAGACTTTTACGAACTACCTGCCGAAGGCGATGCGACGTGACGTGCTAATAAATATGGGTAATACTTGCTCTGGACGTTTTAATACAATATAGCACTCTTAGATGTTAGGTGCATCTCGGCTTTATAGCCGTTTACTTCCTGTTCAAAGCAGAACAGAATTCATAATGTTTTGCTATAAAATGTGATATTCTCTCTTTGATTTGAACGCTTTTATTTCTGATCATAAATGAACTATAACAGAAATAAGCTGTAAAACTCAACGATCTGGAAATGACACGCTATGGTGTATATGTCTCAACAGAAGACATCATTGTGCATATATCGTTGCTGTAATGTATAATTTGCAAGTTAATTGGGAATATGTAAGGAATAAATGTGGAAATAATGGTTTTCGAGTATGTTGCTATTACTTAAATAATAGAATATAAATAAAAATATTTCAGATAAATGAGTTTGTATATTTGGGTAGCATGATGTCGAGGGATGGTCGAATTGATCGATAGATAGAAAGGAGAGTGACTGCGGGATGTAAGGTAATGGGTCCTCTGGGTACGTTTGCACGAAACGTTAACGTATCAAGGGATGCTCGGTTAAGTGTATATAATGGAGTGCTAGTGCCTGCTTTGATGTATGGAAGCGAGTGCTGGGCATGGACGGAGAAGCATAAAAAGAGAGTGACTGCCGTGGAAATGAGGTATTTACGTGGTGTATGTGGGTCATACGGGATCGCGTGAGGAATAATATGATTAAGAGAATTGGTGTAAGTCAGTTGAGATGGTTTGGGCATGTGGAGAGAATGGCGAGTGAACGGCTTGTTAAGCGTATATATCTTAGTGAAGTTGAGGGTTTTGGATTGCGTGGCCGACCAGTGTGTAAATGGATGGATGTGGTTAGTAGGGTAATTAAAGAGAGAGAGTTTCCAAGTATGAAGAGAAGAAGAGCATGTATTAATGCGATTATGAGTGTGGCCGTGGCGAAAGAAGTCTGCTTAGATAGGAATGTGTGGCGAAGGATGATTGTTTCCTAACTATTATTGTGATCCGGATACGGTATTTCGCTACCGAAAATCGGTCACTTTAATATGTTTAAAAGTAAGGATTTGTTGTATGATGTTGACGTTGTTCTTATTGTTATCGGGTATGTGCGAACCCACTAAGTGGGACACGCGTGATTTTATGTATGTATGTATGTATGTATGTATGTATATTTCACCATTATAATGTAACTTTCAGCAGAATTTCTAGCTACAGATGTTACAATTTTACATAAGCACAAGTCAAAATGTTAATTCTATATTAATTTATTGTTCTTGCGTAGCATATTTTTTACCTTCCGTCACCTTTAGGTAAAACAGGTACTGTCTTTGGTCAAAAATTTAGATTGTGAGTTTTTAATGAATATGCACCCTAGAACATGAATTCACTATTATCCTCTCGCTAAGAGAAGTATTGGTTTCATACTAAAAATCACATATCGAGTTTTTATTGAATAATTATGTTTTAAGGTCTCTAGTATTCGATTTTAACATTTTTACGAGATGTCTGTATGTATGTGGATGTGTGTGTGTGTGTGTGTGTGTGGATGTTGGAAGCACGATTCCTTAAAAACTATAAGACTTAAGATCTGTTTAACTACGTATTCTCCAATCTGACATTAATGGGAAGAGCTGAAAAGGTTTTGGTGACAATTGGACAACTGGAAGTAGTAGTTACTTAAAAAAAATCTAAATATTATTTTCCAAAATGATCAAAATACATTTTTTAAACTAAAAAATAAATTGGATTTCTCACAACCCGCCTGTCTAAAAATATTACACAATACTACATGTTGGACGCAGGGTTAAGAAAATTCGGAAATAAAATAACTTATGCATTTAGATATTTGCATATTAGAGATGAATTTATATGAATATTTCAACATATTTGCGTTTGCTCGTAGTTCACCTGTACAGCTCGTCACGGAATCACGGATTTAGTTGCGTACAAATACATTTTCCATTTACTATTATTCCAGTTATATGTTATTCTTTTCATAACAATAAACAATGAATTAAAAAGAACCCAACATTTACATAGAAAAAGGGAAATAATATCTCACCACAAATAATATAACTGACAGTTGTTATTTTACTTACAGTTTTTTGTTCTCGTTCTCGAATGTTTCTCCACTTCGGAACAACTGAAACAAAAGAAAAAATATTTTAAATTCAGTTTAGAGAATAATCAATGAATAATTTATAATGTCTAGTATATTTAAATAATAAGTTTAGCGGAAGAGTGCTCAAGAGCAGGGAAAAAACATTGTCGTCGTCTCTATTATGATGTATAATTCCGGGGTTAAAATTTATGTTATACTTAAAATATTTAATGGTTTTGCAGCGAGAGCTCCTAAAAGCCTTGATTTTTATCGTTTAAATATCGAGCACTATAAAGTTAGAGACGCTATCGACTCATACATAATGTAGTTCTAGACAACATGGCGACCATTCGCGGCTCAAACAAAACTGCGTAACGTAATGAATATTACAAAAGTTCGACTGTTTTGACCCCGGCGTTAGTCAACTGTTTCATTTTTATGTCGAGCTATCAAATGTGATTTACTCTGCCACGTCCTACTGTTTGAATAACGGAATTTATTTCTTCAAATATTTATGCCTAGGTTATAAATACTGCTTCGCTTGTATAAAATGTGTATTTATGCCTCTTCCTAGTTTCTTTTCTACTATGATAAAACTAGCTGAAAGTAAGATTTATCTTCTGATAAACTTTATACAAAAAACACCATATTTTATGAAGGACTCGAACTATCAGTGAATACATATATTAATATTTCAGTTTCAATTGAAAGGAATATTTGTACATTATACAGAAGAAGTGAATAACTAAAAAGTTTCCGAAAACAATTGTTGAAGCTATAAAAATAGGATATAAAAGAGCAATACTGAATTTTAATATCTGGATTCTATGTAGTTCAAATATACAGTAAAATATTATTTTCAAAACATGGAATAAAATACAGGAAAGTATAGAACAAGGAACAGGCACGTGTAACTGTAAGATTTTTATGCAGGACTAATATTTACTATACAATAGAGACATATTTTACGATTACGAAAACGTGCCATAGATTTATTTATACTTATTTATACAGTAAAATTTTTGAAAGATGTCCGATCAAGGTTGTCTACGAATTGTATGAATTCAGATTTTTGCTCCGCCCATCATGACAAATTCAGTAGTGTCGTTTGCTTAGTTTTTATGAGGGTACGTAAGATACTACTGTTATTTTATTATTATAAAAATACATATTACAGGAAAAGCATTCAAAATTCAAAAATAAGTCAACTAGTAAGTTTATAAGCAAATGTAAAACCAAATATGTTAAAAATAAGATACTGACACAATGTCAGTGTCAGTGACTCTGACAGAATATAACGTTATACGGACGGCTATGAGTCCAGGTAATGTATCTGAATTAATAAATAAACTTACGTTACAGCGAAAGTATTATCAACAACGAGCATCGTTTATAAGTGGAATGTCCTACCTTAGTCGAAACAATATGAATTTTTGAAATACAAGCGTGTTATAGCCATCCTTATCATACACTCTTACAGCCTTTGCAAAAGAAAGAGATAAATGTATGCCTATTTGTTAATTCGTTCATGATACAGGTGCCCTTGATCGGACGTCTTTCAAAAATTTTACTGTACATATTATGTATATGAAATTACAAAGCAGAATATCCTTATTTTTACCTCTCGCTAAGAGAGGTATTTGATTCATGCTAAAAATCGCATATCCAGATTTTATTGAATAAGCACGTTTTAAGGTCCATACAATCCGATTTTAACGTTTTTACGATGGTGTCTGTGTGTGTGTGAGTGTGTGTGTGTGTGTGTGTGTGTGTGTGTGTGTGTGAGTGTGAGTGTGAGTGTGTGTGTGTGTGGTGGATGTATGTGTATGTATGTGGGATGTTGGAAGGACGATTACTCAAAAACTATAAGACTTTATATTTGTTTAACTACGTATTTCCCAATCGGACATTCATGGGAAGATCTGAAAAGGTTTTGGTAACAATTGGACAACCGGAAGTAGAAGATTTAAAAAAAAACTACTAAATATCATTTTTTTGAAAATTTTTCTTGGTAATATTAAAGACAATTAAATTATCTATCTTATATATTTAAATATTTTATTATATATTCTATAAGACTTTATATTTGTTTAACTACGTATTTCCCAATCGGACATTCATGGGAAGATCTGAAAAGGTTTTGGTAACAATTGGACAACCGGAAGTAGAAGATTTAAAAAAAAAACTACTAAATATCATTTTTTTGAAAATTTTTCTTGGTAATATTAAAGACAATTAAATTATCTATCTTATATATTTAAATATTTTATTATATATTCTATAGATTTAAAGATAAAAGAAATATAATAATAAAATATTCTGTTGTAATAAATTTTACAGCCGAAAGAATGCCATGGAAAATAGTTGAAAATTTAAAATGTTTGAAACTGACAGATAAATGTCAGTGTCAGAAATCCGGAGACATTACTGAAGACTTTTTCTGGGAAGTACATACATTATATTATTTCTTAATGTCTTAGTACTTAAATATTTAATATTATGGGTATATTACACATACCCTTCAGATATACTCCCGACAATTAATTAGAAACATATCGAAAAATTAGAAGAGTAGGACAAAATTTCTTCATACAATGAAGTTAAATTTAAAAAATCTTAATATAAAGAATAGATATAAGTAGAATTTTTGATATAGAGTGTAGGTATACAAGAAACGTTAAATACAATAAGGTGCGAGCAGTCATGTGACTTTGTTGGCCTTGACAAGCAGATATGGGGCCCATATCAGAATGATAGCTAGTAATGTATATAGATGTCAAATATCATAATTTTTCATTCTATATTTAGTGATTTACCAATTCCATGTGGTTATTTTCCTCGACAAGTAAATTCCACACTCCTGGTGACAAATAACTACGTGAATTTAGAAAATCTTGAAATTTTTAATGAAAAATTTGGACATTTGACATCAATGTACATAATTACTAATTGTCATTCTGACACGGGTCCTCATATCTGCTTGTGAGGGCCATCAATGCCACATGGCTGCTCGCGCCCTATACTTATGTAACCAAAAACGGAAGTGGCGATAAGTAACAGTCTTGTTTTAATTTACTTATACGGGAACAGAAATATAAAGATATTACTATTAATAACAGAGGAAATTAAAAATAAATAATAAAAGAATATAATTCGGATGATGCAGATTCATGTAAATGACTGTATTTATTTAATTGTTGATACTATGAAATGTAGTAAAAAGTAATTTATAAAAAGAAAACTTTAAAATATGCTGCGAATAAATATACAAAGCGGAAAATTTGTAATACGCGAAATTGCTAGAAAATACAATGTGTTATTCGCACATGTTTGTTTTGTTTTATTTATGTGGGAAATTCTGTCATACTTAATTCCCACATAAGCTTTATAAAATATTCAATTGATACCTGTAGCTATAAGTATATTGAAAAATAGATAGAAAACATAAAAGAAATATAATCCGATATACTAATGCAAAACGTCTAGGGAACTAGCTCACGTGGTTTATCATGTATGAAAAATGGTTGTTCACATATTATTAGGTTTTATTCTGTCGCCGTGTGCCTTGTGTAGTATATTCATACTATATTCCTCGTGCGTATTATTGTCGACGCATTATTGAATTTCTGAGACAGAATCAGCAGGCGAAAGATGTTTTATGGACGTGTGGAGGGTACAATAGGTCGGATGACGTCCGGGCCGGGCGTGCTTTCTGTCTTTCTCTCACTCATAGTCACACAGTAGCAATCACATCCGGACGCGGTAGATGACTGCCCAACAACATCGGAAATAAGACCACCGAAACAATTTCAGGATATGAAGATTGATTTCGTGCGGAGATATTGGCTACTAGTTGTAATATTGAAATACGACTCCATATAGCTACATGTAACTAATATAGGTATGATTGATGGATATTCAATTTACTGCTGGTTACATATGACAATAAAAGAATAATTGAACGTCCAAAATGATTAATATGTTATTTATGATATATGTTTTGTTACTCTATAAAATATATTTTTTATTTTTTTCTTTATTTTTGATTTTGTCTCCTTTGGACTATAAATTATAAATAATTTTGTATCGTGTAAACATAAATAACACTTGAAAAACTTATCATTTCTTCATAATCTGCAGAATGGATATATAGGCAATAGTAAAGTGAAAATGATTAGGCAGAAATTGCACGTCATCAATCTGATGTGACCAACACAATACCTCCCGCCATTTACCTATGGGGTCTCGTTGCCGCGTGCCTGATGTTTGGTCGCGAATCTGGAGAATCCGATTCGATCCCGATCAACGCCATAAAATTAACCCTTGTGGTAAACGCCCGCACAATACAAATATGTTATCACCATTACCGAAATGTGTGTACAAATCAAATTAGCACACCCAGCAATGGATAATATGCCGTGATAATATATTTATTTGTTTCTTTATTTAAATACATACCTACATATTTATTAATGCTTTCTATAAAACTATTGTTCTATTTACAATTTTCCTTTTAAAACGTTACTATTATTAGTTTGAAATGATTATTTTTTTGACAAGTGACATTTATCTGTCAGTTACATACATTTGAGCTGAACTATGTAACCACGGAGATGTATTTAAAGCATAAGCTCCGAGGTATAATTTTTATATTACTTTATAAATTTATCCATAAAATATATAGAAAAGTATTAAGGCAAACTTGTACAAAATGGAATAATCTTTGATTTTTATAATAACAAATTGAGAAAAAATTACATTTAAAAGTATTTTTTGAAGAAAAACTATCTTGAGCTTCAAATAAACTGCCATTTCCGGTTATCCGATTGCCACCAAAATCTAATGGCTTCTTTTCATATTAAAATAAGGTACATGTACATGGTTTCAAAACTTTGTGAATGATGGTATTTGAGGTAGAGCGTAAAGAGGATCCACACATATACACAGATATCATCGTGAAAATGTTAAAATTGGATTGTAGGGACCGTAAATCGTGGTCATTTACCAAAATCGCGATATGCGATTTTTAGCACGATCCCTATACCCCCTCCTTACCAAGGGAAGCGGGAGGTAAAAATCTTATTTTTCAAAAAATATTATTTAGAAGATTTTTTTTTAAAATCTGCTACTTCCGATTGTCCAATTATTACCAAAACCTGTTCAGCTCTTCCCAGTAATGTCCGATTGAGAAATACGTAGTTAAACAGATATTAAGTATTATAGTTTTTGAGAAATAATCCTTCCAACTTCCCCCACACACACACACATACATCCACACACGCACACACACATACACACACACACACACACATACCTCATCGTAAAAATATTAAAATCGGATTGTAGGGACCTTAAAACGTGCTTAATCATTAAAATCTGGATATGCGATTTTTAGCATGAATCCAATACCTCTCCTAGCGAGAGGTAAAAAGTTTTTACCTCTTTTTAAATTAAATTACGAAATCTTTCATTCCTGAAGAAGGCAATAATTTATATTGCCGAAACGTCGTTATTTAAATAAATATAACAGAATCTAAACTAAAAAGGTTGTGTTATTCTTATTAAATTACGAAATTTTAGAAAAACGTATATGAATACCTGAACATAGAATCCTATTTTAGATTTAAACAGGTATAGTTTGACTATGAATACATTGCTCAAAGTGTAAATTAGCAAATGAAATGAAATGCAAAAGATTTGGGCAGTGATGCGTAGGTGAGTGGCTTTAGCTTGCGGGTGTAAACCACACCGCACCACAACGCAACCACTACCAATACAACCTAGCCGGCATGACACTTTCAACGCGTAATTTGTAATTGGAACCCCCACCGCCACGCCAATCAGCACAAACTTTTAATTAGTATTTACCGTGATGTAGTGGAAACATTAATTACTTGTTTGTACGTGGTTTTGATTAAATTAATTGATTTTTTAATTACATTTCAGAGGCCAACCGCGCTTCAAATGTTTCAATATTACATATACAAGGTTTATCAAAGTTTGTAAGTATAAGCAGGAAAGTTAGTTTTATTTTAATGTATAGCTAATTATTTATAGCCTGCTTTGTTTCAAAAAATTTATACAAGTTTTGTTAAAGAAAAAAATCTGATGTGGCCACACAGACGCACACACACACACACACACACACACACACACACACACACACACATACGGACATCATCGTAAAAATAGTAAAATCGTGTTGTAGGGACCCTAAAACGGGCTTATTCATTAAAAACTCACCACCGAATTTTTTAACCAGACATAACCTAACCTAGAGGTGATGGAAGGTAAAAAGGTTCGTCATCATCTCATCATTATTTCGTAACAAAATATCACGGTAATGTTTCTACCTTCTGTCACATTTAGGTAAGGAAGGTAATGTCTTTTGTCAAAAAAATTAATAATGAGTCTTTAGTGAATAAGCATGTTTTATGGTCCGTATAATACGATTTTACCATTTTTACTATGATTTCTGTATGTATTTAAGTGTGTCTGTGTGTGTGTGACAAAAGTTTCGGATCGCATAACTTTAATAACAACGATTCCGTAGTCCTCAAGTTTACATCCAGAAGAATAACTGATTAGATGTTGGTTATAATTGATGAACCGGAAGTAGCCTCATTTGAAGATTTAACAGTTAAATTTGATTTATTGACATAACGTTATTATATGAGAATATATTATTCTCTATACGATTTGATTACATTTTATATTTCATATTCAATAAATATAGAGTTAAAGAATTTTAAAGAAATTAAATGTTATAAATCAGCCAGCTATGCTAAACATGGAAACTACTAATATATTCATATAATTCAAATTGACAGATGTCAGTATAAGTAAAAAGTAAATTAATGTAGCAGAGATGAGGATGTTGAAGTAGATGTTGGGGAAAACACGGAAAGATAGGTAAGGAAATAACTCTAGTGTTACAAGTTTCTAGAAAGATAGAAGCGAGATGATTACATTGGTTTGAAAATGTCATGAGGAGAAATGAAGAATATATTGGATGAATGCTTAGTATAGAAGGTTGAAGAAACAGAGGAAGACCAAAGATAAGATGGAAAACTGTATTGCGGAAGACTTGAGAGAAAAAGAACTGAATGAGAACGAGACGCAAAACAGAAATATGTGGAAGAAGAAAATAAAAAATAGCGACCCCTAACGAATGGGTAAAGCTAAAGAAGAAGAAGACGTCAGTGTCAAGTGCAATTTACATAGTTTGTTTATGAAATAATTTTACTGGAAATTTAGAATTTTTTGCAATAAAATTTATGTATTTATTTGATTAAAATAAGACATGAAATTTTAAATTTTTGGTTGAGTTGAGAGTAAATTACATTTCTGTCAAAAGTCTCGGGCGTGATATGTGTAGTATATATACTTGGCTGTTTCTATTTCGTGTCGATCGGTTATGGAAGTGCCCAGAGCTACACATCTGACCTGTGTTGTGCACTTCCGCAATTGCTGACTCCGTTTTATTTCCTGTCTGCACTGACCTTGTCACTGGTTCGCGATATATCATACATGCGATGCGATCCGCGACTATTCATACTTTTTCTTTTCTCCGAGTTTCAACCGGTACCATCGATTCATTAATTTCAGTTTTTATCATGTGTGTGGTTGCGAATAAATAAATCGGCGTTTTTTACAAATGATTCACCATTTTTTTAGAGCTGAACGTTAATTTAGGAATAAAAATAAAGTTGAAAGATTTATGGCGAATCAATGTATTGATTTTGAGTGTCATATAGATGGACTTGCAGTCGGGAAAATTAATTTTGAATGTTTGGCTATATTCAGATGATAGTTCATTTTATGAAAGTTTATTTTTAAACATCTGTGATTGCGACTATAAATAGCGACGAGGGAAATGATTTATTTTTTAACTGACTCTAAAACCATTCATTTTCAGTAAATATTAAAAATTAAAACTTTGTTTTCCTAGGAAAAGTAAACAACTCTAAAAGACAGTAATATTCTCTACTAACAATTTCTGTTTATTGATACTGAGTATAACCAGTTAATGTAGCATAACGAAATCAAAGATAGAGTATGCATTTATCAACTGTGATAGTCAGCAACAGACGCGAATTGGCTTATAAACAGCTTGTGACGTGCTCCGGACGTACAAAGAGACATAAATATGGGAAGCCAAACACACGTCTATTGAATTATAACGCATTAGGCAGCATCGAGTAGCAGGGTGTCATTTAGCATATTAACTTTGTTATGAAGGGCAATTTGCAAACATCAATTCGATTGTCGTACCTATATCACCATAATAAATGACCTATTGCAAACTGCAACTGGTGTAATGAATTTTTTTTCATGAATCCGAATGAATTTAAATAATTCATATTCGTCTCGCTTTTGCTCCAAAGTTGTATCGTATAATAATTTAAATTACATAAATAAAATGCATTTGAGATTAAAAATATTTAAGTAATTAATTTAAATTTTAACGAAACAGTTTTAAAAAAATTCAAATTCAAATTTTATTATTTAATTTGACCAATACGTTCAAAGACCGATTTTTTTTTAAACTGTTGTGGTCAGCACAATACCTCTCGCCATTTTCATTTTATGTTGCATAGGGTGCGAGCAGTTATGTGACATTGTTAGCCGCAAGCAGTTAGCAGCTAGTAATAATGTACATAGGTGTCAAGTATCATAAGTTTTCATTCAAAACATTATGATTTTGCAAATCCATGTGGATTACATTCCTCGACAAGTATATTCCATACAATTGATGACAAATAAATATCAGAATGAAAAACTATGACATATGGCAATTGTGACACGTATGTAAATAACTACTAGCCGTTATTCTGATACGGATCCTCATCTGCTTGCCAAGGCCAACAAAGTCACAGACTACTGACGCCCTATAAGTAACGAATTTAACATTTCTTGTACATACAAATAATTGAAATTATACCTCCCAGAAAAATCTGATTTTTGACACTGACATTTTGCATTTATCTGTTAATTACAAACATTTGAATATCTCAACTGTTTTTTAGGCAACGAGATTTATTACAACAGATTATTCTGTATTATTATATACTTTATCCCCAAATCTAAAGATATAATAAAAAAATTAATTGTGTCACATTGAGAATTAAAATTTGTTTAATACTACCAAGAAAATTTTTCAGAAAATAATATTTAGAAGATTTTTTTTCATGAATCTGCTACTTCCGGTTGTCCAATTGTTACCAAAACCTTTTCAGCTCTTCCCATGAACGTCCGATTGGGAAATACGTAGTTAAACATATATTAAGTTTTATAGTTGTTGAGTAATCGTCCTTCCAACGTCCCACACACATACACACATACATACACACACAGACACACATGCACACACACACACACACACACACACACACACATACACACACCCAGACATCGTAAAAATGTTAAAATCGGATTGTAGGGACCTTAAAAAGCGCTTAACTCTTGTCTGACAATAATAATTTTATACCATAGGTGTCCAAAATAGAGTCATATGTGACCCGAAATTTTTATGCGACATTTTTTTATTAATATGATAATATTTATAAATGTTTTACTTTTATTATATTTATTAAACTTCCTTTATTAATAATAATACAAATTTATATTTGTTTAATAATTACTTTATATATTAAAAGAAAACATAAAAATATAAAACAAAACAAAATTATTCTTAATCTAAATAAACAATATCTTAAATAACTATAATGCAATCAAGTAAACAATATATTTCAAAATTTACTCTTCATTTTCATCTTGATCAATATAAACAATTTATTCCCTATATTACTTTATTTTTATGGTTATTAAATCATCACATCGAAAACCAAAATCGGGTCATCGTAGATCCAAATTAAAAGAAATGTTAAAAAACTCAATACTTCTATTAACGAACATTAAATGTAACAAATTATTAACATATTTTAGGAGAATTCTCAAGAGGAATTGTTTGTAATATTTCTATCATGAGAATTATGAACAAAAAAACCAATAATCGGGTCAGTTTTGACCCTATTTTGGTAAGACAAAGGTTCATTAAAATCTGGATAAGCGATTTTTAGCATGAATCCAAAACATCTCTTAGCGAGAGGTAAAAATGTGGAACAAAACATTAAACACAAATGGGAATTTTAACTGGAAAATAATCATTGATAATTTTACCAAAATACCACTAAATGTTAAACATGAAAACATAAAACAGATTTCTATTTTATTTGAAGCGGAATACAACAGCTTTAGCTTGCGAATGTTTGATAGAATAATAGTTTCTATGAAGGTATTTTGTTTTGCTCGCAGCGAGTACATACATTGAATATTTGCGTTGTTTTGGTGACAGAGCATCAACATAAATAAATAGCTTAGCAGGATATTTTATTTATTGGCCAAGTGCACATCAATCATGTGTTATTGTAGGTTTGTGTGCAACGGACGTCAGTGTCTTATCTCAGCGTTTGAACGCTTCTTTTCCCGTCTTCTTCATGTCAATAGCAGACGCTCGCGACGCTAGCTCTCCTTGCTCGCCCGAACGCCCGACTGCGACTACGAATTCAAATATGTGAATAAAGTTTAGGGATGCGCATCCAATATTCTAGTTCAATATAGTCTGCGCTTCGTGGATTCGGTTCTTTGCCCACATAACTGATGTGCGTTGACCGAAACGAACGAGAAATGGACCCTGTATACACGTACCTACCCCGGGATTACCATAAAACGTACTAAAAATGTAATATCCCCTTGGGATTCATTTTCCAGATTGATGTAATATGCCATTTTGACTCGATCCAATCAACTGGGTTAACATCAATATTCCTGGTTTTCATACGGTATTACCTGCCGTCAAAACAAAATTACCGTTTATCACATATTAACAACTTATTTATGTAAATACAGGGTGTTATATTTTAATGCACCCAGCAAATATCTCGCTTATTTATTAAGTTAGTAATTTCTTTCATATAACATGATTTATACAGCAACATGTAAGCTACTTGATGACGGATGTACATTCATGATACCACTTCCAGTTTATTAGTAATTAATATCAACTTTGAAATTTCAAATGGAACATAGTATATTTTTTTACAAATTTGAAAAGTACATCAAATTTGCTATACAATCATGTAAAATAATCCATATGTTACATTATTAAAAAGTAAAATGGTGGGCACTTTTTTATACACCTAGTCGACAAGAAAATAGTGAGCCATGATTATGGCTTAATATAAAACAATGAACTAAAACTATTGTAACTATTATTATTAAACGAAATAATATAAGAGAAAATAAGAATAAGGAACACTGAATAACAACAAAATGATTTTATAACAAATGTTCTGTGTATAAAAAAGTGGCAGAGATGAAAATATTGAGATAAATTTTGGGGAAGACACGGAAAGATACGATAAGGTATGAAAGAATAAGGGATATTATTCTAGTGTTACGAGTTTCTAGAAAGATACAAGAGAGACGATTACATTGGTTCGAACATGTCATGAGGAGAGATGAAGAATATATTGGAAGAAAAATGAATAGCTTAATAATAGAAGGGCAAGAAACAGAGGAAGGATGGAAGTACTGTATTGCAGAAGACTTGAGAGGCAAGGAACGGAATGAGGACAACACGCAAAACACAAATGAGTGGAAGAAGAAAATAAAAAATAGCGATCCCTAACGAATGGGAAAAGCTCAAGAAGAACAAGATGTCAGTGTCAAGTGCAATTTGCATAGTTTGTTTATGAAATAATTTTTATAGGACGTATGGCAAGCAGATATAGGGACCAGTGTCAAAATGACAGCTATTAATGTCTTAATTTTTCAATCAAAATTTCATGATTTTCTTATTTTATGTGGTTTATTTGTTATCAGGAGCGTGGAATTCATTTGCCGAGAAAAGAAATCATAAAATACCAAAAAATGAATGAATGAAAAATTATGATATTTCTCAGTTATGGGCATAATTAATAGCTGTCATTGTGATATGGGTTCCCATAACTGATTACCAAGGTTAGTAAAGTCACGTGACTGCTTGCGCCCTATGAAATTTGTACATAACACACAGGATTGACGGAAGGTAATGTGCTGGCCACATATATATTCATTGAATATGAAGTATAAAATGCAATCAATTGGTAAAGATAATAGAATATTCTTTACTATTTACAATAATATCAAATGTCAAAAAATGATATTTAACAGCGTTTTTTCAAGAAAAACTGTTAAAATCTTCAAATGAGGGTACTTCCGGATGATCAAGTATAACCAATATTTAATCAAGTATGCATATGGATATAAAGAATAGGAATACGAAAGAATTATAATTTTAAGAATTGTAGTGATTGAGTTACCGTCTATGAAATCATCACACACATACACACACACACACACACACACACATAAACTATCGTAAAACTGGTAAAATCGTATCCTAATGTACGAATATAATAATTTTTCATAGGAAGGTACTTATGATTTTTACAAATAAAATATAATAAAGAGCAATTGCAAAACAGAAATAGAATTCACAGCAACTTAGATCAATTTTGAACTAAATCCGTTGAAATTTATTATAAATTTATATATCATGTTATGGCTCAGATAATAGCGTAAGTGATAAATAGAATTAAATGTTCTTAGTAACTAAATAAAAGACTAAACTCATACCAACATAAAAATAAACTTCTAAAAATAACATGATGGATTAAGTTATAATTTGATATTGTTTTATTTTTGTTTTCTTTCTTTTATACGATTTGATTTATTGATGATATTAAAGAGAACGTTTAAAATAACTCTGAAATTAAATGAAGCTTGTTTTATGGGAAATATAAAAGGTAGCAGACAAAGAAATTAAAATATTTCAAAGAAGAAGAGTTTCAAAGAAAATGATGGATTTGAACTGTAAAAATAAGATGATTTCATGTGGAAAAAACAAAGGGTAGACAGGGTTGAGAAATCTGAATGACGTAATGGAAAAGTGTCGAACAGGCGGAAGAAACTGCTTCGGTTTAAATAAGAAAAATGTCATTGTCAATTCTACTTAAATCCCCGTAAATGCATCTTTTATAATAGACGTAGATTTTAAATGACAAATAAACTGATGGGTTATATTACATCTACAGCCGTGACCAAAAGTATTTCTTATCCATTTGCAAGGTAATATTAAAGTTCTTAACTTGATCCCAAGGTTATTATTTTTACCTTCCGTCACCTTTAGGTAAGGAAGGTATTGTCTTTGGTAAAAAATTCGATAGTGAGTATTTAATATCCGTAGAATACGAATGATGGGTTTTTAGTGAATAAGCATGTTTTAGGGTCCCTATAATACTATTTTACCATTTTTACCATGGTGTCTGTATGTATGTGTGTCTGTGTGTGTGTGTGTGTGTGTGTGTGTGTGTGTGTAAGTTTGTGTGTGTGTGTGTGTGTGTGTGTGTGTGTGAAAGTTTCGGATCGCATAACTTCAATACCACGATTCCAAAAATTATATTTTTTTCGTATTCCTCAAGTTTACATCCAGAAGAACAACTGATAGATTTTAGTTATAATTGGTGAACCGGAAATAGCCTCATTTGAAGATTTAACAGTTAAATTTGATTTATTTACATTTAGCGTTATTATAACTTAAAGAATATATTATTCTCTATACGATTTGATTGCATTTTATACGTCATATTCAATAGATATAGAGTTAAAGAATTATGAAGATATTAAATTTTATAAATCAGCCAGCTATGCTAAACATGAAAACTACTAATATATTCATATACTTCGAATTGACAGTATAAATAAAAAGTAAATTAATGTGGCAGAGATGAGGATGTTGTAGTAGATGTTGGGGAAGACACGGAAAGATAGGTAAGGAAAAACTCTAATGTTACAAGTTTCTAGAAAGATAGAAGCGAGATGCTAACATTGGTTTGAATGAGGAGAAATGAAGAATATATATATATTGGATAAAGAATGAATAGCTTAGTAATAGAAGGTTGAAGAAACAGAGGAAGACGAAAGATAAGATGGAAGGACTGTATTGCGGAAGACTTGAGAGAAAAGGAACTGAATGAGAATGACACGTAAAATAGAAATGAGTGGAAGAAGAAAATAAAAAATAGCGACCCCTAACGAATGGGAAACGCTAAAAGAGAAGATGTTAGGGTCAAGTGCAATTTGCATAGTTTTTTTATGAAATAATTTTACTGGAAATTTAGAATCTTTTGCAAGAAAATTTATATATGGAATTTATACATAATACATAGGATTGACGAAAGGTATTGTGCTGGCCACAACAGATTTTTTTTAATGTGTTACAGAATACGTATACGAAGATAACGATCATCGTTAAGTAGAAATAACGATTTCCATAATAACGATTTCTTTATGATAACGATTCGTTCAACGAATTTTTTACAGAATAGGCCTGTAAGTTTAATAAATATTGAACGACTAGATGCAGAAGATTAATATCCCCAGATAGTTAAGCCATATGTTAAATGACTGAAGGAATCCAAAATAAACAGTAAGTTATGCTATAAATTTATTTTAACATGGCACATGGTATTTTTCAAATTAATGGTTATAATTTTGGCAGCAATGTATTGGGAGCATTCTTTTTAAAATGAAACATACGGAATATATTTAACTTAATTATTATATCAAGATTATAAGAAAGGAACAAAAAACAAATAAACAAAATAACGAACAAATAAACAATAAATATAATATAATTTTTAAAATCCCTCCAATCAAGGCTAAACAATGCCCCAAAGACTTATAAAACTGGTGAACGACATTAGGTATTGGACAGTAGTAATAGTTCCAGAGACGTTTTCAAGTTGAATTCAAACAAAACCATAGTAACGGTATTCTTGGCCATTCGTTTAATTCGAATTCGTTTGAGACGAATGAAAATTTCATTCGACTCGTAACGAATAGTGATAGTGTTTCGTTTAACTAATTTTGGACCGTTCTAGTCTACTATTTATATATTTAGAAGTTTTGTTTTCCTGACGTTTTACATTATTCATAAATATTTTATAGATTGTATATATTTATAACCAATAAGTTTGCTGTAAATAAATATCTAGTTTTTAAGTTTTTGGATATCAATACGTTTATAAATATAAATAAAATTTATCAGTTAACACACATTACTATCAATATACCAAAACAGAATGATTAGTAAGAAACAAATTGACTTACAATATCATCTTCATCAATATCAGGTTGTTATTGCACCATTTTTAATTGTTACTACCACTAACAATGAACATTATAATATTATTTACACGTAAGATACACTAAAAACACTATTAATAACAATATAAATAGTTAGCAACATTCACACATATTGCAAATGTTGTTTACACGGACAGAGATACCGATAAACTAAAACTAAACGCGATTCAATGCTGGAGTAGACGAACAGACCTGTTAGAACAGAAAGTGCCGCGTAGTGCAAACTTATTCAATGAATTTTATTTCAAAGAAATACGTTAGTTTTTTGTTATTACAGTGTTTATATTAAATTTAAATCTATATTTAAAGTAATAAAACACATTGCCTTTTGTTTATTTATAGGTAAAATATCTTTTTAGGTTTGTGGTAGGCAGAGTTATTTGCTGGTTTTGAGCTGATGCTTGAGGAATATTGATCCTCAAACTTGTGAAAAAAATGACCTCTTTTCAAAATTACCGATTCATTTGTTCGTATCGTACGCTTCTTCAAAAATGCATATCACCGTCATTACTGTACTGAAAAATATTGGCAGTCTGAAACACTCTTGTAAACTTTCAAAGTCTGTGTTTTATATATTTTAACAGCAGTCAACCAATGATTAATTTGCAATATTATTTCGTATATGTTCCCGGGAACTGATTTTTTATATAATTAATTATTATGGTAATTAACTACATGTCAAAGTCAAATTGACATGTAACTTCAGTAAATTTGTTAGAATCTGAAGCACGCGAAGTTCAGATCTGTTTAGTATTTACCAATAAATTATGCCTTACATCGTAGGTAACACGTAATACTTAAAGAGGATTACTGATATATATTTAGGTTAGATCAACCTTATATTTGCAAGGAACACGAAAGAAAATATTAAATGAATATACATTGCAAGATTGAATTCTAACCCATAAACACATATTCGTAAGGTAATGGGTGCTCTGAGTACGTTTGCACGAAACGTTAACGTATCAAGGGATGCTCGGTTAAGTGTATATAATGGAGTGCTAGTGCCTGCTTTGATGTATGGAATCGAATGATGGGCATAAAAAGAGAATGACTGAACGGGATCGCGTGAGGAATAATTTGGTGTATGAAGAATATATGGTTATTGAGACAGTTGGTGTGGGTCAGTTGAGATAGTTTGGTCATGTGGAGAGAATAGTGAGTGAACGGCTTGTTAAGCGTATATATCTTGGTAAAGTTGAGGGTTTTCTATTGCGTGGCTGACCAGTGTGTAAGTAGATGGATGTGGTTGGTAGGGTGCTTAAACCGAGAAAGTATCCAAGTGGCAAGAGAAGAAGGGCATAAATGCGATTATGAGTGTGTGGAAGGATGATTGTTTCGTAACTATTATTGTACTCCGGATGCGCTACCGAAAATCGGTCACTTTAATATGCATAAGAGTGGGGATTTTTTGTATGATGTTGATGTTGTTATTATTTTCGGGTTGCGTCTAACCCACTAAGTAGGACATGCGTGATTTTATGTATATATGTATGAATTTTCTCTATATCACTACTATCCCTTCAAAACGCAGGGATTTAATTTGCTCATAAAATTTGCAATTCTCGATCTCCAAAACCATATTTACAAATAAACTTTTCAAACGATACACATTAACAGCTGTGTCTTTCAAATTCAAATACTCCAAGACGTCATTATTTTAAAACCATGCATTTTGGCGAGTCATACAACGATGACGTCAGATACGAAAACGATTTGAAAACCTATTGAATATGGTTCGTCGCCAAAAAATGGCACAAATTCTTACAATTCGTAGACGACCTTGATCGGACATCTTTAAATTTGTTTACTGTATGCAATGTGTCAAATAAGCTCACTCATTATTGATAACTTTTTAATTTGAAAAGATAATTGTCCCATTAAATGTATGATGAATCCGTGCGCATGTTTAATAGAATTTAATGGTATAAATTCATAACAAAAATACCTTTCTGTTAAAAGTTTTTTTGTGAATAAAATCATTTATAAAATAAATTGAAAATAAACATAAATAATATTATAATATAACAAATATATGTAAATCAGTGAAAATAAATGTAAATAAATAACAACTCAACATTCAGTATATACATAAACAAGTAAATTTCCACAACAAATATGTTATTTTCATTTGAACAAGAATTTATCTATTTTAAAAATATTTGGCATCTAAAAATTTAGTTACTGAATTTAATTGTTACCCTTTCTATTCGTGTTATGGGTGTGACAGCTCTATTCACTGAGAGATCTTCATAAATGATATATTTCAATGGTCCTCACTCATGGAATGTGAGAGTGGTACTACACAGGAATTTTGAGAGCAGTTAATTGAAAATGACTAGATGGAACAATAAAGTTATCGACCATTTGTATTTGTCATACATTTTGCAAACTAACTTTTATATTCTTCGCTTAAATCAAACAGTTTCCGCTTTATTCTTAAATAATTAACAACTCTTAAATATTATAATAAATTAATATTATTGTGTATATACACACAGTAAGTGAAGAATTTATTTACTTCGAATTTTACTGGCACAAAATTGACCCCTGTGGTGCACTCTCCACGCCAGCATTGAGTGCCCGTGAGGTGACGCCTCGTAATCACCCGCACGGTACAAATATTTCATCATTACCGATATCTGTGCACAAAGCAGATTGGCTCACCCAGCAATGGGTAATATGCCGTGATGATATATTTATTTATTTTATTTATTAGACTAAACCAAATATTTCTAACACCGATGTGTTTTAAATGGACAATAATTCAACACTGTAATTTTTCTGATCGAGTCACAATGGTGTATCGTTATCTGAAAAAATGCATTGATCGCTAGATATGAACATAAATGTATTTATTATAATTTTTCATTTTTATGAATAACTTATTCTAAGTGAGAAATAATAGTGAATTTTGGTTAGCATCTCTATAAGGCATATTTCTATGTTCTTTCGAATGGCCATGCTCAATTTATTTTTATCATTGTTGATCGCACATCAAGATTTTAGTGAATAAGCATGTTTTAAGGTCCTTAGAATTCGAGTATAACATTTTTGCGATGATGATGATGTGTGTGTGTATGTGTGTGTGTGTGTGTGTGTGTGTGTACAATTTATCAAATTCTATAAGACTAAATTGAATAACCGGAAATGTTAGTTTAAAAATAATTCTAAATATTAGTTTTTGAAAATTTATGGTACTACAAATAATAAAGATAATTAAATTCTCAATCTGACAAATTTAATTTTTTTATTATATCTCCTGTAGGTTTAGAGATATAATATATAATAATATAAAATAATCTGTTGTAATAAATCTGAGATATTTTAATATTTGTAATTGACAGATAAATGCAAAATGTCAGTGTCAAAAACCAACAATTTTACTAACATTATTGAAAGATTTTCTGTGCGGTACGAGTACATTTAATATATCTTAGTGTATTACTAATTAAATATGTATTTAAAATTATAAGTATATTAATATTACATATATCTTTATGAAACACCGCTAATACCGTTAATGAATTTGAAGAATTTTGAAAATATTAGAAGAGTAGTACAAAATTCGTCATAGGTCGAAAGAAGAGATACAATTTCAATTATTTGTGTACAAGAAATTTTAAATTCGTTAATCTTGGGCGAGCAGTCATGCGACTTTGTTGGCCATAGATGTCAAGGAAAATAATCCACATGGATTTGGAAAATTATGATGTTTTGAATAAAAAATTATGATACTTGATACCTATGTACATTATTACTAGTTGTCATTCTGATATGGGCCCCCATATCTCCTTGCCAAGGCCAATAAAGTCACATGACTGCTCGCGCCTTATAGGGGCAACATTTGTCTAAATTAATCGACTTTGTATCTTATAGTTTGCGAGATTCTCATTCAGGGTGCGTTTTGTTTTGGATATTCGGTAATCTGTGTATATCGATTATTTTATATCGAGGTGTGATAAAAAGTATGCTATGCCTGCAATCCTATAAATAATTTAATGATATACATAGATATTACAAGTAAAACAAAGTTCACAAATTGAAAATTCATCTCATATGTTAGTTTTTGACAAAAACGTTTTAATATAAAAATACAACAAATATAAACTACAATAATTCTAGTTTATTTAGCAATTTATGTCAATTAAGTATTGTTGATATACTAGAAATATTTGTACACAAATACTCGAAATCAAATTAAAAAACAATAACGGTATAACACAATCGCTTTGGTATAGCTATTTTATCTGAATAAATAGCAGCGTTACAACGTTCGCTATCAATGTAACTGTTATTGAATTCATGTATAGTTAACAGGAAAAATGTTTAAACATGCATTAAAACGAATATCGAACTCGCATTATGCGTTGGCGACGGACAGTGGGAGCGACAGCGAGCGAAAGCTTTTTACTTGACTGTCACACGCCATTCACGCTATTGAGAGCCGTTCGCACATATGATGCAAGTTGAGCGATGGATCGCGTCCACGGGATCTCTTTGTGAGTAAATGACGTTTCGATTTTGTGCCCAGTTGCCGAATATTTAATTGCGACGATGTGTTCCTACCAACAAATTTAAAACCAAAAAAATCTGATGTGACCAGCACAATACCTTCCGTCAATACTGTATATTATGTATAAATTCCATACATAAATTTTCTTGCAAAAGATTCTAAATTTCCAGTAATATTATTTCATGCAAAAGGCACTTGACACTGACATCTTCTTTAGCTTTTCCCATTCGTTAGGGGTCGCTATTTTTTTTATTTTCTTCTTTCATTCATTTCTGTTTTGCAGGTCTTCCTCATGTCATAAATTTTCATTCAAAATTTCGTTTTTTGGTATTTTATGATTCCTTTTCTCGGCAACTGAATTCCACACCCCTGATAATATATAAACCACATGAAATAAGAAAATCATGAAATTTAGAATGAAAAATTATGACATTTGTCAGTTATGGACGTAATTAATAGCTCTCATTTTGACACGGGTTCCCATATTTGCTTGCCAATGACATCAAAGTCACGTAAATGCATGAGCTCTATACATAAAATTTCTTGCAAAAGATCCTATATTTCCAGTAAAATTATTTCATAAACAAACTAGGTATGCAAATTGCACTTGACACTGACATCTTCTTCTTCTTTAGTTTTTCCCATTCGTTCGGGGGTCGCTATTTTTATTTTCTTCTTCCACTCATTTTTGTTTTGCGTGTCGTCCTCATTCAATTCCATTTCTCTCCTTTCATTTTATATTTGGTGTTCCTATGTTTCTTCCACCTTCTGTTATAAGCTATTTATTCTTCTTCCAATATATTCATCTCTCCTCATGACATGTTCAAACCAATGTAATCGTCTCTCTTATATCTTTTTAGAAACGTCCAACACTAGAGTTATTTCCTTTATTCTTTCATTCATTTACTTTTTATTGATACTGACATCTGTCAATTCGTCTGAATATATTAGCAGTTTCCATGGTTAGCATAGCTGGCTGATTAATGAAATTTATTATCTTTATAATTCTTTAACTATATATCTGTTGCATATGAAATATAAAATGTAATCAAATCGTATAGAGAATAATATATTCTTTAAGTTGTCATAATATTTAACGAGTTTTTCAAGAAAAACTGTTAAAATCTTCAAATGAGGATACTGCCGTATGATCAATTATTTTTGGAATTTTAGTATTGGAGATATCGCGGCCGAAACCGCGGTCACACACACACACACACACGCACACACGTCCACACACACATACAGACATCATCGTAAAAATAGTAAAATCGTATTGTAAAGACCCTAAAACGTGCTTATTCAACGAAAACTCACCATCGAATTTTTTGACCAAAGACAATACCTTCCTTACCTATAGGTGACGGAAGATAAAAATATTAATAAATTCCATCTGTGAGTCCGTGAATTTTTCAATCTATCCTCGTAAGTTTACATAATACCAACGGTATACCACATGCGATAAGTACTTAAGTTGGTCGATGTAAGAACAGAGAACAGTGTTGTTTGAAACAAAAACAAACCATTATTCTGTGTTAATAACGAAGTATCCGCTTATAAATCTCTCAAACTCTGTTATCATCTACACAATTGTGAGCGTGTGTTCTTTGTTTATCTCTACTTAGAGAGTCATATAGAGTTGGCGGTGGATTATGCATCACGATTTTCCAGAAAACAGTACTGCAATGTTTTCACTGACTGTCGGCTCCCCGAGGCTTCACGAGCGAATGCATCACAATACACCTGTTGGGAGATGTGCAGGATGTATTCCTTGCATAGAAGCTTCATACTTACACTCGATGGATACCACATAAGGACGGTTTATATGCATTGGATAAGACACTATTTTTTATTTTTTTTTATATTTATTTTAAACGCGAACTTAACATCAGTTCGCAATTTATACTTTGGGAACCTCTGCTTTAAATAAAAGTAAATCATGATAATCTGTTATGGCTAGCATAATACCTTCCGTCATTTCCACGCAGAAAGTTTCTTGTATTTTCACAAAAATTATTTCATAGGTTGATATGAATAAAATAAGATTTTATATTCTGAGAATGTACTTTGAGCATGAGCATAAAGTGTGAGTTTCTAGTCAATTGCGTAAGAATAAAAACGATCTATCTTCCAAAAGTAAATGCTCCTGGTAAACTGAGAACATACCATTATACAGAGAGTTTTTTACCTCTCGCTAAGAGAGGTATTGGATTCATGTTAAAAATCGCATATCCAGATTTTATTGAATAAGCAGGTTTTAAGGTCCCTACAATCCGATTTTAACATTTTGTGTATGTGTGTGTGTGTGAATGCATGTGTGTGTGTATATGTATGTATGTGTGTGTATATATATGTGTGTATATGTATGTTTGTATGTGTAAAACTTTATATTTGTTTAACTACGTATTTCCTAATCGAACATTCATGGAAAGATCTGAAAAGGTTTTGGTAACAATTGGATAATCGGAAATAGAAGATTATTGAAAAAAAATCTTCTGAAAATTTTTCTTGGTAATATTAAAGAAAATTAAATTCTCTGTCTGATACATTTAAATATTTTATTATATATTTTATGGATTTAGAGATAAAAGAAATATAATACATAAAATAATCTGTTGTACTAAATTTTACAGCCGAAAGAATGCCATGGAAAATAGTTGAAAATTTAAAATGTTTGTAACTGACAGATAAATGTCAGTGTCAAAAATTCGGAGACATTACTGAAGATTTTTTCTGGGAAGTACATACATTATATTATTTTTTAATATATTAGTAGTTAAATATTTAATATTATAGGTATATTACACATACCCTTCAGAAATACTGTTAATGCCAACAATGAATTGGAAACATTTCGAAAAATTAAAAGAGTAGGGCAAAATTTCTTCATAGAATGAATTTATATATAAAAAATCTAAATGTAAAGAATAGATATGACCTAGAATACAGCTCAAAGGAAGACGATATTTAAATGTTATAAGCACAAGATGAAAGTGAAGATGGTCTCCACTCTGCAACGTAAAATAAAAAAAAATGTATCTCATCGAAATAATGAGTAATGAAAGAAATATGTACTAGGAGAATCTCTTAATTCTTGATCTATGACTATTATGGAGGTGACAAGTCTAGGTTGAAGGACTTAAATTATGGGACAATGTACACCAGCACTGTAGACTAGAGTAACATTGAACTGCAAATTCTTCTGAAGTAATTGTAAATATTGACAAAATTACACATCGTTATAAGAATAATCGGAGTGCAATCTATCCATCACTTTATTAAAGGGAATTAATGTGTTATTTAGATATAACATATATGACAAAATAAAATGTAGAAGAAGATATGTAAGAATAGAAGCACAATCCAGATATATACATTTTAGACCACCCAAAATTAATCTTTTTTCTAGAAGAATATGAAGAGAAAGTAAACAAGAACGTTGTTCGAATTGAAAATCCCTGTTACCAGCCTAAAACTTATATATGGTATATTCTACTTTGTAATTTATTGTACATAATTTATGGTAAAATATCCTATAGATTTTGTAAATATATGTGAAAATCCAAGCGCTTAATTGATTTATTTGAAAACTAGAAACGTGTATATTCTCTCTTGTAATATTCTAAAATACTATGTGTTAGCAAAGTGACAGAGTTCCAGAACTTCGACCGCGGACAAGTTTCCTTCCATTCGGCAAAGGCCCCTTTAAAAGTTTCTGCCCCACTTACTGTTTATTTTGCAAACTGACTTGATGTGTTACCCCTCGTGCGTCGCGTTTATAAAGCTCGCGAAATTGATAACCGCGTTTTATTCGCCGAGAAAGCCCCGTGTTTGTTGATCACTCCAAAGTTTTTCTCATTTTGCAAAAAAATCTACCTCTTGAAGATATTCTGGGATATAAGAAAATAACCTTGGTAAACACTAGTACAAGGCAAAGCGCCGCGAAATGATATCGTACTCATCTTGTAAACAAAGTGACTTCATTACTTACTGTATGCAGCGCGGGCATACGTCTTGCTGGCACTATTTATAACTTGCATCTTTTACAAAACGCCCTATTCTTCTGGAATCTTTATTTGAGGAAACTTACATGCATTCTTGCACGCATCGCCCGGAAAAATAGCCTCATTATAATTTTTCAACCAGAATAATCTATTTCGTGTCTATTTATTCTTTCTTCAGCACGAATTTGGAATACAAAATTTGTTCAATTCCCCACAATAAATCGTATTAGTATTTCGATTCCAATTATAACCAAAATCTAATCATGTTTGCATATGGATGTAAGGAAGAGGAATACGTAAAAATTGTAATTTTTTGGAATTCTAGTATTGAAGATATCGCGGTCGAAATTATAGTCACACACTCATACACACTCATACAGACATCATCGTAATAGTAAAATCGTATTGTAGGGACCCTAAAACGTGCTTATTCATTGAAAACTCACCACTGAATTTTTTGACCAAAGACAATACCGTCCTTACCTAGAGGTGGGGCAAGGTAAAAACGTAAAAATATAAAAATCGTAGAAATGGGCTATAGTAGGTCGAGGAGAAATTAAATAAACGAAGAAAGAAATTGTGAAAAATTCATGGACCTCGCTGGGATTTGAACCCAGGGCCTTCCTATATCTAGTATTGTTCGCGCTGAGTATTCATCTCTCCATTTAGAAGAGTGTACTCGTTACGATTTGTAAAAAGACTTGTGAAAGATTCATTGACTTCAATGGGATCTTGTGGCTCAGTTGGTTAGAGCGTCCTACTAGATATAGGAAGGCCCTGGGTTCAAATTCCAGCGAGGTCCATGAATTTTTCACAATTTCTTTCTTCGTTTATTTAATTTCTCCTCGACCTACTATAGCCCATTTCTACGATTTAAACATTGAGTGGGGTCCACAATAATTATAATCTACGTATATGTGACGGCTTAAAGTTCACAATAATTTGTATATATGCGCATTGTTCGCGCTGAGTATTCATCTCTCCATTTAGAAGAGTGTACTCGTTACGATTTGTAAAAAGACTTGTGAAAGATTCATTGACTTCAATGGGATCTTGTGGCTCAGTTGGTTAGAGCGTCCTACTAGATATATGAAGGCCCTGGGTTCAAATCCCAGCGAGGTCCATGAATTTTTCACAATTTCTTTCTTCGTTTATTTAATTTCTCCTCGACCTACTATAGCCCATTTCTACGATTTAAACATTGAGTGGGGTCTACAATAATTATAGTAAAAATATAAAATTAAGAACTAGTTCATTCAAATTGTCTTAAAGTGTATTTAATAATACCCGAAAGATCGAAATAATTAGCATATATACATACATACATGCATAAAATCACCCGTGTCCCACTTAGTGGGTTCGCACAAACCCGAAAACAATAAAAACAACATCAACATCACACAACAAATCCTTACTCTTAAACATATTAAACTGACTGATTATCAGTGGCGAAATACCGCATCTGGATCACAATAATAGTTAAGAAACCATCATCCTTCGCCACACATTCCTATCTAAGCAGATTTCTTTCGCCTCGGCCACACTCATAATGGCATTCATACATGATCTTCTTTATTTATTTATCATTAATCACTCAACAGGAACAAAAGTTCCCAATTACAGAGGATTATTTAGAAAAACAAGAATAAAACAATGTAGTTACAAGACAAAATCAAAAGTAACAATATTAAAAATAACTTAATGCAAGTGCGAAATATCGGACAAGAAATAGTTCATAATTTTCTTTCCAAACCCGGACTGAGCATCATTGAAAATGTCAAGATTGTTATTGTACATGGACAGAGTATTGAATGTAGCACACAACTGTCTAATTGGAGATCGAAGTTCGTAGTTAATTCTAGGGGTGCTGTATGTGAAGGTTAACTTGCGCAGAGAGCTTAAGCGAGGTACGCTAAAATTTAAGCCAGCTAGCGAATGAGCATCATCAATTAGATTATTTTCTCTTCTTACTTGGAAACTTTCTTTCTACACGAATATCTATATTTTGAATATGCGAGTATTACCTCTATGTTCGTATTTATGTAAATTTATGTTTTGATTTGAACGTTTCTATTAAAATAATATCTTAATATAATAATGTTTTTGTTTTGTTTGCGTATTTAGATTTTGAAAATAGTATTTGTTTGAGTAAATCCGTATTTCGAGATTTGCCAGATAATGTTATTATAGAGATGATATGTAAAGCCCTTGTAGTAAGATGGCCTAAGGGTAATTTGCGATTAGATATTTATCAACGATACATTCTACTTGATTAGAAATTCTACATACATATTGTACAGAAGTTGAATGTAGATTTATGATTCCACTTTGACTTTATATATCCAAAGCAACATCCCAACATCTTTTATGTAAAAATCAAATGATAAAAGATCAAAGCAGCAAGAAATGTTTATTTATTTGGAAGGAGTTTACGCGAACTAGTAAATACAACACAGAGTACAAAGTAAATTACACTTAATTAAAATGCCTCAGATGTAGAACTATTTAATAAGTGTTGATGCAGAGCTGGTGTGGACTTATTTGAAATGTGATACTGGCGTGGTATGGTGAAGTAGATCAGGGTTCAGCGTTCGGGGTGCGTACTCGCGACTACAGTTAGTTATTGCATTCTGTGGTGACACAGCGCAAAGAGTGCGGGGGCGAGGGGATGCGATGGGTTCGTTCGTAGACTATTATTTGGTCTGCACAATTCCACAAGGTTGATTCGGTACACCAAAGTAGGGAAATATTTTTACAAACTATAAAGCTATAAAATAGCTTAAAAAACTAAGATTTTCTATGGTTTAAAGAATGAGTTCATGCATACTGTGTACAGAATTTATATACATATATAATATTTCTTAATAACTTTTTTTCGAAATCTCATTTTTTTTAGCGTTTCCCCCCACATAAATTAACAAGTCGTTCAGATATTTTCATAATAATTTGATCCAGTGGCAGTAACAATTAAACAATTGTTTTTCACAAATGTGAGTTGTCAACTTTTTCAAATAAATTTTGACAAATTAATTTTTGACGAAATAAATAAAAAAATAAATAAGTAGTTTGTGTATGACAATCGTAGTTGATAATCGTCAAGTAAACTAGCTTTATTTTCTATTATTTCTGTCATGAAAAATATTGAAAATGGTTCATCTGTTTAATAAGGATTGTGGTATTTTATTTGCGTGTCTGATGTTAGATGTTATTTTAAATGCATTATTTGTTGCAGAGTGAATTAAAATTCTGTAAATAACTTTTTTTTTAATTGACAAGCAAATAAACAGTTATTTATAGTTGATGCTATGGAGTTAATAATAAGAATAAAAATTTGTATCTAGAGTTTATTTGTCTTATTTAAACAGGGTAGCGGCGGTAAGGGATTTAACATGGGATTTTTGTTTTATGCAATTTACTGATCTCCTATTTATTTTACGCCAAAACCTGTTCTCAGAATTAAAGGTTTCGTATGAAATTTAAAAAATTCAAAATTTATGTTAGTTCGTCACAATAGCCATGACTTCTGTTTTCTTTTTTTCTTATTTTCATACGTAATATAACAAGTGATATGATTATCATCGATGATATTCTCTAATGAAACCGAGCTGCAGATTTCACGAGTCCGAAGGACGAGTTGAAATGTGCTGCTTCGGTATCACGAGCAATATCTTCGATTATTAATCATATCACGAGCTTATATTTAATGACAGAATATAATGATTTTTTGCAATCTAACCTAACCTAACTTTTGATATACATATTCATATTGTATTAAAACATGGTACTTACGAGTTTTATTTAATATTTCGGAGTTTGAATTATTGTTATTATTTATTTTTATACTCAAAATTAACTGTCAATGTCATAAATAAAGAAAACAAATCCCTTAGTAACGACTAAAAAATACGGTGATAATTTCCTTGTTTTTTATTATCGCTGTGATAAACTTGTAGCTAGGGAGATTCTGAATGTTGATTGGCGGAAAACATGTCACGTGACTAAGGAATTATATTCTCGCGTAAAGTAAGTAAGTTTAGGAACAAAGTTGCGGCTTGATATTTTAATACCGAAAACATCAGGTACAAAATAAAATAATTTTTAAAATTGACATAATATATACATATATTAATGAAAGTGACTCCTGTTAAACTCCAGACTATTGATGGAGTTTTCGATGTTAAACCTTTTTATAATTGAACACTTTTAGCCCTGAAGAAGACTATTGTACAGTCGAAGCATCGACCAGGAAATAAATAATTTATATTAGAGTGCGTGTCCGTTTATTTCCCATTCTTCCATTCTGGAACCAGTTGATCATCAATTCAACCATTTTAATTTGTTAAATCTTCGTTACCCATATCCTAACCTCTAAACTTTAAACCGGTATCTTATTTTTGCTTGTTTGCTTCATACAAAATTCTAGAATCTCCCTTAAGCCTATGGATGATGTAAACAGGTGGGACATGGAATTCTAATACGCTATTGGAATGTTTGGAATAACAGGTAATGACTTATCAAATCCCAGGTGGAAATCCTCGCAGGGTGCGGTCCCCGTACGGAAATCCCAGTTGCGTGGTTAAATCCACGACGCATTTAAACGATCTAGGCTAAAGTCACAATATCAGGGAGGATATTTGTATCCTTGTATGCTTGTTATGCCAACACAGATCCCTCTCAAACTCTGTTCCTCCATAACTATCGATTTCAGATTAAAATATCTGACGGGAAGTCGTCTGACAGCTAGGGAAATAATAAAGGGATGATGTTCCGGGTTGTTTTTCTACCCAAAGAAAATTTATTGGCTTACGGAAACGATTATTAAGGGTATGGTAAAATAAAGGATGTAAGTATAGAAAAATAGTAGTTCAATATAAAGCGCATTTGTAACACATCAAAAATGCAAATTTGGAAAACTTTGAAGAAAGGTCGTAGATAACCGTACAAGTAATGTATTATAATTTCCTTCAATAAAGCTTATTACCTTCCGTCACCTTTAGGTAAGGAAGGTATTGTCTTTGGTCAAAAATTCAATGACGAGTTTTTAGTGAACAAGTATGTTTTAGGGTCCCTATAATACGATTTTACCATTTTTACGATGACGTCTGTATGTATGTAGGTATGTGTGTGTGTGTGTGTGACGAAAGTTTCGGATTGCATAACTTCAATACCACGATTCCAAAAATTATATTTTTTTTATATTTCTCAAGTTTACATCCAGAAGAATAAGTGATTAGATTTTGGTTATAAATGGTCAACCGGAAGTACCCTCATTTGAAGATTTTAACAATTTTTGTTGAAAAAAACGCAGTTAAATATCATTTATTGACATTTAACGTTATTATAACTTGAAGAATATATTATTCTCTATACGATTTGATCGCATTTTATACTTCATATTCAATACATATAGAATTAAAGAAGAACTATGGAAACTGTTAATATATTCGGATAATTCAAATTGACAGATGTAAGTATCAATAGATGCGTTCAATGAAGTAAGCAGTTCAAGCAAATGCTAGGTAAACAAACGAGACTTGTTATTTAGTACACTGAAAGATTTGCTAGCTATATGACGGACTGATATTTACAAATGTCATCGAGACAGTTATACAGTTGTCAAAAAATATAACATGTGTATCTCTCATATCCCTTTTATTGGTCTGGAAATAGGTACAGTTATTGGCATGAACATTTTTTAGGTGTAAGAAAATATTTCAAATTTAACTATGTTATGAACATTCATCACAAAACTGTGAAAGCCTTTTTGACATGTAATTGATATAAACACACCATAAAATGAGATAAAAACAGTACAAGTTAAATTCTTGTATAAGCACGTTTTAGGGTCTTTACAATACGATTTTACTATTTTTACGATGATGTCTGTATGTGTGTGTGTGTGTGTTCGTATGTGCGTGTGTGTGTGCGTATGTGTGTGTGTGTGTGTGTGTGTGTGTGTGTGTGTATCTGACCGCCTTTCATGCACGATATCTCCAACACTAGAATTCCAAAAATTACAATTCTTGCATATTCCTCTTCCTCACAACCATATGCAGACTTGATTAGATTTTGGTTATAATTGGTCAACCGGAAGTACCCTCATTTGAAGATTTTAACAGTTTTTCTTGAAAAACTCAGTTAAATGTTATTATAACTTAAAGAATATATTATTCTCTATACGATTTGATTGCATTTATTTCATATTCAACAGATATAGAGTTAAAGAATAATAAAGATAAAAAATTCGTATAAATTTCATAATTCAGCCAGCTATGCTAACATAACCATGGAAACTGCTAATATATTCAGGTAATTCAAATTGACAGATGTCAGTATCAATAAAAAGCAAGTAATTGAATGAAAAAATAAGGGAAGTAACTCTAGTGTTAGAAGTTTTTAGATATAATAGAGACGATTACATTGGTTTGAACATGTCATGAGGAGAGATGAATAAATTAATAGAAGAGGTGGATCAAACCTAGGAAGACCAAATATAACATGAAAAGGCTGTATTGCAGAAGACTTGAGAGAAAAGGAACTGAATGAGGACGACACGCAAAACAGAAATGAGTGGAAGAAGAAAATAAAAAATATTGACCCCTAACGAATGGGAAAACTAAAGAAGAAGAAGATGTCAGTGTCAAGTGCAATTTGCATAGTTTGTTTATGAAATAACTTTTCTGGAAATATAGGATCTTTTGCAAAAAAATTATGTATAGGGCGCGTGCAGTGACATGACTTTGCTGCCTTTGGCAAGCAGATATGGGGACCCGTATCAAAATGACAGCAATTAATTATGTCCATAACTGACAAGTGTCATAATGTTTCATTCAAAATTTCAAGATTCTCTTATTTCATGTGATTTGTTTGTTATCAGGAGTATGGAATTCCGTTGCCGAGAAAGGGAATCATAAAATACCAAAAATTTAGAATCTTTTGCAAGAAAATTTATGTATGGAATTTGTACATAATACACAGGATTGACGGAAGGTGTTGTGCTGGCCACATCAGATTTTTTATCATGTTTTTGATGATTCAACGAAGAAATATTACTAATAATTCAGAGGTAACTTACTGAAAACACGGAAGAAGTAAAAGAAACACGTATCTATTTGTTGTGTTCACAAGTTTACCTGAATTTGGTTTGGTCAAATGAAACATTTCGCGTTCAATCGTTGTGGTCAGTCCGCAAATAACACGCAGCCTACATTGCGGAAGAGACACAAAGAGGGAGGTTTACACAAGGATTTAGTTACTATTCATTAAAATGCCTAGTAGGGCAGGTATCATATTAAACTGTTTAGACACGCAGAGGCTCCAACGAAATTAATTGTCCCATTGCGTTATTGCCAACCCGGGAAACCATAAATCGAACTGTCGAGCTCCGGCTGTCCTTAGCCACAAGCGTGCACACAGCTCTCATTTTTTAGTGGCTCTCATTTCGGCGAAGACAGTCCTTGACACACGCATTGCGAGCAGATATTAAAAAGTCAAGCGTCGCTCTATTCACATATTTTCACGTGACCAAGCTTCCTACACAGAATTTCATTTTATGTACATATTTACACAACCACCCATTTCATTTTATTTCTTTTTCTTCTTTTGTAACATAGCGTGTATGTTCGTATGTGGATAATAACAGTAACAATTTTATATTTGAATAGGGCAGGACAAGTTATAATATTAGTATATTTGAAACCTGAATCTCATCGTACAATCTTTCATAGGAAAATTTAGTACACGGGAAAACCTTCGCTCTAATTCTGTACAGTATTTTACTTATGTATACTATTTTTACCTCCCACTACCCTTGGTAATGGAGGTATAGGGATTTCAATATTTTATTATATATTCTATAGATTTAGAGATAAAAGAAATATAATATATAAAATAATCTGTGGTAATAAATTTTACAGCCGAAAGAATGCCATGGAAAATTTAAAATGTTTGTAACTGACAAATAAAGATTTTTTCTGGGAAGTACATACATTATATTATTTCTTATTGTATTAATAGTTAAATATTTAATATTATAGGTATATTACACATACCCTTCAGAAATACTGTTAATGCCAACAATGAATGAAAAAATAAAATGTTAAAGAAGATATGTACGAATAGATGCACAATCCAGATATATACATTTTAGACCGCCCAAAATTAATGTTTTTACTAGAAGAATATGAAGAAAAAGTAAACAATATATATATATATGGTAAATTCTACTTTGTAATTTATTGTACATAATTTATGGTAAAATGCTCTTATTGACTAATAAAGAAGTTTATACGTCGTAGAGTTATATGAATATATTATTTGTATTTCTAAAAATATTCTTTGCTTTATGCATACAGCCAGGTAAAATATACGGCGAGAGGTTATGTGCTGGCCACATCAGTTTTTTTATTAATGTATTTGAAAAAAATCGAGAAAATTAAGATAATTGAAAAATATGGGAAACAATTTTTATTCAAATATTATATGTGAAAATAAACAAAATGTAACAATGTTAATCAGTTAAATTAATATTAACAAATGTTTTACTTATTTATTATTACTTACTTATTATTTATATATTTTTACTCTGTTTACACTCTATAATATTATTATTGATGAATAAATTATTACTTTTTTTAAAAAAATATTTTCGTTATTTTGTGATCAAACCTCGTGAATAAATAATGACACTTTTCATTTACATTAATGTCCATATAACATAACCTATTTTATTACCGTCACTATATTAAAATTTAAATATACATTTGCTAATCAATATGTGAAGTATAATTTTGGTTTGAATATTATAGATTCACGAAAATTTTTGGCGGAGGCGCTTGTGCGGCAGCCCACACTAAGCGTCTCGGTGACATGAACGGAAAATTACGTCTTTATTATTGGTTTTCTTCAGCGACGGCGTCTGTTTGACTTGCGCTTGACAGGTGCGTATAGGTAGGACGGTCGTGTTGTCGCAGCAAATAACGTACGCCAAACGAAACACGTAACACGCTTTCACGCTTAAATTTCCTCGCCGCCGAAATGAAGTCTTTGTCAGCTCGGTTGCCAGTTTCAGTAGCTTTTGTTCTACCGATTAAACCACTATTTTTGTTTTATTTCGATACGTACACATTGTTTGGTTTTGTTTATTTTCATTGTTGCTTCAGATTTAGATCAATAACGGTTTATTTATTTATACGACAATATTGTACCGTACGAGTATATAGTGACCAATAAAGTAACTGAAACAATATCGTTTGGAGTTTCATACATACAACATACCTCCGTTAGAATATGAATTTGAATCGCGATAAAATATAAATATTTATGATGTCTTGGTTATTTAATTCCTATAATAAATATGAGGATCATTTCTTATATATTGCATACACATGTTATTTTATTCATTTGTTTATTTTTATTACACTATCTCTTTACAGTCCTTCAATATAAACTCTTTGTTTCTCAATGACTAACAAACAAATGAAACCTACATATATCTAAGAGTCAATTTCAAGTTTAATTGAACAATTCATGTCTTTACAATACAATTTTACTATTTTTACGATGATGTCTGTATGTGTGTGTGTTCGTGTGTGCGTGTGTGTATGTGTGTGTATGTGACCGCCGGGTCGTCAACGATATCTCCAATACTAGAATTCCAAAAATTACAATTCTTGCGTATTCCCCTTCCTTACACCCATATGCAGATTTGATTAGATTTTGGTTATAATTGGTCAACCGGAAGTACCCTCATATGAAGATTTTAACAGTTTTTCTTGAAAAACTCAGTTAAATGTTATTATTAAAGAATATATTATTGTATATACGTTTTGATTGCATTTTATATATCATATTCAACAGATATAGAGTTAAAGAATAATAAAGATAAAAAAATTCATATAAATTATTCAGGTAATTCAAATTGACAGATGTCAGTATCAATAAAAAGCAAGTAATTGAATGAAAGAATAAGGGAAGTAACGGTAGTGTTAGAAGTTTCTAGATATTAGAGAGACGATTACATTGGGTTTGAACATGTCATGAGGACAGATGAATATATTAATAGAAGGTGGAAGAAATATAGGAAGACCAAATATAAGATGAAAAGACTGTATTGCAGAAGACTTGAGAGAAAAGGAACTGAATGAGGACGACACGCAAAACAAAAATGAGTGGAAGAAGAAAATAAAAAATAGCGACCCCCTAACGAATGGGAAAAACTAAAGAAGAAGAAGATGTCAGTGTCAAGTGCAATTGCATAGTTTGTTTATAAAATAACTTTACTGGAAATATAGGATCTTTTGCAAAAAAAATTATGTATAGGGCGCGTGCAGTGACATGACTTTGCTGACTTTGGCAAACAGATATGGGGACCCGTGTCAAAGTGACAGCAATTAATTATGTCCATAACTGACAAGTGTTATAATTTTTCATTTAAAATTTCATAATTTTCTTATTTCATGTGGTTTGTTTGTTATCAGGAGTATGGAATTCTATTGCCGAGAAAGGGAATCACATAATACCAAATATTTAGAATCTTTTGCAAGAAAATTTATGTATGGAATTTGTACAAAATACATAGAATTGACGTAAGGTATTGTGCTGGCCACATCAGATTTTATAATAAAATTTGGTGCGAGTTCTGAAGAGAAACATTCATTTTGTTATTTTTAACCATTCCAATATTTTACTTCGTCTTATAAATAAATAAATTTATCTTAACTATGTCTTTACTTCAATTTAATCAGTTTTCGCGAAATATTTGAAAAACTCCTCTCTCAACTAACGTAAAATGTTATTATGCTTCTATTTTTCCAAGGATTTTTATGAATTCAGCTAGATGAAGGATATGAGCACGTGAAATCAGAAATTATGTTTAATATTTTTCTGGTTCTAATAATTCTTTCCTTGACTTCTTGAACTTTGAAAAGTAGAAAAATAGTAGAATGTAAATTCTCATTTCTTCGTAAAATTACATGAAATGGGAAGTAATTTTCTATTCGTAATATTTTCGAAAGAAGTTCTAGTAAAACGAGTATTCCAATTCAAATTTTCTTCCAATGCAAATCCAAACTCACTGCGATATTCTTTCTGATCTCCAATGCTTTCCGATTACAATACATATATTGAAAATTCTAGTATTGCAAGAGAATTTTATAAACATTTTTCTTGTAACACTTGGCGACTATTCTTTCATAATATTTTTAAATGGAATGAAATGTGTCACTTATATTTGATAAATTATTTCTTCAAGCATGAGACGTTATTACATTTGCCACCATAAAAAATTTATAAATTGATATATCACCTATTCACTTCTCCGCGTTTATACAACTGCAAAAAAGTTCCATTTGCATATGAGTTTGAAAAAGTTCTTCATAACTCTTCTCGAGTAGACAAATTAAATTGAAATATGTCTTGTCTTCGTATATCTACGAACATGTCTTTATTTTCATACTTTCTAAAATTACTTCATATAAAAATCTGATGTGGCCAGCACATAACCTCTCGCCGTATATTTTACCTGGCTGTATGCATAAAGCAAAGATTATTTTTATAAATACAAATAATATATTCATATAAATCTATGACGTATAAACTTCTTTATTATTCAATAATAGCATGTCTCAACATGAAGATATTTTACCATAAATTATGTTACAATAAATTACAAAGTAGAGTTTACCATATATAAATATTAGGCTGGTAAAAGCAATTTTCAATTCGAACAACTTTGTTTACTTTCTCTTCATATTCTTCTAGTAAAAACATTAATTTTGGGCGGTCTAAAATGTATATATCTGGATTGTGCATCTATTCTTATATATCTTCTTTTACATTTTATTTTTTCATACTTGTTATATCTAAATAACCTTAATTCCCTTTAATAAAGTGACGGATAGATTGCACTCCGATTTTGTCAATATTTACAACTTACTTGAGAAGAATTTGATAGCTTTTTCGCAATTCAAAGTTACTCTAGTCTACAGTACTGGTGTACATTGTCCCATAATGTTTGAAACAAATTTAAGTCCTTCAACCTAGACTTGTCATCTCCATAATAGTCACAGATCAAGATCTAAGGGATTCTCCAAGTACATTTTTAATTCATTACTCATTATTTCTGACACTGACATTTATCTGTCAGTTACAAATAATTTAAATTATCAACTATTTTTCATGGCATTCTTTCGGCTGTCAAATTTATTACAACAGATTATTTTATATATTATACTTCTTTTATCTCTAAATCTATGGAATATATAATAAAATATTTAAATGTATCAGATAGAGAATTTAATTTTCTTTAATATTACCACGAAAAATTTTCAAAAAATAATATTTAGAAGATTTTTTTTCAAGAATCTTCTACTTCCGGTTGTCCAATTATTACCAAAACCTTTTCAGATCTTCCCATGAATGTCCGATTGGGAAATACGTTGTTAAACAAATTTTAAGTCTTATAGTTTTTGAGTAACCGTCCTTCCAACATCCCACACACATACACACATACACACACACACACACACACACATCCACACACACACACACACACAGACATCATCGTAAAAATGTTAAAATCGGATTGTAGAGACCTTAAAACGTGCTTATTCAATAAAATCTGGATATGCGATTTTTAGCATGAATGCAATACCTCTCTTAGCGAGAGGTAAAAAAGTTACATATTATGTCAATATATTTATTATTCATGTCGTTTAAATAAGCAGATATGGGGGCCTGTGTCAGAATGACAATTAGTAATTATGTACATAGATGTCAAATGTCAGAATTTTTTATTAAAATTTTTAAGATATTCTAAATTCACGTAGTTAATTTGTCACCAGGAGTGTGGAATTTATTTGTCGAGGAAAATAAAAATTATGATATTTGACATTTATGTACATAATTACTACCTATAATTCTGACACGCCCCCCCCTCAAATTCTTTTAGGTATATTTAAATAAATAAATAAATATAAATATTTCATCACGGCATATTACCCATTGCTGGGTGTGCCAATCTGCTTGGTACACAGATATCGGTAATGATGGAATATTTGTACCGTGCGGGCGCTTACCAGGCGTCACCTCACGGGCACTCAGTGCTGGCGTGGAGAGTGCGCCACAGGGGTCAATTTTGTGCTATTAAAATTCGATGTCATTTTTGGCGTCGGTCGGGATCGAACCCGGGTCCCCAGATTCGCGACCAGACACGCAGGCACACGGCCACAAGACCCCATAGGTATATTTAATTTTAATTTGTTGTTATTTCCTATTCTTCTTGACCTATTGGTTCAATCTAATCTAAACATTTAATACTTTCGTTTTTGTAAATAAATGCCCTATTTTATTTTCACAATAGTGCGGCATTTTTCTTGGTTATGTAATATACCGACAGAACAGTTATGTCAGATTTATTTGTAAAGGTGGTAAATGTGTCACTACAGTGACATTTGTCAACATTGTATAGGTAGAAATTTGGACAGCGAGCGTTTTTTCTACTTTGTCGCGCTAGAGCGGCAAAGTGACATTTTGCGTTGACAAAAGAGAGCGCAAATGGCTACTTTCTATGTATTTACGAAATATATTAGTAATATGGTAATGAAATAAACCAATATGACGTAATGAATAAATTACCTTCATAATGAATTTGTAAGAAGCATGTAACATGCATAATGTAACTTTGTTACTAATGTAAGAAAAGCAGCACTGCGGTGGCAACATCACGTATTACCCTCTTCGCAATTGTTTCCTAAGAGCCGCAGACCCTACGGCTCAGCTACGATTTTAAATCGATAACCTAATGTAATCGACAGGGGGTATACGCCTAACGCACATGTATAACAACCGGGATTTACTATATAATTAGATGGGAGATAATGATATTTGGTTTGTTTTAAGTCTGTCGAAGTACATCAAACTTGATGGCTTTTGTAGCCGTAGGCCTATTGAATGTACTCTATAACAAACATTCACCAGCCCCGCTAATTGCTTCATGGTAATAGGAATTGTGAATTGTATGGTGATATTTACAGGCCTAATATTTGGTTTGCGCTACGAATTCCTTTCTATCTCACGATTAATCAGCCGATCGGGTACACTAAATGATTAGTTCTATAAGATATTATACTAGATGAAAAGCCTCTATAACATCTTATTATAAATCCCTCTATATTATTTTTTAGGTTTCATACTATTTATTTATATATATAGCAAAACTACAGGGTGTTTACGGTCTTTTTTTAATGGGTCATACTACAGGTCAAAAGAAGGCGAAAAACATTAAAACACCTTAGTAAAATATTTATAATAAAAGATATATGAATTTTTTTAGTTTTTATTTTTATGGAATTAAAACATAACGATAAGCGCTTTTATAACAGATGTTCAAAGCTATCACCCTGCTGCTGTATGCAAAGTCTTGCTCGCCGTATCCATGAATTAACGTACGTTGCAAGGCCCATGCCTTGTCGAATTTCCGCCGCTGCTGCTTCCACCAGGTTACGGATATCTTTTAAAGAATGTTATTCTCTATACGATGTGATTGCATTTTATACTTCATATTCAATAGACATAGAGTTAAAGAATTATAAAGTTTAAATTGCATACATAAGCAACCTTTGCTAACCATAGAAACTGCTAATATATGTAGATAATTCAAATTGACAGTTGTCAATAGCAATGAAAAATAAATGAATGTTTCAGAAATGAGGATGTTGAGATATTGGGGAAGACACGGAAAGATACGGTAAGGAAAGAATAATGAAAATAACTCGAGTGTTAGAAATTTCTAGAAATATACATGAGAGACGATTACATTGGAAGAAGAATGAATAGCTTAGTAATAGAATGTGGAAGAAACAGAAGATGACCAAAGATAAGATGGAAGGACTGTATTTCGCAAGACTTGAGAGAAAAAGAATTGAATGAGGACGACACGCAAAACAGAAATGAGTGGAAGAAGAAAATAAAAAAATAGTGACCCCCTAACGAATGGGAGAAACTGAAGAAGAAGAAGATGTTAGTGTCAAGTGCAATTTGTATTGGGCCGATATAGCATGTAGGTAAAATGAAATAGTTTTTATTATTTTTGCATTATTCTGTTGTTTTGGTATACTTTGCAATATTAATTAGATATTTATCTTGAATTCCACTGTAGTGGAAAACCTCATTATTAAAAGTTTAATTTTGTTATTGTTACTGCGAACTGGTAAGTTATAGATTTTTACGTTGAAAGGTTGTTATAAAAACAAATTTTATGAAATTATACATTGTTTATGATCTTAATGACATTGGATTAAAGTTTTTTCTAAAGAAAATTTCCAGGGAATTAAAACACAAACAAGTTCAAAGGTTTCTTTACATTTTTTTATAAATTTCAAGGAAGTTTTAAATAAATAGAAAATAATGGGTGATAAATGTTCGCGTCGTCGTCTAGAAAAGCCCATTGTGTAGTGTTTAGCGATAAAAATAGAATTTATTTCAGTAAAAATTGCGAGCAGAGCAATTAGGATCAGCCAAAGGGTTTTTTGAATGAAATACTGGCCGGATCTCATCTCAAAGGAAAAGAAAAATAAAATTCGCCGGGCAGTAGAAAATGATTCACAACTGGAAAAATAAGAAAAATTGTTATTTAGTCGGTTAATTCCATGGGTAAGTAACTGAAATTCAATGACATTCCCCAAGCCCAGCATTTACGGTGAGTAATGGTACTTAGGGAAAATCTTTAAAACAATCCGAAGCTTTAATCTTTCTCTGGTCTAATGCGGCATTTCAGCGCAAATCAGCTTGAGTAATATTCTTCTCTCGAGATTTTCATGTCATCTTGAAGCGGCGAGCAGACGGCAGACACATCATTAGCGATTGCGTTCCGACGTGCTTGCATCGTACAAACAGCTAACAGCGAATACAGAATAAAAGACAACGCGAGAATTATGAAAATATAATGATGTACTACATATACTCGTACGAGGAAACACAACAAGACTGTCAGATAAAATAAATATTAAGTAAACTTTTTGCTTCTCGCTAAGAGATATTGGATTCATGCTAAAAATCGCATATCCAGATTTTAATGAATAACCACGTTTTAAGGTCCTTACGATCCGATTTTAACATTTTTACAATGATGTCTGTGTGTGTGTGTGGATGTGTGTGTGGATGTGAGATGTTGGAAAGACGGTTATTCAAAAACTATAAGACTTTATATTTGTTTAACTACGTATTTCCCAATCGGACATTCATGGAAAGATCTGAAAAGGTTTTGGTAACAATTGGACAACCGGAAGTAGAAGATTCTAGAATCCGATTATAACATTTTATGATGATGTCTGTGTGTGTGTGTGTGTGTGTGTGTGTGTGTGTGTGTGTGTGTGTGTGTGGGTGTGTCTGTGGGATGTTGGAAGGACTGTTACTCAAAAAATATAAAACTTAATATTTTTTAACTACGTATTTTCCAATCTGACATTACTGGAAAGAGCTGAAAAGGTTTTGGTAACAATTGTACAACCGAAAGTAGCAGACTCTTGAAAAAAAATCTTCTAAATATTATTTTTTGAATATTTTTCGGTAATATTAAAGAAAATTAAATTTTCAATCTGACACATTTAATTTTTTTATTATATCTCGTATAGGTTTGGAGATATAGGATATAATAATTTAAAATAATCTGTTGTAATAAATCTCGTTTCCCAAAAAACAGTTGAGATATTTAAATGTTTTTAATTCAGCAGTTTTAATAACATTGCTGGAATATTTTTCTGGGAGGTACGAGTACATAAATAAATAAATATATTAACACAGCATATTACCCATTGTAGGCGTTTACCAGGCGTCACCCCACGGGCACTCATGCTGGCGTGGAGAGTGAACCACAGGGTCAATTTGGTGCCATTAAAATTCGAAGTACATTCAATATAAATTATTGTATTATTAATTAAATATGTATTTAAATTATAGGTATACTAATATTACCATCAATGAATTTGAAGAATTTTGAACATATTATAGTAGTAGGACAAAAATTCTCATAAAACGAAATAAAAGATACAATTTCAATTATTTGTGTGAGCAAGAAATTGTTAATTATAGGGCGCGAGCAGTCATGTGACCTTGTTGGCCTTGGCAAGTAAATATGAGGATCCATGTCAGAATGACGGCTAGTAGTTATTTACATCCACATGGATTTGGAAAATCATAATGTATTTAATGAAAACTTATGATACTTGACACCTATGTCTTCTGACACGGGCCCCCATATTTGCTTGCCAAGGCCAACAAAGTAATAAAAATAAATATGGCGAAAGGTTTTGTGCTGGCCACAACAGATTTTTGGATAAGGTTTTTAATAAGCTTTAAAATTCAGTTGGGAAATACTTTTTTCTTTATCCTGACCCTGGATTAAGTTTGTAAGTAGGTCGTTTGCATTTTGTTATCTGAAGTCTGTTAAGATGGCGGTAAGTTTTAATACCTGTGTAAAGTGTGTAGCACCTGTGGCTATGACCGCAACTGTTATTCTACTTCCCCTTCCTGTTGCTTCCTTTATCCTACTATTTATTGTTACACACTTCCTCCAGCTACTTTACCGTTACCTCCTTAGCAAATCTTTGCTTACAAAGAAAGATATATGAGACTACATTTTAAATGCTGCTTGCATAAGAAACACCTACATTCAACAACCTAATGTACCTATTCTGTAACATAACTATAACGTAAACTGTATTGAAGAGTGTGTTTGCACTAGTTAAAATATGATTAATAATGAAGGTTGAAGATAAAGACACTTGGTTATGTTTCAAGAAAATTTCATAAAAGTTTATATACATTTCGACAATTACACCATCATCAGAACTAAACTTACAAGATAGCGACAGTCCAATTTATAGCTGAAAATGGTCAAGACAAAAGAAAACTCAGAAGTGGAGATGTAAATAATTCCAGCTATTAGTTCATCAGTTTTCTTCCGTCTTTTTTGGATTTCTCAATTTCCAATGCTTCTAACAGGTCTAATTTTAATTATTTTAAAAATAATTGTATTTCTTTTATCGTTCTATGAGGAATTTTGTCTTCTAATATGTTCAAAATTCTTCAAATTCATTGAAGGTATTAGTGTATAATTTTAAATACATATTTAATTAATAATACAATAATAGTATATTCTACAACAAGTAATGGAATGGCCCATATTCCACACGAGCAAAAAGTTTGTGGCCCGACCCACATACATACATTAGCATTATTTCTTATTGTATTAATAGTTAAATATTTAAAATTATAGGTATAGTACATATACTCTTCAAAAATACTGTCAAACCCGACAATGAATTGAAAACATTTCGAAAAATTAAAATAGTAGGACAAATTTAAAATAAAAAAATCTAAATATAAAGAATAGATACAAGTAGAATTTTTGGTGTAGAGCAGTAGAGCGTAGGTATACAAGAAATGTTAAATACAATAGGGCGCGAGCAGTCATGTGACTTTGTTGGCCTTGACAAGCAGATATGGGAGCCGAATGATTGCTAGTAAATATGTACATAGATGTCAAATATCATAATTTTTCATTCTAAATTTAGTGATTTTTATTGTGCTGGCCACAACAGATTTTTAAATTTTAAAGAAACATATACCAGTAAAATTTGAAGGTTTGAGTGTTTTCGTCCTTTTCAAATAAAATTAAAAATCCTATAAAATAGTTAGTATAAAAATAATAAAATAATTTCACTGTGCACGTTTGTGAAGTATTATAGAAAGCATGGCCATAAATCATAAAATATTTCTGCTTTTACTACATTCATTTCATTGAAGCAAATCGATACAGTAGTAGAGATTTAATGGAATGTCCGTATTGATTGAGATGTAAAAATTAATCCCCCTTGACGTTTCGGAAGCTAGATCAATTTAATGATAAAATTGATGACTGTGTTAAATACATGAGTAATGAGTTTGAAACAGCAGATTTACATCAAACCAATAATTTATGCCCGTTATAGTATCAGTATACGGTAGCTTGGACCGGACAAGACATTCTGGCTTAGATACATTCCTGTGTAAACGAAACTGTAAATTACAAGGAGGGCCCTAAGTAACTAAGTAATTACGTATCAGTTTAGAGGCGACTGCGAAACCGATTTGATGTCAGCGCTATCTGTCGCACGTCCTAGCAGTGGCGGTCCGCCGCCGGAACTTCTTGTGATGGAAAACAAAGGGTCGAGCCGTTCATTTATCAAGCGGAAACGAGCTGTATGGCTGTCACATTACAGAGAATTGAATGCGCGGCCGTGACGTCACGAACCAAAGCAGGATCGAGTAATTGATATAAAATATCCCGCTGTTTACACCGTTTAAACTATCATTTACTCTTTAACCTTGTTTTTCACATCAAATTCTACTCTCAAGCATTATTTCTTCACGCAATTTACCAAATAACTATTTTTATTGGATTCTGATCCGAATCTTAAGTGATTGCTGCTATGAAAAAAAAATGTATTTGTGGAAAAAAAAATAATTCATTTGGTGTTTCCATCGACTCAAACAAATGGAGAAACAAAACAATAAAATATCAGAAATACATTATTTTAGATTTTCGTTAATTATTCATCTTATATTTTATCGTAATAGTATATTGTGTGATACTTTGTGTGGCGAGCGTGGAAGTTTGCACGGCGAGCGAAGCGAGTCGAATAATTGCACGCGAGGCACACAAATACACTTTTACTCCGAATAACACATATATTTTTTTCTTCAAATGTAGATATTTAAAGAAAAATATCTACTACTGATTTTACATTTTATGTAAATTATGTTTGCGATTTCAATTGCCCTTTAGCTATGGATACTTATTTGTTCACTTTTTACCTCCCGCTACCCTTGGTAAGGAAGGTATAGGGATCGTGCTAAAAATCGCATGTCGAGATTTTGGTAAATGACCACGTTTTAAGGTCCCTAGAATACATTTTTTACATTTTCACGATGATGTCTGTGTGTATGTGTGTGTGTGTGTGGATTCTCTTTACGCTCTAACTCAAATACTATCATTCAGAAAGTTTTGAAACCATGTATTTCTATCTAATTCTAATATGGAAAGAACTGATTAGATTCTGGTGGCAATCGAATAACCGGAAATGGCAGTTTACTTGAAACTCAAGATAGTTTTTCTTCAAAAAATACCTTTAAATGTAATTTTTTCTCAATTTGTTATTATAAAAATTAAAGATTATTCCATTTTCTACAAGTTTGCTTTAATACTTTTCCTATATATTGTATGGATAAATTTATAAAGTAATATAAAAATTATATACATAGATAAATGGTGGGAGGTACTGTGTTGGTCACATCAGATTTTTTGTTATAAACATTGAAGTAAAAATGTTCACATTTTGACGTTTAAATAAAAACTGTGCTCCTTGTGTGCAAATTATGTCGGAATTTGAAGTATTATAATGTACGTGAAGTTGTTCATTTGGATGAAAATCTAACAGTGTCCAGGAATTGTAATCTAAGTCTGCAATTTTTTATATGTTAAAGTAGAAGACCCCTGGACGTCCCAGACGTTTCGGTGGAAGCAGACCCAACAGCCAACCTAGAAGTGGACCGGACTCCGAGAAGTCCACTAGATTGGTGCTGGAAGACGCCAAATTCCGGGGAAGGAATCCAGCCTTAAAAACGAACGAGGAAAAAAACGTGTGGAGGAGGTGATCAACCAATTTTAGTTTGCTACCTTGCCACACACACTGAATTATAATTGTTAACTTTCAGTGTAACAATATTTTGTTAACGTAAGTGTTGTTATTAGTTATTAAATTATATCATATTTGAAGTAATTAGTTACATTTTTTTATTCAGATAGATATCGCATTTGTATACCATGAAAATAAATTAAATATTATATTAATTTCACATTTTGACAATATAATGTATACATTTAAATAAATGTTTTACAATTTAAATATATTCGAAGAGGATTTAGTTTTCATTTTATGATGAATCTATCGTAAACATTTTTTAATGCATATATATGCACGCAACATGCATATATTACATTCTAGTTGACCAAATAATATATATATATATATATATATATATATATATATATATATATATATATATATATACATATATATATATATATATATATATATATATATATATATATATATATATGTATATATATATATATATATATATATATATATATATATATATATATATATATATATATATTCATATTCATGTAATAAAGAAGATTCCCTGAAATATTGATTCATTTCATTGTGTATAAATGATTAGACAATTTTACTGAAACTAAAGAAACCAACAAGAACGTAACAAATTACGATAAATAATTAGCTAATGTGTCTTACTGAGTAAGGTAATTGAATGATTTGTTTTATTGTACCATAACAAAACATTTACTGGCGATTTCTATAGGATTAAAAATCAATAAAATTATATGTACTCGTATTTGTACATATAATTTTAATGGATATTACATTTTACTGTATTTTACATCGTCAACAAATTTCATTTTATACTTGTTTCCCAACACATGCATAAATTATTTTGTGTAATGTTATTTTAATGACTATGGCTCCGATGATTTTGTTTTCAATTAATTTTTTTAGTTCGTCTATATGGAGAATACAAATATTTAAATTTATTTATTTGAATACCATTGTTTTACTGATGTTTCGCAGTGATTCATATTTTATTAAAAGTAAAATATTAGTGGATTAGAATACTTATTTATTATTAATATATACTTTGTTTTAGCATTCGATATCAAATAATCAATAAAATGTGTATTGTAAAGAATAAATATTCCTAAAGTTTTTTTATCCTATGTTCTTGTTTTATATTATAATTGTATTAAAATATTATTCTTTCAACAATACGTTGTTTAATTAATTTTTGTATTTTTTTATTCGCAATACAAATAAAATTTTAACTGGATATGAAATGGAAATAAATTACGATGTTGTGGCCAGCACGTTACCTTTTGTTAATCCTGTGTATTATGTATAAATTCCATACATAAATTTTCTTGCAAAAGATTCTAAATTTCCAGTAAAATTATTTCATAAACAAACTATGCAAATTGCACTTGACAATAATATCTTTTTTAGCTTTTCCCATTCGTTAGGGGTCGTTATTTTTTATTTTCTTCTTCCACTCATTTAATTCCTTTTTTCTCGTCTTCCACAATACAGTCCTTCCATCTTATCTTTGGTTTTCCTCTGTTTCTTCCAGGGACTAAAAATGAAATGAGAACGAAAACGAAATAACGAAATTAACCAATTTTTTTATAAGAACGAAAACGAAAACACAATATATATTTTTTCGTTCATGATTAAAAACAAAATAATATCGGTTACCGGTTTTAGCTGTTATTTTATTTAATATTTAATTTTATTTACAGCAAATATTTTACACCCAAATATTATTGAATTTTCAGATATTTGAGTTGCAAACAAGCAGACTTTCAAAGTAACTCTCCCGTAGCTAACCCTGTTACGTGTTAGGTTAAACGGTATACTCATAGTTTCATCTATTGAACACTGACTGCGATAATTTTCATTTGCACACACTGGCGGAATACTTGTATAAGAGAACTAACATAAAGGAAGATTTGCTTGAAAACGTACTATTAGTTAGAAGAAATAAAATTTAATTCATGTTTTATTCTTTATTGTAAAAATTCAGGCCATAGCATAAGCTTTTCTTCTTATTTTTATATATGTATTATCTTTCCTTTATATGTATGTTTTATTTTCATGTGTAATAAAAAAAAAACTTTTTATATTTTTATTAATTGTTAATAGTTATAACTGGTATTAACCGGTATTTAACTACTGTGAACGAAAACGAAAAGATTTTAGGTGGGAACATTAAGAACGGAAATTTTTCGGTTTCGTTCGAATAACTGAACGAAATATTTTTCGTTTTTAGTCTCTGGTTTCTTCAACCTTCTATTACTAAGCTATTGATTCTTCTTCCAATATATTCTTCATTTCCCCTCATGACATGTTCAAACCAATGTAATCGTCTCCTGCTATATTTCTATGACATATACAGTGCCACCAATGGATTCGCGACTCCCAATTGTTCACAAATTTAATTTTGCTACTATGTAGAAACAATTTTATTAAATTATGAACTTACCGTGCGTTAAACATACCTATACGTAATCATATATGTACGTATATGTGTTTTGTAAAGAGAAAATTACCATGCACCGACATCTAATTTAGATGATCAAATTCCTAGTCTGTTACATAATAGTTCGATCATAGTTTACAAATGATATTCATATAATAAATAATGCTGCGTAATTTTCGTCATATTATGTGAAGCGCTATTGAATTAATTTGAACTCTATATGAATACATTATTAAATTTATAACTTTGACAAACAGCAATTAATTTTAATCTTCTATTTCATGTAAATAAATATTAATGGAATCTGCGAGCCCAACCTCAAATGTATTCGTACCCTCTCAAAAACACAATACGTCCCGCCATTTACAATTACCTATGGCGTCTCGTTGCCGCGTGCCTGATGTCTGGTCGCGAATCTGGGGAATCAGATTTGATCCCGATCAACACCAAATAATTCGAATTTTAAATGGCATAAAATTAACCCTTGTGGTAAATGCCCGCACAATACAAATATGTCATCATCATTACCGAAATGTGTGTATAAATCAGATTAGTACACCCAGCAATGTATAATATGCCGTGATAATATATTTATTTATTTTTTTATTTAAATACATACCTGAATATTACGCTAAAATTATGTATTTTATTATTAATTTGAAATGATTATTTTTTTGACCGTGACATTTATCTGTCAGTTACGTATATTCGAGCTGAACTATGTAACCATTGAGATGTGTTTAAAGCATAAGCTCCGAGATATAATTTTTATATTACTTTATAAATTTGTCTATAAAATATTAGTAGTATTAAAACAAACCTGTAGAAAATGGAATAATCTTTAATTTTATAATAACAAATTGCGAAAAAAATATATTTAAAGGTATTTTTTGAAGAAAAACTATCTTGAGATTCAAGTAAACTGCTATTTCCGGTTATCTGATTGCCACCAAAATCTAATGGCTTCTTTTCATATTAGAATAAGATAGAAATACATGGTTTCAAAACTTTCTGAATGATAGTATTTGAGTTAGAGCGTAAAGAGGATCCACACACACACATACATACACACAAACATCATCGTGAAAATGTTAAAATTGGATTGTAGCGACCTTAAAACGTGGTCATTTACCAAAATCTCAGTATATAGTGTCCCATTAGAAATATGAAAGTTACAGTCATTTCCGGAAGTGCTACCATCATGTCAAATCCCATAATTTGTGAGCCCCTAAGCCTAGTTTACCAATATGAAAAGAGAATTAAAAAATAATTATAAATAAAAGTTATATTGAATGGCCCGTTTTTCAGTGTTACATTGGCACTATAAATTACACGCTAAACCTATTTCACTTGGAATATGCTGTATATAGAATTAAGAATTATAACAAGAACTCGCTTCCTATTCTTTCCATGCATTATATATTTTACTAGCTAGAAAGTTACAAAATGGAAGAATATCAGTTGAGAAGTTTATATTTGACAAAGAATAGCATTATTTAATAAAGGTCTTTTATGTTGTCAGATTTGAATAGTTTTTGTTAGACTTGCGGTAAAAAACGTTTAAAGTGGAACGACTTTAGTGGTGACAAATAACGTGCATGAAAACGTAGTGTCGCGATATTAATTCGCGGAAAAGCAGAGACTTCAACATAATTTTTCTGTTTACGCCACGGACTTTATTAAAGCAATCACGGTTTATTTAAACGGCGGCGTAACAGCGTAATATTCTGATGCGATGCTCCGGGCTTAGACTCATATATTTCTGAAATACGGGACATAATTCAGAGCTTGAAGTATATTAAATACTTCATCCTGCCGGCAAGGCATATTAACAGCTTCGTACGCTCTTATTTCGTCCTTCGGCTGCGCTTTTCCCAACCCAAGCAACTCACCGGAAACTCAGATTTGTTGAATTAGACGCATCGTCTTAATCAAATTTGTTTGCGTTTCTCTGCCTTGCGCTTTTTGCTTTTTGCTGCCATCTTTGTATCGTATCGGCGACTAATTTGGCCCGTTTGATTGTTTTTGAACAACGATTTCCAAGCATTATAGTAAAGTGTTTTTAGGTTAGAAATGTTTCTGTTCTTTCTCTAATAAATGACTTCTTAGTCGAATTTTATTTTATTAATAAAAAATGTGTTGTGGCCAGCACAATACCGCCCGTCAATCCTGTGTATTATGTAAAAATTCCATACATAAATTATTTCATAAACTATGCAAATTGCACTTGACACTAACATCTACTTCTTCTTTAGCTTTCCCCATTCGTTAGGGGTCGCTCATTTTATTTATTTTTCGTGTCGTTCTCATTCAATTCCTCTTCTCTTAAGTCTTCCGCAATACAGTCCTTCCATCTTGGTCTTTCTCTGTTTCTTCAACCTTATAAGCTATTCATTCTTCATCCAATATATTCTTCATTTCTCCTCAACCAATGTAATTATCTCGCTTGTATCTTTCTAGAAACTTGTAACACTACAGTTATTTCCTTACCTATATTTCTGTGACCCCCAACATCTACTTCAACATATTCATCTCTGCCACATTAATTTACTTTTTATTCATACCGACATCTATCAATTTGAATTATATGCGTATATTAATAGTTTCTATGTTTAATTTCTTAAAAAAATAATAAATTTTTAATTTTCAATAAAAATTTCAATTTTTAAAAAATCTAATTTTTATATTTATAGATACTATTCAACGCGGTGATTCCAAATTTTGAAACCGTATGTCGATAACTCTTTTCGTTCTCGAGATATTTGCTTATAAAGTTTTACTTAAAAATACCCATTTTTGGGCCATACCCCAAAAATGGGTTGAAATACAAACTCGTTAACCTCACCATTCGATTTCCCGGGCTAAATTACATAAGTATACCAATTTTCATAATTTTTGAACAATAGATACAATCTCTAGAAAAAAATAACTGAAAATGGCCAAAATCTGAAAAAATCCTAAGGGGTACACCTTAGGATTTTTTCAGATTTTGGCCATTTTCAGTTATTTTGCTATAAAGGTTGTATTTATTGTTCAGAAATTATGAAAATTCGGATACTTATGTAATTTTTCCCGTAGAATCGAATGGTTATACTCCCAAGTCTGTATATTGACCCATTTTTGGGGTATAGCCCAAAAATGGGTATTTTTAGGCAAAACTTTGAGGGCAAATATCTCGAGAACGAAGAAAGATATCGAAATGCGGTTTCAAAATTTGGAATCAGCGCATGGAAATGTATCTATATCCATATAAATTAGATTTTTATAATTTTTGAACTTTTTATTGAAAATTGAGGAATTATGATTTTTTTAAGAAATTAAACAAAATCAGTAAAATTATGAATATGGCAGTAATGTTAATCGATTCTACGCATACACATGAATAAGTATGCACATTTTTATAATTATTAAACAGATCATTCATTTCCTACAGTCAAAAAATTATGAATAAACAATTTTTTCGCTTTTAAGCAAAATGACTTATGCATCAACTACAGTAAATGATCCATTTTCTCTTTTTTACGTGGTAGAAATGTTTTTGATTTTAACTACAATATTGTTGGAAAGGGCATCAATCTTGTATCTCAAGTCATTTGACAATTTTAACAGCTTTTCTTGAAAAACCACTGTTAAATATTATTTACATATTTAATGTTATTATAAATATTATAGAATATTCTATTATCTATAAGACTTAACTGCAATTTTTTCTTCATTTTCAAGTTAAAGACATTCAATTTTATAAATCAGCCAGCTATGCTATAACCATGGAAGCTGTTTCCATGCTATATTAAGAAAATTCTAACTGACAGATGTCAGTGTCAATGGAAAAAAATTAATGTGGCAGAAATGAGGATGTTAACATAGATATTGGGGAAGACACGGAAAGATACGGCAAGGAATGAAAAAATAAGGGAAATAACTCGAGTATTAAAAGTTTCTAGAAATATACAAGAGGAACGATTTCATTGGTTTAAATGTCATGAGGAGAGATAAAGAATATATTGGAAGAAGAAACAGAGGAAGACCAAAGATAAGATGGAAGGACTGTATTGCGGAAGGCTTTAGAGAAAAGCAACCGAATGAGGACTTGCAAACAGAAATGAACGGAAGTAGAAAAAAAATAGCGACGCCTAACGAATAAGAAAATCTAAAGAAGATGAAAAAGAAGATATCCGTGTCAAGTGCCATTTGCATAGTTTGTTTATGAAATAATTTTCCTGGAAATATAGAATCTTTTGCAAGAAAATTTATGTATGGAATTTGTACATAATAAACAGGATTGACGAAGATATTGTGCTGGCCACATCAGAAGTTTTTTTTATTGAAATTATTGTCGATTTAGCTATTCCATATTTACGCCATAAAAATATAGTTCCTCTACCTTCTTTTAAATGTTCCACTATTTCGGTTTTTCGTTCAATATTCAAATGTTTTCTTTGAGGTGTCATTATGAATTACAGGAATTTGTAGTTGCGAGATTTTATCTAACATTTTCAGATTTTCCTTTTTTAAATTGAGAAGAGTTGATGTTAGTTATCGTAAAATACCATACTGGATATTTATATATTTTTTTCGTAATTTCGTATTGACCCGAATTTGCAGCTATTTTATATATTTGTTGATAAGCAGAGATTAAATTTTAATATCATTATGTCATTGGAATTTCAGATGATGATGACTAATTAATCACACATTATTATTTTTATTTCGCGTCATCCATTATTTTAATATTTTAAATTACAATCGAGTTGTTTTAATATTAATTATTTTGGGTTTACCACATGAATTATAATTATGTTTTAATTCAAGCATATTATGTTTCCTTTATATTTGACATTATTCGTAAATACGGAATTAATATATTCAAAACAGTGAATAATGAGCAATTTTTGTAAAAAAAATTATACTGTAACGTGTTAAGCACTTTAGGTTCGTAAATTAAAATTCATTAACAGTTCAAATGGCAACAAAAATAATTTCATTAAACACCGTTAGAAATATGATTAAATGTTCTTGACATAAAATAATTACCTATATAAACTCCGTTTCCACGACTTGATCCATACGACTAGTTACTTATATAAATTTGTTTATTCATATATTAAAGTATATAATTAATATTTTCAAATTAGCGTTAATAATTTGCTGTTCGAATAAAAATATTTTCCGTGAAAAAGGGTAAAATGTAATAATAATTACAACAGTTATTACAAAAATATTCTTTGTTCCATTGTCACGTTTTCAGCAAATCCTAACGAAGCTAATAAAAAATAACGATCACATTATTAAATGTAATTTTGTTATGCATTAAAGTGTAAACATCTCCTTCCATTACCAGTGGATATAAATCTTACTTTTGCGCATCCCGTCGGTATCTTTTTATTTTGGCGTCCACATAATCACGGGGGTGCGAAACGAAAAGAGGATGAAAGCAGACTTAGTGTTCCGCCTGTCAACCTTTTTTTACTTTATATAGTTCACAGATTGGATTTAATTTTTTCATCTAACTTTTCCACGACTTGTTTGGAGATTAATGTTTATAAATATTGTGGTAAATAATGGACTCTTAGAAAGCAATAAAAGATATTTATTAGAATTATTGCTGCGGGTCCAACCCACTCAATTTCTATAAACGCAGGGCAAAATATTTTGGAAACTATATCATCTCTTTCATTACATCTGTATTATTTTATCTATTTTTACCTCCCGCTACCCTTGGTAAGGGAGGTAAAGGGATCGTGCTAAAAATCGCATATCGAGATTTTGGTAAATGATCATTTTTAAGGTCCCTAGAATCCATTTTTAACATTTTCACAATGATGTCTGTGTGTATGTATGTATGTATGTGTGTGTGTGTGTGTGTGTGTGTGTGTGTGTGTGTGCACATCTTGTTTACGCTCTAACTCAAATACTATCATTCAGAAAGTTTTGAAACCATGTATTTCTACCTTATTCTAATATGGAAAGAAGCATTAGATTTTGGTGGCAATCGGATAACCGGAAATGGCAGCTTACTTGAAGCTCAAGATAGTTTTTCTTTAATAAATACCTTTAAAGGTATTTTTTTCGCAATTTTTTATTATAAAAATTAAAGATTATTCCATTTTCTATAGGTTTGCTTTAATATTTTTTCTGTATGGATAAATTTATAAAGTAATATAAAAATTATACCCCATTGGTAAATGGCGGGAGGTATTGTGTTGGTCACATCAGATTTTTACAATATAAAAATCTGATGTGGCCAGCACATAACCTCTCGCCGTATATTTTACCTGGCTGTATGCATAAAGCAAAGATTATTTTTATAAATACAAATAATATATTCATATAAATCTATGACGTATAAACTTCTTTATTATTCAATAATAGCATGTCTCAACATAAAGATATTTACCATAAATTATGTTACAATAAATTACAAAGTAGAGTTTACCATATATAAATATTAGGCTGGTAACAGCAATTTTCAATTCGAACAACTTTGTTTACTTTCTGTTCATATTCTTCTAGTAAAAACATTAATTTTGGGCGGTCTAAAATGTATATATCTGGATTGTGCATCTATTCTTATATATCTTCTTTTACATTTTATTTTTTCATACTTGTTATATCTAAATAACCTTAATTCCCTTTAATAAAGTGACGGATAGATTGCACTCCGATTATTCTTATATCGATGTGTAATTTTGTCAATATTTACAACTTACTTGAGAAGAATTTGATAGCTTTTTCGCAATTCAAAGTTACTCTAGTCTACAGTACTGGTGTACATTGTCCCATAATGTTTGAAACAAATTTAAGTCCTTCAACCTAGACTTGTCATCTCCATAATAGTCACAGATCAAGAATTAAGGGATTCTCCAAATACATTTTTCTTTCATTACTCATTATTTCTGACACTGACATTTATCTGTCAGTTACAAATAATTTAAATTTGCAACTATTTTTCATGGCATCCTTTCGGTTGTAAAATTAATTACAACATTATTTTATATATTATATTCCTTTTATCTCTAAATTTATAAAATATGTATAAAAATATTTAAATGTATCAGAAAGAGAATTTATTTTTCTTTAATATTATCAAGAAAAATTTTCAAAAAATAGTATTTAGAAGATTTTTTTTCAAGAATCTTCTACTTCCAGTTGTCCAATTGTTACCAAAACCTTTTCAGATCTTCCCATGAATGTCCGATTGGGAAATACGTTGTTAAACAAATTTTAAGTCTTATAGTTTTTGAGTAACCGTCCTTCCAACATCCCACACACACACATCCACACACACACACACACACACACACACAGACATCATCGTAAAAATGTTAAAATCGGATTGTAGGGACCTTAAAACGTGCTTATTCAATAAAATCTGGATATGCGATTTTTAGCATGAATCCAATACCTCTCTTAGCGAGAGGTAAAAAGCATTCCTTCCGAATGCTAGCTTTCAATTTTCTACCGATCTTCTTCTTTTTCTTTCCTCTTGTCTCAGTAATCGAGTAATGTGTGTTTCTTATAATAATTATACATCTAAACTCTTTTCCGCCACTTCTGGAGTTCCTCATGTGCCTTATTATTTTTACTATTTATTAATGACATTGTTAATTCAATCCAGCACTTGCATTTCTTGTTATATGCAGATGATATTTAGATATATAAAACTATTAATTCCATTGAAGATTCCAAACTATTTCAGGCTGATATAAATAACATTTTAGCTTGGTCTTTAACCTCTAAATATAGTGAATGTTCACTTACTTTTTTCACTGTTGAATTTGATGATAGTCTTCTTTTCTCGAAATATCTGCAACACAAAACAAATTTTGGTTAGTAAAAACACGGGATGAAATCAAGTAAAATGAATAAATTTCCATGGACGTAATATTCGCTGTGTGAATGAAAAATGAAAGATATTTGAAAGTTCAAAGATTATAGAGGATATGGTACCGTGCGGCCCACCGCTACCAGGAGGCTTTGGATGGGGAGACGCTCAAAAATTTCCACTACTTTTTTCTCTGTCCCGGCAACTTAGAGATTAATGGCGACCCAATGCGCTAGTCTCTTTCACGGCTCTAGGAATAAAGAGATACCTGCTCTATTATGCATCGTTCTCGTTTGTGTGGCAAGCAATTATTTCTTGGGGTTTGTACATTCTCCAGAAATGAACATTTTCGTGCTGCTACATATTCACGCCAAGGAAATTATTCGAAACGCTTAAGAAGCCATTATATGAACTGAAGTTTTGTCGTTTTAATGCAGGGAATTATTTACTTGCTACAAATTGGTCTGACGTAATAAAACTACGTGGTTTATCAATTCAATATTTTGAGTAGAAATAATAAATTATTCAGAGCAAATTGTTATTGCTTGGAGCCTTTGGGAGTCGGGGGCCTAGCCACATGTGTGCGGACGGCTGAATCGGTATTAAGTCACATTGTTCCGTGCCGTGCCGAGCGCCTTCGCTTGTTTTCCTTCGACTTCCGAAATGTTTTCCTTGGGGAGTAGACGTGTGTTGGTACAGGTGCGGAAGTCTCAAAAGATTATGTGCGTTAATGGAAATTCTAGTTAAAAAATTCCAAGTCAATCCATTTTCAACACAACTTTTATTTTTACTAAATCTTTCATAGCGGGTACATTTTAAAATAATATTTACTAGTATTTCCACAACTTCTTTCTTATTTAAAATAATAAAGATTCTCGACATATACACAGGATAAAATATTTTTACCTTCCGTCACCTTTAGGTAAGGAAGGTATTGTCTTTGGTCAAAATATTCAATGATGAATTTTTAGTGAATAAACATGTTTTAGAGTCCATAAAATACGATTTTATCATTTTTACGATGATGTCTGTATGTATGTATGTATGTGTGTATGTGTTACACCCTGAAGAACAACTGATTAGATTTTGGTTATAATTGGTGAACCGGAAGTAGCCTCATTTGAAGATTTAACAGTTAAATTTGATTTATTGGCATTTAACGTTATTATAACTTAAAGAATATATTATTCTCTATATATGATTTGATTACATTTTATACTTCATATTCAATAGATATAGAGTTAAAGAACTTTAAAGAAATTAAATTTTATAAATCAGCCAGCTATGCTAAATATGAAAACTACTAATATATTCATATAATTCAAAGTGACAGATGTCAGTATCAATAAAAAGTAAATAAATGTGGCAGAGATAAGGATGTTGAAGTAGATGTTGGGGAAGACACGGAAAGATAGGTAAGGAAATATCTCTAGTGTTACAAGTTTCTAGAGAGATATAAGCGAGATGATTACAATGGTTTGAAAATGTCATGAGGAGAAATGAAGAATATATTGGATGAAGAATGAATGTGAAATATGAATAATAGAAGGTTGAAGAAACAGAGGAAGGCCAAAGATAAGATGGAAGAACTGTATTGCGGAAGATTTGAGAGAAAAGGAACTGAATGAGAACGACACGTAAAACAGAAATGAGTGGAAGTATTATCTACTGAGGGTAAAGGTAAGTAACAATATACTCAATTACTTGCCATCTTAAATTTTATAATTTTAATAAAAATTATTTGTGAATTATTAAAAACGAAAACATTTGTCACATGCAGACAATGGTTTATTTGTACATAAATTATTATTAGACCTAAGAAATTTTATTATAAGCTATGAATTCAAGTTCTATACACTCTATTAATACACCACATCAGAATTTGTTGAATTGGAGTAATAATCATAGCATCCAGAAATTTATTTATTCTTGTTTTTAATATAATTGTAGGTGGTACTTTAATAAATAAATATCACTTTCCAAATAATTTACTAAAAAAATCAAATTTAATATAGTAATTAGTTGAATATATTGTCAGTTTGCTTTACCTTCTTTTATAATTAATACTAACTAAAATATTGTATTATTTACTGCTGGAACTAAAAAAATTAGCACGTGTCTGTTGTCAAATGCAGTATACTTTATTAATACATAAAATAAAAAATTGCTCAAATATAGTCTTAACTATTGTAATCTAAAAATTTATTTCTTCTTGCTGTTAACATATTTTTTTCAGATACGAATACATTTGGAGTTGGGCTCGTATACCAAGAAAATTAAAAAATAATTATAAATAAAAGTTATTTTGAGTGGCTCCTGTATATTTGTTAAGCGTAATATAACAAATAAAAATACAAGTAGAATAAAAATAGCGTGCAATGTAAACATGTTGGTTTTGTAGAAGGATATAACGTGGTGTTGAAATTAGGGAGATTTTTAATGGAGATGTTAAACATATCCGGAAACATGATACCAACAATACTGGAGTAATCATGTCTGGCTTGCATGCGAAATGAATAATTCAGGGCACATCGCAGTACAAAATACAAAAGCAATAATTCTACGAATAATAATGTCCCATTATATTTATGTTAAAGTCGAACTGTGTGAGTTTCATATTATGTAAAGCGAAATCTAAAATTCATGAATCCCAGATCGTGTTTTTTCTCCTCAACAGTCTCGTTTATACACACAGACAAACTAGAGGACGACGGTTGGGTCGGGACGAGAGCAGCACCGAGTGGTTCGTGGTTCGGTTATCTCCTCCAGAAGCAGAAGCAACGCGGCGAGGATATCAGAACGCTCTGTATGCTAAACAATTTTTTACTCGAGCGGCGACTGGCGATGGCGAGTATAGTCCGACATAGGTCACGCAATCTCGTGCGATTATCCCGTGATTTATCTGCCACACCTACACAACCTCGATCACTATAATGAAACTACGTGCATAGGTGGCTTACGGAGATGAAATAGTCCGCGATGTGGTTGTGCCTTCCCGCAGCCGCAGACGTGACTCGTAGACCTGGGTCCGGTGCACAAGTCACGTCCAACAACAATACTTTATACTGACAGCTGGAACTTTCGACCTGACCCTCTGCCAAGGATTTCCATTGACAACTTTAACTCATTCTCGAACTACAACTGCTAACCATCTTGATCTGACCCACATTTACATCGCGCCAATAAAACTGAACTGGTTTTTCGTTCACTTTTATTCTTGCCATTCTTATGCATTAAAACTTATGATGTGTGAACGCAAATAGAAAAATTTTACTACTCCACTCACTGCAAGATTTTTACTCTCGTCATTACTAGATATATGAGCTGTATTATAAATATAATAAAATCTGTTGTGGCCATCACAATACCTCTCGCCCTTTCCATTGTGGTATATATAACAAATATTGTACAAACAAAAAATTCTAATTACACCTAATCTTTATGTTCTTAGACTTCTTAACTGGGAAATTTTTTTTGATGGGTAAAAGAAACACTTCAAAGATTATAATTATTGTGACGTGCGCCCCTGTGAGAATAGTACACGTGCCCCGCCGCTGAAAGAATGTACCAGAGCGATGACCCAGATGACGCGGTCACTGTCGCCTCGCGAAGGTTCTACTAGGCCCGAGGAGGTTCTAGAGATAATCCGCCAGGGATATAACCCGCCGCCAAAGCCAGCGAAGGCATTCTGTATTATAGAAGTGACGAGTAAAGAAGTCTGATATAAATAAGCGTAGTGAATATTTGGTGATATAAACAACAGTCGACAAGTGAACATAAATAAGTGTAATTAGTGACATAAAGAGTGGTGTTAATTGTTTAAATAAATAATCTTAGTGTTTAAGTGTCTTATAATATTCTTAGTCTTTAAATTAGTGTTAATATTTGTTTGTCATAGTGTTAGTTACTTTTATAAACCTTTAATTATTTTTTTAATATTTATTTATCGTTTAATAAACGTATTCTTTTAGTTAATAATATTTGTCTTATGTTTTACACTTCACCCATATAAATAAAAACGTTACATTATTTATTTCTGGCCTCGACTAGTTTCAGCATCTTTTGTGCCTTCCTCAGGATCTACAATTATTATACAATAGTAAAAAAATATCAGGTTTTGTAATTTACGTGAAATTATGTAATGGCATTTAATATCTTGTGGTAATGACATTTAATATTTAAAATATATTGAAAAACTTAAAATTACACATATATACTGGTGGTCAAAATTTATCATAATGAATGAAAATATTCATTTGGAAACAAATATACATATATCTTTATATTTACGAATTCTCTATAATTTTAAATTCATTCTATGAGCAAGTTTTCTACATTTCTTCTAAATGTTCAAGGTTTTTCCAATTCATTAACGGAATTGGCGTTATTTCTGAAGGATTCATGTAATATATCTATAATTTTAAATATATAATTATTAATAGAATAAGAAATATTAATTATCGTACCCAGAAAAAGCCTGCAGTACTATCTCTGAATTTTTGACACTGACATTAGTGACATTTTTCTGTCATTTACACATATTTAAATTTAATTTACCATGGAAATGATTGGGCTGTAAGTAGGTTGTGAGATTTACTATACCAGATTATTTTATAGTTTATATTTCTATATCTTTAAATCTGTAGAAGATATAATAAAATTTTCAAAAAATAATATTTAGAAAATTTTTGTTAAAATACTACTACTTCCGGCTATTCAATTGTTATCAGAACCTATTCAACTCTTCCCATTACTGTTAAATTGAGGAATCCGTAGTTACATAGGTCTTTAGTCTTATAGAATTTGAGAAATCGTATCTCCAACAACCCCCCCCCCCACACACACACACACTTGTGTGACACAGACATAAAATAACATTATTCGTACGGCTATGAATCATGGTAATGTATCTGAATTAATAAATAAACTTACAGCGAAAGTATTATCAACAACGAGCATCGTTTTAAAATGGAATGTCTTAACTTAGTCGAAACAATATGAATTTTTGAAAGAGAATCGTACTATATCCATCCTTATCGCACACGCTTATAGCCTTTGTAAAGGAGGGAGGTAAATGTGTGCCAATTTGTTAATTCGTTCATGATACAGATGACCTTGATCGGACATATTTCAAAAAATTTACTGTACCTATATTATACTTACATTACATTTGCATAAGAAAATAGTTTATAATGATTGAAAATTGTTAATATGCATTAAATATTTATTAGACTGATTAATTTTAAAAGAAACTATATTTATTCGACTTATTTTAGATACAGGTTTTAAAAATTAAATTCCCCCATAAAATATTTTGTAGGTAATGAAGTTTATTTGCAGTGACTATATTCTTGTTAGTTAATATCAAATATAGGTTCTGATTTATATATTTTTACTCATCCTAGTTCTCCTCGCGATATTTCTTCCTAGCTTGTCGTGTTGGATAGAAAGATATGGTGTCCGTTGTCAAAGAGAATATCTAGTGATGTATACGGGGATTATTGCAAATATTTCCGATTTTTCTTGTAATAGAACATCGATAATGTTGAGAATATCGTCATCGGTGATATATCGCACAGTTTGTGCACATGTCACGTGTTAACAACGACTATAAGTCATAACACAATCATGAAAGAGTTTACTGAGAATAAATCTCTATATAAAGGAAAGGCTTCTAGAATCCTTTTAGGGGGGGCACTATTTTTTTTATTGTAATCCATGTATTTATATAAATAAAAATAAAGTTTTGTCCAGACGTCTCTTCGAGTCATATTTTAATGTTACTCTTGTTTGTGTATTATTTATTTATTTAATGAAGTTGGAGTACCAACGGCACAATATAGGCCAAATAAAGGTTTTAACTAATTACATTAGATATAAACAAAAACATTACAGCAAACAGAAAATACTTAAAACAACCATAAAGATGGTAAGATAGATTTTAAGCATTTTTTAAATGAGTTGAAAGACGTATTGAACAGATCTTGTTTAAAATTAGTGTTGCATATAAACATTAGACGGTTAATACAGGAGTACTTATAATTATTTGTGTTACTTTAAGCAGTGAAATAATATTAGTAAAATGAAGCAAATTATTGAAAACTATACAAAAAAATCTGTTGTGGCCATCACAATACCTCTCGCCCTTTCCGTTGTGGTATATAAGTATTGTATTTAACATTTCTTGTACACACAAAAAAATCTAATTACACCTAATCTTTATATTTACGTATTTTCTATAATTTTAAATTTATTCTATGAGCAAGTTGTCTCTATTTCTTCTAAATTTTCGACGTTTTTTCAATTCATTAACGGGATTGGCTTTATTTCTGAAGGGTTAATGTAATATACCTATAATTTTTAATATATAATTAATAATACAATAAGAAATATTAAATATCGTTCCCAGAAAAAGCCTTAAGTACTCAGTACTATCTCTGAATTTTTGACATTGGCATTAGTGACATTTATCTGTCAATTACAGATATTTTAATTTCTCAAGTATGTAGTTAACAAGGAGACATTTGGGCTGTGAGCAGGCTGTGCGATATACTACAACAGATTATTTATAAATAAATAAATAAATATTTCATCACGGCATATTTCCCATTGCTGGGTGTGCCAATCTGCTTCCTACACACATATCGGTAAAAATGGAATATTTGTACCGTGCGGGCGCTTAACAGGCATTACCTCACGGGCACTCATTGCTGGTGTGTAGAGTGCGCCACAGGGGTCAATTTTATAGATTATAGATTATCTATTTATATTTTTAAATCTATAGAAGGTATAATAAAAAAATTAAATGTGTCGGATACAGAATTTTGTTTTTTAATATTTGTGATAACATAAATATTCAAAAAATAATATTTAGAAGATTTTTGTTAAATTACTACTACTTCCGGTTGTCCAATTGTTACCAGAATTTATTCAACTCCTCCCTTTACTATTTAGATTGAGGAATCCGTAGTTACACAGGTCTTTAATCTTATAGAATTTGATAAATCGTATCTCAACAACCTCACATACATCCACACACACACACACTCACACAGATATCATCGTAAAAAAATTATAATTGGATTCTATGGACCTTATTTATAATACAATTTTTTATTCAATATTGAAAAGTTGTTACGATGGGTATTGCAGCTAGTTAGAAATAATTTTTAATAAAATTGAACTGTAAGCCATTTACCGACTTTGTTTCATAGTTGCCATTTTCCATTTACTCCTATCAAAAGAACTTTAATGAAAGTGGTCTGTAAACGACGTAGATTACATCAGTTTTAGACATTTATCTGCCATTTACAAAGTACAAGGGCTGATACAAGAGGCACTGATGTAAACACGGGCGAAGTCATTTCGTCGAAAATTCCAGTTCCCGTTCGCGTGTATTCAATATCTTTCAAACAAATCAGAATAATAAACTATTGATGCGCTATAAATTCGCAGGATAATTAAATTTAGAACAAAACATGTCGCCGCCTGGATGATACAGGATACAGCGATTCGTTGTTTTTGCAGCCTTCGCTGCGCGGTAGCTTTTATTTATTTTAGGGGTGATTTTTGAATATTTCATTTGTCCTGTATGCATTTTTTTAGAGGGTTGTCAGCCCTGCTGCATGTCAATGTCATATTGATGCTAATTTCAATGTGTAATTTTGTTTCGAATTTTTTTAATGAATCTACTTTTGTTTTTTCTTATTCCATACGGAATAATAATGGAACGAGGTCTTTCAACAATAACATTTTAATTTTTTATGAAACAAAAACTTTGACGTTGCATGAAATATTGAGTAAATAGTTATTGGATGCACTTATTTTAATGATACCATTAAAGTAATGAGAACATTAATCTATAATTATTTTAATTACTTTCACGGCATTAATATATATTCTACGAAACTATTATTAACCTATTTCTTTATGTATACACTCCTGGCCAAAAAAACCGGACACAAAAAAAAGTTTTATCGTCTTGAAACAAACAAAATATGGGTAAAATTATAAAATAAAAACATTTAGCAAACAGTTTATTTATTAAGAAAAGTTACTGAAACAGAAAAATGAACAAAAGTAGCAAAATTATTTTTCTCCAACACTATTTTGGAAACTACACATTCCACAAATAAAAATTATGTTGAAATTAATATTATTCCAACAAATCGTGTGGAATAATTCCGTACGCCGTTTGGAATAATTCCGCACGGCTTTCGACGAATCACAATCTATTTAGCCGCTTATTAGCGCGGTATATCAAATATGTTGGTTCGGTTGCTATGTTCTGACTCTTTGTTTTATATTTATTTATTTCTGTATTCGCATTCGACGTTTTAAAGTATTAAACATTTTTAGAGTTTTTGTTAAGTTTTACAGGTTTTTGGAGTTGTCCAGAGTAATAAATTTATCTAAATAATAATATATTAGAAAATTAATTGGACATTTTATAGAAAAACATATAAAGTGGAAATGAACATATAGATGTGTCAACAAAAATAAGGAAACTTGCTAATGATACAGGGAGTCAGTTATTACCAAATAAATCAAAAGAAAAATATGAATTATAAGCAATTTATGGATTGGCGTAAAAAAAAATATTTAATGGTATATAATTATATATTGTTAATATCAACCAATATTTTATGTATAATTTCTAAAATCTTGTTAGAGAAAGTATAGTCTGCAACACGTTTGGAATGGCATAATCCACACTCGCAAACCGTAGTCTTCGCCTTCGGCTCGGGCCACAAACTTTTTGCTCGTGTTATAAGTTTCAAGAAATATACAAGAGCGATGATTACATTGGTCTAAAAATGTCATGAGGAGAAATGAACAAGAAAATAAAAAATCTGATGTGGCCAGCACAATACCTTCCGTCAATCCTGTGTATTATGTACAAATTCCATACATAAATTTTCTTACTAAAGATTATAAATTTTTGGTATTATGTGATTCCCTTTCTCGGCAACTGAATTCCATACTCCTGATAACAAACAAACCACATGAAATAAGAAAATTATGAAATTTTGATTGAAAAATTATAACACTTGTCAGTTATGGACATAATTAATTGCTGTCATGTTGACACGGGTCAAAGTCTTGTTACTGCACGCGCCCCATACATAATTTTTCTTGCAAAAGATCCTATATTTCATTATTTCATTAACAAACTATGCAAATTGCACTTGGCACTGACATCTTCTTCTTCTTTAGTTTTTCCCATTCGTTAGGGGGTCGCTATTTTTTATTTTCTTCTTCCACTCATTTTTGTTTTGCGTGTCGTCCTCATTCAGTTCCTTTTATCTCAAGTCTTCTACAATACAGTCTTTTCATCTTATATTTAGTCTTCCTATGTTTCTTCCACCTTCTATTAATATATTCATCTCTCCTCATGACATGTTCAAACCAATGTAATCGTCTCTCTTATATCTAGAAACTTCTAACACTAGAGTTACTTCCCTTATTCTTTCATTGATTTACATTTTATTGATACTGACATCTGTCAATTTGAATTACCTGAATATATTAGCAGTTTCCATGGTTAAGTTAGCATAGCTGGCTGAATTATGAAATTTATATAAAATTTATTATCGTTATTCTTCTTTAACTCTATATCTGTTGAATATCAAATATAAAATGCAATCAAATCGTATAGACAATAATATATTCTTTAAGTTATAATAACATTTAACTGATTTTTTCAAGAAAAACTGTTAAAATGTTCAAATGAGTGTACTTCCGGTTGACCAATTATAACCAAAATCTAATCAAGTCTGCATATGGTTGTAAGGAAGACGAATACGCAAGAATTGTAATTTTTGGAATTCTAGTATTGGAGATATCGTGCCCGAAAAAGCGTCCACACACACACACCTACATACACACACACACACACACACACACGAACACACACACACACACACACACACACACATACAGACATCATCGTAAAAATAGTAAAATCGTATTGTAAAGACCCTAAAACGTGCTTATTCAATGAAAACTCACCACCGAATTTTTTGACCAAAGACAATACCTTCCTTACCTAGAGGTGACGGAAGGTAAAAATAGCGACCCCTAACGAATGGGGAAAGATAAGGAAGATGTTAGTATCAAGTGCAATTTGCATAGTTTGTTTATGAAATAATTTTATTGGAAATTTAGAATCTTTTGCAAGAAAATTTATGTATGGAATTTATACATAATACACACGATTGACGGAAGGTATTGTGGTGACCACAACAGATTTTTTAATATAAAAATAACAAATAAACCCATATTTTATTTGTTATAAGTCGTTAAAGAAACTTTTTTGCTGTTCGGTTTGTTTGGCTAGAAGTGTATATTTTCATATATTATAGATAAATATATTTATCATAAGTAGTAAGTAAATTTAATTTCAATAAAGGAAGTCTTATCGATTGTTGAAGCACATTATTTATTCATGTCCCTAAGTGAATGTTCCAATGTATACGTTTGCATATTTAATAAAACTTTAATGAAAAGCAAAAATGCGATCAATAATTTTATTAAAAGTTTGAATTCAATTTACACCTTGTTATGCTTTTTCGCGATAAAAACCGAAGAAAAAATTTACCGTAATTTTTATTCATTAACTGATTAATCGCTGGCTAGAAGACGTGTTAAAATTAAACACTTAATATTAAAATATGCAAAACGTACGCCAATTTACTTTGTACTTATTAAATTTCGTTAAAATTTGCATAGCTGAGAAAATGTTCCGTGGAAAACAAGGGAGTAGCTAGCGAGCACAGCCGTGTTGCTATAAACAAACTATAAATCTGTATTTGCGCGGCAGCGTGTAGACGGCCCGGGTCCCCAGAGACGAGATATGATAATAAATCCCGCTTAACACAAATGATAACCACACATTGGCGACCATCCGCCGTTGAACCACCAGGGATGTCTTTTAAAATAGGTAAAAAGTTCATGTCATTTCACGGCCAGCTCTCTAGCTAGCTACACTCAACACCAGTGCTACGCAAAATTTTAAAAGTTTCATTTTATTTAACATATCTCGACTCTCAGTTTAATACTTGATTGTCTGGTCTTGGCTAGCGCGGGTTCAACATAAAAATACCGCTTTCTTCTCCTACATACTCGTAATGTACAATTATTTATAATTTTTATATAAAGTGTGTAAAAAATGATAATTTTTATGCAAATGAATTCGATAGGAATTGAACTTGATCAGTCATCATCAACTGTTAGATCCCCATAAAATATGTAAAGCATTGCTATCTGAAGAAATCGCTAAGAGGATTCATGCTAAAAATCGCATATCCAGATTTTAATGATTAAACACCTTTTAAGGTCCCTACAATCCGATTTTAACATTTTTACGATGATGTCTGTGTGTGTGTGTGTGTGTGTGTGTGTGTGTGTGTGTCTGTTTAACTACGTACTTCTCAATCGGACATTGCTGGGAAGAGCTGCAAAGGTTTTGGTAATAATTGGACAACCGGAAGTAGCAGATTCTTAAAAAAAAATCTTCTAAATATTATTTTTTGAATTTTTTTATTCTTGTTAGTATTAAAGCAGAATAAATTCTCTGTCTGATAGGTATAAATATTTTATTATATCTTTTATAGATTTAGAGATAAAGAAATATAAGGTATATAATAATATGTTGTAATAAATCTCACAGCCCAAATAATGTCATGGAAACCAATAGAAATATTAAAATGTTTGTAACTGACAGGTAAAAGTCAGTGTCAAAAATCCAGAGACATTACTGAAGATAAATTATATTATTTCTTATTGTATTAATAGTTAAATATTTAAAATTATAGGTATATTACATATACCCTTCAAAAATACTGTCAATCCCGACAATGAATTGGTAACATTTCGAAAAATTAGAAGAGTAGGATAAAATTTCTTCATAGAATGAATTTAAAATTAAAAAATCTAAATATTAAGAAAAGATATTACTAGATTTTTTGGTGTATAGTGTAGGTATACCAGAAATGTTAAATACAATAGGGCGCGAGCAGTCATGCGACTTTGTTGGCCTTGACAAGCAGATATGAGAGCCCGTGTCAGAATGATAGCTAGTAATTATGTACATAGATGTCAAATATCATAATTTTTCATTCTAAATTTAGTGATTTTCCAATTTCATGTGGTTTATTTTCCTCAACAAATGGTGACAAATTAACTACGGGAATTTAGAAAATTTCAATCTATGTACATAATTTCTAATTGTCATTTTGACACGGGCCCCCATATTTGCTTTTCAAGGCCAACAATATCACATGACTGCTCGCGCACTATACTTATGTAACCAAAAATGGTATTGTGCTGGCCACAAAAGATTTTAAATTTTAAATTTGCCGGTTTCCGTTTGAGTACCACTGACGTGTGGAGACCCTCGCCTGCTGAAAACACACACATTCACTTTGGAATATGGTCTGCATATTTCTCCAACTTGCATAAGCATTCATTTAGCTTGCTCACTCCTTGCTTTTACGAACAACAAAAAGGTAATGTTTATAAACATGCTATGTGTGTCTTTTAACTTACGCTGCAATGATTTTTTACAACTATTTTAAATGAAAATTTACATTACTGCCGAAATAAAAATACACCAGGTACAGGGAAATATCTAGAATTTTTTAATGAAACTGGAAAAAAGAAAACTTTAAAAATGTAGCAGGCAAAAAATTGAATTCTTTCTAAAAAATTTTCAGCGAACGACGTCGACAAAAATGTATATTATGAAAAAAGAGAACTCATTCATTTTATTACTGGAGGTATCTATTCTCCGTTAATAACTGCATTGGTATTAACTCGTACAAGAACTGATGTTCGTTCAATAATGTTTAGGTTTAGGAATTCAAATTGTTTCATTAATAATTTTACTTTACCCTTAATATCAGTGATAGATGTATTATTTTATATCCCAGAAATTTATTTTTGACAATACCTTGAATTTTGATAAGTGTTTTCTCCGTAATTAAAAGACGATGTATTAATAAAATACTTATATGTTAGAAGAGATGATTCTCTTATTTTTAATTCGGTTATGTAACTTTTATATCTACCATTTTATAGGATACCATTATTCGTCATTTTCAAAACAATAGATTCTGTACATCGCTAACAATAGTGTACTTGACACTGACATCGTCTTCTTTAGCTTTTTCCATTTTTTCGGGATCGCTTTTTTATTTTCTTCTTTCACTCATTTTTGTTTTGCGTGTCGTCCTCATTCAGTTCCTTTTCTCTCAAATCTTCAGCAATACAGTCCTTCCATATTATCTTTGGTCTTTCTGTTTTTTCAACATCCTACTACTAAATTATTTATTTTTCTTCAAATATATTTTTCTTCTCTCCTCATGACATGTTCAAACCAATGTAATCATCTTTCTTGTATCTATCTAGAACCTATTTCCCTTATCCTTTAATTCCTTTTTTGTCTTTCCGTGTTTCCCCAACATCTATCTCAACATCCTCATTTCTGCCACATTCATTTACTTTTCATTGACACTGACATTAACACTTAGAATGTTCTTAATATAGTAGCTGTTTCCATGGTTAGCGCATAGCTGGCTGATTTATGAATTTATTTTTTTTATAATTGTTTAACTCTATACCCATTGAATATGAAATATAAAATGCAATCAATTCGTATAGATAAGAATATTCTTTAATATTTATAATAAGAAAAATAATATTTAACGCCGTTTTTCAGGAAAAACTGTTAAAATCTTCAAATGATGGTACTACCAGTTGACCAATTATAACCAAAATCCAATCAACTCTGTATATGGGTGTAATGAAGAGGAATAGATATCGCGGCCAAAATTATAGTCACACACACATGAACACACACACACACACACACACACACACACATACAAACATCATCGTAAAAACAGTAAAATCGTATTGTAAAGACCCTAAAACGTGCTTATTCATTGAAAACTCACCACCGATTTTTTTGACCAAAAACAATACCTTCCTTACCTATAGGTGACGGAAGGTAAGAAGAAAAGAACACTAATAGCGATAGAAGAAAGTAAAAAGAATACAAAGCCAATAGAGAAAGATATTATGTAAGCAATGGATGTTGTTGAAGAAGATAAAGACAGTGGATTAGACTCAGCTGATAAAATCGTCCCTAAAAAGAGGAAAAAGGAAAAAGAAGTCGACAATGCGAAAAAAACTAAGTCATAATTTACACTTAGTAGCCCTAGTAGTTTAGTAGATGTATAATTATAAAAAATTACTCATAATTTTCTCACGAATAAACTATTACTGAATCACAGTTTCTAAATCATCCTGATTATATCACATATAATGTTTCTACATGAGAGAATAGACATCAGAAGATATCCACGTCATCAAGCAAATTGCCTACACAAAATAGTTGTGACTTGAGGCGAGAAAACCTGGCGTTAATGTAGCTGAGATTCGTTCCGATTCCAGAGACACCAAAGTTGAACCACCCCAGTAGAAGTTTATAAACTTGAAATCCTATGAATGTCTTATTAATATACGAACAGTGAGAGACGTGTGCTGGCGCCAGTCAAGCGCGACTCATTTGCATTCAGATAACACAAACAATTAAGAGTACAGCAACAAATTTTCCATATTAATTTACTATTACAGTTTATAAAGTTTTGCGCGTCGTGTGTTGCTAACGTTTTGTCTCCGAGTCGGGTTAACCGGAAAATACAACTAACGGAAACTTCCTCTCAAGCGATTGTACGTTTTCTCTCTCGTTATAGTCGGTCTGCATGTTGCGAACACAACGTGTTTAAAGACAACGCTAAGCACAAGTTTCTGACAAGCGAACTATGAATGCGGGAACTGCCATTTCGCGAACGATACTTATCTTTATGTCGGTGAACACGACAAATGTTCCAGAGAAAAAAAAGACTTCACCTAGCTAAACAAATATTCATAGATAAAGATTTCAATATACGCCAGCATAATAGTAAAACTTTTATAAGAAAAACAAGAATGTAAATTAAAATGACAACCAATAATAGCAAATGAAGAAAATAAAACAAAAAGAGATACAAAATAAAGTTTGCCGATAGGTAATGAAAATTTTCAACAAAAGCAAATCATTTTTGTTTTGGCTGCTATAAAGAAAACTTTAATAGTATATTGTGTTATTAGCAGTAAAAGTGATACTTTTTTCTTCAAACGTAGATATTTGAAGAAAAATATCTACGTTCAATTGCCCTGTAGCTATGGATATTTGTTCACTTTTTGTTATAAACATTGAAGTGAAAATTTTCACGTTTCGACGTTTAAATAAAAACTGTGCAATTTTATATCCTCCTTGTGTGCAATTATGTCGGAATTTGAAGTTTTATAATATACGCCCCCTGAAGTTGTTCAATTGGATGGAAATCTAACAGTGTGGCTGAAAGATATGTCCAGGAATCACTGCAAAACAATATAAACTTTTCTTATCACTTTAATTCTAAGTATTCTTATATTCATTACCATCCCTGTAATTGTAATTTGTAAGTCTGCTATTCTTTAATATTTTATTTCCTCAAAAGCAAACCCTGTTTATATATTTCAATTCATAGGAAATTTATTTAAATTTGACAGCTGTTGATGGTATTTAGTAACTTTATTATTAGGTTACCTAGCGTGCATTTAGGGCGATATTACAGGTTTCTTTCATTAAAGATACTTCTTATTCGTTGATTCTGTATAGTTTCTATGGATATTTATTTATCTTATTTCTACATAGAAATTAACTACTTCTACTACGGCGGCGTACAAGTTAAACTTCTACCTTGTGAATCAAGTCACAAAAGTGCTACTTTTATGACGTTTGAAGAAAAACATAGTTATTTGTAAAGTTGTACGAATTGTATGAATTCAGATTTTTGCTCCGCCCATTATGACAAATTCAGTAGTGTCGTTTGCTTAGTTTTTATGAGGGTACATAAGATAGTACTGTTATTCTATTATTATAAAATTATATATTATAAGCAAATATAAAACCAAATATGTTAACAATAAGATAGTGACACAATGTCAGTATCAGTGACTCTGACAGAAAATAACGTTATTCGTACGGCTATGAATCAAGGTAATGTATCTGAATTAATAAATAAACTTGCGTTACAGCGAAAGTATTATCAACAACGAGTATCGTTTTAAAGTGGAATGTCCTAACTTAGTCGAAATAATATGAATTTTTGAAAGACAAGCGTGTTATATTCATCCTTATCGCACACTTTTATAGCCTTTGCAAAAGAAAGAGATAAATATGTATATGCCTATTTGTTAATTCGTTCGTAATACAGATGAATTTTCAAAAGATTTACTGTACATAAATTAATGAAAAGCAGTGTTTATATATTTACATGTTTTGAAACATTATTGATTTAAAAACAAAATAATTATAACATGAAAATTTTCTATTCTTTTCAATGAACAATGCTAAATTAACAAGTTTATTTGAAAACATCCCCCATACAGTTTACGCTTTGTATTTAATTTTGGTAAAAAATTAGGCCGGGAATGTTTTGAAGAATGGACCAATCTGCGGTACGAGATAATAAAATGATTCGCCAAGGGACATTTCAAGCATTTACAAAGGAAAGTGAGGAAACAAGAACAAATCTTTGAAAGTGGCTTTTACGTTAATGATTCGAACATTTGTGAGTGTGGTGTGATTTAGATTAGCGAAAGCTGCTGATTTGTTGGATCCAGTGCAGCCATAAACCTGACGATTTCCACAAACTTACATTCCGCACCCAGAAAAAAACCACAGTTCCGAAAAATAAAACTCTTCATTCGACGTTAACAGCCATTGGTTTCCTAAATGTATCGTTTTCATTCCCTACATCTTCTGTAATTATCTTTTACCATTGTTGATGATACAAATATAGTCTTTCAGAGCTAATGAACCAAATATTTTACGATGTATACCCAAACATAAAAATAAATATCGCTCGCTAATAAACAACCTGTTTTTCTATCCTTCCGTATATTTATTTTACGTTCTATAAACATATACGAATAAGAAATATCAACTAAAATTTTTATAGATAATTTTTCTTTTTGTCGCATAAAAGTTCTAGCAAACAAACAAACCAAATTCGTAGTGCTCGTTTCGAGACAAACACATCTCTTCAAGGTTCTTAATTTGTTCGATAATAATGTTCCATATAACCTAGAAGGTTTCATAGATTCAATGTTACTAGATTTATACTGTGTTCATATTATTTTGTCCTATATTGCTATCTCGAGATCTATAAGAGCTACGTGGTCGCTTAAATTAGCAAAAAATATCTATTTTACTAGCCTATTACAATGAGCTATAACTTTCTTATTCAACCGCAGTATTACAAAATATTTCAGAAATATGCAAATTAAAAATATACTGAATTAAATTAAAACTGATTGTAATAAGATTGATTTGAAGAAAACAATTTAATATATTTCGTATTGTAGCGTGCGCAACCGACGCCACTGAGTCTAGTGAGTACGTAACCGACGACACTGGTCGAACGCTCTAGAACATAATCCTAGAATATAATCGGTTCTAGGAAGCCGATGATTGCCACGAGCGTAAACAGATTGGGGAGATAAGCTTAATTACTCTTGTTCGCCTCATCCCTTTGTACTTTTATTCTGGAAAGTACTGGAATTAAAATGGAATGGTCTCGAATAATAGATATAAAAACCACGCAGCCCTGTGCAAGAAGACAGCTCAGTTGAGTCCAGTATAGAGTTCAGTTCAGTGATTGGAAAGAATTGTTTAAATAAATAATCTTAGGGTTTAAGTATTTAATAATCTTACATTGGCATTTGTATTTATTTAATCATGGTAACCAATATTTTTATAATATTTATCTTAAGCATTTACACATTTAATTTTAATTAATAATAATTTTACTCTCTCAGTGAGAAAATTAATTTTATTTACGAAGAAAAACTTGATATGTATGAAATTTATATTTTGATTTTATCTCGCAAGAGAGGTATTGGATTCATGCTACAATCCGATTTTAATATTTTTACGGTGATGTTTCTGTGTGTGTATGTGTGTGTATGTGTGATTCTTACAAAAAAAATTCTAAATATTTTTTTTGAAAAATTTTGTTCTTGCTAGTATTAAAGATCAGTAACTTCTTTATCTGATACATATAAATATTTTATTATAATCTTTTATATATTTAGATATAAAGAAATGTAAGTTATATAATAATCTGTTGTAATAAATCTCACAGCCCAAATAATGTCAAGGAAACCCATTGAAAAATTAAAATGTTTGTAACTGACAAAGAAATTCCACACTCCTGGTGACAAATGAACTACGTGACTTTAGAAAAACTTGAAATTACTCTGCGAAAGACTACATATTCAAATACTACGAAAAAATATATTTTTGTATTTTTCTAATGCACGAAAGTGGATACGGAGAAGTAAAGGAATGATGAGCTGGTAAAGGAAACGCATTTTGAATCTAAATGTTTCTAAGTACAAGCATATTGCAGCGGACTATAAGTTTGTTGTTAGCATAATCTGCATGCAGGTATTATGTTAGGTTTAGGAGGATATATTTGTGCTTAAGCTCCCTTACATCTTGGTGTATATACCGGAATAAGCGGATAAAGTTTCATATTAGTGCGACGGAATATGTTTATTTTGTTTTAAACCACAGAAAATTTATTATTCTTGAATAAAATTTTGCAGATATTATTTTAAATTAATAACGAATTACAAACTTTTACTAACCGTTAGCCTTTAATAGTAGTTAAACACATATTAAGTATTATAATTTTTGAGAAATCGGTCTTTCAACGTCCCCACACACATACACACAGTAAAAATTTTGAAAGATGTCTGAACAAGGTCATCTACGAATTGTATGAATTCAGATTTTTGCTCCGCCCATTCTGACAAATTCAGTAGTGTCGTTTGCTTAGTTTTTATGAGGGTATATAAGATACTACTGTTATTTTATTATTATAAAAATATGTGTTACAATAAAAGCATTCAAAATTCAAAAATAAATCAACTGGTAAGTTTAATAGAAAATGTAAAACCAAATATGTGAAAAATAAAATACTGACACGATGTCAGTGTCAGTGACACTGACAGAAAATAACGATATTCGTAAGGCTATATGTATCTAGGTAATGTATATGAATTAATAAATAAATTTAAGTTACAGCGAAAGTATTATCAACAACGAGCATCGTTTTATAGTGGAATGTCCTAACTTAGTCGAAACAATATGAATTCTGAAAAGACAAAGGAGAGAGATAAATGTATGCCAATTTGTTAATTCGTTCATGATACAGATGACCTTGATCGGACATCTTTAAAAAAAATAATATACACACACATACATCGACACACACGGAGACATCATCGTAAAAATATTAAAATTGGATTGTAGGGACCTTAAAACGTGCTTCATTAAAATCTGGATATGCGATTTTTAGCATGAATCCAATACCTTTCTTGGCGAGAGGTAAAAAAGTTCCCAGAATCATTCTGTGTATAAATTTAGGGAATATAGTAATATTAATCTATGCATACTATCAAATTCTAGAGCTTTGTTGTTGCAGATACATAATCCGGCGTAAACCAAAATGAAATCGTGCATTATAGAATAGTAATTAATATTTTTGTTCGTATTTAATTAACGTTTTAATCATTTACGTCTGGACTGCATGTTATTTTCCAAATTGCAGTTGGGATCGTATTGCATTTGTTCAGTGCATTGCTAATATTAATATGCTGATTAATGGGCTTTCCACTGCAAACATAAGCTTTTGTTAGTTTTAGCAATGCTACTAATTCGATATTGTATTAGCACATGTTTTATGTCTACTGCATGTGATATATGAAGTTTGAGCAGTATAAAACACTAACAGATAAACATAGAAAAATATACACGTTGTTTCGAACGTAATTAACAGATTTGTCTATAGTGGTATACATGGTAAAATATAAATATTTATTAAGAAACAATAATACACTATTATTCATCACACTCAATGACCTTTTGCCAAAGTGACACCATTTTTTGTATACCGCTCTTGTAGAAATCTATGGATATTGAATCAAAAAATTGATGGACTGCATTTATTACATTAACTAGAGTTTTGAACTGTCTATGTCCTACAGTCTTACACAGATGTCGAGACAAAAAATCTGTTGTGGCATCAGAAAACCTCTCGCCGTTTCCATTGTGCTATATATAAATATTGTATTTAACATTTCTTGTACACACGAAAAATTCTAATTACACCTAATCTTTATATTTACGTATTTTCTATAATTTTAAATATATTCTATGAGCAAGTTTTCTCCATTTCTTCTAAATGTTCGCGGTTTTTCCAATTCATTAACGGTATATTGTGAGCAGGCTGTGAGATTTATACAACAGATTATTTTATATATTATATATCTATATCTTTAAATCTATGGAAGGTATAATTTTTTTTAATTTTTCGGATACAGAATTTTGTTTTACCTTCCGTCACCTTTAGGTAAGGAAGGTATTGTCTTTAGTCAAAAAATTCAATGATGAGTTTTTACTGAATAAGCACGTTTTAGGGTCCATATAATACGATTTTACCATTTTTACGATGATGTCTGTATGTATGTCTGTCTGTGTGTCTGTGTGTGTGTGTGTGTGACAAAATTTCCGGATTCCATAACTTCAATACCATGATTCCAAAAATTATATTTTTTTCGTATTCCTCAAGTTTACATCCAGAAGAACAACTGATTAGATTTTGGTTATATTGGTCAACCGGAAGTAGTCTCATTTGAAGATTTAACAGTTAAATTTGATTTATTGACATTTAACGTTATTATAACTTAAAGAATATATTATTCTCTATACGATTTGATTACAATTTATACTTCATATTCAATAGATACAGAGTTAAAGAATTTTAAAGAAATTAAATTTTATAATTCAGCCAGCTATGCCAAACTTGGGAACTAGTAATATATTCATATAATTCAAATTGACAGATGTTAGTATCAATAAAAAGTAAATTAATGTGGCAGATATGAGGATGTTGAAGGGGAATACACGGAAAGATACGGTAAGAAAATAACTCTAGTGTTACAAGTTTTTAGAAAGATACAAGAAAGACGATTACATTGGTTTGAACATGTCATGAGGAGAAATGAAGAATTATATTGGAACAAGAATGAATAGTTTAGTAATAGGACGTTAAAGAAACAGAGGAAGACCAAAGATAAGATGGAAGGACTGTATTGCAAAGATTTGAGAGAAAAGGAACTGAATGAGAACGACATGCAAAAATAGCGACCCCTAACGAATGGGAAAAGCTAAAGAAGAAGAAGATGCCAGTGTCAAGTGCAATTTGAATAGTTTGTTTATGAAATAATTTTACTGGAAATTTAGAATCTTTTGTAAGAAAAATTATGGAATTTATACATTATACACGAGAATGACGGAAGGTATTGTGCTGGCCACAACAAATTTTTTAATATTTGTAATAACATAAATTTTCAAATAATAATATTTATAATATTATTGTTAAAATACTACAACTTCCGGTTGTCCAATTGTTACCATAATCTATTCAACTCTTCTCATTACTGTTAGATTGAGTAATCCGTAGTTACACAGGTCTTTAGTCTTATAGAATTTGAGAAATCGTACCTCCAACAACCTCACACACACATACATCCACACACATACACACAGATATCATCGTAAAAATGTTATTACCGGATTGTAGGGACCATAAATCGTGTTTAATCATTAAAATCTGGATATGCGATTTTTAGCATTAATCCAATACCTCTCTTAGCTAGAGGTAAAAACTTGTCTCATCATTGAGTTCCAAAAAAAAGAATCTCTGTTTTAATGGAGTTCTTCATCATAGTCAATGGACCTCTATTTTTGATCATTCATATTTGCCTAGGTTACTTGTATTCGTGCGAATACTAACGAAAACCATAGTAACGGTATTATTGGATATTCGCTTGAAACGAATGAAAATTTAATTCGACTCGTATGGAAGAGTGAAAGTCTATAGTTTTACTACTTTTGCACAGTTATAGTCGACTATTAATATATTTAGAAGTATTGTTTTAAAATATTTGAGTACATCACTCATTTTAAATAATACTACGGACATTAATCATTAATCATAAATCATTTGAAATGAATGAATGAATAAATATGATTGGAAGCATGAATGAAGGGAGAATGACGAATGAACTTAATTAAAGAAAATAACATATTTTCCTTATTCCCTCTATATTTAAATTAGATATTTTTTTACTACAAATGTAATTAATTACAGAAAAATAAACTTGGGCTGTATGGTAGAAAATCAAGGAACATTGACTGTGGAACGTAATAAATTCTTCCCTTAAAATACATGTAATAACCTAGTATTTAAGGTCAAAACAAATGATGAAAATTTGGTTAATTCAATTATTGTACTTTGTGGTTCATTACTTTATTTGGTTGGAAGAAGCATCAATAATTAATTGTTTCACAAATGAGGGGTAGGGGAATACCAAATGAATGATGTTAAGAGAATATTAAATTAAGGGTTGAAATGGGGAAAATGTAACTTTATGATAAATAGGGAATGGAAATATCCACTTGATTACTTATGTTAAACTTTACTGAAACACATATTTATAATACAATTAAAAAATTGATATAGAAACGTACATTATATGTACATTATTATACACTTAGCCTAGGAAGACGCCTTTAGGAAAGGAAGGTACTGTCTTTTTGCCAAAAAAATTAGTGCTGAGTATTCAATGAATAAGCACGTTTTAGGGTCCCTAGAATACAATTTTACTATTTTTATGATGATAATGTGGTGTGTGTGTGACGTTTCTTTCAGATCCGATAATTTCAAAACTACAATTCAAAAAATAACAACTCTTTCGTATTCCAGTTCCTTCATTTATATGGAGAATGGTAAGATTTTGGTTATAATTGGTCAACCGGATGTACCCTGATTTGAAGATTTTTACAGTTTTTCTTGAAAAAGCGCTATCAAATATCATTTTGATCACACCTCGTATACATAAAATCGATTAAAATTCCTGCCATATTTCTATTTTTACTTATTGTGTTTAATTTCATTTAAAAAATCATAATTCTTCAATTTTCAATAAAAATTTCAAAATTTTTAAAAATCGAATTTATATGAATATAGAAACTATTCAATGCGCTGATTCCAAATTTTGAAACCGCATGTCGATATCTCTTATCGTTCTCGAGATATTTGGCCTCAAAGTTTTGCCTAAAAATACCCATTTTTGGGCTATAACCCAAAAATGGGTCATTATACAGACTTGGGAGTATAACCATTCGATTCTACGGGCAAAATTACATAAGTATCCCAATTTTCATAATTTTTGTACAACAAATACAATCTCTAGAGTTAAATAACTGAAAATGGCCAAAATCTGAGAAAAACCTAAGGTGTACCCCTTAGGATTTTTTCAGATTTTGGCCATTTTCAGTTATTTTGCCCTAGAGATTGAATCTGTTGTTCAAAAATTATGAAAATTGGTATACTTATGTAATTTTGCCTGGGGAATCGAATGGTGATGTTAATGAGCCCGCATTTAAACCCATTTTTGGGGTATAGCCCAAAAATGGGTATTTTTAGGTAAAACTTTGAAGGCAAATATCTGGCGAACGAAAAGAGATATCGGCATGCGGTTTGAAAATTTGAAATCAGCGCGTTGAATAGTATCTATATTCATGTAGACTATATTTTTTTAAAAATTGAACTTTTTATTGAAAATTAAAGAATCATATTTTTTTAAGAAATAAAACAAAATTAATAAAAATACGAATATACCAGTAATATTAGTCGATTCTCCGAATACAAATGAATAAGTATACACATTTTTACAATTATTAAACACCTCATACATTTTCAACAATCAAAAATTTGGGAAGAAACCATTTTTACCTTCCGTCACTTTTAGGTAAGGAATGTGCTAGAACCATGGAAACACCTATTATATTTAGAAAAGACACATGTTAGTGTCAATGGAAAGACGATAGATGTTGAGGTAAACACGGAAAGATAGGATAAGGAATGAAAGAAAAAGAGAAATGGCACGAGTGATAGAAGTTTCTATAGAGATAAGAGAGACGATTACTTTGGTTGAACACATGATGAGAGATGAATATATTGGATCAATAAATAGCTTAGTAATAGAAGGTAGCACAAACAGAGGAAGACCAAAGATAAGATGGAAGGACCGTATTCCGGAAGACTTGAAAGAAAAGTAACTAAATGAGGATAACACGCACAACAGAAATGAAGAAGAAAATAAAACATAGTGACCCGTAACGAATGGAACAAGTTATAGAAAAAGAAGATATCAGTGTCAAGTGCAATTTGCATAGTTTGTTTATGAAATAATTTTACTGGAAATATAGGATCTTTTGCAAGAAAATTTATGTATGGAATTTGTACATAATACACAGGATTGACGGAAGGTAATGTGCTGGCCACATAATTTTTTTTGATATTGACTTTATCGTCAAATAATCATTTAGAATGTTGCTCTCGTTATTAAAGTTTGTATAAATATATAATTTTTTGTCCATATCAAATAGGAAATTTCCAGGAAGCTGTGTATCTTTTCAAGAACGTCGTTCAATTCTGGATATTTTATTCTCTTAATACGTAATTTCTATTTTGCTTAGAAATTTAATTTAAAATCAAATGTGCATAGTTATATAATTGTGGTAATCAAATAAAGTTTGATATTATTAACAAAAATAATTTGTGGAAATTACAGTAGTTGATTGCCCCAATCAGTAACAATCCGAAAATTCCAATGTTGGTTGTATAGAACTGGAATGAAATGAGATTAATTGGCGGTATTAAGTTAATTTCTGCCAATTTGGTAAATATAGGATGTTGGAGTAGAGAAGATATGTTAGTATTGATTAAATAAAGGCGTATTCGAAATGGAAAAACTCTTGATTAAATAGGGTTGGAATTAATAGACTCAAAAACAGATGTGAACCTGCCCTTATCGTTCACTGACGTGTTCATTTATTTAGCTGTACGGTGAACGCGAACGCGAGCGCTAACAAACATATCGCCCTACACGCATTGAAATACAGCCGGTATATTTTCTCACAGTGGCGTGCTATTACAACTTTATTATAGGGATTCTCATCACCGCTATCGCCATTGAAATACCAGCCCCAGTAACATATTGCCGTAAATGTCTACAAAGTTTTTCACGACCTATTTACTCTACTAATTACATTGTAACTATTTTAACTGTATAAATGTCGCGCAGGCAAATAGATAGTTTCAGGAAAATAGTATTTTCCTAGGCAAATACTCGTAATATTTAAAAGAGTTGCATTCATTTGAAAAAATTGTAGTTTAGGTTTAGATAGATTAGATAAATAAATTAAGAAAGTGTGAAAAGATAATGTCAGTCACCTGGATTTGAACCATGGACCACTACTTTGCCGGAGTAGCGCTCTACCATGGTTCAAATCCATGTAACTGACATTATCTTTTCACACTTTCTTAATTTATTTAGAAAATATAAACTGTTAACTCTACGTTAATTTCAAAAACTGGACCGATAGGACCATGAGTAATTTCTGACATGTTCACAATGATGTTTAAATGTAGTGGTTATTCAACCCCACATCATGCAACGTGACACAAACTGTATTCTCCATAGAGAGATACATTAGCACCTAAAGTGGAAGATAATGTCAGCCATTGGATAGGTTGGCCATAGCTCAGTTGGTAGAGCGCTACTCCGGCAAAGTAGTGGTCCATGGTTCAAAACTCATCATTGAATTTTTTGACAAAAGACAATACCTTCCTTACCTAAAGGTAACGGAAGGTAGAAAAGCAACAGAATTCAAATTTAAATCTTCAGAAGCTCTTAAAAAAGCTAGCACGTGGTTCACTTCAAATGTACTCTTAGTGCATTTACTATTCACAAGCAACACCAGTCTACAGACACGTGATCATCCAAAAATACTAGGAATGTATTTAGATCCAGGCCTTAATAGACTCCCCATATTAATCATTTATTTGTTACACTATCTAAAGCGATATTTACTATAAAAATTTCAGGCCAAACTCAGTTCCATTATATTCCTTATATTTTATTTAAATTCCTACAACTTGCTACACCATTATTGGTGTACATACAACCAATAGAAGTCCGTATCAATGATGTCACCGTAATCCTCTAACAGGATATTGTTGTAAAAGCAATTTTATACTATCCCACCGCTGCCACCAAATGTGGTGAAAACATCCCATCGATGTCACCAAATGTAATAACCTTCTAATTATTATCAAAATTTACCTACCTTGGTAGCTGGGATAGGACTTCATTTTACCTTTACCAATATATTTATTTCCAATTCTGACCGAGCGGAGTCAAAATTAATAGGAAAATAAATTTAATACGAATTTATGTCAAACAAAATATAATTAAAAATAGAAAAAATGTAAATATAAAAATGTTAGATTAAACAATAAAATAAATATAAATATTGCAACTGTTACGTAAGGGTTACAAATGTTTCAAATGGTTAGGCAATAATACATGAACAATAAAATTGGTAAAAAAATACAAAAGAAGTCTACCTGGGACAATTCTTGGTCACAAAGATTCGGTTTCATTTGAGTAATTTATTTATAAAATGTTGAACTTTTGAAGACTTTTTTATTAAATTTTGACCCCTTGAAGACTAACCGCGTCATGGATTTTTTTTGTAGATTTTATGTTCAATAATTCTTCTATACATTGTTTAGATATGCCCATCATTAATCCTTTAGACTTTAGATAGTGAAAGTCAAAAAAGCACTCACATAACCATTTCATCGTCAACTTGGTTCACGAAAATCTCTACGACTCAGCTTTTTTATTATAGATTAATGATTCGCACACCTTCACTCCCTTGAGAGATGCTCAAGTGTCTAATAGTTCTTGAGGTTAGCCCCAACAAAGAGACAGACAGATAGACGCCAGATATTATACGTTTATAAATATAATATTAAATTTTATCAGTTAACACAATCCTGTTACTAAACTAAAATAGAATAATTCATAACAAACAAATTTACTTACAATATCTGCATCAATTTCCTGTTGTTATTGTCCTATTTTTAATTGTTACTACCACTAACAATGAACATTACAATATTATTTACACTTAACACACACTGAAAACACTATTAATAACAATAGAAATAGTTAATAACATTCAGACACATTGCAAATGTTGTTTACACGGACAGAGATACCGATAAACTAAAACTAAACATGATTCAATGCTACAGTAAACGAACAGACCTGTTAGAACAAAATTTTCATTTCTGTATTCTCATTAATTTATATCAATGATGATGGAGTGTATATTTGTACCAAATATTATTTTCTGTAAAAAAACGTTATTTAGTTGAAGGATAATCTTCAGGAACAGATATTAATCCTGTTATTCATACCTACTCCTTTGTATGTTGCATTTTTACTGTATTTTAATTTAGTTTTGTTTTTAATATTTTGCCAAGTCTAACATTAAAATAATGATAAAATTTGTATATATTTTAAACTGATTTGACATAATGTCAAAACATAATTGAATGTAGTGGTTTTTACTTCCTTGTACGTAAGTAAAGGAAGTATTGTAATCGCGTAAAATTTCGGTTTTCAGATTTCAGCGGAAATATCCATTTTGATCATCCCTGAATCCATTTTGACTAATTTCGTCGTGACGTCTGTACGTACGTTTCTCGCATAACTCAAAAACGGTAAGCCGTAGAAAGTTGAAATTTTGTATTTAGGACTCTTATAACATCTAGTTGTGCACCTCCTTTTTTGGTTATTACACAATTTCCAGAAGTGGTACTTTACATGAAGCCTATAATAGATTTTAACGAAAAACTGTTTTAAAATATAATCCAAAACTTTTAAAATTTGGTATACAAGACTTTTATGTCAATCGAAATAACATAATAGATTTTGGTTAAAATAGGCTAACCGGCAGTGGTACATTACTTGAAGTTGTTAACAGTATTTCTTGAATAAAATGTTTTTATTTTGATTTTAGAAATAAAAGCTTCAAATAAAAGTTTTAGAGAATTAATTTCTGCGTCTAGCACATCAAGTATTATTAAATTAGCCCTTTGTATAAGCGAGATATGTAAATTTAAAAATTATATACTTTTTTGTTTTTGTAATAAAACTTGCTATGGATTAGGACAAAAACATAAAAAAAATGTTCATGTTAAATTACGTTAAATACGTGCAATTTTATGATTCGTACAATAACAAATATTATATTTTTATTGTGAAATTAGTCATATTCATTGTTGTAATCAAATATTTCTTTGTTGTAATTAAAACTCTCTTTAAAAACTCCGTTTATGGTCGCTATATATCTTACTGTTTTGAAGTTAAAATTAATATTTTGTAATTTATTTATTAAAAAAATATGTATAGTTTAATAATCGTACAAGGAAGTCATGTGGTGTCCACATCAGATTTTTTGAAATGCGAAGTTGCCAAATATAATTGTTCTTCTTAAACGAATGATAATCCGAATGGCAATAATATATACTCAAAAATATACACTATTCATACTGAGCCAAGCGGTTTCGTTTTAAAATAATTGAATTGATATTTAATTAATAATTTTATTTAAAATAATTAAATGAAAGTTTTAATTGCGTCGAAGGGCATAATTATTGGTAATGAAGAAGCAATTATTCGCATTAAGCTATTGTCTCTCAAATTGTATTAGGAAAATTTTAAAAACGAGTATTCGTTCTGTGAGTGTAAAAATAAATTTCCATTTTTTAAAAGCAGCTGAATATAATGACGAAAGCAAACTAATTTAATTTTCACTGTTAAAACTGTCCCATGTGATGATAATTGCATCAAATCAATTTTGATTTCGTTATTGATATGAAAATTCTGGTCGTTCACTGCAAAGTTATTAAACAGGAATCACAAAAGCTATTAAAATCCCATTCGATTCACTGAATTTAATCAAGTTGAACGATTATTTTAGAACCACTCGTTTAAAAATGAATGCTATAATATTCATATTTCACAATACATACATATATTGACAATAGAAATCAATGAAATTATTTCTCTCGAAATTTGTAAGAGATATTTGATGAGTGCAGAAATGATCAGATTATAGTTTCTGAGAATGTCCCTACATGATATTTTATTATTTTGTGGAAAACATATATTACTTATTAAAGTAAAATTTTATCTATCAAAAAAATCTGTTGTGGCCAGCACAATATCTCTTGCCACTTCCGTTTTTGGTTACATAAGTTTAGGGCGCGAGCAGTCATGTGACATTGTTGGCCTTGACAAGCAGATATGGGGGCCTGTGTTAGAATGACAATTAGTAATTATGTACATAGCTGTCAAATGTCAGAAAGTTACATACATACATAAAATCACGCGTGTCCCACTTTGTGGGTTCGCACAAACCCGATAACAATAAGAATAACAACATCATACAACAAATCCTTACTCTTAAACATATTAAAGTGACCAATTTTCGGTAGCGAAATTCCGCATCACAATAATAGTTAGGAAACAATCATACTTCGCCACACATTCCTATCTATGCAGACTTCTTTCGCCTCGGCCACACTCATAATCCTTACTCTTAAACATATTAAAGTAACCGATTTTCGGTAGCGAAATACCGCATCCGGATCACAATAATAGTTAGGAAACAATCATCCTTCGCCACACATTCCTATCTAAGCAGACTTCTTTCGCCTCGGCCACATTCATAATCGCATTCATACATGCTCTTCTTCTCTTCATACTTGAAGATTCTCTCTCTTTAAGCACCCTACCAACCACATCCATCCACTTACACACTGGTCAGCCACGCAATCGAAAACCCTCAACTTCACCAAGCCGTTCACTCGCCATTCTCTCCACTTGCCCAAACCATCTCAACTGACTCACACCAACTCTCTTTATCACATTGTTCCTAACCAAATTATTCCTCACGCGATCCCGTCTGACATACCCACATACACCACGTAAATACCTCATTTCCACGGCAGTCACTCTGTTTTTATGCTTCACCGTCCATGCCCAGCATTCGCTTCCATACATCAAGAGAAATATCTCTTATACATATATAGGTTAACGAATTTTGTAAAACATTTATCTCTTCTGATGATGACGTGACTGCCGAAATTGCAATAAAGAGTAATTATATTTTTAAGTGAAATAGTATCGAGTGTTTTTTCAAACCTTATTCAATATGTTTCACCTAGTGCCAACAGCATCTTATATCAATATTATTAAATTTAATATTTGAACCGAAAAACTTTAGATCTATACACCACAGCACGATGACGTATTGTGATTTGATGAATTCAGCTACCCTTGTTGCTCTTTCAGATGGTAATTACAGAAATAATTTTTGAATAAAGAAACTCATGTAAATTAAAATAAAATTTTTGCTTTCAAATTACTGTTTAATTAAAATATAATAAATCTGAGCTAATTGTATAAAATGAGAAATTTAATCATACTTGATGGGAAAATCCAAAGGTAACCTTTGAACCAAACCGGTTTCCGTTTTTGTCGATCGCGTAATTAAGTTTACGTCAAAATATTTTACAAAAAAGTGTAATTGTGTTTGAGTGCGCCAGGCGGGTTTCGCTTTATGAAGCGTGATATAAATTAATAGCTGGCACCGAGCCGGTTGGAAGTTATAGTTCCTAATTTAATAATTGCATTTTTCCATTCGAAGTTGGTAACTTCTTGTAATTTAGCGCAGGGGAGAAGAGAGCGGCTCTTAGAGAACCGGAAACAAGCAGAGAACTCCATTAAAACCATTTTAACTGAAATAATAAATTCTTACGTCGCAGCCGGCTTGCTTCGTCGGTTTCTTTCATTCCGTTAGATCACGGATTTGTTAACGTGAGGCCTTCTACTTGGATTGACTGTTGCCAAAAACCCTACACCGATTTTACGGGATCTCATCCAAACCAACCAGAAATTCTTTTTATTTGAAAAAAAAGTTAATTTTCTTTAATATTACCAAATGTACATAATTACTAATTATCATTCTGAAACGGGCCCCAATATCTGCTTGTCAAGGCCAACAATGTAACATGACTGTTTGCGCCCTATACTTATGTAATCAAAAAAATCTGTTGTGGCCAGCACAATAACTCTCGCCACTTGCTTTTTTTTGGTTGCATAAGTATAGTGCGCGAACAGTAATGTTACATTTTTGGGCTTGACAAGCAGATGTGTGGGCCCGTTTCAGAATGATAATTAGTAATTATGTACATAGATGTCAAATGTCAGAATTTTACATTAAAAATTTCAAGATTTTCTAAATTTACGTAGTTAATTTATCACCAGGAGCTTAAAATTTACTTGTCGTATGCCTTAGATATTTAAAATTTAATTCTGCTCCACACGGAATTGGAAAATCACTAAATTTAGAATGATAAAATATGATATTTGACATCTATATACATAATTACTAGCTATCATTCTGAGATGGGCCCCCATATCTGCTTCACCAGGCCAACAAAATCATATGACTGCTCGCGCCCTATTGTATTTAACATTTCATGTATACCTACACTCTACACCAAAAATTCTACTTACGCATATATCTATTCCTTATTTAGATTGTTTAATTTTAAATTTATTTTATGAAGAAATTTTGTCCTCTTGCAATTTTTCGAAATGTTTCCAATTCATTGTCAGGATTGACAGTATTTTTGAAGGATATATGTAATATACCTATAATATTAAATATTTAGCTATTAATACTTTAAGAAATAATATAATGTATGTACTTCCCAGAAAAATTTAAATTTTCAACTTTTTTCCATGGCCATTCTTTCGGCTGTAAAATTTATTATAACAGATTATTTTACATATTATATTTCTTTTATCTCTAAATCTATAGAATATATAATAAAATATTTAAATGTATCAGATAGAGTTTTTAATTTTCTTTAATATTACCAAGAAAATTTTTCAAAAAATATTATTTAGAAGTTTTTTTTTTCAAGAATCTTCTACTTCCGGTTGTCGAATTGTTACCAAAACCTTTTCAGATCTTCCCATGAATGTCCGATTGGGAAATACGTAGTTAAACAAATTTAAAGTCTTATAGTTTTTGAGTAACCGTTTTTCCAACATCCCACACACACACACACACACACACACACACACATACACACACACATCCACACACACACACACAGACATCATCGTAAAAATGTTAAAATCGGATTGTAGGGACCTTAAAACGTGCTTATTCAATAAAATCTGGATATGCGATTTTTAGAATGAATCCATTACCTCTCTTAGCGAGAGGTAAAAAGGAAGTAGCGGGAGGTATTGTGCTGGCCACAACAGATTTTTTGTTATGGTAGCGACTGTAGAAAAAATCTTGCGTGTGTTTTGAGCGCAAATGGACATTGTCTTATTTTGCGCTCTTAATTCACAAATAGCTATTTATGTGCAAATAACGATAAGGATTATTCTTATGTCTACCACTGTGCGTTCACTTCATGAATCTGACACAAGATGGCTTGAAGATAACAGCATTTTCAGTAATGAAATTCAAAAACTGATAAAACTTTAACGATAATATTTAGAGAAGTAACCATTATGATCATATTTTAAAGTAGGTAATTTCCTCTTAGATTATAATCACTTTTAATTCTGACATAGTTCAATGGCTATTATGATAAACGACAAGGGCTACTGGATTTGAGCACAGTGCATTAAATCTTTATGGTTTCATTTTACATTCCGTTTACTTCCAACTTTTGATTTATCATCTCTTTTATTTTTCTATTTTTCCACAAGATAACCTTACTTGCAAGTTACATAACAGAAAACAATGAAGTTATATAAAATTCAACGTCTATTTTAGACTAGAGCAAAAACACTACAAAAGGGTGGGACGCGGTAATCTTTTAAACAATAACAACAATTTAGTGTTCAAAAATGATTATTAAACATTGTTTGAAATAGCGAGAGTACGCTACAAGGCACCGGTGAAATGTGTTTTAGATTACACTTTTTACCTTGCCTGGTGCAGATTGTCGGTATAATGGTGCCCGCGCACGCTATGAAATGGACATCTGCTTCGAACAATTTTTGTTCTTATCTGTGTTTGCAGCTTTCATTAATTGTTGATTATAAAAAGCATTTAAATTCTAGTCTGTTTCAATTTATTTAATTGCCGACGATTTCTAAGTATGTTTTGTTTATTTTCCGTGACGGTAATGGTAATTAAATCGATTCTCCCAAAAGAACCATTTTTAGTTTTTGTCTTTGCAGAATACGGATTTAAAATTACCTGTATTTCTCGAGTATGCTTCTGATGCTTTTTATAATTATTTACCTACCCGTATTCATTATTTACTATACTTATTTTCATAATAATATGATCCAATAGTAATAACAATGACACAATTGTTTTTGACAAATGTGAATTGTCTTTTTCAAATAAATATTGACGAATAAATCGATTATTAATTATTATAAAAGTTATAATCAGTAATAATGCTTGCCTTTACGGATAGCGAGTATACAGACATTGTGCTGGCCTCTGGTGAAGTTTAGGGAAACCCAGCCCAAGGTCCGTCAATTGTAGAGTTGTTCTTAGTCGACTGCATCCTATACATGTCCAACCATTTTTGGATTGTCTAACATGTTGTAACATTGGGGATTGGTATAGGGGCTGTTATACGGAGGCCACCGAAGTCATCTGATTTAAATCCTCTGGTTTTTTTTTTTTATTTTATACTATATCTCCATACCTATATGAGATATAATAAAACAATTAAATGTGGCAGATAGAGAATTTAATTTTTTAGTAATACAAAGAAAAATTTCCAAAAAAGATTTTTTTTTCAAGAATGCTACTTCCGGTTGTCCAATTGTTGGCAAAACCTTATCAGATCTTCCCATTAATGCCCGATTGGGAAATACATAGTTAAACAGATATAAAGTCTTATAGTTTTTGAGTAATCGTCCTTCCAATGTCCCACACACATACACACATACACACACACATACATCTATACACACACACACACAGACACACACACACAAACACACACACACACACACAGACGTCATCATAAAAATGTTAAAATCGGATTGTAGGGACCTTAAAACGTGCTTATTCAATAAAATCTGGATATGCGATTTTTAGCATGAATCCAATACCTCTCTTAGCGACAGGTAAAAATGGAAAAATTCATTTGAAAATCTGTTATTAAAGTAATTAAAATGTCTGATAAAGTATCTTTCCTTTAATATGCAATCTGTTGGAGAGTAGTAAGTGAAAATTTGAAAGCTCGTAACTGAATTGAAATGAACGCAATGGATTCTAGTTTGTTTGTAAAATGAGAAAATTGTTTTGAGTGGAATTTATGTGAGTGGTAAATGCGCATGCATCCGAATTTCATTTAATACACGAAAAGTGAAAAATGCCCGATGCATTAGTTCCACGGAGTGCATGCAGATGGCAGATGGGTCGAGTCCTGACATAATCTCATAGATTTACAAAATTGAAACACGGCGTTTCACGGATCCAGGGCTTATTCAAACCGAATCGATAATGTTTGCAACGGTGCCGTGCTTCTTTCGTTGCCATGGTGACCTACTTTTTAATTGCTCCCCACAGATCTTCGCCCTTAAAAACGACATTCTATTCTTTTAATGCGACGACGTGTGTTGTAATTGCAACAGATTAAAAAATACAATACGAGGTATTTCTCCAAGGGACACCCACCAGTATGAAGAAAAATACAGTGTTATTAATTTTATAATCACATTTTTTTTGACAATGTCGGCTCGCATAACTTCACACGATTCCAAAAATTATATTTTTTTCGTATTCCTCAAGTTTACATCCAAAAGAAGGGATGATTTGATTTTGGTTATAATTGGTCAACTGGAAGCACCCTCATTTAAAGATTTTAACAGTGTTTCTTAAAAAACTCAGTTAAATTCATTTATTGGCATTTTACAATATTATAACTTATTCTCTATACGATTTGATTGCATTTTATACTTCATATTCATTAGATATAGAGTTAAAGAATTATAAAGATGTTAAATTTCACAAATTAGCCAGCTATGCTAACCATGGAAACTGCTAATATATTCAGATAACAGATTTCAGTATCAATGAAAAGTAAATGAGTGTGGAAGAGATGAGGATGTTGAGATAGATGTTGGGGAAGACAAGTAATAGAAGGTAGAAGAAAGAGAAGACCAAAGATAAGATGGAAGGCCTGTATTGCGAAAGACTTGAGAGAAAAGGAACTGAATGAGGACGACTCGCATAATGAGTGGAAGAAAAAAAATATCGACTCCTAACAAATGAGAGAGCTAAAAAAGAAGATGTCAGTGTCAAATACAATTTACATTTATGAAATAATTTTACCAGAAATATAGAATTTTTGCAAGAAAATTTATGTATGGAATTTGTGCATGATACATACAATTGACGGAAGGTAATGTGCTGACCACATCAATTTTTTTTATTAGAAACAAAAATATAATTAATATACAACATTTATACTAACTATAAATTATGTAGGTATATTAAGAAAATGTGTACATACTACCTTTGAAAAATAAAGAAATTATTTACTGAATTCTTTGTTTTTCATTATTCTAAAAGGCTAAAATGTATACTTATACAAAATTAACTTTTCTCATTTAACCGTGAACTTTTACTCGCTAGAAATTTTATAAGCAACTGAATTATTAGGAACGTTTTACCAATTACTTGATTACATTTTTTCATTACCTCCTTGATTCTCAATTGCCTTAATTTACTCAGATCAATGTTCAGGCTTACATAAAACACTCAACTACTTTGACCGCCCAAATAATTAGATTTCATGGGAACACTGCCATGCTAGAAATTAATTTACGTGACTATATTGATGCTGTAATTACTTTTTTATTTTTGCTCATGAAATTTTAATATTCAAAGCGTTTCATTCAAAGCTTAATCAAATAACATGCTGTCTAGACCATGTTCATAATAAAAATAAAACTGTCTTTGTCGTTTAGTTTAAATTGATATAAATTCAACATTTTTAATATTTCATTTCACTCTTTTATAAAAAATGTTATAGAAATTTTATTATTCTACTTTGAAAGAAATGTGAACGTTTTTCACAACACAAAACAAAAAAGAGTTTTTTATCTTTGTTATCCATGCAAAGAATTTTAATACCTTTCAGTATTGGTCAATATGTAAGTAAATAGTGAATGGCGAGGAATAATGTGCTGGCTACATCAGATTTTTTACTTTCTACTCAGACGTCACCCATTTCTAAATTCATTGAATATGAAGAAAAAATATAATTAAATCAAATAGAGAATAAAATATTTTATATTTATGATAACACAAAAGATCAAAAAATTATAATTATCAGCGTTTTTTCAAGAATAACTGTTAAAATCTTCAAATTAGGGGACTCACGGTTAACCAGTCGTAACCAAAATCTAATCAACTCTTCAAATGGATGTACGTAATCGGAAACAAATTATAATTTTTGGAATTGTAGTATTGGAGTTGTGATTCGTTGCGATCGTCACATACACACACCCACACACATATATACACACACACACACACACACACACAAATACATACAGACATCATAGTAAAAAATCTGCTGTGACCAGCACAATACCTTCCGTCTTTCCTGTGTATTATGTATAAATTTCATATATAAATTTTCGTGTAAAAGATTCTAAATTTCCAGTTAAATTATTTCATAAGCAAACTATGCAAATTGCACTTGACACTGACATCTTCTTCTTTGGCTTTTCCCATTCGTTAGGGGTCTCTATTTCTTATTTACTTCGTCCACTCATTTCTGTTTTACGTGTCGTTCTCATTCAGTTACTTTTCTCTCAAGTCTTTCGCAATACAGTCAGCCATCTTATCTTTGGTCTTTCCCTGTTTATTTAACCTTCTATTACTAAGCTATACTTTCTTCTTTCAATATATTCTTCATCTCTCCTCATGACATGTTCAAACCAATGTAATCGTCTTTCTTGTATCTTTTTAGAAACTTGTACCACTAGAGTTATTTTCCTTATTCTTTCATTCCTTACCGTACCTGTCCGTGTCGTCCCCAACATCTATCTAACATTCTCTATATCTATTGAACATGAAGTATAAAATGCAATAAAATCGTATAGAGACTAATATATTCTTTAAGTTGTAATAAGGTTAAATATCAATAAATGATATTTAACTGCGTTTTTTCAAGAAAAACTGTTAAAATCTTCAAATGACCAATTATCACCAAAACCTAATCACCTCTTCTTCTGGATATAAACTTGAGGAATACAAAAAAACTTCAATAAGTTACGCGATCCGAAGCATTAGTCACACACAACACACACACGGACACGCATACATACACTCATGGACATCATCGTCAAAATGGTAAAATCGTATTATATGGACCCTATAAAATGTACTTATTCACTAAAAACTAATCATTGAATTTTTTGACCAAAGACAATACCTTCCTCACGTAAAGGTGACGGAAGTTAAATATGTGCTTATTAATTAAAAACTCGCCATCGAATTTTTTGGCCAAAAAAATACCTTCCTTACCCTATAGGTAACGGAAGGTGAAATAATTCTTGCACCATTATAAAGCCGTATTTCCAAAATTATAGTATAATGTGCAAACAGAATTAATGTCATTATAAAGTTCCCATAATAAATAAGCATTTTATTATGTTGAAGCAAGTAAAGTGCCGAGTAAAAATGAAGCTTAGGCTAACGAATTAGTAATAGAGCGGGAAAATTGTTGTCCTGCCATAATATATAAGGTGCGAACGAGTGCTCGCGCATAGACTCCAAGAACAACGACCAGAACACGGAGCATTCCTCGTGTAGCCTGCAATGTCGCTACGCAATATTTTACGTGGCGCAAAAGCAGCCAAATTTTCAATTACGCCAAGGTGATGCGTCTACGTTCAGGATCGGCGCGAGAGCGGAACAAAGACGCAGCCATCGCCATCGCGTCGTAATGACTGCAGTTAAATGTGATGTTATAATCCAGAGCTTCTCAGGACAAACTGTTAAATGAATTGCCTACAATTTTCTCCTGCCTACGCATCTCATCAACTGGAACACGAATTATAATATTTTCGACGCTCCAACTTTGCCCATTGACGCTGTTTGAAAAACTTTCAATGATTTTTTTTTCAAGCTCTCTTCCACTTTATTACTATTCTTTTTAATGCTTTTTACTCGAAACACTAACACTTAATGTAGTACAACTCGATTAAATAAGGATTTTGTTTGAAACATTCCACGTTTTATTGTAGTTGAGTAGGGTTGCAGTACAAGTGAGAGAATTAATTCCATTCATTATACAAAAGTGTCAAATCAATAAAAGTCGTGAAAAGTACAAGATGCCTGTATTAATTAATTTGCTTTTATTTCCGTAATATGTATAAAAAATAAAAATAAATAAATATATCATCAGGGCTATTACCCATTGCTGGATGTGCTAATCTGCTTTGTACACAGATTTCGGTAATGATGATGACATATTTATACCGTACGGGCGTTTATCAGGCGACACCTCACGGGCACTCTATACTGGCGTGGAGAGTGCCTTTAAAATTCGAAATATTTGGCGTCGATCTGATACATATAAATATTTTTCTCCAACACTATTTTGGAAACTACGCATTTCACAACTAAAAATTATGTTGGAATTATTATTATTCCAGCAAACCGTGTGGAATAATTCCGTACGCCGTTTGGAATAATTCCGCACGGCTTTCAACGAATCACAATCTATTTAGCCGCATATTAGCGCGGTATATCAAATATCTTGGTTGGGTTGTTATGGTAAATGACTCTTTGTTTTATATTTATTTATTTATTTCTGTATTCGCGTTCGACCTTTTAAAGTTTTGAACATTTTTAGAGTTTTTTGTTAAGTTTTACAGGTTTTTGGAGTTGTCCAGAATAATAAGTTTATCTAAATAATAATATATTACTTAGAAAATTAAATGAAGACATTTTGTAGAGAAACATATCAAGTGGAAATATGGAATGTAGGTCACCAGAAATAAGGGAACTTGCTAATGATACACGGACTCAGTTTATTACCAAATAAATCAAAAGAAAAATATGAATGGAGTTATTGTAAGTAATTTATGGACTGGCGTCATGAAAGAAAAATATGCTTGGAGAATCTCTTAATTCTTGATCTGTGACTATTATGGAGGTGACAATAAGTCTAGGTCGAAGGATTTAAATTTGTTTTAAACATTATGGAACAATGTACACGAGCACTGTAGATTAGATTAACATTTAACTGCAAAAAAAGCTATTAAATTCTTCTCAAGTAAGTTGTAAATATTGACAAAATTACACATCGATATAAGAATAATCGGAGTGCAATCTATCCATCATTTTATTAAAGGAAATCAATGTGTTATTTAGATACAACATGTATGAAAAAATAAAATGTAAAAGAAGGTATGTAAGAATACATGCACATATCCAGATATGTACATTTTAGACCGCCCAAAATTAATGTTTTCTCTAGAAGAATATGAAGAGAAAGTAAACAAGAACGTTAACAGCCTTATATATATATATATATATATATATATATATATATATATATATATATATATATATATATATGGTAAACTCTACTTTATTGTACATAATTTATGGTAAAATATCCTATAGATTTTGTAAATATATGTGAAAATTGTTTTGTGTTGAGACATGCTCATATTGAATAATAAAGAAGTTTACACGTTATAGATTTATATGAATATATTATTTGTATTTCTAAAAATTTTCTTTGCTTTATGCATACAGCCAGGTAATATATACGGCGAGAGGTTATGTGCTGGCCACATCCGATTTTACTGAGGTATATTATTATATTTTACTGATATGTGTTCCAAACCTATCTCATTTTCAAATGTAAAGTTATATTGGATTTTGAAACACTCAGGTTCCAGTAAAATTTTCTGGCCAACACGTGCTTGTTTAAAATATAATCCGTCATTAAATATAATCTTTCTTTTTTATATTTGATCAAAATAAATGCTGAAATAAAGCATTTATATATTACGTACTTAAAAAGGTCTTAAAAATATTCTCATATTCCCATTGGATATCCCTTTGTTTTAATTAATAAAATAACCTTTTTTGTGGAGTCTGGGTAATCCTCTTGGGTGATTTTCAACACTGAAATATATTTTCTGGCAGGTAGTTAATGGTTGGTTTAAAAATTTAAAAATTTCATTGCATAGTAAAACGAATCGTACATCTTGTAAAAAGGTTCAATGCGTGAAAATTTCATGGGCCTCGGATATGAATGGTAAGAAGAAAATAATGTAATGATAATTTCCGGGGCCGTCCCATCCATAAAATAAATGTAACAGCCGGATTTGAAATTCAAAAATTTCTTTGTTTGTGGGGTAGTAAATCAGAAAATTAAAATATCATTCAGCGAATGAAATAGTGTTCAAGTTTCCCCTCTTACAAGGAGACGCCGGCTTCCGCATTCACTTGGATGTGAAATTTCACACACCATTAAATTATATCCATAGTTAAATGAAATTATTTCTGCTAGAGTTCTGTCTGTCGAGAAACACCATCATATCTCTCGCTTCACTGGCGCTTGTTTCGCCCGCTCTCGCCCCCGCCTTCTCGATCGCATTCGTGGAAACCACCGCAGAGAGTTGTCCTATGCGGATTTACCACATCATTCTATATGAAGCTACGGCAATGGCCCAAACTCATACATAATGATTTTGTTAAATTCAGAAAAAGAAATAGATAACACTATACAAAACTATAATATTGTGATATGAAAGTCGGTAAAGAGTGAGAGTTCTGCCTCAGGGGTAATTGGAACGCAACCTTTAACACACCACTGACCCACCACCATCCGCAAGGCACCCCCAATATCAACCCACTTCGATGTAAACTTCGACCCAACCCCGAGTCCCAATCTTCTGTCATCTCCGGGTAAGGAAGGTATTGTCTTTGGTCAAAAAATTCGGCCACGATATCTCCCATACTCTCCAAAAATTACAATTTTTACGTAGTCCTCTTCCTTACATCCATATGCAGACTTGTGTTTGTGTGTGTGTGTGTGTGTATTTGTGTATGTGTGTGGAATGTTGGAAGGATGATTACTCAAAAACTATAAGACTTTATATTTGTTTAACTACGTATTTCCCAATCGGACATTCGTGGGAAGATCTGAAAAGGTTTTGGTAACAATAGGACAACCGGAAGTAGAAGATTCATGAAAAAAAAATCTCCTAAATAATATTTTTTGAATTTTTTTCTTGGTAATATTAAAGAAAATTAAATTCTCTATCTGATACATTTAAATATTTTATTATATATTCTATAGATTTAGAGATAAAAGATATATAATATATAAAATAATGTTATAATAAATTTTATAGCCGGAAGAATGCCATGGAAAACAGTTGAAAATTTAAAATGTTTGTAACTGACAGAAATCCGGAGACATTACTGAAGATTTTTTCTGGGAAGTACATACATTTTATTTCTTATTGTATTAATAGTTAAATATTTAAATAATAGGTATATTACCCTTCAAAAATACTGTCAATCCTGACAATGAATTGGAAACATTTCGAAAAATTAGAAGAGGACAAAATTTCTTTATAAAATGAAATTAAAATTAAACAATCTAAATATAAGGAGAATAGATATTAGTAGAATTTTTGGTGTAGAGTGTAGGTATACAAGAAATATTAAATACATTAGGGCGCGAGCAGTCATGTGACTTTGTTGGCCCAGGTCAGAATGATAGCTAGTAGTTATGTATATAGATGTTACATATCATAATTTCTCATTCTAAATTTAGTGATTTTCCAATTCCATGTGGTTTATTTTCCTCGACAAGTAAATTCCACACTCCTGGTACAAATTAACTATGTGAATTTAGAAAATATTGAAATTTTTAATGAAAAATTCTGACATTTGACATGTATGTACATACTTACTAATTATCATTCTGAAACGGGCCCCCACATCTGCTTGTCAAGGCAAACAATGTAACATGACTGTTCGCGCCCTATACTTATGTAACCAAAAAAGGAAATGGCGAGAGGTATTGTGCTGGCCACAACAGATTTTTTTTAATATTTATTTATTGTTTTACATAAAAAAGTGAATTAAATTCCTTCGTTCTGGAACGAAAGTAATAAGCACATTTCGATGGCGAAACGATTTCACACTAAACTCGATAGGCGGGCAGGGCAATCTATGGTCGACTTCGCTGCCAGTAAAGACACCCAGGCGGTTAGAGAAGATATACTGTTTACTTTCCCGAACCCAATACACATTTATCAATCCAAATTCTAAATTAATTCCAAGTTATTCTCAATAAATTATTCATCGTTTTTGTTCTTTTCTTGATTGCTTCTAATCGTTTTTATACATTTTGCCTCATACAAAAAAAAAAACTGAATGTAGAGCGTATTCCTGTTTATATTTTTTCAAGTTATAAAGTTTTAATGGATATAGAAAAACGAATACCAAATAAAAACAGAACATCGTTAAATAAGGGATACGGAATCTCGTTTATTTTGGCAAGGTGTGGTGGGTTATAAATGTTTTTATGCGACCTACCATTATAAATAACATAAATTACAAAAGTTCAAAACTTCGGGTGATATATGTCGACAAAACTTGTCAGCCACACTTTTGTTCAATGTATAAATCGACATTCATATTTCTATTTCCCGTGAGTAATTTGTCATTTTGTATATAAATTTAGATATCACTAAAAATTTCTTTCGGTTTTCTGCCAAATTAACTTTCTGACGTTTCTTTCTCGAAATATCAATAAAACAATAAATCATGCATACATTTTCATAAATTGCCATACTAATTTTAAGATCAATATGTCAAAATTTATTGCCAATATATTTCACATTTTTTGAAGTGAATTTCCCGGAAAATATGTGTTTAGGAACCGATATGCTATGCTGACATTATCAAAGTATTTTGCCTGACGAAAAAGCAACAGAGTTTTCAACAAAGTTTGGGAAAACTGATTTTTATTAATATTGGAAAATGAAAATATGTTGTCTAATATATTATTCATAAAATTAAATGTGAAGGTTTTATTATTTATTCCATTAATTCCAAACTTTTCTATAACGTTTGTGATTTTTTTATTTCATAATTTATATTATATGTACAGTGTGTTAATTAAAAACCTGACCATAGGCGTTTAACATAGGAAATCAGTTTTTCCATGGTTAGCATAGCTGGCTGATTTATAAAATTTAATATCTTTATAATTTTTTAACTCTATATCTAATGAATATAAAATGCAATCAAATTGTACAGAGAATAATATATTCTTTAAGTTATAATAATGTTAAATGTCAGTAAATCAAATTTAACTGATAAAATCTTTAAATGAGGCTACTTCCGGTTGACCAATTATAAACAAAATCTAACCACTTGTTCTTCTGGATGTTAACTTGAGGAATACGAAACAATTATAAGGAATACATACAGACATCATCGTAAAAATTGCAAAATCGTATTATAGGGACCCTAAAACATGCTTATTCACTAAAAACTCATCATTGAATTTTTTGACCAAAGACAATACCTTCCTTACTTGAAGGTGACGGAAGGTAAAAAATGAAATTGAATTCCCATACAGTAAGATTTCATTACGAAGTTGTTTAAAGACAATGGGGTTCACTTATAAATAGTTAGATAATTTGTTAGTGGTCATTATTGCAAGGCATTTTTACTAAGAAATTTTTCACAATGAGTACTTCTAAGGTCAATTCTATGGGTATATAGTCGTCGTGTAAGCGATTGTGAACCGAAAGAGCTTGTAAGTAAAACCTATTTTCTATTGCTAATTGCTATAATTTCACCATAAGCGTTTTTATCTTCCGTCACCTATAGGTAAGGAAGGTATTGTCTTTGGTCAAAAAAATCGGTGGTGAGTTGTCATTGAATAAGCAAGTTTTAGGGTCTTTACAATACGATTTTATTATTTTTATGATGATGTCTGTATGTGTATGTGTGTGTGTGTGTGTGTGTGTGTGTTTGTGTGTACGTGTGTGTGTTGTTGTGTGTGTGTGTGTATGTGTGTGTGTGTGATCGCGGTTTCGACTACGATATCTCCAATACTAGAATTCCAAAAATTACAATTCTTGCTTATTCCTCTTTCTTACAACCATATGTAGACTTGATTAGATTTTGGTTATAATTGGACAACCGGAAGTACCCTCATTTGAAGATTTTAACAGTTTTTCTTGAAAAACTCAGTTAAATGTTATTATAATTTAAAGAATATATTATTGTCTATACGATTTGATTGCATTTTATATTTGATATTCAACAGATATAGAGTTAAAGATGAATAAAGATAATATATTTCATATAAATTTCATAATTCAGTCAGCTATGCTTACTTAACCATGGAAACTGCTAATATATTCAGGTAATTCAAATTGACAGATGCCAGTATCAATAAAATGTAAATCAATGAAAGAATAAGGGAAGTAATTCTAGTGTTAGAAGTTTCTAGATATAAGAGAGAAGATTACATTGGTTTGAACATGTCATGAGGAGAGATGAATATATTAATAGAAGGTGGAAGAAACATAAGAAGACCAAATATAAGATAAAAAGACTCTATTGCAGAAGACTTCAGAGAAAAGGAACTGAATGAGGACGACACGCAAAACAAAAATGAGTGGAAGAAGAAAATAAAAAATAGCGACCCCCCTAACGAATGGGAAAAACTAAAGAAGAAGAAGAAGATGTCAGTGTCAAGTGCAATTTGCATAGTTTGGTTATGAAATAACTTTACTGGAAATATAGGATCTTTTTCAAGAAAATTTATGTATAGGGCGCGTGCAGTGACATGACTTTGCTGACTTTGGCAAGCAGATATGGGGACCCGTGTCAAAATGACAGCAATTAATTATGTCCATAATTGACAAGAGTTATAATACCAAAAATTTAGAATCTTTTGCAAGAAAATTTATGTATGGAATTTGTACATAATACACAGGATTGACGGAAGGTATTGTGCTGGCCACATCAGATTTTTTGCTATTACATAGTCGAAATTGCAGGGATTATAGAAGTCAAAGAAATGAACTTGAACAAACTATACCTTCAACATGCAGCTCAATTATTTTTATGTGAAAGTACCTAGCTGAATTTATTAATCTATTTATTTCTAGATGATTATTTTTACATGAAACTTATAGATATTTTAAACTTCAGTGACAAAGCCCTAGTTGTGACGATGAACAAAATATGAAAAGAGCGTGCAATTTTCCGTTTATCCGTGTTAATCTTAGAGATATAGAGTATCATGTATAAAATTTCGCATTGCGCGAATAATTTATAATTAAGACTGCGTCACAGTGGAAAACCAGGGAGCTTCCATCCCTGGGTAGCTTCCGTCCCGGGAGCCAGAAGTGTTTCTCGCAATTTCGCACACTTTTGTTTTATTTACCCTCTCCCGTAGCGGCAACGGCAACACCATCGGAAACTTGAATATGATCTTTGTTTTGTTATTTGATACGAAGTGAGCTCACCTGCATATCGTTCTGTTATTTAAAACTTTGCGAATTTAAGTTTTAAGAAACAAGGAGTAGAAGCAGTAATAATAAACATAATACTTGGCGTATAGTCGTGTAAGTAGTGTGGTAGTGAATAAGTTATTCCGCTTCCGTGCATTGTGGAGACATATGAGACTGGTTCTGTTAACGGAGCATAGCTCGCTACGCCGTTTACTGAATATTCAGCATTTCCCTATGAAAAATACCACGAGGAAATTTTTATATTCTTCCCCCGTTGGAAGAACCGCGTTATTTCATTATAACTAAGATATACGTACTTTCATTCAGAGCACAACTTGAAGCGACTTCTTGTTTTATAATTTACTCTCCGGGAATGAGTTTTTACAAATTTTTTCACTTAATTTTTGTTAAATAAAATATAAAGAGTCGTAGAAAAAAACTGATTCTTGGTTGTTAATTTTAAGCAGATTTTCTTGTCTTCATTATTAACTTGGAACAAAAGTACTTGCTCACAAAAATAGACGAAAATTTATGCTTTTCAATCAATGGAATGAAATGTTACTAGGATTAGATTTAAGTTTTGCAACTATATATTATATTCTTACTATCATGCAGTTTTGAAATCATTTCAAAACGTTTCCATTTTATGGAAATACAAATAATTTCAATTGTGTATTGTTATCTATTCTTTCGTTCTATAATCAATTTTATCTTACTCATCTAATATGTTAAAAAATCTGTTGTGGCCAGCACAATACCTTCCGTCAATCCTGTGTATTATGTCTAAATTCCATACATAAAGATTCTAAATTTCCAGTAAAATTATTTCATAAACAATCTATACAAATTTCACTTGACACTAACATCTTCTTCTTCTTAAGCTTTCTCCATTCGTTAGGGGTCGCTATTTTTATTTTCTTCTTCCAGTAATTTCTGTTTTACCTGTCTTTCTCATTCAGTTCCTTTTCTCTCAAATCTTCCGTAATACAGTCCTTCCATCTTATCTTTGTTTTTCCTCTGTTTCTTCAACCTTCTATTATTCATATTTCATATTCGCTCTTCATCCAATATATTTTCCATTTCTCCTCATGACATTTTCAAACCAATATAATCATCTCGTTTGTATCTTTCTAGAAACTTGTAACACTAGAGTTATTTCCTTACCTACCTTTCCCTGTCTTCCCCAACATCTACTTCAACATCCTCATCTTTGCCACATTAATTTACTTTTTATTTATAGTGACATCTGTCAATTTGAATTATATGAATGTATTAGTAGTTTCCATTCTTTTACTCTATATCTATTGAATATGAAGTATAAAATGCAATCAAATCGTATAGAGAATAATATATTCTGTAAGTTATAATAACGTTAAATGTCAATAAATCAAATTCAACTGTTAAATCTTCAAATGAGGCCACTTCCGGTTCACCAATTATAACCAAAATCTAAACAGTTGTTCTTCTGGATAACATCTGTCAAATTATATGAATATATTAGTAGTTACCATGTTTAGCATAGCTGGCTGAATTATAAAATTTAATTTCTTTAAAATTCTTTAATTCTATATCTATTGAACATGAAGTATAAAATGCAATCAAATAGTATAGAGAATAATATATTTTTACCTCTCGCTAAGAGAGGTATTGCATTCATGCTAAAAATCGCATATCCAGATTTTATTGAATAAGCACGTTTTAAGGTCCCTACAATCCGATTTTAACATTTTTACGATGATGTCTGTGTGTGTGTGTGTGTGTGTGTGTGTGTGTGTGTGTGTGTGTGTGGATGTGTGTGTGTGGGATGTTGGAAGGACGGTTACTCAAAAACTATAAGACTTAAAATTTGTTTAACAACGTATTTCCCAATCTAACATTCATGGGAAGATCTGAAAATGTTTTGGTAACAATTGGACAACCGGAAGTAGAAGATTCTTGAAAAAAAATCTTCTAAATATTATTTTTTGAAAATTTTTCGTGGTAATATTAAAGAAAATTAAATTCTCTATCTGATACATTTAAATATTTTATTATATATTCCATAGATTTAGAGATAAAAGAAGTATAATATATAAAATAATCTGTTGTAATAAATTTGACAGCCGAAAGAATGCCATGAAAAATAGTTGATAATTTAAATTATTTGTAACTGACAGATAAATGTCAGTGTCAGAAATAATGAGTAATGAAGGAAAAATGTACTTGGAGAATCCCTTAGTTCTTGATCTGTGACTATTATGGAGATGACAAGTCTAGGTTGAAGGACTTAAATTTGTTTCAAACATTATGGGACAATGTACACCAGTACTATAGACTAGAGTAACTTTGAATTGCGAAAAAGCTATCAAATTCTTCTCAAGTAAGTTGTAAATATTGACAAAATTACACATCGATATAAGAATAATCGGAGTGCAATCTATCCGTCACTTTATTAAAGGGAATTAGTGTTATTTAGATATAACATGTATGAAAAAATAAAATGTAAAAGAAGATATGTAAGAATAGATGCACAATCCATATATACATTTCAGACCGCCCAAAATTAATGTTTTTACTAGAAGAATATGAAGAGAAAGTAAACAACGTTGTTCGAATTGAAAATTGCAGTTACCAGCCTAATATTAATATATGGTAAACTCTACTTTGTAATTTATTGTAACATAATTTATGGTAAAATATCTTCATGTTGAGACATGCTATTATTGAATAATAAAGAAGTTTATAAGTCATAGATTTATATGAATATATTATTTGTATTTATAAAAATATTCTTTGCTTTATGCATACAGCCAGGTAAAATATACGGCGAGAGGTTATGTGCTGGCCACATCAGATTTTTTTAAGCTATAATAATGTTAAATGTCAATAAATTAAAATTAACTGTTAAATCTTCAAATGAGGCTACTTCCGGGTCACCAATTATAACCAAAATCTAATCAGTTGTTCTTCTGGATGTAAACTTGAGGAATACGAAAACAATATAATTTTTGGAATCGTGGTATTGAATTTATGCGATCCGAAACTTTCGTCACACACACACAGACACATAGATACGCATACATTCTTACAGACATCATCGTGAAAATGGTAAAATCGTATTATAGGGACCCTAAAACATGCTTATACACTAAAAACTCATCATTGAATTTTTTGACCAAAGATAATACCTTCCTTACCTAAAGGTGACGGGAGGTAATTCATATTTTTTACAATCAATTTAAACATGAAAGATAACAGACTAAGTTAAATATTTTGAAAACATTTATCCTCTTCATATATTACATTTTTTAACAAAACGTACATTTTTAATAAGTTAAATACACATTATAATCATGAAAAACATTTCCGCAACGAGATACATTGTTTATTCACATATAAAAGCTCTTCTACTGTAAGTGAACATAGCTAGCAGGCCTTGCTTAGGTGAAGAGTAGAAACAACGAACAAATGAAGAGAATTAGTCGGCAAAGCCTGCTATATTTATGCGGAATGTAATTTGTCGCAGGAGCGGGTTAAGTGCAGGCGACCTGGCTGGGGTCGTCACCGCCCGCTTATCATTTTAATTCAATAATATGTAGGGGGAAATGCGGGAAATTAAAAGCAATTGACTCTGATACAAGAGCCAGGACTTGGACGCAGCCGAAGCCGCAGCACAAGGCAAATCCAGAAAGCGATTTGCAGATTGCGGACAAATTAACGTTATTAGCAAGCAAACGGAAAATTGCAATGGAAAAATTAATTGAAAAACATTGTAATCAAAGTGGAAATAAATTTTTATTGGGTTTGTGCCAATTTTAAATAAAATTAATTAAAACATCGTTGTTTTTACTTTCCGTCACCTTTAGGTAAGGAAGGTATTGTCTTTGGTCAAAAAATTCAAGCAACGTCGCAACGGTAAGAAAATATTATACTTTTGGCAATTACTAACTCTGGAAAGAACCCACTTGAAATATTATTTGTTAATTCGCCTCATAAAGGCGGGTTACAAATTGGTGGCAGCGGTTTTGGGATATTTCGTCAGCCCAGAGTGGCCAATACGATTTTGTAACAATAGTATATTATGTTATTAGGAGTAGAAAGCGGTCTTTTGTGTTGAACCCAGCTATTGCGGCAGAGGCGCTAACCGAGGCCAGGCAAGCTGGGTAAAATACAAAAAGGCCGTTCTGCTCCGAATAACATATACTATTTTTTCTTCAAGTGTTTCAAAAAAATCTGAGTTTATTTATATTTTTCTAGAATTCTATTAATTATAGCGTTTGCAATTTCAGCCATAGCTGGCTGTGTACACTTCAAAAGACAAACGATACAATTGTCAAATAACAATTTTTCAATATGGTCTGTGTTGCTGTGATGACTGTTGCCGCCAGCGGTGAACTAAGAAGCTAACATTTTTTTTACTAGTACAATAATGAACAACATTGTTGTACTAGTAATAAAATGAATATCTTCTATAGTGTGTGTATAGTAGCATAATATGAATATTATTGTACACTTGAAGAAAAAAATATTTTTTACCTTCCGTCACCTTTAGGTAAGGAAGGCATTGTCTTTTGTCATAAAATTCGAAGAGTTTTTAGTGAATAAGCATGTTTTAAGGTCCGTATAATACGATTTTACCATTTTTACGATGATGTCTGTATGTATGTATGTGCGTGTGTATGTATGTGTATGTATGTGTGTGTGTGTGTGTGTGTATGTGCGTGACGAAAGTTTCGGATCGCATAGCTTCAATACCACGATTCCACAAATAATATTTTTCGTATTTCTCAAGTTTACATCCAGAAGAAGAGGTGATTAGATTTTGGTTATAATTGGTCAACCGGAAGTAGCCTCATTTAAAGATTTAACAGTTCATATTCAATAGATATAAAGTTAAAAAAAATTAAATTTTATAAATCAGCCAGCTATGCTAAACATGGAAACTACTAATATATTCATATAATTCAAAATAACAGATGTCAGTATAAATAAAAAAATTAATGTGACAGAGATGAGGATGTTGAAGTATATGTTGGGGAAAACACGGAAAGATAGGTAAGCAAATAGCTCTAGTGTTACAAGTTTCTAGAAAAATATAAGAAATATGATTACATTAGTTTGAAAATGACATGAGGAGAAAAGAAAAATATATTACTAATAGAAGGTTGAAGAAACAGAGGAAGGCCAAAGAGAAGGTGGAAGGACTGTCTTGCGGAAGACTTGAGAGAAAAGGAACTGAATAACACGTAAAACAGAAATGAGTGGAAGAAGGAAATACAAAATAACGACCCCTAACGAATGGGGAAAGCTAAAGAAGAAGGAAATGTTAGTGTCAAGTGCAATTTGCATAGTTTGTTTATGAAATAATTTTACTGGAAATTTAGAATCTTATGTAAGAAAATTTATGTATGGAATTTATACATAATACACATGATGAACGGAAGGTATTGTGCTAGCCAAAATAGATTGTTTAACATATTAGAAGAGTAAGACAAAATTTATTATAAAACAAAAAAATAGATAACAATGTACAATTGAAATTATTTGTATTTCCATAAAATGGAATCGTTTTGAAATGGTTTCAAAACTGCATGATAGTAAGAATTATTTAACAGTTGTATTGTAGATAGATAAATAGAAAACAAAACAACTACTTAAGAAAGTGTTGAAATAGCTCGTTTGAATAAATAAATTTGAAGTGTAATTACAGTATCTGAAATAAAGTCAAATAGAGAAAATGATCTTTCTTTTTAAATTAAAGCTTCAATTTAAAAGGTTACATTTCTAAAATAAATGTAATATCAGTCATAAAATGAAAAATGTAGATGAAAAAGCTTTCGTGCAAATAGAATAATGTAAAAAGATATTGTCTTCGGGAAATATTTCATGTAACTCTTTCACACTGATTCCCACATTTGTTCTGTGCGAGTAGGAATTCCATCAAACCAAATATTTAAAAGCCCGAAAGACAAGTAGCGCGTCGCTCGCCGGTTCCATTGTTTGCTCGCGCCGCATTATCTAGAGTGCGCTGCAGTGAGGTAGCAATTGTCACCGACCAAGCACCCGCACGAGACAGGAGCAATTCGTCGTTTGACATTTCGATCTGATATATTCTTTTCGCCGCCCACACACACACATTTTTACAATAAAAAAATCTGTTCTTCTTCTTTAGCTTTTCCCATTCGTTAGAGGTCGCTATTTTTTCTTTTTTTTCTTCCACTCATTTCTGTTTTACGTGTCGTTCTTATGCAGTTCTTTTTCTCTCAAGTCTTCGCTATAGAGTCCTTTCATCTTATCTTTGGTCATCCTCTGTTACTTAAATCTTGTATTACTAAGCTATGTAATATATTCTTCATTTCTCCTCATGACATTTTCAAACCAATGTCATCATCTCTCTTGTATCTTTCTAGAAACTTGTAACACTAGAGTTATTTCCTTATCGTATCTTTCCGTGTCCTCCCCAACATCTACTTCAATATCCTCATCTCTGCTACATTAATTTACTTTTTATTGATACTGACATCTGTCAATCTGATTATATTAACAATTTTTATAGTTAGCATAGCTGGCTGATTTATAAAATTTAATTTCTTTACAATTCTTTAACTCTATATCTATTGAATATGAAGTATAAAATACAATCAAATGTCAAAAATCAAATTTAACTGTTAAATCTTCAAATGAGGCTACTTTCGGTTCAGCAATTATAACCAAAATCTAATCAGTTGTTCCTCTGGATGTAAATTTGAGGAATACGAAAAAAATATAATTTTTGGAATCGTGGTATTGAATTTATGCGATCCGAAACTTTCGTCACACACACACAGACACACACACACACACACACACACACACACACACACACACATACACACACACATACATTCAAACATACATACAGACATCATCGTAAAAATGGTAAAATCCTATTGTAAGGACCCTAAAACATACTTATTCTCCAAAAACTCATCATAAAATTTTTTGACCAAAGACAATACCTTCCTTATCTAAAGGTGACGGAAGGTAAAAAATTTAGCGTATGATATTTAATCCCTTGAAAATTTTGTACCTCAAGATTCAACTCTGTATAGTTTTGAATAGAAACATATAAATAAAAATAATGTAATAGAAAACTAAGAGTCCCGAATTTTAACATGATGTAGGATTTCCATCATTATTAATTTATTAATCCTACCCTGGAGAGTTCCAGTAATTAAAAAGTTATTAAAAAAAATGTTAAAATACTGCTGTATAACTCATTTAACATTATTTTTCCGTCGACCGTTTATTAATAAGCTATCTTAATGTATAGAAAATCATTCATTAATAACCCCTATTAATGCATGATTTTTTATTAATAAACGATTTATTGGGCGTTCACCACATGGAACACAGCATGTATTGCTAACGCTAAGTTGTAGCAAAAAGGTAGACAGAATTAAAAGTCATGCTTTTGACACTTACTATCTAGGTATATTCACGTAGCATACCATTAAAATGAATTTGAAAGTATAAAATTCCTCAAATAATATAAAAAACCGCTTATGTTGTCTAGCATTAAGTAAACTGAACGCATCCACTGAAAACAATTGATGACAAAACTTATTGATTTTCTGACGTAAAATTTGACGTTCGGTCAACCATTACTAACCTAAAAAAAATTGTCATTGAATAAAATTAGATTTTCCATTTAAGTAAGATACGGCCAACGAAAAAATATTGTAACTAACACGTGTGTTAATTGGCGATTAATGATCTCAACAATGTCTCGATCATTAATCGCCCTCATTAACACACTTGATAGTTAAATAACTATTATTGTATGTTCCAAACAGGAAAATATGACATACGCGTGTTTAAAAAGACTGCTTACCTACTTGTAAACATTTTAAATTTACATATTAATAGAGAAATTAATAATTTATGGTATAAATAAAGTATTCATTATGATTTAAACTACAAAATAAATTTTGTTTCAATTAATAAACACAAAATAATTATAAAATAGTTTGTAAATTATATTAACGAGTTTGCCAATTACAAATGCGACAATCGTTAATAAAATAAATTGTATTTATACAGAACTAATGAATATTTGTACCAGTTCGACAAATTTTAAAATCTAGTACACATTTTCCAATATCCAATTATTAAAATATACGTAAATCATAATGTCATATTCATCTATAGTGAAATGATTATGATATTAAAATAAAAAATCTGATGTGGCCAATCCGTCAATCTTGTGTATTATGTATAGATTCCATACATAAATTATCTTGCAAATGATTTTAAATTCCCAGTAAAATTAATTCATAAACAAACTATGTAAGTTGCACTAACACTGGCATCTTCCTCTTCTTTAGCTTTTCCCATTCGTTAGGGGTCGCTATTTTTAATTTTCTTCTTCCACTCATTTCTGTTTTGAAATTTCAGAATGTCGAAAAGGTCAGCCAAAATCGGTTGTCATTCCGAGTATCATCGATGCTGAGCGCAACATGATTAAAGAAGATTGGCATGTGATTTACAGACAGATAGAGGCATCTGTTCGCGTATCGCAGACTGCAATACAATCGATTTTGCATGAACATTTAGGTGTGAGAAAGATTTGTTCCAGATGGATTCCGCATAATTTGACCGAAGTGCAAAAAAGGCTTGTGTTGCTTGGTGACGGAAATGTTCAATATCCGTATACAACATTGTTACAGGAGACGAAACTTGGATATATTCGTATGAACCTGAAAGCAAACAACAGTCTACTGTTTGGGTGTTTGACGATGAACCCAATCCCACTAAAGTTGTTCGTTCATGGGGCACTTCCAAGAAAATGATCGCTTGTTTCGTCGGTTGTACTGGACACTTCGCAACTATTCCTTTAGAGAATCGAAGAACTGTTAATCCTGAATGGTATACAATAATTTGTTTGCCAACGGATGAAATAAGGAAAAACAACAAAAAACGTCGCATCATTCTTTATCACAACAATGCCAGCTCCCATAAAGCACGTCAAACAACTGAATATTTGAAGGAGAAAAACATCAAATTAATGTCTCATTGCCCGTATTCACCCGATTTATCGCCACTGTCAAACAAAAGATGCGTGGACAGCGATTTTCATCACCTCAAAAAGCTGTTGAAGACTTTCAAAACCCTGTTTCTACGATATCAGCTTCAGAGTGGAAAAAATGTTTCCAGAATTGGTTTGAGCGTATGCAAAAATGTATAGACCTTAAAGGCGAATACTTCGAAAAGCAATAAAAAAACTTTCGTTTGAATGAAGTAGACAATGTGGTATTTGAAATAATAACACTATTTTGGACTTCCATTGTTTTTATTTTAACAAAAAGTAAAAATAACATACAACGATTCAATTGCTAATGTAATCAAATTCACCATGGAAAAATAAAAGAAAAACTCACTGCCATTCTTAGACGTCCACTTGAAGAATAACAATGGAATGATCGAGACAGCTGTTTACAGAAAACCAACGCACACCGGCCAGTATCTGAACCATGCATCCAATCATTCCGCAGCAACGAAGAAAGGAGTAGCAAAATCTCTAATCGACAGAGCTTACAGATTATGCAACACGGAGAAAGGGCTTCAAGAAGAATCCAAAAATATCAAAAGGTACCTAAAACAAAATGGTTACCCAGGAAAAACAATAGAGGAGCTTCTTCATAAACACCAAACTAGCTTAAGCCAGCAACCAAAACAAAAAGAACAACCGAAAGCGCTACTCAGCATCCCATATGTTAGAGGTTTATCTGAGACGATAAAACGCATAGGAAGAAGTTATAACACCACCACTGTGTTCAGATCAACAACTACTATCAGAAGTATGATCTCTGACACGAGACTAATAATACCAAGTCCCGTGTGAATGTGGCCAGTCCTACGTGGGGGAAACCAAAAGACCTTTAGAAGTCAGACTGAAAGAACATCAAACTCATACATAGAGAGGAGAGACAACAAGATCCGGCATCGCGCAACATTCCTGAAAAAAAAAACAACATAAAATGAATTGGTCTGAGGCGAAGATCATACACAGAGAGGAACACTGGTACAAAAGAAAATTCAAAGAGGCAGCAGTCATCAACAACAACAAGGAGGACTACACTGTGCTTCGCTGACTTGCATTCTGTACGCTTGATCGCTTCACTAATCATGTTTTTAGTATATAAGCTCAACTAGTCTGTATGTTTGTTAGTATTCACCTGCTGACGATTGCAGATACTTTAGCAATTGAAACGTAGTGTGTTATTACTTTTTGTTAAATAAAGACAATGGAATTCCAGAATAGTGTTATTATTTCTGAACTATTAATAATCATAGATTTTTATAGTACTTCCCACATTGAAGTAAATAACTACCAATTATGAGGAAATGTGAGGTATAAATAAAATGATAATGAATAATGATTCTAATTATTCGTCGACGAATTGTCTTGCGTCGAATTGTTCCGCTGTGGGCGCCTGGGCAGCAGATAATTCCGCTGCCGCCAACACGCAGTCAGATGGGATTAAACGAATGGCGCTTTTTAATGGACTGTAAACAATGATGGATAATGTTCGAGTATTTCACGTAGAAAATTAAAAGCGCTCAGTATGCATACCGCAAATTAAATACTGTATTTAATTTTATTCGGGGGTTACTGTAGAGAAATTATTTCAAATTAGGAATTTCGTCGAGAAGAATTATACATACGGAGTTGTTGTTTCGTTGCTTGTTTCACCGTAATGAATTTTTATATATCCGCATTTCTTGTCACGTAACGTAAAAGCATTCGCTCCATCATACATAATTATACTTTATCGAAAAATTTAACAGTTACTTGCACGGAAGGGCGTCATGGATACCTGCTTTTATTTTAACAACAACTACATCATTTTAACGAATACTTTCCTATCTTACCATTACCGTTAACATAATGAGAGCTTATTCCAAAATGAATTTGCATTATTTAAGTCTGAAAAGTTACTTCTTACATATGCAAATATATTTAAAAGACCTGTTTTCAATAATAGCTTTGTTTGATGACTTGCAATATACTTCGGCTACGATAAAAAAGTATAAAATTCCTCAATGACTGATTGAATAGAGGTAAGACCGTTTTTCTTATTTTAATATTATCACATGTCATATTTGCGACTCTACTACCATAAAATTATTATTATTTATTTATGCGGATGATTTTTAATTATTTAGCACGATAACATATACGACTGAATGTAATCAACTACAATAAGATATAAATGTTTCATACTATTGGTCACTTGTAAATAAGCATCATTTTAATTTGAGCAAACGTCAAATAATCACAGCATATTACCCATTGCTAGGTGTGCCAATCTGCTTTGAATACAAATTTCGGTAACGATGATGACATATTTGTACCGTGTGAGCGTTTACCAGGCGTCACCTCTCCGGCCCCCATTACTGTCGTGGAAAGTGCACCACAGGGGTCAATTTGGTGCCATTAAAATTCGAAGTAATATTTGGCGTCGATCGGGATCGAACCCGGAGCATAATTAACGAATTTAACATTTCTTGTACATACAAATATTTCAAATTATATCTATTCTTTCGTTCTATGAGGAACTTTCTCCTACTATTCTAATATATTCAAAATTCTTTATATTCACTCACGGTATTACCGGTATTTCTTAAGGATATAATGTAATATTAATATGTCTATAATTACATTCCGTCACCTTTAGGAAAGGAAGGTATTGTTTCTGGTCAAAAAATTCAGTGATGAGTTTTTAGTGTATAAGCACGTTTTAGGGTGCCTATAATACGATTTTACCATTTTTACGATGATGTTTGTATGTATGTATGTGTGTGTGTGGGACGAAAGTTCCGCATCACATAACTTCTATAACCTTGATTTCAAAACTTATATTTTTTCGTATTCCTCAAGTTTACATCCAGAAGAACATTTGATTAAATTTTGGCTATAATTGATGAACCGGAAGTATCCTCATTTGAAGATTTAACAGTTAAATTTAATTTATTGACATTTAGCGTTATTATAACTTAAAGAATATATTATTCTCTATACGATTTGATTGAATTTTATACATTATATTCAATAGATATAGGGTTAAAGAATTTTAAAGAAATTAAATTTTTAAATCAGCCAGCTATGCTACACATGAAAACTACTAATATATGTTCGTGTAATTCAAATTGACAGATGTCAGTATCAATAAAAAGTAAATTAATGTGGCAGAGATGAGGATGTTGAAGTAGATGTTGGGGAAGACACGGAAAGATACGGTAAGAAAATAACACTCGTGTTACAAGTTTCTAGAAAGATACAAGCGAGATGATTACATTGGTTTGAAAATGTCATGAGGAGAAATGGATAATATATTCGATGAATGCTTAATAATAGAAGGTTGAAGAAACAGAGTAAGATTAAAAATAAGACGGAAGGACTGTAATGCGGATTAAGAGAAAAGGAAATGAATGAGAACGACATGTAAAACAGAAATGAATGGAAGAAGAAATCAAAAATAGCGATCCCTAACGAATGGGAAAAGCTGTCAATGTCAAATGTAATGTATATAGTTTGTTTATAAAATAATTTTACTGGAAATTTAGAATACTTTGCAAGAAAATTTATGTATTGAATTTATACATAATACACAGGATTCACGGAAGGTATTGTGCTGGCCACATCAGACTTTTTAAAATATTATTATACATTATATATGAAAATGCATCAATTTTACATGTCGAAAATAATCTAGCAAGACTACTTCTCCTGGAATCCTACGAAATTAAGAAAGCCATTTCCAATAACAGCCCTTTAATGAACGAACAGTTAGACTTGGTACATTCTCCATTTCTTGAAACCTTAATCCCCAAATCCCCACCGCTAAACTAGATATAAAAGACCTGCTGGAATTTATTCTTGTAGTTCTTCTGATGATGGCCTAACAGCCGAAATTGTACAATAAAGAATTTTCTTTAATTTTGTGAAACAACCGAGTGTTTTTCGTAATCATTTTTAAAAATGTTTCACCTAGTGCCAACAGCTAGGAAGACTCATTTCAGACGGCTATACAAGTATTCGTTCGTTTGTAAACTCAAACTAAAATTGTGCATTGCATTATGCATCTTACATTTTAATATACTACAAGTATTCTATCAAGACAGCAAGCATTCAAGTAAATGCCAAATTATCAATGTAAGGTTGATATGGCATGGCGATGAAAATTATTTATTGTGCCCTGTGACATTTGGTGGAAAACAAAGATAACGTCTTACTATTCATTACCAAGAACATATGAACTTAGTTCTAGTAGCTGATAATTAGCTAGTTCAGATTGGTATAGAATCAATTAATTTATCTGAGTAGGAAGTGAAACTGCAAATGATTCGACAGTAGTTTTGCTATAACTGCAGTGTTCAGCTTCCGTACATTAACTAAAAGCAATCTACAAGTTAACTTGTAAACAATTGTGTTCACGACCGTGGCAACATACATAAATTATCGAGTTTCCTTGGAGACAGTCTCCAGCCCAAACAACTATATAACAACGTTGCAAGTTCCTTAACAGGACTCATTATTGTATTATATTTCATATACATGACGTGGCAGCTCTACCCTTAATTGTGGGGTAAGTAGGACATCTCGGCCAATCTACCTTCACGCAACTTTCTCAGTTGTTCTTGCTCCTCCGGTGATGTTGATGGTTCTCAACTTCCCGAATGCGCCTTGCCACTTGCAATATGGTAGTTCTCCTTGTATGTGCTAGAGCTAACGAGATACACATTGTCGTTATTTGATTAACATGAACCTACTGCACTTTACATCCTGCAATTTTACCTCAGATAGGAACATATTCTCCAAATTATACACACGAAACCCGAAAGCTAATCATGTTGGGTTACATAATCATTATATTGCCTTCTAAACATAACATCAACTTCAACTGCAGGTATTTTTTTTCACAATTTTATAATTAGCAAATTTAGTTTCTCTAACGGCCGAATTCACCATTCCTTAATCATGAGTTGATTCACAGATCAACGCTGATCCTAAATCAATCCAATTCACCATTACAAATCAAGCTAATCTACTAATCAAAATCAATGATCAACTGATTTTCATATTCCATGAATCAAGGACTGATCACATCATTGAATCCTAATTTTGACATTTATAGCTATGTTAGGATTCTGGCTGTTGTACTCATTTGTAACTTTGCCTCATCCTTCTTCTTTATCTTTATTTAGAATCGCATTGGTTTTATTATTTTTAATTATACATTTACATCTTTCATTTTCACTATATTTAAAAACACTCCTTTATTGCAATCAGTGTAATTTCTACTATATCAAAATAAAAATATAGTATTATAATAGGAAAATTATAAAATATATTTTATAAATAAATGACAAACTTACATATCAATACCTTTTTAACGGAAAGTACAATTTCCACGAATAAAATTCCATGACAGTTACATTAAATGTCAAAAACCAAAACAAAACTGTGAATCAGTTGATCATGATTCCTTGATTCAGAAATCAAGTTGATGAATTAGAACATACGTTGATGTATAGATCAGCTTGATTCCTTAATCAACTGATTACTAATCAATGGACTAATGGTGAATTCGGCCGTCAATGTTTCAGTTAAATTATACTGGGTGTAGTGTGTGATTTGAAAATTTAAATGTGAACCAAATGCAAAATATGTATCGTAAGAATTTTGGGAAATCAATCTGTTGTGGCCAGCAAAACACTTCTTAGCATTTCTGTTTTTGGTTACATAAGGGCACGAGCAGTCATGTGACTTTACTGGCCTTAAAAAACAGATATCGGGGCCCGCTTTAGAATGACAACTAGTTATTATACACATAGATGTCAAATGCAAATATTTTTCTTTCAAAATTTCAAGATTTTCTAAGTTCATGTGGTTAATTTGTCACCAGAACATGGAATTGGAAAATCACGCAATTTAGAATGAAAAATTGTGATATTTGACGTCTGTGTACTTAATTACTAGCTATCATTCTGACACGGGCGCCCATATCTGCTTGTCAAGGCTAACAATGTCACATGACTGCTCGCGCCCTATTGTATTTAACATTTCTTGTATACCTACACTCTACACCAAAAATTCTACTTGTATCTATTCTTTTATATAGATTTTTACCTTCCGTCACCTTTAGGTAAGGAAGGTATTGTCTTTGGTCAAAAAATTCAGTGATGAGTTTTTACTGAATAAGCATGTTTTTGGGTCCTTATAATACGATTTTACAATTTTTACAATGATGTCTGTATGTATGTGTGTCTGTGTGTGTGTCTGTGTGTGTGTGTGTGTGTCTGCGTGTGTGTCTGTGTGTGTGTGACAAAAGTTCCGGATCCCATAACTTCAATACCACTATTCCAAAAATTATATTTTTTTCGTATTCCTCAAGTTTACATCCAGAAGAACAAGTGATTAGATTTTGGTTATAATTGGTGAACCGGAAGTTGCCACATTTGAAGATTTAACAGTTAAATTTGATTTATTGACATTTAATATTATTATAACTTAAAGAATATATTATTCTCTATACGATTTGATTACATTTTATACTTCATATTTAATAGATACAGAGTTAAAGAATTTTAAAGAAATTAAATTTTATAATTCAGCCAGCTATGCTAAACATGGAAACTGCTAATATCTTCATATATTTCAAATTGACAGATGTCAGTATGAGTAAAAAGTAAATTAATGTGGCAGAAATTAGGATGTTGAAGTAGATGTTGGGGAAACACGGAAAGATACGGTAAGAAAATAACTCTAGTGTTACAATTTTCTAGAAAGATATAAGAAAGACGATTACATTGGTTTGAACATGTCATGAGGAGAAATGAATAATTATATTTGAACAAGAATAAGTAGTTTAGTAATGGGAGGTTGAAGAAGCAGAGGAAAACCAAAGATAAGATGGAAGGACTGTATTGCGGACGACTTGAGAGAAAAAGAACCGAATGAGAACGACACGCAAAAATAGCGACCCCTAACGAATGGGAAAAGCTAAAGAAGAAGAAGATGCCAGTGTCAAGTGCAATTTGAATAGTTTGTTTATGAAATAATTTTACTGGAAATTTAGAATCTTTTGTAAGACAAATTATGGAAATTATACATTATACACGAGAATGACGGAAGGTATTGTGCTGGCCACAACAGATTTTTTAAATTTAAATTCATTGTATGAAGAAATTTTGTCCTATTTTCCAATTTTTTGAGATGTTTCCAATTCATTGTTGGGATTAACAGTATATCTGAAGGGTATGTGTAATATATATATAATTTTAAATATTTAACTATTAATACAATAAGAAATAATATATGTATGTACTACCCAGAAAAGTATTTAGTAATATCTCCGAATTTCTGACACTGACATTTATCTAACATTTACTAAATCTATAGAAGATATAATAAAATATTTAAATGTATGAGATAGTGAATTTATTTTTCTTTAATATTAACAAGAACAAATTTCAAAAAATAATATTTAAAAGATTTTTTTCAAGAATCTGCTATTTCCGGTTGTCCAATTGCTACCAAAAATTTTCAATTCTTCCCATTAATGTCCGATTGAGAAATACGTAGTTAAACAGATATTAAGTATTATAGTTTTTGAGAAATCGTCCTTGCAACATACACACACACAGACATCATCGCAAAAAATGTTAAAATCGAATTGTAGGGACCTTAGAACGTGTTTATATAATGATCAAAAATAAAAACAAATTAAAATTATGTTTCTACCATTATTAATTATGAATTATTTACATTAAAATTGACCGTGTAGGGTTTGTTTATCACATTCGGCTAGGTATCCTATATAATGAAGAATTTGTACCTGCGTTAATTTTATTTCCGAATTTGTAATTATGGTTACGATTTATTGGGATTAGTTAGCGAACAAATTTAGTGGATCAAAGTAGCCTTGGGTCATCCCAGTTATGAGATTTAGTTGCATGGATCCCCAAGGTCTCGGGGATTAATTAATTAGATAACCATGTCGATCTACCCTGCATCTGAACTTTAAATCTAATTACTGCCGGAATTACAGATTCATAACACACAAAATTACTCCAAAAAGGATAGATGACCACAGAGATATAGCTATAATGCACTATACCGCTACCATGTACCACTTTAAATCAAATTAAAGACTTCGTTTTGAAATACAGTATAACACAAATACGAGTACCATGTGTAATCTAAATTCCATTAAAGTGTGAATAAAAAGTTAGCCTTACATGAAACATATTTTGTTCAGATCAATTTTACCGGAACAACTCGTTATATTTAATATTTTATCGATACAAATACAGAAATATGTATTATTCAATTACATACTCGTAACACGTTGGCTTGAAAATCAGTTTTCTGTGTTAAGTATTCTAAGGGCACATTAATGAGGGCCTCAAGATTTTCTAAATTCACGTGGTTAATATGTCACCAAGATTGTGGAATTTGCTTGTCGATGAAAATAAACCACATGGAATTGGAAGATCACGAAATTTAGAATGAAAAATGATGATATTTAACATCTATGTATATAATTAGTAGCTATCATTCTGACACGGACCCCCAAATCTGCTTGTCAAGGCCAACAAAGTCACATAAATGCACGCGCCCTATTCTATTTAACATTTCTTGTATACCTACATTCTACACCAAAATTTCTACTTATACCTATATTCTTTATGTTTAGGTTTTTTAATTCATTCTAATATGAAATTTAGTCCTTTTCTTCTAGCTTTTCGAGATGTTTCCAATTCATTGTCGGGATTGTCAGTATTTTTGAAGGGTATATGTAATATATCTATAATTTTAAATATTTAACTATTAATACAATAAGAAATAATATATGTACGAGTGTGTACTTCACAGAAAAAATCTTCAGTAATGTCTTTGGATTTCTAAAACTGACATTTATCAGTTAGTTACAAACATTTAAATTTTTTAATTGGTTTCCATGGTATTATTTCGGCTATAAGATTTATTACAACAGGTTATTTTATATATTATTTTTTTAAGATGCTGTTACTTCCGGTTGTCTAATTGCTACCAAAACCTTTTCAACTCTTCCCATTAATGGCCGATTGAGAAATACGTAATTAAACAGATTGTAATAATATATTTCTGTCCTCATCATTTTCTGTTCCTTTAACATTTCTATTCACTTTCTTCATTAATTTCCTTCATCTCTCTTTTACTTGTATTCGATATTATCATAACCTTTACATGACATATAACGTTCGCTTAGCGTCTGCGCAGAAGGTTTAACGCCAAGGTTGTATTCACTGTGTACTTCTTGTAAAACGAGTTGTAAAATATACCGTACGTTTAATGTATTCCAAATACAGAATTTGGAATTCACATTTCACTTGATTAAATTTTCAACGTTTTATTGTTATTACATACCCTGTTCCCCTGAAGTATTTAACCAAATGATATTTTTTCTATTGTTTATTAATGTAACAATCATTTTGCGTATGACTCATTTTGTCCGTAACCTTTTCAGGATAACTTTGTGCCGATAATAGCCGTTAAGATATAAATTTTCAACGTTTTATTGTTATTACATACCCTGTTCCCCTGAATTATTTAACCAAATGATTTTTTTTCTATTGCTTATTAATGTAACAATCATTTAGCGTATGACTCATTTTGTCCGTAACCTTTTCAGGATAACTTTGTGCCGATAATAGCCGTCAAGATATAAATTTTCAGCGTTTTATTGTTATTACATACCCTGTTCCCCTGAATTATTTAACCAAATGATATTTTTTCTATTGTTTATTAATGTACCAATCATTTTGCGTATGACTCATTTTGTCCGTAACCTTTTCAGGATAACTTTGTGCCGATAATAGCCGTCAAGATATAAATTTTCAGCGTTTTATTGTTATTATATACCCTGTTCCCTTGAATTATTTAACCAAATGATATTTTTTCTATTTTTTATTAATGTACCAATCATTTTGCGTATGACTCATTTTGTCCGTAACCTTTTCAGGATAACTTTGTGCCGATAATAGCCTTCAAGATATAAATTTTCAGCGTTTTATTGTTATTACATACCCTGTTTCCCTGAATTAATTAACCAAATGATATTTTATCTATTGTTTATTAATGTACCAATCATTTAGCGTATGACTCATTTTGTCCGTATCCCTTTCAGGATAACTTTGTGCCGATAATAGCCGTCAAGATATAAATTTTCAGCGTTTTATTGTTATTACATACCCTGTTCCCCTGAATTATTTAACTAAATGATATTTTTTCTATTGTTTATTAATGTAACAATCATTTTGCATATGACTCATTTTGTCCGTAACCTTTTCAGGATAACTTTGTGCCGATAATAGCCGTCAAGATATAAATTTTCAGCGTTTTATTGTTATTACATACCCTGTTCCCCTGAATTATTCAACCAAATGATATTTTTTCTACTTTTTATTAATGTACCAATCATTGTGCGTATGACTCATTTTGTCCGTAACTTTTCAGGATAACTTTGTGCCGATAATAGCCGTCAAGATATAAATTTTCAGCATTTTATTGTTATTACATACCCTGTTCCCCTGAATTATTTAACCAAATGATATTTTTTCTATTGTTTATTAATGTACCAATCATTTTGCGTATGACTCATTTTGTCCGTAACTTTTCAGGATAACTCTGTGCCGATAATAGCCGTCAAGATTTAAATTTTCAGCGTTTTATTGTTATTACATACCCTGTTCCCCTGAATTATTCAACCAAATGATATTTTTTCTACTTTTTATTAATGTACAAATCATTTTGCGTATGACTCATTTTGTCCGTAACCTTTTCAGGATAACTTTGTGCCGATAATAGCCGTCAAGATATAAATTTTTAGCGTTTTATTGTTATTACATACCCTGTTCCCCTGAATTATTTAACCAAATGATATTTTTTCTATTGTTTATTAATGTACAAATCATTTTGCGTATGACTCATTTTGTCTGTAACCTTTTCAGGATAACTTTGTGCCGATAATAGCGGTCAAGATATAAATTTTTAGCGTTTTATTGTTATTACATACCATGTTCCCCTGAATTATTTAACCAAATGATATTTTTTCTATTGTTTATTAATGTACCAATCATTTTGCGTATGACTCATTTTGTCCGTAACCTTTTCAGGATAACTTTGTGCCGATAATAGCCGTCAAGATATAAATTTTCAGCGTTTTATTGTTATTACATACCCTGTTTCCCTGAATTAATTAACCAAATGATATTTTATCTATTGTTTATTAATGTAACAATCATTTTGCGTATGACTCATTTTGTCCGTAACCTTTTCAGGATAACTTTGTGCCGATAATAGCCGTCAAGATATAAATTTTCAATGTTTTATTGTTATTACATACCCTGTTCCCCTGAATTATTTAACCAAATGATATTTTTTCTACTGTTTATTAATGTAACAATCATTTTGCGTATGACTCATTTTGTCCGTAACCTTTTCAGGATAACTTTGTGCCGATAATAGCCGTCAAGATATAAATTTTCAGCGTTTTATTGTTATTACATACCCTGTTCCCCTGAATTATTTAACCAAATGATATTTTTTCTATTTTTTATTAATGTACCAATCATTTTGCGTATGACTCATTTTGTCCGTAACTTTTCAGGATAACTTTGTGCCGATAATAGCCGTCAAGATATAAATTTTCAGCATTTTATTGTTATTACATACCCTGTTCCCCTGAATTATTTAACCAAATGATATTTTTTCTATTGTTTATTAATGTACCAATCATTTTGCGTATGACTCATTTTGTCCGTAACCTTTTCAGGATAACTTTGTGCCGATAATAGCCGTCAAGATATAAATTTTCAGCGTTTTATTGTTATTACATACAATGTTCCCCTGAATTATTTAACCAAATGATATTTCTTCTATTTTTTATTAATGTACCAATCATTTTGCGTATGACTCATTTTGTCCGTAACCTTTTCAGGATAACTTTGTGCCGATAATAGCCGTCAAGATATAAATTTTCAGCGTTTTATTGTTATTACATACCCTGTTTCCCTGAATTATTTAACCAAATGATATTTTTTCTATTGTTTATTAATGTACCAATCATTTTGCGTATGACTCATTTTGTCCGTAACCTTTTCAGGATAACTTTGTGCCGATAATAGCCGTCAAGATATAAATTTTCAGCGTTTTATTGTTATTACATACCCTGTTCCCCTGAATTATTTAACCAAATGATATTTTTTCTATTGTTTATTAATGTACCAATCATTTTGCGTATGACTCATTTTGTCCGTAACTTTTCAGGATAACTCTGTGCCGATAATAGCCGTCAAGATATAAATTTTCAGCGTTTTATTGTTATTACATACCCTGTTTCCCTGAATTAATTAACCAAATGATATTTTATCTATTGTTTATTAATGTAACAATCATTTTGCGTATGACTCATTTTGTCCGTAACCTTTTCAGGATAACTTTGTGCCGATAATAGCCGTCAAGATATAAATTTTCAATGTTTTATTGTTATTATATGCCCTGTTCCCCTGAATTATTTAACCAAATGATATTTTTTCTACTGTTTATTAATGTAACAATCATTTTGCGTATGACTCATTTTGTCCGTATGCTTTTCAGGATAACTTTGTGCCGATAATAGCCAGCAGTATGCGTGTGGTTATGGCGTAGTGAAAAACCCTGCTATGGAGTACAATTGTTCAAAAAATAATATGTCATTTTGAATATTGTAGTCCTGTTATTATGATATCAAAATTTCTGTACCTAGTATATTACTAGTATAACCTTATGGGACTACTAAAATAAATATAAATGTATATGCACAATGGAACTATATGTATAAATATTTTTTAGTACACGAAACAATGCGGAATACCTCTGCAAATATAAATAAAGCAGTCGGTTTAATTTAATTTTAACCGTAAGTACATAAAACATTTAATAAATTCATAATTAACACGTACGTACATACGAGTTAATATTTGCTATCAACTGTTGATCAACCAAACTCTGTATTTATAAAGTCCGTATAGCGAGAGAGAGGGACTATACCGGAAATTCGCTAATGATAACTCAAATAAATAAACGCGAAAATATTCCGTGACAAAAATCCGAAATTTCCATGCAGTCGCGATAGTAAAATAAACAAATGCGCTACAATGGCACGTTCCAATGAACACAGTCCGTAAACATATGCACCTCGGGGGTTTAACGAATCGTTTTAGTTCGCGGCTATAAAATGAAATAAATCTGGAATTACTCACTGTAGGGTTTGGTCGGTAAGTAAATACAAATATTTGGTTGTACATAACGCACGGACATTGTTGCGGGATTCAATAAATCCGATTATAAAAACATGTAATGTAATATGTTCACTTGGATCCAAAGCCGTGGAGCTACATGGCTGGAAACTATAGTAACTAGTAACGAACATAGGTGATCGAATTACTACACACTGTTTGTTGCTGGCGTCACGCGCTGTGATCAAGGGGACGAAGTGCATAACCGAAATATGAAACCATATATTACATACAATTCAATTATTATTAGGATTAGGAAACTATACCTGATAGTTATTCAATTTAAACTGAATGACAAAATATCGTTGAGGTGTATTGCATTAGATTACCTTGAAGGGACATATGACACAATTTGTAGGCTGTTTAATTTTAACAAGAAGTGAAAAATAATGTGAGGTTGTTTCGCTATATTGTGCAACAACGAAAGATACTGTACTACCCTGTTTAATTCCTTTTTCCGTCCGTCACCTTTAGGTAAGGAAGGTATTGTTTTTAGTCAAAAACTTCGAGTGAGTTTTTAATGAATAAGCACGTTTTGAAGTCCATAAAATACGAATTTACTATCTTTACGATGATGTTTGTGTGTGTGTGTTTGTGAGTGTGTGCGACTCACGAGATTACCGGGACGCGGTTAGTCTTCAAGACTCATTTGGTTGGGTTGGGTCAAAATTTCATAAGAGTGTTTTCAAACGTTCAACTTTTTGTAAAAGAAATTATTCAAGTGAAACCGAAACCCTGAAACCAAGAATTTTCCCAGGTAGACTTCTTTCATTTCTAGAAACTACTGAATGTAGGTTTTCTTCTATTGTATATTTTTACTATTTTTTATTGTAAACGTATTATTGCGTAACAGTTGCAACATTTATAATAAGAATTTAAAATTTGAACTTTAACCTCTATATTTAATTTATTGTCTAATCTAATAAATTAGAGATTGAACGAGTTTAAGTTTGGTAGCAGAGGATAAAGTATTTTTAAATTTATATAAATGTTTCAGTTTCAATCTTATTGCAAGGAGTTTTTTGTTTAAGTCATGCTTGAAATTTAAGACTTTATCGATATACATTCCTAAACCCTTAATGACCTCAGTAATGGTACACCATCAAGGAACTATAGTTGCCCACTACGAGCATAGTAAACTTATCAGAATTTATCCTAAGACTATTATTCCTGACCCAGGTAGAGACATTCCTTAAATAGAGCTTTTATAGATTGTTCATTTTCCTTTGAGAAAGATGTTAAAATTTGAGTGTCGTCTGCATATTAGTGCACCGAACTGTGAACAACCGTATTAGGCATGTCAGCTATAAAAATCAAGAAGAATAATGGCCCTAAGATTGATCCAGAACCAGAACCCAGATATTGCAATCCAGACGATGTGGTTTCCCCATATTTATTAGAGATGTGTACAGAAACATTACGATCAGTTAAGTAACTACGACACCAATAAATAATAGACAGCTGACACGGCTGTCACTTGTTTAAATTCTGTCGGTGGGAAATGTAAACCACTCCCTCATTGGATAGTGTTTCTCTAACGTCATGAAACGACATTTTAAATAATATATTTTCATAGACAATTTTCTCATGAATAGAGAATATGGGTTAAATATTGTTTCTTACTCTTTCGATTAAAGCAAAGACAGAAAAAATGTACATCAACAAATTGAATGATACAATATTAGGAACCCTCCTTCTCAAGCTAGGAATATTAAATGCATAAACGTCGTGATAATGGGGTAACACTGAGTGTACAATTATTACAAGTAATAAAAAGTGAAACTTACGTTATGTTTGTGTTATAGTTCCCTTTGTGAATGTTGTTTGCAAGATGTTCCTCCGCCTGAAATTAGAATTAACCACATTAAAACCCTCCAAAATATGTGGGAAGGAGCTTTAGAATGAACCAAGAAAATTAGCAAATGAAGCTAAATGTATGAAAGTGACACATACGCTGGCAAACAGCCGTAATCAAAGAACAAAACGATATTTCTGGGCGACAGTAACTTGATCTTACGAGGTGTTAAAGGCCTAAAACTCAACACAGAGCTGTGTAAGCGAGAGCTCAAGAAGGAAATTATCACATTTCTCGTATAATGTGTTCATACAAAGAAACTGCGGGTGTATTCCGACCGAATTACATAACCGTGAGAGAGCTCAGGCTTACTCCAGTGCAGGCGTACCATCAAAATATTTGGGGGAGTAAAATCGCCACGTATTACTTGCAACCAAAATCAACAAAAAAAATCTGTTGTGGCCAGCACAATACCTTCCGTCAATCCTGTGTATAATGTATAAATTCCATACATAATTTTTCTTGCAAAAGATTCTAAATTTCCAGTAAAATTATTTCATAAAAAAACTATTCAAATTGCACTTGACACTGACATCTTCTTCTTCTTTAACTTTTCCCATTCGTTAGGAGTTGCTATTTTTGCGTGTCGTTATCATTCAGTTCCTTTTCTCTCAAGTCCTTCCATCCTATCTTTGGTCTTCCTCTGTTTCTTCAACATCCTATTACTAAACTATTCATTCTTGTTCCAATATAATTCTTCATTTCTCCTCATGACATTTTCAAACCAATGTAATCATATTTCTTATATCTTTCTAGAAACTTGTAATACTAGAGTTATTTTCTTACCGTATCTTTCCGTGTTTTCCCCAACATCTACTTCAACATCCTCATCTCTGCCACATTAATTTACTTTTTATTGATACTGACATATTAATAGTTTCCATGTTTAGCATAGCTGGCTGAATTATAAAATTTAATTTCTTTAAAATTCTTTAACTCTGTATCTATTTAATATGAAGTATAAAATGTAATCAAATCGTATAGAGAATAACATATTCTTTAAGTTATAATAACTTTAAATGTCAATAAATCAAATTTAACTGTTAAATCTTCAAATGAGGGTACTTCCGGTTAACCAATTATAACCAAAATCTAATCACTTGTTCTTCGGGATATAAACTTGTGGAATACGAAAAAATTATAATTTTTAGAATCGTGGTATTGAAGTTATGGGATCCGAAACTTTTGTCACATACACACAGACACACATACATACAGACATCATCGTAAAAATGGTAAAATTGTATTATAGGGACCCTAAAACATGCTTATACACTAAAAACTCATCATTGAATTTTTTGACCAAAGACAATACCTTTCTTACCTAAAGGTGACGGAAGGTAAATATTTGGAATATTTCTGTCCATTTTTTATGTATCATAGGAAATGCAATTGTTAAATTTTCATATGGTTGTTGAGGGTTTTCGATTGCGTGGCCGACCAGGGTGTAAGTGAATGGATGTGGTTGGTAGTGTGCTTAAAGAGAGAAGATTTCCAAATAGGTAGAGAAGAAGAGCATCTATGAATATGATTATGAGTGTGGCCGAAGCGAAAGAACTGTGCTTAGACAGGAATGTGTGGCGAAGGATGATTGTTTCGTTACTATTATTGTGATCCGAATGCGGCATTTTGCTACCGAAAATTAGTCACTTTAAAGAGTAAGGCTAGTTGTATGATGTTGTGGTTGTTGTTATTATTTTCGGGTTTGAGCTAACCCACTAAGTGGAACATGCTTGATTTTATGTATGTATGTACAGTAAAAATTTTGAAAGATGTCCGATGAAGGTCATCTACGAATTGTATGAATTCAGATTTTTGCTCCGCCCATTCTAACAAATTTATGATATGATACTTCTGTTATTTTATTATTATAAAAATGTATGTTACAATAACAGCATTCAAAATTCAAAAATAAATCAACTGGTAAGTTTATTAGCAAATGTAAAATCAAATATATGAATCAAGGTAATGTATCTGAATTAATATATAAACTTACGTTACAGCGAAAGTATTATCAACAACGAGCTTCGTTTTAAAATAGAATTTCCTAATTTAGTCGAAACAAAATGAATTGTTGATAAACAAGCGTGTTATATCCATCCTTATCGCACACGCTTAAAGGCTTTGTAGCCATAGTATTCATACAAATCAAAACTGAAAACTGACAGTATATGAGTATATAATATAACTTATATCGTGTGAACATTATTATTCATCAAAATTCGAAATAAGATATTTATTTCATAATAATAATAAAATTACCAACAAACAACGAATTACAAATTATTGACACCAAAATCATCTTCATCACATAATTGTCAGAATGACATGAATATTCATATATTTAAAATGACATTTGTTGCCGCGGTTACAATACACTTACTTTTTCATTTTTTGCCGTCGGTTGGAAGGAGAATAAAAGTCTCATATCTGCCAGGTGTGTACGACAAAGACGCTAGATAAATGTTTAGTAATTCTTGCATCAGAAAATAATATACAAGTGGTATAAAATAAAATATTATTATATTATGATGAAATGAAAGAAATAAATTATAAATTTGACCTAAATTTTATTAATTAATTTTTCTCTAAAATCAACAAACAAAATTCAAAATTCATTTTCATGGCGTTATTTATTCATTGCAGAGTAATTACACTTTTAGAATTTTTGTAAAAAAATCACACACGTATTTTATGTTTAAAATACGTACTGCGTTTCAAATATATTGTGACTTGTGTGATTGATGTGTATTGAACCAATGTGATTTTTTTGTTTGAATAAAAATATGCAGATCAAAGTTCCGACAGCAGTACTAATAGACATTTTGACAATTATTTTCGATACAAAATTGTCATGAACTAGAATTTAAAATATAAATATTTCATGAAAGCTATTTTATTGGCAATTAACTGTATGGAAGGTAATCTATTGTTACCCAAAAAATGAATAAATAGTGCTTAAATTTACATAACGGACAATATATCTCATCCGCAATCAGCGAAGCCCTCGAAAAGTATTTTAAATGAAAATTTATACAATATTTTTTATAGTAAAAAATATATATTAAAATAATTTTTTGTTGTAATTTAAAAATCACCTTTTTTCTTCAAAAATGTTTCTTTCGATTTGAATGATTTTCTTCTATTACTAATAATAAAGAAAATAATTGAAATGTTTTATATCCGTAAAACAGATTGTATATTATTTACAATAACGAATAATATAAACTCGCACAAGGATAGTACTTCTGGTGGACCAATTATAACCAAAATCTAATCCGTTGTTCTTCTGGATCTAAATTTGAGGAATACGAAAAAAATATAATTTTTGGGATCGTGGTATTGAAGTTATGTGATCCGAAACTTTTGTTACACACACACAGACACACAGACACACACACATACATACAGACATCGTAAAAATGGTAAAATCGTATTATAGGAACCCTAAAACATGCTTATTTACTAAAAACTCATCATTGAATTTTTTGACCAGACAATAACTTCCTTACCTAAAGGTGACGGAAGGTAAAAATAAATTTTAAGCATTCAAGGGATCCTTATTCCAATTCTGGGGTTTATAAAATTAACTGTAATAACTGTAATTTTATATGTGTACGGCAAATTAGAAGGAACTTTCCCATACGATTTAAAGAACGTAAAAAGCTTTGAAATTCTTAAACTAATCACATGTTATTGCTCAATCAGGTTTGTAATTTTGAAAATGCATCAATTTTACATGTCGAAAATAATTAATAATAATAATAATAATTTATTCTTTCCGAGACAATACAGTATGGAAACGTCCATTGTAATTATTGTATACACATAACGAGCAGTACATAGTTGGACACAAAATACAGCAGCATAAAATTATGTATTAAAAAATTCATCAATGGTGTAGAAAGCCTTACTAATTAACAGAGTTTTCAGTTTATTTTTAAATGATAACATCGTGTTACAATTTTTAATCTCTGGAGATAGATGATTGTAGATACGAAGTCCCATTACGTCAGGAGAATTTCTTTTCACATTAAGATTACATGACGGGATGCGGAAATCATTTTTATATCTCGTATAGAAGCTATGATCATGAGTTTCGTATTTTTTTTTTCTGTGTATAAAAATTTAGCAAAACTACTTCTCCTGGAATTCGATGAAATTAAGAAAGCCATTTCCAATAACACTATCGTCACTATACAGACGTACACACACACATACATACAAACATCATCGTAAAAATTGTAAATTTGTATTGTAGGGACCCCAAATCATGCTAATTCATTAAACTCACTATAGAATTTTTTGACCTTCCCTACCTAAAGGTGACGGAACGTAAAAATTTAAATCCTTGTAAAAACGTGATGACATAGGGGTTAGTTTGTAATATTTGCCTAGTCCGTGTTTGCCGTGGTGAATAATTCCCATCCCAGGGCGAGATGAATTCCCTGCAGAACGTCACTGGCTGTGTGAGTGTATGTGTGTGAGTGTATGTGTGTGAGTGTGTGCATTAGGTGCGAAGGCGCCTCGACCGCCGGTTGTAAAGCCTACCCTTCCATGGCCGTCTTGATGCAAATGCGAGGATTGTTTTAAGTGAGTCCCTCCCCTTCCCTTCAGGAGCAAGGTATCCTAGTCCCAACGCCATTGTGTCGAAGATCAGAACACCAGGCGACAAAGTTTCCCGGGAAATATACTATGCTCTTTGTAACAACGAAATAGTTATGTAAATTGTAAAGTTTCCACGTTGGTATCATTGAAATGCACCGTTGCAGCAATAGTCATTTGTTTTGAAATGATACATTGATAGCGTCAAATTGCTTCCCTTCATAATACCATCATAGCACGAGTTTACAAACTTTTGAGAGGGTCTATAAAAGGATGATTGATTTACATTTAATAACATTTCGAGTACTCACACATATTAAATATAAAAATTCTATGATTCTACTCTGCTCCGAGTTGCTGCCATTGTATTGGACATCGCTATTGAAAATGTTTTTGACGTTTTCATTCCATTTATCAGTTTAAAAATATATGAGTCACTTCAATGTTTGCTCGTGGAATGAAATAGGTTACAAGATTATTACCACAAAATAAATATTTGGATTCCAAGAAAAAACGTTTTTAATTTCAAAATAAATATCAACAAAAATTACTGTTTCTTTGAAAATATCAGAATTTCATAATTTTACCTTTAGTCACCTAAATAAGGAAGGTATTGTCTTTGGTTAAAAAAATCGGTGGTGAGTTTTTAATGAATAAGCACGTTTTAGAGTCTCTAGATTTTACTATTTTTATGATTAAAAAGATACAACCTTTTTACCTTCCGTCACCTTTAGGAAAGGAAGGTATTGTCTTTGGTCAAAATATTTCAATGATGAGTTTTTAGTGAATAAGCATGTTTGTATGTATGTGTGTGTGTCTGTGTGTGTGTGACCGAAGTTTCGGATCGCATAACTTCAATACCACGATTCCAAAAATTATATTTTTTCGTATTTCCATGCAGAAGAACAACTGAATAGATTTTGGTTATAATTGGTAAACCGGAAGTAGCCTCATTTGAAGATTTAACAGTTAAATTGGATTTATTGACATTTAACGTTATTATAACTTAAAAAATATATTATTCTCTATAAGATTTAATTGCATTTTATACTTCATATTCAATAGATACAGAGTTAAAGAATTTTAAAGAAATTAAATATTATAAATCAGCCAGCTATGCTAAACATGGAAACTACTAATATATTCATATAATTCAAATTGACAGATGTCAGTATAAGTAGAAAGTAAATTAATGTGGCAGAAATGAGGATGTTGAAGTAGATGTTGGGGAAGACACGGAAAGATAGGTAAGGAAATAACTCTAGTGTTACAAGTTTCTAGAAAGATACAAGCCAGATGGTTACATTGGTTTGAACATGTCATGAGGAGAAATGAAGAATATATTGGATGAAGAATAAATAACCTAGTAATAGTAGGTTGAAGTAACAGAGGAAGACCAAAAATAAGACGGAAGACTTGAGCGAAAAAGGAACTGAATGAGAACGACATGCAAAACAGAAATGAGTGGAAGAAGGAAATAAAAAATAGCGACTCCTAATGAATGGGGAAAGCTAAAGAAGATGATGTTAGTGTCAAGTGCAATTTGCATAGTTTGTTTATGACATAATTTTACTGGAAATTTAGAATCTTTTGCAAGAAAATTTATGTATGGAATTTATACATAATACACAGGATTGACGGAAGGTATTGTGTTGGCCACAACAGATTTTTTTAAATTCAACCAGACACATCTGTATAGGATCAATGTTTATACAATATATTAATATCAGACGTAAGCTCCAATTATTATAGGCGTTCACTTAGAAAATAATTCGTAGGTGAGTTAGAAAGTTAGATGAAATATATACAGGTAGATTAACTTTAGAAAACAAACTCATTCATCGATTATTTATGTTTTCTAAAATTTTGTGGCAGTTAAGTGGCATCATGGAATGAATTGTAAAATACATTTAAAGACATGCAAAAAAGTGACTGCAAAAAACTTGGGAAAGTAAAAAGACATAAAATTCAATGAAGGTATATATCGTCTGGGGATTTCATATTTAACTTGTAACTTTTAAACTTGCTACTAACGAACGACTATTATGCGACTATCTCTAACAAATTTATTGAAATTTAAATTCGTTATGTGCAGTCTTACATTACGGCAATTGACCAAAGGTAATGTGCTGGCCACATCATATTTTAATTATAAGGCAAAAATATAACACTATGGTCCTCTTTTACAAATTATGTATATTTTTTCCAAAAGAGATGGTACGAAATATAAACTTCATTAACAATATTCCACAATGCTGAAAATAATTTTAAACTAAAAAATCTGTTGTGGCCATCACAATACCTCTCGTCCTTTCCATTGTGGTATATATAAGTATTGTATTTAATATATCTTGTACACAAAAAAAATTCTAATTACACCTAATCTTGATATTTGTGTATTTTCTATCATTTTAAATTCATTCTATGAGCAAGTATTCTCCATTTCTTCTAAATGTTCATTTTTCTAATTCATTAACGGGATTGGCGGTATTTCTGAAGAGTTCATGTAATATTTGACATTTAAATTTCTCAAGTAGTTACCATGGAGATGTTTGGGCTGTGAGCAGATTGCGAGATTTATAACAGATTATTTTATAGATTATATTTCTATTTTTATCTTTAAATCTATAGAAGATATAATATTTTTTTTAAATTTGTCGGATAGAGAATTTTGCAATAACATATAATTATAAAAATTAATATTTAGAAGATTTTTGTTAAAATACTACTACATCCAATTGTTACCAGAACCTATTCAACTCTTTCCATTACTGTTAGACTGAGGAATCCGAAGTTACATAGGTCTTTACTCTTAGGGCCAATCTTACAATCTCTGGTTAAAATATTAACTGTAAGTTAAATAAACAAAAACGAAACGAAATGAACTATCAAATGACAAATTTATAATACCGATTCAATATTGTTTATTTAACTGGCAGTTAAAATTTTAACCAGAGATTGTAAGATTGGGCCTTAGAGTATTTGAGAAATTGTACCTCCAACAAGCCCACATACACACACATATACACACACGTATCCACACACACACACACACACACACACACACACACACACACACACACACACACACACAGACATCATCGTAAAAATGTTATAATCGGATTCTAGGGACATTAAAACGTTCTTATTCACTAAAATCTTGATATGCGATTTTTAGCATGAATCCAATACCTCTCTTAGCGAGAGGTAAAAATATATTGGGGTTTCACATACCCCACCTGTCTGAAAATGTTACACAATCCCACATATCAGACGCAGGCTTAATTATTAGCTGGCAGTGCCGTAATAATTAATGTGCACATTCGTTGTAAATTGTGATTAAGCGTCGTTGCAAAAATTATCTACAAATTTATGTACATCATAATTTGCCTCTATTGTACGGAGGCTGTTATAAGCAGATTTTTATCTGCGAGAATTATTTTAATAAGTCCGGGTTATGAACCTATATCATGAAGTGTGCAGGTAGGAATTAAATGAATGATCAGTTCATAATAGCCCATAAACTATCCCTGCGTGTAGACTTGACAACCGATGTGCGATAACTTCAACTTCCAGAACTTGTGATTTCCGTTTTAATAAAATACCGGGGCTTAATAAAATACTAACTTTCTTTACAATATTAACGGGGAAACTCGTAAAGTTTAATATAATTGCCTTGTAAATTTCTGCAAAACAATAAGTTTCAATTTAAACTAGATGAAAAGAGTTTAACCACATGTTGTTGTGTAATTTTTCTGATAATTTGCTTCCTGGGAAAACCAGCAATATTGAAGTTGTGTTCAACACTTTGTTAGTTCTTTACATTGCAATTCTCATGTATACAAGTGCGAGTACACTTATCATGTTCTAGAAGTGAAGGAAAAATCAATAAAAGCGCAAAATATATATTTACAAACAGATGTTTACCGGGTTACTTATTCATACATATCTACGATGAACTACAATAATTATACATATATAATATATTGATTTCTCAACAAAATTAAATAAACTATTACACATTTATTATTAAATTAAATAACATACAATTTTGCAAATTACTATATAACTTACTATAGTTAGTGAAAATATCTATAATACTATAGTACTTCTAACAATTCTAATTTAAAACGTTCTATAGTTTGAACGCTAATTTTGAAAGAAATCGTCCAATTCGGATACAATCGTAGTCCTGTTCCTTCGGGCTGTGATTCGCAATCTAAATCATCAAAGTGATCATGATTAAGTAGAAGTATGTTTTTATATCTCGCTAAAAGAGGTATTGGATTCCATGCTAAAAATCGCATATCCAGATTTTAATGAATAAGCACGTTTTAATGTCCCTACAATCCGATTTTAATATTTTTACAATGATGTCTGTCTGTGTGTATGTGGATGTATAGCGGGTATGTATATGGGCATATTGGAAGGACGATTTCTCACAAACTATAATACTTAATATCTGTTTACCTACGTATTTCTCGATCGGACATTACTGCGAAGACCTGAAAAGGTTTGGTAATAATTGAACAACCGGAAGTAGCAGATTCTTTTAAATATTATTTTTTGAAATATTAAACTTAAATTTATCGAAAAAGTTGACAACTCACATTTGTCAAAAACAATTGTTTCATTGTTTACTGGATCATATTATTATGAAAATACCTGAACGACGAGATTTCGATAAAAAGTTATTAAGAAATATTGTTGCTCTCGACGAGTTATATCACTGGTGAAATTTAATGTACTTATTTCTGTTACACCCTATATGTTTGCGGAAACGCAGCACAAAGAGAACCTCATCCACATACACTTGCCGCGGGTGAATTAGTAGCGTACGTGTTTAAAATTTCGGTGTTTCACTAGTCCACCGAACAAGAAACAACAACCCATACGGTGTTTGTACGCTGGGCTAATTTCGCACATACCTAGATTGTAATTAGATTCCCCGTTCTCTAATGGAATAACGGCCATTCTAATAATGTTATTGTGACACGGTACCTTCTCATCTAAGATCCTGAGCCGCAGACTATGTCAACGTAACTAATGTCATTATACATACTACGATATCTTTGTTTTGTTGCACGTAATTGACGTGAATCGATAGTCTTGTCTCCGCATGAATTTTACTATAACTATCTGTCAAATCGTAATACCCTATTGATTTTGCCATCATTCTTCCTTTAATATAAATACGAAATTGACATAATATCATATTATTATTTATAGATATGTATAGGTAACATTATTTGTGTAAACTTTTATCGATTCTCAACTTACTCAACGAAAATTAAATAACGAATAGCTTATTTAAATAAATTATTATATTAGATAGATATGTATTATTTGTGTTTTCAATATAATCACGATTTTTACTTCTCCTTAAAAAGGTATTGGATTCATGCTAAAAATCGCATATCTAGATTTTAATGATTAAGCACGTTATAAGGTCCCTACAATCCGATTTTAATATTTTTACGATGATGCCTGTGTGTGTATGCGTGTATGCGTGTGGGATGTTAGAAGGACGATTACTGGGAAGAGCTGAAAAGGTTTTGGTAATAATTGGACAGCCGGAAGTAGCAGATTCTTAAAAAAAATCTTCTAAATATTATTTTTTGAATTTTTTTATTTTTGTTTGTATTAAAGAAGAGTAAATTCTCTATCTGATACATATTCTATTATCTTTTATAGATTTAGAGATAAAGATAAGGTATATAATAATCTATTGTAATAAATCTCACAGCCCAAATAATGTCATGGAAACCAATTCAATATTAAAATGTTTGTAACTGACAGATAAATGTCAGTGTCAAAAATCCAGAGACATTACTGAAGATTTTTTCTGGGAAGTACATACATTATATTATTTCGTATTGTATTAAAAGTTAAATATTTAAAATTATAGGTATATTGCATATACCCTTCAAAAATACTATCAATCCCAAAAATGAATTGGAAACATTTCGAAAAATTAGAAGAGTAGGACAAAATTTCTTCATAGAATGAATTTAAAATTAAACAATCTAAATATAAGGAATAGATGTAAGTAGAATTTTTGGTGTAGAGTGTAGGTATACAAGATATGTTAAATAAAATAGGGCGCGAGCAGTCATGTGACTTTGTTGGCCTTGACAAGCAGATATGATGGCCCGTGTCAGAATGATAGCTAATAATTACATACATAGATGTCAAATATCATAATTTCTCATTCTAAATTTAGTGATTTTCCAATTCCATATAGTTTATTTTTCTCGACAAGTAAATTCCACACTCCTGGCGACAAATTAACTACGTGAATTTAGATAATCATTTGACATCTATGTACATAATTACTAGTTGTCATTATGAAACGGGCTCCCATATCTGCTTGTCAGGGCCAGCAATGGCGCATGACTGCTCGCGCCCTATACTTATATAACCAAAAACAGAAGTGGCGAGAGGTATTGTGCTGGCCACAATAGATTTTCTTATAACGTTATGAAATAAAGTAACTATTCGTTACCGTTATCCCATCCCTGATTTGAAATTTTTGACAAAAATCTTCCGGAGACGGAAGATTAAAAAATGTGTTGTGGATTGTTTCATCTTTTAGATTCGTAGGGATCATCTTTCAAGAAAGACACATATTTGCATCAATAAGTATAAAATATTAACATCGCGTTATTTTTTGTGAAAAACGGAAACAATTTTTTAAATATTTATAGATAAATAAGTAAAAAATTTATGAACTTACAAGTAAAATATTAATAAATTGGAAATGTAAATAACAGTACCTACCAAAAATATTTTTACAAGTACATTGTTATATAAATTTTATTATTCACCATTGATGAATGGATTATTGACAAGAAAGAACATCAGGTTATGCTCTCGAAAAACGACTCGTAGTATAGTAAAAACAATTTTCCGTCATGATCATGTCAAGATTTCTTGCGTCGTAGTCTCGAACTAGCGAATAATAGATATCAATTACAGGCTCAACGTGTACTTCATTCATCTTATAATATCCAGTGTACAATCTAGCAACATTATATTGTAGCTTTATCTGGTTACGTTTCACGTAAGAAATCCATTAGATACATAAAAGAAATAAGCCGAGCTTTTGTGCGCGCACCCGTACGAAATGAAGTATCGTTTCAGATCGTATTACTTAGCGCGTATTCTTCGCAAATTTATAAAACTGGTTATCTGCCTCACTAATAAACGGGGGATTGCATTTAACGTACAAATTATAACAAAAGATTTACTAGAAACTATTCAAATATCATATTTCATGATTTCAGCAAAGATAATAGCATTAAGTAGCTATACATAATAAAATGTCTGTATAAATCAACTTAGTAATATTCTCATAAATTTTGTCGCCATTATATATTAATCCTGTAGGACACGAACAACGGGGTAGTTATCATATGTTAAAATTTAATGAAATTCTTATTTGTTTACTCATAATAAGATATATACTGCAATAAAATTCGCCATTTATTATGAAAATATTTCAAAAAATACTTCCCGCCGTTTATTTGATTTTTATTTCCGTGGCTATCTGAATTTTGATGAAAATATCATATTTATTTTCTAAATATCTAGTGCTACAGATATTCTGTTGCATTAAATGAGGACTTTTTACTTTCCGTCACCTATAGGTAAGGAAGGTATTGTCTTTGGTCAAAAAATTCGGTGGTGAGTTTTCATTGAATAAGCACGTTTTAGGGTCTTTACAATACGATTTTACTATTTTTACGATGATGTCTGTATGTGTGTGTGTGTGCGTTCGTATGTGCGTGTGTATGTGTGTATGTGTGTGTGTATGTGACCGCGGTTTCGTCAACGATATCTCCAATACTAGAATTCCAAAAATTACAATTCTTGCGTATTCCTCTTCCTTACAACCATATGCAGACATGTTTAGATTTTGGTAATAATTGTTAAATGTTATTATAACTTAAAGAATATATTATTCCCTATACGATTTGATTGCATTTTATATTTCATATTCAACAGATATAGAGTTAAAGAATAATAAAGATAAAAAAATTCATATAAATTTCATAATTCAGCCAGCTATGCTAACTTAACCATGGAAACTGCTATTATATTCAGGTAATTCAAATTGACAGATGTCAGTATCAATAAAAAGCAAGTAATTGAATGAAAGAATAAAGGAAGTAACTCTAGTGTTAGAAGTTTTTAGATATAATAGAGACGATTACATTGGTTTGAACATGTCATGAGGAGAGATGAATATATTAATAGAATGTGGAAGAAACATACGAAGGCCAAATATAAGATGAAAAGACTGTATTGCAGAAGACTTGAGAGAAAAGGAACTGAATGAGGACGACACGCAAAATAAAAATGAGTGGAAGAAGAAAATAAAAAATAGCGACCCTCTACCGAATGGAAAAAACTAAAGAAGAAGAAGATGTCAGTGTCAAGTGCAATTTGCATAGTTTGTTTATGAAATAACTTTACTGGAAATATAGGATTTTTTTCAAAAAAAAATATGTATAGGGAGCGTGAAGTGACATGACTTTGCTGCCTTTGGCAAGCAGATATGGGGACCCGTATCAAAATGACAGCAATTAATTATATCCATAACTGACAAGTGTCATAATTTTTCATTCAAAATTTCACAATTTTTTTATTTCATGTGGTTTGTTTGTTATCAGGAGTATGGAATTCAATTGCCGAGAAAGGGAATCACATAATACCAAAAATTTAGAATCTTTTGCAAGAAAATTTATGTATGGAATTTGTACATAATACACAGGATTGACGGTAGGTATTGTGCTAGCCACATCAGATTTTTTTTAAGTAAAAATTAATTCCAAAGAACTTTTAATTCTTGTACTTTTGCTCTAAAATGTACAGGAGAGCCATTTCCGCACATTTTTAAAATCCCATGTCAAAGTCTTATGTTCCACGTTTCGTTGCACACACTGTATAATACAAAGAATTGACGGAAGGTATTGTGCTGGCTATATCACACATTTCGCTGGCCTACGGTGACTTATGCTTGTAATTTCTTTGTGGGTCATTGGCGCAGAACGTGTGTTATACGATAATTGATGAACTCTTCTTTAATTGACAGATCGCGAGTTGGAGGACTACTCAAGCGTTCCAGCGAAACATTAGTTACCAACGCAATTACCTGCCGGCTTTTTAAAACAAAAACAACCCTAGATAAATGTTTTTTCTCCTGGTATTTTTGTTTTCTTGAGCTTACGTGGTCACTTGATTCACTTAAAGGTATTACGTTTTAAGTTTATCAGATTGGACGTACTCGTATTACACGAAACATCTCAAATTAATTAAGATTTTGCGCTTCTGCGTCTTCTGCCTTGTTGTTTCGCCACTAACATTGATCTGCTGCGTCGTTAAACTGTCACTCGAAATCATAATAAATTACTATAAAACAATAACGCCATCTTAATTAATTTGCCTCCATCTATCGATCGAAAACTTACACAACTTCGCTCAAATAAGAAGTTAAGTAGTATGTGAGCACTCATACATAAACCGGATCTTACAACTCCTGTATATAACAGGGAGTAGAAATTCCATCCGTATACCTTGGCAAAATTAATTTATATTTCCATCTTCTACAAACTATACAATGAACGATTTGAACTTAGTTATTATTTATTTCTTACCTTCTGTCTCCTTTAGATAAAGGTACTGTCTTTGTCTTTGGTCAAAAATTCGACGGTGAATTTTTAGTGAATAAACTCGTTTTAGAATCCCTAGAATTCGATTTTACCGTTTTTACTGATGTCTGTATGTGTGTATGTATATACGTATTACAGGGTGTAATACCAAAACCGACCACTGCCATTATTTTCTTTATAATTATAGTTACAAAAAATTTGTTGTGGCCAGCACAATACCTCTCGCCACTTCCTTTTTTGGTTACATAAGTATAGGACGCGAACAGTCATGTTACATTGTTGGCCTTGACAAGCAAATGTGGGGGCCCGTTTCAGAATGATAATTAGTAATTATGTACATAGATGTCAAATGTCAGAATTTTTCATTAAAAATTTCAAGATTTTCTAAATTCACGTAGTTAATTTGTCACCAGGAGTGTGGAATTTACTTGTCGAGGAAAATAAACCACATGGAATTTGAAAATCTGACATGGGCCCCATTTCTGCTTGTCAAGTCACATGACTGCTCGCGCGCTAATGTATTTAACATTTCTTGTATACCTACACTCTGCACAAAAAATTCTACTTACATCTATTCCATATATTTAGATTATTTTAAATTTAAATTCATTCTATGAAGAAATTTTGTCCTACTCTTCCAATATTTCGAGATGTTTCCAATTCATTGTCGGAAGTAACAGTATTTCTGAAGGGTATGTGTAATATATCTATAATGTTAAATATTTAACTATTAATACATTAAGAAATAATATAATGTATGTACTTCCCAGAAAAAGTCTTCAGTAATGTCTGTCAGTTACAAACAATTTAAATTTTCAACTATTTTCCATGGCATTCTTTCGGCAGTAAAATTTATTATAACAGATTATTTTATATATTATATTTCTTTTATCTCTAAATCTATAGAATATATAATAAAATATTTAAATGTATCAGATAGAGAATTTAATTTTCTTTAATATTACCAAGAAAAATTTTCAGAAAATAATATTTAGAAGATTTTTTTTCAAGAATCTTCTACTTCTTCTCCAATTGTTACTAAAACCTTTTCAGATCTTCCCATGAATGTCCGATTGGGAAATACGTAGTTAAACAAATTTAAAGTCTTATGGTTTTTGAGTAATCGTCCTTCCAACATCCCACACACACACACATACACACACACATCCACACACAGACACACACAGACATCATAGTAAAAATGTTAATATCGGATTGTATGGACCTTAAAACGTGTTTATTCAATAAAATCTGGATATGCGATTTTTAGCATGAATCCATTACCTCTCTTAGCGAGAGGTAAAAAATACTATAGAAGAAAATCGTAGGAGATCAAGGGGGACATCCCATTTAATAAGTAAATATTTTTTTAAACTAGTGGGTCTCAAATTACAACATAAAGATATATCTCCATCACCAATTTTTGTTGTCACTACCGTACCTGGTACAACTTTTGTTAGTTACCGATGTGATGTACAAATACAGTTTGTAATTGTGCTACAACTTTTAGTAGCTAGCGAGGTGATATAAAAATACTGCTAGTATCCCTGTTACAATTATATAGAAATGTTAATTCAGTTTATTGCGAATGTGGCATTAAAAATTCATATATTTCTACCAATTTAAATTGACGTTGTTTTCACAGTATGTATTCTTGGTACATCGCGTGAATTAATAGCCAATGGAGATTTGTAAAATATTGCACAGTACATTGCATTATTATGGAAGTTTAGATTTACAATTTCGAAATGCGAAATTTCAGGATATTGGATTTGAAATTCGTATTAATATCCATCTGTTATATGTACATTTCAGCGGAAGTAACATGTGGCAATGGCATTATCCGTACCCCGCTGTCATTCTTGTCTAGCTCATGAGACTCACGTAGATCCATCTCTCTCGGAACAGGTAAACCCCGTGCTAACGTATTCATTACGTCACTTGTAACAATAAGCAGGCGTTGTTTTCTGGCCACGGCCACCGTGACCCGAATGTTATTTAAACTTGACCGGGGAACGGGTTCCATTTTCCTCGCTAACTCTACTACGTGCATATGCTTTCATTTCAGGGAATAAGTATACAGGATGGGGATCCAGGGTAATACCCAAGGACGGTAAATGGAATGTGAAGATTTTAAAATATGAGAAAGATTTTCTCTTGAGTCCAATGGAAATATTATGATTTGAATTTTAATCTTTTAGGATGAATGTCTGGATTATTTAGTAATTGTTAAACTGGATTAAGGTTATCAAAAGATTTAAGTGAATTATATTTTATCGTTGAAAATTACTTTTTATTTCCGATGAATAAATACAAACATATTTATTTAGTTAAAAAAATCTTAAGTGGCCAACACATAACCTCTCGCTGTATATTTTACCTGGCTGTATGCATAAAGACATGTCTCAACATAAAACAATTTTCACATATATTTACAAAATCTATAAGATATTTTACCATAAATTATGTACAATAAATTACAAAGTAGAGTATACCATATATAAGTTTTAGGCTGGTAACAGGGATTTTCAATTCGAACAACGTTCTTGTTTACTTTCTCTTCATATTCTTCTAGTATAAACATTAATTTTGAGCGGTCTAAAATATATATATATATATATATATATATATATATATATATATATATATATATATATATATATATATATATATATATATATCTGGATTGTGCATCTATTTTTACATATCTCCTTTTACATTTTATTTTTTCATACATTCTGTATCTAAATAACACACTAATTCCTTTTAATAAAGTGATGGATAGATTGCACTCCGATTATTCTTATAACGATGTGTAATTTTGTCAATATTTACAACTTACTTGAAATTTGATAGTTTTTTCGCAGTTCAATGTTAGTCTACAGTGCTGGTGTACATTATCCCACAATGTTTGAAACAAATTTAAGTCCTTCAACCTAGACTTGTCACCTCCATAATAGTCACAGATCAAGAATTAAGAGATTCTCCAAGTACATTTTTCTTTCATTATTCATTATTTCACTGAGATACAATTTTTCTGTATTTTACGTTGCAGAGTGGAAACCATTTTCACTCTCATCTTGTGCTTATAACATTTAAATATCGTCTTCCTTCGAGCTGTATTCTCGCTTATATCTATTCTTTACATTTAGATTTTTTATATATAAATTCATTCTATGAAGAAATTTTGTCCTACTCTTCTAATTTTTCGAGATGATTCCAATTCATTGTTGGCATTAACAGTAATTCTGAAGGGTATGTGTAATATACCTATAATTTTAAATATTTAACTATTAATACAATAAGAAATAATATAATGTATGTACTTCCAAGAAAAAATCTTCAGTAATGTCTCCGGATTTCTGACACTGACACATTTGTCTCTCTGTTACAAACATTTTAAATTTTCAACTATTTTCCATGGCAATCTTTCGGCCGTAAAGTTTATTACAAATCTATAGAATATATAATAAAATATTTAAATGTATCAGATAGAGAATTTAATTTTATTTAATATTACCAAGAATTTTTTTAAAAAAATAATGTTTAGAATTTTTTTTTTTCAAGAATTTCTACTTCCGGTTGTCCAATTGTTACCAAAACCTTTTCAGATCTTTCCATGAATGTCCGATTGGGAAATACGTAGTTAAACAAATATAAAGTCTTTTGTTTTTGAGTAATCGTTCTTCCAACATCCCACACATATACATACACACATACATTAAAAAAACACACGCATCCACACACACACACACAGACATCATCGTAAAAATGTTAAAATCGGATTGTAGGTACCTTAAAACTTGCTTATTCAATAAAATCTGGATTTGCATTTTTTAGCATGAATCCAATATCTCTCTTAGCGAGAGGTAAAAAGTAAAGAAAATATTTACAAAATTACATTTATCTCTCAAATGTAGGTACTAAAGTATATATTTCTCTATGAAGCAAATGAATGATATTATTTACAAAGATTATGATAGTTTTGAAGGGGCAGAGAGAGAATGAGAATTAGCATCGAAATCTAGATATGACAATAATTCCGCTGGTAATGAGAGGTATTTCCAGGGAAATAAATCAACGGGGTGAGCATAATTGCAACGTGTCAAACATTTCAAACATCCGAGCAGAGAGAGGCTTTGTCATACACGATAGTGGGCAGCACGGACTCCCTGTCCCTATACGCCGTACAATTAAATTAATGTGCTTCCGCCTTTGTTGTGCTAAAAGCATATTTATATAATTTCTTGGTGTCCCGTTGCAAATTATTTTAATCATATTCCTTTCCCCACGTGCAGGTGTCATGAGAGGATCGCATTACTTTAATATGTGGAAAGGCTTAATTAAACTTGACTGAATACAAATTCATCGTCATTTTGGAGGATCGTTTTTCCTTGTCACGGTAAAGGCTTGTGACAATTAAATGCGACGCAGGGGTATTTATTTACTCACATTTGCACGGAACATTCTCTCTCTACTATTGATTTTTATTGTGTATTACTTACATATTCTAGTTCTCAGTGCCAAATAGTTAATTCCAGCAGAATAACAATAAACACCGTAGCACCTCAAGGAAACATTCTGGCCCTCGCAATTTTCATTTTTTATATCAATGATCTTAACCTTTTGATAAACACTTAAATTGGAAAAATCACTGTGAACTAATTATTACAAATTTAAACGAACTTTGTTACCAAATTAAACATTTAAAACAATATTTTATTTTTAAGTTATGTTTACTGGTTGCTAGGACTAACACGATGGTAAGTGATTTACTTATCGTTCACTGAACGGTAAATAAAGTATATAAATTTAATAATTTATAAATTTATTCAAATAATAATAGTTCGACCCATTCAAAGAGGGTTTGATTACATCAAAGAAATACTTGATTACAACAAAGAAATTCTTGATTACAATAAATATACATAGTGTCAGTATTTTATTTTTCACATATTTGGTTTTATAATAATTACAATTATTTTACAAATAACTGTAAATGGCCGTTGAATGTTAGTTTTTGTTTTGGTATTTTTACAATAATGAATCCTTCACGTTCTTCTATATCTTTGATAGTCATGTTGTATAATTCCCGCCAGATTTTACGAGTAATCTAAATATACCTTATGAATTAAAAATTCCTGGTACGGTGCTTCATTCAAAAATATTGTCATGTCTTCCTTAGTGAAAATATTAGATTTCTTAGGTCTATAGCCAACATTTTTACCTCTCGCTAAGAGAGGTATTGGATTCATGCTAAAAATCGCATATCCAGATTTTATTGAATAAGCACGTTTTAAGGTCCCTACAATCCGATTTTAACATTTTTACGATGATGTCTGTGTGTGTGTGTGTGTGTGGATGTATGTGTGTATGTATGTAGGATGTTGGAAGGACGGTTACTCAAAAACTATAAGACTTAAAATTTGTTTAACAACGTATTTCCCAATCGGACATTCATGGGAAGATCTGAAAAGGTATGGTAATAATTGGACAACCGGAAGTAGAAGATTCTTGAAAAAAAATCTTCTAAATAATATTTTTTGAAAATTTTTCGTGGTAATATTAAAGAAAATTAAATTCTCTATCTGATACATTTAAATATTTTATTATATATTCCATAGATTTAGAGATAAAAGAAGTATAATATATAAAATAATCTATTGTAATAAATTTGACAGCCGAAAGAATGCCATGAAAAATAGTTGATAATTTAAATTATTTGTAACTGACAGATAAATGTCAGTGTCAGAAATAATGAGTAATGAATTAAAAATGTACTTGGAGAATCCCTTAGTTCTTGATCTGTGACTATTATGGAGATGACAAGTCTAGGTTGAAGGACATAAATTTGTTTCAAACATTATGGGACAATGTACACCAGTACTGTAGACTAGAGTAACTTTGAATTGCGAAAAAGCTATCAAATTCTTCTCAAGTAAGTTGTAAATATTGACAAAATCGGAGTGCAATCTATCCGTCACTTTATTAAAGGGAATTAAGGTTATTTAGATATAACAAGTATGAAAAAATAAAATGTAAAAGAAGATATATAAGAATAGATGCACAATCCAGATATATACATTTTAGACCGCCCAAAATTAATGTTTTTACTAGAAGAATATGAAGAGAAAGTAAACAAAGTTGTTCGAATTGAAAATTGCTGTTACCAGCCTAATATTTATATATGGTAAACTCTACTTTGTAATTTATTGTAACATAATTTATGGTAAAATATCTTCATGTTGAGACATGCTATTATTGAATAATAAAGAAGTTTATACGTCATAGATTTATATGAATATATTATTTGTATTAATAAAAATAATCTTTGCTTTATGCATACAGCCAGGTAAAATATACGGCGAGAGGTTATGTGCTGGCCACATCAGATTTTTTTTTAAGATAAGCAATAAGAATACCAAATTATTGAAATATCAATAGATTCATAAAGAAAAATTATGCTCTTTAACATTGAATACTCAGCCCATAAGCTTCCAGGTGCTTCCAGGTAAATGGCATAAAATTAACCCTTGTGGGGTTAACGCCCGCACAATACAAATATGTAATTATCATTACCAAAATGTGTGTATTAATAATTTGAAATGATTATTTTTTGACAGTGACATTTATCTGTCAGTTACATACATTTGAGCTGAACTATGTAACCATGGAGATGTGTTTAAAGCATAAGCCCTGAGATATAAATTTTATTTTACTTTATAAATTTATCCATAAAATATATAGAAAAAGTATTAAAGCAAACTTGTAGAATATGGAATAATCTTTAATTTTTATAATAACAAATTGTGAAAAATTTACATTTATAGGTATTTTTTGAAGAAAAACTATCTTGAGCTTCAAGTAAACTGCCATTTCCGGTTATCCGATTGCCACCAAAATCTAATGGCTTCTTTCCATATTAGAATAAGGTATACATGGTTTCAAAACTGATGATAGTATTTGAGATAGAGCGTAAACAGGATACACACACACACACACACACACACACACACACACACACACATACACACAAACATATACATACAGACATCATCGTGAAAATGTTAAAAATGGATTGTAGGGACCTTAAAACCGTGGTCATTTACCAAAATCTCGATATGCGATTTTTAGCACGATCCCTATACCTCCCTTACCAAGGGTAGCGGGAGGTAAACATATCTAGTAGGTATTTTATAAAATATGCATAATAACAATCTGTGTTGTCGTGGCAGCAGTGCGATGTTTCTGTCTAGGGAAAATCCAAGTTTAATTTTTATCAGAAAATTTCCGCTGGTGTCTCAACGGAACTGAACTGCCTCCCTTCCCTGCTCCCTACTTTGCATTATTCCCGCGTGAACAGCGCTACATGCTTTTGTTTTTAACCAGCGGCGGCATAAGCCATTCGGGACGGAAACATTTCATCCCCCGCATATTTTTATTTGTTTAAACACCTCGCAGCCGCGAACACACGCCACTATGTATGTCTGACTGTCAACCCGAGTTATGCAATTGCGAATTATAGTTTTATGTTCGTGTAAAAGTTTTTTCATTCCAGTAATGCAATATGTTTAACACTGAAAACTGCGGAGGTGATAACAGTTCATTTATTTGCAGGATACGCTTTGTTTGACACTATCTAAGTATTTATGTTTGTGCTTTTTATTTCTGCCCCAGGCAAATGTTATTTTCTACAGGGAATTTAAACAGGTTTTGTTTTCCTTCAATAAAACCGAATATAGTCTTTTATGTTTATTTACAGGTTTCAGGATATTTAAGCCTTTATTTACATATACACTAGGCTGGTAACTAAATACTAGATAACTGTATCTGTACGGTAGTATTATTACCATACTGTCATCAATAAGAGTCCACAAAATGAAAACATAATGAAAGTATAATAATATAATTGCTCATTACACTGCCTTTGTTAGAATTAAAAACTTGAATAATGTAGTACTATTTGGAATCCATTTTACGACAAATATGATAGTATGATTGAATCTGAAATGGAGAAAACTTGCTCATCGAATGAATTTAAAATTACAGAAAATACGTAAATATAAAGATTAGGTGTAATTAGAATTTTTTGTGTGTACAAGAAATGTTAAATACAATACTTATACAGGGTGTTTCCTTTAAAACAACCAGTGCTTTTTTGGGCGAACTAATGACTTTAGAGAAAAATGTTATATACAAAAAATTACCAGAAAAAGGGCTTAATTTATGAGGAATAATAAATAAAAAATTCAACCACTGGTTCTCAAACGGTAGAATAAAATTATATTTTTTTAAATGGCAACCTATATAAACTTTTTGTCCATTAGATAGAGAGTTTTTTTCTGATTTCAACGATATAAATATGATATGGGGTTGTATAACAATTATTTCGAGAAAAATGATATTAAAAATCAGATATAATTTTACAATATTAAAGTAGGCTATGCAATAAACAAATGCAAACAAATGATAAAGGTGACAGATAGTTTTTTTACTTACGTTATTAAGTGTTTGTTTTCGTAATTGTTTAATTACTTATTAATAAAAAATGGCTATGCAGTTGCAAGAATTAACAAATTTAGACTATTTTAATCTTACTGTTATGTATGCAGAGTGTGAAAGAAATTTAAATTCTACGATACGAAGATTTTCACGGCTTTATCCCCAAAAAGTGCAACCCACTCGTAAAACAAGTAATTTTAGATATAAGAAAATAATATACTATCGTAACCTAGGCAATAGTCGTATTAATAGTTGTTTATTGCATAGCCTACTTCAATATTGTAAAATTATTTCTGATTTTTAATATCATTTTTCTCGAAATAATCATATTTATATCGTTGAAATCAGAAAAAAATTCTCTATCTAATGGACAAAAAATTTATATAGGTTGCCATTTAAAAAAATGTAATTTTATTCTACCGTTTGGGAACCACTGGTTCAATTTTTTATTTACTATTCCTCATAAATTAAGCCCTTTTTCCTGGTAATTTTTTGTATATAACATTTTTCTCTAAAGTCATTAGTTCGCCCACAAAAGCACTGGTTGTTTTAAAGGAAACACCCTGTATACATATATATATATATATATATATATATATATATATATATATATATATATATATATATATATATATACCACAATGGAAAGGACCACAACAGATTTTTAAGAATGTATGTGTTTCCTCACCTGGTATCTGATATAATAATTATTTATTACACAAGTGCGGAATGTAATTAAAGTCTTATCTCTCATAGTTTCCTAGATCCTAATGGTGTCCTTCGAAATCTGGGCACTTGTATATACTGAAAAGCATTTACCCATTTTTCGCACCCTCTATAATCTTTATATAGGCATAATAATTACTATGTTTATACCTACGTAGTACGTACACAATGCGTAATTATATTTTCAATGACATAAAATACTCAAAGCATCCATCTATTTTGTAAAATAATTAGCTCCAAACTTAATATTTATGTTACGCATAATTATTATACCTACTGACATTGCAAAACAACATAAACAAATTATATTATCAGTCTAGTACAATAAGGTAAATATTTAATAACATTGTGCAGTTAAACAATAGTACAATGACACGAAATATAAAACTATCCTAGTTAATTATATAATTTCGAATAAATATATTATTCGGTGAACATGAAAATGAAATTAATTAATTGGTCATTAATAGATAATCCATATTTCCCGTTGATAATACATAATTTATTAATATTAAATTATTAATTTACAAAACCTTTCTTATATGTAAGTATTATATTTGTTAAAACGTATTAAAATATAAATATTATTGCGAATGATACTCAAAAATGATTTCCAAAAACATACTCGTATAGTTCTTCCACTTTTTCACTTCAACTGAAAGTAAGGCTGGCAATAGGATAAAATGTATTTTTAATTCTGTGAATACAATGTCAATATTTTAAATATTGATGTACTGTGTGCCCCGAGCAAACCTTGACATAGGCGTTTAACATGGGAAAACAGTTTTTGCAAATAAAAAGTGTCCGGCAGAAAATTAACCCAAGCTATTGAACATTATAATAGTACATTATTTCCTGTACGTTACTTAATACTAATTACTGTATTATCAGTGCACAAATTAAAGAAAATTATAAATAACTGTCAATAAATATTTGTTTCAATATTTTACTATGTAAGAAAAAATATTTGCAATTGTCATTGTGGCTGATTGGCTAGCATGGCTGCCTGTAGAACGAAAGGACTTTCATAATTCATAAATAAAAAATAAATAATCAAAAGTTTAGCTTGATGGAGATTTGAACTCCAGCCTTCAGAAATTTATTCATAGCACAGACAGTCATGCTGACCATTCAGCCACAATGACAATTGAAAATGTTTTTACCTTCCGTCACCTCTAGGTAAGGAAGGTGTGTGTGTGTGTGTGTGTGTGTGTGTGTATGTGTGTATGTGTGTATGTGTGTGTGTGTGTATGTGACCGCTTTTTCGTGCACGATATCTCCAATACTAGAATTCCAAAAATTACAATTCTTGCGTATTCCTCTTCCTTACACTTACAACCATATGCAGACTTAATTAGATTTTGGTTATAGTTAAAGAATAATAAAGATAAAAAATTCGTATAAATTTCATAATTCAGCCAGCTATGCTAACATAATCATGGAAACTGCTAATATATTCAGGTAATTCAAATTGACAGATGTCAGTATCAATAAAAAGCAAGTAATTGAATGAAAAAATAAGGGAAGTAATTCTAGTGTTAGAAGTTTTTAGATATAATAGAGATGATTACATTGGTTTGAACATGTCATGAGGAGAGATGAATATATTAATAGAAGGTGGAAAAAACATAGGAAGACCAAATATAAGATGAAAAGACTATATTGCAGAAGACTTGAGAGAAAAGAAACTGAATGAGGACGACACGGAAAACAAAAATGAGTGGAAGAAGAAAATAAAAAATAGCGACCCCCTAAGAAATGGGAAAAACTAAAGAAGAAGATGTCAGTGTCTAGTGCAATTTGCATAGTTTGTTTATGAAATAACTTTACTGGAAATATAGGATCTTTTGCAAGAAAATTTATGTATGGGGCGCGTGCAGTAACATGATTTTGCTGACTTTGGCAAGCAGATATTAGGACCTGTGTCAAAATGACAGCAATTAATTATGTCCATAACTGACAAGTGTTATAATTTTTCATTCAAAATTTCATAATTTTCTTATTTCATGTGGTTTGTTTGTTATCAGGCGTATGGAATTCAGTTGCCGAGAAAGAGAATCACATAATACCAAAAATTTAGAATCTTTCGCAAGAAAATTTATGTATGGAATTTGTACATAATACACAGGATTGACGGAAGGTATTTTGCTGGCCACATCAGATTTTTTTATTACATAATTAAATAGAGAAGTATTGACAGTTATTTATAATTTTCTTTAATTTATGCACTGATAAAACAGTAATTAGTATTAAATAACGTTCAGGAGGTAATATACTATTATCATGTTCAAGTGCATGGCTTAATTTTCTGCCGGACACTTTTTATTTGCAAAAAACTGTTTTCCAATGTTAAACGGCTATGTCAAGGTTTGCTCGGGACACACGGTATATATCTATTATTTTAAATAATTTTTCAAATATTTTATTGTCGGAAGTGATTAATTTAAATGCATTATATTATCAATTCACTGAACTTTAAGGAAGGTTTCAAGCCCTCTCTTGATACTCTACTCACTCATATGAAGTATGATTTTATTGAAATAGTTACAAAGAAAGGAAATATAATTTCCGTGAGTGGTGTAGAATTTCGAATCAGAACTAATAGCTTTAAAATTGCTGGAATGTAACCGATATTAAAAATGTGTTGAATAGTGGTAATGCACGGATCGGAATAGATGGAATCTCCACCACTTCGCCTTCGCCACCGTCGATCGGGTGAGAAAGGCGTTCAAAGTACAGAACATTCTAATGTAGCAAATTCCTGCAGAGAATGCGCTATCGATTGCGGATCACTGTCGGAAATTTCCGGATTAGAAAGTGACAGTTAATTAAGTGTCTTAGTTTCGTCTCGTAGCAGCTTCTCGCAAATTAGTCAATTATTCTATGTAAAAACGTGATTTAATTACACAAACTTTGTATATTCAAAAGTCTGTTTAAAGTTGAAAATTTTCTTATTTCTCGAAATGGCAGCCTCCTTGGAGCCTGAGCTTGTGGTGCAGAACTTTTTCATAATTGGATTGTTTTGTTAGAATCCGTTGTGCACGAAATGGCAGCTTTCTTTTCATTCGCAAATTCCATTAGTTCGTATTCCCAGCAGGTCTATTTTCGGTGTTGTTTCCCATCAGAGACACCGTACCGCAGATGTCGCAACGCCGCCATTACAATGTTAATAAAACAAGTTTTATTGATCAAATTCCCTCTGCGCTCATCCGACTATTCTCCATAAAAATTCATGCAAATCTCTGAAAGATTACTTCATTATACCGAGTGAATTAGATTAATTAATTTGTTCCCGCGAGAATTGGAAGCAAGGGTACGCGGAGCTTTTAATTGTTTTCAAGTTATCTGCTACGAAACTGACTTTTTCAAAACTTCATCTTTTGCAAATAGGGACAAGAAATTTCAACTGTCATTTGATATTATCATCCAAACAATTATTAAATTTTAAGCTTAATTCTTCTTGTCATCTCGGTAACTAGCTAATTTCACAATAGAATTAACTGATGAGATGAGATTTCGTTCAAGTTTTGTTCATGTCGTTGCTGATACATTTTTTAAAAAATCTGATGTGACCAACACAATACCTCCCGCCATTTACCTATGGCGTCTCGTTGCCGCGTGCCTGATGTCTGGTCACGAATCTGGTAAATCCGATTCGATCCCGATCAACGCCAAATAATTCGAATTTTAAATGGCACAAAAATAACCCCTGTGGCGCACTCTCCACGCCAGCAATGAGTGCCCGTGAGGTGACGCCTGGTAAGCGCCCGCACGGTACAAATATTCCATCATTACCGATATCTGTGTACCAAGCAGATTGGCACACCCAGCAATGGGTAATATGCCGTGATGAAATATTTATTTTTTATTTATTTATTTTATCATCATTACCGAAATGTGTGTACAAATCTGATTAGTACACCCAGCAATGGATAATATGCCGTGATAATATATTTATGTGTTTCTTTATTTAAATATAGTTGGAGGAAGAAATATTTGGAACTGACTTATGCAGGGTTTACAATCTTTTATGGACGGTTGGGTTTGTTTGTGGTCAGGACTCATAAATTAATCGAACTTGAAGGCATCAATTTTAGGGTAAGAAATGGGCCGTATTTAATAATGATGTTAGAAAAAGTGTATTTTAAACGCATTGTTATTTGAATACCGATTTAAAAGTACATAATTAGGAAACATCTTATAATATTTTAATCTCTTTTCACTTTACAAATTGACGTTAGAAGAAATACACTTAAAACGAATTATTATTTTAATACAGATTTAAAAGTACATTTTGAATGCAAATTTCAGGTACGGCCCAGGACAGAAAACTCTACCTGGCTCCGAATACCATTACCGCAAAGTCCATAAAACTTTATAACGACCAATTGGCAGAATCTATAATGAGTTCCAAATATTTCTTCCTCCAACTATACATACCTGCGTATTTACTAATGCTAGAAATTATATATTTTAAGTTCCTTTCCATCAAACTGTCGTTCTATTTACAATTTTCCTTTTAAAACGTTACTATTATTAATTTGAAATGATTTTTTTTTGACAGTAACATTTATCTGTCAGTTACATACATTTGAGCAGAACTATGTAACCACGGAGATGTGTTTAAAGCATAAGCTCCGAAATATAATTTTTATATTATTTACTTTATAAATTTATCCATAAAATATATAGAAAAAGTATTAAAGCAAACTTGTAGACAATGGAATAATCTTTAATTTTTATAATAACAAATTGAGAAAAAATTACATTAAAGGTATTTTTTGAAGAAAAACTATCTTGAGCCATTTCTGGTTATCCGATTGCCACCAAAATCTAATGGCTTCTTTCCATATTAGAATAAGGTAGAAATACATGGTTTCAAATATTTCTGAATGATAGTATTTGAGTTAGAGCGTAAAGATACACACACACACACACACACACACACACACACACACATACACACATACAGACATACACACAGACATCATCGTGAAAAAGTTAAATTGGATTCTAGGGACCTTAAAACGATCCCTAAATCTCCCTTACAAAGGGTAGCGGGAGGTAAAAATTATTTATAAAAATATTAAATTTTACACAATTTATTTTTGTGTGCACAAAGTTTATTTGCTTGATGGATATTAACTACAAAAGTATTTATGTACGGTGAGTTATTTTCATTAAAATTTCCTTCAATTTATTTTTATTGTAAATGAACGAATACAATTTATTAAAGCATCGTTCATTTTAAAAATTTCATAATATAAAAATGAATCCAACTATTCATTTATGAAATTCCGTAAAACAGGATTTATTAAATATTTTAAAAATTCGTATTAAATCTTATTTCAACTTGAAAATAAATACAAGTGCATCACTGTGCGAGGAAGTATCTTGAACAGTGTTTTGTTTTGGAAACAAACCAGAAAGGAAAAAATGCGAAGATCAGTGTGAAAAAATGAATACACATAGACGAGTAATCAATCACCCTCTTTCAGACATGCATGATGGATGATGGACTGATCTTCAAATGCCAAACTGTCAGTCGACCGACAGTGCAAATGCCAGTCCAGTTTTTGTTACACATCGCTGGAACTAACGGCTGACGTGCAGCAACTACCGTGCTGAGATTGTCCTATCTCACCCACAATGCACAAACGACATTTTTTACACCGATATTCATTAATAAATTACAAACATAATCAATATTAAGCACGGATGGCGCGACTAACAATTAACATAATTATTCACAGAACTAACGCTACGTCCGATATGTGGAATTGTGTAACATTTTTGGATAGGTGTGGTGTAAGAAATCTCAATCTATTTATTAGTTTAAAAAAACTGTTGTGGCCAGCACAATACCTTCCGTCAATCCTGTGTATTATGTATAAATTTCTACATCAATTTTCTTGCAAAAGATTCTAAATTTCCAGTAAAATTATTTCATAAACTATGCAAATTGTACTTTCCCCATTCGTTAGGGTCGCTATTTTTATTTTCTTCTTCCACTCATTTCTGTTTTACGTGTCGTTCTCATTCAGTTCCTTTTCTCTCAAGTCTTCCGCAATACAGTCCTTCCATTTTATCTTTGGACTAAGCTATTCATTCTGCATCAATATATTCTTCATTTCTCCTCATGACATTTTCAAACCAATGTAATCATCTCGCTTGTATCTTTCTAGAAACTTGCAACACTAGAGTTATTTCCTTACCTTTCCATGTCTTCCCCAACATCTACTTCAACATCTTCATCTCTGCCACATTAATTTACTTTTTATTTATACTGACATCTGTCAGTTTGTTTATGAAATAATTTTACTGGAAATATGGGATCTTTTACAAGAAAATTTATGTATGGAATTTGTACATAATACACAGGATTGACGGAAGGTATTGTGTTGGCCATATGAGTTTTGTTAACTCTAAATCTATTAAAAATAAAGTATAAAATGAAATCAACTCGTATAGAAAATGAAATATTCTTTAATATTCATAACATAAAATGTCAAAAAATAATAATTAACTACACTTTTTTTTGCAAATGAAGATACTTCCAGTTGACCAATTATAATCAAAATCATCTCGTCATTCGGATGTAAACTCAAGGAATATGAAAAAATATAATTTTTGGCATTATGGTGTTGTAGTTAGATCCGAGACGATCGTCACATACACACACTCTCTCACACACACACACTAACACAAATTGTAAAATCATATTTTAGAGGTCTCAAAACGTACTCATTCATTAAAAACTCACCATCGAATTTGTTGACCAAAAACAATACTTTCCTTACCTAAAGGTGACGAAAAGTAATAATGTATTCTCCTATTTAAATTCAAAATGAAACAACTTTAAAGTATCGCTTTTACGTTAAATTTAATCTAAAATGAACCGCGTAAATTGGCTAACCCAAAAATAAAACGGCTAATCTATGAAACATTGAGTTAAATCCCACATTGAGTAGAAATGAAGTGTGGTGTACAATACATACGTCTGGCTCGTATGGAGTCGTAAATACGTTCGTTGCAAGCCAATAAACACAAAGTACCTGACAGGTAGCCGCCCCTACATGCCGTCCTGTAATTCATCCGGAATTCCCGGAGTCCACAACCCGGAACGCAGGATACACGGTTGCCACTTCACAAGGAGATACAGCTCATATGGCAACAATGGGCATCCACTGAAGAACGCGTTTCAAACGTTCATTTTTGTTATCGATGTTTATAAATAATAATAAAATTTATTGACTGATATGTCATTGGTGGGATTCAGCCATAGGCTGTTCTTTCATCCAACCAATAATAATAATAATAATAATTCAAGTTTTTAGTTATGTGTTAATATTATTTATAGTTTTATATTTGATGGGCAAGGGATTATAAATTTTAATCGGCATATATGAAGCGTAATTATGGAACCGCTGCATTCGATAACGGGGAATATAATTATTATTATTATTTCTACCAGAATATATACCTGTAACTAGTTGAAAAGTTACGCCACGACGTTTTTGATCGATCAACTGTGGTCCCCTTTACCCCTTCGGCGACGTACCGCCCTTAAGGCATATGTACCATCGGCTTTTAGCCCATATTCGCGTGAGACTGCAACCATACTTCGGCGTTACGCCATTTTTTTTTATAATAATTATTTGGCAATATAGTAGATACATTTATTACCTTCCGTCACCTTTAAGTAAGGAAGGTATTGTCTTTGGTCAAAAAATTCAATGATGAGTTTTTAGTGAATAAGCATGTTTTAGGGTCCGTATAATACGATTTTACCATTTTTACGATGATGTCTGTATGTATGTGTGTCTGTGTGTGTGTCTGTGTGTGTGTGACAAAAGTTTCGGATCGCATAACTTCAATACCACGATTCCAAAAATATTATTTTTTCGTATCCAGAAGAACAACTGATTAGATTTTGATTATAATTGATGAACCGGAAGTTGCCTCATTTGAATATTTAATAGTTAAATTTGATTTATTGACATTTAACGTTATTATAACTTAAAGAATATATTATTCTCTATACGAATTGATTGCATTTTATACTTCATATACAATAGATATAGAGTTAGAGAATTTTAAAGAAATTAAATTTTATAAATCAGTCAGCTATGCTAACCATGAAAATTGTTAATATATTCACATTGACAGATGTTAGTACCAATAAAAAGTAAATTAATATGGCAGAGATGAGGATGTTGAAGTAGATGTTGGGAAAGACACGGAGAGATAAGTAAGGAAATAACTCTAGTGTTACAAGTTTCTAGAAAGATCCAAGAGAGATGATTACATTACAAATGAAGGATATATTGGATAAATGCTTAGTAATAGAAGATTGAAGAAACAGAGGAAGATCAAAGATAAGATTGAAGGACTGTATTGCAGAAGACTTGAGAGAAAAGGAACTGAATGAGAACGACACGTAAAACAGAAAGGAGTGGAAGAAGAAAGTTAAAAATAGCGACCCCTAACGAATGGGAAAAGCTAAAGAAGGAGAAGAAGATTTAATAGCTATTCAGTTGTAAATTTGACTTACATTTTATTTACTGAGTCTTGTTTTAATTCCCTATACTTTTCGACGATTCAGCTTAATGAATTCCGAACTAAACACATGTAGGTATACTTTTAAATGCTAGATGTTGGATTTAATTTGTGATCCCATGTTTATAAGATGTGTGCCATGTATAAATAAATAATAAATTTTCCGTATATTGTCTACATCTAAAAGATATTTAATTTCGAGCAAAACTTAAAAATGCTTCGCGTATGTGCAGAACAAAATAAAGGATGGTATACGAGCGACAGTAAAAAAGAATATGAAGAGATTATAAAGAATGTTTAACAAATGAGTGCGCTTTTACGACAGCGCAGCATGTTCGTCGGAGGAGCTAAGATAAAGTCTGTGTGCCACCGCAAAGTCTAGATGTCAGCTGCGCTCATTTAAATGTCACCAATATTAATGCCAGCCCTTAGTTATCTCTCATTTAATAACAACAAACTAGGAAAGGAGAAAGGAGGCACCATACGTCAGTGGGGCACGTTTATACTGCAGATTTCAATCAACGTGACGCACTGAACAAACCCGTCGCAATTACAGGTCCTCTGTTTGAGTTGTATTTTAATAACACGGCTCATGCGGCGTGTTGGAGGCGACGGTGGTGAAGGCGGCGGCGGCGGCCGACGTGCACCCATACACACACAGAATATTGAAACAGCTGAACGTGATGAGTCTCGCGAGCTACGTGTTTCATTTCTGCCAACTTTAAATATTCAAATATTGTATTCATATTCAGAGACAGTCGCCGCATGTCAGCTAGTATTTATCTTTGTTTTCTCTGAGCAGGAAACTGGCTGTTGAATATTTTGTAACTTTACTACTTGCTCTATTTGGACTGGACTGTTTGTTAATGCCATGCTAAGTCCGTTATTTTGTTTCTCAAACATAAACATGGCCAAACTACCAACTATTCTTGCCCTGCTTTGCTACCATTAATCATTATGTGACGTGCGCCCCTGAGAGAAAAGTATGCATGCGCCGCTACTGATGGCATGTTCGCGAACAATGACGTAATCCCTTCGAAAGAACGTACCAGAGCGTAATGCAATCCCCTGGCGCCGCAGCGGCTGGACTCTTAATTGCGCCGTGACCTCGTCCCTTTGTGTGCCGGTCATTGTCGCTTGGAAGGCTTCTAGTGGCTTCTAGACTGTTACGCGCTATATAAATATTGGCCGGGAGAAGGCGGACTATCAGTCTCATATATACAAGCAACTAGATATGAACTCGGTGATATAAATAAACAGTTTAACAGTTGTTAACATAAATAAATGTAGTTATATAAATAAGTGCAGTGATATAAATGTTAGTTAGATAAATAATCGTAGTGTTTAAGCATTTAATAATATTCTTAGTGTTTATAATTATTTAATCATAGTGTTAGTTGTTTTTATTATCTTTTAATATTTAATCCTTAATTATATATCGTTTAATAAACGTATTCTTTTGTTAATAATATTTGTCTGTTTTACACTTCACCCATATAAATAAAAACGTTACAATTGGTGTCAGGTGTGGGGTTGTTAATAAACTGTGAAGTGTAAATATAAAATAAATAAAATGGCGAATGTTTATAAACAAGTAAAATTAAGTGAATTGAAAGTAAGTGATCTCAAGACAGAACTCGAAGAACGAGATTTAGATACGACAGGACTGAAAAGCGTTCTAAAATGTCGTCTGCAGCAAGCTTTAATCGAAGCTGATGAAAATCCTGCCGATTACTTATTCGAAGTTTCATGTAATTTTTCCGATCTTTATAAATTATTCGCACAAAGATTACAAGAAAGTTCTAGAAGTTCGGAGCAGGGATTGGTGGAAAGTTCTACAGAAGTTGAGGAAAATTCCGGAGCACTGGAAGAAGAATTAAAGGAACATTCTAGAACATTGGAAAAGGAATTGCATGAATGTTCTAGAAAAGCGGAGGAAAATTCCGGAGCATTGGGAGAAGAATTAATGGAACATTCTAGAACAATGGAACGTGAATTGAATGAGAGTTCTAGAAAAGCTGAAGAAGATTCTGGAATTTTTGAGCAGAAATTGGAAGAGGAATTGGAGGCGAATTCTGGAAGAGTAGAGGAGAAATATGAAATTCTGGAGCAGAAATTGGAACAGGAATTAGAGGTAAAAAATTCTGGAAGAGTAGAGGAGAATTCTGAAATTACGGAGCAAATGTTGGAGCGGAAATTGGAGAATTCTGGATTACTGGAGCAAATGTTGGAACAAGGATTGGAGAAGATTTCTAGAAAAATTGAAGAAAGCCTTCTGGAGTTTGGTGCCAACGTGAGTCGTTTGGGTTGTCTCGCACATTCTACAGCTCCTGACAACGATTTGAAGTACCTAGCCACTCAAAGATTCATCTCCGGAGTTCGAGACAGCAATACTCAGCAAGCACAGCAATTAGGCCGCCCAAAAGCTATGGTTGACGCACTCTCATATGTATCAGATCATGAAACTGCCAAACAAGTTTCACTTTACCAATCGCGAGTGCGAGATAATTATGCTGAGGGAAATGAAAATACCGAAGCCATAGATGAAAAAGTGCGACGAATTATAAACGAAGTGTTTGCTAGAAGAAAGAAACTCCGCTGTTACAAAAGAAGACGGAAGCGAAAAAGAAAGAGACCGCGTGAGAGAAGAAAGCATTCTAGTAAGAAATTTAAAAAAAAATGTAGGCAGAAATACTAGAGGTAAAGGACGAATCCGTTGATGTCAAGGATGGATATGAAAAAAGGAGACTGAGACGAAAAAAAAGAAAGAGAACGCGAGAGAAAGAGAGCGTGTTCAGCAAGGAATTAAGAAGAAATTCCAGTAAGAGGAAAGCCAACCTGAAATGAATAGTTCTCCGACGAGCAGCTGCGATTGCAATCTAGGGACTTTGGAATGGGGCCTGAAGACAGCGGGGAAGACGTGCCCTTGGCGATTTGTATGGACAGCTCGAGTGGGAAACGAAAACTCGAGATAGGTAACGATGACAACGATGCCATACCTCTCACTACAAGGAAGAAGAAAATCAAGACAGAGAAAGGAACTTGAAAAGGAAGGGAAGTAACGTCGACGCATTGTTCAGAATGCCATGCTAAGGGAGGCAAATATGGTAGTCGACTAGGAGAAAAACATTGCACCATTGCCAGAATAACAGTAGTCAACGATAGTTGGCAGCCCGATGAACTACGCAAGGACCCGACTTTAAAAATATTACTGGAATGGAAAGCGACGAGAGCAAACCAATATGGGAAGATGTTGCACCACAGTCACAGATTGTAAAATCGTACTGGGCGCAATGTGACTCCATGGTGATTGATGGCCTGTTAAAGCGTGTGGTTGAGAATTCCATGGAACTGAGAAGAGAACTCAGTTGGTCATTTCTAAGAGTAGAGTACCAGACGTGTTAAAAGAGATCCATGACGGATCTGGAGGTGGCCATTTGGGAGTCAACAAAACATTAGAAAGATTGCGTCAGCGATTTTACTGGGTTAAGTGCAAGAAAGACGTTAAAGACCGGTGGAAGAAATGTGTGGTTTGCGCTGGAAGCAACGGCCCTCATAGACGACGAAAAGTCCAATGCGTCAAAACAACGTTGGCAGTCCATTGAGCGCATTGCGATTGACGTGGCCGGACCATTTCCAGAAAGAGAAGACGGAAATAAATACATCGTGGTTGTCATGGACTACTTCACCAAGTGGGTTGAAGCCTATCTATTACGCAACCAGGAAGCCATCACGGTCGCTGAAACCTTAGTCAAAGAGTGTGTATGCCGGTTTGGTGTACAACGTGGACTTCCAAATGTACCAAGGGTAATACGTGCAGATATTGCCATCGAGAACTGTTCCGGGACGAAACAGTCTTAAGGAGGGGGCAGTGTGACGTGCGCCCCTGAGAGAAAAGTATGCATGCGCCGCTACTGATGGCATGTTCGCGAACAATGACGTAATCCCTTCGAAAGAACGTACCAGAGCGTAATGCAATCCCCTGGCGCCGCAGCGGCTGGACTCTTAATTGCGCCGTGACCTCGTCCCTTTGTGTGCCGGTCATTGTCGCTTGGAAGGCTTCTAGTGGCTTCTAGACTGTTACGCGCTATATAAATATTGGCCGGGAGAAGGCGGACTATCAGTCTCATATATACAAGCAACTAGATATGAACTCGGTGATATAAATAAACAGTTTAACAGTTGTTAACATAAATAAATGTAGTTATATAAATAAGTGCAGTGATATAAATGTTAGTTAGATAAATAATCGTAGTGTTTAAGCATTTAATAATATTCTTAGTGTTTATAATTATTTAATCATAGTGTTAGTTGTTTTTATTATCTTTTAATATTTAATCCTTAATTATATATCGTTTAATAAACGTATTCTTTTGTTAATAATATTTGTCTGTTTTACACTTCACCCATATAAATAAAAACGTTACAATTACTAACTTTATTGCGTTCTTCGTCAACTCAACTAGATTCGAACTTTTAAATCTTTACATTTCTTTATTTTTATTTCTCTAAGGCCCGGTTATTCCATTTATAGTTAAACATTCGGTTAAAATTTATTCTATTGATAACATTCAGTTTGCGTTGTTCCACTTATGGTTCAAAGTTACCAGTAAGATAACTAACAGTTAGTCAAACTACCAGTAAAGATTTTTATCCAAAGAATATCGTACCGAATGCACACGAATGGAAAAACGAAGCTGTTTGTTAATATTAATAATTATTATAATAAATCGGTACAACGGTGATTTCATTTTTGATAATATTAATTTTCAAAAAAAGTATACAGAACGAGAAAAATGTAATAATTTTGAAAAATGGGATGATTCAGATTTTTTTGAGGTTTCGCATGTCAAAGAATACAGTTCTTTATTTGTTAGATAAAATTAAAGACCAAATATTGTTCTTATCTATTAAGTAAGTTTAAAGAAAGCATAATTTGAGAAATAAACACTTATTTGTCTACATTTGTTTTTTTGAATCACGAATCACGCTGTATCTTCGATATTCCAGTTGTTGATAGCTATACGATTTTAAGCAACAGGGTGTATATCGTGGATACTGGCCACAGCTAAAACTAAAATAATTTTCTAATTGATTCCACATGATGTCTTTTTTCTTTCCAAGGGACGAAATTATACAGGGTGTTTATTAAACATAGGGCAAAAATTGAAGGGATTATTCCCTGGACCATTCTAAGATGATTTTGTCTTTTGATGATTTTTGAAAAGCCGTTTGTTTCGAAGATACAGGGCGAAAAAATTTTTCGACAATAACATTTAATACCAAAAATTACATGTAAAGTTTCTTAATCTATAAGTACTGTTGAAAATGACTACCTCCAGCTACGATGCAAGAATCCGCCTAGCTTGTAATGAATTGCCATCAGCAAGTCCATAAATGAAATGCATGTCAGTCATCTCGGCGTTCGTATAGCTATTTATGATAAGAGGACTTCACTAACAAAAGTTTAAGTATTATAGAAAGAAAATACACGTCAAACAGCCAAACGTCTCAACAAATTTGACACATAACTTGCCTGCTGTTACTAGATTAATAATTTGAAAATATCAAAATTGGTTTTGTCGAATTTTTTTTTCGCCCTGTATCTTCGAAACAAAGCGGTTTTTCAAAAATCATCAAAGGAAAAAATCATCTTAGAATGGTCCAGGGAATAATCCTTTCAATTTTTGCCCTATGTTTAATAAACACCCTGTATTTTTATATTTGTCGACTAATTTAAATTAGTTATTTCTGTGGTAGTAAAATAAACTGCTCTTTCTCTTTATCTATAATTTTCACCACTCATTTTTGCAAGTCGTATTTATCATTTTTACCTCTCGCTAAGAGAGGTATTGCATTCATACTAAAAATTGCATATCCAGATTTTATTGAATAAGCACGTTTTAAGGTCCCTACAATCCGATTTTATCATTTTTACGATGATGTCTGTGTGTGTGTGTGTGTGTGTGTGTGTGTGTGTGTGGATGTGTGTGTGTATGTGTGTGTGTGTGTGGGATGTTGGAAGGACGGTTACTCAAAAACTATAAGACTTTAAATTTTTTTAACTACGTATTTCCCAATCGGACATTCATGGGAAGATCTGAAAAGGTTTTGGTAACAATTGGACAACCGGAAGTAGAAGATTCTTGAAAAAAAATCTTTTAAATAATATTTTTTGAAATTTTTTCTTGATAATATTAAAGAAAAATAAATTCTCTTTCTGATACATTTAAATATTTTACAATATATTCTATAGATTTAGAGATAGAAGAAATATAGTATGTAAAATAATCTGTTATAATAAATTTTACAGCCGAAAGAATGGCCATGGAAAATAGTTGAAAATTTAATTTGTTTGTAACTGACAGATAATGTCAGTGTCAGAAATCCGATGACATTACTGAAGACTTTTTCTGGGAAGTACATACATTATATTATTTCTTAATGTATTAATAGAATTGGAAACATTTCGAAAAATTAGAAGAGGACAAAATTTCTTCATCAAAAATGAATTTAAAATTAAACAATCTATATATATATGGAATAGATATATGCGTAAGTAGAATTTTTGGTGTAGAGTGTAGGTATACAAGAAATGTTAAATACAATAGGGAGCGAGCAGTCATATGATTTTGTTGGCCTTGACAAGCAGATATGGGGGCCCATGTCAGAATGATAGCTAGTAATTATGTATATAGATGTCAAATATCATAATTTCTCATTCTAAATTTAGTGATTTTCCAATTCCATGTGGAGCAGAATTAAATGTTAAATATCTAAGGCATACAAGTAAACTTTAAACTCCTGGTGATAAATTAACTACGTAAATTTAGAAAATCTTGAAATTTTTAATGAAAAATTCTAACATTTGACATCTATGTACATAATTACTAATTATCATTCTGAAACGGGCCCACACATTTGCTTGTCAAGCCCAAAAATGTAACATTACCGTTCGCGCCCTATACTTATGTAACCAAAAAAAGGAAGTGGCGAGAGGTATTGTGCTGGCCACAACAGATTTTTTTCTAAACGATCAAACCGTGGTTTAAACTACAACTCCAGCAAAACACAGACAAGCGAAAAAGTAACCAAATTTCTATTAAAATTGTTATACCCACTAAGTGGGACACGCGTGATTTTATGTATGTATGTATGTATGTATACCCAAGTTGCCAACTTTTCAAAAATAACTGTAGGCACCCTAACACAATTTTAATCTTTTTAGTAACAATCTGTCAAATAAAAAATCTTATTATCTAGTTAAGACGGTAGAATAAATTTATCTAATAGATAGTAAACTGCTACTTTATCTGAACTTGGAACAACCGGGCCTAAATGAATTTTTCTTCTCGAATATCAAGTGCGGATTCGGCTCACTACTGTCATTCAAATTTTAAAGTAGACGTCATGGGAACGATAACAACTGCATCTACATATTAATGAGTTCCTGTGCGGATAACACAGTTGTTAGTTTGAGGGTCGTGTCCTACTATTTATATGATTCGATCGGCCTGCTAAACCAGATTTAGAATTTCGATCGCTGCATGCAGTACATCACAGAGCCGGTTTAATCAACAACTTAATAAAGCTACAAATTTATGTCTCAATTTGAATGAGATGTAGTGTTAATAATCCACTCCAACGTGGTAAAATGTATTAAAACCTTTGAATTTCAGACGTTTTTGAATGTCTCCACTACATATAAATTCTTGAAACAAATTTCCTGCTTAGCTTTGGCATTAATCTTCAAACAAAATGGTACGTTTAGATTCTGTTTGTGATATTAAATTCAAGCTACACCTAGAATAATTATAAGTTCTTTTTATCTTTATCCGTTACCTGGTAAAGAAGATAAGCACGTTTTAAAGTCTTTAGAATACGATTTTACTATTTTTACGATGATGCCTGTGTGTGTGTGTGTGTGTGTGTGTGTGACGATCTTTTCGGATCGCATAACTCCAATACCAAAAATTATATTTTTTTCTTATTCCCGATGTTTATATCCAAAAAAGACGTGATTTGAAATTTATTATAATTGGTCAACCGGAAGTACCCTCATTTGAAGATTTTAGCAGTTTTTCTAGAAAAAACGCAGTTAAATATCATTGTTTGATATTTTATCATACACTCTCAACACGGTTTGATGGCATTTTATATTTCATATTTAGTATATATATATATATATATATATATATATACATCTCTCTATCAATTTGACTTCCGTACATAGAAACATGCATTTGGCGTCTATGGGAAATACTGGTCCTAGGCGTCTACTTCTTCGAGTATATAGAATGTTTCACCCCACCTAATAATGTGAGCATAAGGATATTTCGAAAAATTCGTATTTAAAGAAAACAATATACACGTATATTTGACTTCCGTACTTTATACGGGTTTTTGCCGTCCCGCGTATATTTTTGTACGTATTACTGACAATTTGGCATCCAAAATTAGTATACGTTTACAAAAAGCTATCAATCGGGCATCCTGCACTGTTGCCAAATATTGTGTACTGTAGCACCAACATGGAATACGAACATAGTCGTCTAACATGGGATCATGATTTTTTTAAAATTATATTTTTTACTAATATTTTGAAAACTATTTGTTCTAATTTGATTTACATGCAATTCTTCAATTAAATCAAATAAAACAAAATTCGTTCTGCATGTTTAATAAAATGGGTGTGCAGATATGTATTTAAACGCCTTATGTGCAAAATATTTTAACATTGCTACGTAAATGTCACATATATTTGTTATTTTATTAAAATAAATAATTTTGTTCTTCCTATCTGTGGTTTTGTCTTTTTTATCTTCCGTTACCTTAGGTAAGGAAGGTAATGTCTTTGGTTAAAAATTTCGTTTTACTATTTCTACGATGATGTCTGTATATACTCGTATGTATGTGTGTGTGTGTGTGTGTGTGTATGTGTGTGTGTGTGTGCATCTCTCTGTCTGTGTGTGTGTGTGTGTGTGTGTGTGTATGTGTGTGTGTGCCTGTGTGTTTGATTGTGTGTGTGTGTGTATGTTCGAAAAATGTTCTCCGATAATTCCAACAACTGCAATTCCAAAAATTATAATTCTTTCATTCTTTCCTTTTGTACGTCCGTATGAAGACTTGATTAAACTTTAGCTATAATTGGTACACCGGAAGTACTCTGATTTGCAGTTCTTAAGAGTTTTTTTTTAAAAAAAACAGTTAAATATCTCTTTTTGACATTTTATGTTATCACAAATATTATAGATATATTAATCTCTGTACGATTTGATTAATTTTTTTTCTTTATATTCAATGTATTTGGAGATGAAAAATTATAAAGAAATTAATATTCATAAATCTTGCAACTTACGTTGCTGTAAGCACAATGGAAATCAAATAGAAACAGTATATTTTATTAATTGACAGATGTCTGTGTCAAGTATAATTTGCATAGTTTGTGAAATAATTTTACTGGAAATATATAATCTTTTGCAGGACACTACCTTATCTGTGAGTAATTTATATAAAATACATAGAATAGACGGAAGGTCATGTATTGGCCACATCAGATTTTATACAAATTTATGTCTGCTTCCGACATATTGAAAATTTGAATTAAAATAACCAAATGCTTTTAGAATAGGTTAACATACTTGCACTGGGGTTTAGAAGATTTAGTATATTTTTTGATTGTTTTACAGCCACAAATTAAATATTTAGTTTAGGTGTTCCTAAATAGATACAAGTTACAAGGTTCCTTTTGAAACAAAATTTAACCGTAGGTACATGAATTATTAAATAAATATTATGATATAAGGACTATTTAATATATGTATCGCAACGTCTGACGCTTAGTCGAAAAATATGAAATTGATTTTCTAATAAATTAAAAATATTGACTGGCATTCTGAGCACCCCACTAAGAAGACTGAAGTACTTATATATTATATTAGCATATTTGCGTAAATAATCGCTTGTAAAATTGGATGATCGGAATAAAAATCATTATTTTTATTTAATAATTACCTACTAGTTTTCTCACTTCTCATCTTTCATAAACATGTTTATATGTACCTCAGCGTATAAGATATAAAAGAAATATTTTTTTTGTTCCGTATCTCAAAAATATTATTCACATAGATACATATATGTGTCATTGGCAAGTAAGAAAACTACCATCCATATTTCAAGCATTTTGATCATATTAAATATTTGTTTTGTCAAATTAAGTTTGTCTATCCTATAATAACAGTATTTTTTAATGAAATGTATATGTGTATCACATATAATATTTAACGCTGTTTTTGCTACACCTTAACTTATATGATCGCAGTTCAAAAGATAGAAATAAATTTTCAAATTTATTTTTGATACAAATTACAATACAGATTTTGAATTTTTAAAATACTGAACTTTTTATTTCATTATACACCAATAAAATTTAAGCAGCAATAATGTTGCGAAGTGCTATGCACATCTCTACATAGTATAAAACTAGTGATACACCTTGGCTTCACCTAGAAGAAATATTGAATTTGCCTCCAAAAGTTTTATTTAACCGAGATCTTATAACATTTTGCAGAGATAAGTCGGCCGGGTGGGCGCGCTTCCAATAATATTTCCGAAACTATAAATACCGTATTTTAAAATTTTATATTTAAGTAATTTTCAGGTTTTATCCGATAGTGTTCTAAAGTTGTTAACCATTGTTTTATATTCTTGTCTATTTTAAATTTATTTAAACCTAATTGTATGTCATTATTTATTTTATCTCATTTATTCTTCTATTCAATTCTGAGGAATGTTTTATCTATAATTTAATATATTGTGTTTTCTATGTAATGACATCCTAAAGAGACATTGATTAATCTTGAAGATGGTTATTGTAATGACAGAAACGTTGGTGTAATATCAATAAATTTTCTTCACTCAGGTTCATAATAATATATAAATATAATTTAGGCGAGGTTTTTCTTTATCAGTAATAAATGCTTATGATTATTTTTTATAAATGTTTATCGAGATGTTTATAAAATCATTGTAGTAGCAGGTGTAGATGTATTTTAATACGTAACTGTGTAATAAAAAAATAATAATTTTACAAGTCACGCATTCACAAAATACTTATAACAGTATAATAACGTGCGAATGGAAATACACGACAATACGATATTACTTTCGAGCGAGATATTTTTTAGACGATTACAAAAATAAAGTATTTTCAAGAATTTTGTTTCAATTGACAATACTATTTTCATTTTTCAATTAATCTACCATAGCAACAAAGAAAGCAAAGCTACCTTGCTATGTTGATTTGGTATTTAAAGTACCTACGTGTGACGAGCTTAAAAGCACGACACGAAGCGTAGTGTTTTTTTTACGTCATTTATGCTTTCTAAGCACTCATGCCCGTATATTATACACTATTTTCTTATACCTGCATATTTATACCTGATTTGCGAATTCGGACAATAATTTAATTAGTCTAATAATTATTTTACATCTGTTAAACTGAAAAACTCGAAAATACTTTCCAGCATAATAAAAATTAATTAAAAATTGTTTAAATTATTTAGTATTTTTTAAAATCCAAAAATAATTTCCTATTTCGCGTTTACAAAGTTTCATATACCGAATGAAGAAAATCTAATGTGGTCAACACATTACCTGCCGTCAATTTTATATATTTTTAATCCTTCTTGCAAAAGATTATATTTTTAGTAAATTTATTTCACGAACATATTTTGACCCTGACATCTGTCAATTTGGATGAATATCCAAATTGTTTCTATTGTGATGCTGCATAGACTGCAAGATTTATGAAACTTAATTTCTTTATAATTTTTTTTCTCTTCCAACTATAGCAAATATAATGAAAAATTGTAACCATGTAATATAATATTCTTTAATGTTTATAATAAAAAATTGGGTACTTCCGGTCGGGTTGACCAATTATAACCAAAATCTAATCAGCTCTTCATAAGGGTATACAAATGAGAAGTACGTAAAAAATTGTAATTTTTGGAGTTTGCAGTTATCGAATAACGATTGTCACACACACACACATATACAGACATCATCGTAAAAGTAGTAAAATTGTATTCTAGCGACTCTAAAATGTGCTTATTCGTTAAAAACGGACTATGAATTTTTTGACCAAAGACAATATCTTTCTTATCTAAAGGCGACGGAACGTAGAAAAAATAATTCATTTAAAATGTCATTGTCATAAAATGTTTTTATCAAAGAAGTTATTGCATTCCTATATGACACAGTAACAAAATATCGGAACAATAAATAAATATAAAACTATTTTTCATGTTTTAATGAATAAACTTTCGTCGTTTATATATAGAAAAGATTTTTTTTTAATTGAGAAAATACGTTCTTAACCTTCGAGTTCTCAAAAAATAATTATTTTATAAAAGTACATTATTTCTGCAAATTATCTTTATAAAATAAACAAAATAATATGGAAAATAATAGACATCTTTATAATTTTACTCAGTGTTGACTAAATTCTTTAAAAATAATAATTTCTCAATATAATATTAGATTATGCTATCATAACCAATTCAGGTTCATATTCTTTAAACATTTAAAATGAAGAAATACTGAAAACTAAACGCACGAGTTACACCATGCCATGTTGCCAAGTGTATGGACGTCAAATTGGCGGTGATTTTCGATTATCAATATACGCCGGCGTATATTATGATGCGACGACAGCGCCACATACGGAATTTCGGTGAACTAAATATACGGCTGTTAACAACAAAACAGTCATTTGACGTCCAAAATTAAAATTTGCAGGTAGACCCCCTACATCACGTAGATGCTAAAAATGTGAGAAAAACTGATTTGTAATTTGGCGTCCATATTCGGACGTCACTTTACGAAGGACGTCAAATTGTTGGGGATCTGGCAATGTATGGACGTCCGGTTGTTAGACTGATGAATATATATATATATATATATATATATATATATATATATATATATATATATATATATTACTCGCAAGGCTTAACAGAAACCCGAAAACAATAATAACAACAACAACAATAATTACAGAAGTCTTATGAGAAAAAGAAATGAATGAGGAACGTGAAATGGTATTAGCTCAAGACTACATGGGTCATCAATACAATTATTAATTAATTTGTATAAGTAGAGAGATAATTGTAAATTTCTTCTGCTACTTAATGGCACCAAGTTCACTTCAGGCAATAAAATAGAATAATCATGGATAAAGTTAGGATATTGTTCATGTATTTTAAAATAACAATATTTGATGAAATTATGCTAAACAGACTCAATATATATTTATGATATATTGGATTCCAGACTTGTAGAAAATATTTTAGCTTAGAGCGGACAAATGCGCAATACAAGCTTTTAGTGTAGTTGTTTTACAGAAAGACCGACAATTTCTAATTACAAATCCAAGATTTTTGTAGGATGATCTTACGGTAGTCTTAATGTGTACAAATTCTTTCACCTGCTCCAGTTTCACTCAATCCATCAACATATTGCACTTAGTCAGCTTTTTATATTCAAATACTAACATTCAATACCAAATGTTTTCTCTCTATAATTCTTCTGAGTTGCTCTTAATTTTCACCAATATGTACACCATTCATTTCACTCAACGCTCTCAGCAACATATTCACATACAAGTTGTACAACCACGCAGACATACCACAGCCCTGTTTCACATCATCATTTATACGAAACCAATCACTCAACCATTCGTAGATTTACCTATTTTTTCACTCATGCTTTAAATAATTCATATGTTCATACGGGTTCGCCAGGAACAAACCTTATAAATATAATGAGAAAAATAAAGAGAGCTTCAGAGGCGAAATATGTAAACCCGTCCCTGCATCGCGTTTCTGATGTAATATTTACGACTAAACAAAGTGGTAACATGTAGCGCGAATCGATTGACAAGATAACAAATCGCCTGGCGGAACTTGTCCGTTATCCTGTTGGTGCTGGTATTCCAGAACGGGAATTAAAATTCGTTTCATTCTGTTGGCGGCCCAAGCCGGCGACCGAACCGTCTGATAGTAATAGAAAAGGACATGAAAAATCTAATTACAAGTCTAGCGATCGTGCTCGCGACGTATTATATAACGTAGTGTCCATTGCTAACGGAGAAATTTCCCCCGCGACCACGTGCGAATGAAAACTGATGCGATGCGCTTGTCCTGGACCGCGACTTCGGATTTCCTTTCTCTATCCACGTTCGGAATAGGACTCCATGTTATGACATCCTTCATTCGTCATTCACACACGTTTTACTATTAGGTGTACAAAACTAGTTCTGAGCAATTATACAGGGTGGGGCAGAGAAAGCCCCCCACGGGGGTATCTGGGGTGCCCGAGCACCCCCATTACAAAATGAAAACAGGACGTAGTATAATAAAAATTTAACATAAACGAGTCATTGATAAATAATTGAAATATTCCGGTCAAACAAATGGAAACTTATTACAATTAATTTTTAAAAAAATCTGTTGTGGCCAGCGCCAGTTCCATTTTTAGTTACATAATTATAGGGCGCGAGCAGTCATGTGCCATTGTTGACCTTGACAAGCAGATATGGGGGCCTGTTTCAGAATGACAATTAGTAATTATGTATTTCAGTTAAAATTTCAAGATTTTCTAAATTCACGTAGTTAATTTGTCCCCAGGAGTGTGGAATTTACTTGTTGAGGAAAACAAACAACATGAAATTGGAAAATCACTAAATTTAGAATGAGAAATTATGATATTTGACATTTATGTACATAATTACTAGCTATCATTCTGACACGGGCTACCATATCTGCTTGTCAAGACCAACAAACTCATATGACTGCTCGCGCCCTATTGTATTTAACATTTGTTGTATACCTACACTCTACACCAAACATTCTACTTATATCTATTCCTTATATTTAGGTGGTTTAATTTTAAATTCATTCTATTAAGAAATTTTGTCCCACTCTTCTAATTTTTCGAAATGTTTCCAATTCATTGTCAAGATTGATATTTTTGAACTGACATTTGTCTCTCAGTTACAAACATTTTAAATTTGAATTGGTTTCCATGCCATTATTTTGGCTGTGTGATTTATTACAATAGATTATTGTATAACTTATATATCTTTATCTCTAAATCTATAAAAGATATAATAGAAGATTTATATGTATCAGATAGACTTTACATACATACATACATAAAATCACGCGTGTCCCACTTAGTGGGTTCGCACAAACCCGATAACAATAAGAACAACACCAACATCATACAACAAATCCTTACTCTTAAACATATCAAAGTGACCGATTTTCGGTAGCGAAATACCGCATCCGGATCACAATAATAGTTAGGAAACAATCATCCTTCCCCACACATACCTATCTAAGTAGACTTCTTTCGCCTCGGCCACACTCATAATCGCATTCATACATGCTCCTCTTCTCTTCATACTTGGAAACTCTGTCTTTTTAAGCACCCTACCAACCACATCCATCCACTTACACACTGATCGGCCACGCAATCGAAAACCCTCAACTTCACCATGATATAGAGAATTTACTGTTCTTTAATACTAGCAAGAATGAAATTAAAAAAATATATATATTTACAAGAATTTTGTTGTGTAATACGCGGTGGGCTAGTCGTACTGAAGCAGTTTCAGCTGTCAAAGAACAATACGATTTAATTATTTCAGCTGTTGAAATAATGATTGCCAAGACGAAAGATTCATGTAGTAGGTAGGTTTAATTGATCAATTGAAGTCTTGAAATTTTATAATTTGTTTATAAATAATGGAACCTACACTTCAAATGATTTTTATAACTAGTAAACAACTACAGTTTGTTTCAATAATATAAACAAAGCTATATTGGATTATAAACATAAATATATTAAAATATTAAAAGACACAGTTATTACATATTACAAACAATATACTAAAACAGAATAATTAATAACAAACAAAGTGACTTACAATTTCTGCAGTTTCATCCATTTCAGGTTCTTTTTACACTATTTTTAAATGTTACTGCCACGAACAATGAACGTTTCAATATTATTTACACTTAACATACACTAAAAACACTACTAATAACAATAGAAATAGCTAATAATATTTACACACTTTACAAATGTTGTTTACACGGATAAAGTTACCGATAAACTAAAGCTAAACACGATTCAATGCTGCAACAATTGAACAGACCTGTCAGAACAAAAAGTGCCACCTGGTGCAAACTTATTCAAAGTATTTCATTTGAAATAAATCAGTTGAGTTTTTGTTATTGCAGTGTTAATATCAAATTTTGTGTGTGATTTTTTAAATTGTGAGGCGGACAAGGTTTTGAATTATTTATATGAACTTCATTTCTCAGTTTTGGTGGTAGTCTCTCCATATATAGACTCTGGAATATTGTCTAAAAGGTAAAAATATTTCATTATTTCATATTTTAAATGTGTATATAAATATTTTCACACCGTCATTGATCTGTCAATATTCCAAATTTTATATTTATATTTTATATACAATTGTAATTTTGTTAATACAATCCCTTCTTAAAAAGATATTCCAATTAGTTTCCGTCTTTCTTATACCTATCAAAATTCTTTTCTCTTCTCCAATCCTTTTCAACACTTTATCATTCATAACTTTCTCCATCCAATCTTCTCCAACCGTCTTTTTCTCCTTCTTCCTCAAGGTCCGTGGTTCGATGCCATACAGCATAATATTCCATTTAAAGCATTTTGCAAATATTTTTCATAGTTCTATATTACTAAATGTTGCCTTTGCCTTTTCTATTAATTTCTTCCATGCAATTCTATCCTCCCTCCATTCAACTATGTGTGTACGGGTATTATTTTCATTAGTTTATTTGATGATTTTGACGTTAGGATAATCTTCAGGAACAGATATTTATCCTGCTATTCACACCTATGTTTAATAACCTTCCTTTTTATGTTGCATTTTTACTATATTTAAATTTAAATTTGCTTTTAATATTTTGCCAAGTCTAAACAATATTTTAATAATAAGATGAGTATATGTATAATATATAGTTTGGTTCACGAAAGATGAATATTCAAGGTCAATTACAAGCCATCTGATATAATATTACCTGCAGGTAACTTCACTGCATTTCGTAAGCATAGACTTGCAACATGACACATTTTAACTGAAATACATAAGTGTACTTCAATTATATTACAATCTTTTTCGTATCCATTTAATTCGTGTCAAATATGCAAATTTAGTAAAGAATTTGTCAATGTGAAAATCTATTAAAAAATATAACACCTTATTATAGAAATGTAGGATTTGAAAATTTGCGTCCAGGTTTCTGAAGGCTGTCACAAGTCACAATAACTCTAAATACATATATGCGAAGAAAACAGTAAAAAGTGTTTACTATTTCGGGATTTGGCCGTAACATAACAACAGTTTTTGTTGGTTTTTCAAATTCCCTAACGTATATTACAGACAAAATATGCGAATGTTCACTTCTTCACTTAGTATATTTCTGTATTCGTCTTCTATTTGCAACTTCTCTCGTACAGGGAAAAATATTACATAAATTTCATTTAATACATTTTTTTTAAAAATCTGATGTGCCCAGCACATTACCTTCCGTCTATCCTGTGTATTATGTACAAATTCCATACATAAATTTTCTTGCAAAAGATCCTATATTTCCAGTAAAATTATTTTATAAACAAACTATGCAAATTGTGCTTGACACTGACATCTTCTTTAGCTTTTCCCATTCGTATCACTCATAGCACGAGCCCCCATATCTGCTTGTCAAGGTCAGCAAAGTCATGTAATTGCACGCGCCCTATACATAAATTTTCTTGCTAAGTAAAATTATTTCATAAACAAACTTTACAAATTGAACTTGACACTGACATTTTTTTCTTTAGCTTTTCTTATTCTTTAGGGGTCGCTATGTTTTATTATCTTCTTCCACTCATTTTGTTTTGCGTGTCGTTTTCATTTAGCTCCTTTTCTCTCAAGTCTTCCGTAATACAGTCCTTCCATCTTATCTTTGGTCTTCCTCTGTTTCTTCAACCTTCTGTTACTAAGCTTTTCATTCTTCTTCCAATATATTCATTTATTTTCATTGATACTAACATCTGTCAATTTGAATTACCTGAATATATTAGCAGTTTATAATTCTTTAACTCTATATCCATTGAATATGAAATATAAAATGCCATCAAATCGTATAGAGAATAATATATTCTTTAAGATATAATAACGTTAAATGCCAATAAATGATATTTAACTGCGTTTTTTCAAGAAAAACTGTTAAAAGTTGCAATTGAAGGTGCTTCCAGTGGACCAATTATAACCAAAATCTAATCAAGTCTGCATACGGATGTAAGAAACAAGGAATATGTAAAAATTGTAAGGGATCCTAAAACGTGCTTATTCATTGAAAACTCACCACCGAATTTTTTGACCAAAGACATTATCTTCTAGAGATGATGGAACGTAAAAATGTGAAACCGTCTCATCATTATTTAATACCACTTATTTCTACTACTATAGATTTAATTTATAATAAATGATGAAACTCGGTAACGCTACTTGAAAGTGCGAGAAAATGGCGCTATAGTTCCAAATTTAATCCATGCGGCGTTAGTAACAATATGAATGTAGCAATGAATGTTACATACTCCTATAAGAAGATATATGGGAGACAAAAAATCTCATTATATTGTAACTAATTAATTACAATTGTCATCTGCCTTTCAATCAAATCAAAATACTTGCTATTTGAATTATTGTCGAAATAAAATTTATTACCTCGTTGGTATTTGCTGAAATATACCTGATAGGATGTTTTCAAAATAAGAGTTGATGTAACGGAGTCAATAGCACCGAAGGGATTTATTTGAGTGGCGGAAGAATAAATTGAAGTGGGCTAGGGGCGCATTAGACATGATGTTAAGATGCGCTACTTTCTACGATTTATCTAATTTCCAAGCTAAGGCTATGCGCGATGCAGGAAGCAAATAGAAGTCGAAATTCAACGTTTCTTCGCGGAATATGAATGAATTCCTTCGCAGCGCGACTCTTTCAGACGTCTGTTGGCGTTCGTTTGTAAGTGACGTTTATTACGTTAAAGTGCGTGCTTCGGGCGCTGATAAGAGCGTTATCTCTGTTGCGAGCCACACCGCTCCACACTATAATTACGTTGTTTCAGAGAGAAAATTAACTTATCCGAAACTCGTACAGCGCTGTTCTTGTACTATTTATACACGCTTGTCGCTGCTGAATGTCTACCATCTTCCTACAGCCATCCCTTATCCGACAGACTCTCTACTTTGTTTACAACTACAGGGTGGGGCAGAAAAACCTATCCGATTTCAAAACGTTATAAAATTAAAACCACTCAACTTGTCAAAAAATTTTTTTATTAACATATCGCAAATTTTATGCCATTTTTAGATTTAAGTTTTGAAAAGCACATCACTCAAATGTCGTCCTTGGGAGCGGATACACTGATTTAGGCGCTCGCGGTAGCTTTCCATGACTTTCACCGTCATTTCCACAGGAATTTCTTCAATTGCCCGAGCAATTTCCCTTCGTAAAGCAAGAAGGGTCCTTGGTCGATGCTGGTAAACCTTCGATTTGAGGTAACCCCAAAGGAAGAAGTCACATGGAGTGAGATCCGGTGAGCGCGGCGGCCAGCCAAGATCACCTCTCAGGGAAATGAGGCGACCGGGAAACAGTTCCCTGAGAATGTCCATTGATCGTCGCGATGTGTGGGCGGTTGCCCCATCCTGTTGAAACCACACATTTTCCACGCCATTTTCTTCCATTTTGGGTCTAAGAAAATTTTCCAGCATGAAACAATAGCGCTCGCTGTTGACCGTTACGGTTTGCCCATTTTCTTCAAAAAAGTAAGGCCCCCAGACGCCTAGGCGGGAAAGAGCACACCACACAGTCACTTTTGGGCTATGGAGGGGTTCCTGATGGATTTCTCGAGGATTTTCGTCACTCCAATATCGAAAATTCTGCCTGTTAACGGCACCACAAAGGTGAAAATGGGCTTCGTCCGTGAAGAGCACAACATCGTCGTTCGGGAGTTCTCGGAGATCGCGACACAGGTTCGTACGGGTTTCAAAATCCCTTTCACTTAATTCCTGTGCAACAACCATTTTGCAGGGATGCATTTTGAGGTCCCGGTGCAAAATGCGCCGAATACTGCGGTTGGAAATCGCCAAAGCGAGCGAATGTTTTTGCGCCGAACGACGCGGGGAACGTTCAATCGCGGCTCTCACATTGGCCACGTTTTCAGGTCCTGTTGCTGTCCTGGGACGTCCAGGCGACTTCTTTTTCAATGCTGAACTCGTCTGTCTAAAATTTGACACCCACACTTTAATCGTAGCGTGATGTGGAACAGGATCATGACGCTCGAGTCCGAAATGAATTCGAAAAGCACGTTGTGTAGCAATTATCGAACCGCCGCATTCGATAAACCGCTCAATAACAAAAGCACGATGTTCACCAGACCAAGGCATGTTGACTACTGACAAATGGCATAAAACCGGCTTTCTAACGGTTTTTACCCCACTACTCTACCTGCTCCCTCTTTTGAGAAAAAGGGATTTGAAATCGGATAGGTTTTTCTGCCCCACCTGTATAACGGAATATGCATACATGTCGTATTGTCGCAGGAAAATTGTTATTTTAGAAAATGGTTTGTCCTATTTAGAACAGTTAATACATACAGGGTGTATCACGGAAAGTGAAACATAGGCGATTAACATGGGAAGTCAGTTTTTCATGCGCGTTGCTCCCCTAATTATTTTAGACAAAAAAATTAACATCCGAATCAATAAAAACAAATCTGTTGTGGCCAGCACAATACCTTCCGTCAATCCTGTGTAATATGTATAAATTCCATACATAAATTTTCTTGCAAAAGATTCTAAATTTCCAGTAAAATTATTTCATAAACAAATATGCAAATTGCACTTGACACTGATATCATCTTCTTTAGCTTTTCCCATTCGTTAGGGGTCGCTATTTTTTACTTTCTTCTTCCATTCATTTCTGTTTTGCGTGTCGTCCTCATGCAATTCCTTTTCTCTCTTTCGCAATATAGTCTTTCCATCTTATCTTTGGTCCTACTAAGCTATTGAATATTCTTCCAATATATTCTTCATCTCTCGTCATGACATGTTCAAACCAATGTAATCGTCTCTCTTGTATCTTTCTAGAAACTTATAACACTAGAGTTATTTTCTTATCATATCTTTCCGTGTCTTCCCCAACATCTACTTCAACAACCTCATCTCTGCCACATTTATTTACTTTTTTATTGATACTGACATCTGTCAATTTGAATTACATGAATATATTGGGAGTTTCCATGTTTAGGATAGCTGATTGTTTTATAAAATTTAATATCTTTATAATTCTTTAACTCTATATCTATTGAATATGAATTATGAAATGCAATCAAATCGTATAGAGGATAATATATTTTTCATCATCATCATTAAATGTTAATAAATGATATTTAACTGCGTATATATACAATATTGTAAAACTATTTCTGATTTTTAATATCATTTTTCTCGAAATAATTGTTATACAACCCCATATCATATTTATATCGTTGAAATCAGAAAAAATTCTCTATCTAATGGACAAAAAATTTATATAGGTTGCCATTTAAAAAAAATTAATTTATTCTACCGTTTGAGAACCACTGGTTGAATTTTTTTATTTATTATTCCTCATAAATTAAGCCATTTTTCCTGGTAATTTTTTGTATATAACATTTTTCTTTAAAGTCATTAGTTCGCCCAAAAAAGCGCTGGTTGTTTTAAAGGAAACACTATATATATATATATATATACAGACATCATCGTAGAAATAATAAATTCGTAATATAGGGAACCCTAAAACATGCTTATTTATTCGAAACTCACTCTCAAATTTTTTGACCAAATATAATACCTTTCTTACCTAAAGGTGACGGAAGGTAAGTAATCATAGTCTTTTTTCGATAGATCAGAGCCAAATGATGTCATTAAATTTTAAAAATGTTTAGTTTACTTTATGTAATTATAAAGAAACCAAAGTCATGTACAAAAATTAAGACAAAATTTTCGTATACCTACAGTTATAAAATTATTTGACACATAATACTAAATTTTTATATTTAGTGATGTAGCCACTGAATTTAATTACAGCATAGGCAGTGGTTTTATTAAATTTGATGATACGGAAAATGGAATTTTCTAGTTGAGACAGATTTCTTTGGACTAACTCATCCTGCAACCGGTGAAGGATTTCCACCTATGCATTCCTGCTAACTTAAAGGTAAATTTTAATTCAATAAGAGAAAAATGTGTGTTCTAATTAATTTATTTTTACCTACCGATTAATGTAATTAGAAAAATATACTCTTATTCAATACAAAACAGCTCATTCTCTAAAAATATATATGAAACCGTCTCTGCCTATTGCTCTTGTTGTCCCTCTCTTTTTGCTTATTTATACATACGGAATGACTTGTGCTCCACGCATGGCATGTGAAAAAAATGGACTCGAGATAATTGCGTCCGATTTGAGTTGTTGCCGGAAGCACAAATTTTTCATTCTTAATTGGTAAAGGATTTTATTGTTAATGTACTTTCATTTGTTTACTTTTTAAATTACCTGCGTGCAAAACAAAATAAATGCGCTTGCAAAATGAATGTTCCCTTGTAATAATCAAGTTTTCATATTCATGATATTCTATTCAATGTTTTTAAACAAAATATTAATATTTTCATAATAAAATAATTCATGCAAAATGTAAAATGCATTATAGTAAAAATATAACAAAAATAAATACTGTGAACAAATAATAACATAGATGAATATAACTATATGAAAGCTTTACTGGTGGATAACAATAATAATTTTTAACTATCATCGCCAGATGCAATAAATAAATATATCATCACTGCTTATTGCCAATATCTGAGTGCGAGTAACAACTGCGTTATATACAGATATCGGTGATACTTAAGACGTATTCGTTCGTGCAAAAGATTCTATATTTCCAGTAAAATTATTTCATATACAAACCATGCAAATTGCACTTGACACTATCTTCATCTTTAGTTTTTCCCAATCGTTAGGGGTCGCTATGTTTTATCTTCTTCTTGCGTTCATCTCTGTTTTGCGTGGCGCCTTCATTTAGTTCCTTTTCTCTCAAGTCCTTCCATCTTATCTTTGGTCTTCCTCTGTTTCGTTTACCGTCTATTACTAAGCTATTCATTCTTCCAATATATTCTTCATCACTCCTTATTGCATGTTCAAACCAATGTAATCGTCTTCTTTGTATCTTTTCAGAAACTTCTATTGCTCGAGCCATTTGTGTGTATACTTATTCATTTGTATACGAAGAATTGATTAACATTACTGCCATATTCATATTTTTATTCATGTTAAATTTCTAAAAAAATCATAATTCTTCAAATTTCAATAAAAAGTTCAAAATTTTAAAAAATTAAATTTATATGGTTTTAGATACTATTTAACGCGCTGATTCCAAATTTTGAAACCGCATGTCGATATCTCTTTCCGTTCTCGAGATTTTTGCCCTCAAAATTTTACCTAAAAATACCCATTTTTGGGCCATACAACAAAAGTGGGTCAAAATACAAGCTCGTTAACATCACCATTCGATTCCCCAGGCAAAAATACATAAGTATACAAATTTTCATAATTTTTGAGCAATAAATACAACCTTTATAGCAAATTAACTGAAAATGGCCAAAATCTGAAAAAATCCTAAGGGGTACGTACACCTTAGGTTTTTTGCAGATTTTGGCCATTTTCAGTTATTTTACTCTAGAGATTGTATTCGTTGTTCAAAAAATATGAAAATTGGAATACTTATGTAATTTTTCCCGTAGAATCGAATGGTTTTACTCCCAAGTCCGTATATTGACCCATTTTTAGGGTATAGCCCAAAAATGGGTATTTTTAAGTAAAAATTTCAGGGCAAATATCTCGAGAAAGAAAAGAGATATCGATATGCGGTTTCAAAATTTGGAATCAGCGCATTGAAAAGTATCTATATCCATTTAAACTAGATTTTTTTAAATTTTGAACTTTTTATTGAAAATTGAAGAATTATGATTTTTTTGTGAAATTAAACAAAATGAGTAAAAATACAAACTGGATTGTTTTCCATTGTGCCAAAAATAAAAGATCGTGATACAAGCTAAATCTGGACTGGAAAATGACACTTAAAATGCCGGTCGAACTATTATCACCAGTCAAACAAAAATGTTCCTTATTTTATGAATGCCCTTTATACAAACTACTACTATTTTACTTTTCACAGTGTATTTATATATAAGATATAGATTCTCCATTACATTTCTAGAGACGTTAAAAGTAAAAATTACATTAAGTCTCTCACTAACAATTGAAAAAGCAGCGATGCAACATTTCCCAACTTGCGTTCATAACGCAAGTGCGCCGTTAACTCGTCGTCTCCTCCGTCGTTGCTTGTTCCTGATGATAAATTAACTTACAACTTCCGCAATGTGATATCAAGTAATACAAGTTTGTTGTTTTAAAGTTTCGTTCCGCAGTCAGTCCCCGAGTAGCCCGATGTCGCAAAGATGCGCTCATTAGAATCATGGAGGCGTGGCAACATTGTAAATTGCCAGGATAAACGCCAGGGCGGGAACTTCAAATGAATAATAGTAGTTTTTGTATTATTGTATAATTTAAACAAACATTCTCTTATAAGGCCCGGTTGTTCCAAGTTCAGATAAACTGTAGCAGTTTACTATCTATTAGATAAGTTTATTCTACCGTCTTAACTAAAGAATCAGATTTTTGGGTTGCTCCATGATGTTTTATTCTCCGGATAACTAACTGGCAGATTGCTATCAGAAAGATTAAAATTGTATTAGGGTACAGTTATTTTTGAAAAGTTGGCAACTTGGCTGTAACAATTTTAATAGAAAATTGGTTATTTTTTTGCTTGTCTGTGTTTTGGTGCAGTTGTAGTTTAAACCACAGTTTGAACGTTTAGAAAAAAATGATAAATACGAATTGCAAAAATGAGTGATGAAAATTATAGATAATGAGAAAGAGCAGTTTATTTTACTACCGCGAAAATAACTAACTTAATTAAATTAGTCGACAAATATAAAAATATAATTGAGCCCAGGAAGACAAATTCCGTCTCTTGGAAAGAAAATCTGATGTGGCCAGCACAATACCTTCCGTCAATCCTGTGTATATGTACAAATTACATACATAAATTTTCTTGCAAAAGATTCTAAATTTTTGGTATTATGTGATTCCCTTTTCTCGGCAACGGAATTCCATACTCCTGATAACAAACAAACCACATGAAATAAGAAAATTATGAAATTTTGATTGAAAAATTATAACACTTGTCAGTTATGGACATAATTAATTGCTGTCATTTTGACACGGGTTAAAGTCATGTTACTGCACGCGCCCCATACATAAATTTTCTTGCAAAAGATCCTATATTTCCAGTAAAGTTATTTCATTAACAAACTAGGCAAATTGCACTTGACACTGACATCTTCTTCTTCTTTAGTTTTTCCCATTCGTTAGGGGGTCGCTATTTTTTATTTTCTTCTTCCACTCATTTTTGTTTTGCGTGTCGTCCTCATTCACTTCCTTTTCTCTCAAGTCTTCTACAATACAGTCTTTTCATCTTATATTTGGACTTCCTATGTTTCTTCCACCTTCTATTAATATATTCATTTCTCCTCATGACATCTTCAAACCAATGTAATCATCTCATATCTAGAAACTTCCAACACTAGAGTTACTTCCCTTATTCTTTCATTGATTAAATTTATATAAAATTTATTATCATTATTCTTCTTTAACTCTATATCTGTTGAATATCAAATATAAAATGCAATCAAATCGTATAGACAATAATATATTCTTTAAGTTATAATAACATTTAACTGATTTTTTCAAGAAAAACTGTTAAAATCTTCAAATGAGGGTACTTCCGGTTGACCAATTATAACCAAAATCTAAACATGTCTGCATATGGTTGTAAGGAAGAGGAATACGCAAGAATTGTAATTTTTGGAATTCTAGTATTGGAGATATCATGCACGAAACGGAGTCCACACACACACACATACACACACACACGCCACACGAACACACACACACACACACACACATACAGACATCATCGTAAAAATAGTAAAATCGTATTGTAAAGACCCTAAAACGTGTTTATTCAATGAAAACTCACCACCGAATTTTTTGACCAAAGACAATACCTTCCTTACCTATAGGTGACCAGGGCCGGCGCGTCAAAATATGCCGCCTAAGGCGAATACAACTTTTGACGGGGCGTCACATATTAAAAAATTTAATAAACCGATGATATATTTTATTTACTTAACAAATAAAAAACAAATGTAATTCTAATAACAATATTTACAAAAAATAATATAGGTATAGACACTTTGAAAAAAATATATAAAAATATTACTTATACAAAAACAATAACTTATAAATTAAACAAAAAAAATCTGATGTGGCCAGCACATAACCTCTCGCCGTATATTTTACCTGGCTCTATTCATAAAGCAAAGAATATTTTTAGAAATACAAATAATATATTCATATAAGTCTATAACGTATAAACTATGACTCAACATAAAACAATTTTCACATATACTTACAAAATCTATAAGATATTTTACCATAAATTATGTACAATAAATTACAAAGTAGAGTTTACTATATATACCTGCTGGTAACACGGATTTTCAATTCGAACAACGTTATTGTTTACTTTCTCTTCATATTCTTCTAGTAAAAACATTAATTTTGGGCGGCTAAAATGTATAATCTGAATTGTGCATCTATTCTTACATATCTTCGTTTACATTTTATTTTTTCATACATGCTGTATCTAAATAACACTAATTCCCATTAATAAAGTGATGGATAGATTGCACTCCGATTATTTTCTTATAACGATGTGTAATTTTGTCAATATTTACAACTTACTTGAGAAGAATTTGATAGCTTTTTCGCAGTTCAATGTTACTCCAGCTACAGTGCTGGTGTGCATTGTCCCATAATGTTTAAAACAAATTTAAGTCCTTCAACTTAGACTTGTCACCTCCATAATAGTCACAGATCAAGAATTAAGAGATTCTCCAAGTACATTTTTCTTTCATTACCCATTATTTCGATGAGATACATTTTTTTCTGTATTTTACGTTGCAGAGTGGAGACCATTAATAGTATTTCTGAAGGGTATGTGTAATATACCTATAATTTTAAATATTTAACTATAAATACAATAAGAAATAATATAATGTATGTACTTCCCAAAAAAAATCTTCAGTAATGTCTCCGGATTTCTGACACTGACATTTATCTCTCAGTTACAAACATTCAAATTTTCAACTATTTTTCATGGCATCCTTTCGGTTGTAAAATTAATTACAACAGATTATTTTATATATTATATTCTTTTTATCTCTAAATCTATAAAATATATATAAAAATATTTAAATGTATCAGAAAGAGAATTTATTTTTCTTTAATATTATCAAGAAAAATTTTCAAAAAATAATATTTAGAAGATTTTTTTTCAAGAATCTTCTACTTCCGGTTGTCCAATTATTACCAAAACCTTTTCAGATCTTCCCATGAATGTCCGATTGGGAAATACGTTGTTAAACAAATTTTAAGTCTTATAGTTTTTGAGTAACCGTCCTTGCAACATCCCACACACACACACACACACACACACACACACACACACACACACACACACACACACATCCACACACACACACACACAGACATCATCGTAAAAATGTTAAAATCGGATTGTAGGGACCTTAAAACGTGCTTATTCAATAAAATCTGGATATGCGATTTTTAGCATGAATCCAATACCTCTCTTAGCGAGAGGTAAAAATTAAAAATTTACTCTTCTGGCTTTCTTCTTTGCAAAATTATTAATGATTTATTTTCTCTGTTATCTCATGTTCTATGGCTAATATGAATAAATTTATTAATCTTTGTTGGGCCATAGAAGATCGCAAATAATTTTAAATTATTTTTAATTTACGAACGTTCTCCACTGGCAACGGTAATATGTAAAGTGAGTAATATTCTTAAGCAAACAATAATATTAGGAATTTTTTTAGATAAATTATTTCTTTCTATATAATTCACTATTCACTGCATCCAGCGGTGTCATACCTGTTGTTAATATATTTCGCACAATTTGTAATTCGTTAGACAAATTTAAAGGTTCTATATCGTCTGTTAGGTACATTTGCAAAAATTCGCTGCTACAAAAATATGCCGCCCTAAAAATATGGCGCCGTAAGGCGATCGCCTGTCCGACCAGGCGCACGTGCCGGCCCTGTAGGTGACGGAAGGTAAAAAAAGACAACATCTGGAATCAATTAGAAATTATTTTAGTTTTAGTTGTGGCCAGTATCCACGATATATACTCTGTTGCATAAAATCGTATAGCTATCAAAAACTGGCATATCGAACATACAGCGTGATTCGTGATTCAGAAAAACAAATGTAGGCAAATAAGTGTTTATTTCTCAAATTTTGCTTTCTTTAAACTTATCTAATAGATAAGAACAATATTTGGTCTTCAATTTTATCCAACAAATAAAAAACTGTATTCTTTGACATTCGAAACCCCAAAAAATTCATTTCATTTCAAATTCAAATTTTTCAAATTTATTACATGTTTCTCATACTGCATATTGTTTTCGAAAATTAATATTATCAAAAATGAAATCCAATACTTCATTATCACTGTTGTACTGATTTATTATAATAATTATCAATATTAACAAACAGCTTATATCATCAAAACAACACAAACGTTCCATACCATTTGTTCCGTTTCTCTTTACTTCATGTTTTCATTCGTGTGCACTCGGTACAATATTCTTTGGATAAAACTCTTAACTGGTAGTTTGACTGACTGTTAGTTATCTTGGCGTTAACGAAAATTTATCTTGCTGGTAACTTTTAACCATAAGTGGAACAACGGAAACTGAAGTTATCAATAGAATAAATTTTAACCGAGTGTTTAACTATAGATGGAACAACCGGCCCTAAAAGTAACAATTCAAAAGTTAATGACGAGATTTGATAGTAGATATAAATTACACATAGTTTAATTGCATTTCGTTTCGAGTTTGTGATTTAACGAATGTGTACGGAAAAAATGAAATTAAATTTGTAATTAATATAGGTACATTGAACCAGATTCATACATCACTGTAAAATACTAAATGTGAATGAATATATGAAATGCAAAAAGTTTCATTATTTTTAATTTGATATTGTCAGAGATATGTAACATAATTTTAAATTTAAACAATATTTACATAAATAGGAAATGCACACAAAGTATGAAATGAATAAAATTCATTTAATATTCTGAAACTGTCTAATTACAATTTATAATAATGAAGAGCTGTAAAATGACATTATTTAATAATATATGAACAAGTGAAATTACGCAGCTCGCGTAAACAAAGATAAAAATGGTGATAAAAAAGATATAAACGCCATAGTGTTAATATAAAATTCCATTTGCCAATAAACCAAATTAAACAAATAAAAAATTTCTTGTGTTAGTACGTCAGCGTGATGAAAATTATATTATATATTTATGAGAATGTTTTGCTTCATTTATCTTAAATATTATATCAAAAAATCTGATGTGGCCAGCACATAACCACTCGCCGTATATTTTACCTGGCTGTATGCATAAAGCAAAGAATATTTTTATAAATACAAATAATATATTCATATAAATCTATGACGTATAAACTTCTTTGTTATTCAATAATAGCATGTCTCAACATGAAGATATTTTACCATAAATTATGTTACAATAAATTACAAAGTAGAGTACTATATATAAATATTAGGCTGGTAACAGCAATTTTCAATTCGAACAACGTTGTTTACTTTCTCTTCATATTCTTCTAGTAAAAACATTAATTTTGGGCGGTCTAAAATGTATATATGGATTGTGCATCTATTCTTACATATCTTCTTTTACATTTTATTTTTTCATACATGTTATATCTAAATAACACTAATTCCCTTTAATAAAGTGACGGATAGATTGCACTCCGATTATTCTTATATCGATGTGTACTTTTGTCAATATTTACAACTTACTTGAGAAGAATTTGATAGCTTTTTCGCAATTCAAAGTTACTCTAGTCTATAGTACTGGTGTACATTGTCCCATAATGTTTGAAACAAATTTAAGTCCTTCAACCTAGACTTGTCATCTCCATAATAGTCACAGATCAAGAATTAAGGGATTCTCCAAGTACATTTTTCTTTCATTACTCATTATTTCTGACACTGACATTTATCTGTCAGTTACAAATAATTTAAATTATCAACTATTTTTCATGGCATTCTTTCGGCTGTCAAATTTATTACAACAGATTATTTTATATATTATACTTCTTTTATCTCTAAATCTATGGAATATATAATAAAATATTTAAATGTATCAGATAGAGAATTTAATTTTCTTTAATATTACCACGAAAAATTTTCAAAAAATAATATTTAGAAGATTTTTTTTCAAGAATCTTCTACTTCCGGTTGCCCAATTATTACCAAAACCTTTTCAGATCTTCCCATGAATGTCCGATTGGGAAATACGTTGTTAAACAAATTTTAAGTCTTATAGTTTTTGAGTAACCGTCCTTCCAACATCCCACACACACACACACACATCCACACACACACACACACACACACACACACACACACACACACACACACACACACAGACATCATCGTAAAAATGTTAAAATCGGATTGTAGGGACCTTAAAACGTGCTTATTCAATAAAATCTGGATATGCGATTTTTAGCATGAATGCAATACCTCTCTTAGCGAGAGGTAAAAACTGTCTCAATATCATCGAACGTACGATATCTTTACTTTGCTCTATTTGAATCTGGGTTGCATCCTTTGGGCCGTCACAACTAATGAGAAATGCTATAGAAGATGAAGATGTCAGCATCAAGAACGATTTGCATAGTTTGTATATGAAATAATTTGAAATTTGTATATAATACACAGGATAGACGGAAGGTATTGTGCTGGCCACATCAGAATTTTTTTAATGAATTTATTTTTTGGAAACCCTTTTCAATTTACATTTTACTGATAAGACTATAGTGTACAAATAATTTTGTGAGCTCCTGTACGTCGGTTAGACATAGATATTTTGTCATTCGGTATTGACATATACGTAACTCTTATAAATAAATACCTGCTCAGTGTTAGATGGTTCTTTGTATTTGAAGGCCGGAAGCTGTATCCTCTTCCGGCCCTGACTGCAACAGCAGCAATGAATTGCGGCAGCCTCAACGCTCCAACCTTTGTGTAACATGGGGCGCGTTTTTCCTCGCCCGGTATTTGCAATCACGGTTGATAGCTAATTGTCTCTCGCTTAGCAATAAAAAGCCAACCTTTGGCGGCCGAACTTACCCTGGATCGAGCCGAACCGGCTGCCGGCGTCGTCCGGTGAATATTTAACCAGCCCAGTAAAAAACCGTGGTTGCGGCGCCACCGAATAGGGTTTAACGCAGTTAAACGCATGGTGATTGCAGCAAAACACACGCTGTGGGCATACGCCTCGACGCCTGTCTACCCTATACACACCGCCACAATTCATGCTCAATGCGGACTCAGAGATTGCATCTACTGATTGTTGTTCGCAAACATAAATTATATGTTATTATATAAATTTATAAATAACGCAAATTTACTACCGGTAGTACCGGTTTTTAAATAAATTTTTATGTTTGTGTGTGAAATAAAAGCGAAATGTGCATGAGTCATATTACTTTTACACAATATAAAACTCGACAAATCTTTTTCACTTTACAGAGGACCCTCTTCATTTTCCCAATCCTATCTCAGAGATCACGAAATGACCGTGCATCTTAATAAGTTTAAATCAAACCAGTTTAGTGCTACCTCTGGGGTCCAACAAGGGTCAAACTTGGGCCCACTATTATTCAACCTTTTCATTAATGATGTGGTAGACTGTGTTCAACATTCTCGAATACTCTTGTATGCCGATTACATAAAAAATTATAAAACCATCAACTGTATTAATGACATCAACTACATTTTAAAATAGTCCTAGAACTCAAAATTATTCTGTAATTACAGCAAATATAAAATAATGAGTTATTTTGTTAAAAAATACGTTTACACTTACATATCACAAGGAAACTAATTCGCTTAAGAAAGTAACCCAGTTTAAGGATTTTGGGATTATAGTTGACACAAAATTAGCATTTAATGTACACATTGAGACTACTGTAAGATCATTCTATAAAAATCTTGGATTTGTAATTAGAAATTGTCGGTCTTTTTGTAAAACAACTACACTAAAAAGATTGTATTGTGCATTTGTCCGCTCTAAGCTAGAATATTGTCTACAAGTCTGGAATCCAATATATCATAAATACATATCTAAGATTAAGTCTTAATTAATACATGGACAATAACTTTACTCATGATTATTCTGTTTTATTGCCTGAAGTGAACTTGGTGCCATTAAGTAGCAGAAGAAATTTACATTCATCTCTCTACTTATATAAATTAATTAATAATTGTATTGATGACCCATTAAGTCTTGAGATAATATCATTTCATTTGTTTGTACTAAATGTAGTCTAGGTTACAAGAAGTCAAAATTTTATAAATAACAGTTTACCAAATTTTTATTTTATTTTATTAATTTAAACAAAATAATCATAACGAATTCTGACAGGTAAAATGACAAAAATTTCTTTGTCTCATGCCATATGCCACGGTATTTATAGGACTAATATATTACGTAATTTACATGTATGTATGCATGTATGTATGTATGTATGTATGTATGTATGTATGTATATATAATATAATAAGTAGAATTTTATTAGTAGGTACTAGTACTTACATATCACGTGTTTACCAAAGTTATAAAAAGTTTAGTTTCCAAACTTTGATTATTGAAAAAAGTTATTTTAAATAAAGTGTTAATACATTGTTAGCACTTTTGAAATGAACAGTTTTGTGCATTTTCACTACCATTCATTACATACCACTTACAATAAATCTAGTTACATATAAAACTACTTATAAATATTTCACTCCACTTAAAACTCAGTAAAATATTAATTGATTAATTAATTAAAAACAAAAGTTTTACTGGTATTTACTATATCACTTGTTTGACAGTTGAGAAACAAAATAGAACTTATATTAATACTTTACAAAAACAAACTTTTAAACTAAATATGCAGGAATCAATTATGAAAATAATAAGAAACTAATTATTAATAATTTATCTAATAAATAATAATTAATAATAACTTAATAGTGAATTTTCGAGAAAAACTGTTAAAAATCTTCACATGAGGGTACATCCGGTTGACCAATTATAACCATAATCTAGTCAGTTTTTCATATGGATGTAAAGAAAAGAATACGGAAGAATTATAATTTTTAGAATTGTTAGTGTTGGAGTTATCGTCTATGAAAAAATCGTCACACACATACATACATACATACATACATACATACACAAAGAGACATCGAATTTTTTAACCAACAATACCTGCCTTACCTAAAGGTAACGGAAGGTAAAAAGAAGAAAAAAATCCGATGTAGCCAGCATATTAACTTCGGGCAATTATTTGTATTATGTACAAATTCCATACATAAATTTTCATGCAAAAGATCCTATATTTCCAGTAAAATTGTTTCATAAACAAACTACGCAAATTACATTTAAAACTGATATTTTATTCTTTAGCTTTTCCCATTCTTTAGGAGAACCTATTCTTGATTTTCTTCTTCCACTAATTTTTTTGTTGTTGCCCTCATTTGCTTCCTTTTCTCTGAAGTCCTTCGCAATACACCTTTTTCATCTTATCTTCAGTCTTCCTCTGTTTCTTAAGCTATTCATTCTTTTTCCAATATATTTTTCATCTCTCCTCAAGACATGTTCAAACAAATGTAATAATCCTCTATCCCTCGTGCCATTTCGCTTATACTTTAAATCCTTACCCTATCTTTCTGTGTCTTCTCCAACATCTATCTCAACATCCTCATCTCTACCACATTTATTTTCTTTTCATTGATACTGGCTTCTGTCAATTTAATTTATCTGAACATATTAGCAGTTTTCATGGTTAGCATAGGTAGCTGATTTATAAAATTTAATATATTTATAATTCTTTAACCCTGTATTAAATATGAAATATAAAATGCAATCACATCGTATAGAGAATAACATATTCTTTAAAATATATAATAATATTAAACGTCAATAAATAATAGTTAACAGCTTTTTTTTCAAGAAAAACTGTTAAAAGTTCGGTGGACCAATTATAACCAAAATCTTATTATGTCTGCATATGGATCTAAACTTGAATCTTGGTATTGGAGTTATACGATCCGAAATAATCGTCACATACACACACACACACACACACGCACTCACATACATACAGACATCATCGTAAAAATAGTAAATTCGTACCTTCCTTACCTAACGGTAACGGAAGGTAAGTAACGTATATATTAATTATATTTACAATTATTTCTAAGTCAGTCTTTATTCCTTTTACGGAATATAAAATTATTTGAACTAATTGTAGTTGATTTTTGGCACGACTGAGAATGACCATTTCATGATTAGATTGTAAATATCTATTTTTCATTGCACTTGTTAGAAAGGTAATTTTTTACAATTACAAATTGCTACATATATTTACCAAATGAGCAAATACAATTCAAATTTATTATTTACATCTTCCAGAAATATGTTTCGATGTTAGAAATATATGACCTTTACACACAATAGTTTACCTTTACTTCAAAACAATGATTTAGGATGTGTGGAACACGTAAATAAAAAAAAAAGTATTGTAAATAGTAGAAAAATACTTCGTCCATGTTATAAACATTATTGCACGTCGCACTATCTGTTTTCCTGCACGTGATTTCAGAAAACAGAGCGTGAAATACGGTGTAGATTAGCCCATAGCCGGCACCCGTGCCCACAGCAGTCGAGTCCTCGACCCTAGTTCAATATCACGCCACTGGTGTTTGCATAACACGGCACTGAAACAGTTTGAGTGATGACTTGACAAACGCTGTTTACCCGTGTTTCTGTCTTTTTTATTTCAGTCTCGCTGATGCCCAATGCTGTTTGTGTTTGTCTCGCTTTGAATAGTATTAAAAAGGATATTGGATGGGTCTTGTTTACGTGGTTTACGTGAAAAACAGTTTGGATGTTTTTTATTATGCTATTTTGGTTTCTCTGTTCCTGTTTTGCGAGACTGGTCTTAGTTTTTCTATTGACATATTTATTTCTTTTACATCCTTTCGGAAGTAATATCATTTGGGACAAAATCCCTTTCAGATCTTGGTCGTTTAGTTATAAAACAGGTATTATTTCGTTGAAATGCTGGTGACGTCACAACCCACAACATTTTATCGTTTTTGGATTCGATCGAACCCTTTTAAAAACATTGCTCCGTAAAACTTAATTATCTATATTCTGCGTCTTCTTTGACTCCATGAGATGAAATTTTAGATAAACAATAAGTTCTATAGTGTAATGCTGTTATGCTTTAAATTATTAAAATAAAATCTTTCAGAACTCATAATTCAATACACCTTTTTACCTCTCGCTAAGAGAGGTATTGGATTCATGCTAAAAATCGCATATTCAGATTTTATTGAATAAGCACGTTTTAAGATCCTTAGAATCCGATTTTAACATTTTTGCGATGATGTCTGTGTGAGTGTGTGCGTGTGTGTGTATGTGGGATGTTAGAAGGACGATTACTCAAAAACTATAAGACTTTATATTTGTTTAACTACGTATTTCCCAATCGGACATTCATGGGAAGATCTGAAAAGGTTTTGGTAACAATTGCACAACCGGAAATAGAAGATTCTTGAAAAAAATCTTCTAAATATTATTTTCTGAATTTTTTTCTTGGTAATATTAAAGAAAATTAAATTCTCTATCTGATACATTTAAATATTTTATTATGTATTCTATAGATTTAGAGATAAAAGAAATATAATATATAAAATAATCTGTTGTAATAAACTTTACAGCCGAAAGAATGCCATGGAAAATAGTAGAAAATTTAAATTGATTGTAATTGACAGATAAATGTCAGTGTCAGAAATCCGTAGACATTACTGAAGACTTTTTCTGGGAAGTACATACATTATATTATTTCTTAATGTATTAATAGTTAAATATTTAATATTACAGGTATAGTACACATACCCTTCAGAAATACTGTTACTCCCTACAATGAATACATCTCCAAAATTAGAAGAATAGGACAAAAAATTTTCATAGAATTAATTTAAATATAAAAAATCTAATTATAAGGAATAGATATAAGTAGAATTTTTTGTGGAGTGTAGGTATAAGAAATGTTAAATACATGTTTGAATGATAACTAGTAATTATGTCTGACATTTAACATCTATGTACATAATTATTAATTATAATTCTGAAACGGGCACTCACATCTGCTTGTCAAGGCCAACAATGTAACATGACTGTTCGCGTCCGATACTTATGTAAACAAAAAAAGGAAGTGGCCATATTTTTTTGAGTAAGATTCCACGACAAAAATATAAAGTTATAAATGAACATTGATGAGTAACTAGGACTGGGTAATCTAAACAAGTATTGTTTTTGTGTAAATCAAGGTAAACAAAGGGCATAAGTTGCGAATGAATGGGTTGAACGATTCAGCAATTCAACTCGAAGTGTTGAGTGTTGAGCGTCCATGAACTGTTGGCTGGCGCGAACATTGTTTTCTGTAGAATTATTTAAAAAACAAATAATTCATCCTCGTGAAAGAGTCCCGGCACGCTAACTGCCTTTCTCCACTGGAAACTGACCGCAGCTCTACATAATAAAAATGAAATATTGAGAACGAATGACGCAATTAATTTGAAATCCTTTGTTCGGTGAGGATTATAAATGGTGCGAAAACAGAAAATGGGAAGAAATGTCCGGCACGAAAACAAGGAGACGCTGAAGGCTTTAAACTTCCCTCGGGCGCACCGGCCTATAAGAATTTCATTCTCAACGACGTTGCTAATTCCCTAAATTATGTTTGAATCATTTTACTTTTACTGATGTTCTCCGCGAATTTATTAAACTTCCGTGTTTCCAAAACAAAGTAATTAAAAATAATGGACCCAGATAATGTATTGTTTATTGGTATCCGAACTTCATCAATTTTGTTTTATATTTTGTTTTCTGAAACTACTTGTGTGAATATGAAATAGGAAACTATTAGTTAAATTTAGGGTGAATAAGGAGAATGCCATTTTTAACATTCGTCACCTTTAAGTACGAGGTGTGTTCAAAAACTATCGCGAATTTTGAATTTTCGCGGGTTACGTATATTCGAATTTCGATCTTTTTGTGGCTTTATGTTGGTACTCATGTCTCTCACTTATGTCGACAAGCTCGGCCATTTTGAATGTTCACTTACTTGTTGACAGCTGCTTTGCTTGCACGTGTTTTGGATCGTCTTCGATTTTTACCTATTCAAAAAAATGGAACAAAGAACCTGTATCAAATTTTGTGTGAAAAACGAAATTAAGTGCGCGGATGCATTCCGAATGTTGACTGTGGCATACGGAGAAGCTACCTTGGACCAAAGCAACGTTTATCGGTGGTACAAAATGTTCTCAGAAGGCCGAGAAGATGTGAACGACGAAAAGCGTGCCGGACGCCCGAGCACTTCAACAACAGACGAAAAAATTAATGAAGTGGTGAAAATGATATTGGCCAATCGTCGAATCACCGTTAGAGAAGTTGCTGAGGACCTAAACATATCGATTGGCTCGTGCCGTTCGATTTTTATCAATGATTTGGGCATGAGACGGGTCGCCGCGAAATTTGTACCAAAATTGCTCAATTGCGACCAAAAACAGCATCGCATGAACATTGCTAATGAGATGTTGGACTCTGTCCGCGACGACCCAAATTTGCTCCAGAGGGTCATAACTGGTGACGAATCGTGGGTTTATGGTTATGACGTGGAAACCAAAGTTCAATCATCTCAATGGAAGCTGCCGCACGAACCAAGACCGAAAAAAGCGCGCCAAGTTCGGTCGAATGTGAAAGTTTTGCTGACAGTTTTCTTCGATTGCAGGGGCGTGGTGCATCATGAGTTCTTGCCACAGGGTAGAACGGTCAATAAGGAATATTACCTGCAAGTTATGCGCAATTTGCGCGAAGCAATCCGCCAGAAACGCCCGGATTTGTGGAAGAACAAAAATTGGCTTTTGCACCACGATAACGCCCCTGCTCACACATCGTTGCTTGTGCGCGACTTTTTAGCCAAAAACAACACACTAATGATGCCGCAGCCACCGTATTCCCCAGATCTGGCCCCCTGTGACTTTTTCTTGTTCCCTAAACTGAAGAGGCCAATGAAAGGACGACGTTACGCTACGCTTGACGAGATAAAGACGGCATCGAAGGAGGAGCTGAACAAGATAAAAAAAAAATGATTTTTTGAAGTGCTTTGAAGATTGGAAAAACCGTTGGCACAAGTGTATAATATCTCATGGGGATTACTTTGAAGGGGACAAAATAGATATTCATGAATAAATAAATATTTTTTGAAAAAACACAAAATTCGCGATATTTTTTGAACACACCTCGTAAGTATGGCTTGTAGGTGTGTGCGTGTGCACAGAATTTTTTTTAAAATTCAGTAGTGTACTTAGATTTTATGAGGGAGCAAGAGATAATACTGTTATTTTATTACTATAAAAATATAAAAAAAAAACTAAAGTACTGCCGGTTGTTCACTTGTAAACAAAATCTAATCAAGTCTTCATTTGTATGTTCCTCTGAATTATTTAACCAAATAATAATTTTTGAATTGTTTATTAATGTAACAATCATTTTGTCCGTATCCTTTTCAGGATAACTTTGTGCCGATAATACCCGTCAAGATATAAATTTTCAACGTTTTATTGTTATTAGGTACCCTGTTCCCCTGAATTATTTAACCAAATGATATTTTTTGTATTGTTTATTAATGTAACAATCATTTTGCATATGATTCATTTTGTCCGTATCCTTTTCAGGATAACTATGGGCCAATAATAGCCGTCAAGATATAATTTTTCAAAGTTTTATTGTTATTAGGTACCCTGTTCCCCTGAATTATTTAACTAAATGATATATTTTGTATTGTTTATTAATGTAACAATCATTTTGCATATGATTCATTTTGTCCGTATCCTTTTCAGGATAACTATGGGCCAATAATAGCCGTCAAGATATAATTTTTCAAAGTTTTATTGTTATTAGGTACCCTGTTCCCCTGAATTATTTAACCAAATAATTTTTTTGTATTGTTTATTAATGTAACAATCATTTTGCATATGATTCATTTTGTCCGTATCCTTTTCAGGATAACTATGGGCCAATAATAGCCGTCAAGATATAAATTTTCAAAGTTTTATTGTTATTAGGTACCCTGTTCCCTTAAATTATTTACCCTGTTCCCCTGAATTATTTAACCAAATGATATTTTTTGTATTGTTTATTAATGTAGCAATCATTTTGTAAATGTTTCATACTGTTCGTATTCTTTTCAGGCTTAGTATGAGCCAGTAATATCTGTTAAAGTATTTATTACCTTACTGTAATTGTTATTATGTATCCTAGGTCCCTGATTTAAGTTACCAAATAACGGAATGTACTTAATGAATTAGATATTTAACCTATTTCTTAATTTTTCGTTGATTTTATTGAAATAAACCTAAACGAACGGCAGCGATCGTCAATGAACAGCAAAGAACATCAGGGTTGTCCAACGTTATTTCGTTCGAATCCTCTGCTGCGAATCTGCTGCTAAGTTCACTCTGATGAATATAGACGAAACAGAGGAAGGCCAAAGATAAGACGGAAGGACTGTATTGCGGAAGACTTGAGAGAAAAGGAACTAAATGAGGACGATACGCAAAACAAAAATGAGTGTAAGAAGAAAATAAAATATAGCGACCCCTAACGAATGGGAAAAGCTAAAGAAGATGAAGATGTTAGTGTCCAGTGCAATTTACATAGTTTATTTAAGAAATTAATTTACTAGAAACACAGGATCTTCTGCAAGAAAATTTATGTACTGGCCACATCAGATTTTTTATTTAAAAAAATCTTTCCTTTAGATAAATAAATAAATATTTCATCACGGCATATTACCCATTGCTGGGTGTGCCAATCTGCTTCATACACAGATATCGGTAATGATGGAATATTTGTACCGTGTGGGCGCTTACCAGGCGTCACATCACGGGCACTCATTGCTGGCGTGGAGAGCGCGCCATTAAAATGCGATGTAAATTTTGGTGTCGGTCGGGATCGAACCCGGATCTCCAGATTCGCGACCAGACACTCAGGCACACGGCCACGAGACCCCATATGCCTATTGATTAGATGAATGATGTATATATAATAATATTAATTTGTAGTTTGTATCGACCAGAAAAAAATAAAATGCAGGTCAAATTTAAAATATGTAAACTCTAATAGCAAAATTCAAAATAGATTTCTTACATTAATCGTATGCCGTCTTGGAAGCAGTAAATTATTGCTTAACACTTGTTATCGGATGGAAATTTGGAACCAGGAGGAAATGTACTCGTAATTCCTATCACAAATTTCTTGATAGAAGCCGTATCGTGTTTAGGAAGCTTCCATTGTTTTTAGAATATTTAATGCGATCCGTGTCCTAGGCGGGTCTTGTGCGTCTTGTCCTTTGACCCGACTATCTGGATGTCTTATCCCACGCGACAGCGACTTACCTTTATCTCGTTGCCTATTCCTCCCAGTAGCGTGACGCTGGCACCCTTGCCCTGCAACCCTACAACCCTACAACCCTACAACCCTGAACTGGCAAGGACGCGTCGGCAAACACTGCCATCTCTGTCACGGTAGCCGAGATAATACGATTAAGAATTGCTTGGTGTAATGAGAAACACAGCCCGGCCAGGAAATTGCCAGACACGGATCTCCAGCCGATGTTTTGTTTTCCGTAAGATAATTATCGCGTTATTGAATATTTCAAGGGGAGACCTATGCCCTGTGGCAAGTTGTAATAACTGTGTGTAAGATGCTTGTGCCTGATAATTGGAGTGTGCCAAGTGTGATGAGAGCAATTACATTGATTGCCAAATGAATAGCATAATAATCAGCTTGTTTCGTTCGAAGCACGCTGTTGACAACTATCGATCCCCTGGAGAGATGCATGACAACAGTGATGCAATCTCCAACTACAATTCCTCGTTGATAGATTTCGGAAATTGTACCAGTAAAAAACTACAATTCCTTTTCCGCGTCTATTATTTTTTAATTACTTTGTTCTCAAAACGAGGATGTTTGATGAATTTCCCGAGATCACTGCTATGTTTCATGGACGCGTTTTGATGTAAATCTTTGAAACTCACTTTATTTACATTCTGTTTGTTTCATTTCGAATGAATCTAATCATCAAACCGACATTTTTCATGTCAAAGCTGTCAAATTATGAATAAATGATGAATGCGTTCTGTAATTTCATAATAGAATACGATCGATCTGTCAACGACCATTGTACACAATGTGTATACAGGATTATTCATCGGGCTGCTCTTTTTAATAATCTGATTATTTTAAGTATTATGGAAAGAAGTTTTAAATTATGTTTATTTTAAATTAAATATCTATAAATCTGCAGTATAGGTTTATGGCATATTTTCAAATGTAATACCCCATATATTTATTAAAATTTTAAAAGTACATATTTAATATCCAATAGTGGCCAGCCAGTGTATCTTGTACAAATTCCATACATAAATTTTGTTCCATAAGATCCTATATTTCTAGAAAATTATTTCATAAACAAACTATGCAAATAATAATAATAAAATTTATAAACAAATTAAAAAAATCTGTTGTGGCCAGCACAATACCTTCCGTCAATCCTTGACACTAACATCTTCTTCTTCTTCTTCTTCTTCTTTAGCTTTTCCCATTCGTTAGGGGCGCTATTTTTGCGTGTCGTTCTCATTCAGGTCCTTTTCTCTCAAGTCTTCTACAATACAGTCCCTCCATCTTATTTTGGCCTTCCTCTGTTTCTTTAACCTCCTATTAGTAAACTATTCAATCTTGTTCCAATATAATTCTTCATTTTTCCTCATGATATGTTCAAACCAATGTAATCGTCTTTCTTGTATCTTTCTAGAAACTTGTAACACTAGAGGTATTTTCTTACCGTATCTTTCCGCGTGTTCCCCTACATCTACTTCAACATCCTCATCTCTGCCACATTAATTTATTTTTATTGATACTGACATCTGTCAATTTGAATTATATGGGTATAGTAGTAGTTTCCATGTTTAGCATAGCTGGCTGAATTATAAAATTTAATTTCTTTAAAATTCTTTAACTATGTATCTATTGAATATGAAGTATAAAATGTAATCAAATCGTATAGAGAATAATATATTCTTTAAGTTATAATAACGTTCAATGCCAATAAATCATATTTAACTGTTAAATCTTCAAATGAGGCTACTTCCGGTTCACCAAATCTAATCACTTGTTCTTCTGGATGTAAACTTGAGGAATACGAAAAAAATATAATTTTTGGAATCGTGGTGTTGCAGTTATGGGAACCGATACTTTAGTCACACACACACACAGATACACACACACACACACAGACACACATACATACATACATTCATACATACAGACATCATCGTAAAAATGGTAAAAACGTATTATAGGGACCCTAAAACATGCTTATTCATTAAAAACTCATCATTGAATTTTTTGACCAAAGACAATACCTTCCTTACCTAAAGGTGACGAAAGGTAAAAATAATCAATTTTATAAATCCCGGAGTCTATGTTTTGAAGATAAACATAATTTCTTAGTTACAAAGTTCATATTTAATATGTTTGTAACTGACAAAAATGTCACTGCCAAAAAAATAATCTTTTCAAATTAATAATAGTAACGTTATAAAAGAAAATAGTAACTAGAGCAATAGTTATATGGAAACTTAATAGTTTCCAGCAAAGTAAATAAGTGGATATGTATTTAAATTAATAAAAATTAAATGGCGGGGGGTATTGTGTCGACCACATCATATTTTTTAATTTAATATATATCTATTTGTGCGTTTTAAATAGTGTGTAAAAGTCAGTCATTTTATTTAGTTCTACTCTATATTTTAATAAGAAAATCATATTTTGAAACAAAAATATTTAATTTTTAAATCGTTTAGGAAACTGATTTTTACCTCCCGCTACCATTGGTAAGGGAGGTATAGGGATCGTGCTAAAAATCGAATATCGAGATTTTGGTAAATAACCACGTGTGTGTGTGTGTGTGTGGATCCTGTTTACGCTCTACTCAAATACTATCATTCAGAAAGTTTTGAAACCATGTATTTCTATCTTATTCTATATGGAAAGTAGCCATTAGATTTTGGTGGCAATTGGATAACCGGAAATGGCAGTTTACTTGAAACTTAAGATAGTTTTTCTTCAAAAAATACCTTTAAATGTATTTTTTTGACAATTTGTTATTATAAAAATTAAAGATTATTCCATTTTCTACAGGTTTACTTTATTACTGTTTCTATATATTTTATGGATAAATTTATAAAGTAATGTAAAAATTATATCTCGGAGCTTATGCTTTAAACACATCCCCATGGTTACATAGTTCAAAGATATGTGAATGTCACTATCAAAAAATAGTCATTTTATATTAATAATAGTAACGTTTTAAAAGGACAATTGTAAATAGAACAATAGTTTTATGGAAAGGAACTTAATATACATAATTTCTAGCATTAGTAATTATGCAGGTATGTATTTAAATAAAGAAATAAATAAATATATTATCACGGTATTGTGTTGGTCACATCAGATTTTTTTATCAGTTTTTAAACATTTGTACAAGGTCTCAGTGCAGTTTGTAATGTTAGTAAAGAAAATTAATCAATAAAACCTTAACAATGGTTAGTAGGGCATAGAGATTTTTCTGAGTCGCTGGTTGAAAATTGGCGTTTGAACGTGCGAATTCCCAGCACGAGCCGCTGCCAGCATTTCGGTGGAGACTACGACTCACGACTCACTCCTGTCGTGTTTCCGACCACTCACAGCCCTCTTACCTTTTCCCAACACGTTCCATTTTGTCCCCTTTGTCTATATATGTACCCCACGCCATTCAATCCTTGTGGTTAATTTTCTCTGCTACCTGTAACTATTCCTGTCTTTGTTCTACGTTTTGTGTTTCTGTTGTCTTTTACTCGTTTATTTCCTTAGTGCTTCACTTTTGGACTGTATGGTTCTCCTTAGAAGTTTTTCTCTCTTTTTATCCTTTCCATTATGTTCTCTTATTCGATTTCACGTTACTTTCTCAGCTAATTTTTAGCGAAATGCACAATTAGTTAGCTTCTACAGATTTCAGTAATGGCGATATATTTGCCATAGCGTGTGCGATAAGGATGGATATAACACGCTTGTCTTTCAAAAATTCATATTGTTTCAACTAAATTAGGACATTTCACTTTAAAACGATGCCCGTTGTTTATAATACTTTCGCTGTAACGTAAGTTTATTTATTAATACAGATATATTACCTTGATTCATAGCCGTACGAATATCATTATTTTCTGTCAGTCACTGACACTGACATTGTGTCATTGTCTTATTTTTCACATATTTGGTTGTACATTTGCTAAAAAAACTTACCAGTTGACTTATTTTTGAATTTTAAATGTTTATATTGTAACATATACTTTTATAATAAAAAAAAAATCATTCCTGTGTATAATGTATAAATTCTATACATAATTTTTCTTGCAAAAGATTCTAAATTTCCAGTAAAAGTATTTCATAAACAAACTATTGCACTTGACACTGACATCTTCTTCCTCTTTAGCTTTTCCCATTCGTTAGGGGTCGCTATTTTTTCGGGTCGTTCTCATTCAGTTCCTTTTCTGCCAAGTCTTCCGCAATACAGTCCTTCCATCTTATCTTTGGTCTTTCTCTGTTTCTTCAACCTCCTATTACTAAACTACTCTTTCTTGTTCAAATATAATTCTTCATATCTCCTCATGACATGTTCAAACCAATGTAATCGTCTTTCTTGTATCTTTCTAGAAACTTGTAACACTAGAGTTATTTTCTTACCGTATCTTTCCGTGTCTTCCCCAACATCTACTTCAACATCCTCATCTCTGCCACATTAATTTACTTTTTATTGATACTGACATCTGTCAATTTGAATTATGTGGGTATAGTAGTAGTTTCCATGTTTAGCATAGCTGGCTAAATTATAAAATTTAATTTCTTTAAAATTCTTTAACTATGTATCTATTGAATATGAAGTATAAAATGTAATCAAATCGTATAGAGAATAATATATTCTTTAAGTTATAATAACGTTAAATGCCAATAAATCATATTTAACTGTTAAATCTTCAAATGAGGCTACTTTCGGTTCACCAATTATAACCAAAATCTAATCAGTTGTTCTTCTTGATGTAAACTTGAGGAATACGAAAAAAATATAATTTTTGGAATCGTGATATTGAAGTTATGCGATCCGGAACTTTTGACACACACACACACACACACACACACACACACACACACACACACAGACACACATATACAGACATCATCGTAAAAATGATAAAATCGTATTATAGAGACCCTATAACATTCATCCAATTCGTAGATGACCTTGATCGGACATCTTTCAAAAATTTTACGGTATGGAATTTGTACATAATAAACTGGATTGACGGGAGGTAATGTGCTGACCACATTAGATTTTTTTATATGATATTTACAACAATATTTTTTTTTAATAACTAAACTGTTAAACATTAAAATATCTGTTTTTACAAATTCTTTCAGTTAAGAAAACATTCAAAAGTTTCATGACAGTTAAATCCTTAAACTTTGTTTCAATTTGCAATATAAATAAAATGTTCAAATGATGTAGAATAATGAAAAGGAATCGAATTATGATGATATTACGTGTACATGTCTTATCAATAATTTACAGTAAGTAATGTAGAATGAAATCTATGGCGCGATAAAAGCTCATAATACGGGCGAAGTGATAAATACAGCAAAAGCAACCGTTCGAGAACTGTCAATAAAACGTACAATTACCATTATATCGGACATAAGTGTACACGTACTATCAGCCACTATGATTGGAGCGTGCGACGAGAGAAACAAGTGAGAATAGAATAAAACAAAAGGCTCACGTCCGTCGTTCTCGGGCCGTTAAGAGAGTAAAATACATGCCAGTGTCCAATGTCACGTACATCGGAACGGCGAAACCGAATTCTCGGAAGAATCGTTTTATTGCTTTTAAAGTTAGCGCGGTAAAGACGCTGTGCGGCTTGGCGACGCGTCTGGAGGGTACGACGTCCCTCGGGATGCAGGAGTCGGCACGGGTTCGGGCACTGGAGTTGGAGGACACATTGCCACTCTAGCCTGATGTTTGCGCCCCATAACTCAGCGTGCTTAGCACCCGTGACGTAAAATGAAAGTACCCAGACACGAGCATCAACAACCAAACCAGATACACGATACTCCCACCAACGCTACGCTCTTTCAAACTTCTACACGAAATATCTAGATACAAGCAAAGCCGCTAAAACACTCTCGAATTTAACTTTCTTCAAGAAATAATAATAATGAGTGTTATTCTGATTTAAGAAATAAAATTTTATTAAAATTTGTCAGATAAAATGGAATAAACGAAATGAAAAGGACGTCTCTGTTTCGTATAATCTACACAATATAGTGTTACGGATTTAATGCAAAACACTTGTTCTTCTTGATGTAAACTTGAGGAATACGAAAAAATTATAATTTTTGGAATCGTGGTATTGAAGTTACGGAAGGTAAAAAAGATTAATTACTTTAATTTTTTTTTATACTAAAATATTGCATCGGTAATATTGGATAAAAGATATAATATTATAGAAATCGCAACATATTTATTAAAATAAATCAATTGCAAATAATTACAAAAAAGGTATAAATATAATATTGTATTGTAATACATGTATAGTTAATAATTAAATAATACCTAACGAATGAATAAAACAATGAATATTTTATTTGATTATAAGCTTACAGCCTTTTTTTTCAAAAATAATTGATGTATTTCAATATACAACAACTTTTAATTATACGTTTATAAATTTAAAATAATCTAATTACTATATTAATTAATATTAATTAAATAACCATACAATGTAGTATATTTTACATTACATCTGTTCCAATATATTCGCCAGCTTATATAAACCAAAAAAATGTTAAAATAACAAATATTTGATCTAGTTAGCTCTATACAGGATGGAGACCGCGACCCCGGAACATAGGACTTCAACATGTAAAATCAGATTTTCGTAATTTCCTGTTTCCCTAATTATTTTAAGTAAAAAAGCTTCAAATAAAAGCTATAGGGCATAAAATGCTTCATTTTCATCAATAAACAAAATTAATTTTGTATGCCTCATAACGTCAAATATTATGATATTTGACATCTATGTATACAATTACTAGCTATCATTCTTGTACACCTACACTGTACACCAAAAATTCTACTTGTATCTATTCTTTATATGTAGATTTTTAAAAATTTAAATTCATTCTATGAAGAAATTTTGTCCTACTCTTTTAATTTTTCGAGATGGGGTATGTGTAATATACCTATAATTTAAAATATTTAACTATTAATACGATAAGATGTATGTACTTCCCAGAAAAAGTTTTAAGTAATGTCTCCGGATTCCTGACACTGCCATTTATCTGTCAATTACAAACACTTTTAATTTTTCAATAAAAGATATAATAAAATATTTAATGTATCAGATAGCGAATTTATTTTTCTTTAATGTTAGCTAGAACAAAAATTTTCAAAAAATAATATTTAAAAGATTTTTTTTAAGAGTCTGCTACTTCCGGTTGTCCAATTGCTACTAAAAAGAAAAACTATTTTGAGCTTCCAGTAATGTGCCATTTCCAGATTTACTCCAAAATCTAATGACATCTTTCCATAAGGTTTCAATTTTTTCTGGACGATAGTATTTGAGTTAGAGCGTAAAGAGGATACACACACACACACACACACACACACACACACACACACACACACACACACACACAGGCATACACACAGACATCATCGTGAAAATGTTAAAATTGGATTGTACGGACCTTAAAACGTGGTCATTTACAAAAATCTCGATATGCGATTTTAAGCACGATCCCTATACCTCCCTTACCAAGGATAGCGGGAGGTAAAAATTGTGCATCACCTCATTTTGGGTTGCATAATAATAAAAGAACTTTCCAGTCAAAAATAAAGTACAGTAAAATTTTTGAAAGGTGTCCGATCAAGATCATCTGTATCACAAACGAATTAACAAATAGGCATACATTTATCTCTTTTGCAAAGGCTATAAGAGTGTGCGATAAGGATGGATATAACACGCTTGCCTTTCAAAAATTCATATTGTTTCGACTAAGTTACAACATTCCACTTTAAATTGATACTCGTTGTTGATAATACTTTCGCTGTAACGTAAGTTTATTTATTAATTCAGATACTTTACCTGGATTCATAGCCGTACGTATAACGTTATTTGCTATCAGAGTCACTGACACTGACATTATGTCATTATCTTATTTTTAACATATTTGGTTTTAAATTTGATTATACACTTACCAGTTGACTTATTTATGAATTTTGAATGCTTTTACTGTAATATATATTTTTATAATAATAAAATAACAGTAGTATCTTACGTAGCCTCATAAAAACTAAGCAAACGATACTACTGAATTTGGCATAATGGGCGGAGGAAAAATCTGAATTCATATAATTCGCAGACGACCTTGATCGGACATCTTTCAAAAATTTTACTGTATAGATTTCACTTGATTTACATAATCAATATTTGAATCAAGATAGTGCAACTGTCACTTTGATTTGAACCTAGAACAAATGTTATTGTACAACCTGTCATATTTGATAATTTATTTATTTTTAGTTTTCACTTTATTTTTATTTAGAAGTGTTTTAAAAATGCTTGGACGGGTACTAAGAGGACTTGTTAAAATTGGGGCCTGTGTGTGGTGCAATTTATTTTGTTATAAATCAGATGAAGTGGAAGAAGGACTAGTTGTTTATGCCGGAAAACTTTTTTCCTTTGGTCTTGTTTGTTATTTAATGTACAACCTCATAAGCAAAAGCGAGCTATATCGAAGAAGAGCCGAAGAAGATACCCTTTCAACGAAATCAAGTATTACAAACTATGACATTATAAACGACGATGCAGTATCACTTTCTCAGAGTATGGAAGTCTTCCCTGAATTATCAGCTTCCCTTAGTCTTCCAGGCGGTCTATCGAGAGGTGAACCTACCGTTCAGTATCAGCTACGTAGGAGATCTGTTTCTTTATCACCGGAGTTTTCAAGATCTCACGTGTTATTAAATAGAGACAATCTATTGGCAGAAAATGATGCAGAAAGTCAAATGACTGATCAAGTGAGTGATAATATGCCACCACGAAGATATAAAAAGCAGCAAAGAAATGAACAACCTCAAAGGGTGCAGAATTGTAACGTTTATGCAATGAGGACGAGAAGAGGAAATACATTTGGGTTCAATGATTGACAGTTGTTAGATTTCATATATATATGATTGTATAAAGGGTAATTAATAAATTGAATATTAATAATAATTTGTAACAGATGGGTCAGAAATTTATTTGTGTTAAATAATTCAATCTTGCAGGTGCTGTAATTGAAAAAAAATATTTTATATTATAACTTCTAGAAAGGAAATCTGCAAAATACTGAAATTGTAAATTTGCTATATACATATTTATTGTACGATTTCAACATTTTATTTTTATAATAATCTATATTTCTGAAAACGGCGTTTCATATGTTTTCTTCCAACTAAAGCACTTGTTTCGAAGCAATTTATTGAAGCAACAATATTTTATGAATATTATTTTACAAGTTTGAAGTCATTCAGGAGCCCTAGTAACCAGCCTTTATATCATATTTTTTTACTACTTCTCGCTAAGACAGATTTTGAATTCATGCTAAAAATCGTATATCTAGATTTTAATGATTAAGCATGTTTTAAGGTCCCTACAATCCAATTTTAACATTTTTACGATTATTTCTGTATGTGTGTATATGTGTGTGGGTGTGTGTGGATGTATGTGTGTGTATGTGTGTGGGGAGGTTGGGAAAACGATTTTTCAAAATCTATAATATGTTTAACTATATATTTCTCAATCGCACATTACTGAAAAGAATTGAAAAGGTTTTGGTAATAATTGAATAACCGGAAGTAGTATATTCTTAAAAAATAAATAAATATTATTTTTTGAAAATTTTTCTTCTTGCTTGTATTAAAGAAGAGTAAATCCTATATCTGATACCTATAAATATTTTATTATATCTTTTATAGATGTTGTAATAAATCTCACAGCCCAAATAATGTGACGAAAACCAATTGAAAATTATGTTTGTAATTGACAGTGTCAAAAATCCAGACATTACTGAAGATTTTTTCTGGGAAATACATACATTACACTATTTCTTGTATTAAAAGTTAAATATTTAAAATTATAAGTATATTACACATACCCTTTAAAAATACTGTCAATCCCGACAATCAATTGGAAACATTTCGAAAAATTATAAGAGTATACAAGAAATGTTATATACAATAGGGCGCGAGCAGTTATGTGACTTTGTTGGCCTTGACAAGCAGAAATGGGGACCCGTGTCAGAATGATAGCTAGTAATTATGTACATAGATGTCAAATATATATCATCGTAACAATATTAAAATTGTAGGTACCTTAAAACGTGCTGAATCATTAAAATCTGTATATGTGATTTTTAGCATGAATCCATACCTCTCTTAGCGAGAGGTAAAAAACATTAAATTTGTACAAAATTTATCTTATAAATAAATTATACTATAAATTTGAAAATCAAGGCATGTTCCATATTCATCGTACTAAATTTTGAACTGCACATGTAATAAAAAATATTAATTAAAGTGTAATTAGCGTATCACTCTATATCAAAATTATTAATAAGCAATGATTATTAATTTGAGCTAGTTTATATATCATTAAATTGCTATTATACATATGATATTAGAAGAACGTACATCAAATATTTACGGTAGTGTCATAAAAAGTTTATTGTTCTATTTACTATGAAAAGTCAAGTAGTTTATTTATAATTATCACATAAAATAATTAATAATTCAGAAGTTATCACTGTCACTGATGTAGTAAAATGCGGAATGATAAGATATTATTATTATGGGTATTATTATACAAGGGTAAATCAATTATAAACGGGACTGATTTTTTTTATTCAAGAGGGGTCAAAGAGCCATATGGAGTTGATCAGCAGGTAGCTTGGGGTGTTAGAAAAGGGTTAGACAATACTCCAATTCGCTTAGGTCTTTTTAGTATTAAAGAAAACCATGAGCGAACAAGAAGGGCATGTCTCCGTGGAGCAACGGATTATTATTCAAGTTTTTGGCCAAGGATGGCGTAAGTCTAACCGAAATTTTGCGGAGGTTGAAGGCCCAGTGCGGGGACAACAGGTTTTTAAGGACCCGTGTCTTTGCTTGGCATAAGGAGTTCTCCGAAGGGTCTACATCGAGGCGGTTCGGAATCTCCATGAAGAATGAAAAACGCATAATGATCAACGCACATTTAATGTTCAATATTATTGCAACTTACTGAATGCCCCAAAATTGTCCTATCGAAGGAACAGAATAAGGCAAACTGTCAAAAATGTCATTTTGCTACACAACAAACACTACGAGGCAAAAATTGAACAGAATTGGATGGGAAACATTGGAACATCCACGCTACAATCCCGACTTGTCACTATGTGACTTTCACCGTCTTGGAATCGTCAAAGAAGCGATGGGAGACCATCGATTCGACGACGACCGTGCGGTGAAGCAGTTCGTGCTGCAATGGCTATGTGAAGGTTCCTCTAGTTTCTACGATGACAGAATTAAAAAGCTCCCAATCTGTTGGGAAAAATGCATTTCTAGGGCGGGGGATTATGTAGAAAAATAATATATTTTGTATGCTTTTTAAAATAAACCCAGAATTTAAAAAAGATTCATCATCCTGATTAATGTTTGTAAAAATAGAATATCTAAAAACTTGGTCATTCTTCTCTAATACGTGTCGTGTCCTGAGCGGGGTCCACTGCTGGTGTGTGTGTCCAAAAAACCTCTGGCTGGATAGGCCTGGCGTATCCAGGATTCAGTACTGCGGAGTAGTAGATTCGACCAGAGTGTCAAGTCAATCAAGCAAATGAGAGACTACCCAAAAACTGTCAAAGAAACTGTAGAAAATTACTTTTGTTTCAGATATCAAATACTATAATCATTCACGGAAACACTTCAACAAAAATCGATTAGTAAAATACTAAGTAATTTTTGTAGTGTTTCTCACTAATTTATTAAGCATGTATAACGATAACCCGTTATTTTCCCGGAGTCCGGATTCGGGGACGATCAGTGGAACGCAGTGACTGCTAGTGGACTGTAATTACTCTGACGAAGGTCGCTATTTAAAGTAACTAGGTAATAACGTTGCGTGATCCATAGAAGTGGACAGCCAAACAAAAATAGGAGTTAAATAATGACGGTTACTTGAAAAATGACAAGAAAAAATGAGTTGAATAAAAAAAATACATCAAATATGAACGAAATACAAACGATCTGTGAATTTTTTAAAAGAAATTACATAAAATTTAATGCTAACTTGAACTTGGCAGCATAAAAATGAAATTGTCTTATCTTTCGATTTTTTTCTAAGAATACAATCAAATACAAACGATCTGTGAAATTAAAAAAAAATACGCAAACTTTGTTGCTAGCATGAACTTGGCAGAATAAAAATAAAATGCAATTTATTAGCATTTATTGCACAATACAATAGGGCATGTTAAAAGAATCCTAATAAACATTGTTCACCAGACTGCAACTCCAATTATTTACCTTTAATCTTTTACAACATACCAACAGTCAAGGAATTACCCAAGAAAATACAAATAATATTTAGTAAAATACAATGATATACAAATGAAATAAAATCGAATAAGTGCACTCATATTATTTTTTTACCTTCCGTCACCTTTAGTTAAGGAAGGTATTGTCTTTGCTCAAAAAATTCAATGATGAGGTTTTAAGCATGTTTTAGGGTCCCTATAATACGATTTTACCATTTTTACGATGATGTCTGTATGTATGTATATATATATGTGTGTGTGTGTGTGTGTGTGTGTGTGTGTGCATGTGTGTGTGTGTGTGTGTGTGTGTGTGTGTGTGTGTGTGCGTGTGAGTGTCTGTGCGTGTCTGCGTGTATGTGACGAAAGTTTTGGATCGCATAACTTCAATACCACGATTCCAAAAATTATATTTGTTTCGTATTCCTCAAGTTTACATACAGAAGAACAACTGATTAGATTTAGGTTATAATTGGTGAACCGGAAGTAGCCTCATTTGAATATTTAACAGTTAAATTTGATTTATTGATATTTAACGTTATTATAACTTAAAGAATATATTATTCTCTATACGATTTGATTGCATTTTATATTTCAAATTCAATAGATATATAGTTAAAAAAAATTAAAGAAATTAAATTTTATAAATCAGCCAGCTATGCTAAACATGGAAATTACTAATATATTCATATAATTCAAATTGACAGATGTCAGTATAAATAAAAAGTAAATTAATGTGGCAGAGATGAGGATGTTGAAGTAGATGTTGGGGAAGACACGGAAAGATAGGTAAGGAAATAACTCTCGTGTTGAAGTTTCTAGAAAGATACAAGAGGGATGATTACATTGGTTTGAAAATGTCATAAGGAGAAATGTAGAAGATAATAAAAATAGCGACCTCTAATGAATGGGGAAGGCTAAAGAAAAAGAAGATGTTAGTTTCAAGTACAATTTGCATAGTTTATGAAATAATTTTACTGAAAATTTAAAATCTTTTGCAAGAAAATTTCTGTATGAAATTTATACAGAACACACAGGATTGACGGAAGGTATTGTGCTGGCCACAACAGATTTTTTAAATATGTTGCTGCCAAGTTTACGCAAGTTTATGGGGTCTCGTGGCCGTGTGCCAGAGTGTCTGGTCGCGAATCTGGGGATCCGGGTTCGATCCCGACCGACGCCAAAAATTACATCGAATTTTAATGGCAAAAAATTGACCCCTGTGGTGCACTCTCCACGCCAGCTATGAGTGCCCGTGAAGTGACGCCTGGTAAGCGCCCACACGGTACAAATATTCCATCATTACCGACATCTGTACACAAAGCAGATTGGCACACCCAGCAATGGGTAATATGCCGTGATGAAATATTTATTTATTTTTATTTAAGTTTACGCACCTATTTCCAATGGGCTTCAGTAAAATCATTCCAAACGAGCATATCATTGAGTTGACCCGCGCTCCCAGAGTAACAAATGAAGTGCATCGCGTAGTTAGTCCCATTTAGTTAATACAGTGTGGCCTCAGGATCCCAGATCGGTTCGGCGGAATGCCGGAGCTACTGGAGTCCGCACTTCAGTGCCAGGAGCCGCATTAGTGCACCCAGGAGCGCAGTTGCCATCTACCGGCAACAGCCACTAACTTCCCCTCATAACTTTTTTCCAGCTATATAAACTCATGGAATTATCCTCACTCACCTATCAATTTCTCCTCTAGGATAATATACTGTTCTAATGCCCTACCATTAAAGTAGTTATTGCGGCCGACACGAAAACTACATTCACTAAGGCGAAAAGATGGTTACTCTTTATTTATGTCAATTTAAATTAAAGTAATGTGCATGTTCCACGTAATTTCTTCCACCTGAGATGTTATTTTCTCCACTATAAAGATATATCAAATTTATTTTTATTGTAACGTTGTGGTGCAGCTCTTAAAAATAGTTGTATGAATAAAACGTACCTACATGTTTCATGTTCGTTTATTGCAAGAAAATAAAATTGTTCATTGTTCAGTCAATGCTATGAATTAAGTAAATTAGATGTTACAGTAAAATCAGTACAATGTGTTTACCACTTTATATAATTGAAATAAAAGTTAATAATGTTCACGAGAAAATAAAAGTTTACTGGCTGCGTAATAAAGATTGAAAAAGGTTTTTTTTTTATTTTCAAAATAACATGAACCTTATTTCAATTAGAAAAATAATTAGAAAAACTAATATACTAGTTTAACTTATGATGGCTTCAATTAGTGACAATTTTTATAAATAAATACATATGTAGGTACTTCTTTGTATTATACTGCTGTCAAAAAATATTGAAAATTCCACCCGATTAACACTGATTACTAACCATGGTTAACTACCGAGTGTTTATTTTTACCTCTCTCTAAGAGAGGTATTGGATTCATGCTAGAATACGATTTTAACAGTTTTACGATGATATCTGTGTGTGGATGCGTGTGTGTGTTAGGATGTTCTAGGTACGATTTCTTAAATTCTATACAACTAAAGACCTGTTTAACTACGGATTCCTCAATCTAATTGTAATTAGAAGAGTTGAATAGGTTTTGGTAACAATTGGACAACAAAAAAAAAAAAATTAATATTATTATTTTGAAAATTTATGTTAATATAATAATAAAGATCTTTAAATTCTCAATCTGATACATTTAAAAAAATATTATATCTTCTATAGATTTAGAGATATATATTATAGAATAATCTGTTGTAATAAATCTCGCTGCCCAAACAAATCCATGGAAACCAGTTGAGATATTTAAATGTTTATAATTGACAGATAAATTCAAAATGTCAGTGTCAAGAATCAACAGTTTTATTAACATTACAAAAAACATTTTCTGGGAAGTACATATTGTATTATAAATTAAATATTTAAAATTATAGGTATTTTAAGTTTTCATATATCCTTAAGAAATACCGCTGTCAGTGAATATAAAGAATTTTGAATATATTAGAAGAGTAGGAGAAAATTCCTCATAGAACGAAAGAATGGATACAATTTGAATTATTTGTATATATAAGAAATGTTAAATTCGTTATTATGACCCGGGTTCGATCCCGATAAACGCCAAAAATTATTTCGAATTTTAATGGCACAAAATTGACACCTTTGGTGCACTTTCCACGACAGCACTAAGTGTCTGTAAGGTGAACCTGGTAAGCGCCCACACGGTACAAATATTCCATCATTTACCAATATCTGCGTCCAAAGCAGATTGGCACACACCAGCAATGGGTAATATGCCGTGATGATATATTTATTTATTATTTATTCATCTAACATAAAATGGAAATGGTGAGAAGTCATACGTTGGTCACATCAGATTTTTTTAATGGTCCATAATAAAATTTTCATTCTGGCCTATTAATTTTAGAGCTAAAGTGTAAATGTTCAGAATTAAAAACTGCATCAAATGAGCCTCAATTTATTGATGTAGTAAATTCTTGTCATGAGATAAACGTAAAATAAAATATCCGCCTTTAAGCTTTTCACAGAATGACATGCAAGACAAAACATACAATTCAAATAGTCGTATTGTTTGACTTTGACAGATAAAATTTTATTAATTGATATTTAATGGTTACTCTTGTTCCATTGTGTTTTTCCTGCGATAGTAAATAGATCTTTGCTCATACTTATAAATAAATTAATGAATTCTATAATTATTAAAACATTATGTCAGATGTTATCTGCCAAACTCAAGCAACACAACTCATATCAAATACGAGTAGTACAATATAAAAATTTGATGTGGCCAACACAATGCCTCCCGTTTAATTTAATTTTTATTAATATTAATATTAACCTACCTACATTCCCACATATTTACTTATGTTGCAAACTATATTAAGTTCCTTTCCATATAACTATTGTTTTATATCCTTTTTTTAACCGTTACTATTATTATAGTCGCCGTCAAATATGTATAGACTGATGTTCAACTTTTTCCCTTCCCCGTATTTTGTTCCTTGCCCTGCGGTGTTGCCGCTTCTTCATAACTTAGCAGTTTCAATATAACCATACTAAATTTACAACAGTGTAGAAATATTCAATTTATACTTATTTAACAGCAAATATTATTTGAAATAATTAGTTTGTTGACAGTGACATTTATCTGTCAGTTACATACATTTGAGATTTTGTGTGCCATGGAGTTGTGATTAAAGCGTAGACTCCGGGATTTAAATTATAGATAATTTTATAAATTTATCCATAAAATATATAGGAGAAATATTTAATAATCTTCAATTTTAATAGTAACATGAACATGAATCGCGAAAAAATAACATTTCAAGGTACTTTTTTATGAAAAACTATTTTGAGCTGCGAATAAAGTACCATTTCCGGTTTGACTTCTAGAAGGTTTCAAAATTTTCTGAACGATTGAGATAGAGCGTAAACTTAAACACATATACACGCACACACATACACACAGATTATTAAAACGTGGTCATTTACCAAAATGTCGATATACGATTTTTTGCACGATCCCTATACCTCCGTTACCAAGGGTAGCTGGATATAAAAAATAAACTAGTTAAGACTATACTTAGGATGCCTGAAAAATGTCTTGAAAATCATAACAAAATTAAATCGATAAATAATTCACTATCGGTAGTAAAGCAGAAGGTGTTAACGGTAAGTAGCTAATCCGTTAAAAGACGTATGCTTCGCTTTACAGGCTTACAATGTGGCTAGACACGGCTTTTACTGCAGTCAAAGCCGGAATACATTAACTGGCATTCCTAACTGGCTTTGTATTGCCGTTTAAGACTTCCTTTTCGATGACGAGAAGCCTTATCAGTCTGAATCCACTAACAAACACGACGGAAACAGTAAGAAGGAAAGGTTTTATGTAATATTATGTCTGCATTTCTAAAGAAATTATTATGAATATGGAAAAGAATTTTAAAATGACTAGCTCTTCGTCTATGGTACTTTAATATAAATAATATACAAACGAACATAAATTTACAGCCATTCTTGTATTTGTCTGACATATCTTGCCCCTAAAAATAGTTTTAAAACATATTCTACTACTGTGTCTCGTCGCTTTAAATAAAGCACACTTGCTTCTTGTGAGTCAAAGGCTCGGGTGGCGGAGAGTGGGGTAAGATGGCGAGCTTAAGGAAAAACTCTTGTAAAACATAAACATAATATTTTTGACGCAATCTTGTATTAATATTAATTATACATATATAGGCTTTCTGTCTTATAAACAAGAAATAAATGTTATTCAAAATCTTGATAAAAAAAATATTCGGTCAATTTTTTGAATCGGCTTATTTTTTCGTAGCCGTGCAAGCTTCATGCCAGCGGGATTAACAATAATAATATTTTATCCATTCCTCAGATGGAAGATAAGATACCTTGCAACCAAGCATAAAATGTTTTTCTTGTTCAAATAATTAGTAGTTCACCTGAAAACGTGTCCTGTATAACATTTTTCTTCGACGTACTCGCATATATACATGGTGTTTATTAAACAAAAATTGAAGGGATTATTCCCTGGACCATTCTAAGATGATTTTGTCTTTTGATGATTTTTTAAAAGCCGCTTTGTTTCGATGATACAGGGCGAAAAAAATTTTCAACAATAACATTTAATACCAAAAATTACATGTAAAGTTTCTTAATTTACAAGTACTGTTGAAAATGACTACCTCCAGCTACGATGCAAGAATCCGCCTAGTTTGTAATGAATTGCCATTAGCAAGTCCATAAATGAAATGCATCTCAGTCATCTCGGCGTTCGTATAGCTATTCATGATAAGAGGACTTCACTAACAAAAGTATTATAAACAGAAAATGCCGCCTCGGTGGTCGAGCGTGTTGAGGCAGCGGGTTCAGACAGCGCTCTAAGCGACCATCGCTTCTCGGATCCTGGGGTCGTGGGTTCGATTCCCACCAAGGGCTTGGATGTTTGTGGCGTCTTTCTCATCTTATCTCCGTCAATGCAACGAATAATCAAACTGCGAGGTTACAAAAAATTGTAAAAGAAAGTTGACTCACCCCTATTTAATCACCAATTGTAATAAGTTGTACAGAACTTTAAATACAATAAAGATTATTATTATAGACAGAAAATACACGTCAAACAGCCAAACGTCTCAACAAATTTGACACATAACTTGCCTGCTGTTACTAGACTAATAATTTGAAAAATATCAAAATTGGTTTTGTTTTTTTTTGCCCTGTATCTTCGAAACAAAGTGACTTTTCAAAAATCATCAAAGAACAAAATCATCTTAGAATGGTCCAGGGAATAATCCCTTCAATTTTTGCCCTATGTTTAATAAACACTCTGTATCTAAGTTTATGAAATTAATGATATGTGAACATTATACGCATAATACAGGAGTACTTATAATTATTTGTATTACTTTTAGGTAACTTGAATAAATTATAAGACCTTGTTACTTTTGGTGTAATATGAAAATTAAACAATGCAATTATATTAGTAGAATAAAGCAAATTATTGAAAACTTTATACAAAAAATCATATCAAAATAAGTTCGCCTACTCTCTAAACTGCTCATATTGAATTTGTCTAGTTTGCATATGTAAGTTGGACAGTTAATATTAAATTTATAACAAAGTAAATTTACAAATTTCTTTTGCACATTTTCTGTAATAATAATATTTTATCTGTAGATTGGATACTGTGGACGTGCATTCAAATTTGGAGCGTACTAAAGAATTATATATACAAATAACAATGTATGGTATTTGATATTTGATGCTTGATATTTCAGCATTAATACGTGTACTACCCTTAGACAGCAAGCAGATTTGAATCAAAGAAGCCGGGGTCAAAAGGTCACAATATGCAGTGTACGCCTCCGTCGCACATGTGCAGAATATATATGGAAAAGATTAAATTACTGTCTGGTATGATGCAAGTTCTAGTGGCAAGTTAGTTTTGGTGTAAGTTCTCAGACGTCCGCTCGAATTCGAGTATTTGAAAGTTTAGTGTTGCACAGAAGTGTCCTCTTAAATTTTCATTGGTGGAATGCTCTGGGATTCAAAGTTACTAACCTATTCTTATAATGATGGACGCAACACGACCCTCTAATTAACAAATGAGAACATTTTTCACTAAACTTTCAGTAGGAAACGTAAAAAAATGTTTACCTTTTGCATGTATGAACTTTTAAGTAGAAATATGAATTTAGTTTCAACTGTAGTATTTACTTTAGAATGTTGCAGCAAAGTTTATTTTATACATATTTAACATTTAAATCATGTAGCTCCAGTAAAATAGAACTTTATTGCCTGATATAAATTTCTCTTGGTCAGTATTGCCTCGAGGCGAGAGAATTTATTTCATATTAATTCTTCCACATGTGTGCACACAGTATTACAAAAGTCTACTCTTCTTTGTAAATAATTGTTTTTATTAATCTTAACAGACGACTCCGGTTGTGTGGGTGATAGTGATTCAGCTCCGCGATCCAAGGCTTGTGGGTTCGAGTTCCTCTCGCTAAAAGAGGTATTGGATTTATGTTAAAAGTCGCATAGCCATATTTTAATGAATAAGTCTATAAGTTAAATTTAATCTAATCTGCATATGGATGTAAGGAAGAGGAATACGTAAAAATTGTAATTTTGGAATTCTACACATACATACACGCACACACACACATACACACACACACTAGAGTTTCACGGCTTGACTTGATATTCAAGTTACTTGACAATCTCAAGTCAAGTGATAGTAGCCGAAAGTCAAGTCAAGTCAAGTAGTTACAATTTCAAGTACTTGAAAAATCAAGTAGTTATTTTTTTAATTACCAGAAAAAAATCTTCAGGACTACATTTTGTAGACTTTTATTCATAAAAATCAATCATACAGTCAAAGTTAAAAATTAAAAAAAAAAGATTTAAAAGTTTAATAAATAATTTAACAAACTATTTATAGTATATGTATTATGGTGGACCTTAAAAGGGGACAAGTCGAATTTTAACCGGGCCGCCCCTTTAATTGGTTCCAAATATATAAAAAAATATGCTGGCAATGATTCCGCTTAATTTTAATATTTGACCGTGCCTAAATATATATTAGAATGACCCGTGAATATGTGGACAAAATCTGTCCCAATTATTATTCTTAATTCAAATGCAGTATAGATTTTTGGGCTTTTGTGCGATAGTTTAACCATCTATACTTAACTTAACAATAATGATTATGACTTCAAATTTTATCGACATATTCCCGGGTCATTCTAGTATATATTCCAATATTGTGTGATTTTTTTAAACCTCAGCACAGATTTTAACTTGCAATAGTGAATCAGCACAGCATATGGCGCGCCACGCCGTACCACACACAGCTAGGTTATGTTTCTACTGATTCGTGTATTTTCGTACATAATAGGTTTGTTATTAAGTAGCTTGAATATGCTTGAAATTTCTTGATCAAGTCAAGTAGTAACGACAGAAAATCAAGTCAAGTCATGTAATGGACATCAAGCTACTTGACTTGACACCCTAACAAACACACACACATACATAGAGACAGACGTCATCGTAAAAATAGTAAAATGTATGGTAGAGATCCTAAAACGTGCTCATTCATAGAAAACTCACCACCGATTTTTTTGACCGAAGACAATATCTGACGGAAGGTAAAAACAATTAAATTGGGTGCACAATATGCATCCACGCGCTTGTTCAGGGTTAAACTTCATAATACACCCTATTGTCACAGATATTCATTATATATTCTAGCTATCAGCATTCTAAAAACAAAACATGTGAGGCTAAGCAATTATATTCACATTAACTTTTTATTAATCGTTGTTCCGAAATTTAACATATAATTACACTCGCACAACATGTCTTGTCGACCAATAACTATTTTTTGACCCTTCGAAAAAATTCCTCAACAAAAGCCTGTTTCCCAAACATAACAAAATTATACAACACTTGAAAATTATAGAGGTACAAAAAAGGGAATTATATGGAAAAAGAGGGGTAAAAAGCTCCGGAGGTACAACAACAAAAGTGCGGGTGGGCGAGGATGAGAAGTCCTCGGGCCGTGCTAATGAGCGGCAGGGTGGGGTGGACACTTTGCTGCGGGTCGATGGCTCGTCGAATTAGCGAGGCCCTGTGGTCTAATAACGTCAGCTTTCATTACGCATTCCCTCTCGTAGAAGCCGTTCCCTGCTCCGGTTCCGCTGGCTGCTTGGCTTGACGTCGCTGCGTCACATGTTGGCCGATTGGCCGCCAGAAACACCAGCCACGGACTCACGAAGTTAACCCCATATTAAATGAACCCTCCCCGTTAATCATCATAGGTAACATAGGTCCTTTACAATTGGTATAACCTCTATTACAACAGAATATTTATAACTAAATAATATATTCGTATTCAGGACGGTACTAAATGAAAATAAATTTAAATCTTCAAATGAGGCTACTTCCGGTTCACCAATTATAACCAAAATCTAATCAGTTGTTCTTCTGGATGTAAACTTGAGGAATACGAAACACGCACACCCACACGCATACACACATACATACATACATACATACAGAAATCATCGTAGAAATGGTAAAATCGTATTATAGGGATCCTAAAACATGCTTATTCACTAAAAACTCATCATTGAGTTGAGAAGCTAAAAATTATAATTTTTTCGTATTCCTCGATTTTAGATCCATATGCAGACATGATTAGATTTTGGTTATACTTGGTCCACCAAAAGTACCCTCAATTGCAAGTTTTAACAGTTTTTCTTGAAAAAAACGGTATTAAATATTATTTGTTGACATTTATTGTAATTATATTTTAAAGACTATGTTATTCGCTATACGGTGTGATTGCATTTATACTTCATATTCAATAGATATAGAGTTATAAAGATATTAAATTTCATAAATCAACCAGCTAATACTGATTGAAACTGCAAATATATTATAATAATTTAAATTTCCTGATGTCAGTATCAGTGAAAAGTAAATGATAAGAATGTTTATATAGATGTCGGGGAAGACACGGAAAATACTGTAAGGAATGAAAGAATAAGGGAAAAAAATCTAGTATTAAAAGTTTCTAAAAAAATACAAGAGAGACGATTACATTGGTTTGAACATGTCATGCGGAGAGATGAAGAATATATTGGAAGAAGAATGAATAGCTTTTAGTAATAGAAGGTGGAAGAAAAAGAGGAAGACTGTACTGCGGAAGACTTGAGAGAAAAGGAACCGAATGAGGACGATAAACAAAACAGAATTGAGTGGAAAAAGAAAATAAAAATAGCGATCCCTAACGAATGGGAAAAGCTAAGGAAGATGTCAGTGTCAATTGCAATTTGCATAGTTTGTTTATGAAATAATTTTACTGGAAACATAGGACCTTTTGTAAGAAAATTTATGTATAGGGCGCGTGACTTTGTTGACTTTGGGAAGGAGATATGGGGGCCCGTGTCAATATGACAGCTATTAATTACGTCCATAACTGACAAATGCCATAATTTTTCATTCAAAGTTCATGATTTTCTTATTTCATGTGGTTTATTTATCAAGAGTGTGGAATTCAGTTGCCGAAAAAAGGAACCGTACAATACTAAAAAATGAAATTTTGAATAAAAAATTATAATATTTGTCAGTTATGGACATATTTAATAGCTGTCATTCTAATATGGGCCCGCGTATCTGTTTTCCATGGTCAGCAAAGTCACATGACTGCTCGCGCCCTATGGAATTTGTGCATAATACACAGGATTGACGGAAGGTAATGTGCTGGCCACATTTTTATTAAATTAAATTAGAAATAGTTTTGCACACTTTTTAATAAAGATATTTTCTTATTATTGTCAGTCACAAAAATAAAGTATAAATTGCAACAAGCATATTCACTTACTACCTAGTGGATTATGAAAATAGCTCCGGACGGTTCAGAATTTAATTTCGAACTCTTGTCCGTATTTCATATTAAAACTGACATATCAAGAAGACGGGCTATAAATAAATATAGATAGAACCAATATATTATTCTCGTACAGACAAGGGGCTTGAAAACAATGGCATGCATATCTAGATCTCCAAAACTATAATATATTTCTAAAGGCACGTCAACAGCAACGTTGTAATCAATTTGCATGAGCGTTCCACCTAGTTCTCGATATGCAGCTTCCATGTAAATCAATACGAATAATTTATATGAACAGACTCCACACATCGAATGCAATGAATTATTACTGTTTCGACAGACCATTGTTTCGACGATTTCGTATCTCAGAACTGATGAAATAACTTTTCTCTCGCACGGCGAAACATAAATACTAAACATGAAATACAGAATTAAATTTTATAAAAGAAAACCTTCATAAATTCGAAATTCTACCAAAATTGATCTTTTGTAACAGAACGATTATTGACCTTATTCATATTGTAACGTTTATTTTATTGGGTGAAGTGTAAAATCAGAGAAATATTAATAATTAAAATACAAATATATTAAACGATAAATAAATAAGAAGAAGAATATAAAAAATCTGATGTGGCCAGCACATTACCGTCCATACGTAAATTTTTTTGCAAAAGATTCTAAATTTCCAATAAAATTATTTCATAAACAAACTATGCAAATTGCACTTGACACTAACATCTTCTTCTTCTTTAGCTTTCCCCATTCGTTAGGGGGTCGCTATTGTTATTTTCTCCTTCCACTCATTTTTGTTTTACGTGTCGTTCTCATTCAGTTCCTTTTCTCTCAAGTGTTCCGCAATACAGTCCTTCCATCTTATCTTTGGTCTTCCTCTATTTCTTCAACCTTCTATTAGTAAGCTATTCATTCTTCATCCAATATATATATTCTTTATTTCTTCTCATGACATTTTCAAATCAATTTAATCATCTCTCTTATATCTTTCTAGAAACTTGTAACACTAGAGTTATTTTCTTACCATGTCTTCCCCAACATATACTTTAACATCCTCATCTCTGCCACATTAATTTACTTTTTATTGATACTGACATCTGTCAATTTGAATTATATGAATATATTACCAATTTTCATGATTAGCTGGCTGATTTATGAAATGTAATATCTTTATAATTCTTTAACTCTATATCTATTGAATATGAAATATAAAATGCAATCAAATCGTATAGAGAATAATATGTTCTTTATGTTATAATAACGTTAAATGTCAATAAATCAAATTTATCTCTTAAATCTTCAAATGAGGCTACTTCCGGTTCCTAATTACCAAAATCTAATCAGTTGTTCTTCCGGATGTAAACTTAAGGAATACGAAAAATTATAATTTTTGGAATCGTAGTATTGAAGTTATGCGATCTGAAACTTTCGTCACATACACACACACATACACAGACACACATACATACAGACATCATCGTAAAAATGGTAAAATCGTATTAACACGTTCGCTGCCGGGTAATTTTTGGGTTAATTTGGCTAAATACTGAACGTGACGCCTTAAGGCGTCGGCGGCAGCGAACGTGTTAAAGGGATCCTAAAATATGCTTATTCAGTAAAAACTCATCATTGAATTTTTTGACCAAAGACAATACCTTCCTTACCTAAAGGTAAAAATTAAAAATGAGCATGTAATTCTAGTATTTGTATAGAACCAGAAATATTATCTTTTTTAATCAGGTTAGGAATTGATTTTTTATATTCTATGAAAGAAGTTTTTTGTATAATAGTTATTGTAATTTTGATTTCGGTATTCATGCGTCTTCCTGCTGCCCCAGTTTCCTGTGTATGCGTGCGTTGCGCAGACTGCTGGCTTTGTGCCCGCAACAAACAGCTGTTCAATTTCCGGAGGCCACCCTTTCTTCAACTATTGGCACCATGTGATTCCTCCCCCGCTCTCGTGCAGTCTCATTCCATGAGACGAATATACATAACTCCTGTTATTTCGACACTAGTTTGTTTATAGACGCAATACGTTTTCTAATTCTATAGGGAACACAAATTAAATATCATCCAATATCAGAACATGATGTTTATGAATTGTATTACACGGTATAAAGGAATGCCTTATGAGAGACATATGTTTAAATTGGATGTTTTGTTTTTCCCTGTCAATCTGTGCCGTTAAAAAATATTTTGTATTTCACTGGAATAATTTATTTTTTGTGTTATTAAATGTACACTTCTGTGCAATAAAATTAAGCACAAGTTTTGCGACTATATTTTTGCAAATTTTAGTTGTATATTTCTTGTTTATGAAATAATTTCATTGGAAATTTAGACTCCCTTGCAAGAAAATTTATGTATGGAATTTATACATTGTACACAGGATTGACGGAAGGTATTGTGCTGGCCACAACAGATTTTTTACCTTCCTTCACCTTTAGGTAAGGAAGGTATTGTCTTTGGTCAAAAAATGCAATGATGAGTTTTTAGTGAATAAGCATGTTTTAGGGTCCCTGTAATACGATTTTACAATTTTTACGATGATGTCTGTATGTATGTACATATGTGTGTGTGTCTGTCTGTGTGTGCGAGACAAAAGTTCCGGATCCCATAACTTCAGTACCACGATTCTAAAAATTATATTTTTTTCGTATTCCTCAAGTTTACATCTAGAAGAATAAGTGTTTAGATTTTGGTTATAATTGGTGAACCGGAAGTAGCCTTATTTGAAGATTTAACAGTTAAATTTGATTATTGACATTTAATATTATTATAACTTAAAGAATATATTATTCTCTATATACGATTTGATTACATTTTATACTTCATATTTAATAGATACAGAGTTAAAGAATTTTAAAGAAATTAAATTTTATAATTCAGCCAGCTATGCTAAACATGGAAACTGCTAATATATTCATATAATGCAAATTGACAGATGTCAGTATGAGTAAAAAGTAAATTAATGTGGCAGAGATGAGGATGTTGAAGTAGATGTTGGGGAAACACGGAAAGATACGGTAAGAAAATAACTCTAGTGTTACAAGTTTCTAGAAAGTTACAAGAAAGACGATTACATTGGTTTGAACATGTCATGAGGAGAAATGAAGAATTATATTGGAACAAGAATGAATAGTTTAGTAATAGGATGTTGAAGAAACAGAGAAAGACCAAATATAAGATGGAAGGACTGTATTGCGGAAGACTTGCGAGAAAAAGAACCGAATGAGAACGACACGCAAAAATATTGACTCCTAACGAATGGGGAAAGCTAAAGAAGAAGAAGATGTTAGTGTCAAGTGCAATTTGCATAGTTTGTTTATGAAATAATTTTACTGGAAATTTAGAATCTTTTCCAAGAAATTTTATGTATGGAATAATATACATATTACACAGGATTGACGGAAGGTATTGTGCTGGCCACAACAGATTTTTTTTATTGTTTTAATAGTATATGAACCAGAAACCTGTAACGTGTTGCAGTACTTTATTTACAATAGACATAACGTTTGTAGAGAACTAGAACTGTTTATGTAGACTAGACGTAGAGTAATAGACAAAAGGTCAGTTCCAGAGTGAAGAGCATTTTAAACAAGTAACAACGCTTTGTGGATTCGGAGCAGCAAACAGAGCACCTGTAGCAAACAAATAGAATTTAGCATTCTCCACTAATTAACATTATTCATCAGAATTCCAACACTTTGGGCTGTGTTGGTCCTGTGCCTGACTCGGGTCTACCCGCAGCGCTCCCGAACAAGGTCGGCGACAACAGAGCAACCCTCCGACAAACGTCAATCAGGGCAGGTCCCGGCCATTGGCAGCACTTATCTAAATTGCGAAATTTACATTCATTTCCTAATTATTTAACAATTATCCCTTACAAATAATATAATGAACTAGGTTGAAAACTGTTTTTGTTTGTTACTTATTCAATTAGTTCTTTGAAATCAGGATAGTAAATATTTATCAAGGAAATGTGGGCAAACAAATTTGTGTCAAGTTGTAAATGAATTTAATTACGTTTTTTATTAACTACCCTCATCACATTCTTGTTCATTTCTCTCTGTAATTTCTGTTCGTTTATTTTTGAACGGAGCTGCTTAACGCAATAAGGACCTGCGAGTAAATATACAGACAGTGATTTTAATAAATGTTTTTGATATACGTTATAGTAATAAAAATCTGATGTGGCCAGCACAATACCTTCCGTCAATCCTGTGTACAATGTATAAATTCCATACATAAAATATCTTGCAAAATATTATAAATTTCCAGTAATATTATTTCATGCAAATGGCACTTGACACTAACATTTTCTTCTTCTTTTGCTTTTCCCATTCGTTAGGGGTCGCTATTTTTTATTTTCTTCTTCCATTCATTTCTATTTTACGGGTCATCCTCATGTCAAAATTTTTCATTCAAAATTTATTTTTTTGGTATTTTATGATTCCTTTTCCCGGCAACTGAATTCCATACCCCTGATAATAAATGTATCACATGAAATAAGAAAATCATGAAATTTTGAATGAAAAATTACGACATTTGTCAGTTATGGACGTAATTAATAGCTGTCATTTTGACACGGGTCCACACATCTGCTTGCCAAAGTCAGCAAAGTCACGTCACTGCACTCGCCCTACACATATTTTTTTTGCAAAAGATCCTATATTTCCAGTTAAATTATTTCATAAACAAACTATTCGCATTGCACTTGAAACTAACATCTTCTTCTTTAGTTTTTCCCATTCGTTAGGGGGTCGCTATTTCTTATTTTCTTCTTCCACTAATTTTTGTTTTGTATGTCGTTCTCATTTAGTTCCTTTTCTCTCCTTTCATATTATATTTGGTCTTCCTATGTTTCTTCCAACTTCTGTTATAAGCTATTCATTCTTCCAATATACTCATCTCTCCTCATGACATGTTCAAACCAATGTAATTATCGTCTCTTTTATATCTTTCTAGAAACGCCCTTATTCTTTCATCATTCACTTTTTATTGATATTGACATCAGTCAATTTGAATTACCTGAATATATTAGCAGTCTCCATTGTTAAGTTAGCACAGCTGGCTGATTTATGAATTTTTATAATTTTTATAATCTTTATAATTCTTTAACTCCATATCTGTTGAATAAAAATAGTAAAATCGTATTGTAAAGCCCTAAAACGTGCTTATTCAATGAAAACTCCCCACCGAATTTTTTGACCAAAGACAATACCTTCCTTACCTATAGGTTATGGAAGGTAAAAATATCTATTTTTTACAAATTTGAAAATATAGTATGTTCCATTTGAAATTTCAAAGTTGATATTAATTACTAATAAACCGGAAGTGGTATCATGAATGTACTCCCGTCATCAAGTTGCTTACATGTTGCTGTATAAATCATGTTATATGAAAGAAATTACTAACTTAATAAATAAGAGAGATATTTGTTGGGTCCACTAAAATAGTTACATCCTGTATACAGACATCATCGTAAAAACACATAAATTTTGAATAGCTTGATAAATAAAACTCCAATCATTGTTATAAACATTCGATGACATTTGAAATGCTTGCAAAACTTTCATTATTCATATTCAAGTGTTAATAATTCCAGTTTGTAATTATGTTGTACGGGACGGGACGACAAAGTGACTAACTACATGTTTGTTTCCGTAGTTGTCACATGTTAATTTCTGTGCATAATTTCAGGAAGAGCTGAATTGTTTGTGATGTTACATTATTCTTGCGCCGCGGCGTGTCTTCCTCGGCAGTCGAACTCTCAAGCCGACGGCGTCGGCGTCTTTTGCAGGCGGGAGGCGTCGGGGCGCAGACAGAGTATTCCGCGGAGACATATGTGCTTTGTGATGCCTGCGAGGGTGTATTGAACTTGTTTCACGTAATGCACAAGCGATGCAATACTAGACGTGGCTTTTATCATACTGCATGAATATCTGATATTTGAGGCTTTTAACCAGAGAGTACTGTAGTGTCGTGTAGTGTACTGGACGACGTTGAAAGAGGAAATTATTATCACATAAAAGCCTTTTGTTTGCTCGGAGTAAAATAATATCTAAGGGGTATTTTTATACGTTTTTGTACAACAAAAGGCTTGTTGTAGTAATGAAGTTCATACATTTTTGATTAAATAATTCCAGTTAACACTAAACAGACGAACGAGTAATTAAAAAAATACTTGCAGAGCAGTGTATAATCCAATAGATGTCTGCTACAAACTGTACAGGGATATTTTACAAAATTAAAATACGTATTCAGATGACTTTCGATTTACAAATGTATTTATAACTTTTTTTATTTACATTATAATTTAACTAAAATTGTACCAAAACAACAATTTAAAACGGAAAAGTCTGATGTGGCCAGCACAATACCTCCCGCCATTTAATTCCTAACTTAAATACATATCCATACAGGGTGTGTCTTTAAAACAACCAGCGCTTTTTTGAGCGAACTAATGATTTTAGAGAAAAATGTTTTATAAAAAAAATGATGAAGAATAAGGGGCTAATTTATCAGTAATAATAAACTAAAGAATTCAAAAAGTGGTTCTCAAACGGTAGAACAAAAGTATATTTTTACCTACTGTCACTTTTAGGTACGGAAGGTATTGTCTTTGGTTAAAAATTCAATGATGAGTTTTTAGTGAATGTTTTTGGGTCCCAATAATACGATTTTACCATTTTTACGATGATGTCTGTATGTATGTGTGTCTGTGTGTGTGTGACGAAAGTTTCGGATCGCATAACTTTAATACCACAACCCCAAAAATTATATTTTTTTCGTATTCCTCAAGTATACATCCAGAAGAACAAATGATTATATTTTGGCTATAATTGGTCAACCGGAAGTAGCCTCATTCGAAGATTTAACAGTTAAATATGATTTATTGACATTTAACGTTATTATAACTTAAAGAATATATTATTCTCTATACGATTAGATTGCTTTTTATACTTTATATTCAATAGAGTTAAAGAATTATAAAAAAATATTTTTTACAAATCAGCCAGCTATACTAATTATGAAAATTGTTAATATATTCAGATAATTCAAATTGACAGGTGTCAGTATCAATAAAAGTAAATGAATGTGGCAGAGATAAGGATGTTGAGGTAGATGTTGGGGAAGACACGGAAAGATACGATGAGGAATAACTCTAGTGTTAAAAGTTTCAAGAAAGATACTATAGAAACGATTACGTTGGCTTGAGCATGTCATGAGGAGAAATGAAGAATATATTGTAAGAAAAAAGAATAGCTCAGTAATAGAAAGTTGATGAAACTGAGGAAGACCAAAGATAAGATTGGAGGACTGTATTGCGGAAGGCTTGAGAGAAAAGGAACTGAATGAGACCGACACGCAAAACAAAAATGAGCGAGAGAAGAAAATAAAAAATAGAGACCCCTAACGAATGGGAAAAGCTAAAGAAGAAGAAGAAGAAGATGTCAGTGGCAAGTGTAATTTGCATAGTTTGTGTATGAAATAATTTTGCTGGAAATTTAGTATCTCTTGCAAGAAAATTTATGTATGGAATTTATACATAATACACAGGATTGACGGAAGGTATTGTGCTGGCCATAACAGATTTTTTTAAATGGTACCTATACAATTTTTTAGCCCATTAGATTTCTGATTTCAACGATATAAATATTGTATAGGGTTGAATGACAATTATTTCGATCGTCACATACACACACTCACACCCACCCACACACACACACACACACACACGTACACACATACATACAGACATCATAGTAAAAATAATAATTTTGAAGACGAATTCGCTAAAAACTCTTGAATATACAGCTGTAAAAAGATATGCAGAAGAATATATCATTACCGATATCTGTGTACCAAGTAGATTGCCTCAGATATCATCCAGCATATGCCGTGATGATATATTTATTTATATTTAAAAAAAGAATATAACTAATTAATTATTTTAAATGTAAACTGTTTTTTTCCTTTTCCACAAAATTGGTAGAACTCTTTCAAAATTAGTTCTCCTAAAGTTTCTAAACATATAAAACTATGTATAACTATTGAATCCAAGGTTACTAACTAATACCTGGGACTACTATTCACAGACACAAACACTATAACAAAGTTATAACCATGTATAGCATTATCCATTAAATTAATAATAATTGTGTCGCGTACTTCGTCAAGACAAAGTTATAAATTATATTACAATGGCCAAGCTGCAAGTTATCATAATATATGAGGCTGGTCCACTGGACTTCATTGTACGTACGTGGCTCGCTCGTTAATTAACTTTAGCTATCCGCCGTTGGCTAAGGGGAGAGATGGTAGCAAGGGTTGAAGGGAGAAGTACGCAAGACAGTAGGGTGTTAAGTGCGTGCGACCTGTAGATACGGGAACTTGACGTAAATAACTTACTTTGTAAGCTGCAAAGAAGGGGCAGGAATATTGATCAAAATTGGACATGTTATACAATTTAATACAGATTAAGGATACTATCACCAAAGTCATTTATTTCTGATTCATATCTTTTAATTTTATGTTCAAAAGTGTGATGTAATTTAAAGACACGAACGAAGAAAATAAGTCATTTTTACCTTCCGTCACCTTTAGGTAAGGATGGTATTGTCTTTGGTCAAAAAATTCGACGGTGAGCTTTTGTTAAATAAGTATGTTTTAGAGTCCCTACAATACAAATTTACTGTTTTTACGATGTTGTCGTCTGTATGTATGTGTGGGTGTGACAATTTTTACTTCCCGCTATCCTTGGCAAGGGAGGTATAGGGATCGTGCTAAAAATCGCATATCGAGATTTTGGTAAAACGTTTTAAAGTCCTGTGTATGTATGTATGTATGTATGTGTGTGTGTGGGTGTGGATCCTCTTTACGCTCTAACTAAAATACTATCATTCAGAAAATTTTGAAATCGTTTTCAATGAATAAGCACGTTTCCCGATAATATGATTTTACTATTTTTACGATGATGTCTGCATGTGTGTATATGCGTGAACGTGTGTGCGTGGGTGTGTGTGTGCGTGTGTGTGTGACTACAATTTCGGCCGCGATATCTCCAATACTAGAATTTCAAAAATTATAATTTTTACGTATTCCTCTTCCTTATATCCATATGTAGACTTGATTAGATTTTGGTTATAATTGGTCAACTGCAAGTACCCTCATTTAAAGATTTTAACGGTTTTTCTTGAAAAAACGCTGTTAAATATTATTTTTTGACATTTAATGTTACTATAAATATTAAAGAATATTCTTATCTATAAGATTTGATTACATTTTATATTTCATATTCAATGGATATAGAATTATAAAGAAATTAAATTTTATAAATCAGCCAGCTATGCTATAACCATGGAAACAGCTACTATATTAAGAAAATTCTAACTCACAGGTGTTAGCGTCAATGAACAGCAAATGAATATGGTACACATGAGGATGTTGAGATAGATGTTGGAAAAGACAGGGAAATATACGGTAAAGAATGAAAGAAGAAGGGAAATGGTTCGAGTGATACAAGTGAGACGATTACATTGGTTTGGACATGTTATGTGGAGAGATGAATAATGTATTGGAAGAACAATGAACAGCTTCGTAATAGAAGGTAGAAGAAACACAGGAAGACGAAAGAAAAGATGGAAGGGGTGTATTGCGGAAGACTTGAGAGAAAAGGAACTGAATGGGAAAAACACCCAAATAGAAATGAGTGGAAGAAGAAAATCAAGAATAGCAACCCCTAACGAATGAGAAAAGTTAAAGAAGAAGAAAATATCAGTATCAAGTTCAATTTAGATAGTTTTGACATAAACCTTGATTCTTGCTATCAAGCAATTATTTCGTTTTATGCATTTATTAATTTTCTTGAACACATGGCCCCGTAATTATATTTAGTTTAAAACAAACATTTTTTGTTTACTTTATTCTGTCAAAAGAAGAAAGTAATATTATATTAGTGTCAGATATCTCAAAGAAAAAGTATCACATGTTTTATGATTCTGTGATAGTTTTCATACAAAAGTGTAAAGCAAGTTGTCTTTTTAGTTTACACAGAAAGTATGTGATGATATGTCAAGTTTAGCAAGTAAAACAAAGATATACTAGTTTGTTTGGCATGTGTGCATTTGCTTGTTTGCTAAGTTGGAAACAAAAGGGGTAAAAAGTAATGAAAATAATAACAAAACAAAAACAAAAAATAAAAACTTTGAAGTTACATCTGTAATGTCACAGTGGAAATCACACTTCAGTCATCTGTTTTTCTTTTTTCTGGGCGTTGGAACACAAGAGTGACTCGACCACGTTCATATGTCAACACGTCAGCCCAGCGCTATTTGCTACCGCCACGGCCAGGGCCGGCCTCAAGGAAATTACTTTTGTTTTTCCGCTAGCAGGAAATATTATTGACTTACGGCCTGCACGGCAAAACAAAACACTTTGTTTCTTTCACTTTTCAAAACGTTCACAAACGTAGTATTTCTAATACTCCATTTACTGTCTCAACGCATGAAACATTGCTTTGTATTAACCACGGGTATTGGATACTTTTAACTCATTTATTATTGAATGATTTTAAATTTGTTATTTATACCTTCCACAAGTTTAATGGCATGTCATTTGTAATACGTCGATAATGAATAAAAGAATGACATAAATCGATATAAAAATATATAAATATCATACTCATTTTTACCTTCCGTCACCTATAGGTAAGGAAGGTATTGTCTTTGGTCAAAAAATTCGGTGGTGAGTTTTCATTGAATAAGCACGTTTCAGGGTCTTTACAATACGATTTTACTATTTTTACGATGATGTCTGTATGTGTGTGTGTGTGTGTGTTCGTATGTGCGTGTGTGTGTGTATGTGTGTGTGTGTGTGTGTGTGTGTGTGTGTGTGTATGTGACCGCGGTTTCGTCAACGATATCTCTAATACTAGAATTCCAAAAATTACAATTCTTGCGTATTATATCATCTGATAGTTATTCGCTCTTTACCCGGTTATTTCTAGCTTTATCCAATTTTTGGTTCTAGCCTTAACGCCATAGCATTACAAACAAATGAATTTAATATGAATATAATATTAGTTGTTAATGATTACAATGTTTCATGTAAAATAATGGTAAATCAAACATTGCCGTATTAATTACAGATTTACTTAGCAGACATTTCCTTTTGTTAATAAAGTATACATGGTCTACAAGTTGATCTATTATAGAACATTATTGTTTATAAATGAGCGAATTATCGTTATTCTGTCTAGTCATTCAATATCTTGCGCTGAGCACATTCCCATATTAAATATAAAGCATAATAACAGTGTTTCCTATAATTATTCTCGTTTATAACTTCCCCTACTCGTCATAAGTCCGGTGGTAGTCGTGGTATGTTGTATAGGGAATGGGGCAGTCTTCATGTGGATGTATTTATGACGAGGTCAGTTATAGTGCTGCATTCCAGCGCCGTACAGCACCGCGCGGTGTTCCGTTGCGTGCTTGCGTTGCATTACGTCGCACGCCATCACGCCTCCGGACTCCGGGCCTACTACCCTCGGGACTCAGCCCCTGAGGATTCGTACAAAACAGGATTTTCATTTTATTTTATTTCACAAAGGAGGGCTACACAACAGGGCAAGTTCGAATAACAGCACTAACAAAATTGAACAATACATATTACAAAATCGAAGCCAATGCGAGAAATAAATAATTACATAATATATTTGTATACAACAGTGGTAGGGAAATAAAAATAAATAAAGGATGGAAAACATGGGCGCCGTTAACTCAAAATACAGGGGGGGAGAGCAAATATGAAATAGTAAAAGAAAATCTGAAAGAAATACTCATATTACGTCCGAATAGTTTATTTTTTGCACTTGCATTTTGCATAGTATACTTTGTTAGCAGTAACAAAAAAACTTTGATAGTTAATTGGGGCGTGGTTTACGAGTCTGTTTCACTTAAAAATATTTCGATGTTTAAAAAAGAAGCACCATTTAGACAAAACCGTAACATACTTAGGACCAAGTTTAATCCCTACCGACGCCAAATGCGATAAAATTGACACCTGTGATGTACTCTCCATGCCAGCAATAAGTGCACGTGAGGTGACGCCTGGTAAACGGCCGTACGGTAAAATATGTTATCATCATGTGTACAAAGCAGATTGGCACACCCAGCCTTACCTTTAGGTAAGGAGAGTATTGTCTTTGGTTAAAAAATTCAAGAGTTTTTAGTGAATAAGCATGTTTTAGGGTCCCCATAATACGATTTTACCATTTTTACGATGATGTATGTATGTGTGTCTGTGTGTGCGTGACGAAAGTTTTGGATCGCATAACTTCAACACCACGATTCGAAAAATTATATTTTTTTTGTATTCCTCAAGTTTACATCCAGAAGAACAAATGATTAGATTTTGGTTATAATTAGTAAACCGAAAGTAGCCTCTGTGACGCCGTTTCATGTTTGGGCGCCATTTGTGACTGTAACCCGGTGGATTGAGGCGCCATCTTGTCCTCTCTGCCAGCAAGGTTCGGTTTGCTCGGGCGCCTTCGGCGGCGGATGCTGAAAGAGAGGTAGGATTGCTGGATAGCTATCTGCGGAGGGAGGTTAGGGTTTGTCTCAGAAAAGTACGTAGTTATCTTAAACAACTACTTTATTATTCCCAACGTATGTAAAATTAAAATGTAACAAATAAACAAATAAAGAATGAAACCCTGTGTGAAAACTGTAACGGACTGCGTTTAATCTACTAGGGGTTGTGCTCCCGCGATTCGGCAATAGCACAGTAAAAATGCAATTATCTAATAAAAGATAAAGTTCAAAACGGACTCCTCTACATAAGGTATCAGAGATACGGACGGCGTTTATCTCTTCGAGTGGTGTATTTCAATCACCCGAACTCGACTTGGAAATTCAGCGGAACAACTCCACGACTCAAACGTTCTTCTCAGAGCTCAACCCAGTCGCTCTGAGCTGCAGCTCGAATCCGGAACCCAGGTACTAGGTTCAGTCGGGCGAATTCCTTTCTCTGGACGATGTGCGGTCTTTTATACCCGAGATTTGGTACATCAGGAAAAATCTCGCGTGTTTTTAAGAGGGGATACTTTGACATATGACTGCTGGCGCTGCGAACGCTCCTTCAACAAAAACTAATTTAATAGAAATTGTAATAATTTCACGCAGTCACAGTTTGTCGTAAAATACCATAAAAAATAATATTTTACAATAATAAGAATTGAGTATGCCACTCAATTCACGGAAGACCAAAGATAAGATGGAAGGACTGTATTGTGGTTGTGGAATACCTGAGAGAAAAGGAACTGAATGAGAACGATACGCAAAACAGAAATGAGTGGAAGAAGAAAATAAAAAATGCGAACCCTAACATATGGGAAAAGCTAAAGAAGAAGAGGATGTTAGTGTAGGATGTTTGCAATGAGGAAATAAAAGATATAGATAAATACGAAGATAAATGAGGCATTATTGAGAAGATAGTGACAGTACATGTAAATGGATGGTTTCATTATAAAATCCAATATTTATTTGGACTTAGGGCTTGTTTACATCTGGGACGAATCGGCTCATCACGGAGTCAGGCTGTCGGCATCGTCGGTAATGGCAGGACGTGTGCGTGCGTGTGTTTGTGCAGCGCTCTAATTTACCGACATGTGCACATGCACGCGTGAAATTGCAAAGTTTACTCGAGACATAATCATCGCTGTGTTAGTTTGTGTTTGCAATATACGTAAATGTGTTGATATGTATACATACCTATCTGTTAAACGAACACCTACAGTGACGGGAATAGAGTTACTATTGAATTTAACGGCGTGTGAAAATGAAACAAAGTTCTGATTCGCCTCTTAACTGTAAAGAATTTAATCACATTTCACTGCTCATTTCGTCTGGGTAATATAGTCCTTCGTTAGCCTCTCGTGCACTTTCATGGTCACACATATCATCTGAATTCATTACAATGCAACACAAAGGAATAAAATGAAAAGCACATTCTGTGTATAAAATCCAGGGGTGACTTGTGCCTTTTAGGAATGAGGAGCAGAATTTTGTCCTCAAAACTATAAACTATACTTAGTCAAAAAACATTCAAAGTGCTGGATTGAAAAAACCTTGCAAATATTTAAGTTTTTTACTTACTAGTTTAAAGTTTAAACATAAGAACAGCTACCCTAAGTAATAACACATAAAGATCGTAAATTGCACAATTCGCATTGTCACTGTTCGCTTACTTAATCCTTTTAACTATATGAAGATCAAAACTAGCTATATGTTCATCTTAAAGGGAGATAGGTAGAGACAAATTTTAGGTTTTTTGAATTATATTGATTTCTCTTTTTAAACAATGCATATAAAGGTACAAAACAATGACTACAAATGTTTTTACCTTCAGCAACCTTTTTACCTTCCGTCACCTTAAAGGTCAAAAAATTCAATGATGAGTTTTCAGTGAATAAGCATGTTTTAGGGTCCCTATAATACGATTTTACCATTTTTACGATGATGTCTGTATGTATGTATGTATGTATGTATGTATGTATGTATGTATGTATGTATGTATGTATGTATGTATGTATGTATGTATGTATGTATGTATGTATGTATGTATGTATGTATGTATGTATGTATGTATGTATGTATGTATGTATGTATGTATGTATGTATGTATGTATGTGTGTGTGTGTGTATGTATGTGTGTGTGTGTCTGTGTCTGTGTTATATTTGATTTATTGACATTTAACGTTATTATATCTTAAAGACTATATTATTCTTTATACGAATTGATTGCATTTTATACTTCATAATTCAATAGATATAGAGAGTTAAAGAATTCTTAAGTAATTCAATTTTATAAATCAGCCAGCTATGCTAAACATGGAAACTACTAAATATATTCATATAATTCAAATTGACAGATGTCAGTAACAATAAAAAGTAAATTAATGTGGCAGAGATGAAGATGCTGAAGTAAAAGTTGAGGAAGACACGGAAAGATAGGTAATATAATTCTAGTGTTACAAATTTCTAGAGAGATGATAACATTGGTTTGAAAATGTCACGAGGAGAAATGAAGAATATATTGGATGAAGAAGGAATAGCTTAGTAATAGAAGGTTGAAGAAATAGAGGAAGACCAAAGTTAAGATGGAAGGACTGTATTGCGGTAGACTTGACAGAAAAGGAACAGAATGAGAAAGACACGTAAAACAGAAATGAATGGAAGAAGAAAATAAAAAATAGCGACCCTTATTTGCATAGTTTGTTTATGAAATAATTTTACTGGAAATTTAGAATCATTTGCAAGAAAATTTGGATTGACTGAAGGCAATGTGCTGGCCACCCTTGCCTTCTCTGACGAGACGCCCTTGATAAAATCGCTATTGTAACCCGGTTTACAACAAAGACATAAACAAACAAAACGGATCAAAATGCACAAAAATAACAAAGAGTCAGTAGTCCAACTTATTCCTAATACGACAACCGACAAGTAGTAATCTATTTTACTTTTAAATGCATAGTTAACCAACTGACATTCGCACATATTCAGGTACAATCAACGCGCAAACAACCTACAGATTTCACACTGTTATAGAGCGATAAATTAAGATACACTTCAGCTATACCTGGAGTGTACGTGCTGGATAAGCGAACAATTCGTTTCAGTCTTATTGTGAACAGAATTAAAAACAAAACAAACAAACCGTTGAATTCAACTTCGGCGTAGGACATCGACGGATTCAAATCCTGCATGTAAATTCAGCCGACGCAGCGTTCAGCTTGAATTCGAATTCAATTAAATTATGGCCAATTGACTAAAAGTCAGTCCAGACAAAATTCGCGCGATGCCAAAACGATATTGATCAACTGTTTTTATCGTAAACAATGGTAGCAACTCGTACAGATGAATTGCCATTGTGCATTTCGCTACTACGCGAAAGAATAAAATTTTTGTGTAATCAATTTTGTTTAATTATTTTTTCAATTGTACTTTTTTATGCATTGGCTATATTCCATACGTGGATTGGCAGCTTTAATTTGATGATTGTTTGTTGACATATTTGTTTTGTTAAAAATGACATTTTGGACTTACTGAAAGAATGTATTTACAATGTGTCCAACATGATACAAATATCGTATACTCAAAAAATATACACATTTGTAAACTAGTCGCTTTCTGGCAAAGAGTAAAATACATTTATTGATTTATGTCATAATAGTTTTAATTTTCAGTTTATCATCATTATCAATTGCATGACAGCTTTATAGTTCAGTTTTATAGCAGAAAATTTACTGTTTTCGTGACATAAAAATATTTAATCCGTGTAGACACGGTGAATATTCTAATTTATTACTACCATCACTACATTATATCAAACACTTTCTCTAATTATTCAAACGTATCGCTAATTTGTAATACATTTTTGAATGAGTTAGACCAGACGGAACATATTATTGCTAATACCTTACCTAAAAATGAATTGATATTTTACAAATAGGTACACAAAATGTGAGTTATTGTCTTTCATTTCTGTTTTACCTACAAACGAATTAAAATTTTATTTATTTTTGAACGATATAAACAAAAATATTGAAACGCCAGGCATACCATATTACATTTCAAAAAAATCTGTTGTGGCCAGCACAATATCTCTCCCAATTTTCATTTTATGTTGCATAGGGCGCGCGCAGTTATGTGACTTTGTGAGGGCCAAATCCATGTGGATTATTTTCCTCGACAAGTATATTCCATACTAATGGATGACAAATAAACATCAGAATATTTTGAAATTTTGAATGAAAAATTATGACATATGACAATTGTGACATAAATAACTTCTAGCCGTCATTCTGACACGGATCCTAATATCTGCTTGCCAAGGTCAACAAAGTCACATGACTGCTCGCGCCCTATAAATACACACAAATAATTGAAATTGTTTCTCTTCTTTCGTTCTATGAGAAATTTTATCCTACTATTCTAACATGTTCAAAATTCTTCAAATTCATTGACGGTATTAGCGGTATTTCTTAAGGATATATGTATGTAGTATTAACACACCTGTAATTTAAATACATAATTAATTAATAATACAATAATATATATATATATATATATATATATATATATATATATATATATATATATATATAAAAATCTGACACTGACATTTTGCATTTATTTATCAATTACAAAATTTTTAATATCGCAACTGTTTTTTTGGCAACGAGATTTATTACAACATATTATTCTATATTATTATATAGTATATCTCCAAACCTATACGAGATATAATAAAAAAATTAAATGTGTCAGATTGAGAATTTAATTATCTTTAATATTTGTAGTAACAAATTTTCAAAAAATAATATTTAGAATTATTATTTTTAGTTACTACCACCTCCGATTGTCTAATTGTTACCAGAACCTATTCAACTCTTCCCATTACTGTTAGATTGAGGAATCCGTAGTCAAACAGGTCTTTAGTCTTATAGAATTTGAGAAATCGTGTCTCCAACAACTTCACACACACACACACACACACACACACACACACACACACACACACACACACACACACACACACACACACACACACACACACATAGACATCATTGTAAAAATGTTAAAATCGGATTGTAGGGACCTTAGAACGTGCTTATTCAATAAAATCTGGATATGCGATTTTTAGCATGAATGCACAATACTTTCCATCAACCTGTGTATTATGTACAAATTCCATATATAGATTTAAAATTTTAATTATTTCATAAACAAACTATACAAATGGCACTTGATACTGACATCTTCTTCTTTAGTTTTTCCCATTCGTTAGGGGTCTCTATTTTTCATTTTATTCTTCCATTCATTTCTGTTTTGCGGGTCGTTCTCATTCGGTTGCTTTTCTCTCAAGTCTTTCGCAATACAGTCCATTTTAACTTTGATTTTTTCCAATATATTCTTCATCTCTCCTCATGACATGTTTAAACCAATGTATTCGTTTCGCTTATATCTTTCCAGAAACTTCTAATGCTCGAGTTATCCGTGTCTTCCCCATCATTTATCTCTACATCCTCATCTCTGCCACATTTATTTTCTTTTCATTTACGCTGACATCTTTATAATTCTTTAAATCTGTATGCATTGAATATGAAACATAAAATGTAATCATTTTGTATAGATAATAGAATTTCCTTTTATGATTCCATTTTGATGTCCATATATAAATTGTGTACTGTTTAAGTGAAACAAATTATATTTAGGATATGGTAAATCCGATTACGTAGTATAGTACTATAACCAAATATAATTTTGAACGCATTGCCATTAACGAAGACAAAGGATATTCAGCTCTTATAAATCCTATTGGCTATTGCATTCACTGTATCCTGAGCAGTATTATTAACGTTTTGAGTCACGCTTGGCTTTGATACAGTATAATTCGCTTCAATATGGTACCGTGGGGCTTGGCAACTGTTAATAAAGGATTTCAAACATATACAAGTAATTTACCGTGTTATGCGACAGCAAAGTTCTACCATACAGAAAAGGATTTATAATAGCCGCACTGCCATTGACCGGGATATTAAATTACATGTATGCGACTCGCAGATGTGCGTAAATTTAAATCAACATGACGTGATACTGAAAATCTATCAAACACTCCTATATAATTTATGAGTTCATGTAACCTGCATGTAATTCAAATATACTATTAATTTACTCTACAATTTCCAATTTCATAAACTGAATATTAAAGCTGTTATTAAGCAAATCAATTTCAATTTTCAATTATGCAATAAAAATTGATAATTATTATTTTTACAGACATGAGATAGATGAAAGCCTTAGTAATAATATTGAAGTATGTGTAATTCAATTTGAACCATACGTAGAATACTTGATCGTATTTACCTATTTATTTCTAGTCTACTGACTTTTCATACATTTAATTAATAAATACAGAGTGTTTTCGGCCTTTTCATATCTAATTTCTGCCGTTACAAGGCATACAATATTCATTTTGTTTATTGATTTGGATGTAGAATTGTATGTACTACAAATTAATTTGAAGTTGTTTTTTCCTAAAATAATTAGAGAAGCAGGAAATTAGGAAAGTTTGATTTTACATGTTAAAGTCTTATGTTCGGCTGTGCCGGTCACCACCCTGTAAATAGTAAAATTATTACATATGGTGTTGTCGGATTTATTTAAAATTTACATTTATTTTATAATGCATACTTCATTCTGTTAGCATTTTGTATCATAATATTTTTAGTTTTGATATAAATTCAGACATTTTTTTTATCAATTCTTCAAGTTTTACATATTTAGCATTCTAGTATTGTAATCGCGAAAAAATTCGGTTTTCAGATTTCAGCGGAAATATCCATTTTGATCATCCCTGAATCCATTTTGACTAATTTCGCCGTGACGTCTGTACGTACGTACGTCCGTACGTACGTTCGTAGGTACGTATCTCGCATAACTCAAAACGGTAAGCCGTAGAAAGTTGAAATTTTGTATTTAGGACTCCTATAACATCTAGTTGTGCACCTCCCTTTCTGGTTATTACACAATTTCCAGAAGTGGCACTTTACATGAAGCCTATAATAGATTTTAATGAAAAACTGTTTTAAAATATAATCCAAAACTTTTCAAATTTGGTATACAAGACTTTTATGTCAATCGAAATAACATAATAGATTTTGGTTAAAATAGGCTAACCGGAAGTGGTACAACACTTGAAGTTGTTAACAGTTTTTCTTGAATAAAATGATTTTATTTTGATTTTAGAATTAAATGCTTCAAGTTTTAGAGAATTAATTTCTGCGTCTAAAACATCTAGTATTATTAAATTAGCCCTTTGTATATCTATATCAAAATATTTCTCGGGCTTGGCTTAAGCCTGTCAATATTTTGTAATTTAATTATTAAAAAAATATGTATAGTTTAATAGGTAAAAAATATGTAAAGTTTAATAATCGTACAAGGAAGTCGTGTGGTGTCCACATCAGATTTTTTTCCTAAAATAATTAGAGAAGCAGAAAATTAGGAAATTCTGATTTTACATGTTAAAGTCCTATGTTCGGCTGTGCCGGTCACCACCCTGTAAATCGTAAAATTATTACATATGGTGTTGTCAGATTTATTTAAAATTTTCATTTAATTTATAATGCATACTTCAGTCTGTTAGCATTTTATATCATAATATTTTTAGTTTTGATATAAATTCAGACATTTTTTTAACAATTCTTCAAGTTTTACATATTTAGCATTCTAGTTTTTAAAAAAAGGAACTTAAAAAGAAAAGGAAAAATTTCAAAAATACTTCATTTTATGTAGTACCTACACATTTTATTTGCTTATAACCGTTGTTCATTTAAATGATAGCGGTAGGCGGTAGCACTTTTTACAAACTATTATAATTTAGGAATGCATGTAAACAATCATAAAACACTCTCCACCTAGGAATACGAAAAAAAAATATTTGGATTCGTGGTATTGAAGTTATGCGATCCGAAACTTTCGCCACAGACACACACACACACACACACACACACACACACACACACACACACACACACACACATACACATACATACATACATACATACAGACATCATCGTAAAAATGGTAAAAACGTACCCTAAAACATGCTTATTCACTAAAAACTCATTATTGAATTTCTTGACCAAAGACAATACCTTCCTTACCTAAAGGTGACGGAAGGTAAAAAATATATGGTACCATTTAAAATAACAAAGTTGATCTCCACAGTTTGAAAACCACAGAATGATTTGTTTTCTAGTTTAATCGATCTTGTAGCTCTTATAGTTCTCGAGATAGTAATAGTGAATAAATTAAAAGAACAGCTTGTATACATAATGTTAAAATGTCTGATTATACCTTTCAAAGGAATTAGGAAGGTGAGCGCCAAGTTAAAGAAAATAAAGAAATACTCTTTTGATAACTTTTCATTTAGTTCTACTTTGAGATAAAGATACCTAGAAACTTATTCTGAACGAGTCTCCATACTTTAATTCCAATTGTTGAGCAACGAAATTCAATGAAATGTAAAATGTATTTTAAAATACAAGTATTTCACAATTGAAAAGATACCTTCCATGTCAATTGAGTGTTAAACAAAGACTACCGTCTTCACAATGAAAAAAGTTCAGGTAGTTGGAAATCAAAGCAGCACGCAAAGCAAAGCAAACAAAAAAATTGTGAGCAGTGGGAGCGTTTTTCAGCATGCTGGCGTATTTGTTCAGCAAAGTTCTGTCAATGACGGACCCTATAACCCGTCGTATTTCCTCGCAAAATCTCTAAAACCGGGCCGGACCACGCGCCTATATTTACCCGCGATTTGATTTATAACGAACGAACGACGCGCGGATTCGACGGGCCATTCGCAGCCGCAGCCGAAGGGAATTTTATCAGCTGCCGGAATGTTTACAACGGTTCAAAAATAAACACTAATACATTATTTTAACTGTTTGTACCACTAGCTTTGACCAAATGTACACTATTGTTATTTTACTCGTTAGTGACGAAACAGTTCTAGCGTGGGTGTAGTACTCGTATACGAGTATATCAAATATTTATTTATTTATTTATTAATAAATCCAACAGAGTATAAGATCCCAATTACAGGACGATCATACGATATACAAATATAAAAACGAATGTGTTCAAACAGTAATTAATTAATTGATGAACATGGGGTCTCGTGGCCGTGTGCCTGAGTGTCTGGTCGCGAATCTGGGGACCCGGGTTCGATCCCGACCGACGCCAAAAATTACATCGCATTTTAATGGCACAAAATTGACCTCTCTGGCGCACTCTGCACGCCAGCAATGAGTGCCCGTGAGATGACGCCTGGTAAGCGCCCACACGATACAAATATTCCATCATTACCGATATCTGTGTACGAAGCAGATTGGCACACCCAGCAATGGGTAATATGCCGTGATGAAATATTTATTTATTTATTTATTTATGAACATAATATAAGAATTAAACAAGTAACTTAATCAGAAAAATATTTTGTTAATATACTTTTAAATTTAGATAAGGTGTCGCAAAATATGTCAATGTCAATAGTATATGATACACTGTTATATTCTATACACAGTTGTCTTATTGTAGATTTCAATTCATAATTAGTCCTAGCTCACAATGAAATGGTACTTTATTTCTTGAAGTGATTCGTGGAATGTGAAGACTACATGGGTCATAAATATAATTATTAATTAATTCGCATAAGTAAATTTCTTCTGCTATTTAATGGCACCAAGTTCACTTCAGGCAATAAAATATTGTCCATTACTTTTAAAATAATAATATTTGATGAATTTATGCTGGACAAACTCAATCTTAGATATATATTTATGATATATTGGATTCCAGACTTGTAGACAGTATTCTAGCTTAGAGTGGACAAATGCACAATACAAGCTTTTTAATGTAGTTGTTTTACAGAAAGACCGACAATTTCTAATAAAAAATCCAAGATTTTTGTAGAATGATCTTACAGTAGTCTCAATGTTAATTTTGTGTCAAAAATAATCTCAAGATCCTTAAACTGAGTTACTTTCTCAAGCGAATTAGTTTCCATGTGATATGCATAAGTGTAAACGTTTCTTTAACAAAGTAACTCATTATTTTACATTTTCTGTAATTAAAAAACAATTTTGAGCTCTGTGGCCATTTTAAAATGTTGTTGATGTCGTTTTTTAAGAGTCATTAATAGACTTGATGGTTTTATAAATTTTTATGTCATCGGCATACAAAAGTATTTGGTTGAATAAGAGTAGGCCCAAGTTTGATCCTTGTGGGACCTCAGAGGTAGCAGTGAACGGGTTTGAATTAAAGTTATTGAGATACAGGGTCATTTCGCGATCTCTGAGGTTGGAGTTGAGAAAACTATGGGCCAATAATAGCCGTCAAGATATAAATTTTCAATGTTTTATTGTTATTAGGTACCCTGTTCCCTTGAATTATTTAACCAAATGATATTTTTTGTATTGTTTATTAATGTAACAATCATTTTGCATATGCATAAGCGTATGAGTAGCCTACGTAACCACTAACTACTGCTGTTAACGGTATACCTAATATGATATAATATTAATATGATTATTTATAGCGATAGAGTGCTATATTCAGATCATAATAAATTAGTGTCAAATTAAGATTATTGACAATTTTCGTAATTAATTGGTGATTAGGGCAGGCCGAAATTAATACCTTGAGAGGACCTAACCACTGAAGATTATGTATGCTAATATCACACGTGGTAACACACGCGTATAGCGTTAGTAAATTTTAATGGGTTATTCAAAAGAATGAAAACTAATTTCATCCTTGTCAATTTATGTTCAAAAGAAAAACAAAAATAATAAAGAAATTGAAGTCTTAGGTAAATATTATTATTATTTAATGAAGGTTGTTAAAAAAAACAGTAAAAAACTTTGAGAGTATACAAGTGTCCCAAAAAACGCGTCCTGTATGGAGATCTCAAGAAATATGACAAAAGTTATAAACAGTGTTCTGTTTGACTTCTATAAACTAAATAACTCAAATTAACAAATAGCAGTTTTTGTGTCTCATACATAGTTTACTGAAAAATAACTATAAAACAAATTTCAAATATTTATATATATTTATGAAATAAAAAAAAAGTTTATTCAGTTAATATTTACATATAACGGAAAAATAAAAATGTAATACATAGAATTACAGAGGCTTGAAGAAATTTGAAATTTTTGTTTGTTTTAATATTTTGTTGTAAGCTTGTTCTTCAAAGTACGCTTCTACTTTTTGGAAGTTTTTGAAGATTTCTTCGGGGACGATCGCGTCTAAGAATTGTATCTAATTTCGATTTATAGAGAGTCGAATTTCATTGAAAATGATGACAAATGCCAAAAAATTAATTCGATTAAAGGAAAGTTCGAATTAAAAAAAATCGATTTAAAGAATAATTTTTACATATAAAAGTTTATACAGTTGTACGTGTCAAAAAAATTATTCGATTTAGAGAAAAATTCAAATAAGAGAGAGTTTGAATTAGAGAGAGTCGACTGTATATATATATATATATATATATATATATATATATATATATATATATATATATATATATATATATATATATATATATATATATTAAATATAATTAAAACTCAAAGAATATATTATTCTATATACGATTTGATTCAATAGATATAGAGTTAAATAATTATAAACATATTAAATTTCATAAATCAGCCAGCTATGCTAACTTAACCTTGGAAACTGCTAATATATTCAGAAAATTCAAACTGACAGATGTTAGTATCAATAAAATGTTAATGAATGAAAGAATAAGGGAAGTAACTCTAGTGTTACAAGTTTCTAGAATGATATGAGAGAGACGAGTACATTGGTTTGAACATATCATAAGGAGAGATGAATATATTGGAAGAAGAATGAATAGCTTATTAATAAAAAGTGGAAGAAACAGAGGAAGACCAAAGATAAAATGGAATGTATTGCGGAAGATTTGAGAGAAAAGCAACCGAATGAGGACGACCCGTAAAACAGAAATGAATGGAAGAAGAAAATAAAAAATAGCGACCCCTAACGAATGGGAAAAGCTAAAGAAGAGGAAGAAAATTTATGTATGGCATTTGTACATAATACACAGGATTAACGGAATATATTGTGCTGGCCACATCAGATTTTTTTACTTAAAATAATTAGGGATTAGGAAGTTAGGAAAGTCTAATTTTACATGTTAAAGTCCTATGTTAAGCTGTATCGGTCACCAGCCTGTATATAGTATTTACATTTTGAATAGTACCTTAATTGACCGACAAATTTTAGGAATTTAGAATAACATAAAAATCTTTTGTAGCATGAAGAATCATAGATTGATCTAAACATTGTGAGTATTCATATGAATAGAAAATGATTAGTTCCGTGTACATGTGTATGTGAAGGAAAATCAGTGCAGTTAAAGTGCGCAGCACATGTACACATCGCAAATAAACAGCAGGAGATGGCAAACAAGTGTTTTAATTAGCGCGACATTGAAAATTAATTTATTTCTTGTATTCGCGGGACGGCTTCGTTAGCTGCCTTTGGAAAATTTGCGCACTAGAGATTCTGTTTCTGTTTTGTTTGCCTGCAGTGCAGCCTCACACCCCCTACCTTGTTTACTGTAGGAATTTCCCTAAACCAATGATTTTTCACTCAAACTTCGTAATTGTTTCTCCCAAATTTATTCTACTTTGTTAACCAAACAAATAAGTAAAATGATTCTCAAAATGGTCTACCAATTTAGTTAATCAATGCATTTATGAATTTCTTATAAGAAAATAGATAATTACTTAAGAAATAATTACTGTTTATTTTTACTTTCTCGTATAATACGAGAATTGTGCTAGAATTATTAAAAATAAGACATGCTACAATTATTATTGAGAATAAAACAGATGCTAAATATTCTTGGTTCTGTTGATTTCGTAGGTATTACCCATATTCTGGTTTCCTACTTTTAATTTATTTATTTTCCGTCACCAAATAATTCAGTTGTTGTATGTTTACATAGAAAGTATGATAATGTTTTAAATGTTGTCCTTAAGTTACTGAACTACGCCCGGTTTATTCACCTACACAAATACCCTCATAAAAAATCTGATGTGGCCAACACATGACCTCTCGCAGTTTTCATTTCATGTTACATAAATAAATAATAACATCACGGCATATTAGCCATTGCTGGGTGTGCCAATCTGCTTTGTACGCATATATCAGTAAATGATGAAATATTTATATCAGGTGGGCTCTTACCAGGCGTCACCTTACGGGCACTTATTGCTGGCGTGGAAAGTACTCCACAGGGGTCAATTTTGTGCCATTAAAATTCGAAGTAATTTTTGGCGTCGGTCGGGATCAAACCCGGGTCATACTTAACGAATTTGTCATTCAAATTATATCTATTCTTTCGTTGTATGAGAAATTTTCTCCTACTCCTCTAATATATTCATAATTCTTTATATTCACTGACGGTATTAGTGGTATTTCTTAAGGATATATGTAATATTAATATACCTACCTATAATTTTAAATATTTAATTAATAACACAATAAGAACTTTTAAATATACTTACTTCCCAGAAAAAGCTTTCTGTAATGTTAACAAAACTGTGGATTCTTGACACTGACATTTTGCATTTATCTGTCAATTATAAACCTTTAAATATCTCAACTGGTTTTCATGGAGTTGTTTGGGCAGCGAGATATATTACAACAGATTATACATACATACATACATACATACATACATAAAATCACGCGTGTCACACGAAAACAATAAGAACAACATCAACATCATACAACAAATCCTTACTCTTAAACATATTAAAGTGACCGATTTTCGGTAGCGAAATACCGCATCCGGATCACAATAATAGTTAGGAAACAATCTTCCTTCGCCACACATTCCTAACATTATTATATATCTTTAAATCTACAGAAGATATAATAAAAATTTAAATGTATAAGATTGAGAATTTAAAGATCTTTAGTTGTATAAAATTTGAGATATCGTACCTCCAACATCCACACACGCACATACACACACACATACACACACACATACACACACACAGATACATCATCATAAAAATATTAAAATCGGATTGTAGGGACCTTTAAACATGCTTAATCATTAAAATCTGGACAAGCGATTTTTAACATGAATCCAATACCTCTATTAGCGAGAGGTAAAAGCTCAAACCGCCACTAGCTTGGTAACGCTAGGTTTATTTTCTTGTGAATACGGCCTTTATACAACGATATGTCCATTGACGTTATTTAATAAATAATTACAGAAAATGAAAAAAAAGTTATTATTTACTATACAGATTGAAAAGTGTAATTTCGTTCTGAAAATAAAAAACCCAGCTATTTCTGATCAAATTTATTAAAAAAAGTAAAAAATAAGTCCCATTGGTGTATCGAGTTGCCGTCGGTTTCTAAACAAGAGAAAGTCCGTAGCCAGCGGCGGCGAACACATAATGGATTAAGCGGGTCACGAACCCAGAAACAGCTTTATTTTTTCTCCCCAACTTGAGCAATTTATGGAAGAGATATTTTATTTTGAGACGTCTTGATGTGTCGAAAAAACAATGATAAATATCAAGCATGAATAAACCTGGACGTTGCCCAAACGTCGTCGCGAAACCCGCGAAAAAATATCGATGCCTGTTAAGGAACTCCGCGAAAATAATTGGGCGGTAGCGGCGATATAATTAGACTAGGTGCGGAAAATTACATGTTTGTATGGCGGATGATTTACTACTAGATTACTCTTCGTTGAAAAATTACCAGCCAGACTTCACCAGGGGCGTAACAACAAATATTGGCTGAGTTAATAATGCACTTCCTCTAATGGCACGCTGTAATTTAAGTCTTTGTCGCATTAAAGTTTTAGTTATTATAATGGTATTAAACTATACTACAAAAAATTTGAAATAGTTCTCACAAACGATGATTAAAATATGATCCCCGGGTAAGTTATTACAAGTATGAAAAAATAAATTTAATAATAAGAATACGCTTTTAGCTTTTTTACCTCTTTCTAAGAGAGGTATTGGATTCATGCTAAAAATCGCATATGCCCATCATGACAAATTCAGTAGTGTCGTTTGCTTAGTTTTTATGAGGGTACGTAAGATACTACTGTTATTTTATTATTATAAAAATATATATTACAGGAAAAAGCATTCAAAATTCAAAAATAAGTCAACTAGTAAGTTTATAAGCAAATATGTTAAAAATAAGATACTGACACAATGTCAGTGTCAGTGACTCTGACAGAATATAACGTTATACGTACGGCTATGAATCCAGGCGAAAGTATTATCAACAACGAGCATCGTTTATAAATGGAATGTCCTAACTTAGTCGAAACAATATGAATTTTTGAAAGACAAGCGTGTTATATCCATCCTTATCACACACTCTTACAGCCTTTGCAAAAGAAAGAGATAAATGTATGCCTATTTGTTAATTCGTTCGTGATATAGGTGCCCTTGATCGGACATATTTCAAAAATTTTACTGTAGCAGATTTTTTTTAAAATCTTCTAATATTATTTTTTGGAAATTTTTGTTCTTGCAGGTATTAAAGAAGTTCTCTGTCTGATACTTTTAAATATTTTATTATATTCTTTATTGATTTAGAGATAAAAGAATATAATATATAAAATAATCTGTTGTAATAAATTTCACAGCCCAAAAAAAAATTGTAACTGACAGATAAATGTTAGTGTCAGAAATCCGGAGATATTACTGAAAAGTACATACATTTATTATTTCTTATTGTATTAATAGTTAAAGTTGATGTTGGAGGTACGATTTCTCAAATTCTATAAAACTAAAGGTATGTGTAACTACGGATTCCTCAATCTAACAGTAATAGGAAGAGCTGAATAGGTTCTGGTAACAATTGGACAACCGGAAGTGGTAGTTTCTAAAAAAAAAAATCTAAATATTATTTTTTGAAAATTTATGTTACTATAAATAATAAAGATTAAATCTCAATCTGACACATTTATAATTTTTATTATATTTCCTATATGTTTAGAGATATATAATAATATAGAATAATTTGTTGTAATAAATCTCGTCCAGACAATTCCATGAAAACCAGTTGAGATATTTAAATGTTTGTAATTGACAGACAAATGCAAAATGTCAGTGTCAAAAATTAGCAGTTTTACTAACATTACTGAAAGAATTTTCTGGGAGGAACGAATACATTTAATATATTATATTATTAACTAAATATGTATTTAAAATGATACGTATATTAATACTACATATATCCTTAAGATATACTGCTAATACCGTCAATGAATTTGAAGAATTTTGAACATATTAGAAGAGTAGGACAAAATTTCTCATAGAACGAAAGAAGTGATACAATTTCAATTATTTGTGTGTACAAGAAATGTTAAATTCGTTACTTATAGGGCTCGAACAGTCATGTGACTTTGTTGGCCTTGACAAGCAGATACATAGATGTCATATGTCATTCAAAATTTGTTGTTGTTTCATGTTGTTTATTTTTCATCAATGGTATAAAATATACTTGTCGAGGAAAATAATCCACGTTGTATATATTATAAAACTAAAGGCTCAAAAGTTTATATTTTTAAAGATATGGGTAAAGAATCAATACTAACTTATAGAAAATTCAGTATTCTTCAAGTTTATTTCAAACTCATAATTGTAAACTTAAATTTCCGGTTTTCCTTTTGACACTAAAATCTAATTCGCTGTTTCTGTCCTATAGTACTAGATCCCGCATTAAATTTCCTTTTAATTTCTCGATTAATTCGTTCATCACTCGACTTCACGCTACGTATACGAACTCACTCATTTGAAAATATATTTATGATATATAAGAGTTACTGGAACATCTATACATCTTCCTTTTTGGTAAAGAAATACTTAATGCATAACTTCATTGAATGTAGCCCCGTGATGCTTTGACTTCATCATTTATAACGAGGCACCATGAGACGTATAAAAAAGCTAACGACATAAACTTATAATCTCCCCTTTACCTCTAGATATATTGCGAAAGATTTGCTTCACATAGCAACGGTTGTCAAGGAAATACAAAAAGCCACGTCAGTTGACAAACAAATGAACACAATTATTAAACACTAATTTTTTTAAAGTTTTTTCTGCATCAAAAAATAACATTGTGATGAATTGAATAACGCAGCATGTCAGTTTGATTAATTAATTTTACAAAAACGGCAAAATTATTTTAAACATAGTTTTGCATTTATGATCATTAAATATAGTATGAAGTAAATTTATATTCCTATTTACAACCAGGAGTTCAATTCATAATATAGAAAGATGTCTAGCGAATCTGCAAAGAAATAAAATTAGTTTTTAAAACTTATATCGAAGAAATAATAATGTAAGTAGAATTTATTGTGTTACTTCCCAAGTATCTACTGAGACATTACGTGCTTCTATGTCAATATTTTTACAAAGAATGTCATTTTAAACGAAAACACTTACTACTAAATTGAACGAACTGCATCCGACACAACAAAAAATATTAGAAAATTGTACAATATTAATGTCTATACGACATATAAATCAAGCTACACAGCATAACAAATTCAAAAGAAACATTAATTTGTTGTGGCTGCAAAAGAAGCACAACAAATATTTACACTGTTTAGCGCCAAGAAATAGAGAATGCTTTATTTTTACTTGTAGATATAGTCGAAAATTCATAACTCGTAACTTCCTTTACCACAAACTGTTTTTATTTTACTCAACAAGTACCAGTTGATTGTCTCCAAAGAATTGATTTATTATCTACAACGTTTCTTTATATAAGTAATTCAACTTTTTTCTTCACTTTTCTGGACAGAACCAACTTATTTATCTATGAGGGCGAAATACATATATATCTTTTTATAAAATTTATTATCATGGGATTATTATTGCTACATCTTCCTACAATTCAAAAAATTACAATGCTTCGTATTCCTGTTCCTTTTATTTATATGAAGACTTGATTAGATATTGGTTATAATTGGTCAACCGGAAGTATCCTAATTTGAAGATTTAAACAATGTTAAATATCATTTTTCACATTTAATGTTATTAAATATTAAAGCATATTTCATTCTCTATACGATTTGATTGTATTTTATGCTTCATATTCAATGTATTTAGAGTTAAAGAATTATGAAGAAATTTAAATTCATACAGCAGCTAGTTATGCTATAACCATGGAAACAGCAAGATACTATATTAAGAAAATTCTGTTTGACAGACGTCAGTGTCAAGTGCAATTGATATACGAGGCCAAACTCGTAATAATTCGGCTAGTTTACATTTTCAACAAATTATTAAATCTACTCAAATGGTTAGAAATTTCTACAAAATTCTTCCGGCTTTTTTAAATATACACTTAAAACTTTAAAAACTGTGGGCCAAATGACTGGTGATAATAGTTCGACCGGCATTTTAAGGGTCATCTTCCATTCCTGATTTAGCTTGCACCGCGACTCTTTATTTTTGACACAATGGAAAACAACTAAAAATAGAAAAATATAATTAAAACTGGAATTACTAATAACATTAGTTTCATATTTATATTTTTACTGATTTTGTTTAATTTCTTTAAAAAATCATAATTCTTAAATTTTCAATAAAAAGTTCAAAATTTAAAAAAATCTAATTTATATTGATATAGATACTCTTTAATGCGCTGATTCCAAATTTTGAAACCGCATGTCGATATCTCTTATCGTTCTCGAGATATTTGGCCTTAAAGTTTTGCCTAAAAATACCCATTTTTGGGCTATACCCCAAAAATGGGTTATTATACAGACTTGGGAGTATTACCATTCGATTCTACGGGCAAAATTACTTAAGTATCCCTATTTTCATAATTTTTGTACAACAAATACAATCTCTAGAGTTAAATAACTGAAAATGGCCAAAATCTGAGAAAAACCTAAGGATTTTTTCAAATTTTGGCCATTTTCAGTTATTTTGCTCTAGAGACTGTATCTATTGTTAAAAAAGTATGAAAATTGGTATACTTATGTAATTTTGCTCGGGAAATCGAATGGTGACATGAATGAGCTCGTATTTTGACCCATTTTTGGTGTAAAGCCCAAAAAATCATAATTCTTAAATTTTCAATAAAAAGTTCAAAATTTAAAAAAATCTAATTTATATTGATATAGATACTCTTTAATGCGCTGATTCCAAATTTTGAAACCGCATGTCGATATCTCTTATCGTTCTCGAGATATTTGGCCTTAAAGTTTTGCCTAAAAATACCCACTTTTGGGCTATACCCCAAAAATGGGTTATTATACAGACTTGGGAGTATTACCATTCGATTCTACGGGCAAAATTACTTAAGTATCCCAATTTTCATAATTTTTGTACAACAAATACAATCTCTAGAGTTAAATAACTGAAAATGGCCAAAATCTGAAAAAAACCTAAGGTGTACCCCTTAGGATTTTTTCAAATTTTGGCCATTTTCAGTTATTTTGCTCTAGAGACTGTATCTCTTGTTAAAAAAGTATGAAAATTGGTATACTTATGTAATTTTGCTCGGGAAATCGAATGGTGACATGAATGAGCTCGTATTTTGACCCATTTTTGGTGTAAAGCCCAAAAATGAGTATTTTTGGGCCACATTTTGAGGGCAAATATCTCGAGAACGAAAAGAGATAACGTCATGCGGTTTTATAATTTGAAATTAGCGCAGCGAAGAGTATCTATATCCATATAAATTAGATTTTTAAAAATTTTGAACTTTTTAATAAAATTTGAAGAATTATGATTTTTTCAGAAATTAAACAAAATGAATAAAAATACGAATGCGACAGTAATGTTAATCGATTCTTCGTATACAAATGAATAAGTATACACATTTTTACAATTATTAAACACTTCAATCATTTTCAACAATAATTTTTTTGAGAAGAAACCATTTTTAACTTCCGTCACCTTTTGGTAAAGAAAGTATTTGTCTTTGATCAAAAAATTCAATGATGATTTTTTAGGGAATAAGCACGTTTTAGGGTCCTAATAATACGTTGTTGCCATTTTTACGATAATGTCTGTATATATGTGTGTATGTATGTATGTGTGTGTGTGTGTATGTGTGTGTGACGATCCTTTGGGCTCGCAATTCCAATAATCATATTTCCAAAAATTATAAATTTTTGTATTCCTTAAGTTTGCATTCAAAAGAAGAGATGGTTAGATATTGGTTTCTCTTGAATAAACGCTGTTAAATATATTTTTTGACATAAAGTTATTATAAGTTTTAAAGAATATTCTATTATCTATACATATTGATTGCATTTAATATTTTATATTCAATGGATATAGAGGTATAGAATTATAAAGAAATTAAATTTTATAAATCAGCCAGCTATGCTATAACCATGAAAACATTTACTATATTAAGAAAATTCTGACAGATGTTAGTGTCAATGAAAAGAAAATGATTGTAGCCGAGACGAGGATGTTGAGAAAGATGTTGGGGAAGACACAGAAAGATATGATAAAGAAGAATGAATAGATTAGTTACAGAAGGTAGAAGAAACAGAGAAACTCCAAAGATAAGATGGAAGGACTGTATTGCAGAAGATTTGAGAGAAAAGGAAGTAAATGAGGACGACACGCAAAACAGAAATGAGTGGAAAAAGAAAATGATATATAGCTACCCCTAACAAATGGGAAACGCTAAAGAAGAAGATGTCAGTGTTAAATGCAATTTGCATAATTTGTTTATGAAATAAGTTTATTGGAAATATACGAGTAGAACGGAAGTTAATTTGCTGGCCACATCTGATTTTGTTGTAAATACATTCTGTTTTTTCAAAAAAAAATATTTTCTCTTTGTTGTAATGTTGATGAGTGTTATCCTGTTGCAAATTTGTTTTACTGTAATAATTTGAAATAAAATAATACCCGCATATTGTCAAGTCGAACTAAATTATTAGTGTATTATAAGTAATAAATTTTAAACCGTGACCTAAACATGAAAATCCTTTAGTAAATAAGGATTGAAGAGTCATTGTGGATCCTTTTATTTCACATAGTAACGTATTACGCTAGAAAAAAGAAAGAGTGTTGGTGAGAAAAGTCAGTGGAACATTTATGTCGGTAATAAGAAAAGTCGACGATGCCGCGTGAATTTACAGCAGCGGCGTAAGAACTCGGCGCAGTCGGCGGATTACAAAAGCCCGAGGTGTCACGGCTGGCAAACATAAACTGCACTGATTTCCAACCGAGATACAGTTCATTGCTGCTGAAACTTTACGTTCTGCCTGCGTTTATTCCTTACGACGGAGGCGGAGGACAGTAATTGAACTTACCGTGCATTCAAACACACGCTTATCTCACCGTGCAACGATTGCCTCCCATGGATTTTAAATGTTTCTTGACCTCTTACCATGAATTTTATATTTGAGTTATCTTTATATACTTCCCAACAATTCAATGCTTTTGTTTTGTTTTCAAATGTGACATGAATGCAAAAGTAACTGTTATGCGCTATTGCCTATAAGTTCTTAAACGAAATATTTGTAATACAGTGTTCAAAAAAAAATCTTAACTCGGAGTGGGCTATGAAAAGAGAATAGCTATTTGTGTATTAAGAGCATCGCGCGGCATTCTCTCGAAATCGACAATGTCTATTTGCGCTCAAACACACAAAAGATTTTTTTTCTACAGTCGCCACAGTGGGGTCCTCCACCATAACAAAAATAAAATGTACACTTTGCACTACTTACTACTCAATTAATAAGGATTAATATAAAGAAAAAACGTCTTTTAATTTAATTTATCGTTATTTCCCATTCTTCTTGACCTATTGCTTCAATCTAATCTAAACATTTTATACTTTCGTGTTTGTAGATGAATGCCCTATTTTATCTTCACAATAGTGCGACATTTTTTTTGGTTTTGTAATATACCGACAGAGTAGTTATATGTCATATTGATTTGTAAAGGTGGTAAATGTGTCACTACAGTGCCATTAGTTCTTGACTAAACGTTTCCATTAAGAATGTAGAAAAGTGACATTTCTCAACATTGTATAGTTAGAAATTTGGACAGCGAGCGTCTACTTTGTCGCGCTAGAGCGGCAAAGTGACATTTTTCGTTGACAAAAGAAAGCGCAAATGGCTACTTTCTATGTAGACTGTAGAAAAACGTATATGTCTGATCGTTATTCAATTCAAAAGCGAAATTGTTAAAATTGATATTGAAATGTAATTTTATAGAAAAAAGGTAATAAAGAAGGAGACAGAATATTGCCATTTGCCGTTTTCTAATTTCTTTCCATTTCTAAAATAGGATTCAAAAAGCAAAGCTTTGATTTTTTTACAAAACATTTTTGACAATATCTTGTGTCAAAATGACATTTTATTAAATGCTTTCAAATTAAGATATACGTTTCTTTGCTCATAGTGCCTACTCTGAGTCAGGTATTTTTTTCTGAACATACTGTAAAAATAAACTTAATTCAAATGTATTTAATTTCCATTAACATAATACAAAATTGACATATAAAAACATAAACTTGTTACTATGACTACATAATTCACAACTACAACTCGACCATCTTGACAATTGCAATTAACAAAACAAAATTATCCGAAGGGCAATTCTTGAAAAATGAGATAAAAAATCTAATGTGGCCAGCACAATACTTTCTGTCATTCCGGTGAATTATGTATAAATTCCATACATAAATTTTCTTGCAAAAGATTCTAAATTTCCAGTAAAATTATTTTATAAACAAACTATGCAAATTGCAATTAACACTGACATCTTCTTCTTTAGCTTTTCCCATTCATTGAAATATTCTATCGTGACGGCTGGCTATTATTGGCCCAGAGTTATCCTAAAAAGGTTACTGACAAAATGAAACCTATGTAAAATCATTGTTGGATTAATAAGCAATACAAGAAATATCATTTCGTTAAATATTTCAGGGGAACAGGTATCTAAAACTAATAAAACGTTGAAATATTCTATCGTGACGGCTGGCTATTATTGGCCCAGAGTTATCCTAAAAAGGTTACTGACAAAATGAAACCTATGTAAAATCATTGCTGGATTAATAAGCAATACAAGAAATATCATTTCGTTAAATATTTCAGGGGAACAGGTATCTAAAACTAATAAAACGTTGAAATATTCTATCGTGACGGCTGGCTATTATTGGCCCAGAGTTATCCTAAAAAGGTTACTGACAAAATGAAACCTATGTAAAATCATTGCTGGATTAATAAGCAATACAAAAAATATCATTTCGTTAAATATTTCAGGGGAACAGGTATCTAAAACTAATAAAACGTTGAAATATTCTATCGTGACGGCTGGCTATTATTGGCCCAGAGTTATCCTAAAAAGGTTACTGACAAAATGAAACCTATGTAAAATCATTGCTGGATTAATAAGCAATACAAGAAATATCATTTCGTTAAATATTTCAGGGGAACAGGTATCTAAAACTAATAAAACGTTGAAATATTCTATCGTGACGGCTGGCTATTATTGGCCCAGAGTTATCCTAAAAAGGTTACGGACAAAATGAAACCTATGTAAAATCATTGCTGGATTAATAAGCAATACAAGAAATATCATTTCGTTAAATATTTCAGGGAAACAGGTATCTAAAACTAATAAAACGTTGAAATATTCTATCGTGACGGCTGGCTATTATTGGCCCAGAGTTATCCTAAAAAGGTTACTGACAAAATGAAACCTATGTAAAATCATTGCTGGATTAATAAGCAATATAAGAAATATCATTTCGTTAAATATTTCAGGGGAACAGGTATCTAAAACTAATAAAACGTTGAAATATTCTATCATGACGGCTGGCTATTATTGGCCCAGAGTTATCCTAAAAAGGTTACTGACAAAATGAAACCTATGTAAAATCATTGTTGGATTAATAAGCAATACAAGAAATATCATTTCGTTAAATATTTCAGGGGAACAGGTATCTAAAACTAATAAAACGTTGAAATATTCTATCGTGACGGCTGGATATTATTGGCCCAGAGTTATCCTAAAAAGGTTACTGACAAAATGAAACCTATGTAAAATCATTGCTGGATTAATAAGCAATACAAGAAATATCATTTCGTTAAATATTTCAGGGGAACAGGTATCTAAAACTAATAAAACGTTGAAATATTCTATCGTGACGGCTGGCTATTATTGGCCCAGAGTTATCCTAAAAAGGTTACTGACAAAATGAAACCTATGTAAAATCATTGCTGGATTAATAAGCAATACAAGAAATATCATTTCGTTAAATATTTCAGGGGAACAGGTATCTAAAACTAATAAAACGTTGAAATATTCTATCGTGACGGCTGGCTATTATTGGCCCAGAGTTATCCTAAAAAGGTTACTGACAAAATGAAACCTATGTAAAATCATTGCAGGATTAATAAGCAATACAAGAAATATCATTTCGTTAAATATTTCAGGGGAACAGGTATCTAAAACTAATAAAACGTTGAAATATTCTATCGGGACGGCTGGCTATTATTGGCCCAGAGTTATCCTAAAAAGGTTACTGACAAAATGAAACCTATGTAAAATCATTGCTGGATTAATAAGCAATACAAGAAATATCATTTCGTTAAATATTTCAGGGGAACAGGTATCTAAAACTAATAAAACGTTGAAATATTCTATTGTGACGGCTGGCTATTATTGGCCCAGAGTTATCCTAAAAAGGTTACTGACAAAATTAAACCTATGTAAAATCATTGCTGGATTAATAAGCAATACAAGAAATATCATTTCGTTAAATATTTCAGGGGAACAGGTATCTAAAACTAATAAAACGTTGAAATATTCTATCGTGACGGCTGGCTATTATTGGCCCAGAGTTATCCTAAAAAGGTTACTGACAAAATGAAACCTATGTAAAATCATTGCTGGATTAATAAGCAATACAAGAAATATCATTTCGTTAAATATTTCAGGGGAACAGGTATCTAAAACCAATAAAACGTTGAAATATTCTATTGTGACGGCTGGCTATTATTGGCCCAGAGTTATCCTAAAAAGGTTACTGACAAAATGAAACCTATGTAAAATCATTGCTGGATTAATAAGCAATACAAGAAATATCATTTCGTTAAATATTTCAGGGGAACAGGTATCTAAAACTAATAAAACGTTGAAATATTCTATCGTGACGGCTGGCTATTATTGGCCCAGAGTTATCCTAAAAAGGTTACTGACAAAATGAAACCTATGTAAAATCATTGCTGGATTAATAAGCAATACAAGAAATATCATTTCGTTAAATATTTCAGGGGAACAGGTATCTAAAACTAATAAAACGTTGAAATATTCTATCGTGACGGCTGGCTATTATTGGCCCAGAGTTATCCTAAAAAGGTTACTGACAAAATGAAACCTATGTAAAATCATTGCTGGATTAATAAGCAATACAAGAAATATCATTTCGTTAAATATTTCAGGGGAACAGGTATCTAAAACTAATAAAACGTTGAAATATTCTATCGTGACGGCTGGCTATTATTGGCCCAGAGTTATCCTAAAAAGGTTACTGACAAAATGAAACCTATGTAAAATCATTGCTGGATTAATAAGCAATACAAGAAATATCATTTCGTTAAATATTTCAGGGGAACAGGTATCTAAAACTAATAAAACGTTGAAATATTCTATCGTGACGGCTGGCTATTATTGGCCCAGAGTTATCCTAAAAAGGTTACTGACAAAATGAAACCTATGTAAAATCATTGCTGGATTAATAAGCAATACAAGAAATATCATTTCGTTAAATATTTCAGGGGAACAGGTATCTAAAACTAATAAAACGTTGAAATATTCTATCGTGACGGCTGGCTATTATTGGCCCAGAGTTATCCTAAAAAGGTTACTGACAAAATGAAACCTATGTAAAATCATTGCAGGATTAATAAGCAATACAAGAAATATCATTTCGTTAAATATTTCAGGGGAACAGGTATCTAAAACTAATAAAACGTTGAAATATTCTATCGTGACGGCTGGCTATTATTGGCCCAGAGTTATCCTAAAAAGGTTACTGACAAAATGAAACCTATGTAAAATCATTGCTGGATTAATAAGCAATACAAGAAATATCATTTCGTTAAATATTTCAGGGGAACAGGTATCTAAAACTAATAAAACGTTGAAATATTCTATTGTGACGGCTGGCTATTATTGGCCCAGAGTTATCCTAAAAAGGTTACTGACAAAATTAAACCTATGTAAAATCATTGCTGGATTAATAAGCAATACAAGAAATATCATTTCGTTAAATATTTCAGGGGAACAGGTATCTAAAACTAATAAAACGTTGAAATATTCTATCGTGACGGCTGGCTATTATTGGCCCAGAGTTATCCTAAAAAGGTTACTGACAAAATGAAACCTATGTAAAATCATTGCTGGATTAATAAGCAATACAAGAAATATCATTTCGTTAAATATTTCAGGGGAACAGGTATCTAAAACCAATAAAACGTTGAAATATTCTATTGTGACGGCTGGCTATTATTGGCCCAGAGTTATCCTAAAAAGGTTACTGACAAAATGAAACCTATGTAAAATCATTGCTGGATTAATAAGCAATACAAGAAATATCATTTCGTTAAATATTTCAGGGGAACAGGTATCTAAAACTAATAAAACGTTGAAATATTCTATCGTGACGGCTGGCTATTATTGGCCCAGAGTTATCCTAAAAAGGTTACTGACAAAATGAAACCTATGTAAAAACTTTGCTGGATTAATAAGCAATACAAGAAATATCATTTCGTTAAATATTTCAGGGGAACAGGTATCTAAAACTAATAAAACGTTGAAATATTCTATCGTGACGGCTGGCAATTATTGGCCCAGAGTTATCCTAAAAAGGTTACTGACAAAATGAAACCTATGTAAAATCATTGCTGGATTAATAAGCAATACAAGAAATATCATTTCGTTAAATATTTCAGGGGAACAGGTATCTAAAACTAATAAAACGTTGAAATATTCTATCGTGACGGCTGGCTATTATTGGCCCAGAGTTATCCTAAAAAGGTTACTGACAAAATGAAACCTATGTAAAATCATTGCTGGATTAATAAGCAATACAAGAAATATCATTTCGTTAAATATTTCAGGGGAACAGGTATCTAAAACTAATAAAACGTTGAAATATTCTATCGTGACGGCTGGCTATTATTGGCCCAGAGTTATCCTAAAAAGGTTACTGACAAAATGAAACCTATGTAAAATCATTGCTGGATTAATAAGCAATACAAGAAATATCATTTCGTTAAATATTTCAGGGGAACAGGTATTATCTAAAACTAATAAAACGTTGAAATATTCTATCGTGACGGCTGGCAATTATTGGCCCAGAGTTATCCTAAAAAGGTTACTGACAAAATGAAACCTATGTAAAATCATTGCTGGATTAATAAGCAATACAAGAAATATCATTTCGTTAAATATTTCAGGGGAACAGGTATCTAAAACTAATAAAACGTTGAAATATTCTATCGTGACGGCTGGCTATTATTGGCCCAGAGTTATCCTAAAAAGGTTACTGACAAAATGAAACCTATGTAAAATCATTGCTGGATTAATAAGCAATACAAGAAATATCATTTCGTTAAATATTTCAGGGGAACAGGTATCTAAAACTAATAAAACGTTGAAATATTCTATCGTGACGGCTGGCTATTATTGGCCCAGAGTTATCCTAAAAAGGTTACTGACAAAATGAAACCTATGTAAAATCATTGCAGGATTAATAAGCAATACAAGAAATATCATTTCGTTAAATATTTCAGGGGAACAGGTATCTAAAACTAATAAAACGTTGAAATATTCTATCGTGACGGCTGGCTATTATTGGCCCAGAGTTATCCTAAAAAGGTTACTGACAAAATGAAACCTATGTAAAATCATTGCTGGATTAATAAGCAATACAAGAAATATCATTTCGTTAAATATTTCAGGGGAACAGGTATCTAAAACTAATAAAACGTTGAAATATTCTATTGTGACGGCTGGCTATTATTGGCCCAGAGTTATCCTAAAAAGGTTACTGACAAAATGAAACCTATGTAAAATCATTGCTGGATTAATAAGCAATACAAGAAATATCATTTCGTTAAATATTTCAGGGGAACAGGTATCTAAAACTAATAAAACGTTGAAATATTCTATCGTGACGGCTGGCTATTATTGGCCCAGAGTTATCCTAAAAAGGTTACTGACAAAATGAAACCTATGTAAAATCATTGTTGGATTAATAAGCAATACAAGAAATATCATTTCGTTAAATATTTCAGGGGAACAGGTATCTAAAACTAATAAAACGTTGAAATATTCTATCGTGACGGCTGGCTATTATTGGCCCAGAGTTATCCTAAAAAGGTTACTGACAAAATGAAACCTATGTAAAATCATTGCTGGATTAATAAGCAATACAAGAAATATCATTTCGTTAAATATTTCAGGGGAACAGGTATCTAAAACTAATAAAACGTTGAAATATTCTATCGTGACGGCTGGCTATTATTGGCCCAGAGTTATCCTAAAAAGGTTACTGACAAAATGAAACCTATGTAAAATCATTGCTGGATTAATAAGCAATACAAGAAATATCATTTCGTTAAATATTTCAGGGGAACAGGTATCTAAAACTAATAAAACGTTGAAATATTCTATCGTGACGGCTGGCTATTATTGGCCCAGAGTTATCCTAAAAAGGTTACTGACAAAATGAAACCTATGTAAAATCATTGCAGGATTAATAAGCAATACAAGAAATATCATTTCGTTAAATATTTCAGGGGAACAGGTATCTAAAACTAATAAAACGTTGAAATATTCTATCGTGACGGCTGGCTATTATTGGCCCAGAGTTATCCTAAAAAGGTTACTGACAAAATGAAACCTATGTAAAATCATTGCTGGATTAATAAGCAATACAAGAAATATCATTTCGTTAAATATTTCAGGGGAACAGGTATCTAAAACTAATAAAACGTTGAAATATTCTATCGTGACGGCTGGCTATTATTGGCCCAGAGTTATCCTAAAAAGGTTACTGACAAAATGAAACCTATGTAAAATCATTGTTGGATTAATAAGCAATACAAGAAATATCATTTCGTTAAATATTTCAGGGGAACAGGTATCTAAAACTAATAAAACGTTGAAATATTCTATCGTGACGGCTGGCTATTATTGGCCCAGAGTTATCCTAAAAAGGTTACTGACAAAATGAAACCTATGTAAAATCATTGCTGGATTAATAAGCAATACAAGAAATATCATTTCGTTAAATATTTCAGGGGAACAGGTATCTAAAACTAATAAAACGTTGAAATATTCTATCGTGACGGCTGGCTATTATTGGCCCAGAGTTATCCTAAAAAGGTTACTGACAAAATGAAACCTATGTAAAATCATTGCTGGATTAATAAGCAATACAAGAAATATCATTTCGTTAAATATTTCAGGGGAACAGGTATCTAAAACTAATAAAACGTTGAAATATTCTATCGTGACGGCTGGCTATTATTGGCCCAGAGTTATCCTAAAAAGGTTACTGACAAAATGAAACCTATGTAAAATCATTGCAGGATTAATAAGCAATACAAGAAATATCATTTCGTTAAATATTTCAGGGGAACAGGTATCTAAAACTAATAAAACGTTGAAATATTCTATCGTGACGGCTGGCTATTATTGGCCCAGAGTTATCCTAAAAAGGTTACTGACAAAATGAAACCTATGTAAAATCATTGCTGGATTAATAAGCAATACAAGAAATATCATTTCGTTAAATATTTCAGGGGAACAGGTATCTAAAACTAATAAAACGTTGAAATATTCTATTGTGACGGCTGGCTATTATTGGCCCAGAGTTATCCTAAAAAGGTTACTGACAAAATTAAACCTATGTAAAATCATTGCTGGATTAATAAGCAATACAAGAAATATCATTTCGTTAAATATTTCAGGGGAACAGGTATCTAAAACTAATAAAACGTTGAAATATTCTATCGTGACGGCTGGCTATTATTGGCCCAGAGTTATCCTAAAAAGGTTACTGACAAAATGAAACCTATGTAAAATCATTGCTGGATTAATAAGCAATACAAGAAATATCATTTCGTTAAATATTTCAGGGGAACAGGTATCTAAAACCAATAAAACGTTGAAATATTCTATTGTGACGGCTGGCTATTATTGGCCCAGAGTTATCCTAAAAAGGTTACTGACAAAATGAAACCTATGTAAAATCATTGCTGGATTAATAAGCAATACAAGAAATATCATTTCGTTAAATATTTCAGGGGAACAGGTATCTAAAACTAATAAAACGTTGAAATATTCTATCGTGACGGCTGGCTATTATTGGCCCAGAGTTATCCTAAAAAGGTTACTGACAAAATGAAACCTATGTAAAAACTTTGCTGGATTAATAAGCAATACAAGAAATATCATTTCGTTAAATATTTCAGGGGAACAGGTATCTAAAACTAATAAAACGTTGAAATATTCTATCGTGACGGCTGGCTATTATTGGCCCAGAGTTATCCTAAAAAGGTTACGGACAAAATGAAACCTATGTAAAATCATTGCTGGATTAATAAGCAATACAAGAAATATCATTTCGTTAAATATTTCAGGGAAACAGGTATCTAAAACTAATAAAACGTTGAAATATTCTATCGTGACGGCTGGCTATTATTGGCCCAGAGTTATCCTAAAAAGGTTACTGACAAAATGAAACCTATGTAAAATCATTGCTGGATTAATAAGCAATATAAGAAATATCATTTCGTTAAATATTTCAGGGGAACAGGTATCTAAAACTAATAAAACGTTGAAATATTCTATCATGACGGCTGGCTATTATTGGCCCAGAGTTATCCTAAAAAGGTTACTGACAAAATGAAACCTATGTAAAATCATTGTTGGATTAATAAGCAATACAAGAAATATCATTTCGTTATATATTTCAGGGGAACAGGTATCTAAAACTAATAAAACGTTGAAATATTCTATCGTGACGGCTGGCTATTATTGGCCCAGAGTTATCCTAAAAAGGTTACTGACAAAATGAAACCTATGTAAAATCATTGTTGGATTAATAAGCAATACAAGAAATATCATTTCGTTAAATATTTCAGGGGAACAGGTATCTAAAACTAATAAAACGTTGAAATATTCTATCGTGACGGCTGGCTATTATTGGCCCAGAGTTATCCTAAAAAGGTTACTGACAAAATGAAACCTATGTAAAATCATTGCTGGATTAATAAGCAATACAAGAAATATCATTTCGTTAAATATTTCAGGGGAACAGGTATCTAAAACTAATAAAACGTTGAAATATTCTATCGTGACGGCTGGCTATTATTGGCCCAGAGTTATCCTAAAAAGGTTACTGACAAAATGAAACCTATGTAAAATCATTGCTGGATTAATAAGCAATACAAGAAATATCATTTCGTTAAATATTTCAGGGGAACAGGTATCTAAAACTAATAAAACGTTGAAATATTCTATCGTGACGGCTGGCTATTATTGGCCCAGAGTTATCCTAAAAAGGTTACTGACAAAATGAAACCTATGTAAAATCATTGCAGGATTAATAAGCAATACAAGAAATATCATTTCGTTAAATATTTCAGGGGAACAGGTATCTAAAACTAATAAAACGTTGAAATATTCTATCGTGACGGCTGGCTATTATTGGCCCAGAGTTATCCTAAAAAGGTTACTGACAAAATGAAACCTATGTAAAATCATTGCTGGATTAATAAGCAATACAAGAAATATCATTTCGTTAAATATTTCAGGGGAACAGGTATCTAAAACTAATAAAACGTTGAAATATTCTATTGTGACGGCTGGCTATTATTGGCCCAGAGTTATCCTAAAAAGGTTACTGACAAAATTAAACCTATGTAAAATCATTGCTGGATTAATAAGCAATACAAGAAATATCATTTCGTTAAATATTTCAGGGGAACAGGTATCTAAAACTAATAAAACGTTGAAATATTCTATCGTGACGGCTGGCTATTATTGGCCCAGAGTTATCCTAAAAAGGTTACTGACAAAATGAAACCTATGTAAAATCATTGCTGGATTAATAAGCAATACAAGAAATATCATTTCGTTAAATATTTCAGGGGAACAGGTATCTAAAACCAATAAAACGTTGAAATATTCTATTGTGACGGCTGGCTATTATTGGCCCAGAGTTATCCTAAAAAGGTTACTGACAAAATGAAACCTATGTAAAATCATTGCTGGATTAATAAGCAATACAAGAAATATCATTTCGTTAAATATTTCAGGGGAACAGGTATCTAAAACTAATAAAACGTTGAAATATTCTATCATGACGGCTGGCTATTATTGGCCCAGAGTTATCCTAAAAAGGTTACTGACAAAATGAAACCTATGTAAAATCATTGTTGGATTAATAAGCAATACAAGAAATATCATTTCGTTATATATTTCAGGGGAACAGGTATCTAAAACTAATAAAACGTTGAAATATTCTATCGTGACGGCTGGCTATTATTGGCCCAGAGTTATCCTAAAAAGGTTACTGACAAAATGAAACCTATGTAAAATCATTGTTGGATTAATAAGCAATACAAGAAATATCATTTCGTTAAATATTTCAGGGGAACAGGTATCTAAAACTAATAAAACGTTGAAATATTCTATCGTGACGGCTGGCTATTATTGGCCCAGAGTTATCCTAAAAAGGTTACTGACAAAATGAAACCTATGTAAAATCATTGCTGGATTAATAAGCAATACAAGAAATATCATTTCGTTAAATATTTCAGGGGAACAGGTATCTAAAACTAATAAAACGTTGAAATATTCTATCGTGACGGCTGGCTATTATTGGCCCAGAGTTATCCTAAAAAGGTTACTGACAAAATGAAACCTATGTAAAATCATTGCTGGATTAATAAGCAATACAAGAAATATCATTTCGTTAAATATTTCAGGGGAACAGGTATCTAAAACTAATAAAACGTTGAAATATTCTATCGTGACGGCTGGCTATTATTGGCCCAGAGTTATCCTAAAAAGGTTACTGACAAAATGAAACCTATGTAAAATCATTGCAGGATTAATAAGCAATACAAGAAATATCATTTCGTTAAATATTTCAGGGGAACAGGTATCTAAAACTAATAAAACGTTGAAATATTCTATCGTGACGGCTGGCTATTATTGGCCCAGAGTTATCCTAAAAAGGTTACTGACAAAATGAAACCTATGTAAAATCATTGCTGGATTAATAAGCAATACAAGAAATATCATTTCGTTAAATATTTCAGGGGAACAGGTATCTAAAACTAATAAAACGTTGAAATATTCTATTGTGACGGCTGGCTATTATTGGCCCAGAGTTATCCTAAAAAGGTTACTGACAAAATTAAACCTATGTAAAATCATTGCTGGATTAATAAGCAATACAAGAAATATCATTTCGTTAAATATTTCAGGGGAACAGGTATCTAAAACTAATAAAACGTTGAAATATTCTATCGTGACGGCTGGCTATTATTGGCCCAGAGTTATCCTAAAAAGGTTACTGACAAAATGAAACCTATGTAAAATCATTGCTGGATTAATAAGCAATACAAGAAATATCATTTCGTTAAATATTTCAGGGGAACAGGTATCTAAAACCAATAAAACGTTGAAATATTCTATTGTGACGGCTGGCTATTATTGGCCCAGAGTTATCCTAAAAAGGTTACTGACAAAATGAAACCTATGTAAAATCATTGCTGGATTAATAAGCAATACAAGAAATATCATTTCGTTAAATATTTCAGGGGAACAGGTATCTAAAACTAATAAAACGTTGAAATATTTAACGAAATGATATTTCTTGTATTGCTTATTAATCCAGCAATGATTTTACATAGGTTTCATTTTGTCAGTAACCTTTTTAGGATAACTCTGGGCCAATAATAGCCAGCCGTCACGATAGAATATTTCAACGTTTTATTAGTTTTAGATACCTGTTCCCCTGAAATATTTAACGAAATGATATTTCTTGTATTGCTTATTAATCCAGCAATGATTTTACATAGGTTTCATTTTGTCAGTAACCTTTTTAGGATAACTCTGGGCCAATAATAGCCAGCCGTCACAATAGAATATTTCAACGTTTTATTAGTTTTAGATACCTGTTCCCCTGAAATATTTAACGAAATGATATTTCTTGTATTGCTTATTAATCCAGCAATGATTTTACATAGGTTTCATTTTGTCAGTAACCTTTTTAGGATAACTCTGGGCCAATAATAGCCAGCCGTCACGATAGAATATTTCAACGTTTTATTAGTTTTAGATACCTGTTCCACCTCATCTTCCACTCATTTCTGTTTTGCGTGTCGTCCTCATTCAGTTCCTCTTCTCTCAAGTCTTCCACTATACAGTCCTTCTATCTTATCTTTGGTCTTCTTCTGTTGCTTCTATCTTCTATCATTAAGCTACTCATTCTTATTTATTTATTTATTTAAACCACTCAACAGGACTTGCGTCCCAGTTACAGAGGGTAATATTACAAAATATAATATACACAAAAAAAGTATTCTAATGGTAACAAAGTAGTACATTGTAAACAAATTGAAATAATAACAAGATTGAAAATATGAAGAACATCAATTCACAATTGTTTTAAAATAATGAATTAATTTACGTTTGTAGACATTAAATTTGTCATTGAAAATATCAATATCTACAGACTTACAAATATCATTGTAATACGAGCATACGCGCCTTACAGGGCATTTTAATTCGTAATTTACCTTTGCCATTGTAACATGAAAAAAGGGTTTCTGTCTAGGATTACTTGTACGAGGAACATGGAAATTTATGAGAGATAGCAGATTGCAGTCTCTAATATTATTGTTAATTAGTTTGAAAAGAAATATGCATGACTGCAGAATTCTGCGATTTTCTAAAGACATCATATTATATTCAATAAGAGCAGTAGAGTAGTGAAAATGATCATTTAATTGGATATTCAGTTTGAATTTATACCAACAGTATCGTAAGAATTTTTTTTGTACTCTCTCTATTGCTCTTATTGAGTTTTTATATAAAGGATTCCAAACTAAAAAACAATATTCAAGCTTGGCGCGAATAAAACAATTGTATAGTGCTATTACAGTATTGTGATTACGGAAGTGACGTGAGTTCCTAATAATAAATCCAAGTTTTTTATGTGATGATCGAACACAGTCATTCAAATGTGTAATCAAATTACATTTCTGATCAAATAATATTCCCAAATCTTTACAATTCTATTACTATTATCCATCACATAATTGTACACTATGGGTTGGCTTTTCATTGTGTAAGACATTATTTTACATTTATCAATGTTAAATGGCAATTTGTAAGTTAAAGACCAAGTTAAAATATTGTTAATATCTTCTTGTAATAGAGTACAATCTCCGACAGAATTGACTAATTTATAAATTTTTATATCATCTGCATAAAGTAAACAGTTTGAGAAAGAAACATGGTTAGTTATATCATTGATGAATAAGTTAAATAGAAGTGGCCCAAGATTACTTCCTTGAGGGACACCGGATGTTGGAATAAAATAATTTGATTTGTAATTATTGTAAAAAACGTATGATTTACGATTTGATAAATATGAAGTAATGTAGGCTGACAATTCATGTGAAAAATTGAAGTTTGATATAAGTTTCTGAACGAGTTCATAATGATCAACTTTATCGAATGCCTTAGCGAAATCTGTATAAATGACATCAATCTGGTAATTACTACGCAGAGAGTTTATGGTAAATTCTGTGAAGGTGACGAGATTGGTGGTTGTGGATCTCCCTTGCATAAATCCGTGTTGTTTATCAGAAATATTATTACCCACTGCCATATACATATATTTGAAAAGTATTTTTTCAAATACTTTTGAAATATTGGATAAAATGGCAATAGGACGGTAATTTTTTATATTGTCTATATCACCTGATTTTAATATGGGCGTGATGTAAGTAGTTTTTAGGATAGAAGGAAAAGTGTTTGTGGAAATAGATAGGTTAAAAAGAATAAATAAGGGCTTGATAAATAGTTCCCGGCATCCTTTAATAATGTACGCAGGCAGGAGATCAGGGCCGGGATTACGCGAAGGTTTTAATTTGTTAATTGAAATGCGTATGTCATCTTCAGATAAAGATTTAATGGTGACAGGTTCTAAGAAGGAAGTGCATGGAGTATGTGGACAAAGAGTAGAAGAGCTTGGAACAGTATAGACAGAAGAAAAGTAGTCCGCGAAGCCTTGTACAATAGTTTGCGTGGAACTTAAATGTTTATCATTAATATACATTGTACCTGGCACACGAGTATTCCTTTTTAGATTGTTTAAATGACTCCATATTTTCGTAGGATCTTTCGAAATATTATTCTCAACGTCTGATATGTACGAGAAGTAAGCTAATTTTATATTTTTTTTTATTTTTGCTCTTAATTGTTTGTACAAATTGAGATAGTGTAAGTCATGTGATTGTTTGAATAATTTATGATTTTTTTCTTTAAGTTTTATATCTTTGATAATATCTTTAGAAAACCATGGAGGATATGCAGACATTTTCTTGACAGTTTTCGGAATACATTTATCGTAAATAGAGTATAAGATCTTATAAAATTCATTAAATGCTTCATTTATGTCAGTGAAAGTTAACAATGTATCCCAATCAGTATTGTTTAATAGCTGATACAATTGTTCAAAATTTGCAGCTCGAAAATTATATGAGGGTGTAGAATTTAATGATGAATTTTGAAAATTAGTAGGATATTCTAGAGTGATGTTAAGTGTGGGATGATACTTATCTTCGGGAACAAATGGACAAGAATCACGGACTATTGTACACTTTAGATTGGAAATAACCACATCAAGAAGTCTATTATCTGAATTATGAATGAAATTATGTTGTGAAGCAGAAAGGTAAGAGTGAAAGTTTAAGAAAGATGAAATGATATTATTAGTATAGGCATGAGTATAATAGTCTGATAATTTACTAATATTAAAATCACCAGCTATTAAAAAATCATTATACAAGATTTCAGGGATGGATTCAATGCATTCGTAAATGTAATTAAGTTGAATAATGGAAGTTGGGGGAGGAGAATAGAGTGCTACGATAAATATGGATTTATTTTTGGATATTTGAACTCGTACACAAACTATATCTGCAACTGATGAAGGATCTAGATTTATATTAATAATATTAGAATTGAATTTATTATTAACAGCGCATAATACTCCACCACCACTGCATTTATCTGTTTTCGAAAAATCTCGGTCACTTCTAAAAACATTATAATTATGATTAAAAATTTCAGAGTTGTATACTGTATCGTTTAACCAAGTTTCACTCAGTATTATACAATCGAAATCAGAAGCTGAAGAGTTGTTATATAGATCAGATAACTTGGTGTTTAACCCACGAACATTTTGATAGTATAAAAACATATGACATATTCCAATATATTCATCTTTCATCATGACATGTTCAAACCAATATAATCGTCTCTCTTGTATCTATCTAGAAACTTCTAACACTCGAGTTATTGCCCGTAATTTTTCACTCCTTACCATATCTTTCCGTGTCTTCCCCAACATCTATCTAAACATCTTTATCTCTGCCACATTCATTTACTTTTCATTAATATTGACACCTATCAATTTGAATTATCTAAATATATTAGCAGTTTCCATAGTTAGCATAGCTGGCTAATGTATGAAATTTAATATTTTTATAATTCTTAACTCTATATCTATTGAATATGAAGTAGAAAATGCAATCACATCGTATAGACAATAACATGTTCTTTAAAATTTATATTATTATGTTAATAAATGATATTTAACTGCGTTTTTTGAAGAAAAACTGTTAAAAGTTGCAAATGTGAGTATTTCCAGTGGACCAATTATAACCAAAATCTAATCACGTCTGCATATGCATCTATATTCGAAAAATACGTCACATACACACACACACACACACACACACACACACACTCACACACACATAGACATCGTAAAAATAGTAAATTCGTATTCTAGGGATCCTAACTCACTAAATACCTAAAGGTGACGGAAGGTAAAAAACTTATTTTTGAAGTTCCAAAACACTATCTTTGGGTGCACCACTGCATAGAATCATTATTTTTCCACAAAAATAAAAGCGAAAAAGAAAGACCGTAGGATGAATTCCACATCAGAAACAAATTACATAGTACCAAATGCAATTTCATCTTTTATTACAATCATACATTTGAATGAAATACAAAACAGAACGACTTTTTATTCAACGTAAAAAATTCTTTGATCTCAAACCTAAATCTGGAAAGCAAAGTATCGCTTGAACGAAAGAAAACTTAATAAACAAAATTGAAGATATGTTTTGGAATGAATGGAAGATATTTATGAAGCAGGTCTTGAATAACGGAGAAGGAAAATGGAGCACAGTTAGTCATATCGGCCACAGAATAGTAAGATAAAGTTTCCTCTCTGATATTAGATACGGAATGTAGTCGCCGGCCTCCATGAATACTCTGGGGAAATAGGAAATCATATTAGAGTAAATAAATACACAAAACAAGCTTGCAAATGGATGGTATTACCTACACAGATGTGTGGAATATGTTCCACTTTAAATATCAAACTGAATTTCCATCAAATCGAAACAGGAAGATTTCATTTCTCGTAATTATGTTTACTCGTATATAAAACTATTTCAACAAAGTTAATAAATTTTTGAAAATAGTAATTTGTACAAGAGTGGATATGATGTCTATATAGCGATATGAAGTTCGAGTTGTACTATAGAAATTTGAAATTTTATTGAATATTAATAATCATCATTTTATGTATTGCTTTCCTAGACTTTCTTAATGGCAATTGTTATTAAAATTACTGCGCCATTTAAAATTCGAAATATTTGGCGTCAGTCGGGATTGAACCAGGTTCCCCAGATTCGCAACCAGACACACAAGCACGCGATTACGAAACCCCATATAACCTTTCCTTATCTAAAGGTAAGAAAGGTATTGTCGTTGGTCGAAAAATTCGGTGGTGTGTTTTCAATGAATAAGCAATAAGCAGGTTTTAGTTTTACGATGATGTCTGTATGTGTGTGCATGTGTCTATAATTTCGGCCGCGATATCTCCAATAAGAGAATCCCAAAAATTACAATTTTTACGTATTTCTCTTTCTTACATCCATATAAAGACTTGATTAGATTTTGATTATTGGTCAACCTGACACCATCATTTGAAGATTTTAACAGTTTTTCTTGAAAAAACGATGATGTCAGTGTCAATGAAAAGAAAACGAATGTGGCAGAGATGAGGTTGTTGAGATAGATGTTGGGAAAGATACGGAAAGATGGGATAAGGAATGAAAGAAAAAGTGCACTGGCTCGAGTGATAGAAGTTTCTAGAAAGATACAAGAGAGACGATTACACTGGTTTGAACATGTCATGCGGAGAGATGAAGAATATATTGAAAGAATGAATAGCTTTGTAATAGAAGGTAGATGAAACAGAGGAAGACCAGAGATAAAATGGTAGGACTGTTTTGTGGAAGATTTGAGAGAAAAGGAACTAAATAAGGACACGCAAAACACAAATGAGTGGAAGAAGAAAATAAAACATAGCGAGTCCTAACTAATGGGAAAATCTAAAGAAGAAGAAGATATCAGTGTCAAGTACAATTTGCATAGTTTGTTTATGAAATAATTTTACTGGAAATTTAGAATCTTTTGCAAGAAAATATATGTATTGGAATTTGTTCATAATACACAGATTTTTTTTAAGAAAAACGGTTAAGAGCGTAAAGGTACACACACATACACACACACGCACACACACACACACACACACTCACACACACACACATATACACACACAGCATTGTAATAATAGTCAATTCGTATCCTACGGTCCCAAACCTGCTTCAGTAGTGTTTTTATTTTATTATCCCTATTTGAGAATTATTAAAAACTATATAATATCGCCAACGTTCTGAGTCTACACTCTATTTTTGAAGTAAGGACACACGCCACTATTTTGTAATAAAATAAAACATGTATTCATCAAAACTTTGCTAGTGATTATTATTACAACACAGATATTGGTGATAAGTTCTCAGTAGAATGGTGAGTTTGACGACAAAGTTTACCTAAAGTACGGGCGACGTCGCGACGTTGAAGGAGTAACGAGTAAGTAGCGCTCGACGCTTTCTGCTTCTACACAAGCCGCATTTGATGTTAAGCTCTGCCTATGCAGGTGGCATATTTCCAACATGTACATTAGCACGGACCAGAACAATGACACTAATACTTCAAGATTTGGATAGAAGCCATCGCAACAAAGCTAATAGCTTCAAGGAGTTCTTTATAGCTAAAAGGTAATTTTCCTGGATAATAGAGAAGCTTAAGTAGTTATATGAAGTTTAAACTTTAATTTCTTAATTACAATAAAGCTTAGATATTATCTCATGTACTCAATAACTGTGAATTACATAATAATGAATTATAATTAAATTTTACTATTTTTAAATTTTTATTTGATAGTACCTAAAATCAAATTTAAGAATATCACAGAAAACGCTATTTTAAAATGTATAGAACTTATAGTTCTGGCGCAAAACTTTGTATTTGATTTGTAACGAAAACACCAACAGTTCATTGTTATTACATTCCGTCACCTTTAGCTAAGGAAGGTATTGTCCTTGGCCAAAAAATTCAATGATGAGTTGTTAGTGAATTAGCACGTTTTAGGGTCCATATAATACGATTTTATTATTTTTTCGATAATGTCTGTGTATGTATGTGTAGCATGTCAACTACATGTCATTTTTGACATTTTTGATTTTATCTATTTACCGTTGCTTAATGTTTATTTTTAGATGTTTGAATTTTTAAGGGTCTTGTTTTGGTAACAAGAAGTTGTTTTGATGATTTGTATTTTGGTTTTAAAAAGAATATAGTTATGTTGTAAAATTAAAAGTATTTATTGTGTTTACTATATATATATATATATATATATATATATATATATATATATATATATATATATATATACAGGGTGATCACGCGAGAATGAACCAGCAATTATCTCCGTTATTAAGCAAGATAGTGATTATTTTCAAATAAACAAATTTATTATAGACAATATCGTCAATAAGATATCGTATCAAGAAGCGTTCTGTTACTTCCGGTTCCGGAGTATGTGATACCAACTTTGAAATTTCAAATGGAACATTCTATATTTTTTTATATTTTTGAAAAGTACACAACATTTGCTTTACAATGGTGGTAAATTAGTAGTACATTGTATTATTAAAAAATAAAATGGCGGACGTTTGAAATATGAACATATTGAATGAAAAAAAAATCAAGTGGGTGAGATTTTATAGTTTTTTGTCATAGATGATGATATTTTTTGAGATAAATTCATTTATATTACGTAACCTACGCAACAAATCCAATAAAACAAAATTACACACTTTTTGGCTTATTTTGTAAGATATTTCATACGTCCGCCATTTTACTTTTTAATAATACAATGTCCTACTTATTTACTATCATTGTAAAGAAAATTCTATGTACTTTTCAAAAATATAAAAAAATATAGTATGTTCCATTTGAAATTTCAAAGTTGGCATCACATACTCCGGAACCGAAAGTAACAGAATGCTTCTTGATACGACATCTTATTGCCCATATTGTCTATAGTAAATTTGTTTTTTTGAAGATAATCGCTATCTCGCTTAATAACGGAGATAATTGCTGGTTCATTCTCGCGTGATCACCCTGTATATATATATATATATATATATATATATATATATATATATATATATATATATAAACTTTAACGTGATATATTATATATCTTAACATATGTGTGTCTGTGTGTGACGAAAATTTCGCCTCACATAACTTCAATACCACGATTCCAAAAACTATAACTTTTTCGTATTCAAGTTTGCATCCAGAAGAAGAGGTGATTAGATTTTGGTTATAATTGATCAACCGGAAGTATCCTCATTTGATGATTTTAACAGTGTCTCAGATAAATATTATTATAACTTAAAGAATATATTATTCTCTATACGATTTGATTGCATTTTATACTTCATATTCAATAAATTTAGAGTTAAATAATTCTAAAGATATTAAATTTTATAAATTAGCCAGCTATGCTAACCATGGAAACTGCTAATATATTCAGATAATTCTAATTGAAAGATGTCAGTATCAATGAAAAGTAAATGAATGTGGCAGAAATGAGGACGTTGAGATAGATGTTGGGAAAGACACGGAAATATACGGTAAGGAATGAAAGAATAAGGCAAATAACTGAAGAAATTAAATTTTATAAATCAGCCAGCTATGTTGAAGTAGAAGTTGGGGAAGACACGGAAAGATAGGTAAGGAAATAACTCTAGTGTTAGAAGTTTATAGAAAGATACAAGAGAGACGATTACTTCGTTTGAACATGTCATGAGGAGAGATGAAGAATATATTGGAAGAAGAATGAATAGCTACTTAATAGAAGATAAAAGAAACAGAGGAATACCAAAGATAAGATGGAAGGACTGTATTGCGGAAGACTTGAGAGATAAGGTACTGAATGAAAACAACACGCAAAACAGAAATGAGTGGAAGAAGAAAATAAAAAAATAGTGACACCTGACGAATGGAAAAAGCTAAAGAAGAAGATGTCAGTGTCAAGTGTAATTTGCATAGTTTGTTTATGAAACAATTTTACTGCAAATTTAGAATCTTTTGCAAGAAAATGCATGTATGGAATTTATACATAATAAACAGGATTGACGAAAGGTAATGTGCTGGCCACATCAGATTTTATTTTTTATTTCTTTGAAAAATGTGAATCCGGCATGTCGACTGTTTTTTGTGCTTATACACTCAGACAATACTTTTATTATTTATAATTATGGATGACAGAGAACTAACTTAGGATGTACGTGTAAGTGTTGCCTTGGGGGCCGTCAAGACAAGACTGAGTGTAGAATAGCCCATGTCAGTAACAGAGTTTACACTTCACACTGCTTGTCAAGAACTTATACTGACATTTAAAATTACACAATATTACATAATTATAGTAATATGATACTAGAAACAAGTTAAGATAGGTTAAGATAGGTATTTATTAAATAATGGAATATAGGTATGTAAAAGTAATACCAAGCAAATATTCACATATACTATTTTAATGAATGCCCGTGTGACATTTGCGTATAAAGCAGATTGGCACATCCAGCACTTCATGCCGAGATGATATATTTATTAATTTATTAATGTATAATGAATATGCTTATACAAACAAATTGTGTATTACTGATTTCAGTCAATGGATGAATAGGATTTTCCTAAATTTTGGTGTTGTTCCTTAATAATTTGGAATTAGTAAATTTTACGAGTTGATCAAATATATATATTTATTCTTCTGCTACGATTAAATTGTAAATAAACTGCGTTAAAACAGTGATTAAGTAAGTCTTGAAATGAACGTTCGCAAAATAAGACGTTATTTTTACCCCACTTCGCAGAAAGATAGTTATTTCAGGAAAACAGCTTTTCCACTGATAAATATTATTTGCGTAGGCGAGTAACTTTGACATTCATTTATATAAATATGTTCGCTACATTTCTTGGAAAATGTTATCTTACAGATTTCTGGATGAACACCATCATTTTAATAATTTGTTGTTTGAAGATAAATTCAGCTAGATAAGTTAGATACGAACATAAGGTAGTAACGATTATAAATACATACTATATATTATATTCTCGTTCTAAGTCATTTCTTCAACCGGGTGAATACCTTTTTACCTCTCCAATATCCAGATTTTAATGATTAAGCACGTTTTAAGGTCCCTACAAAACGATTTTAATATTTTTACGATGATGTCTGTGTGTGTGTGTGTGTGTGTGTGTGTTAGAAGAACGATTTCTCAAAAACTATAATACTTAATATTTGTTCAACTAGGTATTTCTCAATCAAACATTACTGGGAAGTTCTGAAAAGGTTTTGGTAATAATTGGATAACTTGAAGTAGTAGATTCTTAAAAAAAATCTAAATATTATTTTTTGAAAATTTTTGTTCTTGCTCGTATTAAAGAAGAGTAAATTCTCTATCTGATACATATAAATATTTTATTATATCTTTTATAGACTTAGAGATAAAGACATATAGGGTATATAATAATCTGTTGTAATAAATCTCACAGCCCAAATAATGTCATGGAAACCAAATAAAAAATTAAAATGTCTGTAACTGACAGATAAATATCAGTGTCAAAAATCCGGAGACATTACTGAAGATTTACCCTATACTGTCAATGCCGACAATGAATTGGAAACATTTCGAAAAATTAAAAGAGTAGGACAAAATATCTTCATGTGAATTTAAAATAAAAAATCTATATATAAAGAATAGACAAATTAGAATTTTTGGTGTAGAGTATAGGTATACAAGAAATGATAAATACAATAGGGCGCGAGCAGTCATGTGACTTTGTTAGCCTTGAGAAGCAGATATTATGGGGGCTCGTGTCAGAATGATAGCTAGTAATTATGTACATAGATATCAAATATCATAATTTTTCATCCTAAATTTAGTTATTTTCCAATTCTATGTGGTTTATTTTCCTCGATAAAATTCTGCATTCCTAGTGACAAATTAACCACGTGAACTTAGAAAATCTTGAAATTTTTAATGAAAAATTCTGAAATTTGACATCTATGTACATAACTGCTAATTGTCATTCTGAGAAGGGCCCCCATATCTGCTTGTCAAGGCCAACAATGTCACATGTCTGCTCGCGCCCTATACTTATGTAACCAAAAACGGAAGTGGCGAGAGGTATTGTGCTGGCCACAAAAAAAATTTCATATAGAATATTTTCTTTTGCGTTAGTATCTTCCCTATTAATTTTAGAACAAAAATGTAAATGCAAAAGCCATATTTCTTTCTCGGTATACTAGAACGTACCTAGGAATAATGTAAATGAAAAATTGGTCAAGTAGCCTTATTGTGAATATAAATCTTGTAATATGGATGATACAATAGACCAATAGAATATAAGTGATAAAGTTGTACGGGTGTTGGAGATTGTGACAATCACGATATTATGCAATGAAGAGTGGCGAAAAAGAAAAGAAAGTTTTTGACGTGTGGGAAAATGTGCGGCCGTCAGGCGGCCGTATATTTTGGAAATGTGCCTGTGCTGCAATACAAGGGGTACGGCATTTCGGTCGGCCGCAGATGTGTGACAGGCCGTGCTGAGGACGAGGACGAGGACAAGGACGACACCTCACCGTGCCTTTCTCCGCCAGAGCATATACGAATATGAGATTGGCTGGCTCGACAATTTGGCGATATGGCACACTGCAGCCTTCCCTCTATGACATCGTATCATCGTTCAAAGTTTACACGGAAAGTTGGAAACGTTTCGCAAAACGCACAAGCTGAGCACCAGAGCACGGATGGCGGAGTTTAGATCGCCTACCGCAGGCTCATGCTCCACGAGCAACAACACACTGCACGGGATGCTGATGCTGATGTTGTACGCGATACAGGTGTCGTAACTTGGATGAGATGTCGCACATTCAGTCCTGTACTGAAGCTGTCGCCGACATAATGATATTAGAGGAGTGTCGAAGAAAAGCCAGTACAAAAGTAACACCCGTTTCGTTTCCCTGTCCCTTGTTGCGGATATTCATAACCCTACACGGCGAAAGAGTTCGCGTAGCGACAAAGACGGTCGGACTTGCTTTTATAAAAGCCCCAGACATTCTTTTCCATTCATACAAACAGATTTCAACTTGGAATATAATTTTACCTGACATTAACCTAATTACACATTTACAACATTAAATCAAGGACAAGGACTCCCATAGCTACTCCAATTACTTTACTGCCTTCTTCTTAGTCTACTCAAAATTAATAATGTCTTTTTCTATAATACCCTCTTTATTTATGACCAGTAGTAGGCGTTTTTACCTTCCGTCACCTTTAGGTAAGGAAGGTATTGTCTTTGGTCAAAAAATTCAATGACGAGTTTTTAGTGAATATAATAATACGATTTTACCAATTTTACGATGATGTCTCTATGTATGTGTGTCTCTGTGTGTGTGTGACGAAAGTTTCGCATCGCATAACTTCAATACCACGATTCAAAAAATTATATTATTTTCGTATGCCTCAACTATACATCCAGAAGAACAACTGATTAAATTTTGGTTATAATTGGTGAACCGCAAGTAGCCTCATTTAAAGATTTAACAGTTAAATTTGATTTATTGACATTTAACATTATTATAACTTAAAAAATATATTATTCTCTACACGGTTTAATTGAATTTTATACATTATATTTAATAGATATAGAGTTAAAGAATTATAAAGAAATTAAATTTTATAAATCAGCCAGCTATGCTAAACATGGAAACTATTAATATATTCATATAATTCAAATTGACAGATGTCAGTATCAATAAAAAGTAAATTATTGTGGCAGGATGAGGATGTTGAAGAAGATGTTGGGGAAGACACGGAAAGATAGGTAAGGAAATAACTCTAGTGTTACAAGTTTCTAGAAAGATACAAGCGAGATGATTTCATTGGTTTGAAAATGCCATGAGGAAAAATGAAGAATATATTCGATGAATGCTTAATAATAGAAGGTTGAAGAAACAGAGAAGACCAAAGATAAGATGGAAGGACTGTATTGCGAAAAACTTAAGAAAAAAGAAACTGAATGAGAACGACACGTAAAACAAAAATTAGTGGAAGAACAAAATAAAATATAGCGACCCCTAACGAATGGGGAAAGCTAAAGAAGAAGAAGATGTCAAGTACAATTTGCATAGTTTGTTTATGAAATAATTTTACTGGAAATATAGAATCTTTTGCAAGTAAATTATGTATTGAATTTATATATAATACACAGGATTGACGGAAGGTATTGTGCTGGCCTTTGGCACTAAGGAAACGAATCGCAGTGCGTATTTTACAATCGGCGGAATTCTTAATCGGAAGAGGCATTTCAAATACTCACAAAAGACTTGTAAACACGCCGAATGACTTTGTAATGACATCTGTGGCTTGCCAACAGAGTTCGGTATACAGTGCGCATGTACCAAATGCCGACCGCGGTGCTGCAGCGACGGAATTTCAAAACGATACTTACTTTAAGAACACGCCTCGTATGTTCAGTTAACTGAATAAAAATTGTTTAAATTATTGAATTCTATACTAGACAACTAAGAACAATGTTAATAATAACTACTATCCCTGGATGAAGAAAGCTACCAAATATGTGAAATGTATTTTTATTTTATACTTATATTAATTCTCATATAACTTTTATACATAAATTATAAATGTTATAATATAATTAAATACAATATTAAAAGTTATCGTGTTTCATGCTCTTATTACAAGTATAATGTTTGTATTATTTGATATTCAAATGAAGCGAGTAAAATTCTACATATATTTAAATATATAATGTTATTCGTATTTTATATATTTGGCAATGCTTTTGTGAAAATACGAAATTCTGTCCTTTCACGCTGGTACAATTTTTTGTGTGCGTTTATATTATAGTCTATTTCATTCTAATTGCATATCTATAAAAAATATCATCGAAAATTCTCTGTTAACATGAAGAGTATACTATTTCTTTCTTGAAACAAACGCTGTTAAATATTTTTTTTTACATTCTTATAAAATCTTTCAAAACTCTTTTTAGCTTTAGTTCTGTTTATTATTTCGGCCAACATGAACTGCTGCCTCCTTCAGGGAATAAAAAACAAATATATAAATAAATAATAACAAAAATATTAGCAACAGGTAACCATGGTGACAAATTACAACATATTTAATATAGACAGCCATGCTTTGATTCTTGTAAATTAAGACACAATTGGTGAACGTGTATCAACATAAATATAGCCCAACATTTCGAACTATTCATTCGATCCAGATGATTATTTATTAAATGACCGAAACTGGACGACAATAAAACAAATAAAATAAAGAACTTGAAGACAGACGTTTTATTACAAAACTTTTCTTTTAGTTTGTCATGCACCACAGATGTTTCTTTTCTTCGAGTTACGAGCAAATCGTATCCCAAATTCTGCAGTTTTCCCATAGCCAACGCACCCTTGTGTGCGTTGTCTTGGTGAAAGATGATTTTTTTCTTCTTCAATGCAGGCCTCTTCTCGCGAATTTTGGCATCCAGCTGGTCAAGAAGGTTGGAGTAATATTCGCCTGTAATTGTTTTGCCTTTTTTAAGGTAATCAATTAACAGGATACCTTTCCGGCAGATACGATGGACTTCGCTTTCTTTGGCGCTGAACCACCGACTTCCACCTACTGCTTGGACTGCTGTTTCGTTTCTGGCGTATAGTGGTGGACCCATGTCTCATCCATGGTGACTAATCGCCGCACAAAATCGGTCCAAACATTGCTGCGAATGTCGTCTGCGCATTTGCTTTTGATCGGTATTCAGAAAATGCGGCATCCATCTTGCGCAGAGCTTTCGCATCTCTAATTCTTTGTGTAAGATGTTTCGTACCCTTTCTTCCGATATCCCCACAGCTTTAGCTCCGATATCACTCACCTTCACTCGCCTATTGTCTAACACGATATCATGCACCTTCTCGATGGTTTCCGGTGTGGCGGCGGTTTTTGGCTGTTCTTCACGTGGGTCATCTTCGAGGAACGTGCGACCACGTTTAAATTCAGCTGCCTACTTTTTAACGGTTGACATGGAAGGAGGAGAGTCTCCGTAAATTTTTGTCAACTTCGGATGAATTTCTTTAGGGGTTAATCCATCAGGCCTCGTATAATTTCAAATAAATAATTTTGGCTGAATATGAATTCGGGTTTCCTAAACAAATTCAAGCATAACGCACACATTATGCGAGTCCAGCTATACAAAATTAAAATTTAAATCCATGTGTGCTGTGTAAAGCGTAATGTATAAATTAGGTGAACAGAACTAGAGCAGGTGTTTAAAGGATTAGTAACAATGAATATTCTTTCAATTGTTTATAACTAGGGATCTAATTACCTAGGAAGCTATGCACGAAAGGGAATAGTCGTGGTTGTAATACAAGCGTATTCTGCGAAACTTCGGTTATATTCCAGCGAGAAGTCAATAATGAGAAGCATTTCCCTTACAAACCAGTGCAGTCGTTAGTCGCGATAGCCTCAGTGTCCATATAATGACGCTCTGTGTCCGGTTAATAATGTCTGACCAGAAGTCATGACCATGCGCCATGCGCCCGAGTTTCAGCCAACGGCTTTGTGCCATTCGGATTCAAACTTTGCTTGCTTTTAAATTATTACAAGCTGCTGAAGTTTTATTGTTCAACGAACGGATTTCAGGACAATAGTTCTAGTTACGATTGAAATTCAAACAAGCGAAGCTCATTTTAACTTGTTGATATTGATTCTCTAATTCCAAATATCAATCTGTTTGTTATATTGCTGAACTACTATAAAAGTTTTGTTCTACAAATAAAATGTAAAAAAGAGTTACCTATTCATTCATAAATAATACAAGTGTTGCAAGGTCTATTAACTTTAAACCTAACAGACCGTGATTTTCAGACACAAATTGTTAACAAAGAATCTGATGTGGCCGGTACATAACTTTCCGTCAGTTTTATAAAATCAATATCTAGAAGATTTACAAGAAAAATCTGTTGTGGCCAGCACAATACCTCTCGCTACTTATGTTTTTGGTTACATAAGTATAGGGTGCGAACAGTTATGTGACACTGTTGGCCTTGACAAGCAGTATGAGAGCCCGTTTCAGAATGATAATTAGTAATTATATACGTAGATGTCAAATGTTTCATCAAAAATTTCAAGATTTTCTAAATTCACGTAGTTAATTTGTCACCAGGAGTGTGAAATTGTCGAGGAAACTAAATTACGTGGAATTGGAAAATCTCTAAATTTAGAATGAGAGATTATGATATTTGGCATCTATGTACATAATTACTAGTTATCATTTTGACATGAGCTCCCATATCAGCTTGTCAAGGCCAACAAAGTCACATGACTGCTCGCGCCCTATTGTATTTAACATTTCTTGTATACCAACACTCTACACCAACAATTCAACTTACATCTATTCCATATATTTAGATTTTTTAAATTTAAATTCATTCTATGAAGAAATTTTGTACTACTCTACTAATTTTTCGAGATGTTTCCAATTCATTGTCGGAAGTAACAGTATTTCTGAAGGGTATGTGTAATATACCTATAATATTAAATATTTAACTATTAAGAAACAATATAATGTATGTACTTCCCAGAAAAAGTCTTCAGTAATGTCTCCGGATTTCTGACACTGACATTTATCTGTCCTTTACAAACAATTTAAATTTTCAACTATTTTCCATGGCATTCTTTCGGCTGTAAAATTTATTACACAGATTATTTTATATTATATTTCTTTTATCTCTAAATCTATAGAATATATAATAAAATATATAAATGTATCAGATAGAAAATTAAATTTTCTTTAATATTACCAAGAAAAAAATTTCAAAAATTTTATTTAGAAGATTTTTTGTCAAGAATCTTCTACTTCCGGTTGTTCAATTGTTACCAAAACCTTTTCAGATCTTCCCATGAATGTCCGATTGGGAAATATGTAGTTAAACAAGTATAAAGTCTTATAGTTTGAGTAATCGTCCTTCCAACATCCCACACCCCCCCCCCCCCCACACACACACACACACACACAGGCACACACACAGACATCATCGTAAAAATGTTAAAATCGGATTGTAGGGACCTTAAAACGTGCTTATTCAATAAAATCTGGATATGCGATTTTTTAGCATGAATCCATTACCTCTCTTAGCGAGAGGTAAAAAGTTATTAAGAAAAATTGTTGCACTCGATGAGTTTAATCACTGTTAACTTTAATGTATTTATTTCTGTTACACCCTGTAAAACAAAGAAAAATGATTTTTAGTTGTTTTCATTATTTTAAAACACCCAATAGAATATTTAAAACGAGAAAACATTTTTCCTAAAAAGAGAAACTGTTTGAAATGTGTCTTCCAACAATAAATACTATCTGATGGAAGTAGCGTCGGAAGATATCAGAACTATTTAAATAAAAACCCATTGCCAAATAGAGGAACAAATTGAATGAATTCTTTAGAAAATTTATATAGATATTTACACGATGCCATTTCAATTCTCAAATGTTCCCCAAACAAGTGATCCAATCTTTTATGTGGTGACATATTGATAAAATCGAAACGTCTGTAATGGGACCGTAGATTGATTTCACAAACGTCGTGAAGCATTCCTTGTCCCGACGCTACGCATTCGTGACGTCACCAACATACTCCTCACTGGAGTCGTTGGAAGCGCCGTTATTCAATATCCAAGTGCCAAGAGGACGATACATTTCGCATCCTTTTTAAATTTATAATGAAACTTACTCCGCTCTCATATCTCCGCTATACAACTATTCCTGCCATATTTTGTTCTTCGCTCTTACCTTCAGATGTACTCGGGATAAATTTACGTGATGTGTTGTTGCCATCAGCTGACAAATATTTCGCATTGCAAACTGCATTTCATAAATGAGTTATATAAAACCTTGTAGTAAATAATAATGACAAGTCCAATCGAAAAGAGTACTTCTGATTGATAGTGTTTGTTCGTTGTCGTTTTTTAGAGCAAATGGATATATGTATGCTCTTTGAATTTTTTATACGATGTTTAATAAACTAACTGAATGTTTTGTACGAATGTATTTTGTGTACAGAAATTATAACAATTTGTAAGATTAAAATGATACAACCTTTTTACCTTCCGTCACCTTTAGGTAAGGAAGGTATTGTCTTTGGTCAAAAAATTCAATGATGAGTTTTTAGTGAATAAGCACGTTTTAGGGTCCATATAATACGATTTTACCATTTTTACGATGATGTCTGTATGTATGTGTGCCTGTGTGTGTGTGTGTGTGTGTGTGTGTGTGTGTGTGTGTGTGACAAAAGTTCCGGATTCCATAACTTCAATACCACGATTCCAAAAATTATAATTTTTTCGTATTCCTCAAGGTTACATCCAGAAGAACAACTGATTAGATTTTGGTTATAATTGGTCAACCGGAAGTAGTCTCATTTGAAGATTTAACAGTTAAATTTGATTTATTGACATTTAATATTATTATAACTTAAATTACATTTTATACTTCATATTCAATAGATACAGAGTTAAAGAATTTTAAAGAAATTTTATAATTCAGCCAGCTATGCTAAACATGGAAACTGCTAATTCATATAATTCAAATTGACAGATGTCAGTATGAGTAAAAAGTAAATTAATGTGGCAGAGATGAGGATGTTGAAGTAGATGTTGGGGAACTCACGGAAAGATACGGTAATAAAATAACTCTAGTGTTACAATTTTCTAGAAAGATAGAAGAAAGACGATTACATTGGTTTAAACATGTCATGAGGATAAATAAAGAATTATATTTGAACAAGAATGAGTAGTTTAGTAATGGGAGGTTGAAGAAGCAGAGAAAGACCAAAGATAAGATGGAAGGACTGTATTGCGGAAGACTTGAGAGAAAAAGAACTAAATGAGAACGACACGCAAAAATATTGACTTGTAACGAATGGGAAAAGCTAAAGAGGAAGAAGATGTCAGTGTCAAGTGCAATTTGAGTAGTTTGTTTATGAAATAATTTTACTGAAAATTTAGAATCTTTTCCAAGAGAAATTATGTATGGAATTTATACATTATACACAGGATTGACGGAAGGTATTGTGCTGGCCACAACAGATTTTTTATCATTAGAATTGCTTAAAAATACCGACGTATCGGCAGTATTAACTACTGTCTTCTTCAGAGAATGAACAAATCAACAAATATATAAATAAATAAATAATAACAAAAACATTAGCAACAGGTAACCAAGGTGACAATTACAACTTATTTAATATAGGAAGCCATGCACGACTAAGATCTAGACCATCACAATGATTGAGATTATTACACTTGGTTTTGAAAATCTCAATGGCTTATCTAATTAACATGTTGTTTAGGTGTGTTGGTGTCTCTAGTATTTTTGTATCTTCGAATTTTGTACGGTGGAATTCTTCCAGGACATGCTCTGCAACTGAAGATTTTTCTGGCTGGTTCAATCTGATCGAAAGCTGGAGTTCATTCAATCTTGTTGAAATAGTTCTACCAGGCTGGCCAATTTAAACTTTCCCGCAGACACATGGAATCTGGTAAATTCCTGATGACTGAAGAGGGACGACGTCTTTAACTTGTCTCAACATATGTCGAATTTTAATATATGGAGAAAACGAAATTTTCATGTTCTTTTTACGAAGAATTCTACAAATCTTGTCCGTGACATTTTTGACATAAGGAAATGAAGTAAACAATACGTCTCTTTCATTAGCATTGTTAATAGGTCTTTTCGGTTTCAGGCATTTTTCGATAGATGATTTAGAAAAACCATTCTTCATAAAAATGTTCTTAATTTAACCAGCCATAAAAACACGCAAAATGTGTAATGTACATAGTTTATTTTTGAAATAATTTTACTGGAAATATAGGATCTTTTGCAAGACAATTTATGTATGGAATTTGTACATAATTGATTGATGGAAGATAATGTGCTGGCCACATCATATTTTTTAATATAAACGCAAATCTTCCTATTTGGACGCAGCTGTGGGATTGCGGTAAAAAGTGTCTGTTCGGGTGATTAGGAATATTTGCTTGAGTCCGGTGTAAAAGTTCTGGCATTAGCATAACGGAGAAGTGCACTAATTAGTTGCAAGAACATCTCAATGGAAGTTGTCGGGGTAAATTAGCGTAAAGATAAAATAAGTAAAACATAAAAGTAGCGAGAGTTACTGCACAGTATCTGAAATGCACAATTCATACCGTGAAAAATGATATTTGAAGGTAGCCAGTCATTTGTCAAGATTTATGTTTTAAAATATGGACGTTAATTCATCAAAGTCATCTGTGTAGTCGAAGCGATTGTTTCTCGTCTGCTTAGGACGAGAGGGAAATGAGAACACGAAATCGCAGACTGAATGTTGATGCCGCGCACGGGCACGGGCACGGCTGCCAACGTGAAAAACACTAACTCTCCTGCTGCTTCATCCAATCTCTGCGTTTGTCAACGTTACGAGATTCTTTTACTGATATTTGCTTTCTATCGCACTATTTCTTTTGTTTTTATCACTGTTTCAACACAATTGCATTTATTCATTCTACTCACCAATATCAATTCTTTTATGGTCTTAATATATTCATACGTCACATAACAATGGAACTCGTGGAGAGCAACAATATTTCTTAAAAACGTTTTTACCTTCCGTCACCTTTAGGTAAGGAAGGTATTGTCTTTGGTCAAAAAATTCAATGATGAGTTTTTAGCGAATAAGCATGTTGTGTGTCTGTGTGTGTGTGACGAAAGTTTCGGATCGCATACTTGAATACCATCATTCCAAAAATTATATTTTTTTCGTATTCCGCAAGTTTACATCCAGAAGAACAACTGATTAGTTTTTGGTTATAATTGGTGAACAGGAAGTAGCCTCATTTGAAGATTTAACAGTTAAATATGATTTATTGACATTTAACGTTATTATAACTTAAATAATATTTATTCTCTATACAATTTGATTGCATTTTATACTTCATATTCAATAGAAAAGAATTATAAAAAAAAAAAATTTTATAAATCAGCCAGCTATGATAACCATAAAAATTGTTAATATAATATTCAGATGGACAGATGTCAGTGTCAATAAAAAGTAAATTAATGTGGCAGAGATGAGGATGTTTAAGTAGATGTTGGGGAAGACACGGAAAGATAGGTAAGGAAATAACTCTAGTGTTACAAGTTTCTAGAAAGTTACAAGCCAGATGATTACATTGGTTTGAAAATGTCATGAGGAGAAATGAAGAGTATATTGGATGAAGAATGAATAGCTTAGTAATGGAAGGTTGAAGAAACAGAGTAAGACCAAAAATAAGATGGAAGGACTGTATTGCGGAAGACTTGATAGAAAAGGAACTGAATGAGGACGACATGCAAAACAAAAATGAGTGGAAGAAGAAAATATAAATAGCGACCCCTAATGAATGGGAAAAGCTAAAGAAGAAGAAGGTGTTAGTGTCAAGTGAAATTTGCATAGTTTGTTTATGAAATAATTTTACTGGAAATTTAGAAACTTTTCTAAGAAAATTTATGTATGGAATTTATACATATTACACAGGATTGACGGAAGGTGGCCACAACAGATTTTTTGTTTCATGGTTACGTAGATTTCGTTATAAACTGAGAACAGAGAAAAAAAAGAAAAAGAAGGAAGATCAATATCTGTAAGATACACGTTATACGTTTTATTTGCGCTAAATATGAGCCATTCCGTGAGTCATATCCAGTCTCTTTCCGTCCGTAAAGCGAGAAAAATTTCTTTAGTGAAATATTCAACAGAAGGAAGTTTTACGATATAACCTGATTAACATATCCAGCCAAGAAAATGCAATCCGGAGTACGCATTGGCATCAGGCTTCTGGCCAGAGGCAGTTTTAAGACGGATTTTGTTCAAACCTACAAAATAACAACAAAACAGGGATTCAGTGAATGTTAATAAAAGGGAAACGCTAGTTCATAAGCATTTTGAAAAGTTTGAATCTCTTGCGAATGTCAGATTTTCGTGTGGGTCAGTTGTAACCCGCCTTTATGAGGCGAATTAACAAATAATATTTAAGATGGGTTCTTGCCAGACTGGAGGTACAATTTAGTAATCGCCAAAAATATAATAAGTAATAATAAATGTTCTTACCGTTGTGACGTTGCTCGTAGAAGAATAAAGGTTCGAAATAATAATAACGATTTATTATAACTAAGTTTATTGACTAGTATAAAGATGAGTTGATATATTTACAAATGATGAAATGGATGAATGGTATTCTTCTAGTCTCTCTCTTAATGGACCTCTCGATGGACTCTCACCGGACTCTGTCTTCCCATCGTCCACACAGTCTTTTATATTACTGTAATGCTAAGTCAACAAACAATTGAGGTGTCACCTAATTACCAAATAAAGAAACAATATTATAATTGCTCCATATTGCTTATTCTGCAATATTAGTGATTACTACTACTGAGTGTAATGACCTCAATTGTGTGGTGACCTCGTCTTACACAGTAACAGAAAGAAATTTCAGGTTCAAATTGAAATTATTTCTATCGGATGGTTTGTTTTTGTTGCAAATTATTTCCATTATACGAGAAGTAAAATAGAGAACAAAGATGAGACACTACTTGCCGAACACGTCCATTTCTCTAATTTTAAAAAATCGGTTGTGTTCAGTACCGTAACTCTCGCAACTTCCGTTTTTGATTACATTGTATAGGATGCGAGCAACCATGTGACTTTGTTGGCCTTGATACGCAGATATGGGAATCAAAACTAGTAATTATGTATATAGAAGACAAATGTCAGAATTTTTCATTCAAAATTTCAATTTCACGTGGTTAATTTGTCACCACGAGTGTGGAATTTACTTGTCGAGGATAATAAACCACATGGAATTGGAAAATCACTAAATGTAGAATGAAAAATTATGATATTTGACATCTATGTACATAAATACTAGCTATCTTTCTGACACGGGCTCCCATATCTGATTGTCAAGGCCAACAAAGTCACATGATTGTATTTAACATTCCTTGTATACCTACACTTTACAGCAAAAATTCTACTTATATCTATTCTCTATATTTAGATTTCTTAATTTTAAATTCATTTTATGTAGAAATTTTGTCCTGCTCTTCTAATTTTTCGAAATGTTTCCAGTTCATTGTCGGGATTGATAGTATTTTTGACGGTATGTGTAATATACCTACAATTTTAAATATTTAAGTATTAATACAATAAGAAATAATATATGTAAGTACTTCCTAGAAAAAATCTTCAGTAATGTCTCCGGATTTCTATCATTGACATTTACCTATCTGTAAATTACAAAAAAAAAACAATTGGCTTCCATGGCATTATTTAGGCCGTGAGATTTTTTACAGTAGATTATTTTATATATTATATTCTTTTATTCCTAAATCAATAACAGATATAATGAAAATATTACAATGTATCAAATAGAGAATTTAATCTTCTTTAATATTTGCAGGAACAAAATTTTTCAAAAAATAATATTTAGATTTTTTTTAAGAATCTACTACGGTTATCCTATTGCTACCAAAACCTTTCCAACACTTCCCATTAATGTCCGATTGAGAAATACGTAGTTAAACACAGACGCAACACATACACACTCACACATACTTATACACATACACACGCAGACATCATCGTAAAAATGTTAAAATCGGAGTGTATCTTAAAACGTATTTATTCATTAAAATCTGGATATGCGATTTTTAGCATGAATCCAATACCTCTCTTAGCTAGAGGTAAAAACAAGTTGACAGCGTTTTTTTTTTGTTTTGTTTGTTCCATAGAAATCCCACTTTTTATTTTGGTTTTCAGAAATAAAGCTTGCTGTGGTAACATGATACAATTGTTTTGTTTAATAATTGTTTCGTCTGAAAAAACATGATTGTATTGCCTGCCCAGTGGAAATGTTTCAAAACAATAACAAAATTGTAATTTATTTTTAGAGAATTTTCTATTCGATAATTTGTTCCTTTATCAATTTAATATACAAAATTTAGATGGAAATTTGTTAATTAAAAAAAACGATTTTTTTATTGCGTTTTATAATTTATATTTCCTTATAGATTACTGAACTATCATTATTATCATATTTCATTTAATACAAATATTCTAATAAGGCTTTCTTAATTTCCATACTCCTAGAACTGTCTTCAGATATACTGCAGCCTTTTATATACGATTTACCGATACTAACCTATTAATATCTGAGTGTCTGGTCGCGAATCTGGGGACCCGGGTTCGATCCCGACCGATGCCAAAAATTACATCGCATTTTAATGGCACAAAATTGACCCCTGTGGCGCACTCTCCACGCCAGCAATGAATGCCCGTGAGGTGACGCCTGGTAAGCGCCCACACGGTACAAATATTCCATCATTACCGAATCTGCGTACGAAGCAGATTGGCACACCCAGCAATGAGTAATATGCCGTGATGAAATATTTATTTATTTATTTTATTCCACTTCATCCAATGTGCCATATTTATCAAACTAGATTTTCTAGTAAGAAGTTCTGTTTGTACTTTAAATCGTTTCAAATAAACCTTATTAATAGTTTATATCCATTGTACTGCGTTTAACGTTTTATCATTTCATTCTAATTTACTATGGAAGCCAATTTAAGTGTACGTTTATAAATGAAAAGAAATATTTCGTGAAAACCGGTCCTGCTCGCTCTTTGTGTTTTCATTCCCATCTATCAAAACCTTGTAAATTTTATTCAAATTCCTATTCCTTATGGTAATTTCGTCGTATGTGATTTTACGAGCGGAAGGCCACGTCATAAACAAATGTAACATATCACAATGTTCACTTTAGCTGACTTGATTGAAACTAATACTCCTTATGGGGATTTAGTTTCATCCCAGGAAAGTTTAATAGCGGAACTCATTTTTGTTTAAGATATTAAATGAACTTCATTTTTATTTGAAAATTTCATTATCCGCGTCCGTATGGCGTGCGTCTACGAAAAGCTGTTTCTGATTTGTTTCCATTGTGACTTGTGACTGTGACTGAATACATTGAAAGAATGATTACAAACTGGTGAATAGATTGATAGATACAGCAGAAGATGAACCATACACAAATCGGAAATGAGAAAAGATATAATAGAATATCTCGACTAAGGTAACAAAAAATCATATGTCAAATTTTTAAGTTACAACAGGTTAGACAGTCCAAAAATGGTAGGACACATATAGGATGCAGTCGACTGAGTATATTAGTAAAACTTTTGCAATTTCTGAATATGAACCCAAGCATTCTAAATGCCGATTTTACCATGTCTTCTAAAGGGTTTTCCAATAAGAGGTGTTATTTTGATATTCAAAGAAAAATGCCATTTTTTAATATAAATGATCGGATGTTTATTTCATTATAAAGAGGAAGGTATGCCGTTAATAGTGGAAAATAACATCAGGCAAATGACCACCACGACCACGCTGACAGGACAATATCCTTTTCATGAAATTTTCCATAATTAAATCGCAAAGTGGCTGTCCTATGTCCTCGATAGCCTCACGAATTCCATCTTTGAGGTCTTGAGTCGACGCTGGGCAGTTGGCGTAGACCTTCTCTTTCACGTGGCCCCAAAGAAACAAGTCGCAAGGTGTTAAATCACAAGATCTCGGTGGCCAATTGTGATCACCACTTCGAGAGATAACACGGTCCGGAAACTTTTCCCGTAAAAGATCAATGGTTTCGTTGCTTGTGTGGCACGTAGCGCCGTCTTGTTGAAAGTAAACGTTGTCCAGATCAATACCATCCAATTCCGGCCATAAAAAATCGTTAATCATCATGGAAATGGGCCTTATCACTCAAGATGATTTTTCGATGGAATTCCGGATCATTTTCATGCATTTCAACGACCCAATCAGCAATGACACGACGTTGTTCATGATCGGCCGGCTTGAGTTCTTGTGTTAACTGGACTTTATAAGCCTTAAGACCCAAATCTTTATGCAAAATACGGTGTAATGACGTTTGTGGAATGCCTAATTCCAAAGAACGACGAGGAATGGACAAACCTGCGTTTTCTTCAACACTTTCGGCTACAGCAGCAATATTCTCGGCTGTTCTTGAGCGACGTGCACGGGTTTTATTCTTCACATCACTAACTTGTCCCAACAGCTCGAATTTTTCCACCAATTTCTGTGGTCCAACAAGGTGTTTCACGACGACCCAAAAATTGTCGAGTTTTACGAACCGTCTCTGCCAAATTTTCACCATTTTTATAGTGAATTTTAATAATTTCAATGCGTTGTTGAAGCGTGTATCGTTCCACTTTTATTAATGGCGTAGTTTCTACTTGTCAAATGTCAAAAAATGACAGCTTCAAAAGCGACATCTACCGAAATAGCGGGCTATTCAAAATAACACCTCTTATTGGAAAACCCTTTAGATGCGGTGAGAAAGTATGGTTAAAGTATGTCGAAGTAGATGCCGAAGTCTTTAACCCGTTAAAGAAACAGCTCATTTTCTGGATAATCGCGGAAAATGATATCAATTCTGATGATAGTATAGTAAAGAAATAATTTTTAACACTTATTAAAATTTAATATTGATAAAGAAAACCATAATTCGATAGAATTACAGTCATCTATCTCAATTCCCGCATTTAGATTTCACTGAAAATATTTCACTAATAATCACAAACTTAAATTATACAATATATTAAACACATTTAACATAAACGTTTCTGTTAACTGGGTTAATTGTTATAAAATGAAATGAAACACTCTGTTCAAAGTTTTGTTCTTATGCATCGTTATCACGTTACAGTATAATTTATTGATTGTCTGATTAGTACATAGAAACAGCAACAAGAGCAAACATTTATGTAGTACTATTTAACGGAATTTATTCTGTGTAACAACTCAAGTAGTTTGAAACATACCTATTGCATGCTCTTGTATAAATATTTTATGCAAACTTGCATAAATTTACTCCTGCTATAATATTTGAATTGTTATCGCATAATGATTAATTGTGTGGTGTAAAACATAAAATATTTAACAAAATATAGAACGTAATATATATTATTTTAAATTGATTTTGTTCGTGAACTATTTAATGTAAACCTAAGTGCTTTTAAAAATCATTATTGTTATTATTCACTTTAATAGCATACATGAAACGAAATGAAAACGATAGGAAAGGATAATTATTTTCAAATAATTGGACAAATGTATAATTCACCTTCAAAATAAATATAAAAATCAAAAAAGTCGTTTACAGTAAAATTGATTACCTACTTATATACAGGGTGGTGACAGCCAAACATAGGACTTTAACATATAAAATCTGACTTTCCTAACTTCCTGTTTCCCTAATTATTTTAGGTAAAAAGCTTCAAATAAAAGTTGTAGAGCATAAAATTCTGCATCAATATACAAAATTATTTTTTTATGCCTTGTAAAGGCAGAAATTAGGTATGAAAATGTCAAAAATCACTCTATAAATAGCTATAAATAAAAAATTAACAAATGTTAACGATTTATCTGCCAATCTAGGTTAATTTATTGTTATTATTATTTGTAATTACTTTTCTATTTAAATTAACAGATAATTGTAAACTTGAACAGAAATTAGAAATAATACTTAATAAAAATAAATCACCCTAATATATACAGTGTGTTAATTAAAAACCTGGCCATAGGCGTTAAACATGGGAAATCAGTTTTTCCTTGCGCAAAAGTTCCCAAATTATTTTAGACAAAAACACTTCAAATAAATGTTGTAGAGAATTAAATTTTGCACCCGAATTTGCAATAAGATTTTATTTTTGACATTTCATGACCGAGAAAATCAATTTTAAATTTTTCTGGAGATAGCTGATTTATACCAGTAGCCAAGAAATTTAAACAAAATTACGAACAATTGTATGCCATCTTAACTGTCAAAAAAAGTTTGTGTTTCATGATTTTCGTTCAATAACATATTTCTTTGAAAGTATGAAAGTTGAAAAAAATAATAAAAAAAATGATTGGCCAGCACATTACCTTCCGTCAATTCTACGAATTTTGTACAAATTCCACACAGATTTTTTTGCAACCTATTCTTTGGGCGTTTTCTTTTTAGAGGAGAAATGAACTGATCTTATTTCGTACTGAACTGAACTGAACTACTCCTAAGAAGAACACTTTTTTTCTTAAAATAAGAAGTAGAAAATGAAAATATATATAGTACATATTATATTACAACATAATAATTTGCTGAATTGACTTATACCTATAATCAGTTGTATTACCTTGTGATTTGTTTTTGCCATCTTATATTATTTTACATTTTTATATTTCCAGTAAAATCATTTCACAAATTCAGATATATTACCTTGATTCATAGCCATACCAATAAAATTATTTTCTATCAGTGTCACTGACACTGTGTCAGTATCTTATCTTCCACATATTTGGTTTTACATTTGCTAATAAACTTACCAGTTGATTTAGTTTTGAATTATGAATGCTTTTACTGTAACATATATTTAACTAACAGTAAGTAGTATCGTATGTACCCTCATAAAAACTAAGTAAACGACACTACTGAATTTGACTGACTGGGTGGAGTTAAAATAATAATTCATACAAATCCAAGATAACCTTGATCGGACATCTTCCAAAAAATTTATTGTATATTAATATAGTTATTTCCGCATATAAGTGCAACTTTGTGATAAAGGGCACATCTATATAATAACTGTAATAAGGTAGAAAATTTAATCAGCTCACTAAATTCAATCCAACAATAAATTAATATGATAACTTTCTCTTCTAATCTGACAAATCCAACTGTTTTAATTAACCGGACAGTCGTAAATGTGAAACTTAATCAACATGGCATACATAGTTGAACTGAGCGTTTGAAATTAGCGAATCGGCATGAATCTTGGACAGCAGATTAAATACATACCACTTCTGCACACATCGCTGAGAGGCGCCGTGTGAGTTGCGAATTGCTGAAACTGATTCAAATGCAAGTTCAGCATATTCGAGAACTGATCGCCAATACACAGGCAATTGATTGAGCCATTAAACAAGACAAACAATACGACGTCAAAGTCGAGTTGCCCTTAGGGCTTTCTTGCAACTTCGCGCCAACCCTAATCTACCGGATTTTTGCCTCTAAATGACGCTTGATGGATCGAAAATCTCCCAGCAGCTGAACATGTGTTTGCTTTCTGGTTCTGTAGTACAACTTTTTATAATGCTGGTTAAAAAAATTAGTGAAATAGCTATTTTCTTCACTATCTATTTACACCTATAGTACAAACAGGTGTGTTTGAGCTGAGATATTTTATTACCGCGAAAATTCGAATTAAATTAAAAAAGAACGTACATAACAATTAGTTAATAATAGGTTAGAAAATATTTATATATAAGTATATATATATACAACGTATCCGAACAAAATATTAATATATAAATAAATAAATATATCATCACGGCATATTACCCATTGCTGAGTACATTCAAACAAAATATTTTAGAAAACATAACTTGCTATAATGAAATTAAAGAGGGTAGGCCAAATGATATGGGACGGGTCTTGTATACCTACAAGTATTATGTTGAACATAGCTAAAAAGTATTAATATATGTTACTTGAAATAATTTTTAAACATAGTTAAATTATTTGAGACAAATAAACTTTGTCAAATTGCTCATATATTTTTATAATTATTATCTATTTTCGGTGAGGCAATCTATTATTATTGACATATATTAATAAGCTGTAGAAGAATTATAAAATGAAATGAAATAAATTTTGCACCAACCTCGCCTACTATCAATCCAATTTGGCCAACAGAGGCATCGAAGATCTCAGCATCTCAGGAAATCAGCTATCACTGCTACTAGGAACGTTTATTGGGACAAAATCTCACTATTTAGTCCACTGAAAACTATCACACATTAAAAATTCATATAACGAAAATTAGTTTTACATTAAAAGAAACAAATATATACGATTTTAACTCCCCCAACAAAAGTTTTTCACGAGAATTGCCCTTAATACGAGCAGAAGACATTCTCATTTGTAGGTAACAAATACACTGACAAAAGACAGCAATAATAAACAACAAACACCGATCTTAATATTAGCTCGAACTTGTATGTTAAGAGCCTCTGTATAGTTTCACTGGTCGACACGAAATTTAAATAAAAATCATAATGAATTATTCATTCAGTTAACTAGTGTAGAATAACAAATAAATCATTGTTATTAAAAAATGAAAAAAATCGTGTCAACCAGTGGCACTAAAAATATAAACTTTAAGAACCAAGTCTTTAGTTTTACGAATTTTAAAATATCTGACTTATGATCAATATATCATGCGGTATATGCCATTTAATTTTTTCCTAAAGTATTGGAACAACCTGTATGTAAAGGGTTAAATAAATTCAAGTAATACTTATTTAAAGTCTTACAAAACACAATGGCTGGTAGCATGAACAAATGATTAATAGTGATTAGCGAGCAATTGTTTTATCTGTTTTATTGTTTTAATGAAAAATGTAATAATAATAAGTTTTACCAATAATTCAATACCTGGTATTACAGACAGAATAAATTAACATCTTTAATATATTTAATTTATTCAATAAATTGTCATCGATTTTACATATTTTATGACAAATCAAACATAATTTTGTTTGTCGTTCATAATATTTGACAATATACAAATTTCTCTTTCACGTGACTTCAATTTTGTAAGTGTATCTTTTGCTTATTTAAACATTATTTATTATAAAAAAATCCCCATAAATAATAAACTATTAAAATAAAATAAACGCTTTTTTACCCATTACTGGGTGTAACGCTTTGTCGGTAAGTGAACGTGAATACATCACTGTGACGTCAGGAAAGAAAGGAAGTAGTTTTATTTAAGAAATTTTAGCACGACCCTGTTTAAATTTATAGAAAAAAAAACAGGATAATTAATATAAATTTACAAAATGTTACAATAATTTTTTTAAAAAATGTATTGTTAAAAATATGTAAATCTCGTCTTGTCTCGTCAGTTGAAATAGCTGTCTCGTCTCGCCGAGACGAGAAATTTCGAGACGAGACGAGACGAGTTTCGAGAATGTCTCGTCTCGTTGGAGACACTATGGGAAATACGTAGTTAAACAAATATAAAGTCTTATAGTTTTTGAGTAATCGTCCTTCCAACATCCCACATATACACATACACACAGAAGAAGGCCAAAGATGGAAGGACTGTATTGCGGAAGACTTGAGCGAAAAGGAACTAATTGAGGACGACACATAAAACAGAAATAAGTAGAAGAAGAAAATTATACATAGCGAACAATAACGAATCGGAAAATCTAAAGAAGATGTCAGTGTCAAGTGCAATTTGCATAGTTCATTTATGAAATAATTTTACTGGAAATACTTATAGGATCTTTTATATTTTATATTTTCTTGTTAAGAATATTACTTAACAGATTTGTAATGCCAATAATCATCAACGTACTTAAATATTTACTTATTGGCAATATCCGAAATATTAATATTATTATTCAATAAACAGAACAGAAAGTTAATGAATATTTGAAGAATAAACAATTTTTTAATTATACAAAAGAAACTTAATATATTTATAAAAAAGTAAACAAAAAAACTGCAGAAACTTGAAAAGAATTTTTAATAAAAAACTCTGACATGGAAGTAAACAACTCAGAAAAATTAAAATTTTGTAATTTGGTCGAAGAAAGAATGTGCAATTTTGGCAACTTATTGGCAAGCATTAATTTTATAGTATAACAATTCTTAGTATTTCTAATACCTATTATTTTGTAGCAATTTGTAATAAACGAAATGAATATACCAGAAATGTAATTTAATAAAACTTTATACTTTCATGCAAAAAACTAATGCGAATAGTTCCAAACAAAAATAAATTATATATTACATTCGATTATATTCATTAATATTCACAATATAAACAACAAAAGAATCCAATTCAGAACTGGAACGAATATTTCCATAAAATATAATTCACCGATGACCACTAATTTTTCATTAATGTAATGAAATCAGATTGTTGGTAATATTTCAGCGTTTCATAAATGAAGTTTTTTTCGGTAACATTAAACTGATAAAGCCGTGTCAAAGTAAAAAAGCTTGTCAGTTCTTTAGTGGATATAAAATCAATGACAAAATTTACATGTTCTATTATTTAGGAGTACTGAACTATGGATGAATTTCTATGTATAAAGAAAATACGTGTTTGGAAATATTTTCGTTAATTTGGATTATTACATTACATTGATTAGTTTTTCTACGCACAAAATACAGTAACATAATTATAAAGGTAAACATGAAATAATATAGTTATTTTTGTATTAATTGTACGAACATTTCGTATGCAAAATAACATTATTTTACCCTCCATCACCTTTAGGTAAGGAAGGTATTGTCTTTAATCAAGAAATTTGATGGTGACTTTTTTAATGAACACATTTTAGAACTTCTTGAACATGATTTTACTATTTTTATGATGATGTCTGTATGTATGTATTCTAATTGACTGACATCAGTGTCAATGAAGAGAAAATTAATGTAGCAGAGAGATGATGATGTTGGGGAAGACTTGGGAAGATAAAATAATAAAAAATGAAAGGATAAGGAAAAATGGTTCGAGTGATAGAAGTTTCTAGAAAGATATAAGATAGACGACTACATTGATTTGGACATGTCGTAAAGAGAGATGATTATATAGCTTATTAGTAGAAACAGAGGAAGACCAAAAAGAAGATGGAAGGATTGTACTTCGGAAGATTTGAGAGAAAAGGAGCTGAATGAGGACGACAAACAAAATAGAAATGAGTGGAAGAATAGCGACCCCTAGCGAAAGGGATAAGCTAAAGAAGAAGAAATATAGAATCTTTGGAAGAAAATATATGTATGGAATTTGTACATAATACACAATTTTTTTTCAAAAATTACAATTTTTACGTATACCTCTTCCTTACATCCATATGCAGACTTGATTAGATTTTGGTTATAATTGGTCAACCGGAAGTACCCTCATTTGAAGATTTTAACAGTTTTTCTTGAAAAAACACTGTTAAATATTATTTACACATTTAATGTTATTATAAATATTAAAGAATATTCTACTACCTATTTATACGAATTGATTGCATTTTATATTTCATATTCAATGGATATAGAGTTAAATAATTATAAAGAAATCAAATTTTATAAATCAGCCAACTATGCTGTAACCATGGAAACAGCTACTATATTAAGAAAATTCTAACTGACAGAGGTCAGTGTCAATGAAAAGAAAATGAATGTCACAGAGATGAGGATTGTTGGGAGGACATGGAAAGATACAATAAGGAATGAAATTATAAGATAAATAGTTCGAGTATTAAATATTTCTAGAAAGATACAAGTAGTCACATTGGTTAAAACATGTCATGAGGATAAAGAATATATTGGAAGAATAACGAATAGTTTAGTAGTAGAAGGTAGAAGAAACAGAGAAAAACCAAGGAGATGATGGAAGGATTGTATTACGGAAGACTTGAGAGAATAGGAACTAAATGAGGAGACACGCAAAACAGAAAAGAGTAGAAGAAGAAAATAAAACATAGGGACCCCCAACGAATGGGAAAGGCTAAAGGAGACAAAAATATCAGTGTCAAGTGAAACTTGTATAGTTTGTTTATGAAATAATTTTACTGGAAATATAGGAACATCATATTTTTTTTTAATTCAGAATGTACTGAATATTGTTTTTCATTTAAATTGTATTAATGTTTCAAAATATTAAATTACAATTTAATTTCCATGTTTAACCCTCTTATGTTATTGAAGAAATATGTATATGTGTTTGTAAATATTATGTGAAATTTGAATGATGACGTTTCGTGACTAAGCAAAACCAGATGAAAGTAATTTCCGGGCGCATAAGTTTTTGATATTCTTAACAAAATATTTTGGTTTGTGGGGAATTGAGAAGTAAATCGATTGTCTCATTAAAACAACATAAACCATACGGCAGTAAACTTCCTTAATGATTGTAATAATTTTTAAGCTGTTGAAAAGCATATCGTTGCGTGGACATTTATTGATTATAAACATTCCAAAATGGCAATTAAGATATTGCTAGTAAATCATAATAAAAAAAACACGTAGGCCATGGCGCTATGGTGGCACAGGCGCAGAGGGCGGCGGCGGAAAAGCGTCGCCGGCCGCGGCATCTCCGGCCGTCAGTGTTTCTCGGGCGCCGAAGTTGAACACACGGACCGCCGCGAAACTCGGGATTACGCGACGCGCAGTGTCCATCGCATCATCAGATCCCATGCCACCAGATAAAATATAAAATCAAGTGGAAACCAACCAACCGTTGATGGACCCTCTAGTGTTTGTCGCAAATACATCGAATGGGAAAAACAACAAAATTCCAACAGTAAAATCTAATAACAAAAAGCAAATATTTACACTGGACTTATCATCAGCGGACAGCAAGTGATTTTAAAAATAACAATAAAGAAAACAAACATCCTGTCGAGGTGAAATGTAATGAAAACGCAGCGAAACATTGTTTTGGCGAATTAAATTGTCGATTGTGTGATGAGTTGTGTTGTTTTTGTGGCCGGGCAGTGAGAAGAACTCAACCCCGGACTAGAACTCCTGCTCCTGCAGGATGCTGCGGCTTTTGGACCTGCTGCTCGCCCTGGCTCTCGTGGTCATTGCCGCGAATTGCGCTCATGCTAAGATTGGTGAGTGTGCAAATTTATTCTTTCGGCTTAAAGCAAATCTAATTTTGAACTGAAGTCGCACATATGCACCAATGGAAAAGTTTTACCAGTTGCTGACAAACAGATAAAATTTGTGATTTACATGAATTAATAATAAAACCATTAATTTTATGGTAGGTGTCTTCGTTTATTTTTAAATGCAGAGGTATTGGAACATAAACAAATTTCTAATCTCTGAAAGAAATTATGAGCCGGCAGTTGTCACTCAAGATACAAGTTACTGTATATGTTTACAGCTGCATTCGAATTTTTTCTACATAAAATGTATACTTTATGTCTACCTTCTCATTATGAGAAAAAATATTCATTTTGTTGTTATTGTACAGAAATACAGAAGTACACTTCAAAAGTTTGACAAAAATATTAACAATTGTTTTATTGATTTGTTTTCTTTTTCTCAAATATTTTGTAATATCAGGGTATTACATATGGATATCGTTGAATTAAAAAAAATACTGAATCGCTCATTTTAATAGTCTTATAATATACAATTTGGTTGCTAATTTAACCGACCTCGTAGCTTTTATAGTTCTCGAGATAGCATTAGTGTATATATATATATATATATATATATATATATATATATATATATATATATATATATATATATATATATAGTAGAGCCCCTATAATCCAAATGCTACATGTAAGGGGGGGGGGTGTTCGGACTAACGATATGTTCGGATTATTGAATTTGTATAAGTGTAACGTCAATTTAGGGAGTTTTGAAATATTTATTACAGGACTTCAGCGAACAAATAACGCTGAAGTTAGAAATCGAAACAAAAATCATAATTATCTTACTTTTTTCTTTTAATATTTTTCTTGTGTAAGTATTAGATTACCTCTTCATATTGCTAAGTACTACTTTTAAAAATAATAAATAAATAGTTCTGAAAAAAATCATAAATGTTTTTCGAGCATTCATTCCGACTTTGAACGCCAGTCGCCGAAGTATTATATATTATTATTTAATAAACAATATATGTATTATACATCCACTAATATGGAATTTATTTCAAGCATCATAAATGCTAGGTGTTGTGTTAGGAGAATTTATATACAACGGTTCGGATTAAAGAGTACTTGTTTGGTTTACCTTCCCTCTACTGTTCGGATTATTGAATGTTCGGATTAACGTGGGTTTATTTTACGACAAAAATTGTAAAAAACAAGGTTGTAGATAATTAAAAGTTTCATATAAAACTATTTATGTTTCTACTTTCGTCACAATTTTAAAAAGAAATGTCAGTTATTTTGTAGGAATAGCCATGACATTTCTTTTCTTTCTTTATGGTTTTCAGAAATTATTAATGATCGTCAAACGTCAATCTGATTTATAAAAAGTAAATCCCGGGTCTTCGATAACTATTTTCACCACAATAATTCGTCATAACAATCGCATGTTCCGTATTAATTTATTTTTTACCAAAAATATTTTTGACAGAATATAAATAAATAATATTGTTTTGTACAAATTACCGGTACATTTTAATTTTTTTTTAAAGTTAAGGAACTAGAACCATACTAAAAAAATTCGGGCTCGTAGAATCGAAATATAATGTAATTACTGTTTTGTTAATATAAAAATCTGTTGTGGCCAGCACAATACCTCTCGCCACTTCCGTTATTGTTACATAAGTATAGGGCGCGAGCAGTCATGTGACATTGTTGGCCTTAAGGTATGGGGACCTGTGCCAGAATGACAATTAGTAATTATGTACATAGATCTCAAATGTTTGAATTTTTCATTAAAAATTTCAAGATTTTCTAAATTCACGTAGTTAATTTGTCACCAGGAGTGTGGAATTTACTTGTCGAGGAAAGTAAACCACATGGATTTGAAAAATAACTAAATTTAGAATGAAAAATTATGGTATTTGACATTTATGTACATAATTACTAGCTATCATTTTGAACGGGGCCCCATATGTGCTTGTCAGGGCCAACAAAGTCACATGACTACTCGCGGTCTATTGTATTTCACATTTATTGTCACCTACACTGTTCACCAAAAATCCAACATATATCTATTCCTTATATTTAAATATTTTAAATTTAAATTCATTCTATGAAGAAATTTTGTCCTACTCCTAATATTTCGTAATGTTTCCAATACATTGACGGGATTGACAGTATATATATGAAATATATGTAAAATTGTAAATGTTTAACTATTAATACAATAAGAAATAATATAATGTATGTACTTCCCTTAAAAAATCTTCAATAATGGCTTAGGATTTTTTAACATTTGTCTGTCAGATACAAACATTTTTATTTAGGCTGTGAGATTTATTACAATAGATTATTTTACACCTTATATTTCTATTTTCTATATTTCTAAATCTATAAAATATAATAAAATATTTATATGTATTAGATAGAGAATTTACTCTTCTTTAATAAACAAGGACAAAAAAAAATTAAAAATAAATATTTAGAAGAATTTTTTTAACAATCTGCTACTTTCGGTTGTCCAATTATTACCAAAACCTTATCAGCTCTTCTCAGTAATGTCCGATTGACATAGTTAAACAGATATTAAGTATTATAGTTTTTGAGAAATCGGCCTTTCAACCTCCCCACACACACACACACACACACACACACACACACACACACATACACAGACATCATCGTAAAAATATTAAAATCGGATTGTAAGGACCTTAAAACGTGCTTAATCATTGTAATCTGGATATGCCATTTTTAGCATGAATTTAGCGAGAGGTAAAAAAGGAAATTAAGCAAGTTTTTGAGTAACTAAAATTAATATTTTAATAATTTAACTTGTAATTAAGTAATTAAAACCAATTAATACGTTTAATATTATATTGTTGGAACTCGAAAAAGTTAACTAACTCCATATTGTGACATATGGCCCTGCATTAATTAGTTCATATCGAGAATCTACTGTATTTAGTTCTCAAAATTTCATTTCAACTTATTTTAATCTACAATTAAAAAAGAAACTCTCAAATTTTGTTTTCAATTATAAGATACTTGAAACATTATTTTATATCTTTTATTGTATCAAGATATACAGCTGGACTACTTGTCTACATTTGATGGTAATATAATCCAAATCTACACTACAATTGATTCATTGCAACTTAACTACCTACATCCTTTATTCTTCTATTCAATGAGTGACGTCCTTCTATAATTTACTGTATATCTTGATGAAAAGTGCTGTAGTCGTCCACAGAAAATAAAAATAGTAACACATAAACTCTTCCTTGTGTGAGTGTAATATTTAATGGATTATTTATCAGTCGGGCATGGCGGGGGCGGAGGGCGAAGGCATCTACGTTTACAAGCTGTACAAGGTTTACAGATTTTTTGCTGTGTATGACATTTCTTATGTTTAGCAAATATTCTTTTCCAGAAGCTGTCTTTAGCTTTCATAGCCGCGCATACATCTTCTTTCGGGTCACATGATCCTGGTGGAATATGTTCTGACATCATCTCTGCTCGACATATTTGATCGCATTTGTGGTTAATGGGAATGTTAGATACACTGGGTTCTACTCCGGACATGATAATTTTCCGGGCAGTCTGTACGCAAAATACACCAAAATCGACTATGTATCCTGGGTTGAAGATTCCGTGGGCTCTTGGATCCTTGCATGACATAGTGCTTATTGTAGTTCCAATAAAATGGGAATGATATTTTACTTAATTTTACTATTGTAAATGTAAAAGAAGTCTACATTTTACTATTTTTATTTTCTGTTAATCACAACTGTCAAATTTTGATTTTCACTTTCAATTTTTTAATTTTTTTTATCATGGCTATCTTTCTTATACCTTAAAAACGTCAGCAAAATTATTTTGTTATTTATTTATCAGCAAAGAAAATTTACACTACATACATACATACATAAAATCACGCGTGTCTCACTTAGTGGGTTCGCACAAGCCCGATAACACTAAGAACAACATCAACATCATACAAAAAGTCCTTACTCTTAAACATATTAAAGTGACCGATTTTCGGTAGCGAAATACCGCATCCGGATCACAATAATAGGAAACAATCATCCTTCGCCACACATTCCTATCTAAGCAGACTTCTTTCGCCACGGCCACACTCATAATCCTTACTCTTAAACATATTAAAGTGACCGATTTTAGGTAGCGAAATACCGCATCCGGATCACAATAATAGTTAGGAAACAATCATCCTTCGCCACACATTCCTATCTAAGCAGACTTCTTTTGCCTCGGCCACACTCATAATCGCATTCATACACTAAATACCTTTAATTTTGGTATATGTATAAATTATATCAGGCCTTTTAGCTATTTCAAAATCATTGAAGGTATGTTGTTTGTCCAGAGGTCCTATCAGCCGAAATTCTTGTTAGAACCAATTATACTTGTGCTTAGTCCAAGATTTTAAAGCCATTACAAAAAATCTGTGTAAATTAAATAAATATAGGGCGCGAACAGTTACATTGTTACAGAATGTTAATTAGTAATTATGTACATATATATCAAATGTCAGATTTTTTCATTTAATAATTTAAAGATTTTCTAAATTCACGTAGCTAATTTGTCACCAGGAGTGTGGAATTTACTTGGCAAGGAAAATAAACCACATAGAATTGAAAAATTACTAAATTTAGAATGAGAAATTATGATATTTGACTTCTATATACATAATTACTAGCTATCATTCTGACATGGACCCCCATATCTGCTTGTCAAGGCCAAAAAAGTCACATGACTGCTCTCGCCTTGTTGTATTTAACATTTCTTGTATACCTACACTCTACACCAAAAATTCTACTTATATCCATTCCTTATATTTAGATTGTTTAATTTTAAATTCATTTTATGAAGAATTTTTATCCATTCATTGTCAGGATTGACAGTATTTTTGAAGGATATATGTAATATACCTATAATTTTAAATACTTAACTATTAATACAATAAGAAATAAAATGTATGTACTTCCCAGAAAAAGTCTTCAGTAATGTCTCCGGATTTCTGACACTGACATTTATCTGTCAATTATAAACATTTTGAATTTTCAACTATTTTCCATGGCATTCTTTCGGCTATAAAATTTATTATAACAGATTATTTTATATATTATATTTCTTTTATCTCTAAATCTATAGAATATATGAATGTATCAAATAGAGAATTTAATTTTCTTTAATATTATCAAGGTAAATTTTCAATAAATAATATTTAGAAGATTTTTTTTCAAAGATCTTCCACTTTCGGTTGTCCAATTGTTACCAAAACCTTTTCAGATCTTCCCATGAATGTCCGATTGGGAAATACGTAGTTAAACAAATATAAAGTCTTATAGTTTTTGAGTAATCGTCCTTCTAACATCCTACAAACACACATACACACATACATCCACACACACAGACATCATCGTAAAAATGTTAAAATCGGATTGTAGGGACCTTAAAATGTGCTTATTCAATAAAATCTGAATTGCGATTTTTAGCATGAATCCAATACCTCTCTTAGCGAGAGTTAAAAATTCTATCAGTTTATCAGTGTAAAATGTATTATTATTAGGTGAGAAATTATTAATAGTTATAAAAATTGTAGAACGCAAAAGTTCATTAATATTTATTTGAGGGAAAAACTAATTTTTTGACGTTTGATCATTAAAACTAACGCGAAGTTTAGATGAAATTTACAAAGTCGGAGTTATTTTATGAAATTCCTTTGTGCAAACTTTATATTTAATGGTCACACTTATTCACTTCCATATTTCTTGCGGTGGAAAAACTTCCTACTTTCGTGATAAGGCAATGTCACGTCTGCGGCCCGACCGCACAATATGACAGGAAATGGGGGGCATTTTGTAACACAGCGGTTTACATACCCTCCGTATGTCTAGGATATTACGTTTGTTGTGTTATGGCTATGAATTACTTACGTTTAATAACTTTATTCAAGAGCCTCGGATAAAGACAATTAATGAAAAAATTAAATTGCAATTTATTATCTACAAGCGTCTTCGATTTTTACCTTCCGTCACCTTTAGGTAAGGAAGGTATTGTCTTTGGTCAAAAATTTCAAAAGATAAGTTTTTATTGAATGTTTTAGGGTCCATATAATACGATTTTACCATTTTACGATGATGTCTGTATGTATGTCTCGTCGCATTACAATACCACGATTCCAAAAATTATCATTTTTACGTATTCCTCAAGTTTACATCCAGAAGAAGAGGTAATTAGATTTTGGTTATAATTGGTCAACCGGAAGTACCCTCATTTGAAGATTTTAACAGTTTTTCTTGAAAAAATGCAGTTAAATATCATTTATTGACATTCTACGTTATTATAACTTAAAAAATATTATTCTCTGTACGATTTGATTGCATTTTATACTTCATATTCAATAGATATAGTTAAAGAATTATAAAGATTTTCAATTTCGTAAATCAGCCAGCTATGCTAAGCATGGAAACTGCTAATATATTCAGATAATTCAAATTGGCAGATGTCAATATCAATGAAAAGTAAATGAATGTGGCAGAGGTGAGGATGTTAGCAAGGGAAATAACTCTAGTGTAAGAAGTTTCTAGATAGATACAAGAGAGATGATTACATTGGTTTGAACATGTCATGAGGAGAGATGAAGAGTATATTGGAAGAAGAATGAATAGCTTAGTAATAGAAGGTAGAAGAAACAGAGGAAGACCATAGATAAGATGGAAGGACTGTATTGTGGCAGACTTGACAAGAAAGGAACTGAATGAGGACGACACACAAAATAGGAATGAGTGAAAGAAAATAAAAAATATAGCGATCCCTAACGAATGGGAAAAGCTAAAGAATAAGAAGAAGAAGATATCAGTGTCAAGTGCGATTTGCATAGTTTGTTTATGAAATAATTTTACTGGAAATTTAGAATCTTTTGTATGGAATTTATGTATAATACACATGTTTGACGGAAGGTATTGTGCTGGCCATATCAGATTTTTTTTAGTCTACCTGTTAGAAGAATACAATATTAAAATATGCAAGAAATATAACTAGAAACAAAATACTTTTGTTTTTCTGACCTATCAGAGTAAAATAATGAGAATGACATTTTTTGTTCTTACAGGTCTGTTCGTTTATTTCAGTATTGAATCTTGTTTAGTTTTAGTTTATCGGTATCTCTGTCCGTGTAAACAACATTTGCAATGTGTCTAAATGTTATTAACTATTTCTATTGTTATTAATAGTGTTTTTAGTGTGTGTTAAGTGTAAATAAGATTGTGACGTTCATTGTTATGGTGGAAACAATTAAAAATAGTGCAATAACAACCTGAAATTGTTGAAGATGCAAAAATTGTAAGTCAAATTGTTTGTTACTAATTATTCTGTTTGCGTATGATGTCAAATGTTAAAAATAAAATCAAATTTGTGATCTGATTACCGTTACTTACGAAAATCAGTAACTTATACAGCCTTCGTATGTCTGAATAAGTACATGAACTAGATATGTGCACAAAAGGGTTCATGAATGCGTACATGAACACATCCAAATAGTCGAATACTGTGCTCTTTAAAGTCTAGTTCTAAATTGGTTCATGCTACAATTAATAATTGGAAAATTTATAGGGAACAAACGCAAGCTTTTAGTCAAATTTGATAAGCTATCTGGTAGCTCATTTAGATATATAATAATGAAAATGATATAAAAAATATACGGTCCTACAAATTAATAATGTAACTAATGTACGCTACCACATATGTTGAATTAGTAGTAATGTATGTGGAAGCTATTTCCTAAATGTAACAATAGTTGGATTTGTGTCGCATAATTGACCATTATCATCACTTGGTGACCATCAATCATGGCTGCATTACGCCGAAAGAAAAGAAAGAAAAATGATAATATAACGTGTTATTATGCGCCGTTTTCTTACAGTTATTCTTCCTTTAGAGGTTTACACAAATGATTGTTATTTGTATTGTATGTATTCAAAAATGAAGTCTTGTAAATATAATTCCGTAGTGTAAAATAGACGTTGCATTATTTTGCCAAATTTATTTCACGTATTTCCTCATTTGTCTCTGTCAGAAAATATTATAATATTTTTACCTTTGGCTAGGAGAGGTATTGGATTCATGTTAAAAATCACATATCCAAATTTTAATGAATAAGCGCGTTTTTAGGTCCCTACAAACCGATTTCTATATTTTTACGATGATGTGTGTGTGTGTGTATGTGCGTGGAGATGTTGAAAGGACGATTTTTCAAAACCTATGTTACTAAATATCTGTTTAATTACGTATTTCTCAATCGGACATTAATTAGGAAGAGTTGAAATGGTTTTGGTAATAATTAGACAACCAGAAGTAGCAGATTCTTAAAAAAAATCTTCTAAATATTATTTTCTAAAAATTTTTGTTCTTCCTACTATTAAAGAAGAATAAATTCTCTTTCAGATACATATAAATATTTTATTATATATTTTATAGATTTAGAGACAAAGAAATATAAGGTATATAATAATCTGTTGTAATAAATCACAGCTCAAATAATGTAATGGTAACCAATCAGTGTCAGATTTTTTCTGAGAAGTACGTACATTATATTATTTCTTATTGTATTAATATTTATATATTTTTATAATTATAGGTATATTATATATACATTTCAAAAATACTGTCAATCCCGACAATGAATTGGAAACATTTCAAAAAATTAGAAGAATAGGACAAAATTTCTTCATAGAATGTATTTAAAATTTAAAAAAATTAAATATAAAGAATATATGTCAGTAGAATTTGTGGTGTAGAGTGTAGGTATACAAGAAATGTTAAATACAATGTGGTCACTTTGTTGGCCTTAACAAGCAGATATGGGGTCCCATGTCAGAATGATAGCTGGTAATTATGTACATAGATGTCAATATCATAATTTTTCATTCTAAATTTATTGATTTTCCAATTTCATGTGGTTTATTTTTGTGACAAGGCGTTGCAATAACAAATAAATAACTTTTATATACTTTTCAAAATTATAATTTCATGACCAATATTTCAAGTTTGTCATCTTTGTTCGTCAAAATCCTGTTTAGAAATAATTATCATTTTTCCCAAAGTGATTTGTTCAGACTGAATGTCAACGAACTAGACAGGTATTTGTTGACAATTAAGTCTAGAAGTTATTGCAAGCCTACGTGCAGGGCTGATATTTTGATATGAATGCCATATGATACCCTCTTCAACCCCTCAGAGATAATCCTCTCATGAAGTTAACGCTTTGTTTTAGGTAGTCATCTTGAAACACCTCTGAAAAAATCTTACATTTTTTTTGTCTTGCTGTTTAATATACTAATAAAAATGAAATAATCTGCCACTGGTCCACCTACTCCGGTATTCCTTTATATATTTATAATAAGCAATTGAAATATTCTATTAAAGGAGATAATTACGAAAAATATTCTTCTTAGCTGAAATTGCAAACAGATTAAATTATCTATGTTTAGGAGCTTGTCGATGGTATTATTCCCCAACAAGGGAAGTTTCTTTTCCGTTTGAATGAATCCAGAACTAATCTTCAAAGATTAGTAAACAGGTAATAAACCTCACTAAGACAGTTCCGTAAACTACTCTCTCGAGCCTCCATGAATAAAATATCAAGAAGTTCCGCTCCCTTTAAGGGCTTGATGCAGGGTAGTTTTAAAAATCTCGCAAGGGTTGCCGAAAGCCTTCAGACATAACAATCAGTTTCAACCTCATTTAACACCTAATTAAGGAGCAACAAATAAATTCATATCACAATATTTGTTTGTAATTAATGTATACTATTAATTAATTGATCCTTTTAAATTATTTATTATTGATATTAATTCCTGTTTTCAAAATTCTAAATTCATAATGTATGCTGATGATCTTAAGTTAAATAAAAAAAATGTTTCTTTGTCTGATTGTCTGAGTCTTCAAGAAGATCTTGATAGACTAAATATTTATCTTAAGCATATCCGTATTTTTATTCATTTCTTAAAAAAATAATAAATCTTTAATTTTCAAAAAAAAATTCAATTTTTAAAAAAAAAAAAATTTTATGTTTCTAGATATTATTCAACGCGCTGATTCTAAATTTTGAAACCGTATGTCTATAACTCTTTTCGTTGTCGAGATATTTCCTGTCAAAGTTTTACTTAAAAATACCCATTTTTGGGCTTTATCCCAAAAATGGGTTGAAATATGAGCTCGTTAACATCACCATTCGATTTCCCGGGCAAAATTACATAAGTATACCAATTTTCATAATTTTTGAGGAATAGTTACAATCTCTAGAGAAAAATAATTGAAAATGGCCAAAATCTGAAAAAATCCTAAGGGGTACACCTTAGGATTTTTTCAGATTTTGGCCAATTTCAGTTATTTTACTCTAGAGATTGTATTCGTTGTTCAAAAATTATGAAAATTTGGTTATTTATGTAATTTTGCCCGTAGAATCGAATGGTTATACTCCCAAGTTTGTATATTGACCCATTTTTGGGGTATAGCCCAAAAATGGGTATTTTTATGCAAAACTTTGAGGGCAAATATCTCGAGAACGAAAAGAGATATCGACATGCGGTTTTAAAATTTGGAATCAGCGCATGGAAATATATCTATATCCATATAAATTAGATTTTTAAAAATTTTGAACTTTTTATTGAAAATTGAAGATTTATGATTTTTTTAAGAAATTAAACAAAATGAATAAAAGTATGAATATAGTAATAATGTTAATAGATTCTACGCATACACATGAATAAGTATGCACATTTTTACAATTATTAAACAGATTATTCATTTCCTAGAATTAAAAATTTATGACGAAACAATTATTTCGCTTTTAAGCATAATGACTTATGCATCAATTACAGTAAATAATCCATTATGACTTTTTTGCTTGGTAGAAATGTGTTTGAATTTAACTACAATATTGTTGTTGGAAATGACATCAGTCGTGCATCTCAAGTCAAAAATCTTGGTATTATTTTAGATGAGAAATTAATTTATGATGTACATATTGACAGCGTATTTAGAAGACATAGAAAATGCTTAGATTTATATTGCGAGTTGGATCATATTTTAAAAATTCTACCACTATCGTTCATTTATGCTATACTTTTATCAAATATCAACTGGAATTTGCTGTTGTATGTTGTTCTCCACATTATCAAATATATGTGAATAGATTTGAGGGTATTCAGCGTAAATTTATTTCAGCTCTGAATTCTAAATTTCTGAATAATCTAATTTATTTCACCCCCTTACAAAAACGTAGAGAGATGCTGGACTTAATTTTTCTTTATAAAATTATAAATGGCCATATTCTACTCGTTCATCTGATATTTTTTCTGTAAAAATGTATAGTACTAATTTTGCAATGTTATCCCCGTTAAATCAGCTGTTGTGTTGTTATAATAATTTATTATGCTTCTACGATTTACCCGATATATTTAGTTGCACTTTGTATTTGTTTAACACACACATACATACATTGTTAAAATAACTTCATTTCTTATAGCTGTATATTCAGTTACATTTCTATTAATTTGCGAAGCTTCTATATTTTCCATTTATATTTTGATTAATATTTGGATCATGATCATTATTTTGTCGCATTGTCAATATCAAGCGTATTCTCAAGTCATTATTATTATAAATTAATAAAGACTTATTTCTCCATCTCTCAACATCGTGGATGTTTAGGCAGAATGTCTTCATCAGAATCAAATATAGAATTACAAGAATATATAAGAAAATGATGTATTTGATGAAAAGATGACGACAAACTCGTTTTTTATACTTGTTCATCTCGGATACAAGTTCGGATGCGACAAATAAACCGTCATTATTATAATTTTAACCTTCCGTCACCTTTAGGTAAGGAAAGTATTGTCTTTGGTAAATTCCGTCAAGCTTTATCATAGGTAGTTCGAAGTTTCTTATAACTAACATCGTTGATTTATTTGGATTAATTCTGAGACCATTTCCTTAACTCATTGAACTAGATTAGTAAGATCAGAATTAATATTATTAACACTGGACACAATTTATTGTTTAATTCTTTATAAGAAGATGATATTTGTCATTTAAATTCGGGTTTAAGAAAATGGATTTGAAGTAGAAATGAGAAATATCATCCTTAGCTGTTCACCTACTTATTTAATTTATTATTTGAAAATCCCCTGAGAAATATTCGTTCATTATTTCACGTGCATCATGCATTTACTGCTCCAGATTCTCGGGCACTGGCAAATGCCCAAGGATTTTCTATCACGAATGCAAGTGGCTCTTGAAGTGGATCATCTGCGACTTCAACTTCAAATCTCCAAGATTTGTTGATGTCGCTCCAACTTCTACTTTGGTTCCACTCCACTCGTATTTTTGTTAATAAATAATCTACATTTTTCTATTTTATTATCTTGCATTTTTGTACTAATTGTAAGAAGATTAAGTTCTTAAGGAAAGTAGTTCAAGAAATTTCCTATAATTAGCAATACAGCGTAGAATATTTCTTAAAAACTTCTTAGACGAAAAAATAAAACCCGAATAGAACTTGGCTAATAATTGAATAGTGCTATAGGACTTTTGAATCGGCTTACACAAATTCATTCCAACATCACTGTCTCCTATTTAAATTACACAAAATTACACTACATACAATGTTTCATCAAGGATAAAGTTATTAGTGATAATTAACTAATAACTGTGTGTATGTACGCACACTCATCATTGTATGATTTATATTGAACCAATTATAATTTTCTAATTTAACAAACTCCTAAACTCTATATTTCATTTTCACCAACTATAGTTAAGTATATCAACCCAGGAAATATTTATCGGGCTGTTATCATAATTGTTTCCTTGGTTACAGTAACAAACAGAAAAAATCTGATGTGGCCAGCACAATACCTTCTGTCAATCCTATGTATTATATATAAATTCCATATATAAATTTTCTTGCAAGAGATTCTAAATTTCCAGTAAAATTATTTCATAAACAAACAATGCAAATTGCACTTGACACTAACATCTTCTTTTTCTTCTTTAGCTTTTCCCATTCGTTAGGGTCGCTATTTTTTATTTTCATCTTCCACTAATTTCTGTTTTATGTGTCGTTCTCATTCAGTTCCTATGATAATTAAATAATCATCATCACTACAGAATATAAACCGTCAGATGTGTTTAATGTTAATATTAATTCTGTTCTTAATAATCTAGTTCAATGGGTTAACAATAATTGTCTCAGAATTAATCCAAATAAATCAACGATGTTAGTTACAAGAAACTTCGAACTACCTATGATAAAGCTTGACGGAATTTAATTTCAGCCTGATACATTCTGCAAAAGGGTATATAATGTCACAATATATACTACGAATTTATTGCAATAACAGGTAATTATCTTAAACTTAAATTCATAAATAATTCTCTGCCAATTTTAATTGACAGTTTAGGTTAACTTTAAACTGACAAATTTATTCTTACTATACCAACGTTTCGGTGCACCCTTGAACCTTCTTCTGGGTCTACAACAATTATACAACAAAAATTTAATATATAGAAAATAAGATGGACATTATCACACTTACAGTAAGATCACATAAAATGTTACAATCCATGTACACAAAATATATTCGTACAAAACATTCAGTTAAATTATTGAACATCGTACAAAAAATTCAAAGAGCATACTTACACACTTCCATTTGCTCTAAAAAAATATTCTGTGTAAGGATTCTGGTGGACATCATTGATACGGATTTCTATTGGTCGTCTGTACACCAATAATAATGTAGCAAGTTGTAGTAATTTAAATAAAATGTAAGGGAATTAATGAAACTCAGTTTGGCCTGAAATTTGCCTTATCCTTTTAGAACTTTTCCAATACACCAAAATATATTCTGTTAAGTCCTTGAATATTAGTTCTTGTATTGATGTTATTACAATCATCCCTGATATGTAACATTTCAAGAAACATACATTTGGGGTAATTCTCTCTTCCTCCAAAATCTTGAAATTATTCAGATCAAAAGTGTTTTTTAGTGTATTGTAATGTTCAGCCAGAGCACATTGGTTTGTCGGGTTGTTCTGTGTTGATCTGCGCGAATTATTCGGTTGTCGTTTTTTAGAGCAAATGGATGTGTGTATGCTCTTTGAATTTTTTGTACGATGTTTAATAAATTAACTGATTGTTTTGTACGAATGTATTTTGTATGCATTTTATTTTTGTTGTATAATTGTTGTAGACCCTGCAGAAGATGCAACGGTGCACCGAAACATTGGTATAATAAGAATAAATGCTGTTTGACTGAATTTTCGAGTAATTGTTAACACCTAATCCACATCACAGACGAGAAATTACCCACAATTTGTTATTTACCTTAATAGATAATCCGGCAGTTATTGTGGTAAAGATTATAAGGTTAGCTGCAACATTCCCCGGTTTAACATAAAATATTAACTCATTTCCCGTAATGTGATAAAAGCTGGCTCCCTAAATTGTTAAACAGCAAATTCTTCCGTCGAATTGGAATTGGCAGGCGGCTGCCGGCAAATGTGAATTCCTGAGAAAATGAGATGTAGGAAGCAGATCAAATGAAATGCAACCGCACAATCAGGCGCGAGAAAGAATTCATAAGATAGAGTCGCTCCATCAGTGAAACTGTGTCGACGGTAGAGCCCACATAAAAATGAATCACCTTGCTTTTGTGCTTCCTGTTCCTTTTTGTTGCGGAATAAAAGTCTCGCCAATGTATACATGCGCGTAGCACAGCAATAGAGAATTAGATCACTTAACAGAGACAAAAATCGCACCAGTGCTGGAGATCTAGATACATTTTTCAAGATTAATCCTTTATATTCGCCATACTATATTTACATATAAAGCAGTTGAATATATATTCAAACACAATAAAATATGATGCAGAAAGTTTTAATTCAGTGGTGGTTTCAAAACTTTAATGAAAGCTTCCATAATCATTGTACAATGAATGCAATATTTTTTGATGGAGTTGAATTCATTTCCAATTTATCATTGAATATTTTTTTGGTACATAGTTTAAAAATGGAAACAGGTTCACTGAAAATGCAACACATTCAGTAAAAGCCATCCATGTATCCGAACTTTTCACGTAAAAGGATTGTAAAATTTTAAATTTATCCTAAATTATTCATTATTATTTTGCATAGGTACATACATTTTTCATTTAAAATTTCTAAATTCACGTAATTAATTAGTCACCAGCAGTTTGTAATTTACTTGTCAAGGCTAACAAAGTGACATGACTGCTCGCCCCCTATTGTATTTAACATTTCCTATATACCTGCACTCTTCACCAGAAATTCTACTTGCATTTGTTCCTTTATATTAAATTTTTTACCTCATGCTAAAAATCGCATATCCAGATTTTAATGAATAAACACGTTTTAAGGGCCCTAGAATCCGATAATAACATGTTTACGATTATGTCTGTGTGTTTGTTAGGTTGTTAGAGGTACGATTTCTCAAAATCTATAAGATTAAAAACTTGTGTAACTACGGATTCCTCAATCCAACAGTAATGGGAAGAGTTGAATAGATTCTGGTAACAATTGGACAACCGAAAGTAGTAGTATTTTAACAAAAATCTTCTAAATATATATTTTTTATTATACCTTCTATAGATATAAAGATATAGATATATAATCTATAAAATAATCTGTTGTAGTAAATCTCACAGACTGCTCACAGCCCAAACATCTCCATGGTAACTACTTGAGAAATTAAAATGTCTGTAATTGACAGATAAATGTCACTAATTTCAGTGTCAAAAATTCAGAGATGCTTTTTCTGGGAACGATATTTAATATTTGTTATTGTATTATTAATTATATATTTAAAATTATATGTATATACATGAACCCTTAGGTGTGTTTAGAACTATTTTTTGTGTGTCCAAGGATATAATGGAAAGGGTGCGATTGGTATTGTGATGACCACAACAGATTTTTAATTTTAAATTAATTCTATGAGAGAGAATGTATTCTTCTTTAATATTGACAAGAACAAAAAAATTCTGCAAGTAATATTTAGAAGAATTTTTTTTAGAATCTGCTATTTCCGGTTGTCCAATTATTACCTAAACCTTTCCAGTAGTTAAATAGATATTAAGTATTACAGTTTTTGAGAAATCGTTCTTCCATCCTCCCCACACACATACATCCACACACACACAAACACACACACACACACACAGACATCATCGTAAAAGTAATAAAATCAGATTGTAGGGATCTTAAAACGTGCTTAATCATTAAAATCTGGATATGCGATTTTTAGCATGAACCCAATACCTCTCTTAGCGACAGGTAAAAAATCAAAAAATCACTTAAACAATATTTAATAAATAAAGGTTTCTATAACATCGACGAATTTTTTAGTATCGTAGGATAAAAATGACTTTATTAAAATTCTGTTTCAATCTTTTTAAATTTTGTAACTTTATGACAATTCCGATATTATTGTATTTATAGTCTCCGGAAATAAATTATTATTATTATTAATATATGTATACGTACAGCTCTATTTTGTACAGAAGTTGTTAAGTCTTAGCAATGTTGCTAAAAAAATTAACCAATAGAAACAAATGTAAAGCCTGTCATTTTACTGTTTTATTTAGCATTCGCAATTATTATTGGTTATTTGTTGTAGCAACATTGCTAAAACATAACAACTTTCTTACAAAATAGGGGTAGTAAATCAGCTAACACATATAAGTATATGTATTAGTAGATATTTGATTAAAGCTTATAGTGTTGGTCTTAGAAGTAGACATAATTGTATAAATCCATTACGGCATTGTCGAGTCTCAGATAATCCCTTACGCTAAGTAGCTCAATTAACTTATAATCACATTATTGGCTCATCGTGTTCTAGTCTTGTTTAGTTTTACTTGCACGCCATTGGCCCTATACAGAGCTGACGTCGCATATGTGTATATCGTTCTACTTTTGAACATCACTTTCTTGTATTATCATAAAACATTCGACCATTTTCATACTAAGAGTGCTATATTCCTTATTTGAATTTTATGCCTATACTGCGTCGCTTGTCTCCTTAAAACGCGCACGTTTGAAGTCAGTCTCTGACATGAAAAGGATCTTGTAGTTTTATTTAGCCAATTGTGAGCGGAGTTTGTGTGTTGGGAAAAATCTTCAAAGTGGTTGCTATAAACCGAGGAAATAAGCGTCGTTAGTGAAACACTGATACATATGTGAAAATCTTTTTGATTTCTTTGTTGTGTTACACTTTCTTGCGGATTATTAACTATACTTATTTTTCCTTTTTGATTCTTCCGCATTACAAGGGAAACCAAAAATTGTTTCTATGGGTAGATAGTAGGCGAAAAAAAGTAAAATAATAACGAAAAAATCTGATGTGGCCAGCACATTACCTTCCGTCAATCCTGTGTATTATGTACAAATCCCATACATAAATTTTCTTGCAAAAGATCCTTCCAGTAAAATTATTACATAGATAAACTATATATATTGCATTTGACACTGACATCTTCTTCTTTAGCGTTTCCCATTCGTTATAGATCTCTATTTTGTATTTTCTTCTTCCACTCATTTCTGTTTTGCGTGTCGTCCTCATTCAGTTCATTTTTCTCTCAAGTCTCCCGCAATACACTTCCTTCCATCTTATCTTTGGTCTTCCTCTGTTTCTTCTATCTTCTGCTATTAAGCTATTCATTCTTCCTCCAATGTATTCTTCATCTCTCCTTATGACATGTTCAAACCAATGTAATCGTCTCTCTTGTATCTTCTAGACTTTTATCACTCGAGCCATTTCCCTTATTCGCTAATTCCTTACACCATCTTCCTGTGTCTTTCCCAATATCTATTTCAACATCCTCATCTCTGCCTTATTAATTTTCTTTTCATTGATACGGACATCTGTCAATTTGAATTATCTGAATATATTAGCAGTTTCCATGGTTAGCATAGCTGCTTGATTTATGAAACATCTTTATAATTCGTAAACTCTATATCTATTGAATATGAAGTATAAAATGTAATCATATCGTGTAGAGAATAATACATTTTTACCTCTCGCTAAGAGAGGTATTGCATTCATGCTAAAAATCGCATATCCAGATTTTATTGTATAAGCACGTTTTAAGGTCCCTACAATCCGATTTTAACATTTTTACGATGATGTCTGTGTATGTGTGTGTGTGTGTGTGGATGTATGTGTGTGTGTGTGTGTGTGTGTGTGTGTGTATGTATGTAGGATGTTGGAAGGACGGTTACTCAAAAACTATAAGACTTTAAATTTGTTTAACTACGTATTTCCCAATCGGACATTCATGGGAAGATCTGAAAAGGTTTTGGTAACAATTGGACAACCGGAAGTAGAAGATTCTTGAAAAAAAATCTTCTAAATATTATTTTTTGAAAATTTTTCTTGATAATATTAAAGAAAAATAAATTCTCTTTCTGATAAATTTAAATATTTTTATATATATTCTATAGATTTAGAGATAAAAGGAATATAATATATAAAATAAACTGTTGTAATTAATTTTACAACCGAAAGGATGCCATGAAAAATAGTTGAAAATTTTAATTATTTGTGACAGATAAATGTCAGTGTCAGAAATAATGAGTAACGAAAGAAAAATTTACTTGGAGAATCCCTTAATTCTTGATCTGTCTCTATTATGGAGATGACAAGTCTAGGTTGAAGGACTTAAATTTGTTTCAAACATTATGGGACAATGTACACCAGCACTGTAGACTAGAGTAACTTTGAATTGCGAAAAAGCTATCAAATTCTTCTCAAGTAAGTTGTAAATATTGACAAAATTACACATCAATATAAGAATAATCGGAGTGCAATCTATCCGTCACTTTATTAAAGGGAATTAGTGTTATTTAGATATAACAAGTATGAAAAAATAAAATGTAAAAGAAGATATGTAAGAATAGATGCACAATCCAGATATATACATTTTAGACCGCCCAAAATTAATGTTTTTACTAGAAGAATATGAAGTTAGAGTAAACAAGGTTGTTCGAATTGAAAATTGCTGTTACCAGCCTAATATTTATATATGGTAAACTCTACTTTGTAATTTATTGTAACATAATTTATGGTAAAATATCTTTATGTTGAGACATGCTATTATTGAATAATAAAGAAGTTTATACGTCATAGATTTATATGAATATATTATTTGTATTTATAAAAATAATCTTTGCTTTATGCATACAGCCAGGTAAAATATACGGCGAGAGGTTATGTGCTGGCCACATCAGATTTTTTAATTTATAATAACATTAAATGTCTATAAATAATACGTAACTTCTTTTTTTCAAGAAAAACTGTTAAAAGTTGCAAATTAGGGTACTTCTGGTGGACCAATTATAACCAAAACCTAATCATGTCTGCATATGGATCTAAGCTCGGGAAATACATAATATAAAAGACTATATTTTATAAATAACTACACATAAATACAATACAAAATACAATAAACAAATATACAGAAATACAACATAATATTAAAACAATATAATGTGATGACATAAAATAGTAAATTGTAAGACAAGTACAGTTTGCGTAATCAAGCCGTAGGCGAGTGACACAAAGTATAGTAATTTTTTTAAAGATGTCCGATCAAGGTCATCTTTATCATGAACGAATTAACAAATTCGTATACATTTATCTTTCTTATTTGCAAAGACTACAAGTGTATATGATAAGGATGGATATAACACGCTTGTCTTTCAAAAATTTATATTGTTTCGAGTAAGTTACGACATTCCATATTGTTGACAATACTTTCGCTGTAACGTATGTTTATTTATTAATTCAGATATATTACCTTCGTACGATTAACGTTATTTTCTATCAGTGTCACTGACTCTGACATAGTATCAGTGTCTTATTTTTCGCATGTTTTTTTTAAGAAATTACCACTTCCGGTTGTCCATTTGTTACCAAAACCTATTCAACTCTTCCCATTAATGTTAGATTGAGGATTTCGTAGTTAAATAGTTGTATAGAATTTCAGAAATCGTACCTCCAACACCGTAACACACACATACACACACACATCCTTCACACACGCAGATATCGTAAAAATGTTAAAATCGTATTCTAGGGATCTTAAAACATGCTTATTTAATAAAATGCGGATATGCGAATTTTAGCATGAATCCAATCCATCTTTTAGCGAGAGATAAAATTAATATGAACAATAACACTTTTTAAAAGATGCTTATTTGAACACTTGTGATTTATTGTAATTTTTTAATAAGATTTTCTCACAAAGGTGGTGAATAATTTATACTTATTTAATTATGCCATGGAACAAGTATTAATTAAAATCTAGAAACTAATAATTAAAGGCTTGTAGAAAAAAAATCAAGAGTTTTGTTCAATATTTATGAACTAATTCTCGTGAATAATGTATAGGTTGAAAGGAAAATTATGAAAAATGAGTGGTACAAAGAACAGCTAAGAAATAATTTTATTAGGAAATTAAGCCAGGGATAAATTCAATAAAAGTGCTAAATTTCGGTAATCTAGATTACAGTGTCACCTGAGATGAATTTTAAGGGGAGAAAGTAATGAAATGAAAGCGACAGACCATGAATAATAGAACAAATATGCGTATGAATTCAAAATAAATGCAATTAAGCCAGTGATTGTTAAATTATTCATAGTCACATTAATATCAGCTGTAATCTACAATTCTAATTACTATTTATTATTTTACACTTTTGCGCGTGCTGATCATAACTTATGGTTGTAGAAAATCGCTTTGTTCATTGTAAACTATTGTATTGTTGTAAATATTAACTGCTAATAATTGTTGTTTGATAAAGCATAAATTTAAACAAACAGAAGCTTGTAAAAACAATTTTGCAATATAACTGTTGTTTAATACTGCACTTTAACTACAGGTGGTAGGAGTGGGCCTAACGGATTATTTTTTATCGATGTTTTTTAATTCAGTAAATAAAAATTTAACTATTTAGTTTTTGGAACTGCATATTTTCCTCTAAATATAAAATGTTTCATAAAAGCGCTTAGCAAATACCTCGAAAAATCATGTTTATTTCAACAGTTTTCTATAAAACTCATTCCAAGTATTCTAAAAATATTTACATTTGTAATAAATAATTGTCATATTTCACAACATTCTCAGAATGAATTTGAAAATATTTTCAGTTAAAATGTTTGGTGTTTGGTAATTACAATTACTCACTCTTTTTTATTAATTCATTTTTACCTTCCGTCACCTTTAGGTAAGGGAAGTTATTGTCTTTGGTCAAAAAATTCGATAGTGACTTTCTAACGAATAAGCATAGAATAGCATAGCCATGGAAACTGCTAATACATTCAGATAATTCAAATTGACAGATGTCAGTATCAATGATAAGTAAATGAATGTGACAGAGATGAGGATGTTGAGATAGATGTTGGGGAAGGCACGAAAATATACTGTAAGGAAATAAGGGAAATAACTTTAGTGTTAGAAAACTATTACATTGGTTTGAACATGTATTTTAAACAAAAAATACTTATCAGTAGAATAAAAATAATTTTAAAAGCAATTCAAACCTACAAATTGATAAAAATAATATTGTTGTTAAATGAAATTAGAATACTTCGTATAAATAAGTACAGAATAAGTTTAGAAGTACATATCTATAATTATTTCTAATTGTGTACTCATACTACTCCAATGTGTCTATTTAGCATTATTGTAATAATGGTAATCAGATAAGTGCCTTATTGTATATTTATGGCTGGCACATTTAATAATATGTATTGCTTTTCTCCCTAAACATTTTAAAAAACTAAATTAAATTGTACACACAAAAATTTACTTCATTCTTTTAATATTCGTTTTTTTTTTTAATTCATATTTTCCTCATTACTATTCTGTCGGCATCAAAATTTAAATTTGAATGCACAATAATGCCTAAGAATATCTTCAGGCAGTCCAATACTTTAAATATTTTGCAAAATATTTTGAAGAATTTTCGATTAATAATAGCAAATTCATATTATGAAAAATTAGTGAAGGCCTGCGCGCCGTTTCAGAATATTAGTATGTTTATAAAATGTTGTTAGGGATAAACATGGTATTTAACTTTGGATTTACGCAATTCCTGCTCTCCTGTTCATTTTACGGTAAAAATGTAAAGTGCAACGTTGCACAGAATAAAAAGTTCTTTAAAAAACTGTTGTTGCATTTTTACCTTTCGTCTTCTTTAGGTAACGAAGATATTGTTTGTGTTCAAAAAAATCGATAGTTTTTTTAATGGATAAGCACGTTTTGGGGTTCCTAGAATACGAATTTACTATTTTTACGATGATGTCTGTATGTATGTGTGTATATAACAATCGTTTCGGATCGTATAACTCCATTATCACAATTCCAAAAATTCGTATTTCGTATAGCTCGAGTTTAGATCCATATGCAGACATAATTAGATTTTGGTTATATTTGGTCCACCAGAAGTACCCTCTTTTGCAACATTTAACAGTTTTTCTTAAACAAGCAATTATATATCGTTCATTAACATTTAATATTATTATAAATTAAAGAATGTATTATTCTCTATACGATATGATTGCATTTTGTACTTCATGTTCAATAGATATAGAGTTAAACTATTATAAAGAGACTATTTTTCATAAATCAGCCAGCTATGCTAACCATGGAAACTGCTAATATATTTAGATAATTCAAATTGGCATATGTCAGTATCAATGAAATGTAAATGTGAATGTGGAAAAGATTAGGATGTTCAAACAAATTACATGGATATTGTTACAAAATAATAGAAATTTTGAAATATCTTTTTAAAATTGTGAAGAAACTAGAAACAATAAAAATGTAAAAACAATTTTGTATGCAACATTTACAACAACAACGAACAACAAACGAACAGGAGAGCAGGAATTTGCATAAAACAAATTCAAATTTTACTTCTTTAAATGTACGAGGGTCATTCAATAAGTAAAGAGACAAATTCTATAATTTTAAAACTATTCAATGAATGTGTACAATCTTTTCAGGGGTGTTAGCTGGCAACCTTGGGATATGCTCTGATCAGCTGTTTCATCATTTTATGTCAACATAACCTCAAAATTTTCAGTTCACCATGGCAAGTCCACTAGAAGATTGCACCTTAGAAGAGCAGCGCTCAGTCATTAGATTTTTAGTCGCAGAAGGTGTAAAACCAAGTGAATTTTTTTCTAGAATGTTAATACAGTACGGTAAAAGTTGTATGAACCGTGCGAATTTTTACAAGTGGGTTGATCGGTTTAAAAGTGGCCGAACAAGTGTAGGTGATGAACCCCGATGTGGACGTCCAGTGGAAGTTTCTGGTCCCTCGTTGGAATCGAGGATTGACGGACTTATTCGTGAAGATCAGCGAACTATCAATAGCCAATACTACTCTGAGATGCTAGAACACAAAGTTAGACCAGCTATAAGGAGCAAACGCCGTGGACTCTTGTCAAAAGGAGTCATTCTTCAGCACGATAACGCCCGCCCTCATACAGCCCAGCTGACCCGTGATAAGCTTCAAGAATTGGGTTGGGAGGTCTTACCTCATCCTGCCTACAGTCCCGACCTCGCCCCATCTGATTTTTACCTGTTTGGACCACTCAAAGACGCCCTACGTGGAAAAAGATTTGCTAACAATGAGGAAGTTAAGGAAGCGGTGCAAAAGTGGTTCGGGGTAAATCGAAAGAATTCTTCGCCAAGGGAATTAGGAAGCTGCAAGAAAGATGGGACAAGTGCATAACTGTGGGGGGGTGATTATGTTGAAAAATAGCCTTAATTTTGAAAGATTGAAATAAACCGTTTTTGAGCTATAGCCATTTGTCTCTTTACTTATTGAATGACCCTCGTAGTATGTATAGGTACTTAAAAATCATATTTAACTGTAATATTTTGTTATTAAGGGTGAATACAAGAGACATCTGACAAACACTAACCATTGTATGCCACAATATTGTTACCTTGTAATTTGTATATAATTTACATTATATTATATGAGATCATTGTGAAATGTATATGCACATATCATTTTACAATTAGAAATATGATCTGCGTAATCTAAAACTGTGCGGGAACTAATTAAAGCAGCATTGTTTGCCTAAAGATTAAAACAAAAATTAAGAAATGATTAGAGAGAAATACAACCCTGCTGATGAGATAAAACAGAAAGGAAACAGCCACCGTCCGTGTTTGTCGTTAAATTAAAGTCCTCGTTATGTAAATAACCAGCTTATGTATTTCCTTATTTATGCAAAGAACAGAACGGTGCTGACTTACATGAATGGTAATAAAAAATCGATATGCATATTTCCCTGCAATTAAAATTCTTACAGGTATGACACGCTAGTTGACGTAGAGAAATAATCCTGTGCTATCGGAATTAGATCTCGGATCATGTTTAAATAATCTGTGTAAAATGATAGGAAAGAAGTCACGCGATACGATATTCGATTAATGTTCTTTATTGTGTAAAATTCAGTGCATGTAAAACGTGTCAAGTGTGCTATGATTCTGTCAAAGTTGTAGGTAATATAATGTAGTTTAATGTGTTTATTGGAGACTGTAGCTTAATATCCTTAATTTTTACTTTACCGTCACCTTTAGGTAAGGAAGGTATTGTCTTTGGTCAAAAAATTCAATGATGAGTTTTTAGTGAACAAGTACGTTTTAGGGTCTATATAATACGATTATACCATTTTTACAATGAAGTCCTGTATGTATGTGTGTCTGTGTGTCTGTGTGTGAGTGTGTGACGAAAATTTCGGATCGCATAACTTCAATACCACGATTCCAAAAATTATATTTTTTTCGTATTCCTCAAGTTTACATCCAGAAGAACAACTGATTAGATTTTGGTTATAATTGGTCAACCGGAAGTGGCCTCATTTGAATATTTAACATTTAAATTTGATTTATTGTCATTTAACGTTATTATAACTTAAAGAATATATTATTCTCCATACGATTTGATTGCATTTTATAGTTCATATTCAATAGATATAGAGTTAAAGAATTTTAAAGAAAACTTTAAATATATTCATATAATTCAAGTTGACAGATGCCAGTATAATTAAAAAGTAAAGTAATGTGGCAGAGATGAGGATGTTGAGGTAGACACGGAAAGATAGGTACGGAAATAACTCTAGTGTTACAAGTTTTTAGAAAGATACAAGAGAGATGATTACATTGGTTTAAAAATGTAATGAGGAGAAATGAAGAATATATTGGATAAAGACCAAAGATGGAAGGACTGTATTGTGGAAGACTTGAGAGAAAAGGAACTGAAAGAGAACGACACGCAAAAAAACATAAGTGGAAGAAAATAAAAAATAGCGACCCCTACCGAATGGGGAAAGCTAAAGAAGAAGATGTTAGTATCAAATGCAATTTGCATAGTTTGTTTATGAAATAATTTTACTGGATATGTAGAATGTTTTGCAAGAAAATTATGTATGGAATGTAGACATAATACACAGGATTAACGGAAGGTATTGTGCTCGCCACGTTAGATTTTTTTCCCTATAAATGATTGATTAAAGTAAAACTTTACGTGCAGTGTCCGAGACTCATAAAAAATTGTATCCGCATTAAACTTGGTAATAATTGGTGAAATTTTTAAACTGGGTTAACAAAGTTGGCATGGGTTTAGAGATCATGGTTTTTGGCCCCCTTTGTTTTCGACGATACTACACTTCGCGACTGTTTATGCTAGAGGGGGTGTTTACCCAAGTGCGCAGTGTAATGGGCGCCGTGATGTTCAGCTGTTTTATTTTGCTGCCATCTATCTCGTCCCGGATTCTACGGGGCGGCACTGCTATGATAATGCTGGGTGCTACTGTTACAAATAACCCAATTTTAAATTCTAATCTGTTTTTATTGCTTGTTTGGGAAATAGATTCGATTTTTACTTGCGTTCTGTACTACTATTTTCGCAGCACAATGATATAAAGCAATGTTTCCAAATTGCTTTGATTTATTTCATTGGTATTGTGTTGTGAAATCCTCTCTACTTAAATTTTTATTGGGGCTATAAATTTTATATTTGATTTACACTTTAACATTAATTTACTCATTTGAGTTCAGTTACAGATGAAATAAGATAACTCTTATTTAACCTTTAGCCAATTGAGTGTTGCTACTAGAATTTAACTGCTAAATGGGTTAACTCAGTGATCCCCTATTTAATAATTACTGAAAGGATATGTTAAGTAATCTAAAATATATGATTAAAAGTTTAAATAAAGCTTCATTTATAAACTAAAACGTATTTACTGTGTAGAATGCAAAATTATTGACAATACCTCTTGCCACTTCCGTTTTTGGTTACATAAGTATAGGGCGACAACATTCATGTGACATGGGCCCGTGTCAGAATGACAATTAGTAGTTATGAACTAATGTCAGAATTTTTCATTAAAAATTTTAAGATTTCTTAATTCACGGAATTAATTTGTCACCAGGAGTGTGCCATTTACTTGCCGAGGAAAATAAACCACATCGAATTGGAAAGTCACTAAATTTAGAATAAATTGTTATCATTCTGACACTTTTCAAGGCCAACAAAATGACATGACTGCTCGCGCCCTATTGTATTTAATATTTCTTATATACCTATACAAAATTTCTACTTATATCTATTCTTTATATTTAGATTTATTAATTTTAAATTCATTTTATGAAGAAATTTTGTCCTCTTCTATTTTTTGAAATGTTTCCAATTCATTGTCGCGATTGACAGTATTTTTGAAGGTTATATGTACTCTTAATACAATAAGAAATATAATGTATGTATTTCCCGCAAAAAATCTTCAGTAATGTCTCTGGATTTTTGACACTGGCATTTATCTGTCAGTTACAAACATTTTCATTTTTCAATTGGTATTCATGACATTATTTAGGCTGTGAGATTTATTACAACAGATTATTTTATAACATATTTCTTTATCTCTAAATCTATAAAAGATATAATAAAATATTTATATATATCAGATAGATAATTTACTTTTCTTTTACTAGCAAGAACAAAATTTATCAAAAAATAATACTTAGAAGATTTTTTTTAAGAATCTGCTACTTTCGGTTGTTCAATTATTACCAAAACCGTTTCAGCTCTTCCAAGTAATGTCCGATTGAGAAATACGTAGTTAAATAGATATTAAGTGTTATAGTTTTGGAGAAATCGTCCTTCCACCGTTCCCATACACATACACACACACACTCACACTCACACACACACACACACACACACACACACACACACACACACACACACACACACAACACACACAGATATCATCGTATTAATGTTAAAATCGGATTGTACGGACCTTAAAACGTGCTTAATCATTAAAATCTGGATATGCGATTTTTAGCATGAATCCAATACTACTCCTAGCGAGAGGTAAAAAACTAGAAGGAATATTAAGTAAAATGTATACTTGGGGCTATTGAGTTGAAGGTTAAATGAAAATACTACCATCTAGGATTACTTGAAAAATAATTATTTTCATTACCTTTTTCATCATCACTATAAATTGGAAAAAAAGCCCTTACAGGGTGAGAGCATCAAGTTTTTAAATTTAGAATTCAAACGAATCTGATTTATATTATGTATATTTTGTGATAAAGAATATATTCTGAAAAGCAACAAAACAATTTTATTTAATCATCGACAAAATATTTATCACTCTCAATATTTGTATTCGCAGTATAGCAGAAAATATCAATATACATTTTTAAATTAAAAATTCTCTTCCCACACATAGTCTGTTTTGAAAGCGTTGGAGATGGTATCATTATTAAAAACAGTTTTTGCTTGGAAATGCGAAAACACCACCATTGAGTATCAGTATTTTTGAAGGGTGTCGTTCGGGTATCGAACAATAATTCAAAGGCAGAACAAAGATAAAATAGCAGTGGCAACATATCACGAATAAAAAATGTCATCAATTTGTGTTTCAGTGGCATGTAACATTTCAATGTACCTACGTCAACATGAATGTCACACATGGAAACATACTCACAAATTATACACGAAGTCAGTACATGTAGGGACACACACACGTACGACAACACTAACTCCTGCGTACCAAATGTATGAGTAAAGTTTTCAAACATTCTCGCGTGAATAAATTTTCCATGGATTTCAAATTTTGGTTATTCTAAAAATGTTAAAGTTAAAAATTCTCTGCGTTCGAATTATGTTGAATTTGGCACAAATATTTTCCTGTACGAGTATATCAATGATTTAATTATAAATAAATTTATTTATTAAATATTTGAATTATTTGTACAAACGAGCAACCACATTTTACTTGATGGAAATATGAATTTATCCACAAAGTATATAAGCTATTTGTTACAAATGTTTCAAATGAAAATTTAATGTGTACTTGTATGTATTTAATATACGGGTTGATTTATATGACTGACTGTAATACAAGAGATAAAATTTGTAATCTTAAGAAATAAAATATATTGAATAACATAGTGGTATGTTTATAGCTACACGAGAATTACCCAATATTTCCAATAACCCAAATAAGAAGATAGTTGTTTTAATGTTGGCAACAAAATGTAACAATTTTTATATTACTTATTTCGAACATACAACGAAAGAAATATATACAATCCAAATAAGGTAGATAAATATTTCATTAAAAAGTCTCATGTCGTCCGCCAATCAATAGCTTTTCCAATTCAATTTTTATTTTAAAAATAATCGAATTATATAAAGTTTCTTAGAAAGAATTTTTAAGTAAATATACTCGTATTTCAAGAAGCGTACTTACATTTACTTTAATCTGTCAATAAAAAAATATGTTATCATTTATTGATTCTCAATTTTAATTTCTTTAAAATTCTTTAACTCTATATCTATTGAATATGAAGTATAAAGTGCAATCATATCGTATAGAGAATAATATATTCTTTAAGTTATAATAACGTTAAATGTCAATAAATCAAATTTAACTGTTAAATCTTCAAATGAGGCCACTCCCGATTCACCAATTATAACCAAAATCTCAACAGTTGTTCTTCTGGATGTAAACTTGAGGAATACGAAAAAATTACAATTTTTGGAATCGTGGTATTGATGTTATACGCTCCGAAACTTTCGTCACACACACACAGACACACAGACACACATACACACACACACACATACACACAGACACATACACACACATAAATACATACAAAGTTCATCGTAAAAATGGTAAAATCGTATTATATGGACCCTAAAACATGCTTATTTACTAAAAACTCATCATTGAATTTTTTGACCAAAGACAATACCTTCCTTACCCAAAGGTGACGGAAGGTAAAAATTGCAAAATTTACATTTTCGTCTATGAATTATTTTTTCTAAAGAAAGGCGTGTATTTTGGAACACCTATATTTTACTTACTTAAAATTATAAATTTCTTATCATTCTTAGAAGTTTTGAAATTGTTTTTCACTTTTCAGCTAAATTATTTAAACTCTTCTGAAGTACAAAAGAAATAAAGATTTCTGTCATATTTTTTATATAGCTAATTACACGTTGTCTGGTATAATGAACTCACGAAAGACACTTCGCTTAAAATTTAAAGAATTCTTGAAAAAAATCTCACGTGCAGGACAGGCCAATCAAGTTTCTGTGGTGAATAAATAAAAACTCAATACGACGGGTACAAAATTGAAGTTTCGTGACTTTAGAACCAACGCGGGACACAATAACGTCGCATGGTCATAAGAAATGAAAAATATCGCCACGGAAGAGTATGTGCCATAGAATCAACAAGGCGGAATATCGACAGGCCAAACAACGTAATTTGAATTACATTTTAGATAAACTATATTAGATTCGAATTAGTTTTCCGGAAAGTACATATATTGTGTTCTGATTTGACGATTTTTTATTTGCCGGAATTGTGTTCTAAAGAATATGGTCGCCATGTCGGCTTCAAAGCATGACAATACGCAATAATTCGTTTAATGTGTATATTATTAAACAGCGTAATTAGATTATCTTTATTAATACTTGTTAACATAATGAATGTTCAACACGGTACATATTAAATATACACGAAAAAATGACTCACTTCCACTTCTGGACTAGAACTTCCGGGAATTAAACAGTCATGTATAAATAATTATTCTCCAAAGGAAAATATTGCCTTAACGGATTATCTCATATTCCATTTTTTTTAAGAAAAGCTAAACAGAAAATGTAACATAAAATAAATATTAACTCCTGAAGCTGAAAACAGTATTTAATTATAAAAAATATTGAAATAATAAAATGTTATTTGCTGTGTGTGTATGTGTGCGTGTGTGTGTGTGTGTGTGCGGATGTTGGATAAACGATTTCTTAAATTTTATACAACTAAAGATCTGTTTAACTATGGATTCTTCAATCTAACATTAGTGGAAAAATTGTGAAAGTTCGCTCAAACAGAATTTATTTTTACTATACCAAGGTTCCGGTGCACGTTGCACCTTCTTCAGGGATTACAAAAATGTAACATATAAAATAACATGAACAATTATCATATAATATAAAGGTAATGACACCCTCGACCCTTGGATGGGTAGTTCAGTTATTTAGTTGTGTTGTGACTACAATCTCATGCGGATGTGTGTGATAGTGTCCATAAGAAAAGACAAGCAGCGTGCTGTAATTAAAGGTGAGCGGTAAACCTCACAGTCGTTCTAATTACTGTACAAGTATGGCGTTCAGGTGTGGATCACCAGATGCTTGTTATGTTGTACACTAGTTGTGCATTTGATATGCATGGTATATGTGAGATATATATACATTTGTATTATTTGGTTGGGGCCGCAAACATATGTAGTATCTTTGAATATATAATACATATAAGAATGGCAACGTAATGTATTTAGATTAAATATTTCGAGAGAAGGTGCCATCTATCCCTCCATATACGAATTATTTCTGAGTTAGTTCAAAAAATACATAACGGTAACAGGTCAAAAGGAATGTGAAATGTAATATTAGATTAATACATGTATTGCCGCCCATATATTCTTGACAATAAATAGTTCTATACTGATTAACATTAATAGTCCTCACTATAAAGGAAAGAGAAGAATATAGTATATTGTATTCAAATTAAATAAGGGTTTTCGATTGCGTGGCCGACCAGTGTGTAAGTGGATGGATGTGATTGGTAGGGTGCTTAAAGAGAGAGCGTTTCCAAGTGTGAAGAGAAGAAGAGCATGTATGAATGCGATTATGAGTGTGGCCGAGGCGAAAGAAGTCTGCTTAGATAGGAATGTGTGGCGAAGGATGATTGTTTCCTAACTATCATTGTGATCCGGATGCGGTATTTCGCTACCGAAAATCGGTTACTTTAATATGTTTAAAAGTAAGGATTTGTTGTATGATGTTAATGTTGTTCTTATTGTTATCGGGTTTGTGCGAACCCACTAAGTGGGACACGCGTGATTTTATGTATGTATATGTTACTGTAAATGCCCGAAAATGGGTAAATCCTAAGATTGATGTACAAAACCCAGGATTTACCAATTTTATGTGGTAAATCTACAAACAATTAGATAATTTATATAATTTCGGGTGTTAAAACGTAGTAGTGCAATTTCAAATTGGTATTGCATTTTTAATTGTCGTAGCCATGTTGTAAAACCCGACTTTTCATTAAAGGTTGGTAAAACGCGGCCAGATTGTCAAACCTTCAAAGACAGCACTGTTTTTCAATCTGGCTAGTATATTTCTCTAAATACTACAACAATAACCTAACCTAACGCACAAAAGTTACCCTCGAAAACTGGAGCACAGTTTTTTCCTTTAGGTTATTGTTATATGTAGAGAAATATGCCATGCCATTTAATTTACCACATAAAATTGGTTAATCCTAGGTTTTGCACATCAATCCTAGGATTTACCGATTTTCGGGCATTTACAGTAACATATATATGTATTAAATAATAATTGAAAAAATAATTAAAAACTTACATCTTTTATAACTTGAATTTTTAAAAAGTGGATTAGACGACTCTTGGAATAGACTTCAATTAATATAATATTTATAATTCTCTGTCGGGTGTACATTTCCCGCTCATATATTCACGTTATTGTAGCAATGTAATAAAGTTAGTTATTAGTTTTTCGTTATTCATCGCTTGTACACTCAAAATCAGATTGAAACGATAAAAAGCCAGGTTTAGGGCCATGAAAAAAATAATTACACATTTCGTTGTGGATTTGTTTGTCAGCAGTATCTAATATTCCCATTTTGACAGCTGTCATGGCTTTTTGTGCTTGCACAAGCACTCTTCGAATCAGCGAAAAGCGATAATCGCTCGCTTTAAATCCTGTTTATCGATTACCATAATTCACAGTTTATTTTCCAATCGTTTTATTTGTTTTTAATATGACGCATAATATATGTTAAATTATTTTTTGTATGATCAACAAACAGTACATTAATGATTTACACTGTTTGTGTCATTGGCCCTATACCTACTCTAATTTTATACGTTTTCAATGTACCAAATAAATATGTATTCACCACATTGCAGTATGTTTTATATTTTCATTATTTTGTCAAAATGTAATTGAACAATTTTATATGTATGACGCAGGTATTTTTTTAAATTCAGCATATTATAAAACACTATTTTTCTACAAATTTACTACAAGTAGCCTTTTTAGGGTTAAACATGTTATTCGACATTTTTGGCATATGTAAAAAAAAAGATTAGAAATACAAAATTAAATGAAAAAATCTGATGTGGCCAGCACATTACCTTATCTTGTGTATAATGTACAAATTCCGTAGGTACATAAATTTTGTTGCAAAAGATTATATTTCTAAATTGTACTTGACACTGACATTTTCATTCGTTAGGTGTCGCTGTTTTTTATTTTCTTCTTCCACTCATTTCTGTTTTGCGTGTCGTCCTCGTTCAGTTCTTTTTTTCTCTTAAGTCTCCCGCAATACAGTCCTTCCATCTTATCTTTGGTCTTCCACAATTTTTTCTTCTATTACTAAGTTATTCATTCTTCCAATATATTATTCATCTTTCCGCATGACATGGTCAAACCAATGTAATCGTCTCTCTTGTATCTTTCTAGAAACTTTATCACTCGAGCCATTCCATTACCTTTCATTCGTTACCCTATCTTTTCGTGTCTTCCCCAACATCTATCTCAATATCCTCAGCCACATTGAAATACTTTTCATTGATAATGACATCTGTCAATTTGAATATCGCATAAAGAATAATATATTCTTTAAAATTTGTGATCATTAAATGTCAATAAATGATATTTAACTGCGTTTCTACAAGAAAATCTGTTAAAAGTTGCAAATGAGGGTACTTCCGGTGGACCAATTATAACCAAAATCTATTCAAGTCTGCATATGGAATACGAAAAAATTATAATTTTTGGAATCGTGGTATTGGAATTATGCGATCCGAAACGATCGTCACATACACACACACTCACACACGCACACACATACATACAGACATTATCGTAAAATTGTTTATGATATATGTGTTAAAATTAATTTTATTTTGTTCGAAGATTTGATCACTCCGGTTCGCGTCGTTGCCAAACTTCTTTCTTACAAAATAAAATGTCACTTTTACCACATCATATATAACCATTATTTTGAAAAAGCCGGCGTGTTGTGATATTTAAAAATTATTGGATTTTAAAATATGCATGCGTCAAATTAGTCATAATGAAAATTTCATGGGTTACAATAATGTATTATATATTATATATTTAAAGAAAATATATTAATCTTTTATTATAGATAGTATTTTATAAAACGACAGACTTCTGGCATTTTCTAATATTATCGAATTGAACAATATACCTGCGACGTACATACATATCTAAATCTAATATCATTTTAATGTATTGACATTTTATATTAATATAATCGTAGGTACATACATACATACATATTATCTTAAGGCAAACACGTGGTCAACGTGAAATATTGTAGTTTTATTATATTGCATGACGAGAGCCAGTTATTAAGTTACCAATATTTCATATGTTTGACATAAATATTGGATGATCTATTGATCGGTCCTTTTTTAATAATTCGATTATTTTAAATATTATGTAAAAAGTTTCAAAAATTATTTTAAATTAAAATGCGAATAAATGTGCAGTATGTGTTTTTCTACAGACGTTCCATTTTTACGCTATGATATCTAACTTTATATTTTCAAATGGAATATCCTATAATATAAGCCTTATGTATTTAATAAAAATATAATATTTTAATCATTCACCATTCGCATATTTTTTAATAATATAACATGATTGTTTTTATACTATTGGATAGCAAATTGCGAATATTTTTTCAAATATGAATAATTATACTGTGGATAGCAAATTCATGTACTTTTCAAATCTGAATAAATATATAGGCTGTGTCATTTGAAAATATAAATTTACATACTATTATGTAAAAATAGAACATCTTGTAGAAAAATGTATACTGTGGATTTATAGACATTTTAATTTAAAATAAACTTGGTTTGAAACTTTTTCCATATTTAAAATAATCCATGTATTAAAAAAGAATAGACGGATGAATCTCGTGTAATTTTGGAGGAATATTATGTTTCAATTAGAATCACATCGCTAGGTGTATCCAAATAATTTGCTCTAAAGAATTATATTCAGAATACTATAATTATAAATAAATAAATACAAAAAGTTATTTAAGTATTAAGGTCAGTACGAGTATCCTGCCGGTTTAGGATGAGTTTGGATATCGAGACGAAGTCGATATCTTCAATACATTCTATAATGGTAGAAGAGACCCACAAATTTTAAAAAATAAGGTTTGAAAATTATTTTTACATCTTAAAAATATTTGGATGTCTGTTTTAAAGTAAGCTTTGATCGTTGTTTTTATTTACTTACCGCCTCCGGTTCCTGATCGGTAAGTGATGTAAATAAAGCTTACTGATCTGGAAACCCTTTCGGTAAACATTAGAAAAATCGATCGTGCAAAAAATATTATATTTTAGGTGGAAAATAATTTAACTCCTAAAATAATTTTTATATTTTTGCTTTCACTTCCAGATAAAAAAATGTATTGCCTTTACCGACACAAAATTTAAATTTGGTTTTATTAAGTTAGCCAAATAAATTAATATTAATTCCAATTCAATATGTTTTTAAATAGTTATATTTAATTCCCTTACTGACTAAAACTAAGTTGAAATATAAAGTGTCGGTGGCATATTTGGGCATTAGTATCCCTAAAATATAGATATAATGAAATAAATATGAGCCTGGCTATAATAAATTAATATTATACTTACCGTCAAATAAGTATGGAAAAAAGATTTCTACACTGTTGCCATATTTCAGGGGAAATATTGAAAATTCTACACTACGAAGAAGTGGCAACACCGCAGGAACAGGGTTCGAAAAAGGGAAAAAGTTGAACATCAGTCCATAATTATAGACGGCGAATATATTAAATTTTACATGCAACACTCGACTACGTTTCGTGTGACAACTTACTTGCCTCGTGCACTAAACATAAAGTTTTTGCTGGTTTTTTTTTATAAGTACTTACCTATTATTACCTACATATTGTTATTTGCTTACGTGCATGTGAGCCATCCAACAAATTAACTAAACTCATCGTCCATATGTGACCAGCGTGATAAATTATCGTAAAAAGATAATGTAATGATGTCTACTTTGTAATATAATGTAATTAGTATAACACATAGTTATATTTCATCTGTGACGGGTCAAAACTTTTTATTTGTGGAAGTTTTTCATGTTAAAAGATCCCGCCTCCACCATTTTTTTCAGTGAAATAATAGTTAATATATTTGGGAATAATTTGGACGGTCAGGAAAAAAGTATGAAAGGAAATCCTCATACGTGTACGTAGATAATATTCCGGGTGAAATGTGATTTCCGGCGTTGCTTGTTGGATGCGCAGTTGTGCGTATACTTTTTAACTGTTTTGTGTGTGCGTACATTTGGCCTATGCACAATACTGAACATGGCGATGTAACATGGGGAATAGTTTTTTCACTGATGTATTTCTCATTAATTTTAAAATAACATGTTTTACGAACAATATTGAAATGTTAAATCAAATAAATTAATTAAAATAATCGTGTATATATATTTTTTTGTATATTAATTTAAATGTAGGATCAATGTATGTATAGTAAAATTTTTGAAAGATGTCCGATCAAGGGCACCTGTATCACGAACAAATTAACAAATAGGCATACATTTATCTCTTTCTTTTGCAAAGGCTGTAAGAGTGTGTGATAAGGGTGGATATAACACGCTTGTCTTTCAAAAATTCATATTGTTTCGACTAAGTTAGGACATTCCATTTATAAACGATGTTCGTTGTTGATAATACTTTCGCTGTAACGTAAGTTTATTTATTAATTCAGATACATTACCTGGATTCATAGCCGTACGCATAGCGTTATATTCTGTCAGAGTCACTGACACTGACATTGTGTCAGTATCTTATTTTTAACATATTTGGTTTTACATTTGCTTATAAACTTACTAGTTGACTTATTTTTGAATTTTGAATGCTTTTCCTGTAATATATATTTTTATAATAATAAAATAACAGTAGTATCTTACGTACCCTCATAAAAACTAAGCAAACGACACTACTGAATTTGTCATGATGGGCGGAGCAAAAATCTGAATTCATACAATTCGTAGACAACCTTGATCGGACATCTTTCAAAAATTTTACTATACGTGATATTAAAATCTGTGATTTATAGTACCTATAGATTACAAAATAATATTTATGTTTTATAAAAGCGCGAAATGGTTTTATTTAAATATTTTGCTTAGAAGTAATATAAAATAACATATTTTTCATATATCACATACTTTGAGTTAATTTTACGAATACTGTTTGTCATATTGTGAAGGATTGTAGTTCTTTATTTTTATTCAATTCGATACAAAAATGCTAGATCTGTCTGCGTCCAAATGAATCCAATATTTCTTATATTCCTTTGGAAACAATATGTAATTTTAAGGGAACGAGAATACTGACAAAAATACGATATTTTCTAACGATTATTCAGTCTGTTTCATGCTTCAAACCAAATATATACATTGAATGCGTTAATTCATTTCATGCGCATACGTACAATTATTCTGTTTGAATTCTTATAGTTAATATATAATTATTAATCTTTACTAACTTCACATGTGGTTTATACAGATGTAGCATTAAAAATTAATTTTTATAAACCTGAAAAGTATAAATATAATATTTCATAAAAATAACATTTTAAATAATACATACTGTTCGAATACCTGCATTTCATTTATTTGTCTATGACTGCAGTTCATTTAAATGTTATTTAAACATAAAAATATTCTTCTTATTCCAAAAATATTATTATTTATAGGTTTAGATTGACAATTTCAAATGTGTCATTCCAAGGCGATGTTCGTTGTAAATTTTCAAGGAGGACTTCGATCAATTGTTTCAATTTCCTAATTTACCACATTTAATGATTTATTACGTAAAAACCACGCATCCTACAGAAAATCTACATAAGTCGAGGGCACTAGAGACAAGAATTTTCTACCACTTGGTAAAATTTCCACCTCTGGTTTCTTGTAGATATCATTAAATTTAAATAAATATATCATCACAGCATATTACCCATTGCTGGGTGTGCCAATCTGCTTTATATACAGATTTCGATAAAGATGAAATATTTGTACCGTGCGGACGCTTACCAGGCGTCACCTCATGGGCACTCATTGCTGGGGTAAAAATGACATCAAATTTCAATCTTTGATATTGTAGGCCACCCTGCATCAATTAAATTTGAAACAAATATGCAGAATATTAAAGAAATTTATATATGGAATTGAAATGCCAGAAAGATATGAAATCAGAATGTTGAGATTTTGTATGGAAGGAGACGTTATTCATTAATGGCCCCGTGACGTTTCCGCGTGTAACGTAACCCAGATTTTGAAATGGATTGATGAGACGCGTCTATCTTGACAGCGAGCGCTCACGCTCTCCGGCTCCAGCTCCCGCTCCAGCCTCACGGCTTGGCGTATTGTTTCTCATGCGTGTTTAGACGGCGCGGCTAATATAAATTGCCATTACTAAAACCTAGATTAATTATGCGTCGTAATTTACACCTCACCAGAACGCCCGACTTGATGTGGTTATTAACGGAGACGGGACGGGACCAACTCAAGTCACTTTAACATTCCGGTATGATCCCTTACGAATATCTAGACGTTGTACTCCCGACGACAATTATTTCTCCTGAAGTAATCAAGTCTTTCAGTACTAAGCCTGACTTGGGAATTGTGAATACGAAATACACCCAGCCAATGTACTTGTATTATAAGCGATGTGCTCTGTAGGAATTTCAAATTTTAGACTTTATGATGAATTTCAATAGAGCTTTTCTTTACTTAAAATTCAATGGGAGATTCATATTCCGAAATTATCTATGCTAATTAAAATTGATTTTCCATCTGAAGCCCAAATTAAAATTAATAAAATTTAATTAATTATAATTGAATCGAAATGGAGACTACAAAATACAAAGGCAGAATATTAATTTGGAAAATATTATTTAATTTTAAATTCATTTCATTAATTCTCTAGCAGAATGGGTCACGGCTCACACGTGACAGTTAATCTGTAGCCAATCCATGTCTGGGGTGAGATTGTCACTGCGTTGGTGGCAATTTGAATGTTAGTGTCATCAAGGTGACATTTAAAAAGTTAGTTATGAATTTATACGACAATGGTGAAACCAGGCATAAATAAATTATTCGTCGCATAAGAGAAAAATATCACATCGAAACTATAGACAAATGATTCTAGCTGTCATATTTTGATGCGATATTTTTCAATAATTCGACGAATAAGCTATTCGAAGATTTATTTGATGTTGGCGAAACAAAACAGTTAAAAAATGCAGCAAACCAAAAAACAACATAAATTCAAGCGAATAAAAAAAATCCGTTGTGGCCATCACAATACCTCTCGCGCCCTTTCCATTGTGGTATATATAAGTATGTTTTTAACATTTTTTGTACACACAAAAAAATACACCTAATTTTTATATTTAGATATTTTCTATAAATATAAATTCATTCTATGAGCAAATTTTCTCCATTTCTTCTAAATGTTTGAGGTTTTTCCAATTCATTAACGGGATTAGCGGTATTTCTAAAGGGTTAAAGTATATACCTATAATTTTAAATATATAATTAATAATACAATAAGAAATATTAAATATCGTTCCCAGAAAAAGCTTTCAGTACTATCTCTGAATTTTTGACACTGACATTAGTGACATTTATTTGTCAATTACAGACATTTTAATTTTACAAGTAGATACCATGGAGATGTTTGGGCTCTTAGCAGGCTGTGAGATTTACTACAACAGATTATTTTATAGTAGAAGATATAATAAAAAAAATGAATTGTGTCAGATAGAAAATTTTGGTTTTTAATATTTGTAATAACATAAATTTTCAAAAAATAATAGTTAGAAGATTGTGGCCGAGGCGAAAGAAGTCTGCTTAAATAGGAATATGTGGCGAAGGATGATTGTTTCTTAATTAACTATTATTGTGATCCGGATGCGGTATTTCGCTTTTGTATGTTTAAGAGTAAGGATTTGTTGTATGATGATGTTGTTCTTATTGCTATCGGGTTTGTGCGAACCCACTAAGTTGGACACGCGTAATTGTATGTATGTATGTTAAAATACTACTACTTCCGGTTGTCCAATTGTTACCAGAATCTATTCAACTCTTCCCATTATTGTTAGATTGAGGAATCCGTAATTACACAGTTTAAAATCTACGAATAAGCTATTCGTCGATTTATTTGATATTGGTGAACATAAAAGAGTTAAAAAATGCAGCAAAACAAAAAACAATCTAACTTTTTAAATGGCAGTTTTATAGTTACACACACGGAACACGTAAAATTCAAATTGCCGCCAACACAAAATGACAGTCCCACCCCAAACATGGATTGGCTGCAGAGAAAGAGGTAACTTGAATTTTCTTTTTAAATTCATGAATTCATTATAACCGAATAAGTTACATTAATTTAGGTGGAACTAACGAGCTCAAAGAGCGAAACACGCGGATTTGAAGTATCGACAAAGCCAACATTAAGCAAACATGTGCGTACGCATAACGCCCCACATCGAAATAAAATAATTGTTGAGAAGCATGCGAATGGTATGGTGTGGATAAAAACGCAGGTCCGCTCATAATTTACAGAGAACACAATAGACGCGTAGCCTGGCCCATGTCTGCGGTGTTTCCTCAGGGTTGAGCCGTCAGCGAGGCAACGTGCGCCATCTAAATTACGATCAAGGATGGCCGTGTTTCGTGAAGGGAAATATTGACAGTCGCCGGCCGATAAATATAGCGATACGTCTTGCCGAACACAAACCTCCTACATAAAATACATTAATGAAATGAACAAATGTTCCGGACCTATCGACTGTCACATAAATTTAACACATCCTGATAAAGTGCGGAAGAAACGCGCCCTCCCCCCAGCTCAAGCTCGCCTGTTTGTCCTTGCGGAAATTATACGATCACACACGCACCCGTTAATGCGAACCTGAAGGAACATAAATCCTACAGACCTGTTCATGCAACTGCCGCCATATTTTGCAGGCAACGACACAGTTACCAGAATTACCGCCGCCCGTCTTCGCTCAGATCAGATTTTGTGTTAGGTTCCACCGTATTTCCTAACTTGTGTGAATCTATTGGAAATTGATAAATTGCCAAATGGAAATGAGTCGTGAGATTTATCATCTCCCAAATCCACATAAATTACATGGTAAATTTTAAATAACAATTTACTTACACGAGTTTTGAAAACCACAACAAAGGAGCTGCGCTACCTTTACAAGGCACTTTAGCCGCGCATTCTACCTTAAGATTCCTTCTACATTTCTCTCCTTCAAGAGCTCATAAAAACCATCCGGGGTTCTACTACACGCCGCCTATATTTAGATTTATTTCCCATATTTAAAAGCTTCACAGTCATAACACCACCATTACACACACACTAATTAAAATCTATTTTTTTCCTTTCAAATTATTTCAATTCTCTATCCATTTATTCATATAAAATAAAATAGCTTTGAATATTTATATAACTATAAACATATTCATATTACATTACAGTGAATATGAATATTTATATAGAACTAATTTTCTTTTCGTTAATTTCTTTCATCCATTTTTCTGCTTTTCTTTCTCTGGGATTCTCTTATTTTCTACTTTTTTCCATACTTTTAATTTCTCAATGCTGCACACATTTTTATCTCTCGTTAAGAGAGGTATTGGATTCATACTAAAAATCGAATATCCAGATTTTAGTGAATAAGTACGTTTTATGGTTCCTAGAATCCGATTATAACATTTTTACGATGATGTCTGTGTGTGTGTGTGTGTGTGTGTGTGTGTGTGTGTATGTGTGTGTGTGTGTGTGTGTGTGTGTATGTGTGGATGTGTATGAGTGTATGTGCTAGGATGTTGTAGATACGATTTCTAAAATTCTATAAGACTAAAGACATGTGTAACAATGGATTCCTCAATCTAATAGTAATGGGAAGAGTTGAATAGATTCAGGTAACAATTGAACAACCGAAAATAGTAGTTTCTAAAAAAACATTTTCTAAATATTATTTTTGTAAATTTGTTACTACAAATAATAAAGATAATTAAATTCTCAACCTGATACATTTTTTTTTATTATATCTCCTATATTTTTAAAGATATAGATTATATAATATATAAAATAATCTGTTGTAGTAAAACTCACACAATTAAAATGTCTGTAATTGACAGTTAAATGTCACTAATGTCAGTGTCAAAAATTCAAAGATAGTACTGAAGGCTTTTTCTGGGTACGATATTTAATATTTCTTATTGTATTATTAATTATATATTTAAAATTATAGTGATATTACATGAACCCTTCAGAAATACTGCCAATCCCGTTAATGAATTAGAAAAATCTCGAACATTTAGAAGAAATGGAGAAAACTTCCTCATAGAATGAATTTAAAATTATATAAAATACGTAAATATATAAAGATTATGTTTATTTTGGTAATTTTGGGGCCGTAGTAATCCTCATGAATATTTGTATAACATTTTATTTGTTACATATACAAGACGTTTCGAATACTAAATGTATCCATCATCAGTGACTATAAAACATTGAATGATGGATACATTTAGTATCCGAAACGTCTTGTAAATACAATAACAAATAAAATGTTATACAAATATTCATGAGGATTACTAACACCGAAATTACCAAAATAAACCATATTAGGATTCTTCAACATTCAAGAAACAATAAAGATTAGGTGTACCTAATTAGAATATTTTGTGTGTACAAGAAATGTTAAATACAATATTTTCATACACCACAATGGAAAGGGTTTTTAGGTATAGTGACCACAACAGATTTTTTTCACTAAATTCTGAATTGCAGGCTCTGATGGACAAGTATAACGGCCGAAAATATCCACGATTTTCCGAAATGTGCTTCCCATAGATCGACCATTTTTATAATGGATTTGAATTAATTTTATGCGATTTTTGAGCGAAATTTAATTCATTTTATTAAGCTTTTAATAATGTTTAATTAATTTTTACATTCTTTTTTGTATGTTTTCCAAGAATAAATTCTCGCGTCGTCATAAAAATTCCCTCAAACATTATCTCTGAATATTTCCATACTTGACTTGTTGAACTTGCGGCAAAAACTCGTTGAGTTGCCAAAGGAAGATGCGTTGGTAAATCGGAATGAAATCGTCCAGGGAATTAAATTGATTTGTAGCAAAGGGTTCGTCTGAAGCCGTACGCCGCACGATTATCATGCAATGCGATACGATACGTTTTCGCAGATCAACCGTATGGAGCTTTGGTATACGGTGTAACCTCCGTTAACGACTTAATAAACGCAAAGAGTCCAATGTTAATCGGATTACTGCAGCTGTTCGACTACAGGGATAAATGCTTCCTAAAATAACTACAAGACCAATTACCAACGATGAGCTTATATTTGCTAATCGCACTTCAGAAATCTCATTGAATTATACTTCACCAAATAAAGGAAAAAATCAGTTACCTGTACGGAAGGATTAATTTAAAGATGAAAAATTCCTTCATTTCAAGTTAGTAGTGAAGAGTGGTGCAAGATAACGAGGATAGTTTAGTAAGTACGTAGTTGTACATACATAAATAAAATCGCGCGTGTCCCACTTAGTGGGTTTGCACAACCCGATTTTCGGTAGCGAAATAACGCATCCGGATCACAATAATAGTTAAGAAACTATCATCCTTCGCCACACATTCCTATCTAAGCATACCTCTTTCGGCTCGGCGACACTCATAATCGCATTCATACATGCTCTTCTTCTCTTCTTACTTGGAAACTTTCTCTCTTTAAGCACCCTACCAACCAAATCCATCCACTTACACACTGGTCGGCCACGCAATCGAAAACCCTCAACTTCACCAAGATATATACGCTTAACAAGCCGTTCATTCACCATTCTCTCCACATTCCCAAACCATCTCAACTGACTCACACCAACTCCCTTAATAACATTGTTTTGAACGCGATCTTATCTTACATACCCACATACACTACGTAAATACCTCATTTCCACGGCAGCCACTGTCTTTTTATGCTTTCCCGTCCATTACCAGCATTCGCTTCCATACATCAAAGCAGGCACTAGCACTCCATTCTATACACTTAACCGAGCATCTCTTGATACGTTAACGTTTCGTACAAACGTACCCAGAGCACCCATTACCTTACTCACTCTATGACAAAACTTTGTAATATTTATTATAATGTTTGTTTTATGGAGAAATTCGCAATTTGCTTTTGCGTTTTATTAAATAAAGCATCTCTCAGGGTTAAATTTAAATAGTGCCCTGAATTCTTTGATTTGTAGTCATGGTAATATGTAAGGCTGTAAGAAATAAAATAAGCAAAAAAAAAACAGCTTCAATAATACACAGCGTTTATTTAGCAAGTTACATTATTCAAAAATTCATATTTCAAATACAACTAAAATGATGATGATCTGGGAGGTTGAGTGTTCTCTGGGTTGACTTATTAGTGGCTACGGACTCGAACTTAGGTTGGCACAAGGGGTACAGCGTAGACAGCATTTAGGGACGATATTTGTCTGAAAAAGAGATTTGTTTAAGAGTAACATAAATAAATATATTTCTGCTCATTGCATTCTTATTTGACTTTCACTTTTAATTTCGATTTGCAATTCTATATATACCGGCCGTTTGTAGTTTTGAGAAAGGCGGAAATACTAAAACAAACTACAAAAACAAGTATTCATAGAATTATTAAATAATAAAATTATTTCATCTAACACTTACCTAATTTGCTTGTGCGTATCAGTTTTAAAAGTATATGACAATAATATAGTGAATCAAATCCATGTATGGTCTATTTCGGTGATAATATTCGCAGATAGTGTAATATCGTCGTAATCGGTGCGTTGTGATTTGATATTCACTTTATAATTTTAAATAACATCTCCTCAAAGAAAACCAGAAAATTTCGTGATAAAATTCCAAATCAGATTCTTTTTTCTATTCCAAACATGTCCGGTAGATGGGGTTATGTCATAATCGGTGACTCGTGATTTGATATACACTTTATAAATTTAATTAGCATTTTCATGAAGAAAACAGGAAAATTTTGAGATAAGTTCTAAATCAGTTTCTTTTTTTCAATTCCAGACATGTCCGGGGGAGGATGTTATGCCATAATCGGTGCCTCTTGATTTGATATTCACTTTATAAATTTAAATAACATTTTCAGAAAGAAAACAAAAAAATTTCGTGGTGGGAGTACCAAATCAATTTCTTTTTTTCTTCGAAATATGTCCGGGGGGATGCGGTTATGTCATAATGAGTTTGTCCAGACCTAGACAACGTATTAATGAGTGATATACCTTTGTTTTAATTTTAATATAATTGATGGTATTACCTGTTATTCAGTGATGTCTTCTCAAAATAATTCCAAAGGTCGAGTCCGGTATCATATGTCATGTTTCTTAATAGAAAAGCCACATTTAATTTTGACGATACTCTTCAATTTTGACGGTTTCCAAAAAAATCGATGAATAAGAGTGGAGCGGGGGAAGAATATACTTGCAAATTTTGATGCCAAATATAGGACTGGAGTTATTACTTGCAAATTTGTTTCTCCAAAGCCGGTAGAAAACATTTGGGGGTTGAGATCACACTGCAATTAAAAAAATATATTATAAACAAAATATGAATTAACAGTAATAAAATGAAATTGAGCTTACCTTACTTGTTAATTTTGCGACGACGACTGATGAAACCTTTTATTTCGTCGTCGTCGTCGTTATCCTGGATGGCCCAGTAGAGCGCATACGCTCCTACTGGGACCATCACTAGTAAACAGGCCAAAGAAATGTTTATTATCTTGATGAACTTCATTTTGTAAAACGATGATAATATATGTTACTATGGTATTCATAGAGTACTATATAAAATTATTGTTGCTAGGTAACTGTTAAACAATAATATGCTTTCATGACAACCATTTATCAAAAGTTTGAATATGTATATAACCATAAAATATTTTATTTGACACCTGTTGGTAATGAATTTCCAGGAAAATATCTTTATCGTAATTACAATAAGTTAGAATACGAGTATTACCTGCATTTTATTATCAGTTTTATCTTCACGGTCGTCATCCATATCACATCGAGTTTTTTTCTCATGCAGTACTGACTTGATGTTTCTTAATTCTTCTTTACAATCATATCGAATGTGATATAGAACAGTGTTTCTCAATTTTTTCCTCAACGTGGACTGGTTAAATTTTGTCTAGTTTACTATACAAATGCCTGTTTTTGAAATGGATACACTTATTATTTATATCGAAAAATTATTCATAATTTAATGTGATTGTTGTACAAGTTCAATAAATGGTTCAATTCAATATTAGGTTGCAAAATTCGTTAAGCTAAAAGAACAGATGAATCTACGGACAGCCGGTTTCTTAATTTTTTTTTGATCGACATCTATTCAATAAATAAATCGTTGGGGGTTTTTACCCTGTTAAATATTTATTTAACCCTTATCCGGATAGTTTGATTTCAGAACGTGACCGCATAGTCGGAGTCCATCGGACTCTATATGTTAAAATGCCATTCTGATAATAGTTATAACTTTTTTAGGTATAAATATTTTGAAATACGTGAACATATATAAAAAATATACAAAAATAAAACTTATAATACAAATAGAAATAAATAAAAAATATTTATTTAAGCATTGTGTACAGAAACGGTTTACTTTGTTTACAATGTTCATTGCACATAGATTTTTTGCAATTGTCGCAACATTGCCTTTGCATTCTATCTTTTTTTAGGACACATATGGTTCTCGGTCTTCCACTAAAAATCTGTTCATAGTTTCTTTTACATTTTTACTTAGTCCAAAAAAAATTCTTCTTCGTATATGGGGATCAACTAACCTCCAGCCACAGACACGAGAAACAAACGTCTTTTCTCGTGTTTTTGTGAATTCCATCCACAATTTAAATTTGTCCAAATTACATATGCAGCTATTCCTACAACATCCAACATATTCATAAAGAAGGCGAAAAGCCAACGGATTGTGCGTCTTTTGCACATATATTCATCAACCATTTGGTCGAGAGTATCGACGCCACATTTTGTTTTATTGCAGTACATTATTATTTAGGTTTAGGTACATATGATACGATTGTTGCCTTTTTAGTAATACAGCACTTGCGCATTTTGCACGTAAACATTACGTATATATAATATATGAGTTCGCTGGACTCATACTATACGGTTAGGTCAGAAAATTATTAAATTGTTTATATTTTGTACAATAATTTTTTTAAATTTATTTTATCAATTTGGATATGTTTAACTTATGAATCTAGGAGAATTCACAAAAGGATAATTGTTTATTGTAAAAGTTGTTTAAAATAATTGAAAAGAACTTAGCCGGTGAGTCCAGTGGACTCACCTTGACCGGATAAGGGTTAAGGAATAGTTTGATATTTGACATTTTTATTGTGCGTGACATAATTTTATAAGTTGTCCAGTAAGGTGATTATAAGAATATTTACCAATCTAAAATGGATAATAGATAAATATAGAAAATTATATATTATTTGGTTATCTTTATTTGATATTTATATTACCTACAATATTGCATGTCATCATCATTATTGTTTACATCATCCGATGAAGGACTAGTTATTCAGGTGAAATAGAAATGATCCCTATATTCTATAATCGTTTTGACGAAGCTGATTTTCGCATGCGATTTTGATTTTCAAAACAATGCGTTTATGAAATTCCAAATATGATTCAATAACATTTGGAGTCAATAAATGCAAGAATATTTGCTAGTTTTATTTTGGGAAAGATCATATTTTTGTGCAGAAGTATTCCATATTCTTTAATTTTTTCTTTCAGTTTTCTTATGTTCTTCCACTGTAATTATTAGACATTATTTTACGTTCTTCGAGATACTTTTTACTTCTTTATGTCTTCTTATTTATATTTTCACTCATTTTTATTTAATCTCAATGACAAACCTAAAAATAATTTTCGTTGACAGCTAATTTGACAGTTTTATCAGGGAGATGAACTTGTTTTCTGTATACTCAACGCAAAATAATGGAGAGAAAAATAATATTCGTTACAAATTTTGGCTCAGCTTCAATGAAGCCATGGTCAGAAGCCGGCCAGCACAACAAAATGTGAACTGGTAAAACATGACGAAACTTTGTAATATTTATTATAATGTTTGTTTCACGGAGAAATTCGCAATTTGCTTTTACGTTTTATTAAATGGAGCATCTCTCAGGGTCCTAACATACCTCTACAGGTTTTCTACCATCGTAAAAGATCATATGATCGCTGCTAGCACAACGAGTAAGGGGCACATTCATTGGGACTTATTTTAACCGGTCCCAATATTACCAGCCACGAATATTAGACTCTCTGTATTTCATGTATTCACAGTAAAGCAGACGATTTGTCAATATGTATAATGTAATTGGTGTCAATGTATTTAAATATTTAATATAAATATCTGCAGAATATGCAAATTGTAACGCGGCAGTCAAGCCACTTTATGTGATCATCAATAATAAATTACCCTACTTTGTGCTTGTTATATAGTGCCCAAAATTTTTGATTTGTAGTCATAATAGTTTGTAAGCCTGTAAGAAATAAAATAAGCAAAAAAAACGGATTCAATAAAAAACAGCGTTTATTTAGCAAATGACATTCAAAAATTAAAATTTCAAATACAAGTAAAATGATAAAGATGATCTGGGATGTTTAGAGTGTTCTTTGGCTTGAATCGTGAGTGGCTACGGACTCGAACTTAGGTTGGCACAAGGGTATAGCGCAGGAAGCATTTCGGGGCAATATTTGTCTGAAAAAGACATGTATTCAAGAGTAACAAAAAAATTAAAAACAATAACAGGTCAGTTTATATCTTAGAGTGAAAAATAAATTTATGCTCAATGCATTCATCTCTGACTTTCACTTTTAATTTCGATTTGCTATTCTAAATATAGTGTGAAATCAAATATGTATTTCGTAATTTTAAACTTATCCCGACCTGTAAATGTCCTACCGTATGTACCCTCAGACGATCTTGACGATTTACTTTCGGGATTCTTGTTCAAAGGACCACCTGTTCTGATAACAGGAAATTCAGAGCAAATCTGTGCTGTAAAATCTTAAAGAGTACGCTGAAAATATATATTTTAATTTGACGTTTTGAATAATCTTTTTTATTCTTTTTTCATATAAAATCAATGACATTTCGTATCCGTGGTAACTCAATTTTTTTTATAATTTAAATGCCTACTTGTTTTTAAGAAAAACAGCGACATATAGAATTATTAAATAATAAAATAATTACATCAAACACCTGATTTTCTTGTGCGTATCGGTTTAAAAGTATATAACAATAATACGGTGAATCAAATCCAGGTATAGTCTATATCGGTGATAATAATTCGAAGGTAAGGTAATGTCATAATCGGTGCGTCGTGATTTGGTATTCATTTATAAATTTAAATAACATTTCCAAGAAGAAAACAAGAAAATTTCGTGATAGAAGTACCAAATCAGTTTATTTTTTCTTCCAAACATGGCCGGGGTGAAGCGGTTATATCACAATTAGATTGTCCAGACCTAGACAACGTATTAATGACTGATATATCTTTGTTTTAATTTAAAAAATATTGGTATTGAAACATGATAAAACCTTTGATTTCATCGTCGTCGTCATTGTCCTGGATGGCCCAGTAGAGCGCGTACGCTGCTACTGGGACCACCACTATTAAAAAAAGTCATTGATGTATTTAATATTTTTAACAGCCCCATTTCAATAATGAATATAAAATATGTTACTATAGTATTCAAACAGTACTATATCATATTATTGTTGCTAGGTAACTGTTAAACAATATCCTTTGACGTCAACCATTTATTATCAAAAGTATTAATATTTCTATTTTAACCTTTTCTGGTTGGTATTAGCATAATTTGCAGGTTCTAAAAACTTGCAGGTTGATAACAGGATGTCCGACTGGACATCTTTACCTTCTGAGTGGTATTGCCTCGTTATCAATAAGACGATCCGTTGCAAGTCAGAACCAAAAAAACCTTTAATTTCATCGTCGTCGTCCCGGTCTTGTATGGCTCAGTAGAGCGCGTAGGCTGCTACTGAGACCACCATTATCAAACAAGTTAATGAAATATTCATTACTTTGAGTAGACCCATTTTAGTTTACTGTCTTCAATATACCCATCCTGCATAATGTTTATAAAATAAGTTACTATAGTATCCATATAGTACTATATCAAATTGTTGTTGATAGGTAACTATTAAACAATAATACTCTTTGCCATTTATTATCAAATGTATTAATATGTACAGTAAAATTATTTAAAGATGTCCGATCAAGGTTATTTGTACCATGAACGAATTAACAAATTGGCATACATTTATCTCTCTCCATTACAGTCTATAAGCGTGTGCGATAAGGATGGATATAACACGCTTGTCTTTAAAACGATGCTCGTTGTTGATAATACTTTCGCTATAACGTAAGCTTATATATTAATTCAGATACATTACCTTGATTCATAACCGTACGAATAACGTTATTTTCTGACAGTATCACTGACACTGACATTGTGTCAGTATCTTATTTTTCACATATTTGGTTTTACATTTGCTAATAAACTTACCAGTTGATTTATTTTTGAAATTTGAATGCTTTTATTGTAACATATTTTTATAATAATAAAATAACAGTAGTATCTTATGTACCCTCATAAAAACTAAGCAAACGACAGTATTGAATTTGTCAGAATGCGCGGAGCAAAAATCTGAATTCATACAATTCGTAGATTACCTTGATCGGACATCTTTCAAAAATTTTACTGTATATTACCATATTTTATTTGCTACCTTTTGGCATTGAATTTCTAGAAACATATCTGTATCACGTCAGGGGGGGTGTCGAGCGGTAGGCGTTTATTTAATAGTCTTTTTACAAAGCTCTTATTAAATAAAAATACAATTATATTTGATCTACAATTTTTTTTTACAATTTGACATATTGAATTACAATCAATAATCTATTGTTTTTGTGTTGCTTGACAGCGGACTCCTCGACTCCTATGATATGTCTCTCACAATCATAATTACAATATATAAGAATACGAGTATTACCTGCATTGTATTTTTAATTCTCTCTTCACGGTCTTATCCACATTACATCCGGTAGTAATTGATGATGTGCTGGTCGGCTTCTGACGATGGCTTCATTGAAGCTAACCCAGAAGTTGTAAACCATTTCTTAATCATGAATTGATCCTAAATCAATTCAATTCACCATTACAAATCAAGCTAATCTACTAATCAAAATCAATGATCAACTAATTCGTCATATTCCATCAAGGACTGATCACATCTTCTAATTGTGACATTTATAGAAATGTTGCCTCGTCCTTCTTCTTTATCTTTATTTAGAACCGCATTGGCTTTATAATTTTCAACTATACTTTACAGTGTAATTTCCACCCATATAAAAATAAAAATATATTATTATAGGAAAATTATAAAATATATTTTATAAATAAATGAAAAACTTACATATTAATACCTTTTTAACAGAAAGTACAATTACCACGAATAAAATTACAAGACAGTTACATTAACTGTCAAGAACCAAAACAAAACTGTGAATCAGTTGATCATGATTCCTTGATTCAGAAATCAAGCTGATGAATTAGAACATACGTTGATCTACAGATTAGCTTGATTCCCTAATCAACTGATTATTAATCAACTGATAAATGGTGAATTCGGCCGTTAGTGATTTTCCAATTCCATGTGGTTTATTTTCCTCGACAAGTAAATTCCACACTCCTGGTGACAAATTAACTACGTGAACTTAGAAAATCTTGAAATTTTTAATGAAAAATTCTGACATTTGACATCTATGTATATAATTACTAATTATCATTCTGAAATGGGCCCCCACATCTGCTTGTCAAGGCCCTATTCTTATGTAACCAAAAAAGGAAGTGGCAAGAGGTATTGTGTTGTCCACAACAATTTTTTGTAAATGCAGCAATATTAACCCCATTTGTAACTTACTTTCACAACAAAAATTAGAATGTTGAAATATTTCAGTTTTCATTTGCATTGAACGTAAATGAAACGTCAAATTCACATTTTTATTCACTAACTACACAGTAAATAAATAAAAACAATTTGTGTTTCCGTCAATTAAAACGTAACAAAATAAAATTGGCATGGCCTGTATTTACTTTATCGTACATACGCCAAGTGTAGACCACTTTTTGTGAAGTCAATTTGAAATTAATTGTGTATTGTTAGCTCTACTATCGGGTGGTAATGGGTTAATTGCAAAATAAATTTAACGCATTAGAACATAAATATTCTGTGTTTATGTTCGTGTTGGTATCACATGTAATGTGAACAAACATGACAAGACCGACAAACTGAGTCAACAAAATATGTATTATAGTATATTGTTGTATTATGGCGGCTCATATTTATTGTATTGCTTACATTGTGTAGTCTGTTATTATAGTAACACATATTTCAAAACTAGAAAACAATATAGGTGGAGTGAAAACAAAAACCCATTAAAATTTATCGCTATAGGAAATAATGAACCTAATGTTAGCAAAAAACATATAATAATATAGTATGTAGTTGTATGTAACACGGTTGATGTAAACTATGTGTAATGACTTCGTCCACTTTTTGGATGTTGTAATTTCTTCTTTGTCCATTATAGCATTCTGCGGAATATAAAAATTTATATTAACTTTTGTTTCATTTATACATGGTGTTAATAAAAAAACTTTACACACTTTAGCAGGTGATAGTAGAGATGAAAACAAGACAAAAATTCTAATACACTTAGGTCCAATACTCATTGGTTTTTAGAAAATTTATGTATGGAATTTGTACATAATACACAGGATTGACGGAAGGTATTGTGCTGGCCACATCAGATTTAACAACTAAGGACTCTAGGTGTTTACGATCAAGTGCGTGAGTCTCTTCGACGACGGCTGCAACTTTGTTTACAATTGATCGTAAACACCTAGAGTCCTTACTTGTTAAATCTGATGTGGCCAGCACAATACCTTCCGTCAACCCTGTGTATTATGTACAAATTCCATACATAAATTTTCTAAAAACCAATGAGTATTGGACCTAAGTGTATTAGAATTTTTTTCTTGTTTTCATCTCTACTATCACCTGCTAAAGTGTGTAATGTTTTTTTTATTAACACCCTGTATATTTCAAACACATATTGAATGGTGGTGGTTAAATATTTAACGTGGGATTTTTGATTTATGCAATGTTTTTACTCTCCTGTTCTTTTGACGGCAAAAACTGTAGAGAGCAAATTTGTACAGAATTAAAAATATATAAAACTTCTTATATTTTTACCTCTCGCTAAGAGAGGTATTGGATTCATGCTAAAACTCGCATATCCAGATTATAATCAATAAGCACGTTTTAAGGTCCCTAAAAACCGATTTCAACATTTTTACGATGATGTATGTCAGTGTGCGCCTGTGTGTGTGTGTGGATGTTATTATTTTTGGAAATTTTTGTTCAGCTAGTATTAAAGAAGAGTAAATTATTTATCTGATACATATAAATATTTTTTTCAGGAACTAATGGCACTGTAGTAACACATTTACCACCTTTTCAAATCAATCTGACATAACTGCTCTGTCGGTATATTATATAACTAAAAAAAATGCCGCAATATTGTGAAAATAAAATAGAGCATTTATTAAAACGAAAGTGTAAAATGTTTAGATTCGATTGAAGCAATAGGTCAAGAAAAATGGGAAATAACGATAAATTAAAATTAAATATAAAAGACGTTTTTTCTTTATATTAATCCTTATTAATTGAGTAGTAGTGTAAGTACAAAGTGTACATTTTATTTTTTGTTATGGTGGAGGACCCCACTGTGGCGAATGTAGAAAAAATCTTGTGTGTGTTTCGAGCGCAAATGGACATTGTCAATTTCAATCGACAATGTCCTATTTTGCGCTGTTATTACACAAATAGCTATATTGTATCTTTTATAGTTTTAGAGAAAAATAAATATAAGGTATATAATAATCTGTTTTAATAAATCTTACGGCCCAAATAATGTCATGGAAACCAATTGAAAATTAAAATGTTTGTAACTGACAGATAACTTTCAGTGTCAGAAATCCGTAGACATTACTGAAGATTTTTTCTGAGAAGTACATACATATATTATTTCTTATTGTATTAACAGTTAAATATTTAAAATTATAGGTATATTACATATACCCTTCACAAATACTGTCAATCCCGACAGTGAATTGGAAACATCTCGAAAAATTAGAAGAGTAGCACACAGTTTCTTCATAAAATAAATTTAAGTAGAATTTTTGGTGTAGAGTGTAGGTTAAAGATATGTTAAATACAATAGTGTGCAAGCAGTCATGTGATTTTGTTGGCCTTGACAAGCAGATATAAGGGCCCGTGTCAGAGTAAATATGTACATATATCAATTTTTCATGCTAAATTTCATGATTTTGCAATTCCATGCGGTTTATTTCCCTGGACATATAAATTCGATACACCTGGTGACGTGAACTTTATTTTTAATGAAAACTACTTGTCATTCTGACACGGGCCCACATATCCTGCTTGTCAAGGCCAACAAAGTCACATGACTGCTCGCGCCCTTTACTTTATGTAACCAAAAACGGAAGTGGCGAGAGGTATTGTGCTGGCCGCAATAGATTTTTGTAAATTGTATTATTTAATAATAATTTTACTTTGATTATCTTTTCCGTCACTTGGAGCATCTTTGTAATGGAATAGAACTGATTTAACACTCTTGATATTCATGCGAAACGATTTTTTTAAGTCTTGCATTGTATTTTTTAACTGGTATGGTTATAAAATTGGTTGTAAAATTAAATTTGGTAGACATACATACAATAACAATCGACGAATACTCTAGGTGAATTAATATTTCCCAAAATATCATGGACATGGATTGCTTTTCCAAAGTAAAGCAAATTTTCAAACACTATTTTAACAGATTCAGATCGTTATTTGAGCAAAAACATTTTGGCTGTATACATATGATATCTTTGCATTGAACGTAATTTGTAAGCTGTATAAAAAAGTAGTTGAGAGTAATATGATAGACATGTTTTTATAAAAATATTACTGAAGGCTCATTATTTTATGAGAAAATGTTTTTGTATTTATCTAAGAAAAATGGGTTTCTCATTTTTCATTTAATTAAACAATATATCAGGTGAATTCTATAGTAATTAACTACAGAAAAACTAAACATTAAGGAGCTGTTTTTATTAAGAAACATAAAAAACTTGAAGTATTTAAATAAGAAATTCATTAGACTAATTAATTATAAAAAAGCAATTTAAATTCAGTCTTTATATCCAGTTAACCATTAAATTTCTCTTGTAAACAACCGCATAGTTCAGCAAAATAAAAAAGTTAACGTGCAAGTAAAACGTTGTTTAACCCAGGCAAAACCTACAATAAAATATAGCCGACACAAACAAACAAAAAAAGGTAAAACAAATACACATATGCATGCATTGAGCCAAGATAATGCCTAGTATTCGTACCGCACCTTGCACATCGCGTAATAAAACTACTGTAATGAACTAGAACAGCAAATGGTAAACATTTATCAATGTAGTTCACGGGACTTGTTTATTTAATTCACACAAGAGATCTTCAACTGTTTATTGATCAAAACTTTTTGAATACAGCCTCCAGTTCGTACACTTTAATAATTTCAAAGTTTTCAGTCTCTTGGCAATATACGGCCAGCGATATTACTTTTATGTGTTTAAACAAAGTTACAAGAGAGAAAAACAGGGTCATATGATAAATTTATATTGTGACTGTAAATGGTCTGTCGAAGTTTTTTACTCCAAATATTCCAATAAAAAACTTCATAATTTTCATTGACTTCTTGGAATTTGAAAAACAAAATTTAAGTTGTGCTTTTGGAACTTTGTAATTTTATTTTTAAAATACACTTATAAATAAACCTGATTTTATATTAAATCATTTATTTTATATCAATGATTTGACATGATATATTTTTTTTCTACATTTAATTCAAAAATAATGCATTATTGCTTTTTTAAAATATGTAGAGTTCAAAAATATAGTTTTTACAGTTTTATAGACAATAAGCGAATGAAAAAAATATTGTTGACAAGATTAATATAATTCAGGTTATGATTTAGTTATATTTATATTCACTCGTTCCAAACTACTAAATATACATATAAACCTTTTTCCTCCGTTACCTCTTGGTAAGGAAGGTATTGTCTTTGGTCAAAAAATTCGATGGTGAGTTTTCAATGAATAAGCATGTTTTAAGGTACCTACTTGTGTGTGTTCGTGTGTGTCGGACTATAATTTGGACCGCGATATCTCCAATAATAGAATTCAAAAATTACCATTTTTGCATATTCCTCTTCCTTACATCCATAATGCAGACTTGACGACCCCTAACAAATGGGAAAAGCTAAAGTTAAAGCTAAAAAGCTAAAGATGAAGAAAATGTCAGTGTGTCTATTGCATTTTGAATAGTTTGTTTACGAAATAATTTTACTGGAAATATAGAATTTGCAAGAAAATCTGTTTGGAATTTGTACATAATACACAGGATTGACGGAAGGTAATGTGCTGGCCACATCAATTATTTTTTTCTGAATATTTATCAAAAGGTAGCTTTTATAAATATAAAATATGGATGCAATAATTATATTCCTGTATTTTTAGAATGATGAATTAAATAACTTTTACAACACGCTTTCAGAAAATACCTTATGATTATGTAACAGCCTAATTAATAATTAATGCGGTCCTTGACCTTTTTGTGTGCCTACAATATACGACTTCTGAATATTGTTTAGGTGTATTAGTAAACATTTTCCTGCTTATTATCCATTTGTGGATGTGTAAATTTGCTTTTTATTCCTTGATTTCGGTAATGGTGTGGTCGTTTATTAGTTCTTAAAGCCATTTTTGCCATTTTTGAAAATTAGATATACAGTAGAGTCTCGATGCAGTAAACTAATTAATGCAGGGCCAATTACAATAATATAGTTTTAAACGTGTTTATTTGTTTTAATTACTTTAATACATGTTAAATATCAAAATATTAATTTTTGTATAGTATGTCCTGAAGAACTAGAATTTTAGGAAACTATTTTATATGCGTTTTCTTCAGCCCTGATATTTTAAAAAATCGAATACCATAGCGAATTTTAAATATCTGTAGTCATCCATTGCTAGTATGAAATGAAGTTATATAGTTAAATTTTGGGTGCAAATTCTTGTGTGTGTGTGTGTGTATGTGTGTGTGTGTGACGATAGTTTCGGCTCGCATAACTTCAATACCACGATTCCAAAAATTATATTTTTTTCGTATTTCTCAAGTTTACATCCAGAAGAAGAGGTGATCAAATTTTGGTTATAATTGGTCAGCTGAAAGTACCGTCATTTCAACATTTGAACAATTTTTCTTGAAAAAACGCAGTTAAATATCATTTATTGCTATTTAATGTTATTATAACTTGAATGTGTTATTCTCTTTACAATTTGATTGCATTTTATACTTCGTATTCAATAGATATAGAGTTAAAAATTATAAAGATATTAACTTCAGATAATTTAAATTGATAGATGTCAGTATCAATGAAAAGTAAATGAATGTGGCAGAGATGATGATATTGAGAAAGATGTTGGGGAAGACACAGAAAGATAGGTAAGGAAAGAAAGAATGAGGGAAATAATTCTAATGTAAGATACAAGAGAGACGATTATATTGGTTTGAACATGGTATGAGGAGACATGAAGAATATATTAGAAGAAAAATGAATAGCTTAGTATATAATAGAAGGTTGATGAAACAGAGGAAGACCTAAGATAAGACGGAAGGACTGTATTGCGAAAGACTTGAGAGAAAAGGAACCGAATGAGAACGACACGCAAAAGAAAAATGACTGAAAAAAGAAAATAAAAAATAGCGACCCCTAACGAATAGGAAAAGCTAAAGAAGAAAAAGATGTCAGTGTGAAATGCAAATTCCATAATTTGTTTATGAAATAATTTTACTGGAAATTTAGAATATTTTCCAAGAAAATTTATGTATGAAATATATACATAATACACAGGATAGACGGAAGGTAATGTGCTGGCCACAGATCAGATCAGATTTTTTTGAACTTATTGTCGATTTAGCTACCCCATATTTTCGCCATAAAAATGTAGCTCCGCTACCTACTTTCAAATGTTCCAATATTCAGCTTTTTTCTTTCAATTTGAAATGTTATCTTTGAGGTGGAATTATGAGTTACAGTAATTTGTATTCTTTAATACTGACAATAAAACTTTATACGTAAGAATGTATTCACTAGTATTCAGATCAGATGAGCTGACGCACTGAGCAGGACTATTATTTGTTTACTTCATTGAGACATTAATTTGGAGTTCAGTACAAAGTCAATGTATTTATTTTTATGTTCATTGCATTGGATAAATCATTATATAGTGCGTACACTATTTTGCTACGCTGCTGTCAAATGATACCATATTGATTACAATATGGTTGTATAATTCAAATAAAAACATCTGCATATATAAAAAGTAATTTTCTAATTTATAAAGTCTGCTGGAAATAGCTTTATCAAACCGATATTCGTTCTTTGTTCGCGTCTCATAAATTACATATTTCTCCCACACAAATATAGATTAAAGTAAGCAACGTGATTTATTATAAATTCGTTGCCTGGAGAAAAATAAACAAAACGCTGAAAAAGTATTTCAGAGGAAATTTATCTTGAAGAGTAAAATAGTTTCTTTGACAGAGAAATGCCCAAGTTTGAGATAAACTAGAAAGTTTTGCACAACTAACAAAGTTGAATGAATATTATTTCCCCAGAATTTAATTAATAGAGGAAAAAGCAGCATTTTACATAACACGGCGCATGCGTGCAGGAAATAACCTCGGGTTTGCACAAAGGTGTAATTCCGTCCAAGCAGAATGATAAAAAGCATGAAACGAGTTGGAATTTCTTTGATTATTCAGTCTTTGAAAAGTCTGGCTCAGCTGCATTATGGAGCTAATTCATTTTAATCGCGAATGTATGTTGTTGTTGCGGTCTGCGAGTCCTTTAATCTCCAGACTTGAGACCGCGGTTGCGACTATCCCTTACTGCCCGCAGCCAGACCCACAGACTCAGACTCTTTTCGAGACATTATTCATGTATGTTTCACTTTAATTTCAAACATTCTTTTTATCATGTTAACATTTTCAAATTATTTTCTTTAATTTGTTTTCAAAGAGTGCATACATCTAATCATAAGATTATAATTAAATTTTATTATACATATATATTTCGAGATATATTTATCCTTTTAATCTTACAGTATATTATATATAATATTATAATGATATAAAGGACCGTGCGGTGATATGGAGTAGAGGAGCAACCGCTCCAGGCGTCTTTTGTAAGAAGGCGCCCACATATACAGAGTAACACTGAAAAACGGGCCACTCAAAATATTTTTTTTTATTTATAATTATTTTCTAATTTGTTTCAGTCAAAGAGCATTTATTCTTACTTGCCAACGTTTCGGTGCACTTGCAACTTCTTCAGGGTAGTAAGATCTTACAAATTGTTACAATTCATGTACATAAAATACAGTCGTACAAAACATTCAGTTACATTATTATCCATCGTACAAAACATTCAAAGAGCATACACACATCCATTTGCTCTAAAAAACGACAAATAGATGTGTGTAAGTTCTTTGAATGATTATACAAATGTATTTTGTGTACATGAATTGTAACAATTTGTAAGATCTTATTACCCTGAAGAAGGTGCAAGGGTGTACCGAAACATTGGGAAGTAAGAATAAATGCTGTTTCACTGAACTTTCGAGTAATTGTTAACACCTAATCCACATCACAGTCAAAAAATTATCCACAATTATTTTCTAATTTTCTTTAAATATTTGTAAACTATGCTTAAGGGCTCACAAATCCTGGTATTTTGCATGATGTTAGCGTGTGCGATTTGACCAGAAGTGACATTTTCATATTTCAAATAGGACACCACATATATTTTTATATATTTGGAATCTACGTAAAATTACGCATTCAACGATATGTTTAAAGTGTATTTTTATCGAAGAAATAAATTACGAAAACGTAAAGCAGATTGGCATACCCAGCAATGGGTAATATGCTGTGATATATATTTATTTATTTCATTTATTACTACGAGAATATAATTCCTTAGTCACGTGACATGTTTTCCGCTAATCAACATTCAGAATCTCCCTAGCTACGCGTTTATTACAGCGATGATAAAAAACAAGGAAATAAACACCGTATTTATAGTCGTTACTAAGGGATTTGTTTTCTTTATTTATGACATTGACAGTTAATTTTGAGTATAAAAATAAATAATAACAATAATTCAAATTCCGAAATATTATATAAAACTCGTAAGTACCATATTTTAATACAATATGAATATGTATATTAAAAGTTAAGTTAAGTTAGATTGCAAAAATTCATTATGTTCTCTCATTAAATATAAGCTGGTGATATGATTAATAATCGAAGATATTGCTCGTGAAACCGAAGCAGCGCATTTCAACTCGATCTTCGGACTCGTGAAATCTGCAGCTCGGTTTCACTCGAGAATATCATCGATGATAATTGATAATCATATCACTTGTTATATTACGTATAAAAATAATCTGTGATATATTTAATTTTTATTAGTATGCAAGATTGTTTAATTATGAAAGATTTTGTCAGGAAGATGACGTTCATTTTATTGTTTTTGCAATGATGTCTGTGTGTGTATGACAAAAATTTCCCCTTCGATAACTGCAATACTAAAATTCCAAAAATTATAATTCTTTCATATTCCTCTTTCGTAAGTTCATATAGAGTTGATTCGATTTTGGTTATGGTTGGTAAACCGAAAGTACCCTAATTTGAATTTTACGATTAAATCAATTCATTTCATTCCTTTTGCATTTTATTGGAAATTTTTAAACCCCAATGATTTCATGACCGGTAAATAAATCTATGTAATTACTCCGTCTTGTGTACACCCTGATTTAATATGAAAGCAAATATTTAACGAGTCTCAGTTGATAAATATAATAACGACGGGCATTCAGCTGGAACTAAAGTAAATATGAAAGCAGCATCCACACCAACTTAATAAATATTCACCGTGTCTGGTGGACGTTTAACGATTCCGTCACCTGTGCATAATACACGATGGAAATACTTCGTCTGGAAATCGCCACAGGGTAGACAATGAATCAGATTCTCCCCTGACTGTTCGTCCTCAGGGACTTCATATCCTGTTGCAACCCCATGTAAACTCACGCCTACGCACGAAGTAAATATAGCTGATAATCAAATATTTGAATCGGAGAAAATAATTAGATTTCAGGTTTTATTGAGCGGGCCAATATATCAATAAAAGTAAACTTAAAGTAGACTATCGAAAAATAACAATTTTTATACGATCGATAAAAGAAGATTTTAAAAATCTGATGTGGCTCCGTCAATTCCACGTATTTTGTACAAATTCCACACAGAATGTTTTTCAATTCTATGGGCTTTTCTTTTTAGGGGAGAAATGAACTGATCTTACCTCGTACTAAACTGAACTGAACTACTCCTAAAAAGAACAGTAGTTTCTTAAAATAAGAAGTAGAAAATAAAAACATATATAGCATTATATTTATAACATAATCTGCTGAATTGGCTTATGGCTATAATCTATTGTTCCTTTATGTGATTTGTTTTTGTCAAATTATTTTACATTTTTTTATATTTCCAGTAAAATCATTTGACAAGGATATTATGTAAATTTTATTTGACACTTAGTAATATTTGAATAATGGCAACATAATCGAGACATATACAATATATTTGTAGATTTTAAACAAGCCTATTATTCAATAGATAGAATAAAAATATATGAAATATTACACATACTGAAGATTCCTCCTAAACTAATACGAATGATTAAGGCAACCATGGAGGACACGGTAGCGGTGGTGCGAGTACAAAACACACTTACAGAGGAATTTGAAATTTTGCGTGGACTGAAGCAAGGAGATGGGCTGGCCCCAACACTCTTCAATCTAATGCTCGAATATGTAATAAGACAAATGAACGTTGGCAGATCAAACCTGCTAACGGTTAAAGCAATACAACTAGTCGCATATGCAGATGACATCAACATCATGAGCCGCAGGGTGGAAGAGGCACAACAAACATACTCAGAACTCAAAAGACATGCAAAGGAAATAGGCTTGGAAATTAACACAAATAAAACAAAAACGCTAACACAAACAAGAAGGAAAAGAACCGAACATCATGCTGGAAGATAACATCGAAGCAGTTGAACATTTCACATACTTAGGAGTGGAATTAAGGGAGGACGGGACCGAAAATCAAGAAATCCAAAGAAGAATAACACTGACCAACAAAGCTTACTTTGCACTCTCCCATATATTCCGATCAAAGATTATTCTCCGCAATAATAAGTTCAGAATATACAAAACCATAATAAGGCCGATAATAAGTTATGGTTGTGAAACCTGGGTCATGACAGAAAGGACGGTGAACAAACTAAATATTTTCGAAAGGAAAATATTAAGAAGAATAATAGGACCAGTATAAGAGCCAGATGGGTGGAGAGTGAGGTATAACCACGAGCTATATAATTATTACAAGGAACAAGACCAGTAGGACAACTTCGAAAACGATGGGAAGAGGAAGTAACCGAGGACGCACGAAGCCTACTAGGTGTCCGGACTTGGAGGAGAGTTGCGTTGGATGGGAAAGAATGGAGGCAAAAGCTTAAGAAGGCCAAGGCTCAATTTGGGCTGTAGTGTCATAGAAGAATATTTGAATATTCTAACTGTTTCCATTGTGCAGCTTTTAGCAGCATTAGGTTGCAAGATATTTCTTTATAATTTTTTATCTCTTATTCATTGAATATGAAGAAAAAAATATAGTTAAATTGAATAGAGTATAACATATTCTTTTATTTATTATAACATACAAGGTCAAAAAATTATATTTAACTGCGTTTTTTCAAGAAAAACTGTTAAAACCTTCAAATTAGGATACTTCAGGTTGACCATTATAAATAAATTCTAATCAAGTCTGCATTATAGTCACATAATATATAAAAATATACAAATGCAAAACCAAATTTATTTAATAACCCATAAAAAAATTAAAGTTTGTAATTTTATTTACTTGCATATAATTATATTTATCTCATATTTTATGTTTGGACTCAAAAGCGTAATCTCATTCATTAAATATAGATTAAGTCACCAACAACAATAAGGTCGTGTGTAGTTAGCGTTATGATTGTATCTAAGGGTAAAAACCGAAATTTAAATGTAACAGCGAAGGCAGTTATTTTGAATTTATCAGGTTAGTTAAGTGGCTCCACCTGGCCAAGCTCCGTGAAACAGAATTCAGTCAATGAGGAAGGAAAGTTATTTGGTCGCCGTAATTATAGTGGTACAGCTCAACATTAGCATAAAGCGGTAGCCACAAAGTGCGCTCTAGCACTAAGCACTAATAATATGGTCTACTAGAAATACGAGTAATTTACCGTGTGCTACTACAGTGCCACTCAAAGTATCAAAAGATAATAAATACGGAACAACAATTTTATATTTTAGTAAATAATGCCAACCAAGAATACGAATTTACTATCGCATAACTCTAATACCACGAATCTAAAAAATATATTTTTTTCGTATTCCTCATTTGCAACTTTTAACAGTTTTTCTTTAAAATAAGCAGTTTAAATTTTAAAAAATATATTATTATTCTCTATACGATTAGATTGCATTTTATACTTCATATTTAATAGATATACGAGTTAAAGAAATATGAAGATATTAAATTTTATGTCAGCCAGCTATGCTAACCATGGAAACTGCTAATATACTCAGATAATTCAAATTGACAAATGACCATATCATTGAAACGAAAATGGATGTAGCAGAGATGTGGATGTTGAGATAGATGTTGGAAAAGATACGGACAGATAGTTAAAGAATAAGGGATATGGCTCGAGCAATATAAGTTTCTAGATACAAGAAAGACAATTACATTGGTTTGAGTATGTCATTAGGAGAGATGAAGAATATATTGGAAGAAGAATGAATAGCTTATTAGTAGAAAGTAGAAGAAACAGAGGAAGACCAAATATAAGATGAAAGGACTGTATTGCAGAAGACTTGAGAGAAAAGGTACTGAATGAAGACGACACGCAAAACAGAAATGAGTGAAAGAAGGAAATAAAAAATAGCGACCCCTAACGAATGAGAAATGCTAAAGAAGAAGAAGATGTCAATATCAAGTGCAATTTGCATAGTTTGTTTATGAAATAATTTTATTGGAAATATAGAATCGTATGCTCTAGTTTTAAAGAGAAATTCTCTAAATTGTCCTAATATTTTTATTATACAGGTGGCACAAAAAAACTCACCACTCAAAATAACTTTTTTTTTGATAATTATTTTGTAATTCTCTTTAAATATTTGTAAACTAGGCTTGGAGGCTCACAAATCATGGTATTTGTCATAATGATAGCGTGTCCGGTTTAACCTTCATATTAAATTTTATATTTCAAATAGGAAAGCCTATATTCGTAATTTTACATAAATTCCAAATATATAAAAATATATAGGTGTCTCATTTCAATTATGAAAGTTAATGTCATTTCCGGTTGAAACGGAAGCGCAACCATGCTTTGTGAGCCCCTACGACTAGTTTACAAATATAGAAAAAGAATTAAAAAATAATTATAAATAAAAAAGTCATTTTAAGGGGCTCGTTTTCTAGTGTCAACCTGTACAGTAGACACTCGTATATTTCTATGGAAGTTTTGAATAGTGACAAATAAAAAAAAAATTGAAATAAAGTTTGTAAACTTCATATTTACTATATTGAACAAACTTTAAATCCTCCAAGCGAAATATCATTTCCGTTTTATAGACTGATATCAAAATCTAATAACTTTGGTAATAGCTGTAACTTAACGACATCAATTTCAAATAAGAAATATCAGATTATTGATTGATAGCGATGAAAATGCCAGGATAGAATTTGGATCAAGGTTTAACATCTTCTGTCAGCTAATAAGAATCCAAATAAGAGAAGGATATTTTGTAATAAATGAAATGATTTAATGCTTAATTATTTATGCCTCTTCCTAAGGATTATCACGACGGTTGTCACATTTAAGAATTTTCAAATTCACAACAATAATAATAAATAAATTCAAGATTGACGACGGTCGTAAACGAACCCGCACTGTTCATAAAAGGTCACGTGACCTCCATAAGTTCATACAGTTTTGTTTAATTTCATAATTGTCAATCGTTTGAAGCAATAAATGGAAATATGAATCCTCATCAAAACATATTTTTGTTTCTCAAGAATATGTTAGTAATTTTCATATCGTGGGACAACTCAAAATTTCTACGCTGAATAATTTTACTTTCTTTATTAGGAATTTATCAAAATTTAAAACATTCCAAACAAAGAATTCTATGAAATATTCTGTATGAGCTTTCTTATTTTATGGAGAGCAGAAATAAATATTTCATCACGGCATATTACCCATTGCTGGGTGTGACATTCTGCTTCGTACACAGATATGGAATATCTGTACCGTGAGGGCGCTTACCAGGCGTCACCTAACGGGCACTCATTGCTGGCGTGGAGGGTAGGAATTAAAATGTTTTGCAACAATTATTATACTATCTATAATGGTTATCAGTCTTCATCATTCGATACCGGATTGTTGTACACACTACACAAGAGGCCTGGTATAGGATACAGGAATATCTTGAGGCTGTAAATGTAGACAATAATAATTTGTTTTCCTCTACTACAAGAAATCGCAATGTCTGGTGCTAGGTTAATAGTTTATAACTACTAAGTTAGGTTATGCATTGAATATCAAATTAATTTTGTTTTTTTCTTTTGTTACAGGTACGGAAGAAATTGCTATACTGTATCTGCTTCGTCGACGGACAATCATGGCTTGATGTTAACGAGCTCGCATGCTGAACGTTTAGTCCGGTATTTGATTCCCATTCTATTAACTAAATAACATCCTTGTGTTACTAAGTGTAATGCCTGCCCGATGCTATAAAGGTTGTAAAACATCATACGATTTTTTAATAGTATATTACATCCGAGGTGGTATTTTTACAAGTCTGTTTCCATATTTAATATTTACCTATAAATTTTAAGTAAAGCCAATAATTTATTTCCCCTCAATTAACTTTATCTCATGTCAAATTGCGGTCAAAGTTGTTCCGAATTTCGAAACCCTGATGTGTATACGGATGCCGATAACAAGGTTTATTTCAACAACGCTTATTTCGTACAACGTTACAGTTGGCCATAAATCCAACAGCTGTATTGATAAAATGCAAAACAGGTCTGGTTCGACATTTTGTGTTTACAACACGATATGGGTAATTCGTAAATTACACGCAATTACCAACGAATTAGTTAATGCAACTTTATTATATTGGACAAATAAATTCTTTCCCTGTGGTTACTATTCAAAACACGGATTTACTGCAGTAATTTTCAACAAAACCGCTGTCATTTGTATTGTTAATTATATGTAACCACATCCTGACACTATGATGTAAAGTTTTACCCATAATATGCTAGAAAATTTAAATTGTCGACGGAAAATTTGCCTGTAATACATTTTAAATAAAATAAATTTTCTACTTCTGACAATTTAATAAAAAAATTGGTTGAATTAAAAAATAAATAATAAATTTTTCATACATGTATCTAAATAACACATTAATTCCTTTTAATAAAGTGATGGATAGATTGCATTCCGATTATTCTTATAACGATGTGTAATTTTGTCAATATTTACAACTTACTTGAGTAGAATTTGATAGCTTTTTCGCAGTGCAATGTTACTCTAGTCTACAGTGTTGGTGTACATTGTCCCATGTTTGAAACAAATTTAAGTTCTTTAACCTATACTTGTCACCTCCATAATAGTCACAGATCAAGAATTAAGAGATTCTCGAAATATATTTTTCTTTCATTACTCATTATTTCGATGAGATACAATTTTTCTGTATTTTACATTGCAGAGTGAAGACCATCTTCACTTTCATCTTGTGTTTATAATATTTAAACGTTTTCCTTCGAGCTGTATTCTCGCTTATATCTATTCTTTACATTTAGTTTTATATCTCTCGCTAAGAGAGGTATTGCCTTCATGCTAAAAATCGCATATCCAGATTTTATTGAATAAGCACGTTTTAAGGTCCCTACAATCCGATTTTAACATTTTTACGATGATGTCTGTGTGTGTGTGTATGTGAGTGTGGATGTATGTATGTGTGTATGTATGTAGGATGTTGGAAAGACGATTACTCAAAAACTATAAGACTTTATATTTGTTTAACTACGTATTTCCCAATCGGACATTCATGGGAAGATCTGAAAAGATTCTGGTAACAATTGGATAACCGAAAGTAGAAGATTTTTGAAAAAAAAATCTTCTAAATATTATTTTTTGAAAATATTTCTTGCTGATATTAAAGAAAATTAAATTCTCTATCTGATACATTTAAATATTTTCTTATATATTTTATAGATTTAGAGATAAAAGAAATATAATATATAAAATAATCTGTTGTAATAAATTTTACAGCCGAAGGGAAGTACAGGGAAGTACATAGATTATATAATTTCTTAATTTATTAATAGTTAAATATTTAATATTGTAGGTATATTACACATACCCGTCTGAAATTGAATGAATTTAAAATTAAACAATCTAAATGTAAGGAATAGATGTAAGTAGAATTGTTGGTGTAGAGTGTTGGTTAAATACAATAGGGCGCGAGCAGTCATGTGACTTTGTTGGTCTTGACAAGCTCCCATATCTGCTTGTCAAGGCCAACAATGTCACATGACTTCTCGCCCCCTATACTTATGTAACCAAAAACGTAAGTGGCGAGAGGTATTGTGCTGGCCACAACAGATTTTTTATATATAAATTCATTCTGTGAAGAAATTATGTACATAGATATGAAATACCATAATTTTTCTTTTTAAATTTCGTGATTTTCCAATTGTGTGTTAAGAAAAATGATGAATATTTCATTTATTATTTCAAAAGTGATGTTAATGGTGAAATGAGTGCAGTGTGAAATAAAATATGGGCCATTAATAACTGACTTTGTTTCCAAGTGAGACGTAGAGAAAGCAAGTGCTCGGTGCTCGGATTTTTATGCTGCATGTAATCCACGATTACTTCCATAATCACGGAATTTATAGTCATTCAAGTGACAGAATTTCATGCTGCGGAAACCGAGTCCCATCAGCCGTTAGCCTCAATAGCCACATGTAAAAATAATCATTTCCCCTGGCTATTTTTCGGAATAAATTAAAACAACACAGTGCCGGGAGATAATACATTTTTTCCTGTTTTTGGGAGCTCTATTATTTTTAAACCTTTTCTTCTCTGGTGGTGTACATGAAACGAATGAGATTGTAATATGCATGAGAATTAAAATGGATAGAATATTTTATAAATAAAACTTGCTTCCTTCCGTATGGGGTAACAGTTAGGCGAGATTATTTGCAAGATACTGTGACACACCGAAATGAGTTTTTTCACATCTATGTCAACATTTTCTGATCAATATTGGGTTTATTCTATTCGGTTACTATTTCCAAACCACAATGAAGTTGGTTTTACTAAAATAAACATACGGATTCACAAGGGTAAATAACTTTTTAAACAATAGGAATTCATTTCGCATGGTAAACAACAGTTAGTAAATACCAATAATGCATTATTTAATAATTATTTCTGTTATTTACAATTATGGGATTCTGCAACTAATTATAAATTTCAATTAAACAAATACATATTTGTTTGTTTATGTTTTCCTTTTTGTTTATTTTAATAAAATTAATCACACAACTTCAAATAAAAATAGAAGAAACCTCAATTATTGCAAGACAGCCCTAGAGATTTATTAAACCAAGAAGGTTAATCTCAATCTTTTATGATGGTTATTAAATTTGTTATAAAATGTTACCATGCTTACTTGTTGCTATTGTTTTGTTGTTATTTTTTGTTTTTCCCCTGAAGTATGCAGCAGTGTATGTTGCCGAAAATTTGGGTTTTAAATAAACTAAAAGATGGTTTTATTATTAATACAGAGATTATGATTTTATACATACAAGGTGGTGACCGACACAGCCAAACATAGGACTTTAACAAGTTAAATCAGACTTTCGTAATTTCCTGCTTCCCTAATTATTTTAGGTAAAAAAAGCTTCAAATAAAAGTTGTAGAGCATAAAATACTGCATCTGAATCAATAAGCAAAATTACCTAAAAAATAGCAATAGCCATGGAATTGGGACAAAGTAAATAACAAATGTCTAACGTTTTAGCTGTCATGTTAGGGTAATTTATTTTTATTAGGTATTATTCCTAATTTCTGTTCCACTTAACAATTATCTATTAATTTAAATTGAAATTTGTTCACTGGAACAGAAATTATAAATAATAATAAAAATAAATTAACCTAGCTTGACAGATGAATCGTTAACATTCAATTGACATCTGTCAAGTTGAATTATATGAATATATTAGTCGTTCCATGTTTAGCATAACTGGCTGATTTATATAATTTAATTTATTTCAAATTCTTTAACTCTATATCTATTGAATATGAAGTATAAAATGCAATCAAATCGTATAGAGAATAATATATTATTTAAGTTATAATAACGTTAGATATCAATAAATCAAATTTAACTGTTAAATCTTTAAATGAGGTTACTTCCGGTTCACCAATTATAACCAAAATCTAATCAGTTGTTCCTCTGGATGTAAACTTGAGGAATACGAAAAAAATATAATTTTTAGAATAGTGGTATTGAAGTTATGCGATTCGAAACTTTTGTCACACCACGTACATACATACAGACATCATCGTAAAAATGGTAAAATCGTATTATAGGGCCCCTAATACATGCTTATTCACTAAAACTCATCATTGAATTTTTTGTCCAAGGACAACACCTTCCTTACTTAAAGGTAACGGAAGGTAAATTGTTTACCGATTTAACCGTCTTTGTAGCTCTTATAATTCTCGAGATAGCAATAGTGGCCCATTTAAAATAAACACCCTGTATACACAACAACTAAGAATATTTCAAAAATGTTTCTAAAGTAGACCAGCATACTCATACACCTATTATTGTTTATTTATAAGTCATTCATTTTTCATTTCTGTTTCGGCCATTTCCATAAATATTCATAGGATGCTGAAATCGTACTTTTATTTCATTACAGTTATTGTTTTGTTATGGAAATATGGACGTATTGGACGTTAGTAGCAAAGTGAATGACTCTCGAATGAAACGAAAGTGCTGGCGTCGTGTAATGAAAATCATGGAAATGAAAACTCCTGTTAGGTATAACTAGCTTAGTTGGTAACAAGTTCGTGTGATAAAGTCGCGATACTTTCAATACAGTTTTAACAAAGAAAGTTTTTCAGTTGAGCCAATTAGCGGCTTTGGCGGAGTTCTATCGTAAACATGTTTCAGAATCCAACTAGTGCTTGAAAGTGGGACCGGTGGCTGACGCTGAAACCCGCATGGAGAATGTTTCCTTGCCTGCATGGTCCTTTGTGCAGCAACCCTCACACACGGGAACAATTTTTCGGGTAGCTTTGTTACCAAACACATACGACCTTTTCAAAATTGGATTGTTGTTTGTAATTAGTTACTATGTTATTAAATATTAGTTAATTTTCACAATACAGATTGTACAAAACGATACGGCGCGATACCAAATTTCATTTCTACTGCGTTTTCTTTATATCGCTACGTTTCTATAGCTCCAAACGGCCCGATCCCACTGCTGAGTCACAATTACGATTAATATTTACCAAAATTGCTCCTAAAATAGACACAATTTGTGAGAAAAAATAAGCCCATCCAACACAATAAAAAATCTGATGTGACCAACACATGACCTCTCGCTATTTCCATTTTATGTTACATAAATAAATAATAAATAAATATATCATCACGGCATATTACCCATTGCTGGGTGTGCCAATCTGTTTGTACACAGATATTGGTAAATGATGAAATATTTGTACCGTGTGGGCGCTTACCAGGTGTCACCTTACGGGCATTCATTGGTGTTGTGGAAAGTGCACCACAGGAATCAATTTAGTGTTATTAAACTTCAAAGTATTTTTTGGTGTCGGTCGGGATCGAACCCGGATCATAACGAAATTAACATATCTTCTACATAAAACATACAAATAATTCAAATTGTATCTATTCTTTCGTTCTATGAGAATTTTTCTCCTACTCTTTTAATATATTTAAAATTATTTATATTCATTGACGGTATTAGCGGTATTTCTTAAGGATATATATAATATTAATATACCTATAATTTTAAATATTTAATAGAAAAAGCTTTCTGTAATGTTAATAAAACTGTTGACTCTTGACACTGACATTTTTCATTTATCTGTCAATTATAAACATTTAGATATCTCAACTGGTTTCCATGGAGTTGTTTGGACAGCGAAATTTATTACAACAGATTATTCAATTTTATTATATGATATATCTCCAAATCTATAGAAGATATAATAAATTTTTTAAATGTATCAGATTGCGAATTTAAAGATCTTTATTATTGTATTAACATAAATTTTCAAAAAATAATACTTAAATTTTTTTTTAAGAAACTGCCACTTCCTGTTGTCTAAACCTATTCAACTCTACCCATTAATGTTAGATTGAGGAATCCGTAGTTAAACAGGTCTTTAGTTGTATGGAATTTGCGAAATCGTACCTCCAATATACATACACACACACACACACACACACACACACACACACAGAGAGAGAGAGAGAGAGAGAGAGAGAGAGACATCGTCATAAAAAGGTTTAAATCGTATTCTAGGGACGTTAAAACGTCCATATTCAATAAAATGCTGATATTCGATTTTTAGAATGAATCCAATACCTCTTTTAGCGAGAGGCAAAAACACGTTTCTTTTTGTCTGTACGGTATTACTATTATTATTAAAATAAAAACCCTTATTTTTCATTTGGGAATTTAATAGGGGTACCGTGGGGCTATATATTTGAAAACCCTTCTGGTAGAACAACCAGAAAACTATGAAGAAATTAATTATATACTATCCTTTTCTACCCATTTGGCGTGGAAGCAAAAGTCACATAACAATATGAATATTACAATTTTGAAAATAAAAACATATATAATAACAACAAAAAGTTAATAATAATTTATTTATTTATAAAGTTTAAGCAAAAAACTTGTTTCCATAACGTGCTGACCCAAATTTGCAGACAAAATTCCGAATTCCTCTGCGGTGAATTCCTCTAAACGCCTGGTAATAAAACTTGGGGTAGAAAGAATTCCGAAGAGGTACAAAACACTGGGCTGCACTAACGCATGGCCACGACACAGCCATTATCGCACAAATATTGTATGAGGAAAAGAACTTGGATTCACCTTCCATGCATAATGGATCCTGGACAAGGTGTAATACGTTGTGCAGCTTAGCCTCTTCTTCGTATACGAACACAAGAGCTGGACTCCGAAGCCGAGTTGGAGTAAAGTCGTTGGTGGCTTTCGCCTACAACTTATGGAGAGAATTTATCGACGAGCCCCGATGCCTGTTGTTTGTTACACCAGTTTTCTTTGTTTTATGAATGAAATATTGAGCAAAGAAGGATGAATGTAAGGAATTTATCAATATTTAAAGAAATTAATGCAAATTAAATCCAGCATCTTTCTACGTTTTTTTTTTTGTAAGGAGGTGAAATATATTGAATTATTCCGAAATTTAGAATTGACTGCAAAAATAAATTTACACTGAATACCCTCAACTCTATTCACATAAATATATTTGATAATGTGACGACTAACATACAACAGCAAACTTCAGTTGAGATCTGACAAAAGTATAAATGAACGTAAGTGGTGGAATTTTCAAAATATGATCCAACTCGCAATATAAATCCAAGCATTTTCTATGCCTTCTAACTACTATTTCCGACATTATTGTAGTTAAATTCAAACACATTTCTACCACATAAAAAAGTGAAAATGAATCATTTATTAAATTGATGCATAAGTCATTTTGCTTAAAAGCAAAAAAATGGTTTCTTCATAAATTTTTGATTGTAGGAAATGAATGAACTGTTTAATAATTGTAAAAATATGTATACTTATTCATTTGTATGCGTAGAATCGATTAATATTACTGCCATATTCATACTTTTACTCATTTTGTTTAATTTCTTAAAAAAATCATAAATTTTCAATAAAAAGTTCAAAATTTTTAAAAATCTAATTTATATGGATATAGATACTTTTCAGTGCGCTGATTCCAAATTTTGAAACCGCATGTCGATATCTCTTTTCGTTCTCGAGATATTTGCCCTCAAAGTTTTGCCTAAAAATACCCATTTTTGGGCTATATCCCAAAAATGGGTCAATATACAGACTTGGAAGTCTAACCATTAGATTCTACGGGCAAAATTATATAAGTGTACCAATTTTCATAATTTTTGAACAACGAATACAATATCTACAGTAAAATAACCGAAAATGACCAAAATCTGAAAAAATCTTAAGGTGTACCCCTTAGGATTTTTTCAGATTTTGGCCATTTTCAGTTATTTTTCTCTAGAGATTGTATCTATTGTTCAAAAATTATGAAAATTGGTATACTTATGTAATTTTGCCCGGGAAATCGAATGGTGATGATAACGAGCTCGTATTTCAACCCATTTTTGGGGTATGGCCCAAAAATGGGTATTTTTAAGTAAAACTTTGAGAGCAAATATCTCGAGAACGAAAAAAGTTATCGACATACGGTTTAAAAATTTGGAATCAGCGCGTTGAATAGTATCTATAACCATATAAATTAGATTTTTCAAAAATTTGAAATTTTTATTGAAAATTGAAGATTTATGTTTTTTTTATGAAATTAGACAAAATGAGTAAAAATACGGCTATGGCAGAAATATAAATCGATTCTACGCATATTTTTATTATTAATATAATTATTATTTGTTTGTAACTTTGGCTTTATAATTTCCTGTGATTCTTTATATCCTCCATTCCAATTTTTAGAAGTTGGCAACCCTATCAATAACAAATACTATACGCATTCAAATATAGTATATTCACAATAAATATATCTGATTTTGAATATTTTTTTTTCGTATTCCTCGAACCTACCAACCCTCATTTGCAACTTTTATCAGTTTTTCTTGAAAAAAAGCAAATTGACAGATGTCAGTTTCAATGAAATAAAAATGAATGTGACAGAGATGAGGATGTTGAGATAGATATTGGGGAAGACACAGAAAGATTGGATAAGTAAAATGGCTTGAGTGATAGAAGTTTCTAGAAAGAGAGATGATTATGTCATGAGAAGAGATGAAGAATATATTGAAAGAACAATGAATAGCTTAGTAATAGAAGGTTGAAGAAACAGAGTAGGACCAAAGATGGAAGGATTATACTGAGGAAGACTTGAGAGAAAAAGAACTAAATGTGGACGACGCGCAAAACAGAAATGAGTGGAAAGAGAAAATAAAAACTAGCGATCTCTAGCGAATGGGAAAAGCTAAAAAAGTAGATGTCAGTGCCAAGTCCAATTTGCATACTTTGTTTATGAAGTAATTTTACTGGAAATATAGGATCTTTTGCAAGAATTTTATGTGCGGAATTTGTACATAATCGAGCAAATCAAATGAATACATAATTCAGCCTCAAGTATGTAAATATAATTCTAAGTATTACAGTGTTTTTTCAGTGTAAAAATGTGTAGTGAAGTATGACTATTGTTCATTGCATGATGCATTCTTGCTAATCTTTATATTAATAATTACGTGAATATATGTTTGTATACAAATTGTTAACTCTTTGGAAGATATTTTCGCAAAAATATAATGCAGCAGTTTTTTGTTTGTTGGTGTAGGTACGCGAACTGAAGGTCAACCTTGCGTGAATTTTTAATTATTAATTAAAAGCCCCATTATCGAACAAAAGCGCGAAATGTCAAGTTGACAATTTGTCTTGTGATGATATGAAATAGTGAATAATAAAGTAACCTCAATTTGTGTGGAGCTAAAGAGGCTATTGACTAAACAATGGCGCACGAATGATAACGACCATCTGAGAAATTTAATGCGGTGCTAAATCGAAACAGTCATCAAAAATAGACACAATGCAATACAATGTATCGTATAGTCATAGTCATATGGCACAGGGTGAGGGTATACTATGTAAAGCATTGATTTATTATCATTGTCATTTTATTGTTTATTCAAAGCAGTTCTGGTTTTATAGTGCTTGTTGCGGAGCCAGCGCTGATTTTAATTAGCTCTCCTTCATTGATTTTTAGTAGGGCATAACACAGACTTAAACTTTAATATTGGATTAATGACCTTAATATCGGCTGCAATTTAAGTCAAGAGAGACGCGAAAGCTTTGATTTAAAATTAATGAGTTTTCTTTTATACAAAAAAAATATTAATTTAAGATTTTGAAATTTATTCGCTTATTAAACAATTCTCTTCGTCTTTCAAACTCACTTAATTACTTTGATCTATTAAGGCGCTAATTTTGAAAGAAATTGGACATATAGGTAGACTTTCTTTATTACATTTTTATATAAACACATTATCATGCTACGTCTATTCTCTTTGAAATTTAAAAGTAAAAAAAAGTACTTAGTGACTGAGTTTTAATTTCTCATTTATATTTTTACCTTCCGTCACCTCTAGGTAAGGAAGGTATTGTTTTTGGTCAAAAAAATCGGCGGTGAGTTCTTAACGAATAAGCATGTTTTAAAGTGTGTGTGTTTGTGTATGTGACTATAATTTCGGCCGCGGTATCTCCAATACTATAATTCCAAAAATTACAATTTTTATGTATTCCTCTTCCTTACATCCATATGTAGATTCGATTAGATTTTGGTTATAATTGATCAACAGGAAGTATCCTCATTCGAAGATTTTAACAGTTTTTCTTGAAATTATAAATATTAAAGAATATTTAATCTAAACGAATTGATTGCATTTTATATTTCGTATTCAATGGATATAGAGTTAAAGAATCAGCCAGTTATGATATAACCATGGAAAAAACTACTATACTAAGAAAATTCTAACTGACAGATGTCAGTGTCAATGAAAATATGGCAGAGATGAGGATATTGAGATAGATGATTACATTAGTTTGAACATGTCATGAAGAGAGATGAAGAATATATTTTGAGAATGAATAGCTTGGTAATAAATGGTACACGAAACAGAAAAAGGCCAAAGATAAGATGGAAGGACTGTATTACAGAAGACGAGAGAAAAGGAACTAAATGACGACGACACGCAAAACAAATATGAGTGGAAGAAGAAAATAAAACGCAACAACCTCCAACGAATAGGAAAAGCTAAAAAAGAAGATGTCAGTCAAGTGCAATTTGCATAGTTTATTCATGAAATAATTTTACTGGAAATATAGGATCTTTTGCTAGAAAATTTATTTATGGAATTTGTACATAATACACAGGATTGACGGAATATACAAGAGAGACGATTACATTGGTTTGAACATCTCATGAGGACAGATGAAAAATATATTGGAAGAAGGAATAGCTTAGTAGTAGAAGGTAGAAGAAACAGAGAAAGACCAAAGATAAGCTGGAAGGACTGTATTGCGGAAGACTTGAAAGAAAAGGAACTGAATGAGGACGACACGCAACAGAAATGAGTGGAAAAGCTAAAAAAGAAGATGTCAGTGTCAAGTGCAATTTGTATAGTTTATTTATGAAATAATTTTACAGGAAATATAGGATCTTTTGCAAGAAAATTTATGTATAGAATTTATACATAATACACAGGATTGATGGAAGGTGATGTGCTGGCCACATTAGATTTTTTTATTCTTTTGTTTTAAGTTGATAATTAATGTATTAAAGTCTATTCCACGAGAGAAAACAATTAAGAAAAGATAGAAGCTAAATTAACCTTGCTGAAATGGTGGGCACATATTCGCCATTCTTAACTTTTTCTATCGATAAAAGAATATTCTTAAATAAAATAAGCGTAGTACTTAATTAAACATATTTGCATATTTTTTGGATGTACTTATTATCATTGAACGAGAAATGGACAAAATAATGTAAATTTCGACATGGTACCCTGTTGGAAAACGAAGCGTAAGAAACGACATGAAATTTCAATAATCTTTGTTGATTGCAACAATTAAATGTTTTTTTTTTTGGCTAATTATAGAATAATTAGATATATTTTATATTTATTTGCTTCAATATTAAAACTTTAGCCTTATAAATATTTTGAGTGATCTCTTCGAAACTATACAATGGGAATTATAAATAAAAAAAAAAATGTATTGTAGTTACGTGAAATGATGTATACATCAAATATAAAAGTAACTATTCAATTTTATATGTTTCCTTACATAGAAATGTTTAAAACTTATATATGTACTACGGTTTTCAAATTATGAGGACATTTCAACAATTTGTGGATTTGCATGTTTAAACAATTTAAATATGCTACGACCATAACATGATTAAAATGTGCGATAATACAACCATCCCTGTTTTCTAAGCTAGTTTAACTTCTGTTTTAACGTTATTTATTGTAGCATTACATTGTTTAGTGCAAACTTCGCTAACTTTAAACTAAGGTTTAAGTTCCACCAGGATGTTTAATTATACTCCGTCAATAGAGAGTGCTAGTCTAAGTTTTCTTTATCCGGTATACCAACAACAAATGAGAAAACTAGTTTCTGTTAAATTTTCATACCCGTTTGCTTTTATCAACTAACTTTATTATGTGCAAACTAAATACCTTCCAAACTAACTTTAATTTAAAAATGTTTTTTAATTTAAATTATAATTTCTGAACGTGTATGTTTTAATATGAAAAGTTAAAATTTTAATTTGTTATTAAAAAGGCACGAATTCAGTACTCACCTTTAACCTAAAGCACCTTGTCTAGAATTAACAAAATATAGAGAAACATACTTAATGATTTGCTGAATCAAGTATGTAATAATTTATTTAAATAAAAATAACGAAAATTTCGCTAATTGATGATGTCTGTGTGTGTGTATGTGAGTCGGCTAGCAAAAAGATTTCTCAAAAACTGTAAGCCTTAATTACGTATTTTTCAATCGGACATTACTGGGAAGAGCTAAAAAGGTTTTAGTAATAATTGAACAACCGAAAGTATCAGATTCTTAAAAGATTCTTCTAAATATTATTTTTTGAAAATTTTTGTTCTTGCTTGTATTAAAGAAGACTAAATTCTCTATCTGATACATATAATTTTTTTATTATATTTTTTATAGGTTTAGAAATAAAGAAATATAAGGTATATAATAATCTGTTGTAATAAATTTCACAGTCCAAATAATGTCATGGAAACCAATTGAAAAATAAAAAAATGTTTGTAACTGACAGATAAATGTTAGTGTGAAAAATGCAGAGACATTACTGAAGAATTTTTCTGGGAAGTACATATATTATATTATTTCTTATTGTATTAATAGTTAAATATTTAAAATTATAGGTATATTACATATACCCTACAGGGTATATACATAGGGCGCGAGCAGTCATGTCACTTTGTTGGCCTTGACAAGCAAATATGGGGGCCCGTGTCATAATGATAGCTAGTGTCAAATATAATTTTTCATTATAAATTTAGTAATTTTCCAATTCCATATGGTTTATTTTCCCCGACAAGTAAATTCCACACTCTTGGTGACAAATTAACTACGTGAATTTAGAAAATCTTGAAATTTTGAATGAAAATTCTGATATTTGACTTCTATCTACATAATTACTAATTGTCATTTTGACACGGACCACCATATCTACATGTCAAGGTCAACAATTTTTCATGCAGTCGACCTAAAACAATTCTACAATTGACGAAACAAGAATACGCATTGAAAAAATTGACAACACATTAGTCAAAAACAATTGAGATTTAGAAAAAAAGTTATTAATAAATAGTATTGCTCTCGACGAGTTCTGTCACTGGTTATATTTAATGTACATATTTCTGTTACACCCTGTATAATACGTCACATTTCTTTCTTAGCTTTTACCATTAAGAAGAAAAAAATCTCAACTTCCGTGTAGTGCAGACCCTGTGGAAAGAAGTGTCGCTGTCCTTCAAAACTTGAGCGAGGATTGGCGTCTATATTTCCTGAATAAATAATGGCAAATCAGTTAGTGAATCTGACACGGCCACAGAAAGTTTCCTCTAACTGAAGCCAAGCGAAGTTCAGTGAATCCCTCGCGGACTGGAACTGGAAAGTCGACAATAAAGTTTCGTTTTAATACTTTCTTATTATCAGATCATAGCATCGCGATCTGCGCCCTTTTCAACGAGTGTTCCGCAAGTTCGCGCGAGGGATTCTTTTATAGCCCATAAAAACATCTGGCCAATGTAAACGCCTTTATTGCTGAGCGGTCGACATGACTTATTACCTCTTGTCTAATTACGAAAGCAGATCGGAAACGCTCCCAGAATTCAAATATCACCAGCGATAGAGTTCATTTTCCCTTGCCGCTAAGACTTATGATTTATCATTTCCTTCTTGCTGAGAAATTCCAACTACATTCATGTTTTTGCTCCTGAATCATCACGTCATAATTGCATTGTTATTAGGCAGCAAAGAAAACAAATGTACATGGAAATGCAATGAGGACAATTTGGAAATTTCAATATTTTTTACAAATAGCATTAGTGTTTTACTGTTCTTATTTACGAATTTACATGGGTTAAAATATTTACACCAAGTGTTTATCTCTCAATTTATCGCACTATAATTCACTACTATAACAATAAATCATTAAACAGATACAATTTATAAAATTCTGTTGTGGACAGTATAATACGCCTCGCCATTTTCATTTCTTGTACACATAAAAAATTCTATACACATCTATTATTTATATTTAGATATTTTTACCACATAGAAAGGTTCTTGGTTCAGGATTCGTCACCTCTAAGTAAGGAAGGTATTGTCTTTGGTCAAAAAAATCAATGATGGGTTTTTAGTGAATATGCATGTTTTAGGTTCCCTATAATACTATTTTACCATTTTTACGATGATGTCTGTATGTATGTATGTGTGTGTGTCTGTGTGTGTGTGAGACAAAAGTTTCGTATCGCATAACTTCAATTCTACGATTCCAAAAATTACAAATTTTTCGTATTCCTCAAGTTTAAATCCAGAAGAACAACTCATTAGATTTTCGTTATAATTGATGAACCGGAAGTAGCCTCATTTCAAGATTTAACAGTTAAATTTGATTTATTGACATTTAAAAAATATATTATTCTCTATACGATTTGATTACACTTTCATATTCAATAGAGTTAAAGAATTTTAAAGAAATTAAATTTTATAAATCAGCCAGCTATGCTAAACATGGGAACTACTAATATATTCATGTAATTCAAATTGACAGATGCCAGTATAAATAAAAAATAAATTAATGTGGCATAGATGAGGATGTTGAAGTTTATGTTGGGGAAGATACGGAAAAATAGGTAAGGAAATAACTCTAGTGTTACAAGATTCTAGAAAGATACAAGTGAGATGATTACATTGGTTTGAATATGTCATGAGGAGAAATGAAGAATATATTGAATGAAGAATGAATAGCTTGGTAATAGAAGGTTGAAGAAACAGAGGAAGACCAAAGGTAAGATGGAAGGACTGTATTACGGAAGACTCGAGAGAAAAGGAACTGGATGAGAACGACATACAAAACAGAAATGAGTGGATCACGAAAATATAAAATAGCGACCCCTAACGAATGGGACAAGCTAAAGAAGAACATGTCAGTGTCTAGTTCAATTTGCACAGTTTGTGCATAAAATAATTTTACTGGAAATTCAGAATCATTTGCAAAAAATCTGTTGTGGCCAGCACAATACCTTCCGTCATTCTCGTGTATAATGTATAAATTCCATAATTTTTCTTACAAAAGATTCTAAATTTCCAGTAAAATTATTTCATAAACAAACTATTCAAATTGCACTTGATACTCGCACCTTCTTCTTCTTTAACTTTTCCCATTCGTTAGGGGGTCGCTATTTTTGCATGACGTTCTCATTCAGTTCCGTTTCTCTCAAATCTTCCGCAATACAGTCCTTCCATCTTATCTTTGGTCTACCTCTGTTTCTTTAACTAAACTATTCATTTTTGTTCCTTTAATTCTTCATTTCTCCTCATGACATGTTCAAACCAATGTAATCGTCTTTCTTGTATCTTTCTAAAAATTTGTAACACTAGAGTTATTTTCTTACCGTATCTTTCCCTGTATTCCCCAATATCTACTTCAACACCCTCATATCTGCCACATGAATTTACTTTTTATTGATACTGACATCTGTCAATTTGAATTATATGAATATATTACTAGATCCCAAGTTTGGCACAGCTGGCTGAATTACAAAATTTAATTTCTTTAAAATTCTTTAACTCTGTATCTATTAAATATGAAGTATAAATTGTAATCAAATCGTATAGAGAATAATATATTCTTTAAGTTGTAATAACGTTAAATGTCAATAAATCAAATTTAACTGTTAAATCTTCAAATGAGACTATTTCCGGTTGACCAATTATAACCAAAATCTAATCAGTTGTTCTTCTGGATGTAAACTTGAGGAATACGAAAAAATTATAATTTTTGGAATCGTGGTATTGAAGTTATTGGATCCGGAAATTTTGTTACACACACACAGACACACAGACACACATACATACAGACATCATCGTAAAAATGGTAAAATCGTATTATATGGACCCTAAAACGTGCTTATTCAGTAAAAACTCATCATTGAATTTTTTGACCAAAGACAATACCTTCCTTACCTAAAGGTGACGGAAGGTAAAAAATTATCTATGGAATTTATACATATTACACAGGATTGACGGAAGGTATTGGGCTGGCTACAACAGATTTTTTTATCTCTATATCTATAGAAGATATGAAAATTTCGTATCGGATAGATAATTTTGTGTTCTTTAATATTTGTAAAAAATATGTATGAGAGAATTTTTTGAAATTAATTTCAATAATGCCAGAATAAAACTTGTATGCATGATTTATAGGTATTTACTGGATTTAGAACTAATTGAATTTCATATTTCAACCCCATGTATTTACTACTAATTAATTTGACTTATAAACAGACAAACGTATATTGTCAACCAATAGAAATGAATAGGTAATAATAACAGGTATTAACTGAGCTTTTAAGTATCAAACGAAATTTAATATATGTATATTAATGTCAGCTAACATAGTATTAGTATTGTTACACATATTGTTTTTCTATTTTTTTATTTCATATATATTTACCTCTCCCTAAGTGAGATATTGGATTCGTACAAAAAATCGCATATCTATATTTTAGTGAATAAGCACGTTGATATCCATGTGTGTGTATGTGCGCATGTGGATGTTAGAAATACAGTATCTCAAAACTAATGTCAACCCGGCAATGAATTGGAAACATTTCGGAAAATTAGAGATGTCAATTATCATAATTTTTCATTCTAAATTTAGTGATTTTCCAATTCCATACGGTTTATTTTCCCCAACAAGTAAATTTCACACTCCTGGTGAGAAATTAACTACGTGAATTTAGAAAATCTTAAAAAAATTAATGATAAATTCTGACATTTAACATCTATGTACATAATTACTTAACATTGTCATATAACTGCTCGCGCCCTATACTTATGTAACCAAAACCGGAAGTGGTACAGGTATTGTGCTGGCCATAACAGATTTTTTTATTATATCTTCTATAGATATAAAGATATAATATATAATAATATAGAATAATCTGTTGTAATAAATCTCGCTGCCTAAACAACTCCATGGAAACTAGTTGATATATTTAAATGTTTGTTTTTGACAGATAAATGCAAAATGTTAGTTCCAAAAATTAACAGTATATTTAATATTTCTTATTGTATTATTAATTAAATATTTACAATTATATTACAAATATCCTTAAGAAATACCGCTAATACGAATACATCAATGATTTTGAAGAATTTTGAACATATTAGAAGAGTAGGACAAAATTCATAATAGAACGAAAGAATACTCGAAGATAAAATTATTTGAATTATTTGTGTGTACAAGAAATATTCAATTCGTTAGTTATTTTTTTTAAATATCCATGAATATAATACTCCTATACTATTTCATTCAATTCGGTGAATGTTTATATACCTACAAAAAAATATTGAATACTAAATATCATATAAATATTGTTTTTGTAGATTCTATGTTATATGAAAAATGTGAAATTGTAGTATGCCCACATCACAACAAAAAAGTTGTGTTTACTTGTATATCATATTTCAATGAAACTAGATAATATTTTCCAGGAAATATATCCATATCATATAGATAGTTAAAATATTTAAAGATATGGGATAATATTTGATAGGATAATATTTGATGCATTCCTTTTTACACAATTCTAAATATTATATTAAGTCGTATGATTTCGCTCTTACGTTGTGGAAATGTATCATATTACACATAAATGTTTAGTGATCAATCAACCGTATTGTCATTTCAAGTTTGTTTTATTTTACGCCCAGCCCAATACAAACGGAAAATACTAAATATATTTGCTCAATTGTTTTTGGTTTCACAGTATAAATATTTGAAGTCGCTACCTGCTTATATCAAGTTTCTATTAGAATTATTACTAAAAAGGAAACTTGATAGGTATGTATTTGGCTCTGTTATTTAATTTTTGTTTTAACTACATATTATTTCTTCTGGTGAAGCACTGTCTTGTCTATAAGTCGCTACTGCCTAGAAAGCATATAAAATATTCTTCAAATTAATGTAGTATAACAAAATATCAATTTCAGCAATCTTAAAATGTTATTAATACAATCGATGTGAAATAAGTTTAAATGAAAACAGTCATTCAGTTCTGCCAGATGCTCAAAACCTAAAAAGTGCCTATAATCCATTTACGATAGTAAGAGAATGTGGAACTAATTCTTCAACAGAAAGAAGTTATTTTATTGGTTCGGCTCCAAAATTATCCTCTTTTAACTAATAGAATGATTTGTCTCTGTTCAAGAATTAATTCCACATCCTCTTGCTAAAGTGAAAGGAATATAAGGTTTGTTCCAACGTATAATTAAATCAGTACTGAACAAACCTATGTAATATTCTATCTATTTCCTGAAAAGTCTAATATACGATTAAATATGATTGGAGATATAACACCATATATGATGTGGCCAGCACATTTTCGTCTACCTGTGTATTATGTACAAATTCCATACATAAATTTTCTTGCAAAATATCCTACATTTCCAGTAAAATTATTTCATAAACAAACTATGCAAATTTCACTTGACACAAACATCTTCTTTTTTTTCTTTTTTTATTCGTTAGGGGTCGTTACTTTTTATTTTCTTCTCCCACTCATTTCTGTTTTGCGTGTCGTTCTCATTCAGTTCCTTTTCTTTCAAATCTTCTAGTACTACTAGTAAGTTATTCATTCTTCTTCCAATATATTTTTCATCGCTCCTCGTGACATATTCAAACCAATGTAATCGTCTCTCTTTATCTATCTAGAAACTTATCTGAATATAGTAGCAATTTCCATGGCTAGCATAGCTGTCTGATTCATCAAATTTGATACCTTTATAATTCTTTAACTCTATATCTATTGAAATATAAAATGCAATCGCATTGTATAGAGAATAACACATTCTTTAAAATATAATAACAGTAAATGTCAATAAATGATATTTAACTGCTTTTTTTAAGAAAAACTGTTAAAAAATGTAAATGAGGGTACTATCGTTGGACCAATTATAATCAAAATTTAATCATATCTGCATATGAATCTAAACTCGAGGAATACGAAAAAAATATAATTTTTGGAATCGTGGTGTTGTAGTTATGCGATCCGAAACGATCATCACATACACACACATACACACACACACCATCGATTGTTTTGACCAGAGACAATAACTTCCTTACCTAAAGGTAACGGAAGGTAAAAAGCGGTCATCCTGACGGGTTAGTAAATAAAGAAGCTATCTAGGTGTAATTAATGCATATCGATTATGTATCTGCTGGATATTCAAAATGCTGTTGTAACAATATAGTACCATAGAACATTGCATATTAATTATATTGTAATATGGAGGTGTACGATAATGTATATGATGTGAAATACAGTCGTCAGTCGTCTATCGAATTACCAAAGCAGCCGCTTTGTGTTTCCAATTCGAGTGTAATTATTTGATATGAGAATGATTGCGGTTAGATCTTCCTAGTTTATTGCTTATGTGCCAGTGTTTGCTTCGGACGTTGGTAGCTACGTTTGTCATATTACGTAGTGGGGATTTCAATGGTTTATCTTGCCATTTCAATTTAATTTAAACTCTGTTTGATTCATTTCGAGCAAAATTTAATTTTGTGTCAGGTTAAATTAATGCCAAAAATTGGGCTTTCAAATTTGCTTCATTTAAAATCATTTGAAATTCTTTTTATGAATTTCAAATTAATATGCATTTTAATTTATTCTATACTTGTATAAGTATTTACACATACCGGGAGTACTTTTTGACATGAAACATGGGATTTGTCATATCTATGGTTATGGATGAATTTGACAGAAGTATTATATTTAAATATTGAGCAGTAATATTATCGTTAATAAAAAATGGCCCAATAATGTGGGTTCCTATTATGCCAGCCCAATCGTTAAATTTCTCGGGTCGTTGAGTCTTCGTAATATGATACAAATGTAGATTTTCCAATACCGACAATTTTGTGAATTTACCTTGCCATGTAAATAAAAAGTTGCTTCGTCCGTAAAAAGTATATTTTGCAGCAAATCTGAATTGTTATCAACGTTTTCAAACATTCTTTCACAAAAATTTATTCTTCGTTCGTATGGTCCATAACTAACTTCTGGTGATTTTTGAAATTGTATGATCTGTAATGATCCTTTTTAAATAGTCTGTGTACAGTAGATTTGTTTACAGCAGTAGCTTGCCCAATCTCTCTTAATGTTAATCTGTTCTTATCTTGTATTAAAGTCAGAATTTCATGTTTTTTTCTGCACAGTTAATATATTACAGGATCTATTCCTACTGTTATGTGCAGGCTCGATGCAACCATTTCCTCTAAAGGTATTCACTATTCTTAAAAAAATTGCTGCACTTGGTAGACCTGTCAGGAAATGAAGCGCGGAACAAGTCCGACACTTGCCTTAAACTTGGATTAAAATTCGAATAATACCACTTAATAATCTGCACCTTATCTTCCACAGTATAAACCATTGTATTTCAAATTGTTTTTTTGACATTGACAGAATAGACAAATGTCAAAATTGTCCCCTATGTTTCATTTTAAATGAGACAGGCAAATACATTGCTGTCAATTAAATCGTAACCATGGATATGACAAATCCCATGTTTCATGTTAAAAAATACTCACGGTATATGTATGCACAATATAATAATGACTGCGGTGGGTGCTGCAGGACTCGACCACCGGACATGAAAATTCGTCAGGTACAATAGAGAACGATATTTACATGAAGAAGGAAAAAGATACGCAGAGAGCAGAGTATTCATGATCCATGATTACTGACAAAATATTTAATAATAATAATAATAATAATCTTTATTGATAAGACATAAGACATATCAATGGCGAGGTTCAGCCATAGGCTGGTCTACCACCTAACCACACAAATTATACACAATAAATAATGCCAATTAATTATTAATTTACACAATGGAAAAAAAAATACAAATAAATGGTGCAGTAAATGAACTAATAATCTTTATATGCGAAAATGCAAAACAATATGCCAATAATCAAATAAGAATAAATATTTGTACAATACACAGATATTACCTACGCAAACATATTTTTGATACGGGTCTTAAACATACTCAGGGATAAGTTTTTTAATGAACTCAATCATCATTTAAACGGTATCTCAGATATCACTTATCAAACTCCAACAACTGTGCTGAATATTTTTACCTTTGTATGTATGTGTGTGTGACGAAAGTTTCGGATCGCACAACTTCAAAAACACGAATCCAAAAGATATTTTTTTCGTATTCCTCAAGTTTATATCCAGAAGAAACATTGTAAGAGTTGCACAATATTTACATTAAAAATAAGTAATATTTCTATGTCACTACAAAATTCATCACAAGAATGCGGCACCATCAGGTTCAGAATTGGTTTTTCGTTGAAGAAATTACTTCCTTTGAATATGCTGCGTCATGTAATGGAAAACGTACACTTTACACTTCAAGAATGCAATGAAATAGGATCACATCAGCACGTGGAATTCAAAATATTAGATTACTCTTTGTATAAGATTAAATATGACGTTACGTTAATTCCAATTCATATCCATGTGAGGGATTCTGAAAGAATTATGTTTGTATAACGCGGGATCTTCCAGTGTATGAATAGTAAATTATTTTCGATTTTGTCTGCTGCGGATTTATATTTTTAATCCCATAAAGCTAATTTAGAGCGAATTTACATTTACATGTGCGTATGCCTGCAAATCCTGAAAATATTTTGCGTCAGTTAAAGACACGGCTCTGGATACAGTAATACAGTTACCCGCTTAATTTAAATTTTTAATTTTACCTACATGTCATTTTAGGACAAAAAGGCGATAATTCTAAATTAATTTTTTGTTCTACATTCTTTCATAACATTTTCATTTTTTGTAATTAAAACTGCGTCTCTGTAATATGCTCTGAAATTTTTTCGACCAAATAAAAAATAATTCTTACGTTTAATGTAATTTATGTTCCGCATAAAACAACGATTGTACATTTTTGCAGTGCTCTCCCTGATTAAATTAAAATATGAATAAACGTGAAAAATTGTTACCTTGGCAATGTTCGGTTTCGCTATTCCTGAATAAAATTTATTCATCGATTAGTCACGTCACAATTCTTTTCGCCAACCAAATAGTTGATTGAATAAATGATTTATTCGTCGAATAGTTACTGTCAAACAAAAATGTGATATACCCTCGTATTCGACGAATAGTTTAACTGATCAATAATATATTTATTCATCAGTTCTGAAGCAATGCATAAGTCCAGTTAAATAAACAAAATTGATACAAAAAGAACTATGTAATGATCGATTTGTCATTGCTGTCAATAAGCCGATTCCAACTCCGGATAAATTGTGGAATAATATACCATAAATAGCTATTTGTGTATTAAGAGCGCAAATGGACATTGTCGATTTCGAGAGAATGCCCATTTGGGGTCCTCCACCAGAAAAAAATGTACACTTTGTACTTACACTACTGCTCAATTAATAAGGATTAATATAAAGAAAAGACGTCTTTTATATTTAATTTTAATTTATCGTTATTTCCTATTCTTCTTGACCTATTGCTTCAATCTAATATAAACATTTTATACTTTCGTTTTTATAAATGAATGCCCTATTTTATTTTCACAATAGTGCGGCATTTTTTTTTTGTTATGTAATATACCGGCAGAGCAGTTATGTCAGATTTATTTGTAAAGGTGGTAAATGTGTCACTACAGTGTCATTATAGTTCCTGACTAAACGTTTCCATTAAGAATGTAGACAAGTGACATTTCTCAACATTGTACAGTTAGAAATTTGGACTGCGATCGTTTTTTCTACTTTGTCGCGCTAGAGCGACAAAGTGACATTTTGCGTTGACAAAAGAGAGCGCAAATGGCTACTTTTTAAGTTTTAATTCCATGGTTTGTTATTTCAAAGTTAAAATGTTGTGGCTAACACATAACATAACTGTCCCTGTCATTCCAATAAAAAAAATTTGTAAAACTAACAGATTGATAAGAATTTATAATTATATTGCGGTTGAAAAATATAATAAATATGTAGAATGGAAGTAAAACGAAAAATATATTAATTAAAATAGGTGTTAACAATTACTCGAAACTATTCTTACTATACCAACGTATCGGTGCACCCTTACACCTTCTTCAGGGTCTACTACAATTATACAGCAAAAATGTAATACATACAAAATAACATGGACATTATCCCACTTACAGTAAGATCATACAAATTTATGTACACAAAATACATTCGTACAAAATATGCAGTTAATTTATTAAAAAACTGAATAGCTTAGTAATAGAAGATAGAAGAAATTGAGGAAGACCAAAGATAAGATGGAAGGACTGTATTGCAGAAGACTTGAGAGAAAAGGAACTGAATGGGAACGACTCCCAAAACAGAAATGAGTGGAAGGAATCAAAACACAGCGACCCCTAACAAATGAGAAAAGCTAAAGATGTCAGTGTCAAGTGTACATAATATACACAGGTGGACGGAAGGTAACGTGCTGGTCACATCAGAGTTTTATTATTATTTTGGTTTATTAGTTATTATTATTATTATTAGATATTATCAATTTTAAACCTTTATTTTAATATATATGCTTCAAAATTTCAACAAAAATAAATTACAAATATATTACAATTAAATTTTCATGACTATATAGATACTGCAATGATATTTGATATCGTTATATTATCTAAATTAATTTAACAATGTGAAAATAAAATAAAAATTAACTATTTCATTACAATAGATCTATTAAAAATAATTATTTGTGTCATGTTAAAATGGAATAAATATTCCTGTTGTAATGAAATTTAACGTTTAAAGCGATTTTAAATTATATGTTAATGTAGTCATTTATTCATGATTAATTTATTCTAGGATGAACCAGCCATATATTATTTGTAATAGACTCGTAATATTATTGTAAAGTACTCATATCTTTTAATGAATACTTATATTTCATACATCACAAATGTATTATTTATACGTAGTATGAGTATATCATAAACATAGATGTTCACGGATTTAAATAATAACTTTTAATAAAATTCAGAGAGAAGTATTATTTATTATGTATATACATATTCCTTATAGGATTTTTTTTATAACACACCATAATTAATAAATATGATTTTAAGGTTTATTATCCTTTTCTAATTATACACAATTTTTTCAAATTGGGGTACGTGTACCCCTAGGGGTATGCTATGCAAATTGCACTTGATACTGACATCTTCTTCTTCTTTAGCTTTTCCCATTCGTTAGGGGTAGCTAGTTTTTATTTTCTTCTTCCACTCATTTATGTTTTGCGTGTCGTCCTAATTCAGTTCCTTTTCTCTCAAGTCTTCTGCAATACAGTCCTTCCATCTTATCTTTGGTCTTCCTGTTTCTTGTACCTTCTACTATTAATCTATTTATTCCCCTTCAAATATATTTTAATCTCTCCTCAGGACATGTTCATACCAATGTAATCGTCTCTCTTGTATCTCTCTGGAAACTTTTATAACCCCACCGATTTCCCTTATCCTTTAATTCCTTACCTGTCTTTCCGTGTCTTCCCGAAATCTATCTCAACATTCTCATACCTGCCACATTCATTTTCTTTTCATTGATACTGACATCTGTCAGTTAGAATCTTAATATAGTAGCTGTTTCCATAGTTGTAGCATAGCTGGCTGATTTATAAACTATAATTTCTTTATAAATCTTTAACTCTTTATCCATTGACTATGAAAAATAAAATGCAATCAATTCGTATAATATTCAAGAAAACTGTTAAAATCTTCAAAAGAGGGTACTTCCGCTTGACCAATTATAACCAAAATCTAATCAAGTCTGCATATGGATGTAAGGAAGAGGAATAAGTAACAATTGTAATTTTTGAAATTCTAGTATTGAAGATATTTAGCCGAAATTATAGTCACACACATATAAACATTATCGAAAAAATAGTAATATCGTCTTGTAGGGACCCTAAAACGTGCTTATTCATTGGAAACTCACCACCGAATTTTTGAACCAAAGACAGTAGGTACCTTCCTTATCTAGAGGTGACGGAAGGTAAAAAGAGGGCCCAAATTGAAACCCTTTCTCAAACAACCTTAAAACTCCTACTTGAACTTATAAATTTTGTAATAATAATATTTTTTTAGAATATAAATAAAATTAATTTATATTATACATACCTTACCTTAGGTTTACCACCTTATATGGTCTTCGATAAGGAGTTACGAATATAAATGACTTTTTCATAATACCTGCTGTATTCATAAAGTATGTAAATTTTCTACATCAAAAGAGACATTATAAATATACTCAATAATGGCAAAGTCATATTGTAAATATTTTTTCGCAAAGTATAATATGACGGGAAAGGAAATGAGATTGGTTAAATTTGTTATCTGACTGTCGCATTATATGTGAGAGGGATAAGTGACAGTAGTGTAGCTTCAAACTTGATAAAAATTGATATTACCTTTCATAATATAATAATGTCAGATAATTCGACAAGATTCGAGCTCGCGACATTGAATCATAGACCCGTGCGGTACAAAAATACAGAGAAGATGGGGCCGGCCGTTTAAATATCATTGCATTATGATAGAAATAGTTCATAGTTAATTGACGTATGTAACAAAAGTTTTCGGAAAAAATTCGTTGTCTATAAATTAATTTTAAAAAAAACTTAGCATCTAGTTGTCATTGAAAACAAATGTTCAATATTGTTTAAATTTTAATATGTCATATCATATTAACATAATTATGTCGTACAAACTAGATATTCGAAAAAGTATATACAATTTGGTGGGACGGGTGTCAAAATCTGAAATAGTAAATATATTTAGAAGAAAAAATATTGCTGTTTCTATGTGCAAACCTTCCAAAAGTGGACGGCCTAAAGCTTTGACTAATGCTCAGTCAAATAGGTTGGTGGAAAGTGCAAAAGACCGGTTGGGAATTTTGACTCGAAAATTGGCTCGCCGACTTCGGGTTTCACACATGACAATCAGCTGAGAACTCAGCACAAATGGACTTAAACATCGGAAGAGGAAGAAGTGTCCAAAATATACAGAAGATCAGTTACGTAGAATTCCGATATGTTGCCGTGCATTAAGAAGATATCACTTTACAGCTAACAGAGTTTTGATCATGGATGATGAAAAATATTTCACGTTTTCTAATTCGGAAATTAAAGGTAATGATGGATTTTATACGGATGATATAGAGAATTGTCCAAATAATGTGAAATATAAAACAAAAAAGAAATTTGAAGACAAGATTTTGGTCTGGTGCGCCGTATCAGCGGCAGGTATTTCACCTCCTTATGTTGGACATGTGAGGGGTGAGGCGGTTGATGCTAACATTTATACCGAGAGATGCCTCCCGAAACTGGTTGATTTTATTAATACACATCATCCTAATGATAATATTATATTTTGGCCGGATCTAGCATCTTGTCATTACGCTAGAATAACCAGAGATTTGTGCCTAAAAATGACAATCCCCAATGTTCCCCAGGCAAGGCCTATTGAAGAATTTTGCTCAATATTAAGTAGAAAGGTTTACGACAATGGTTGGGAAGCCCAAAATGAAGAACAGCTACGACGTCAAATATTTCAAAAAATTCACGAAGTAGACAATATCACCGTCCAGAACATGATGCGACATGTTAATCAAAAATTGTGGGCTATTGAAAACAATGGACCTTTAAATATTATTTAAATTATACATTCTGTTAATCATTTATTCTAAAAAAAAGTTGCTAAATAAATTATTTGAATACATTATTTCTATATTTTTAAATTTCACCAAAAAAAATTCCGAAAACTTTTGTTACATATGTTAGAATGCTAAACAAAACTTTGATATTATGAAGTAATGTCGCATTTAAGCTTTAGGCATTAAATTTGAAACCTAATAGAGCATTGATACTATCTTCTAGAGCAATTTTCCATATAGATAACTTTCAAATGTGTATTAAGGTTGGCAATAAAACAATTTATTTCCCTTGTTACGAGAAATGATACTCGTTCAACTTGGAACAATAACTCACGTTAGTTTCACCGTAAACGAACAACGTAAAATTTTATTTACACGGACAATTTCATCGTACCAAGGCTTCGAGGGAAAACAGTTTTTCTATTGTTCCTTACTACATAACAGTAAAATAAAATCCGCACAGCAGTCGACGCTAATTAGTAATGGGTAGTTTCATAGTTATTTTTGTAATTTTAATGGTTTAGTTATTTACAAATACTCGTAAACAAAGAAAATAATTATTTGTGTTATAGTAAAAAAATATTTGTTCAGAAAAATGTACAACATATGCGTGTTTTAATTTAGGACATGGAAACAACAAATTCAACGTAACCCATTTTTTATCTCTTTTGCTTCGTTTGTTCCGTTGTTAAATATGCATTTTCATCAAGTTAATTATCTTCGTCCCTATGTCATCTTTCTTTCATTTTAAAGCTGGACAAAATTCAAAATTCCATTTGTTTTACATTTTAACAGAAACTGAAATTCACAACTTTTCCACAAAAAAAATCAAAACTGATTATAAATTCTAATTTTGTTGACAGCGACAAATACAAACGACACGACTACGTATTTTTACTTTTATATATTTTAACCGCAAGGATGGATAAAGTAATACTCTAACAGTAAGGGTAGATAAAGAACTTTAATTTTTATTTAAATAAAAATTCATTATAAATTTTGGCGATTCATATTAAATATAACTTCAATTTTACAATTAATGGAAAACTGGAAAATAATCGGACACACAGTCAACAGTCAAGTGAAAATTATTTATTTCCTGGCATACGTTTTAATTATAACTACAGTCTTCTTCAGGGCTAGAAATGGTCAAATATTAAAAGTAACATAGGGAACCCCCCCCCCATACGATCCATTGGAGAAAACTTTGTTATGTATCAACTAGTAATATTTAAATATTCTGTTTCCATGATGCAGCTTTTAGCAGCATAGGTTGCAAGATATTTCTTTCTAATTCTTTATTTCTAAATTCATTGAATATATAGCAAAATATATAATTAAATCGAATAGAGAATAAAATATTCTTTAATATTTACGTAAACGGTTAAAAAATATTAACAGCGTTTTTTCAAGAAAAATTTAATATCTTCAGATTAGGGTACTTCCGGTTATCCAATGATAACCAAAATCTAATGAATTCTTCATATGGACGTACGAAAGAGAAATATGACCGAATTATAATTTTTGAAATTGTAATATATAAGTTATCCAAAGGATAACACACACACACACACATTAACAATATCTTCAGAATTTATCAGTACATGGCGTTGATTGTATTCATGTATAGTATCGGCCTCTATAGGGCCGCGTGGAAGGTAAAGCGAGTATCTTTTATCCTTTACGCACTTATTGCATTTAGCAATTGAAGCAATGCCTCAAACAGCTCTTTGTCTAGGCACAACGTATTTCTTACCGGAATTATTGCTTGTATCAAAAACATTAGGCAGTTATATAGTCCGGACGATTTTACTTGGCAAGGGATTGGTATGTAGGTCGGTTCACCATTCCTACGATGCGTTTTGTTAAATATATACTTTTTCTTAGATACCGCACTGCGTTAAAAGTGGAATAGTGATTTTACAACTATTGGGGGGTTAACACAATAGAAAAAACTTTCAAAGCGGATTCTTTATTACACTTTATTCAAACAGTTCTGTTTATACATAGACGTGCAAAATTTTCTTACTGACAATAAGAAAACTACAAATAATTTAATTTTTTGAATATTTATTTTAAATTTTACATATAACATGTTAGTACAGTAAACGTATTGACAAATATTTATAGTTGTAGCATAGTAATAAACACAAATAACAAGAAAAACCCTTGTATAAATTATGCAATGCGATTATTATACGAATAATATCAATTCCAGCTAGCAGGTATTAAAGTAGATGCTTAAAACCAAAAATTAATGAGAAAATAACTGTAGATAGATTAAGATTAAATGGTTCTTTTCCAACCCATAGTCTATGAAATTTTACTATAAATACCTGTTTGCTAATAATTAACATTCAGTTTAAAGTTTTGATCTGCATTTCGTACCTGATATTGTTGTATTCTCTTTTACTTCCTTGTACGTAAGTAAAGGAAGTATTGTAATCGCGAAAAATTTCGGTTTTGAGATTTCAGCGGAAATATCCATTTTGATCATCCCTGAATCCATTTTGACTAATTTCGTCGTGACGTCTGTACGTACGTACGTATTTCGCATAACTCAAAAACGGTAAGCCGTAGAAAGTTGAAATTTTGTATTTAGGACTCCTATAACATCTAGTTGTGCACCTCCCATTCTGGTTATTACACAATTTCCAGAAGTGGCACTTTACATGAAGCCTATAATAGATTTTAATGAAAAACTGTTTTAAAATATAATCCAAAACTTTTCAAATTTGGTATACAAGACTTTTATGTCAATCGAAATAACATAATAGATTTTGGTTAAAATAGGCTAACCGGAAGTGGTACATTACTTGAAGTTGTTAACAGTTTTTCTTGAATAAAATGATTTTATTTTGATTTTAGAAATAAATGCTTCAAATAAAAGTTTTAGAGAATTAATTTCTGCGTCTAGCACATCAAGTATTATTAAATTAGACCTTTGTATAAGAGAGATATGTAAATTTAAAAATTATATACTTTTTTGTTTTTGTAACAAAGCTAGCTATGGATTAGGACAAAAACATAAAAAAAATGTTCATGTCAAATTACGTGCAATTTTATGATTCGTACAATAACAAATATTATATTTTTATTGTGAAATTAGTCATATTCATTATTGTAATCAAATATTTCTTTGTTGTAATCAAAACTCTCTTTAAAAAGAACCGGGTTAGATTATGGTCGCTATATATCTTACTGTTTTGAAGTTAAAATTAATATTTTGTAATTTATTTATTAAAAAAATATGTATAGTTTAATAATCGTACAAGGAAGTCGTGTGGTGTCCACATCAGATTTTTGTTAAATGTAATAAATAAATAAATTATTATTATTTTCTCTAATGTTTGTACATTCATGAAATAGAATTTTTTTCTGGCACGCCTATGGTTTTTATAACTTTTCCCTAACCGCAGAGAAATTTTTATTACTTCTACCCGCCAAGTAAAATTGTCCGGATTATTCATTTCGAGAAGCACTTTATAGGGTGTAAATTAGGTGAACTGCATTACATATTAGTTATTATGGTGGCTTAAATTAATCTTTTGATATTTATAAAGACAAGAATAAGCTAAAATTTAATTTACTTTACATGCAGCTTTATTTCTTTTCTGGTGAGGCACTGCCTCACCTGTTTACTCTGACAAGCCGCCACTGGTGCCTGGGTATTACGAAAGGTATGTTTCGGCGTTGCTGAATTCCCACTTCTGACGAACAAAAACTAGACTCGTATGTAAACTTCCAAGTTTTATTTTGTATGCTGAAGTACGTTTCAACTGCAGATGCTCGAGTGGTGGGGACTGGTGTGCTGTCAGCGGTGCATCGGTTTCTCTCGGAGGTGTTCGATAATGCAGTTGGGGAAACTTTGTTGAGTGGATTAATTTTATAATATATTCGAGGGGTAGCTTACTAACGAGACGCTAAATGGTGACAAAATGTAAGTTACGAAGAAGTGTCAGCGCCAGGAGGCTAATAATCGTTCTCTACCCCACTTTAAATATTTCAACGAGATGAAATGTTACGGGGTAATTGGACTTGAGACTTGGATACGGAACTATTTGAATACATATGTTGCACACAGATGATAATGTCATCAGAATAAATTACTGTTATTCTACGAGTAAATACACATTTCATAAATATCGTACACAATAATTGTTAGTTTATTCATTTGTTTATTAATATTACACTATCTCTTAACAATCGAGCAACTGAGGTTGGGTCATGATGATTATCATTTGTTTAACTTCTGATTGAGCTCTCCGAATTTTTTTTGGCCATGGGGAATTTTGAACTCTCTACTGATTGGACTGTGATTTTAACTCTGGCTCAAAAATTTTAATCAACGTTTCATCAATAGTTACTATTCGATACAATAATGTTTGACCCTCAACTTCAATTGTTTGTTTCAGCAAGGTTGCAATTATCAAGCGTTTCTGTTTCTGTTCATTCACAATACCCAAGATACGCGCAGGCTCCATTTCTAGCTGAAATTTGTGAAAAATAGATTATGCTACAGTTTATAATAATAATTCTTTTTATTTTCGAAGAAACAGTAGTACACCGGCTTGCAAAAAAATTGCGTACACCTGAAAAATCAAATAACCGAGTTTTTACCTTGTTTTAGCTATGTAAATACGATTTTTTTAAAATAAGTTAATATCAACTGTCAATGAAGTTGTCACCGTTGTCACTGTCATGTCATTATTTTAGATATCGTGGAGCAAGTTCTTCATTGTGCTAAGTTACTACTAAATTACAAATATATTCTAGAAAAATTAAAGAACAACCAAGTATTTATTTTAAATGGATTATAAATAAGTAAAAATTATGACTGAAACAAATTATGGACGAAGTAACATTAGTAATTTATCATCGCTACATCAGCGTCCAGTACTTATTTGATCTTAATTTTCTGCTACTGATCTGATTGACCACCCCTCTTCTAACTTAGAGAGCATTACAACTTTCTCGTTTTCTGATAATTTAGGCTTCTTATTTGACACTAATGACAATGACTTGTGACACTTGACAAGTTAACAATCGAGACCGACTCAACACAGCAAAAAACAGATGTACGCGATTTTTGTGCAAGCCAGTGTACAATGTGTATAGAAAAAGTCAATACATACAAACAGAACTAATAAACAGGACAATGCGTACTATATTATTTTTTACAGAATTGATAAAACTCTTCTAAATTATAAAATTGTAAAAGCAGTGTTCAATTAAAAACATTTTAAGATGTTTTTTAAAGGTTATAATATTGTTTACGTTTTTAATATTAGCAGGCAAGCAGATGTAGATGTGCAATCTAAGTGTATAGGGCGCATGTTCTGCAATTTTGGTTCTAGTTAATGGCGTCCGAAAGTCATTTTTAGTTCTTGTATTGAACTGGTGGTAATTTTTCTTTATTTTTATGTACTAAAATACATAATTCGAGAATGAAAAGATATGAGAGTGGAAGAATATGCAATTTTTTAAATAATTCTCTGCAGCTACTCCGGCGATTTGCACCAGCCAGGCATCTTACTATTTTTTTTTTGGCTACAAAAACTTCATTACTGGTGGACGAATTTCCCCAAAAACAAATACTGTATCTTATTCTTGACTCGACGACAGCATAGTAGTACATAATTAATTGAAGCATCGTAAATGTCTAATTTGATAGTAATAACTTTTTAGATGGGCAATGATTTCTTTACATTGAGATTTCCAATCCATAGTTAAACCCAAAGTTTTAATTTTGTTAGTTTGATGTAAAGATGTATCACAAATAGATATATCAAGTTTTGAATATTTCTATTTTGATAATTATAAAAATGAATGAACATAATTTTAATCTTGTTTAGAAATAGAGAATTGTCATTTCACCATTGTTAGATGCTTTGTAGTCAATTCTTGCACTTAAGCTGTAGTTTTTCATTATCCTTATCCCAGATAACATAACAAAACACACGCTACGTCTACTACAACTGACGTAATTATTGTCACTGTTGTTGCGTTGTCCAGTTCGCAAATGAAATACTAGAACACAAAAAGTAATTAAAAAAATAGAAGTTGAGTGTGTATATACGACTGGATGGTGAATCAGAAATATGGAACGTTGAAACGCCTTCCTTTTAGTTGAGAAACGTCAAAGTTATGTAATTAAAGAGAAACCTTTTGATTATAAAAGTACAGAAACTTGTATAAATCACGTTATTAATGCGGAAAAGTTATGAACTTGAATGGAAATATTGAAACCCGCAGAATCCTTCGGGGACGCTATAAGCGCTTCTGTCATGGCGTCAGATTTATTCATATTTTGACTGGGGTGGGTTTTGAAACAACATATGTTAACAATTCAACTCTACGCGATTTTTGTTAGACTTGCCGTCTTATAAGTATGGACTGAAGATTTCTATGACATGTACATGCGAAGCCGTTGCTATGCTAACGTCAAAAACGTGTCTACTGCGCACTGACATTAATTTTACTCTACCTAGTAGAGGAACACCAAGTCATGGGCTGAGGCCCATGGGAGGTGTAGGACCTACTTATGACCGTAAGCTAAGCTCTCACAATAGGCCTGGGCCCCAAAATATCTGAAATATGTATTGGAGGTTATGGTACGGCTAAATGGTGAAACATCAGGTGTAACAAACATCAAATATGAGGCTGAGTAAGCTAAACTCTCATGGGGGGACGGATCTTATACCTAACCCCCCTTCAGTCTATCGTATTAGATGAGAATGTATGCCTGTCATAATTGTTGTGATTGGATTGACAATGTGTACTTTATATCACTTAGGCGAACACGTCCTCAAGGACCAATCCGACGCTGATGAATTTGCGTGTGTGGAAGAGGACGCTGATGACAGGTCAAAAGTAGGGTACCTCTACATATAGGATATGGCCATGGGCCAAGATAGCCGCCATTAGCGGGCCAATGTCAAACATATTGAGTATTCATTTTTTTATTTATTTGTAAGAAATGTGATATTATATTATAAAGGAATATTCAATAATCATACTTTGAATCTATAAAGATAATAAAAATTCATTTATTTAAGGGATACACAATTATTATTATGACATATATTTAGAGGTTATGTAGAGCATAGGATATAGGTTGTTATTATCACATATAATTTAATAACTGGAATTATTTACATAGTAAGTATATATTCTAAACTTACCTTTTAAAAATTTAGATATTTGTGCTTAATACTGGTAATTTTTATATGTCATCGTAGTCAGTATCGTAAGTAAATACACAAATAAATAAAATAAAAGTATTACTTACACTTTAAATAAATATTAGAAGTATATTTACATGTGTTTTAAATTAAAATAAGACAAATAACCAGGAAATAGTTATTTACGTTATAAGGCCAAGAAGTGAGGTATTACGGTACGTATGAGAAGTTTACGGACGAAGCGACGAAGGAGCCGAGTCAGGAATTTCGAAATAAGTACCGTAATACCACTTCATGGCCATATGACGTACAACATTTTATTTCATACTGTCAACGTGATTTAAATATTTATAAATTTGTCAATATGTCAGTTTAAAATAGATCACATCACATCAGAATTTGTCTTAGTTACCTGTGTATGTTTCATTTTTTTTTGTTCATTTTGTTTGTTTTTTGTTTACTTCTCATCAAAAATGAACGTTCTTTCTAGTAATAACTCAAACATTCCGAACGATATTTTGCAAAAAAGTGCTGAGGCTATACGGAAACTGATTCCCACAAAGTCTTACGGAAGATATGACTGTAATGTATCATTTCCCGGGCTCAAATTAGTAACCTAAAGTAGTAAATAGCGGACAGTATGAAATAAATACATAATAATTTGCGCAACAACAACGAATATGACAATGGCCCGCAAATGGCGGACGAAAAGCGAGCCACGTCATGGCTATACCCTGAGTATACTCGTATAGGTACTCTAGTCAAAAGGAATGTGAAATAATGTATATATTAGATTAATACCTGTATTACTGCCCAGAATATCATGTCTCAAATTAAATAATAATTGAAAAAAAAACTGACATTTGTCGATTAATCATGTTAATTTAATTTTGGTAAAAATTTGAATTCCTAATGGTAATTAGCACAATTACAGTTAATAGATATGCAAATTTAATTGTACATAACTACACCCTAATGCAGTACATTACGTCTAGCGTTAAGTTTACATGCATTAATTAGTATAAAACCATTACTTTTATTATACATCACAGAATACTTACAAAAGATGTTTTGTTTCGATTCTGATCTACACGGGAGTAGAAGATAAAAAATCGCCTCGGGGGACAAGGTGAAAAACGAACGTTTAGAAGTGCAAACTTCGCTCATCTACGTAGCTCAGATCTTAATCACAATCAAGCGGAACATTTAATTTAATTAAACGACGGTGCGGAATGCGTAATGAATGGAACACCGCTACTTAAAAAATTAAAAATGTATGAGTACGTCCTGTAAATGAAACGCGTGTAAATAAAGAGTTCACAGACATTCGCCCATGTGGGTGTGGCATCAACTGGAAAACTCGCCGCCGACTTCGTTTAAGAGGAATTAAAAATAACGCAGTGGAAGAAACAATTAGCTCTTTCCATTTCCATTTAGTATTTTACATGGAACTCGCTTTTCATAACGTTTTATGTATGTATACGTAAATCATCATCAACGCGGAACAGTTTATTACACGCCTGTAAATTACTTATTTTTATTTTGTTTCCTTTTTGCTCCATGAACCGTTTAATATTTGTTTTGGAAATATGTATGTTTAATTAATGGAATAATTGCTTACCGATTACAATGTCATAAGTTACAATTTCTGAAAATAAACCAAACAAATTATTAGCGTCGTAACCCGAATTATAACATACATTTATTTTTTACGTAGGTACAAATTAGGACCTTTTACAAATTGGAATGGAGGATATAATCACAAAATATCATGAACTCAAATTTACTTTATACAATTATTATATTAAGTACCTACAGTATTATTTTTATGTCCAATCAAGGTTATCTGTATCATGAACGAATTAACAAATTGGCATACATTTCTCTCTCCTTTGCAAAGGCATAAGCATGTGCGATACAGATGGATATAACACGTTTGTCTTTCAAAAATTCATATTATTTCGACTAAGTTAGGACATTTTAAAACGATGCTCGCTGTTGATAATACTTTCGCTGTAACGTAACTTTATTTTTTAATTTAAATTCATTACATTGATTGATGCCGTCCAAATAACGCTATTTGCTGTCAGTCACTGACATTGACACTGTGTCGGTAATCTAATCAGTATCCTATTTTTCACAAATTTCGTTTTCCATTTGCTAATAAACACAAACAGTACCCTCATAAAAACTAAACAAACGATACTACTGGATTTTTCAGAGTGGGCGGAGCAAAAATCTTAATTCATACAATTCGTAGATGACCTTGATTGGACATCTTTCAAAATTTTTACTGTACCTATCAATTAAGTAACGACTTAATTGAGTCTTGTATCGTAGTTTCCAACCCAGCGTCCAGCGCAGGGTGTAGCGCCTACTTAAATACAGGGATGCAAACGAAACTGATACCGATATTTCTTCGATATTGTTCTTTAGCCAATATATCAAAATTGGTGATATTTATTTGTCGGTACATGATTCCCAGCATTTGATTTCATCCGATCAATCCTCCAGGATCTGACCCCTGATTCCCACAAAAAAGTCGAGAAATACCTGAAAGTCCCTAATACGACGGTTGCGTTTTTATCATCAAAAATGGCTTTACTGTTTTAAAAATATTCTCCATAAAAATCAATACACTTTTACATGCGTGTGAACCAATTTTCGAAGCACTTTTTCCATTCTGATTGAGGTTTTTTCAAAACATGCATTTTGAATGCATCAACCGCTTCTTTAGATGTCGAAAAACGTTGATCTAGTAATTTGTTTTTGATGCCCAAAAAGTCACTTGTTCGAGCCGATGTGTGAGAGCTCGCATTGTCGTTGTGGAGAATGATCCATCTTCGGCGGTTGGTTTTCCTTATTTCTACGAAGACGTGTGGCAAACAAATGGTTGTGACCAATCAAAATTGACCGTTGTACGGTGCACCAATGGTACGGTTGAGACATATCCAGTTTTTCTGGTTTGGTTACGAAAAAATGATCAATTTATTATCACAGACTACCTGTTATGGTTTACCAGGTTAATTATTCATAATTTTGTGTTATGTTTTTGTAATTTATTTCTTCAATAAAAATTCACTGCAATCACATCGTTGAATTCATAATTTTAGGTAGATTCCAAATATAGAAAAATAGGCTTCTTCAAACGGCGAAAAACAAATTATTCGAAGGAAGTTGTTCAAATTTCTGAAATAATGGAAATGCTAACTTCAATATCTCATGCTAATGATTTCCGATAAGATATCTGTTTGGTAATATATAAACCAGTCCACGTCAGTATCCTTAGGAGACGGTGTTGATTAGAATACTAACTTTAATGATACGATCTGCAGTAAAGTTTGTTCCGAATAGCTCCACCTACTCGTACACCTATGAGAACACGGATGCAGCTAAACTGTAAACACGTGCGTTGTGGAAATTATACTTGAATAATTCAAGAGACTGTTAGAATAATATTTAGTTTAGCTATAACGAACCACCCTCTCACTATAATTAAGTGAGTGTTCATATTTATTATTTCTCTAAAATACACTTTCTACACGACAACTCTCGCAATTTAATTTATTCTCGAGAGACATGAAATAATATTATTCTAACTAGAATTATTTTTGTACATTTTTATTTTCTTAACGCTAATTGGAATTGTACTATAAAATATGAATAATTGTCAATTTCTGAATATTAAAAGGTTCTTATATTTATATTAAGTATTTGTACTTATGAAAGTGAGAGTATTTCTTACCTCTCGCTGAGAGAGGTATTGGACTCATGCTAAAAATTGCATATTTAGTGAATAAGCATATTGTTCCTAAAATCCAAATTTACCATTTTTACGATGATGTTTGTCTGTCTGTTTGTGCGTGTGTGGGTGTGTGTAGGTACGATTTCTCAAATTCTATTACACTAAAGACCTGTTTAACTACGAATTCCTCAATCTAACATTAGTTGAATAGGTTTTGACAACAATTGGACAACCGGACGTAGTAGTAGGTATCTTTAAAAAAATGTTGTAAATATTATTTTTTGAAAATTTATGCTATTAACGAACATTAAATTCTCTATCCCATATATTTAAAAAAAATCTGTTGTGGCCAGCACAATACCTTCCGTCAATCCTGTGTATTATGTATAAATTCGATACATAAATTTTCTTATAAAAGATCCTATATTTCCAGTAAAATTATTTCATAAATAAAATATGCAAATTGCACTTGACACTAACATTTTCTTCTTTAGCTTTCCCCATTCGTTAGGGGTCGCTATTTTTTATTTTCTTCTTCCACTCATTTCTGTTTTACGTGTCGTTCTCATTCAGTTCCTTTTCTCTCAAGTCTTCCGCATTACAGTCCTTCCATCTTATCTTTGGTCTGCCTCTGTTTCTTCAATTCTTCCTATTACTAAGCTATTCTTCTTCCAATAAAATGCTTCATTTCTCCTCATGATATGTTCAAACCAATGTAATCGTTTTTCTTGTATCTTTCCGTGTCTTCTCCAACATCTACTTCAACATCTTCATCTCTGCCACATTAATTTATTTTTATTGATACTGACATCTGTCAATTTGAATTATATGAATATATTAGTAATTTCCATATTTAGCATAGCTGGCTGATTTATAAAATTTAATTTCTTTATAATTCTTTAACTCTATATCTGTTGAATATGAAGTATAAAATGCAATCAAATCGTATAGAGAATAATATATTCTTTAAATGATAGTAACGTTAAATATCAATAAATCAAATTTAACTGTTAAATCTTCAAATGAGGCTACTTTCGGTTCACCAATTATAACCAAAATCTAATCAGTTGTTTTTCTGGATGTAAACTTGAGGAATACGAAAAAATATAATTTTTGGAATTGTGGTATTGAAGTTATGCGATCCGAAACTTTCGTCACACACACAGACACACATGCATACAGACGTCATCGTAAAAATGGTGAAATCATATTATAGACCCTAAAACATGCTTATTCATTAAAAACTCATCATTGAATTTTTTGACCAAAGACATTACCTTCCTTAAACAATAACCTGGATATAGAATATATATCTCTTATTTTCTTTCCTTGTCAACAATTTAGAAAGCGGCAAATAATTCCTAGCATATTCCTTATGTAAATGCGGAGGAGGGTTATGAGCAAACTTTTGTCACTTCGTAATTCCCCTTTTCATTAGATGTGATATTGGGTATTAATTATGCATGTGGGTCCTCTTCGTGGTTCAGTCCATTGATTCTTAGCTAAACCCTGAACGTGAGCGTTAGTCAGCAGTCGAGCCTGGCCGTATAGGACGTTAACGTTAACGTTCGCGAACGTGCCGTTATACTGTTATAGGTTTTTGTTTCGCCAGCGTCCGCCAAGGCTTTCCAGCTAAATTGAAAACGCTTTCTTTGTAATGAAATGAGAACATTTCATTATATCGACAAATTAACCCATCGAAAATGAAACTGATATTGCTGCTTTTTTGACCTCATTGTCATACGGGTGGAAATATAAATTATGGTATAATATAAGTATGAAATTAAGCTGCATTAATAAGTGAAAATTGTTTATATTATAATGGAAATATAACATCTTCGTCGGACAATGCTGATTTACAGAAAAAATCTTAATCTAATTTTTTTTAACCCGACTCGCAAGGTATTATGAAGTATATATATGCCGTTGCCAAGGTGCAATAAATAGAGGGAAAACATTCAAACCTCGTATTTTGTACAAATCTTATAAGCATTAAGCAATTTTTCGTAACGTGTCATCGTTTTATGCCGATACTTTGAGATTACCTATGTAAATAAAGGTATTTTTTCTGAGGAAGTACTGAAAAAATATATTTAGGGAAAGAAGGCGATGAGCCCAATAAGTTTGAGAATCACTGATTTAGTCTATCACTTATCAAAAAATCTGTTGTGGTCAGCACAATACCTCTCGCTCCTATAATATTTTGTTACATAAATATTGTATTTAACATTTCTTGTATGTTTACACTCTACACCAAAAATTATACTTATACCTATTTTTATATTTAGATATTTTAATTTTAAATTCATTCTATAAAATGCGAGAAGTCATGTGACTTTGTTAGCCTTGACAAACATATATGGGGGCCCGTGTCAGAATGGCAGCTAGTAATTATGTATATAGATATCAAACGTCATAATTTTTCATTTTAAATTTCAAGATTCAAGTAGTTTATTTGCCAAGAGTGTGGGATTTTCTTGTCGATGAAAACAAATAATATGGAATTTGAAAATTATGAAATTTGAAATGGAAAATTATGACATACATCTATGTAGCTATCTTTTTGCTCGGGCCTTATGAATAAATTTTGTCCTACTTTTCTAATTTTTCGACATATTTATACCTATAATTTTAAATATTTAACTATTAATACAATAAGATATAATATAATGTATGTACTTCCCAGAAAAGTCTTCAGTAATGTCTCTGGATTTTTCACACTGGCATTTATCTGTCAGTTACAAACATTTTAATTTGTTAATTAGTTTACATGACATTATTTGCGTTGTGATATTTACAACAGATTATTTTATATATTATATTTCTTTATCTCTAAATCTATAAAAAATATAATACATTATTTATATGTAGCAGATAGAGATTTTTATGTTATTTAATAGTACTGCTACTTCCGGTTGACCAAATCCTTTTCTACTCTTCCCAGTAATGTCCGATTGAGAAATATGTAGTTAAACAGATATTAAGTATTATAGTTTTTGAGAAACACACACATACATCATCGCAAAAATGTATAAATCGGATTGTAGGGACCTTAAAACTTGCTTATTCATTAAAATCTGGATATGAGATTTTGAGCATGAATCCAATACCTCTCTTAGCGAGAGGTAAAAAGTATATTAGGGATGAGTTTTGTGAATATAATAACAAGATGAAAACTTTTTTAGTTGAGTATTTAAAGATCCTCAAACAATAGCATATCCAGAATGAAATTCGCGACCTGGAATGCTACTAAGCAATTTCATTATAGTTCAGAAAAATAATATAAAAAAAGTAATATCTACAGCCGAAAGAGTCTTTAGTCATTGGGCTTCAAACTTATCATTCCACTCACGTACAAATATGTCACGACATTTACTAAGAAAGACAAATGAACAACTAAATTCCGTCCTCCTTGGCATATGAAACGTAATTTTATTAACCCGTTCCTCAATTTCAACAAAGTTGCTGTTGCTGGTCTTTTTATACGTCAAGTCGAACGAAGGATGCACTTAATTATTCATTGTTCGAGGTTAGAATTTCACAAAGAACGCACTAAATTTAGCAAATTTAGAGCGTGGAAAGCACGATGACGGCGCGCGAACATGTTTTGTAACTAACTCCTAACGTCTTGAGTGGTAAATTTGCTGGAAATGTATTCCCTTGCATTATACTCTGATAATGAGATGTGAAATTCACTATTTTAAGACGTTTAATTACATGTTTTTATTTACATATTAATTATTAAATGTAATATCCTTCGTCGCTGGAATTTAAATGAAAGTACATCAGTCACTTGTCAACAATGATATTTTGACATTTCTGAAAATATATTAATTTCTATTTAGCATTATCATCAAGACATTAATTTTGCCTTTTAAAGTGTCAAGATTACTGCATTCATATACAAAGTTAAATTCATCAATGATAGAGTTAGGCGAAATATATTTTTTTTATTCTCTTTATGAAAATTTACTGGAAAGTTGTAATCGTTATAATTCTGTAACGTTTTTAGCGCTTCGTGGTTTTCAATTAAAATTAAAACTTACCTTGTTTAAAATGGGAGCAAAATTTATTTAATTACAGTTTTCAATAAATTTCTCTGTATCGTTCCCGAGATATTTTATAATCTACACAGATCCGTATTCATCACAAATGTTCAGAATATTCCGATCTATAACTTCAAAAATATTTAAGAGAGCGATAGGACCGTTTTTTACCTCCCGCTTCCCTTGGTAAAAGGTAAAGGGATTGTGCTAAAAATCGCATATCGAGATTTTGCTAAATGACCACGTTTTAAGGTCCCTACAATCCAATTTTAACATTTCACGATGATGTCTGTGTGTATGTATGTATGTGTGTGTGTGGATCCTCTTTACGCTCTAACTCAAATACTATCGTTCAGAAAATTTTGAAACCTTATATTTACTCTTATATGTAAAGATGCCATTAGATTTTGGAGTATATCAGATAATCGAAAATGGCACTTTACTGGAAGCCCAAAATAGTTTTTCTTCGAAAAATACCTTTAAATGTTATTTTTTCGATATTTATGTTATATAAAAATTATTAAGATTATTAAATTTTCTACAGCTTTGCATTAATACTTTTTCTATATATTTTATGGATAATTTTATAAAACTATCTATAGTTTTAATCCCGGAGTCTACCTTTTAAACACAACCCATACACATGGTTACACAATTCAGATCTCAAATGTTTGTAACTGACAGATATATGTCACTTCCATCTAATCATTTCGAATAATAATATTAATGTTTTATAAAGAAAATAGTAAATGGAACAATAGTTATATGGAAAGGAACTTAAAATGTTACAATTTTTTGACCTGAGAGTACAAAATAAATAATAATAATAATATTCTTTATTGTATGTGTCATTTTTTCCTTATAATTTGTTTCCTTGTCACTCTATATATCGCAGAGATGGGGAATCGAACCCACGACCACAGGGTCAGAGGATTTTTAGATTTATAATAATTGTCATTTCACTTTCATATTATTTATTTTAATTCGGCCTTTATTCGGGTTGAATTACAATTCATTTGGGTTCACGCCGGGTACGGGTAATTAGTTTTAAAAAAGTTTCGGGCTCGGGTCGGGCCGAATCGTAAATACAACGGGTCGGGCTAGCAGAATTGAAAAAATTAAGGTCGTGCAGCCTCTACGCGTCGTAGGGCGGTAACCAATACAAATGCCTACCACGTTTTATGTTGCTTAAGAACGTGATCGCTACGACACTTGCCTGGCCACTAAGAAAATTAGTTATTAAATTATTTATCAACTCAATACTGCTTACAAACAAACAAACGTTTATTGATTCTTTGATATGAGATTGCATAGGTGTAGTTAAAGTAGCAAAGTGACAACTTTGCTATAAATCTGCGAAACAGAAGGGAGCTCGTGGCAAATGAATGAGTCGATTGTACATTTACGAACATGTACTACATGAAAGTAACATTAATATTTCACGTGTAACGGTGGAGCACCGCGCAGTACAATGCATGGCACTTTGTCCTATGTACTATGTACTCGCATAGTTGCTGCTGCAGCGTGACTTTATGGCTCGCGCGAGCATATCATTGAGTTACTGAAGTTACGTAAATATCGATCTCAATTTAAATGCGAGGCTGTTAGCGTAATCATGCCATTGCATTTGTTCTGCCAAGCGAGTCCAATAACATAAACGAACGTTGTCAGTCCCTAGTCGAATATATCGTCTTCTCGGATTACCAAATGACTTAATTAAGAAAGTTACTTTCGTGTCTTTCCCGAGAGACGCGATCGGCTCAGGCCGCAGACATCCCCATCTCTCAATTCAACCCAACAGAAAGAACACATAATTTTACAAAACCGTTCAGCTACACGGCTGCTTCACTTGCAATTGACAATGCTGTCTTGTCACTTTAATGTCACTCCCAAGCAAGGCATTTTACGCCCTAGGTATAATCGAATTTTGCTGCCCTCATTACCAGACATTTTTTACTTGTAAATAAAGTAAAAGATCTGTTGTAGCCAGCACAATACCTTCCGTCAATCCTGTGTATAATGTATAAATTCCATACATAATTTTTCTTGCAAAAGATTCTAAATTTCCAGTAAAATTATTTCATAAACAAACTATTCAAATTGCACTTGACACTGACATCTTCCTCTTTAGCTTTTCCCATTCGTTAGGGGTCGATATTTTTGCGTGTCGTACTTTTTCTCTCAAGTCTTCCGCAATACAGTCCTTCCATCTTATCTTTGGTCTTCCTCTGCTTCTTCAACCTCCCATTACTAAACTACTCATTCTTGTTCAAATATAATTATTCATTTCTACTCATGACATGTTCAAACCAATGTATTCGTCTTTCTTGTATCTTTCTAGAAAATTGTAACACTAGAGTTATTTTATTACCGTATCTTTCCGTGTGTTCCCCAACATCTACTTCAACATCCTCATCTCTGCCACATTAATTTACTTTTTACTCATACTGACATCTGTCAATTTGAATTATATGAATATATTAGCCGTTTCCATGTTTAGCATAGCTGGCTGAATTATAAAATTTAATTTCTTTAAAATTCTTTAACTCTGTATCTATTGAATATGAAGTATAAAATGTTATCAAATCGTATAGAGAATAATATATTCTTTAATTTATAATAATATAAATGTCAATAAATCAAATTTAACTGTAAAATCTTCAAATATGGCTACTTCCGGTTCACCAAGATCTAATCACTTGTTCTTCTGGATGTAAACTAAGGAATACGAAAAAAATATAATTTTTGGAATCGTGGTATTGAAGTTATGGGATCCGGAACTTTTGTCACACACACACACACACACACACACACACACACACACTCACAGACACACACACACACAGACACACATACATACATACAGACATCATCGTAAAAATTGTAAAATCGTATTATAGGGACCCTAAAACATGCTTATTCAGTAAAGACTCATCACTGAATTTTTTGACCATAGACAATACCTTCCTTTCCTAAAGGTGACGGAAGTTAAAAATAAGTACTTACGAACATGTTGAGAATTGAATCTGTTAACGCACGAGCCCAAGTTTGGAAAACGATCCTCTCGGCTGCGAGTTTTATAAATGACAAATAAATGAGACAGCAGGCCTTATGAAACATATTTTTTATGCTATTTTTTCTATTAAAGTATATTTATAATTATTAAAAAATATGTGGTCAGCACATTACCTTCCATCTATCCATTTCCATACATAAATTTCTAGTAAAATTATTTCATGAACAAACTATGCAAATTGCACTGGACACTGACATCTTCTTCTTCTCTAGGTTTTCCCATTCGTTAGGGTCTGCCGCACTACAGTCCTTCCATCTTATCTTTGTTCTTCCACAGTTTCTTCTACCGTCTATTACTAATCTATTCATTCTTCTTTCAATATATTCTTCATCTTTCCTCATAATATGTTTAAACCAATGTAATTTAGAAACTTTATCATTCGAGCCATTTCTCTATCTTTCCGTGTCTTCCCCAACATCTACTTGTATTTCAATATTCTAGTCTGCCACATTCATTTTCTTTTCAACGATATTGACATCTGTCAATTTGAATTATTTGCATATATTAGCAATTTCCATGGTTAGCAAAGCTGACTAATGTATGAAATTTAATATCTTTATAATTCTTTAACTCTATATCTATTGAATATGAAGTATAAAATGCAATCAAGTTGTATAGAGAATAATATATTCTTTTATATTTATAATCATTAAATGTCAATAAATGATATTTAACTGCGTTTTTTCAAGAAGAACTGTTAAAAGTTGCAATTGAGGGTAATTCCGGTGAATCAAATTCTAACCAAAATCTAATTACGACTGCATATGAATCTAAATTTGAGAAATACGGGAAAATTATAATTTTTGGGATCGTGGTATTGGAGTTATGCGATCCGAAACGACTGTCACATACACACACACACACTCACTCACACACACACACATACATACATATATATCATCGTAAAATTAGTAGATTCTTATTCTAGGGACCCCAAAACACAAACGAATGCAATCTTGACGACCCTAAAATTTAACCGCCCTAGGCCTGTTCCTAAAGTGCTTACCCCATAAACCGGCCCTGTTCCAAGCCGTCCCTGTTCCTCCCAACTGAGACATAAAAAGAGTTAATTACTACAGACCTAGATTTGCTATTTAAAAAGCTCCAGCAACGGGAAAGTATTACTTCATTTAAGAAAGAAAAAATAATGAGAAGAAATAACAATGGGTAGATTTTTGTTTACCTTTTAGTAGAAAAGTAATCTGAAAGTCTCGGTTAAGTAAAGAGGTCAATTTAAGTAAAATTCCGAAAGACTTGTCTGGGAACTAATCGTGTAAAGACGATTTACGTTACACGCAAACGTCTTAAAAACAAAGTCTTGGATCTTTTCCCTCGGGAGCCGATCGCCACGGTAAATCACCCCGCCTCCATTGCCGGTGTCTATGCCAACGTGCGCTTCACTCGGTGCGACTTGCGACTAATGATGTCATTTAATTCTGCCCATCGAATCCGTGGGAGCCGTTTGTTTCCTGCGACGCACATTCTTACGCCAGGAATTCAATTTGAGAGACTAATATGTACACAACATGCCACTAGCACCGGCTCGCATCAGCAGCAGCACCGCGTTCGCGACTCATACGCGGCAGGACGAAATTACTCGGGTCAGGCTTAATAATAGATGAGGTGAAGTCTGGAGATTACATTGATGAAATGGCTCTCCGAGGGTAAAACTTCACAGCGAGCTGAGTAATTGCAGCGGCTTTGTGCCGCCCGCGGTTCTACTGTTTGTTTCATCGTCGCCTGGACATCTTCCGATCAAATGAGTCTTTCTAGCTATTCATTATTGATTTTCAGACAGATAACCCATCCCATCCTCAGCCTTCTGTACAATGATACACACTTCGCTTTTGTTATATCTTTTAATGAAATAAATTGCTTTGAGAAGCAATTTATACTTCACACTTACACCCCAGATGATTCATCTACCGTGAATATTAATAATAATTCAACATGATTTAAAAACATAAAGAAATAATGAACAAAGTAATAATTATAGGAAATGGAACATCCTTTGATGAAAATGGGGGGAAATAAAATTTCCTTATTTAATCACAGAATTTTCCATATCAATCTAAACAATATTCATAATAACATCAGTATTACTATCAAAATTGAAGAGAACACTTCTATTAACTTCCTGGATCTAAAAATAATAAGAACCACTGACGGTTGCACTTACAATATATTTAGAAAACCTTCTTAAACTATAGAGTCAATAAACAACAACTCTAACCATTACTTACAACATAACTAGCCATTTTACCTCCCGTTACCCTTATGAGGGAGGTATAGGAATCATGTTAAAAATCTTATATCGAGATTTTGATAAATGACCACGTTTCAAGGTCCATATAATTCGATTTTAACGTTTTCATAATGATGTCTGTAGTGATGCCGTGGGATCTCGCGTTTTCGAGACCTCGTCTCGAAAATCGAGAAATTTCGAGACGAGACTATCATAAGTCTCGTCTCGAAATATCGAGACGGGACGAGAGTAATGCCCTCGAAATTTGCTCGAGACGAGAGTAGGTATTCGAGATCTCGATTGCACGATTTTTTTTTAATATGTATATTAAATGGCGGGTGGTATTGTGTTGGTCCCGTCAGATTTTGAACTGTGATATACAGTAAAATTTGTAAAAGATTTTTGAATGTAGATGATTCATGCGGAGTAGAGTAAGAGTAAATTCGGTTTTAATTAAATGTGATTGAAAATTTAGTGTAATGTATTCATGGGAGATAATACCTCCCCATCTGGAATAGAGTGCAGAGCTGGGCGGTCCATTGTACATTTTCTTCTTTATTCAGCGTCGTTGTCGCAGAGCCCGCAACCGAGAAGGGAGAAAGCCCAATGGGTATTGTTCTTGTAGTGTGCTGTGCTGTGCCACGCGTCGTAAGGTCTTTGAACAAATGAACGTCATCACATTACCGAGCCAGATTCTAACCTGAAAATCTTTATAGTTCCCATTGCCGCACCATGGCCCCATAAAGATACATTCCGGATGCTGGAAGCCGGCAGCATGGAGGAAATTGAAAAACTAAAGTAAAAAACATCAAGAAAATGTTTTGCTCTGAAACTTTAAAACAAACACCGAAATACTTCAGATCTTTCTTTCCGATTTTCTTTTTCATTTATTCCGCCACGAAAACTTTAAAATGAAGTACTGCCTGTAAAAGCAGGAATTGACTCGAAAAAGTAAAATGGCCAGAGTTTATTCGGTTATTTACGAGTTTCGTCAAAAGTATATTTTTCAATCAGTGGTGAGCAAAAACGCTGAAGGGTGCGAGTTACAAAAGTTAGGAGAAACCATATTGAATCAAATTTAACACGTATTATTTACAATGAAAAATTATGATATTTCACGTTTATATACATAATTACTAGCTATCATTCTGACACGGGCCCCCATATCCGCTTGTCAAAGCCAACATTTCTTTATACCTACACTCTGCATGAAAAATTCTACTAATATCTATTCTTTATGTAGATTTCTTAAATTTAATTTCATTCTATGAAAAAAAAATGTCTTACTCTTCTAATTTTTAGAATTGTTTCCAAATCATAGTCGGGATTAACAGTATATCTGAAGAGTATGTGTAATACACTTATAATTTTAAATATTTAACACTTACACTTATCTGTCAGTTGCAAACAATTTTTATTTTTCAATTGGTTTCCATGGTATTATTTCGGCTATACAACATAGATTATTTTATATGTACAGTACATTTCTTTTATTGCTAAGTCTATGGAAGATATAGTAAAATATTTAAATATATAAGATAGAGAATTTATTTTTCTTTAATATTAGCAAGAACAAATTTTCAAAAAATAATATTTAGAAAAATATTTACAAGAATCTGCTACTTGCGGTTGTCTAATTGTTACTAAAAACTTTTCAACTCCCATTAATGTCCGATTGGGAAATACGTAGTTAAACAGATATTAAGTCTTATAGTTTTTGAGAAATCGTTCTTCCAACATCCACACACACACACACACACACACACACACACACACACACACACACACACACACACACATCGTAAAAATGTTAAAATTGGATTGTAAGAACCTTAAAACGTGCTTATACCTTAAAATCTACATATCCGATTTTTAGCATGAATTCAATAGCTCTCTTAGAGAGAGGCAAAAAGGTTACAAATTATGAAAAACGTCGATTGTACTGTCACCGAAATTGGAAAAAGGGAAATATTAAAATCGGCAGTATATCCAAAAATGGAAAATGCTCTTTATAAGTGGTTTTTAAACAAATGATGGTGAGATGATTAATGAAAAGGCAAAGATTTTGCACGTGTACGACGATAAAGGTTTATTTCACGATGTGTACAGATATTTCAAATTCGCTATGGTATTTGATTTAAATTTTTTTTTCTAAGGTTCTAATTCTTCAGAACATATGATCTAAAAATTAATATTTTGATATTTAACTTGTATTAATTAAAACCAATAAATACGTTTAAAATTATATTGTTAATTGTTTCAAAAGAACTCGAAAAACGACAAATTCGATATTATGACATGACCCTGCAATACTTATAGTTCACTATATCAAGACTATTGTATGTGTCATCTGTAAATTTGGATCCAAATAACGCGTCATTTTAAACTCATCCAAGTGGAGTACCATTACCTTCAATCTTTTAAACTTTTATCTTTTGTATAGTAGGCTGCGCCGGGACTTTCATTGTTTGAAAATATCGACCTAATAATCCTCTTACTGTATGTCGCATAAGCCCACTTACTTTTATCATCATACACTCCTGTTACTGCTAATTACACAATAGATGTTCGTGGTGTTTTGTTCACATCCGATTATTTCTTCTACAGTCACCAAATCAAAGGTAGACACTATTTTCAACAATATACTTATTTAATAAAAAAAACATTCTACATTTTATGAACTATACATTTTATAAACACATTTTCCCTGAAATGTGTACTGCATACTAACATTGTTGCACAAAGTGTTTAACTTTAACTAAAGTACCAAAGGTTGTTTTTTAACTAAGAAAATCAAAACTATATAAAAATTACGACAAATTTAAGTTTTAGAATTTTATTTCTTAGATAAACAATACAAATATAGAACTTTGCAGGAAATTTAAACTGTTCTTTAAAAAAATCTGATGTGGCCAGCACATTACCTTCCGCCAATTTGGAAATATGCTATTGTAGTTATACGAGCCGAAAGGATCGTCACACATACATACACACACATATACATATGTACATACATACATCATCGTAAAAATATTAAACCGTATTATTGGGACCCTAAAACGTGCTTTTCACTAAAAACTCATCATTGAATTTTGTGACCAAAGACAGTACCTTCTTAACCTAAAGGTGACGGAAGGTAAAAAAGATTTCTTCTCAAATTTTTGATTGTTGAAAATGATTGAGGTGTTTAATAATTGTAAAAATGTGTATACTTATTCATTTGTATGCGTAGAATCGATTAACATTACTGCCAATTCGTATTTTTACTCATTTTGTTTAATATCCTAAAAAAAAAAACATAATTTTTAAATTTTTAATAAAAAGTTCATTTTTAAAAAAAGTCTAATTTAAATCTATATAGATACTCTTCAATGCGCTAATTTCAAATTTTGAAACCGCATATCGATATCTCTTTTCGTTCTCGAGATATTTGCCCTAAAAGTTTTGCCTAAAAATACCCATTTTTGGGCTAAAACCCAAAAATGGGTCGAAATGCGAGCTCATTAACATCACCATTCGATTCCCCGGGCAAAATTACATAAGTATACCAATTTTCATAATTTTATAGCAATAGATACAATCTCTAGAGCAAAATAACTAAAAATGGCCAAAATATGAAAAGAACCTAAGGTATACCCCTTAGATTTTTTTGCAGATTTTGGCCATTTTCAGTTATTTTACTCTAGAGATTGTATTCATTGTTCAAAAAATATGAAAATTGGTATACGTATGTAATTTTGCCCGTAGAATCGAATGGTTATACTCCCAAGTGTGCATATTGACCCATTTTTGGGGTATAACCCAAAAATGGGTATTTTAAAGTAAAAATTTGAGGGTAAATATCTCAAGAACGAAAAGAGATATCGACATGCTGTTTCAAAATTTGGAATCAACACATTGAAGAGTATCTATATCCATATAATTTAGATTTTTTGAAAATTTGAAATTTTTATTGAAAATTGATGAATTATGATATTTTTAAGAAATTTAACAAAATGAGTAAAAATACAAATATGGCAGTATTGTTAATCGATTCTACGCATACAATGAGTAAGTATACACGTTTTTACAATTATTAAACACCTCAATCATTTCAATAATTAAAATGTAAAAATATCATTTAAGTTATCTTCACTTCGACGAATATATCCTATACAATGTTCATACGCGAATAAGAAATATAATCAAGAAATTTTGCTATTTTCATAATTTTTTTGAAGATATCATCTAAAAATTTGATGTGGCCAGCACAATACCTTCCGTCAATCTTGTGTATTATGTACAAATTCCATACATAAATTTTCTTGCAAAAGATTCTAAATTACCAGTAATATCATTTCATGCAAATGGCACTTGACACTGACATCTTCTTCTTTAGATTTTCCCATTCGTTAGGGGTCGCTATTTTTTATTTTCTTCTTCCATTCATTTTTGTTTTGCGGGTCATCCTCACGTCAAAATTTTTCATTCAAAATTTATTTTTTTGGTATTTTATGATTCTTTTTCTCGGCAATTGAATTCCACACCCCTGATAATAAATAAACCACATGAAATAAGAAAATCATAAATTTTGAATGAAAAATTATGACATTTGTCAGTTATGGACGTAATTAATAGCTTTCATTTTGACACGGGTCCACATATCTGCTTGCCAAAGTCAGCAAAGTCACGTCACTGCACGCGCCCTACACAAATTTTCTTGCAAAAGATCCTATGTTTCCAGTTAAATTATTTCATAAACAAACTATGCGAATTGCACTTGACACTAACATCGTCTTCTTTAGTTTTTTCCCATTCATTAGGGGGTCGCTATTTTTTATTTTCTTCTTCCACTAATTTTTGTTTTGTGTCTGGTCCTCATTCAGTTCCTTTACTTGCGTTTTTCTTTACTGAAAATATGTTCATTTAGAAATATATTTAAAATATTATGTCTTTGAAAATTAGTAAATTATAATATACGAAATGTTAAAAAATAAAAAATATACATTGTAATCTTAATTTGTCACATTAAACTAGTAAATCGTCCTCTGAAATCTTCAAGTTGAACTTGAAGTTGTATCATGTTTTCTAAGTTGACGAAGATTGTCACATCTTTTAATAAAACGTCAGCATTAAATTTAAATTTCACTTATAAGAAGTAACATATTTATTTTTCGAAACAAGAGACTTACCGCGTTGCGCATAACATAATATAAAATATGGACGCCGTCAAAATGATATTTAGGTAGCAAGGCAGGCTGAGACGAGAACGTGGGATGCGTTTCAACGTCGCGGAAGGGAGAGTGAAACGCGAAACGCGACTCCTCAGCGCTGATAAATAATACAAGGAAACGTAAAACATAAAATTCACGATTTAAGTACTTTATGGAGATACAACGTAAAATACTCGGATTTAAATCTTAAAGAGGATATCATCATCAGTGGTGCAATAACATTTGAAGCATAAACAAAGCTAGAAAAATATATGAGCGGGTTTTATAAACAACGAAATATACATATTCGCATTATTTAACATTTTTATTGCCATCACCGTGTTGGAGATGATGGAGGTTATTGTCGTAACGTCTAGACACTTCAATACTAGAATCCAAATAAAAATGTAATCTTAGACCTTAAGTTTTACCACCTACACCTAAAAAGCGGAAGATGTCCTACGTCAACAGGACGAAACGTCCTTTTGTGTACTCACTAATAAACAATGGATTCCTATAACCAACTTGTAATTAATTTAAAATATGTCGGGTCCTCCTTTATAAATTTATTTAACAAAAAATTATTCAGATGTCTATCAAGCTGTCTAAAAAAGATTCTAAATTTCCAGTAAAAATATTTCATAAACAAACTATTCAAATTGCACTTGATACTGACATCTTCTTCTTCTTTTCCCATTCGTTAGAAGTCGCTATTTTTACGTGTCGTTCTCATTCAGTTCCATTTCTCTCAAGTCCTCCGCAATACAGTCCTTCCATCTTATCTTTGGTCTTCCTCTGTTTCTTCAACGTCCTATCACTAAACTATTCATTCTTCATTTCTCCTCATGACATGTTCAAACCAATGTAATCATCTTTCCAGAAACTTGTAACACTAGAGTTATTTTCTTACCGTATCTTTCCGTATCTTCCCCAACATGTACTTCAACATCCTCATCTCTGCCACATTAATTTACTTTTTATTGATACTGACATCTGTCAATTTGAATTATATGAATATAATAGTAGTTTCCATGTTTAGCATAGCTGGATGAATTATGAAATTTAATTTCTTTAAAATTCTTTAACTCTGTATCTATTGAATATGAAATATAATATATAATCAAATCGTATAAAGAATAATATATACTTTAAGTTATACTAACGTTAAATGTCAATAAATCAAATTTAACTGTTAAATCTTCAAATGAGGCTACTTCCGGTTCACCAATTATAACCAAAATCTAATCACTTGTTCTTCTAGATGTAAACTTGAAGAATACGAAAAAATTATAATTTTTGGAATCGTGGTATTGAAGTTATGGAATCCGGAACTTTTGTCACACACACACATACACACACACATACATACATACATCATCGTAAAAATGGTAAAATCGTATTATAGGGACCTTAAAACATGCTTATTCACTAAAAACTCATCATTGAATTTTTTGACCAAAGACAATACCTTCCTTACCTAAAGGTGACGGAAGATAAAAATATTCTGCACTTTATACGAGCATGATCTATTCATCCAATTTTTCCACTAAGAAAAAGCAATAGTATTTTATGTATCTAGGACGAAAAGTGAATATTTAAGATATGAGCAAGCTCGGCTGCTCGTCTCGGCCATAATTACTAATATCTGTTGTCATATATTTGCCCGTAGATTATTGTTACAATGTTCAATTTAGGTAATAACATATTTAAATCCAGTATATTTTATTAATACATAAAATAAAATTTCCCCAAATATAGTCTTAACTATTGCAATCTAAAAATTTATTTATTCTTGCTGTTAATATATTTTTTTTTTCAAATTTATCAAATTTTTCTAATTCCCAAAAATATGTCAAACAGTCTATTTTTCCGTATTTATTATTGCTATGTTCAAATACCACACAAAAGTTCCATATAATTTAAATTTAGTGTACTGCGCATGACCAATTTTATTGATTTTTGGATCGCGTGACGTCACACACGATCTATTCCATGCCTGTCGATACAATTTTTTTGCCATGTATTGTTTATATGAGGATTTGGGGGCATCGTATAAACAGGCCCCTTAAAGAAGGCGTCTGCACTGGAAATTTTAAACAAATAATACCACAAAAAAATTTGAAATCTGATTGGTCAATTTGAAAAATTGTTATTATTGATTTTCGCCTATTTACACGATACACTAACGTACTTGTTTACAAAGCAACAATAAACAATAATAGTTCTCGATTTTCACCATAGAGTACAGTAGTAATATTGAATTGGTATTAACAATTTTGAGAAAATCCATTTTCTAGCTAGTTTAGCTATATTTGGACTATGTTTGTCATACAAAAAATATTTTATTAAAAACTATTGTAAATTATATGATTTTGAATGTCTCAGGATACATGAAAATAATTATAAATATTTTATAAAATTTTCACGTATGTAATACACATTTGTTGACTACAGATGTCACTACCAATACAAAATAGGGTCTTTTTGGAATTTCCCCCCAATTTTGAAAAAGAAATTTCAAAATTTAACTTCAAAAAAGTTCATATTTATTAATATTATTGTTAAATATAAATTATCAGCATTTATAATCATGAAATAAATGAAATAGATATATTTATTAATTATTTGACGTTTAAATCAAAATGGCTGCAGTGTGTGTTTTGTATAAACATTTGCATGTAATGTCAGTTGTATAAATAGACTTTAAGGACTTTTTAAGGATATTTAAACAAAGGATAATAAGTGTAATTATGAAATAAGATTCTCAAACATGTATTTAGTGTTTTAATTTACTTGTAAATATAATATTAACTGTTTAATTCATATAAACGATAATACCAAACTGTTATTAGTGAGAAGTTTTGATGTTTATCAGTGTTACAAGTTTATTTGGACAAAATTGCAACTATGTTTGTGTGTTTGAAGTGTGTTGAACAGGGACGAAATATCAACGGCACCTTGGATCTTGGGCATTGGACATTTTCAACAAAGGATAATAAGTGCAATGATGAAATAAGATTCTCAAACAGGTATTTAGTGTTTTAGTTTATTTGTAAATATAATTTTAACTGTTTAATTCATATAAACGATAATACCAAATATTTTATAAAATGCAACAATTTATAACAGTATGAGTTTTGTATAAGTAGGCTAAGTCGCATTTATTCGAAAATTTTGACAGATTGAAATTGAACATTCTTTTTCGCTATAATTAATGAGGGAAAGAACAATGCCGCAAAATAAAGATTTCAGTATGAAAGTAAAATTTTAAAGTCCTGGTACTTTAAAATTATATAAAGTTCTAGGACTTTAATGTTTCACTTTTTGTTTTATAAATCTTTCAATAAACGTTGCTTTAGAAACATTATGACAAAGTAATTTTTCAAACAAACCTCTTGAAAATACTTTTTACTATTTCTCAAACTAAACAAGCGGCTCAGAAGATCCAAAAGATTGAATACCCGTGGTATGGATATGAAGAATATGCTTAACGATTGTGCAATACGAATATATATTTTGTCAGTCAAAATCTGTTCTAAAAACATCAGTTGTGGCCAGTGCAATACCTCTTGCTACTTCTGTTTTTAGTTACATAAGTATAGGGCATGAGCAGTTATTTGACTTTGTTGACCTTAACAAGCAGATATGGGGGCCCGCTTTAGAATGACAACTAGTAATTATGTACATAGATGTCAAATGTCAGAACTTTTTATTATAAATTTTAAGATTTTCAATGTTCCCGTGGTTAATTTGTTACCAGGAGTGTGAAATTTACTTGACTAGGAAAATAAACTACATGGAATTGGAAAATCATGAAATATAGAATGAAAACTTATGATATTTCACATCTATGTGCATAATTACTAGCTATCATTCTGACATGAGCTCCCATATCTACTTGTCAAGGATAACCAAGTTATATGACTGCTCGCGCCCTATTGTATTTAACATTTCTTGTATACCTACACTCTACACCAAAATTTTATTCTTTTTTCTTATTTTATATGTAGATTCATTGTCGGGTTTGACAGTATTTCTGAAGGGTATGTGTAATATAGTATGAAATATTTAACTATTAATACAATTAGAAATAATATATGTATGTACTTCCCAGAGAAGGTCTTCAGTAATGTCTCCGGATTTCTGATATTGATATTTGTGTGTTAGTTACATATATATATATATATATATATATATATATATATATATATATATATATATATATTATATTAATTTTTCAATTGGTTTCCATTGCATTCTTTCGGCTGTAAGATTTATTTCAATAGATTATTTTATAAATTATATTTTTTTTATCACTAAATCTATAGAAGATATAATAAAATATTTAAATATATCAGATAGACATTTTTTTAATATTAGCGAGAACAAAAATTATAAAAAATTAGATTTAGAATTTTTTTTTCAAGAATCTGCTACTTTCGGTTGACTAATTGTTACCAAAACGTTTTCAACTCTTCCCATTAATGTCCGGCTGGGAAATACGTAGTTAAACAGATATTAAGTCTTAGTTTTTGAGAAATCGTCCTTCCAACATACACACAAACACACACACATACACATACATACACACACACACACATAGAGACATCATCGTAAAAATGTTAAAATTGGAATTTAAGGACCTTACAATTTTAGCATAAATCCAATACCTCTCTTAGCGAGAGGTAAAAATCGTTCTTTATACATAAGGGTGATATTAAATATTGAAATTTGAATTTGGAATTCCTTAAAACGGCGTTTTATTTAAAACAAGGCTTGTGGTATCAGCCATTGTTCTTATTTATTTATAATACATATGTATCTTGTATCATTACATAGATAAAATATATTTGGTATTATGAATTAAGTTATCGTGTACTTTTATACCAAATTTGTAATTGGTTAAATTTACATACCATCATGTGGATTTATATAAACCAATTCCATTGCTTATTTTACAAAGAATTTCTAAGATGGCTGTCTTGTGATCGAGATGTCCTTTGTAAATTGCAAAGTAAAAATACGTTGAAGGGCTGACTGGTCAACAATTCTTAACACCTATAATAACACCCTACACTGAGAGGTGTAGAAAGTTTCATTGCACTTATGACATTTTAATAATAACTGCCCAGATTTGCCTGCCTGGTGTGATTAAAGACTTGACTTGTAGCATTTTTTATTGCTGACACATTAGCTGGTCGTTAAATTGGAAGTAAAGTATTCCAAGTTGAAAATGACATGCAGCGTATTTACACTGTAACACTCTCAGCCACAAAACCGGCGGTGAAGGAAATCGCCGAATAATAACGAAGTATTAGTTTGCTCTCCGTGAGAAATTCCCGTGAATTCAATTTATATCAATTTTTGGCCCAAGGCGAACAACATTCATATCCCGTCACGTCAGGTGAAATTAGTCGCGTGTCGACGCCGAGTCCAGAAAACTTCATTGCGAGATCTCGAACGCGCGATAGCAAACGTTCCGGAGAATCGGGAATGAATTAAAGGAAAGAGCAAAGCGGGAAAACGGCACAAAGTTAACACAATGACAGATGTTTCAGTAATTTCTACAAATCTGATCAATAAAACTTAAAGAAGTTGTTGAATTTGAACGGCAGATGAAAAACTTTAGCAAGTACGCCAAGTCTTGCGATTCGCAGACGCAGCGATTCTATTCCACTCTAGCGCTACTTCCAAAGAATTTGCAAAAACAATTTATAACAAACTTTGCAGCAAATCAAGCGCGTGGAATTCACCGGCACATTTATAACCTTGCGATAATTTCACGCACGCCTGAAAATAATTCCCGCGGTCATCCCGCCCACAATGTATCCTTTTTACACTCAGTTTCTCCTCCGAGAATATCAGATTTACATATTTCAGTGACTGAAATTAATACGAGTGTCATACACTTACCAAATAGATGAATAAAATGCTGCATAGGGAGATCGAGATATGTAGAAATTTGTGATGAAATTACACAACGCATTTTTCATTTTTATACGTTCTACACGTCAAAATTTACATACAAACACACGTAAAGTGAATAACTAATATTTATGAAAAAAAAAAAAACAGAGGTAAAAATGAAATTACTCGCATTTACACAAGGGTCGCGATAAAATTGGTGAGAAATAGAAATGATTTAAAATTAAGAATAGCAACCCTTAACGAATGGGAAAAGCTAAAGAAGAAGAAAATGTCACTGTCAAGTACAATTTACATAGGATTGACGGAAGGTCATGTGCAGATTACATCTGTTTTTATTGCCTTCCGTCACATTTAGAACGATATCTCTAATACTTGAATTCCAAAATTGCAATTTTTACGTATTCCTCTTCCGTACATTCACATGTAGACTTGGTTAGAGTTTTTCTTGAAAAAACGCTGTTAAATATTATTTTTTGACATTTCATGTTATTATAAATATTAAATAATATTCTTATCTATACGAATTGATTGCATTTTATATTTCATATTCAATGGACAAAGAGTTAAAGAATTACAAAGAAATAAAATTTTATAAATCAACGAGCTATGCTGTAACCATGGAAACAGGTACTATATTAAGAAAATTCTAATTGATAGATGACAGGATTAATGAAAAGAAAAGAAATATGGCAAAGATGAAGATGTTGAGATAGATGTTGGGGAAGACACGGAAAGATGGGTTAAAGAAAAAAGAATAAGGGAAATGACTCTAGTGGTATTTTCTATAAATATACAAGAAAGACGATTACATTAGTTTGAACATGTCATGAGGATAAATGAAGAATATATTGAAAGAATGAATAAAAGATAGGCGAAACAGAGGAAGACCAAAGATAAGATGGAAGGACTGTATTCCGGAATATGAGCGGAAGATGTCCCATTGGGAAATATGTAGTTAAACAAATATAAAGTCTTATAGTTTTTGAGTAATCGTCCTTCCAACATCCCACATACACACATACATATATACACACACACACACACACACACACACACACACACACACAGACATCATCGTAAAAATGTTAACATCCGATTGTATGGATCTTAAAGCGTTCTTATTCATTGAAATCTGGATATGTGATTTTTAGCACGAAGCTAATACCTCTCTTAGCGAGAGGTAAAAATTACTGTAGCTATCTTTATCAGTTATTTGCTCAGTTGGGCTATATTTAAAATAAAATCCAAAAAATACTAGCTAAAAATTTTTATACAATTTTTGAATAAAATAGAAATCAATAATCTATCTCTCCCATTTTGACTAGCTTAGTCCGTGTTCCTGAACAAAGGTATTCACAGTTGAAGGCAGTCGTAGAACAATGCGTTTCTACAGGAGTGAGAAAGTGAAACCAGTAGTTCTAGTTGGGCATTAGTCACCGGTCGGAAGTCAAGAGAGTAACTCGGTAACGGCGTAACTTTACCTGGGGTTAGCTGGTTACGACAGCGGAGTCATCTAAGGAAGCGGCGGGTGATAATAGCCAGCACGGCGAGGAAGGCAGGGAAGTTCGGTAGCCGACCGGGAAATTACACGTGTCAAAGTTGACAAAGTGCGAGGCAGTCGCATTGTTCGGACGTGACCTCACGCGCACGCCACTTGTTAGGCTTGTTCCGGACGCGAAAAAACGACTCTGCCTCGCTGTTGATTCACTCCACTCTGTCGCCACTCAAATTAACTGCAAGGGTTCGTTTCTCTCGCACAAAATGCACGAATTTATTTCCTTTCCCCGTCAACTTAAACGACACCCAATAAAACTCAATCAATGAGTATTTTTTCCCAGAAAATTCCAGCTTAATTGGTAGATAAATCCAATCTCAGTTGTTGGTAATATTACAGAACAATACAATGAAAATATCCGGGTGGATTGTAACTGAACTTTGATTCGAAATTACCGATCGACTAAAGTACTTATTCTCTAACTTTATCGATAACGAACTAATCTTTTTGAACTAGAATTCCAAAAATTACAATTTTTACGTATTCCTCTTCCATACATCCATATGTAGACTTGATTCGATTTTGGTTATAATTGGTCTACCGAAAGTACCCTCATTTGCAATTTTTAACAGTTTTTTCATTATAAATTTTAAAGAATATATTATTCTCTATACGACTTGATTGGATTTTATACTTCATATTCAATAGATATAAAGCTATGCTAATTATGGAAACTGCTAATATATTCACATAATTCAAATTGACAGATGTCAGTAACAATGAAAGAAAATGAATGTGGCAGAGACTAAGATATTGAGATAGATATTGGGGAAGACACGGAAAATAGGGCAAGGGAAATGCCTCTAATGATAAAGCTTCTAGAAAGATACAAGAAAGACGATTACATTGGTTTGATATGTCATGAGGAAAGATGTAGAATATATTGGAAGAAAAATGAATAGCTTAGTAATAGAAGGTAGAAGAAACAAAAGAAGACCAAAGATAAGATGGAAGGACTGTATTGAGGAAGACTTGAGAGAAAAGGAACTGAATGAGGACGACAGAAATGAGTGGAAGAAATAAAAAACAGCGATCCTTAACGAATTAGAAAAGGTATAGAAGAAGAAGATGTCAGTGTCAAGTGCAATTTGAATAATTTGGTTATGAAATAATTTTACTGGAAATATAGGATCTTTCCCAGAAAAATTTATGTATGGAATTTGTACATAATACTCAGGATAGATGGATAGATTTTTGCCTTTGTCCACAAATAGTGATCATAAATGTAATACAAAAGAAAATATATTTATATTATCGTATTCCAACGACAGCTATACGAACAATAGATCATAAACGAATGGTTTGTACGAAATTCTCTTTAATAAACGTTTGTTATAACAGAATTAGGAAATTAAGTAATACTTACGAATTTAGTTGGAAAACGAATGTTTCGTTCACGTACGTTCGACCAAAAGTTAGAGAATAAGGTAGGTCGTTCACAAACGGTTTTTGTTTTCATCGTTATGGTTATAAGTTACAGAATAGGTAGAAGAGTGTAGTAAAAATGCCACTAACTAGGACTCAAACTTTTGAATTTATTGTTGTTTTGCTTAACATGTCTATCTGTTTCATGTCACAGAATATGGTTAGGCTGATTTTATATTCCACTTTAATTCTAATTTTAATTTTGACTCGAGATAAAATTAGCAATTAAAGGACATAGAATGACAAAAAATTGTTTCAGGGGAACTATAAAATTAAATTAATTCCCATACAACTGGTATACAAAAATTCATTATAAATACAATTACTAAAAATATATATCACATATTAATTGTACAAAAAAGGTTCACATATATTTTCCAGTACATTACATAAAATATGTTTTGTGTGTATTAGTGTAATATGAAACTAATGTACATTTAGGAGAAAATTAAAATTTATGACCCTCGAGAGCAATTTAAAAATAAACTTTTAAAATGTTTATTATGTTCTTGTATGAAGTATCCTCGTATCATATGTTAATATAAATATTTGCAGTTACGAAATTTTATTTTTGTTATATTTATGACATGAAAAAATAAATTGAGAGACTAGAAAATGAACATTCTCGTATATTCATATATAATTCATGAGAGTTAATGTGAAATAAAAATGATGAACTCCAAAACTTTTATGTGAAGGCAGGAAAAAATAAACAACATTTTCTTGAATTTTGCTTTCATCGTTGACTATACCGATTAGAACCGAGGTACGATTACGATATTACGGATTGCGACCCTGTTACTAATGACGGAAAATGATTATAAATTTTTACGCCTACAGAAATTGGAGATACTTATTTTTAATCTATTGATAGGAGCTCTAATATCATTTTTCCTCCTTGCATTAAAATTATGAAAGTCTTTATTTTGGAATATGTGTAAGGAAGTGTCGTAAGTAAAAAGACCGGTCAAAATTAAGATTTTGTACCTAGCAAAAATATTTCTGAATGATTCCTGTCTCTTTAAGTTAGCATCGAAGCATTCTCTTCTGACTTAGGAAAACCTTACTGGAATGAGTAGACGCAGCCCAAAAACTGATTCTGTACTTGAGGATAAATTCAGCTTTAGCATAATAAAATGTTAATAGTTGAGAAAGAGATAAATATTGTTTTAAATGTTTAATTTGGTAACAGAGTTGGTTTAAATTTGTTTTAATTAGTTCACACTCATTTTCCAAAAGTGAAACCTAAGATTTTGGATGATTTTGATGAGTATGGAAGCGCCGTATACTTATAATTCGTTTTGGTTTCATTTAGGTAAAGTAAATTAATATTACACATAATTAACTTGTTATCCATTTTTTACCTTCCATCACCTTTAGGTAAGGAAGGTATTGTCTTTGGTCAAAAAAATCAGTGATGAGTTTTTACTGGATAAGCATGTTTTAGGGTCCCTATAATACGATTTTACCATTTTTACGATGATGTCTGTATGTATGTATGTGTGTCTGTGTGTGTGTCTGTGTATCTGTATGTCTGTGTATGTGTGACAAAAGTTCCGAATCTCATAACTTCAATACCACGCTCCAAAAATTATAATTTTTTCGTATTTCTCAAGTTTACATCCAGAAGAACAAGTGTTTAGATTTTGGTTATAATTGCTGTACCAGAAGTAGCCACATTTGAAGATTTAACAGTTAAATTTGATTTATTGATATTTAATATTATTATAACTTAAAGAATATATTATTCTCTACACGATTTGATTACATTTTATACTTCATATTCAATAAATACATAGTTAAAGAATTTTAAAGAAATTAAATTTTATAATTCAGCCAGCTATGCTAAACATGGAAACTGCTAATATATTCTTATAATTCAAATTGACAGATGTCAGTATGAGTAAAAAGTAAATTAATGTGGCGAGATGAGGATGTTGAAGTAGATGCTGGGGATCACACGGAAAGATACGGTAATAAAATAACTCTAGTGTTACAATTTTCTAGAAATATACAAGAAAGACGATTATATTGGTTTGAACATGACATGAGGAGAAATGAATAATTATATTTGAACAAGAATGAGTAGTTTAGTAATGGGAGGTTGAAGAAGCAGAGGAAGACCAAAGTTAAGATGAAAGGACTGTATTGCGGAAGACTTGAGAAAAAAAGAACCGAATGAGAACGACACGCAAAAATAGCGACCCCTAACACATGGGGAAAGCTAAAGAGGAGGAAGATGTGAGTGTCAATTTGAATAGTTTGTTTATGAAATAATTTTACTGGAAATTTAGAATCCTTTGCAAGAAAATTATGTATGGAATTTATACATTATACATAGGATTGACGGAAGGTATTGTGCTGGCCACAACAGATTTTTTACTTTTATTCTGTAATGAATAATTATTATCTTTTGCGGATACTATATCCAAGATGTATCATCTGCATAAATTATTGAATCTATATCTATGGGGTCTCGTGGCCGCGTGACATTGAAAAACAAAATGAATAGTAAGCACCCTGACTCCTTCAAAAATCCCTTAATTCTGCGAACTGTTTGACCCACTTTCATATTTCAAATTTAATTAAAATATGTTTTTGTACTTGTAATGAATGTTTATTTTATCCTGTCGTTAAGTTTCGCTAACAATTCCCAAACCTAACTTGATAATTCCCGTTCGAGGGTCGTTTACAAAGTGAAAATTAGAAACTTTAAAGAGTGTTCATCACTAGTTGTAATTTGAAATAGAATCTAACATATTTTTACTTTTTAAGAGAAATAATCAGTTGAAGACTATCGTAAAATTATTGGAATTACATCGATTAAAATCTGTATAAAAACTACATTAAAGAATAATGAAAAGTTTGAAAGCGTTGAAAAGTTGGGTAAAACTTGAAGCTTTAAAGAGCATGTTTACTTCGGGTGTAAAAAGCTCAGCTTTCGTCTGGTGCAAGCTTTCGCAGGTCACAATTCAGGCCGGTCGAAGCAATCTATCACATTGATAACTACTCGTGGACACTTTATAGAGATATATTAGTATTTGGGCTGGACTGGAACGGGTGTGCCTATGAGGGAAGCTCGAAGGGCGACATTTTCGATAGCCCTGTGTCACACGTCGCACCATCAAACGCGTAGAAATATTAACGGGAAATGGACAACGATATGATGCTTTATTTGTGACTGGCGTAACGTTGTGCGGATTTTCAACTTGACAGCAGGGTGAGTTACATTTCCGCACTTTTAATTTAAAATGATGTGTTTGCCAAAGGATTTCATTTGCATGATGTTGCCGGCTTGTTTATTAACAAATGTTAACGCAATGACAAAAAATTTGTATTACCATAAATTAAAAATTAAATATTTATACAGAAATTATAATAGCTAGACAAATATGTATGTCAATAGTCGTGGAGAGAATCTCAGATAACAAATAATGTTACGAATAATTCATGGACGTAATTAAATATAAATGTGTACTTAATAACAACACAAAAAATCTGTTGTGGCCAGCACAATACCTCTCGCCACTTCCTTTTTTTGGTTACATAAGTATAGGGCGCGAACGGTAATGTTACATTTTTGGACTTGACAAGCAAATGTGTGGGCCCGTTTCAGAATGATAATTAGTAATTATGTACATAGATGTCAAATGTTAGAATTTTTCATTAAAAATTTCAAGATTTTCTAAATTTACGTAGTTAATTTATCACCAGGAGTTTAAAGTTTACTTGTATGCCTCAGATATTTAACATTTAATTCTGCTCCACATGGAATTGGAAAATCACTAAATTTAGAATGAGAAATTATGATATTTGACATCTATATACGTAATTACTAGCTATCATTCTGACATGGGCCCCCATATCTGCTTGTCAAGGCCAACAAAATCATATGACTGCTCGCTCCCTATTGTATTTAACATTTCTTGTATACCTACACTCTACACCAAAAATTCTACTTACGCATATATCTATTCCATATATATTTAGATTGTTTAATTTTAAATTCATTTTTGATGAAGAAATTTTGTCCTCTTCTAATTTTTCGAAATGTTTCCAATTCTATTAATACATTAAGAAATAATATAATGTATGTACTTCCCAGAAAAAGTCTTCAGTAATGTCTTCGGATTTCTGACACTGACATCTGTCAGTTACAAACAAATTAAATTTTCAACTATTTTCCATGGCCATTCTTTCGGCTGTAAAATTTATTATAACAGATTATTTTACATACTATATTTCTTCTATCTCTAAATCTATAGAATATATTGTAAAATATTTAAATGTATCAGAAAGAGAATTTATTTTTCTTTAATATTATCAAGAAAAAATTTCAAAAAATATTATTTAAAAGATTTTTTTTCAAGAATCTTCTACTTCCGGTTGTCCAATTGTTACCAAAACCTTTTCAGATCTTCCCATGAATGTCCGATTGGGAAATACGTAGTTAAAAAAATTTAAAGTCTTATAGTTTTTGAGTAACCGTCCTTCCAACATCCCACACACACACACACACATACACACACACACACACACACAGACATCATCGTAAAAATGATAAAATCGGATTGTAGGGACCTTAAAACGTGCTTATTCAATAAAATTTGGATATGCGATTTTTAGCATGAATGCAATACCTCTCTTAGCGAGAGGTAAAAATGAAGAACACGCGAGTATCATATTTTATAAATAAATAAATATATCATCACGGTATATTACCCTTTCTCAAATAGAACTGAATTTTGGACTTCCATTGTCTCTTTATTATTAAATAAAAACAAATAATAACCCAACGTTTCGTTAGTTAAATATCTGCTCCCATCATCAGGTGTACTGATAATATTAACAAATTCCTAATACTACGAGTCTTATAATCTAATGATATGAGGGTGGTCAATCGTGGCTGGGAGTCCAACTGTGTACGGTGATCCATAATTGGTTGTTGTCTTCTGTGCAATAGGCTGTGGCGGTTCTCCTATTGGTGGTTCCCTGGTTGCAACTTTTAATGATTATTATTGGCTTAAGGCATTACATACACAATAAATATTATACACTGGCTTGGCTGAAGACCTTTTCCCGATTTATCATGATATACGGGACCTCTTTAAACTTTCGTTTGAAAGTGTCCCATAAAATTCTGTTGTGGTTTTCCCATACTTGGTCTGCAGTTCCTAATTTCGATGTTTCTCCTTTTGTTGTGTGCTGTTTGTGGTCCTTGAGCCTGATGTCCAGTGGCCTGTACACTTTCACACATTCATAATGTATTGTATTTCTTATTTCATATTCAATAGAAATAGAGTTAAAGAATTATAAACATATTAAATTTCATAAATCAGCCAGTTATGCTAACCGTGGAAACTGCTAATATATTCAGATAATTCAAATTGATAGATGTCAGTATCAATGAAACGAAAATGAATGTGGTAGAGATGAGGATGTTGAGATAGAGGGAAGACAAGAAAAGACAGGCGCCGGTTATATTGGTTTGAACAAGTCATGAGGAGAGATGAAGAATATGTTGGAAGAAGAATGAATAATTTAGTAGTAGAAGGTAGAAGACATAGAGAAAGATCAAAGATAAGATGGACGGTCTGTATTGCGGAAGACTTGAGAGAAAAGGAACTGTGAGAATGACACGCAAAACAGAAATGAATGGAAGAAGAAAATAAAATATAGGAACAACTAACGCATGGGGAAAGCTAAAAAAGAATTCATTTTCAAGTGCAATTTGCATAGTTTGTTTATGATATAATTTTACTGGAAATATAGGATCTTTTGCAAGAAAATTTATGTATAGGGCGCGAGCAATCACGTGACTGCTTACCTTGGCAAGCAGATATGGGGGCCAGTGTCAAAATAACAGCTATTAATTATGTCTATAATTAACAAATGTTATAATTTTTCTTTCAAAATATCATGATTTTCTTATTTTGAGTGTGGACTTTAGTTGCCGAGAAAAAATCATACAATAGTAAATAATATAATTTTGAACTAAAATTTATGACATTTGTCAGTAATGCACATAATTAATAGCTATCATTCTGATACGGGCCCCCATTTCTGATTGCCAAGGACAGCAGTCACGTGACTGCTTGTGCTCAATGGAATTTGTTCATAATACACAGGATTGACGGAAGGTATTGTGCTGGCTACATCAGATTTTTAAAGTGGGATGCTTAAGTTTGCCTTTTGCATTCATACAAAGCGCATTTTCTTTCGGATACTTTCTCTTTTTACACTTTCTTAATAGACCACAGAACGTCCACTAATACCCTCAACTTCACCAACATATAAAAGCTTCACAAGTCATTCACTCGTCATTCTCTCATCATCTCAAAACCATCTCAACTGATTCACTTCCACTCTCTTCACAATATTCTTTCCACATACATACATAAAATCACGCAAGTCCCACGTAGTGGATTAGCACAAACCCCAGAACAATAACAACAACAATAATAATCACTCACTCCTTTCCTTTTATATTTTCTGTTTTATATTTTATAAGTTAATTATTATTATTCAGTATTTGTTTTATTACATTTTATTTATTATGTTACAATTCTGTTTGCTTAGTATATTATTAAATATATTGCATGGTTGTTTTATTCATAATATATTCAAACATTAATTTTAAAATATTTATGCAGTTAAATTATTCATAATCTTTTTTACTTTCCCAACTTCCGGAGTTCATCAGCAAAAGTTATGAAATAAAAATGAAAAACGATATTTTCTACTTATATTACACGGTTTTTGCTTCATTCCTTCGAGATTACGCGCGTATTTCAGATGAGGCTTCAGGAAAATCTTGGTATAAAACAAAACAGCTTATTAGTTCATGAATGCAAGTTCAGTTGAAATTTTATTAAATATTCATAAATTAGTAATGTAACGCTAACAAGCTGTAAATTAGCATGTTGTAATGAATCAATAGCCCTCGACTCTGTACAGTTGACTCTGTTGGCTGACTGACTACTCTCCGGTGCTCCGACGCGGATAATATGATATTATGAACTAATTTTCATGCTCTGCTGCAACTTTTATGCACTAACTTGACCTCACTGCGCATCGTGAATAGTTTTAATAAAGAAAATTAAATTTTATATTAAAACCTCAAACTGTGAACTAATTTATTTCACAGAACAGTTAGTCTTTTATCTTATGTTCGAAATCTAACATTTATTTATGTATAGTATGGATGGATATTTCCGTGGCCAGTTTGAGTTGTGTGTATTTGTGTGCGTATGGATAGTTATAAATCACTGATGCCGGAGCGTAGTTGAGTTTTCACTAGTTCATAAATCTATAAAGCTTATTGATCTATATATTTGACAAAGGTTGTATAGTTACAGTACAACTCCAACATGTAGTGACTAACAAGTTCGGAAGACCTTATTCTCTTTCATCTGGAATATCTGATTTTACTATAAAAGTATGATTATTGATCACTCCTTTAAGATACAACAAATTTAAACAGTTTTTTACTTCTTGCTAAAAGAGGTATTGGATTCATGCTAAAAATCGCATATCCAGATACTTTTACGATGATGTGTGTGTGTGTGTGTGTGTGTGTGTGTGTGTGTATGTGAGTGTGTGTGTGCGGGGATGTTGGAAGGACGATTTCTCAAAAAGTATAATACTTAATATCGGTTTAACTACGTATTTCTCAATCGGACATTATTGGCAAGAGTTGAAAAGGTTTTGGTAGCAAATGGACAACCGAAAGATCCGGAGACATTACTGAAGACTTTTTCTGGTACATACATATATTATTTCTTATTGTATTAATAGTTAAATATTTAAAATAATAGGTATATTACATATTACCCTCCACAAATACTGTCAATCCCAACAGTAAATTGGAAACATCACGAAAAATTAGAAGAGTAGGCCAAAGTTTCTTCATAGAATGAATTTAAAATTAAAAGATCTAAATATAAGTAGAATTTTTGGTGTAAGTATGAAAGATTTGTTAAATACAATAGGGTGCGAGCAGTCATATGACTTTTTTGAGCTTAACAAGCAGATATGGAGGCTCGTGTCAGAATGATAGATAGTAATTATGTACATACGATATCAAATATCATAATTTTTCATTGTAATATTCGTGATTTTCCTATTCCATGCGGTTTATGTTCCTCAAAAAGTACATTCCATATTTCTGGTGACGCGAACTTAGAAAGTCTTCAAGTTTTGAATGAAAAATTGAATATGCGATCTTAAGCGTTCCAGCCTATATTATTCAGGTTGAGCTATGTACAGTGGTGCAGAAAAAAAATAGGACAGTATTTTTTTAAAAGTGAAAACTAATCCGTGACAACCTCACTTATTAAAAATGATAATGACAGAATTTTTTTTAATATTGTAGCGCTGGGCAATTTGTCTGATCGGCATTTCTTCTTCCATTTTAACAATTGCCGAACACTTCACAATATCGCTAATTCGAGGCATTTTTTTACTTCGATCCGACAATTCAATTTTTGACAAATCAAAGCCAAATTCAAGCAACTAAACCTTATAGAAGAAAGTTTACTTGATTTTTCGACTTGTCCTTTTTTTACCTTCCGTCACCTTTAGGTAAGGAAGGTATTGTCTTTGGTCAAAAAAATCAATGATGAGTTTCATATAATTCAAATTGACAGATGTCAGTATCAATAAAAAGTAAATTAAATTGGCAGAGATGAGGATGTTGAAGTAGATGCTGGGGAAGAAACGGAAAGATACGGTAAGAAAATAACTCTAGTGTTACAAGTTTCTAGAAAGATACAAGAAAGACGATTACATTGGTTTGAACATGTCATGAGGAGAAATGAAGAATTATATTTGTACAAGAATGAGTAGTTTAGTAACAGGAGGTTGAAGAAATAGAGGAAGACCAAAGATAAGATGGGAGGACTGTATTGCGGAAGACTTGAGTGAAAAAGAACTGAATGAGAACGACACGCAAAAATAGCGACCCCTAACGAAAGGGAAAAACTAAAGAGGAAAAAGATGTCAGTGTCAAGTGCAATTTGAATAGTTTATGAAATAATTTTACTAGAAATGTAGAATCTTTTGCAAGAAAAATTATGTATGGAATTTATACATTATACAAAGAATTGACGGAAGGTATTGTGCTGGCCACAAAAGATTTTTTTCTGTTTACCACTGTACATTGTACATATACCATAGTAATAAAATTTTAATAACTGTAAAGAAATACCTTACATCAGATTGAAAATACAAATTTACTAACTTTATTACGAAGTTGAACTAGCTGGTAAGTTATTTTTCAAATATATATATATATAAGGAACATGACAGTTAATAACAGATGAAACTATATCAAATTTATTTATTAGCTAAATAAATTTATTAAGAATTTTATTGGCTGGTGGAAATCATGGCGCTACTTGGAAATGTGAAGAAGTAATTTATTTCTCAATAACAATTAGCATTTTTTTTCTTTGATTTATAAGCATAGCTTCCTTACTTTTTGTTTACTTGGCAAAATTCAATCATCCCAATTCATTAACTTCCACGCTTTCCATTTTACTTTTGTATCTTAAATGCTGAAAAAATTAATTGAATTTGAAGTCAATCATGTTTCATCGTTAAGTAAATATCTTCCCGGAAATGTATTAAAACAAGAATGTAACAATTTAGAACGAAAAATTTACTGAACAGAAATTTAAATTCCTTCTGCAATTGAAGCATCATTCTTTCGCGCGCGATTCACTACGTTTATATTACTCTTTCAGGAAACGCTGCAGTACAATTTGCATATTTCAAGCTTTTACGGAAAACTATTTTTCATTCTTATAGGAATCGTTGCATATACATGTAAATTATTTTCTAAACAAGAAAACATAAATTCGCTATCACCGGAGTTTTATTTCGAAAAATATTTATCTGGATTCATTTGAAAAACATATTCGCTCTAGGAACTTTTCTCTGCATATTTTAACGTTTTATTGTGTGTAAAAAATTTAAAAATAACACGATAAAATTCCAGGAATTAATAAAGAAGAGTCTCGATAAAGTGAACTAATTAATGCAGGGCCATATAAAATAACTTTAAATCTATTTTATGGTTTTAATTACTTTAATATGAGATAAATATCAAAATATTAATTTTAAAAATTGGTAAATTTAGTTCGTTTCTTACACTGTGTAATTTTTTAATAAGGTTAAATAGTATATTAAACAACTAGAATTTTAGATATCTTTTTCATATGAGTTTTCTTCAGCCCTGATATTTATAAAATTCGAATCCCATAGCGAATTTTATATTTCTGTAGCCATCCATTGCTAGCAAATTTTATCGTAAAATTTTGGGTGCAAATTCTTTGCCTTTTCTTTAATTATCTTTCAATCAATTGATGCATGTTGTTCGATTTTAATATTCTCCATTTTCCAAGTCCGGTGAATGTACAATGAACTTTTTTCATAATTTATATCCTTTTTACCTTTCGTCACCTCTAGGTAAGGAAGGTATTGTCTTTGGTCAAAAAATTTGGTGGTGAGTTTTCAATGAATAAGTACGTTTTAAGGTCCCTACAATACGGTTTTACTATTTCTACGATGACGTCCCTGTGTGTGTGTGTGTGTGTGCGTGTGTGTGTGTGTGTGCGTGTGTGTTCGTGCGTGTGTGACTATAATTTCGATCGCGATATCTCCAATACTAGAATTCCAAAAAAATATTTTTTTACGCATTCCTTTTCCTTACAACCATATGCAGACTTTATCAGATTTTGGTTATAATTGGTCAACTGGAAGTGCCCTCATTTGAATATTTTAACAGTTTTTCTTGAAAGAATCTATTCGATTGATTGCATGTTATGTTTCATATTCAATGGATATAGAGTTAAAGAATTATAAAGAAATTAAATCTTATAAATCAGCCAGCTGTGCTATAACCATGGAAACAGCTACTATATTAAGAAAATTCTAACTGACAAATGTCAGTGTTAATGAAAAGATAATGAATGTGGCAGAGATGAGGATCTTGAGATAGATGTTGTGGAAGACACGGAAAGACAGAATAAGAAATGAAAGAATAAGGGAATAGAAGGTAGATGACACAGAGGAAGATCAAAGATAAGATGGAAGGACTGTATTTCGGAAGACTTGAGAGAAAGGGGTCTAAATGAGGCCAACACGCAGAACAGAAATGAGTGGAAGAAGAACATAAAACATAGTGACCCTGAACGAATGGGAAAAGCTAAAGAAGAAGAAGAAGTGTGTTCACTATTTCGCTGCTAAAAACAAACTATATAAACGATTGAAATAGAATGCTTATTAAATCCTCTCAGCTGACAAAATAATGACTCTTTAACGAATTTACTGTAATTTAATATGGAATGTGCAACAGAAAAGTTTTAAGGTTAACAATATTTCGCAACTGGATGGCAGTTTGTTAGGTTATTTACTTGTTCTCGTTCTCTTATTTTCAATTTAAATTTAACTTGATTTAATTAGGCTTGCATTAATTGATTTGTTTTGTAGCGTGAAGCAGAAACACTTTAAATTACACAATTAGAGTTGGACATAGGGAATAGAACATGGATTACACATTAATTGATCTAAATTCAAATAATGGCGTTTTTCAGTTGTCAGATACATGTGCAGCCACCATGGACTACATATATTTTTAGTAGAAATAAGTTTTTGAGCAGTGATCAATGAAAAAATTGTTTTGAAACTTTACGAATGTTTATGAATACGTGCATTAGTTACATATTTTAATTGTTTATGAAATGTACGATACAACGTAAAATTTTGCGTGCAACTTTTTCTTTAGCTATTCCCATTCGTTATTTGATTTTCTTCTTCCACTCTTATCTATTTTGCAATACAGTGTTTCTATTTTCTCTCGCTAAGAGAGGTATTGGATTCATGCTAAAAATCACATATCCAGATTTTAATGATTAAACACGTTTTAAGATCCCTAATATCCGATTTTAATATTTTTACGATGATGTATGTGTGTGTATGTTTGTGTGTATGTGTGTGGGACGTTGAAAGGAGGATTTCTCAAAAACTATAATACTTAATATCTGTTTAACTACGTATTTCTCAATCGGACATGAATGGGAAGAGCTGAAAAGGTTTTGATAATAATAGGACTACCGGAAGTAGCAGATTCTTAAAAAATTCTTTGAAATATTATTTATTATAAAAATTATTCTTGCAGGTATTAAAGAAAAGTAAATTCTCTATCTGATACATATAAATATTTTATTATATCTTTTATAGATTTCGAGATAAAGAAATATAAGGTATATAATAATCTATTGTAATAAATCTCACAGTCCAAATAATGTTATTGAAACCAATTCAAAATTAAAATGTTTGTAACTGATAGATAAATGTCAGTGTACATATATTATATGATTTCTTACTGTATTAATAGTTAAATATTTAAAATTGTAGGTATATTACCCATCCAAAATACTGCCAATCCCGACAATGAATAGCAAACATTTCGAAAAATTAGAAGAGTAGGACACAATTTCTTCATAGAATGAATTTAAAATTTAAAAATGTAAATATAAGGAATAGATATAAGTAGAATTTTTGGTGTGGAGTGTAGGTATACAAGAAATGTTAAATACAATAGGGTGCGAGCAGTCATGTGACTTTTTTGGCCTTGACAAGCAGATATGGTGGCCCGTGTCAGAATGATAGCTAGTAATTATGTACATAGATGTCAAATATCAAAATTTCTCATTCTAAATTTAGTGTTTTTCCAATTCCATGTGGTTTATTTTCCTTGACAAGTAAATTCCACATTCCTGGTTACAAATTAACTACGTGAATTTGGAAAATATTGAAATTTTTAATGAATAATTCTGACATTTGATATGTATGTATGTACATAATTATCATTCTGACATGGGTCCCCATATCTGCTTGTCAAGGCAAACAATATCACATGACTACTCGCGCCCTAACAGATGTTTAATATTTTCACAACCACTGTTTATATGGATATGAGGCTTAGTAGTATAGCTCAGTGCCAATATGTATTCTCAAATAAATCCGACTTGCAATGAATTGAATATGGAGTAATAACTCATTGCCGATCCATATGTCACGATCAGACCACTAGTTTCGCCTGAAGTCTGCTTGACAAGCGACAAACGCTCACATGCCCTGGAAGGCACGAACCAAGGGTTATCAAGGGCTTATATATGTGCGTGTCCCGATATGGAACTATATTCTCCGGGGTGCGTTCTGTCATACACGTGTGACAGTTCGCATATCGGCCGAAGCGAACATCCCGGCCGGATGGATACGACTGCAAATTCGATAACGGAAAACTAGCTGAATTTGTAACCTACCTGCCGCGTTTGTCTTGCAAAGGAAGCTCAAGCTGCTTCTTGCACTGATCAATAGACTCGATATCGTATCTTTTGAATACACTATTACATCGTACTACGAGTATATTTAGATACACCCTCGTAAAACTATCTATTTATTCCCAGACAATGTACAACATATCTCAACCACGGGAAATTTAAATGTGTCTATAGGAACAGGAAATTTTGTGCCGTATCATATTCCTGTTCAGAATTACAATGATGTTATCAACGACTTTCTTACATGCTAGAATTTACTCGGTATGCGCATTATAAAGAGAAAGAAATATTTCTTTTTTCATCTGATAAATTGTAAAATTATTCTTTATTTTATTTTGCTTTGTACAATGAAGAATTTTAATGTAAAATATGTCGGTCTTTTGTGCATCTATAATCCTACAAAATTTCCGGAGTATAGTATTTATAGTCTTTTGTAAAAATGTTCCATCACAATATTAGTATTTATTCAAAAGAATATATTCTTACATGATTGAATTTGTACACTACAAAAACAAGAGAATTATTTTCTTTCTCTTTTGATAAATGTAGAATTAATTTTGATGTATGTATATAACGTAGAATTTAAACTCAATTTTATTGTGAATAATGTCAGTCTTTTTTACCTCCCGTCACCTTTAGGTAAGGAAGGTATTGTCTTTGGTCAAAAAATTCAATGATGAGTTTGTAGTGAATAAGCATGTTTTAGGGTCCCTATAATATGATAGGAATTGGGTGTTGGTTCGTCCCCTTATAGAGGTATTATAAATACAGTAGTTCGTCGTACAAGAAAGACGTGAGTGGCGCTAAAATTAGGAATATTACGCAATTATAGAAGTAATTTTTGGTGATGTAATGAAATAGATGTTCCCGAGATCATTAAACCAAAGTTTAAGGTATATATTTTTATGATTTCTTTTTTTGAACAAACTGTAATTTGTCATTCTAATATGCTGTAGTAATTTGCTGTTGTAAGTTGCTATTATATCTTAATATTCAAAATTTAATATCTATTAATTAATGTTAGCTTATAGGTATATACCGGAGTTTATTTTATCAGTAAACATAGGGTATTCATTACCATAGTTACAGTATAGAATGAGTGACAGTAATGTATTATAGCGTTTATTTTTTAAGTAAACATAGGGATAATTAATATAGACTAAAATAAATATTAAATTATGAATTAAAGAAATGAGAAATTATTTATTTGTGTACACTTAAGAATTACATTAAACTAGTGAATTTTTTTTATTTTAACTAAGCAAATGCTCAAAATTTGCACCACTAACTTCTAATAATATCGTAAACAATTATAAAAAAATCTGATGTGGGCACCACACGACTTCCTTGTACGATTATTAAACTATACATATTTTCTTAATAAATAAATTACAAAATATTAATTTTAACTTAAAAACAGTGATATATAGCGACCATAAATGGAGTTTTTAAAGAGAGTTTTGATTACAACAAAGAAATATTTGATTACAACAATGAATATGACTAATTTCACAATAAAAATATATTTGTTATTGTACGAATCATAAAATTGCACGTATTTAACGTAATTTGACATGAACATTTTTTTTATTTTTTTGTCCTAATCCATAGCAAGCTTTATTACAAAAAAATATTTTTTAAATTTACATATCTCGCTTATACAAAGGGGTAATTTAATAATACTTGATGTGCTAGACGCAGAAATTAATTCTCTAAAACTCGCATACTAGCATGACTGAAAACTATTTCTTGGTTTGTTACTATGAATGCGGCTTCTTTGAATATCCGTTTGAAGGTGTGTTGTTCCTTGGAGATGACTTTTGCTTGGTCCCATAATATTCGATGGTAATGTTCCCATACATGGGACAAAGCAAAAGTCATCTCCAAGGAATAACAAACCTTCACACATTGAAGATCAACGAACAGAGAACGACAGAACTGCCACAGCCGAGTGAAGCAACCAATAATGTACCATCTAATACGCTTGAACATCTAACCACGCTTGATCACCCTCACTTCACTAGATATAAGGCTTGTATTTTAAGGAATTAGTTGTAGTATCAGTTCACCATTTTTGTTTACATATAACTACAACACGCGAAACAAACATAAACAATGTATTTGTTGATATGTATAGTGTTTAGGCTGAAAACAATATCAAATCCAGGAAATCGTGAAAATTATTCATAAATAATGCCACTCCTTCCAAAATAACGCTTAACCACGAAAGCACAGTTCTTTATCTCGACTATTTGTGGTATTTGGTGGTCTTTACATGATGACTGACAATAATAATAAATACTTTTGATTTAGCTGCTCAAGCAACACAAAAGATTTTCCTGCGTTTGTTATACTATTCATATTTATTACTTCATTGTTCCTTATGAAGAAATTTTCAACATTCTGCGTATATCAAAAGGTGAATGTTAAATATTTAGTCCGTTCACTATCTACAGTCTAAGTATCCTAAACAAATATTTGGAGCGATAACAACGATGAGTAGTTTGTGTAACCTGGAATTATAAAAGACCACAATGTGTTCAACATGTTTATCAAGGGTGACTTCCTCTAGTTCTCATATTTATAATAATAATAATAATAATATATTTCCAAAGATCAAAATACATTCGACCATTTTTACCTCCCGCTAAAAGTAAAGGAGGTATAGGGATCGTGTTAAATATCGCATATCGAGATTTTAATAAATGATCACGTTTCCAGGACCATAGAATTCGATTTTAATATTTTCACAGTGATATCTGTGGGTGTATGTGTATATGTGTGTGTAACTCGCGATCAGACACTCAGACACACAGTTACGAGACCCCATAGGTATATTTATTTATTATTTATTAATAAATCGATCCAACAGGATTCAAGATCCCAATTACAGGACGATCATATGACATACAAATACAGAAACGAATGAGTTGAACAGCAATATAAGAAATTTAACAAGTGACGATACAAAAAAATGTTTTGTTAATATGTTCTTAAATTTAGATAAGGAGTCGCCAAATATATCAATAGTACATGATACACTGTTATATACTACACAGAATTGTCTTATTGGAGATTTCAATTCATAATTAGTCCTAGTTGTTTTACAATGAAATGGTATTTTATTTCGTGAAGTGACGCGTGGAACGTGAAATGGAATTCAAGACTACATGGGTCATCAATACAATTATTAATTAATTAAATTGAATCAACCCTGAAAGTCTAAATATGTTACAAAGGTAGAAGCACCTACCTAACATACTGTTCAACACAGATGCCTTAAGCGACTTGAATCTGCCGTACTAAAATTTCCATTTTTCTTACCATCTTTGGACCCTCCTAAATCAACTCAAAAGAAGATTCAGAGACTCAATTGGAGATTTAATCTTCCTTGGTCCTACCCCAAAACTTTATAGTATACAGTTTACTTCCTCACATTTTTATTTCTTATTACAATATAGTTCCTCCAATATATATTTAACGCATATATGTACATATTTTAAGCAAACCACTTTATTTAGTTGTCGTATAATAAAAGCACTATTTAATTTTGTGAACGACTATATTTCACATTTTTTATAATTTGTGTTTAAAAATATGAAGCACTAGCACATAAAAGACATGAAATATGTTTTACGACCTATATGGCATGACTTTTATCTTCCATGTAATTTATTTAGTAAAAGATATCGTTTATAAAGTAGAAAGAATTATCTTGCTATAAAAAAGTTTAAGATGTATGAACGCTATTTACACTCTGCCACTCGGTGGTGCGTACAAGGACACCAGCACGAAGTCGATTCACCACCTGGAGGTCGTGATAGACAAACGGCTGGGTGTCGAGCTACACTCGAGGCAAAGCTAAACTGAGTAATTCCTTATCTCTAAATTCATTGAATATAACGAAAAAAATATAATTAAATCGAATATTCTTTTATTTATAATAACATAAGAGGTCAAAAAATAATATTTAACAGTGTTTTTTCAAGAAAAACTGTTAAAATCTGCAAATTAACTAATCAAAATCTAATCAACTCTTCATATGAACGTACGAAACAGGAATACGGAAAAATTACAATTTTTGGAATTGTAGTATTGGAGTTATCAAAGGAGAGGATCCAAGGAAGCGAATAAATTATTTGTATTACAAATAAAAGAATAATTCGATGTAAGGCAAATGCTTCTTCTAGAACTTATTGTAAACCTATTTTTATAAAATTGTACATATTTGAGCTTGTAGTGTATGTATGAAAAACAATCTCTTTATTAAAAATCAAGATAACTACTCTAATATAACAACAAGAGAAAAATTAGATCTCTGTTACCCAACACACAAACTTGAAATTTATAGGAATGGTCCTCATTATAGTGCTATTAGAATGGCCAATAATCTGCCATTAAATATAAAAAAAACATTGAAAACAATAATATTTAATTGATAAATGGTGTCTCGTGGCCGTGTGCCAGAGTGTTTGGTCGAGAATCTGAGGATTCGGGTTAGATTCCGACCGACGCCAAAAATTACTTCGAGTTGTAATGGCACTAAATTGACCCCTGTGGTGCACTCTCCACGCCAGCATTGAGTGCCCGTGAGGTGACGCCTGCTAAGCGCCCGCAAGGTTAAATATTTCATCATTACCGATATCGCGTACAAAGCAAATTGGCACACCCAGCACCCCGCAATCGGTAATATGCCGTGATGATATATTTATTTATATATTTATGTTATTATGATATAAATGAATATTTAAATGACTAAATTTCACACACACACACACACACACACACACACATACATAGAGACATCATCGTAAAAACAGTAAATTCGTATTGTAGGGACTCTAAAACGTGCTTATTCTTTAAGAACTCACCATCGAATTTTTTGACAAAAGACAATACCTTCCTTACCTATAAGTGACGGAAGGTAAAAAGGACTGAAATTCATCCTGAATAATAAATAAAACAAAAAATCACTTATGTAGTACGATTTTCGCAACCTTTCCTATACATTCTATAAGTCGAGATAAATTGGCAAGTTAAAGATCTAAATTGGAATTTGTAGTTTAGAAATCCCTGATCTGTAATGAAGATAGAATCTCATAATTAAACCTAAATTAATGGTAGAGTATACATATTAAGGTTAAGTGTAGAAATAGGTCGGGTTTATAATGATCTTAGCGCAATGATCCGGCATAATGAAGCATCATCAGCAATCACACGTCCAGTCAAACCGGAGGCTAATTCGCATTGACAATCCCCCTGCGACTGGCATACCGTCCTGCAACGTCCTGCCCTCTGCCCTGGCGGCGGCCGGCCTACCTACACGGCGCCACACTTCGCCCAGCCGATAATGAATGGCGGAATGCAGTCATGGTTACCTCATAAATCAACGGATTCTATTTGCTAATTGGCATATTCCGAATACCTGCACTAATAATGGCTAGTTTTATTGAGAACAATACAGCTATGAGCCAGATTTAAAATTCATTAATTATTTGGATCATTAGCAAGATTGATCTATATTTCATTGCAACGAGGAAGCAACTCGGCTAGAAAATTTATTGTCCATACTACATAAGTTTCTAAACGAGAGAATGAAAAATTGATGATAGATAATTACAACAATGCATACTAATGATGCCAAATTATTTACATACTGACCAAATATCGAATAATTTTAAATGGCAATTATGTTTTGATTACGGCCCAGCTTAAATTCCACCAGGCCGGCCTATCAGAACCAGAAAACGTTCCAGCGTCCAGATTATCCATTCTACCCTTGCCATTAAATAAATATAATTATTTAAGTATTAACCATGCGCTCGACACCTGGGTTTGAGTAACATTTTTGTTATGAGAAACCCCAATCTATTTTTTAGTTTAAAAAATGTATTATGCGAATTTCACTTGAGACTGCCATCTTCTTCTTTAGCTTTTCTCATTCGTTAAGGGTAGCTATTTTTTATTTTCTTCTTCCATTCATTTCTGTTTTGCTTGTTGTGCTCATTCAGTTCCTTTTGCCTCAAGTCTTTCGCAATACAGTCCTTCCATCTTATCTTTGGTCTTCCTCTCTTTCTTCGGCCTTTTATTACAAAGCTATTCATTCCAATATATTCTTCATCTCTCCTCATGACACGTTCAAACCAATGTAATCGTCTCTCTTGTATCTTTCTAGAAACTTGTAACACTAGAGTTATTTTCTTACCGTATCTTTCCGTGTCTTCCCCAACATCTACTTCAACATCCTCATCTATGCCATATTTATTTACTTTTCATTGATACTGACATCTGTCAATTTGAATTACCTGAATATATTAGCAGTTTCCATGGTTAATATCTTTATAATTCTTTAACTCTATATCTACCGAATATGATAAAATGCAATCAAATCATATAAGAAGAATATATTCTTTAAGCTATAATAACGTTAAATGTCAATAAATCAAATTTAACTGTTAAATCTTCCGATTCACCAATTATAACCAAAATCTAATCAGTTGTTCTTCTGGATGTAAACTTGACGAATACGAAAAAAATATAATTTTTGAAATCGTGGTATTGAAGTTATGCGATCCGAAACTTTCGTCACACACACACACACACACACACACACACACACACACACACACACACACACAGACACACATACATACATACAGACATCATAGTAAAAATGGTAAAATCGTATTATAGGGACCATAGAACATGCTTATTCACTAAAAACATCATTGAATTTTTGACCAAAGAGAATACCTTCCTTACCTAACGGTGACGGAAGGTAATTAATATGTTAGTAACTGACAGATAAATGTCAGTGTCAGAAATCCGGAGATATTACTGAAGACTTTTTCTGGGATGTACATACATATATTATTTCGTATTGCATTAATAGTTAAATATTATAATTATTGGTATATTACAAATACCCTTCAGAAATACTGTTAATCCTGGCAAGGAATTGGAAACTATAATGAAAACTATATGGAAAATATACAGAATAGATATAAGTATATATGGTACATATACCCTTCAAAAATACTGTCAAACCCGAAAATGAATTGGAAACAGTAGGACAAATTTCCTTTATAGAATGAATTTAAAATCTAAATATAAAGAATAGATAAGTAGCCTTTTTGGTGTAGAGTGTATAGGTATACAAGAAATGTTAAATACATTAGGTTGCGAGCAGTAATGTAACTTTGTTAGCCTTGGCAAACAGATATAGGAGTCCGTTTCAGTATGATAGCTAGTAATTATGTACGTAGTTGTCAAATATCACAATTTATTATTTGTCTGTTAGTTTCTTTATCCCATCTATATAGCTATAATTCATTCATATATACCGCACATAAATTCTGTGAAAATTCAGCACTACCTACTGTTTGTGGAAATCTCGTAAGTAAACAATAATCCTAGGAGTCATATATAAAAATCTGTTGTGGCCAGCACAATACCTCTCGCCACTTCCTTTTTTTGGTTACATAAGTATAGGGCGCGAACAGTAATGTTACATTTTTGGGCTTCACAAGCAGATGTGTGGGCCCGTTTCACAATGATAATTAGTAATTATGTACATAGATGTCAAATGTTAGAATTTTTCATTAAAAATTTTAAGATTTTCTAAATTTACGTCAATTTATCACCAGGAGTTTAAAATTTACTTGTATGCCTTAGATATTTAACATTTAATTCTGCTCCACATGGAATTGGAAAATCACTAAATTTAGAATGAGAAATTTATACATAATTACTAGCTATCATTCTGACATGGGCCTCCATATCTGCTTGTCAAGGCCAACAAAATCATATGACTGCTCGCTCCCTATTGTATTTAACATTTCTTGTATACTCTACACCAAAAATTCTACTTACGCATATATCTATTCCATATATATTTAGATTGTTTAATTTTAAATTCATTTTTGATGAAGAAATTTTGTCCTCTTCTAATTTTTCGAAATGTTTCCAATTCTATTAATACATTAAGAAATAATATAATGTATGTACTTCCCAGAAAAACTCTTCAGTAATGTCTTCGGATTTCTGACACTGACATTTATCTGTCAGTTACAAAAAAATTAAATTTTCAACTATTTTCCATGGCCATTCTTTCGGCTGTAAAATTTATTATAACAGATTATTTTACATATTATATTTCTTTTATCTCTAAATCTATAGAATATATTATAAAATATTTAAATGTATCAGAAAGAAAATTTATTTTTCTTTAATATTATCAAGAAAAAATTTCAAAAAATATTATTTAGAAGATTTTTTTTCAAGAATCTTCTACTTCCGGTTGTTCAATTGTTACCAAAACCTTTTCAGATCTTCCCATGAATGTCCGATTGGGAAATACGTAGTTAAACAAATTTAAAGTCTTATAGTTTTTGAGTAATCGTCCTTCCAACATCCTACATACATACACACACACATACATCCACACACACACACACACACACACACACACACACACACACACAGACATCATCGTAAAAATGTTAAAATCGGATTGTAGGGACCTTAAAACGTGCTTATTCAATAAAATCTGGATATGCGATTTTTAGCATGAATCCAATACCTCTCTTAGCGAGAGGTAAAAATATAAGTCAGTTATAGTTTAGGTTTCAGCATTTGTGTTTGTATTTGGAATCCGCGTTTCGCCAAAAATTCTTTATCGATTAATGGTGGGAAGGCAGACAGCAGCAGCTCGGCTTACATCTTTATTACCAGCATTTTTCCGTCTGATATATCACCGCAAGTTAACCCTAAGTCTCTGGGCGTCGCGCTTTCCTTATACGAATGAACTGTTCGGTAAATGGCCGCTTTACTAACGTCTCTGCCATAGAAGCTGCTAATACCCTAAGGATGGACGCCACAAATGAGAAGATTGCAATATATTGTTACTACGTTATATACAATATATCCATATATTCACTCACTGGGAAGTCCTACATCTGCTCCCATAAAATGTAGATATTTACGATATAAATTAGAAACTCCTATAGTAGTACGAAAATAATGTAATATTTGAAAATTATGGTTCAGCGTTCCATGTCAGTAAAGCATAAACCACTGCTTTTTTTAATGGAATTGTATGAGGGAGATAAATTTCGGATAATTAAGCAATGTGTGAATTTTGCATGAGCACTCTGAACCAACCTGCGGAAGGGTAAATATGTGTTCATTTTTCATTACATGCATGGATACCATTACAGTTTCGTACCAGTGATTCAACAGATCTGAATCTAATTAATAATATATACCTACTCCATCCATGAACGAAACTAAAAAAATAAATGTGTTGTGGCCATCACAATACCTCTCGCACCCTTTCCATTGTGGTATATAAAAGTATTGTATTTAACATTTCTTGTACTCACAAAAAAATCTAATTATACCTAATCGTTATATTTACGTATTTTGTATAATTTTAAATTCATTCTATGAGCAAGTTTTCCCCTTTTCTTTTAAATGTTCGAGGTTTTTCCAATTCATTAACGGGATTGGCGGTATTTCTGACGGGTTCATGTAATATTCCTATAATTTTAAATATATTATTAATAATACAATAAGAAATATTAAATATCTTTCCCAGAAAAGCCTTCAGTATTATCTCTGAATTTTTGACACTAATATTAGTGACATTTATCCGTCAATTACAGACAATTTAATTTCTCAAGTGGTTACCATGGAGATGTTTGGGCTGTGAGATTTACTACAAAGATTATTTTACAGAGAATATAATTCCTTAGTCACGTGACATGTTTTCCGCCAATCAACATTCAGAATCTCCCTAGCTACAAGTCTATTACAGCGATGATAAAAAACAAAGAAATAAACACCGTATTTATAGTCGTTACTAAGGGATTTGTTTTCTTTATTTATGACATTGACAGTTAATTTTGAGTATAAAAATAAATAATTACTATAATTCAAACTCCGAAATATTAAATAAAACTCGTGAGTACCATGTTTTAATACAATATGAATATGTATATCAAAAGTTAGGTTAGGTTAGATTGAAAAAAATTCATTATATTCTCTCATTAAATATAAGCTCGTGATATGATTAATAATCGAAGATATTGCTCGTGAAACCGAAGCAGCACATTTTAACTCGTCCTTCGGACTCGTGATATCTGCAGCTCGGTTTCACTCGAGAATATCATCGATGATTATCATATCACTTGTTATATTACGTATAATTATATATCTATGTCTTTAAATGTATAGAAGGTATAAAAAAATTAAATGTGTCGAATAGAGAATTTTGTTTTTTAATATTTGTAATAACATAAATTTTCAAAAAATAATATTTAGAAGATTTTTGTTAAAATACTACAACTTCCGGTTGTCCTATTGTTACTAGAATCTATTCAACTCTTCCCATTACTGTTAGATTGAGGAATCCGTAGTTATACAGGTCTTTAGTCTTATAGAATTGGAGAAATCATACATACAACAACCTCACTCACACACACACACACACACACACACCCACACACACACACACACACACACACACACACACACACACACACACACACACACACACACACACACACACAGACATCATCGTAAAAATGTTATTATCGGATTCTAGGAACCTTAAAACATGCATATTCACTAAAATCTGGAAAAAATAAACTAACCTAACTTGCCTAAGTTTAAAAAGCCCTCGGAACAATGTATGCATATACTCTCTGTTTTAAATGTGGTGATCCCACGTCATCAGTCCCCGAACTAAGAACTAACATCCATGCCTATGTCTCACTATGTCACTCACATTCTGAGTGACAAAGACAGACAGAAACATGATTGTCCATTCCCAGCCCAGAAACGGATGACTTGAGGGTGAGGATCACCATACCCAAAACAGAGAGTAGTCGTATTGTAGAGGTTATAGATACTGTAAATTTATTCTATAGAAAATAGGGTGCAATTTGTGTGATCGTATGCGCTGTACGCGACCCACTTAGAATTCTGGCAATTTGGCTTTGTAGTCTTCTCCGCGTTATGTATGGGCCCCTTTACACGAATGAAGTGTCGAGGAGAAAGGGCTTTGCTTGCCGCTAATACTTTAAACACGTTGAGTGCGCCGTGCTTCGTGCACCCGCGCACTTAAATCACTTGCCGCATGGCCGCAATGTGATTTTTCACCGCCTGCTACGATGCAAATGCAGCAAAAACGCTTAAAACAAATAGTTTGTTATCACGATCGGAAATATAATTACATTTTTATTTTATTTACGCTACAAATCGAACTGGTGGTATTTTTTGTTTATAATTAAAGTTTTAATGGATATTTAATAACCATATAAATAGATTCTTTATAAACTAACAAGAATTATAAACAATATAGCAGGGTGTCGATGGTTTAATTCGGTGATTTACATTGTGGTTTAAATCGCATGATTTTTACCTTCCGCTAAGAGAGGTATCGGATTCATGCTAAAAATCGCATATTTAGAGTATGGAATTTGTACATTATACACAGAATTGACGAAAGGTACTGTGCTGGCCACATCAGGGGGCCAATTAATATAAGATAAGATAATCCCCACTACTTTTTGTCAGTCATGTTATCTTATTCCGACTGAATACGTATTCAGCTGGTCCGGACCTTATGAATACAGTATTCGCATAAGTTATCGGCTCATTTATTTTACCTAGGTGTAGTTTGTTATTGATTGTATTATTATTTAATTTTTAGTACCTTTTATTTATTATTATTTTTTATTTATTTTGTTATATTGCAAATTAATTAAAATAATCATCGTATCTAAAAACATGTGTATGATGCATAAAGGAAATATAATCACAAAATATAATATTCATTCTTGTTCCAATATAATTCTTCATTTCTCCTCATGACATGTTCAAACCAATGTAATCGTCTTTCTTGTATCTTTCTAAAAACTTGTAACACTAGAGTTATTTTCTTACCGTATCTTTCCGTATCTTCCCCAACATCTACTTCAACATCCTCATCTCTGCCACATTAATTTACTTTTTATTGATACTGACATCTGTCAATTTGAAGTATATGAATATATTACTAGTTCCCAAGTTTGGCATAGCTGGCTGAATTATAAAATTTAATTTCTTTAAAATTCTTTAACTCTGTATCTATTGAATATGAAGTATAAATTGTAATCAAATCGTATAGAGAATAATATATTCTTTAAGTTATAATAACGTTAAATGTCAATAAATCAAATTTAACTGTTAAATCTTCAAATGGGACTACTTCCAGTTGACCAATTATAACCAAAATCTAATCAGTTGTTTTTCTGGATGTAAACTTGAGGAATACGAAAAAATATAATTTTTGGAATTGTGGTATTGAAGTTATGGGATCCGGAACTTTTGTCACACACACACAGACACACATACATACAGACATCATCGTAAAAATGGTAAAGTCGTATTATATGGACCCTAAAACGTGCTTATTCAGTAAAAACTCATCATTGAATTTTTTGACCAAAGACAATACCTTCCTTACCTAAAGGTGACGGAAGGTAAAAAACATTTAAACGTATTTTTCGAAGAAAATCTATTTTGAGTTTGCAGTAAAATGACTTCTTTCCATATAAGAGTAAGGTAGAAATACAAAATTTCAAAATTTTCTAAACGATAGTATTTGAGTTAAAGCGTAAAGAGGATCCATACACACAAACACACACACACATACACACATACATACACACACACACACATACACACAGACATCATCGTGAAAATGTCAAAATTGGATTCTAAGAACCTTAAAACGTGGTCATTTACCAAAATCTTAATATGCGATTTTTGGCACGATCCCTATACATCCAGGGCTAGCGGGAGGTAAAAAACAAATTGCTCAGAATCTGAATAAAAATGTAATTTAAATTTCATACGGTTTTATAATATAGCATATTGCGTAGTTGGCTTTAATTTATTACATTGTGTTTTTGTCTAATAAGTATATAATAAATAGCATTGTAGCGTATATAATCGGTTCAATAAATAAATGTTAAAATATTTAAAGGTTATTCTAACGCAAACAATAGCGTCGATCCATAAATTTTATTTTATTTTTGCAGATGGTGCATTTGAAAAATATGCAGCTACACTGGCACATATATTTTGATGATGCTTCGGCATATTTTATGTACGTAAAATAAACGATCATTAAATCTATGTCATATTAAATAAATGGGCTGATGACGATGAGTTGCGACTGCAATAATTAATAGTTTTTTTTAAGTCATTGATTGGATAAATTTATTGTTCGTAAAGCTGTCATGAAATTAATTCATTATTTTTAATTACCAGTAATGCTGGTGAGTTCACCGTATTATTAAATTATTAATTTCAATCTGTAATAAATGATCCTGAATCAAAGTTTAATAAAAATATTTGTGCCATTGTTTGTAATTATAACAGATACTGTTAACCTAGAATCGATAACTAATTTCACGAAATAATATCGAAAAAATTCATCATCTAACAGGAAAATCTAAATACATATTGACACAAAAGACTGACTATATTATTTTACTTGTTATTTTATGAATAAAATGAATGTCGTACGCAAATATTCTTAGCTCAATATAATTTACTTTCAATTTAAGTTATTACTTTCTTGGGGCTATTTTGAAAGGCTATAAATATTAAGTCACGCACCATATACTAAATCGACACAAACGAAAATATACATATTAAGAAATTTTCCACTCTTTCAACAAATTAAAAGCATTTGAACGTGCTCTAAAATATTAAATGTAAAAAGAAAGTAAGATTTATACCCGTTTGCACCGTCACTAGTTAAGTTGCACTTAGTAGTACTTTTGCACCATACCTTAAGTTCCACTTTATTTTTACCAAGTGACGCTTATATTAAGCCGTACTTCATTGCATAACTACATTAAGTGATACTTTGAAACGATATTGAATACGAATTTAATGATAAAATTAATTTAATAAACTATCAAATACCAAGAGGGTGAATAATAGATCATTTTTTTTACCTCTCGCTAAGAGAGGTATTGGATTCATGCTAAAAATCGCATATCCAGATTTTATTTAATAAGCACGTTTGAAGGTGTATGTGTATGTATGTATGTATGTATGTATGTATGTATGTATGTGGGATGTTGGAAGGACGATTACTCAAAAACTATAAGACTATATTTGTTTAACTACGTATTTCCCAATCGGACATTCATGGGAAGATCTAAAAAGGTTATGGTAATAATTGGACAACCGGAAGTAGAAGATTCTTGAAAAAAATCTTCTAAATATTATTTTTTGAAAATTTTTTTCATAGATTGAATTTAAATATAAAGAATAGATATAAGTACAAAGTGTAGAGTGTAGGTATACAAGAAATGTTAAATACATTAAGGCGCGAACAGTCATGTGACTTTGTTGGCCTTGACAAGCAGATACGGGGTCCATGTCATAGATGTCAAATATCATAATTTCTCATTCTAAATTTAGTGATTTTCTAATTCCATGTGGTTTATTTTCCTCGACAAGTAAATTCCACACTCCTCGTGACAAATTAACTGTGAATTTAGAAATTTGTAATGAAAAATTCTGTCATTTGACATCTATGTACATAATTGCTAATTTTCATTCTGGAACGGGCTCTCACATCTGCTTGTCAAGGCAAACAATGTAACATGACTGTTCGCGCCCTATACTTATGTAACCAAAAAAGGAAGTGGATGACGAGATTATAGCAAAGATTTCGATTTTTTTTACAATTAAACCTATGCATTGTGCGTATTATTTGTATAATTATATGGTATTAATAAAATGAAACCGTTGGTCTTGTTTTTATTTTCATTTCATCTAATTCGTCTCTTCCAGCTTTGGATGAAATCCTTTAAGTTTCATTGTCCTCTAATGCTATTATAAGACAGTTTGCAAAGTTATCAAATTTTGTGTAGAATTAGCCTATTAATATTTACATTTAGTTAAGTAAAACAAGTGTATAGAGCCAACGCTAACGGTAGGGCTAGAAGACGATACTCCTGGTGGAAATCGCATAATCTTACATCAACAGAAACTGTATCAAGTGACACGGGCGCCGTGTTTGGCTTAGGGATCTGGCCGTTGTCCTCGACATCGTAATCGAAACCCGGGGCTTAGGTGGGGGGGGGTGTACGGGAGTGTTCTGCCGGCGCCTGCAGCGGCAACTTCTTGGCCGACAAGAGAAACCGCACACAAAGAGCTGACAGGAACGGACCCAGGAATTTTAACCGAGATAACCTCAACGCGCCCTACTTACAGTATTTGTCATCGTCATCCTGCTTCTTAATTAATTGCAAAAAATTTATTACAAGTATTGCGTATTATTTGAGTAGGGTAAGCGAATCATTAATTACAGCACAGCTACAACACGCTACAACTTAATGGCATTAAACTTTGTTTGTAACATTTTTGCGAGTTCAAAATATATATTTAGTTATATATAATAATTTTTCAGAATTGTTTTGATTTAAGAATAAATGGCGGCCCAAAAATAATCTTTCGTGGCCCTAAGATGAAGAATCGTTGGTTAAAAGTATAGGTACTTACAATTTTAGTTTTTAAATTCAGGATTCTACCTATTTACCAAATTTTATTTCGACAAAACACGGTCACAAAAAATGTTCGTATCCTTTGATCCAATAAGATGCTGTATTTTGTAAGTTTCATAGTGGTATCTTGTAAACCTGATTTCTATAAAAATATCTACATCTGCCATCAAATAGTATATTAACGAGGCTGGATTGAAAGTTTCCGGAATCACTAAGAAGGCCTTGGTTTTTCAAAAACAATCTTAAATCGTTGTTATGTTTTAAAAAACCTATGGCACACTTCACAAGATTTCAGTCCTGAATCAACCTCTCGGTTTTTTAAAACATAATATTTAGAACAACTTCACCAAGTGTCGCAAATTGTACATTGTACAATTTTTTATTATTATTATTCTGCTAGCCAAGCTCGCGGTTTTCCTGATAGATGGCTCTGCATGTGGTTAGTTACCTCTACAGGCTTAATATCTTTGTGGGATGTTTATCATCCGTCCGCTCAACCGGTCTCAGTGCCTCGCAAGAGGCGTCAGTACACCACACTGAAGAGATCCAATAAGAGCGAAACGCGTGTGTGGTTCTGGTTGAGTGGGCCAGTCTCTGATAAAAGACCGAGAGGTTATTCAGAGACTGAAATCTTGTGAAGTGTGCCAAGTGTTTTTTAAAACATTATAATATTTAGAACAACTTCACCATGTGTACAATTGTACATTGTACAGTTTTCTTTATTATTAAGTCGTATTGTTTAACTCTTCATATGAACTGTTAAGAAATTTCAGTACAATCTGTTGATGATCATTTTTTACCTCTCGCTAAGAGAGGTATTGGATTCATGCTAAAAATCGCATATCCAGATTTTATTGAATAAGCACGTTTTAAGGTCCCTACAATCCGATTTTAACATTTTTACGATGATGTCTGTGTGTGTGTGTGTGTGTGTGGATGTGTGTGTGTGTGTGTGTATGTGTGTGTGTGGGATGTTGGAAGGACGGTTACTCAAAAACTATAAGACTTAAAATTTGTTTAACAACGTATTTCCCAATCGGACATTCATGGGAAGATCTGAAAAGGTTTTGGTAATAATTGGACAACCGGAAGTAGAAGATTCTTGAAAAAAAATCTTCTAAATATAATTTTTTGAAAATTTTTCGTGGTAATATTAAAGAAAATTAAATTCTCTATCTGATACATTTAAATATTTTATTATATATTCCATAGATTTAGAGATAAAAGAAGTATAATATATAAAATAATCTGTTGTAATAAATTTGACAGCCGAAAGAATGCCATGAAAATTGAATTTTTTTGTAACTGACAGATAAATGTCAGTGTCAGAAATCCGGAGACATTACTAAACACTTTTTCTGGTAAGTACATACATTATATTATTTCTAAATGCATTAATAGTTAAATATTTATAGGTATATTACACATACCCTTCATATATACTGTTATTTCTGACAATGATTTGGAATCATCTCGAGAAAGAAAGGTTGGACAAAATTTCTTCATAGAATGACTTTAAATTTAAAAAATCTAAATATATGGAATAATTTAAAAAATCTAAATATATGGAATACATATAAGTAGAATTTTTGGTGTAGACTGTAAGTATACAAGAAATGTTAAATACATTAGGGCGCGAGCAGTTATGTGACTTTGTTGGCCTTGACAAGCAGATATGGGAGCCCATGTCAGAATTATAGCTAGTAATTATGTACATAGATGTCATATATCATAATTTCTCATTCTAAATTTAATGATTTTCCAATTCCATGTGGTTTATTTTCCTCGACAAGTAAATTCCACACTCCTGAAGACAAATTAACTACGTGAATTTAGAAAATCTTGAAATTTTTAATGAAAAGTTCTGACATTTATGTACATAATTAATAATTATCATTCTGAAACGGGCCCCCACGTCTGCTTGTCAAGGCCAACAATGAAACATGACTGTTCGCGACCTATACTTATGTAATCAAAAAAAGACAGTGGCGAGAGGTATTGTGCTGGCCACAACAGATTTTTTTTTATTTGGAAGGAAAGACGGCAACGGAGATCAAGATCAGCTTGGATGCTGTCCTTGGGAATGTCTCAACTTCATTTTCTTATGTCATTCTTTATAAACTATAATACACATTTCTTGCAGACTTTGTAGATGATTAATATACATGTAAATTACATTCATAGCACTGATATATTACAAAAAAAAATGTGACTAAAAAGTAATTACTTTCTTACGATTGATAAATGAAGTGAGGAAATATGTATCGTAAATCAGCTTATTTTTCTTATACTGAAAATCATATTTATGCACGTCGTTTTCAAATGTAATAAGTATAATAACTTTCATTTCTGTTATATCATAATGAACAAAGAAATATTAAAATATTGAAAAACTCATTTATGTATTATTACGGTATGTACCAGTCGAAAACTTTCGCAATATAAAATAGGAAATAGCTTGGTCCAACTGTACCTAAATTGTTTGACTCCAACCCTAACAGCCTAACCGTTCAATCATGCTGTCAACGTAAGTCAATAAAAAATGTAGGGAACAGTGTGAAAGAAATGTACGAAAAACCGATATAGGTAGTAGACCATTTTAGTTAGAAGGTAAATGGTTAAAAATGAAATTCAGTGTTTGTGTCGGACTGACAAAGTTTGGCCCATCGGGAAAATATATTTTTGATCGCTAATTAAAATAAATTTTATATTGGATACAACGATCCCAGCAGACGGCACCGTCTTTAGTTTAAAAATAACATATATATTTTATTTTTACAAAATGCTAAAAGAATACGTTCTTATATTCGTTTTTGTGCGATTGATCTTTTTTACCAACTTACCACCCCTGTTTCCACGACAGTAAGTTATGTTTACTGGTTGCTAGGACTAACACGACGGTAAGTAAAATATATAAATAAAAAATTTATAAATTTATTTAAATAATAATAATTCGACCGGCATTCAAAGGGGGTTTGATTACATCAAAGAAATGCTTGATTACAACAAAGAAATATTTGATTACAATAAATACACACGTTCTTCTATATCTTTAATAGTCATATTGTATAATTATTTTCTCATACATGCAACGGATACTCCTAATATCATTCACACCTAAAAATACACAAAAAAATAATATAATTGCCTAAATTTTACAAGTGATCTAAACATACTTATGAATTAAAAATTCCTGGTCTGGTGCTTCATTCAAAAATTTTGTCATGTTTTCCTTAGTGAAAATACTAGATTTCATAGGTCTATAGCTAAAAATTTTCTTTTAAGATAAGCAATAAGAATACCAAATTTTGAAATATCAATAGATTCATAAAGAAAAATTGTGCTTTTTAACATACTCAGCCCATAAGCTTCCAGGTACTTTTAGTTGCTTAGATCTCTGAACCATATACTAGCATAATTTTTTCGTTTATACCAACATTCTTTGCACTGCACCATTCTTTGAAAATTTTGTAAGTATTTTCATATCGCAGTTTGGATTTTTCCGGTATTACTGCCGAACATCCGATATTTCACGATTCTTCTATATTTAAATTCTCACTCACAGAGTCACACATTTTAATTATTTTTATTTGTTGAATAGTTTAAATTAAGTTTAAATAACACCTTGACTTCTTGACATTCAAATGCATAAATATATATTTTCAGTAATAGTTTGTATTTTATTAACAAAAAAGTCAAATTGGCTCATCGATTGCCGGCGGGCCAGTCCAACACTGAAGTTTGTCAAATATTACCTGTTTTATGTTTCTGGTATAGCTATATAATATTATGCATGTAAGACTTTAATAATAATGGGCAAAGGTTTATGATTTAGCAGTTAATTATGGTCAAAGTGAAAATGTTAGTATTATATTCCAATTAATTGCCCTCATGGTGGAATAAATTGCCCATAAAGTTGTGCACAGCAGAAAACCCTTAAACAAAATGAATAAAAGAGCCATAATATATTTATAATATAATAAACTGAGCAACAACGGCTAGACTGAACTTTGACTTTATGTTGCCCAGATGTGAAAGTTCCCCCTATTAATAATTTTTCTATTTGCGGAATAAATTTATCATTCATGAATCAAACTTAACTTGTCTGTCATGTATGAATATTATCCTTTTAATTTCGTATTTAGATTGTCAATCACTGAAGAACTTGTAATTTAAAATTCTGGTTTCATTGTGCATGGCAATTTAAATTTCAATAACTTTTAATTTTAGTTTTTAGTTAGATTATTCATTTTAGTAACTACTGACATTTATGGAAAATACCAGTATTATGAATATAATTCATATGAATTTAATTACGACTTGCATTGATTTTTGACCAACAAATAAATAAAATTAAATAATTAAGGGTTTGGCCATTTGTATACACGTATAATTACTAACAAATAATTAACGTTAAAAATTATATTTTTACCTTTCGTCAACTTAAGTAAGGAAGGTATTGTCCATTTTTTGCACTCTCCACACCAACAATGAGTGTCAACAACAATCTGTCTATCAGTTTAATCGTGAATAACGTCTGTGTCTATCTACCTAGCGTTAAATCGATAATGAATAAAAACTAAGTTCGTGCGGTGCAAGTTTTTTACCTCTCGCTAAGAGAGGTATTGCATTCATGCTAAAAATCGCATATCCAGATTTTATTGAATAAGCACGTTTTAAGGTCCTTACAATCCGATTTTAACATTTTTACGATGATGTCTGTGTGTGTGTGTGTGTGTGTGTGTGTGTGTGGATGTGTGTGTGTGTGTGTGTGTGTGTGGGATGTTGGAAGGACGGTTACTCAAAAACTATAAGACTTAAAATTTGTTTAACAACGTATTTCCCAATCGGACATTCCCGGGAAGATCTGAAAAGGTTTTGGTAACAATTGGACAACCGGAAGTAGAAGATTCTTGAAAAAAAATCTTCTAAATATTATTTTTTGAAAATTTTTCTTGATAATATTAAAGAAAAATAAATTCTCTTTCTGATACATAAGGTTTTGGTAACAATTGGACAACCGGAAGTAGAAGATTCTTGAAAAAAAATCTTCTAAATATTATTTTTTGAAAATTTTTCTTGATAATATTAAAGAAAAATAAATTCTCTTTCTGATACATTTAAATATTTTTATACATATTTTATAGATTTAGAGATAAAAGGAATATAATATATAAAATAATGTTGTAATTAATTTTACAACCGAAAGGATGCCATGAAAAATAGTTGATAATTTAAATTATTTGTAACTGACAGATAAATGTCAGTGTCAGAAATAATGAGTAATGAATTAAAAATGTACTTGGAGAATCCCTTAGTTCTTGATCTGTGACTATTATGGAGATGACAAGTCTAGGTTGAAGGACTTAAATTTGTTTCAAACATTATGGGACAATGTACACCAGTACTGTAGACTAGAGTAACTTTGAATTGCGAAAAAGCTATCAAATTCTTCTCAAGTAAGTTGTAAATATTGACAAAATTACACATCGATATAAGAATAATCGGAGTGCAATGGTGCAATCTATCCGTCACTTTATTAAAAGGAATTAGTGTTATTTAGATATAACAAGTATGAAAAAATAAAATGTAAAAGAAGATATATAAGAATAGATGCACAATCCAGATATATACATTTTAGACCGCCCACAATTAATGTTTTTACTAGAAGAATATGAAGAGAAAGTAAACAAAGTTGTTCGAATTGAAAATTGCTGTTACCAGCCTAATATTTATATATGGTAAACTCTACTTTGTAATTTATTATAACATAATTTATGGTAAATATCTTTATGTTGAGACATGCTATTATTGAATAATAAAGAAGTTTATACGTCATAGATTTATATGAATATATTATTTGTATTTATAAAAATATTCTTTGCTTTATGCATACAGCCAGGTAAAATATACGGCGAGAGGTTATGTGCTGGCCACATCAGATTTTTTTATTTGGAAGGAAAGACGGCAACGGAGATCAAGACCAGGTTGAATGCTTCATCTTCGTTGTCCACGGGAGTTTCTGGGTTTCGGAACTTAAGCGAGGTCGAACATACACGGACGATTAAAATCAGCTGACATACCATGATATGGTTCTGGAAGATCGCCGAATGAAAGGGCGTGACATTAAGGAAGCCATAGGGATCTCTTATGAACGTGTAGTTTATATTTTACATAGTGAGCTAGGCATGAGAAATATGTGCGCCAGATGATACCGCATTTGCTTAGTTCAGAGCAAAAGTGCATTCGGGCTCGAACTTCAACCGAAAATTTGGAATTGTTTAAGAAAAATCCGGTCGATTTTAAAAAACGTTTCATAACCATGGATGAAACTTGGATACACCACTACACTCCAGAGACGAAAATTCAGTCGAAAGCGTAGATTGGGCATGGTGAGTCGACCACGAAGAAAGCGAAGTCAGTTCAATCGGCAGGAAAGGTGATGGCCTCAGTCTTTTGGGACGCCAAAGGCATTCAGCTAATTGATTATCTTGATAAAGGAAAAACTGTAACTGGACAATACTACGCCACACTTTTAGACAGGCTAAAAGCAGGAATTCAAGAAAAATGACTGAGAAATGGTAACTTTATCGGTCAGAAAACAATCACTATGACCTATATGACAAATCTAACACGTCTAGCACAATACTGTGCAAAATTAACTAGTACTCATTATGTTTATAAAGTTTTTGACACTTGAAACTGGATCAGTGAAGTTGAGGCATTCGTAATTTAAGATATATGCATGAGAAATATTTATCGGTTTTTTCGACCAACTAGTACTAAACAAAATTAACCTAATTCGTAACTAAGTGTACCGAATAGAACCTAACCATTGTATATGCAAATAGTACTCTAGTTTTCTCTAAACCAACAAATTTATAAATTTGAACTCTTAAGTTATTTACGTAGTCTCATGGGTACATGTTGTTGCCAAAGTGCCACGAATAGGGTAAATAAAAACATGCAAACCTCGTATTTTGTAAAAATCTTACAGGTATTAAGCAATTTTTGGTAAGCGTGTTAAGAAATATGTTTGCAGTTTCATAGTACAGGCGCGTGTCAGCGTTTTATACCGATCTTTTAAGATTATGTACAGTAAAATTTTTAAAAGATGTCCGATCAAGGGCATCTGTCTCACGAACGAATTAACAAATAGGCATATATTTATCTCTTTCTTTTACAAAGGCTATAAGAGTGTGCGATAAGGATGGATATAACACGCTTGTCTTTGAAAAAATCATATTGTTTTGACAAGTTAGGACATTCCACTTTAAAACGATGCTTGTTGTTGATAATACTTTCGCTGTAACGTAAGTTTATTTATTAATTCAGATACATTACCTTGATTCATAGCCGTATGAATAACGTTATTTTCTGTCAGAGTAACTGACACTGACATTGTGTCATTGTCTTATTTTTAACATATTTGGTTTTACATTTGCTTATAATCTTACCAGTTGACTTATTTTTGATTTTTGAATGTTTTTACTGTAATATGTATTTTTATAATAATATAATAACAGTAGTATCTTACGTACCCTCATAAAAACTAAGCAAACGACACTACTAAATTTGTCATAATGGGCGGAACAAAAATCTGAATTCATACAATTCGTAGACGACTTTGATCGGACATCTTTCAAAAATATTACTGTAGATTAGGGTAAATTTTCTGAAAAAAATATATATTGAGAAAGGGGGCAGTGAGCCCAATTAGTTTGAGAATCACTGTTATATCGGAAACCACTTCATTATAATGCAGTTTCTATGTTCGCTGCATTCTGCAAGTGGCTAACAAATATTTCAGACCGCGACAACGATTCGCTTTTCAATTAACTTCTCCTGAATACATCCCTATAGTGTGTCCAGTGTCCTGGACTTCGCAAGTATCTCATCCCGTGAAGTGTACCATTGCTTTCCGGCTCAGTATCCTCTCCAGATTCCAGCAGAGATACGCGGACTCGAACTTGGAGTCTCCTGCATGGAAGGGGTGAATTGTTTGCGTATGCATAATCATGTAACTGCACATTTACCAACACCACAATAGGCTTTAACTGTTATCTGACTTTCTCTGAATATGCTCGCTTTTCATATGCTGTTATATACTACAAGAACCTCTTCGGCTATTGTTCGGAGAATAAGCTCTATTATATGCTGCATTAAATTATTTATGATATGAATGTCAATCTGTTTAATTACTGGGATTGTGCGAAAAGCGGATGCTAATTTTTGGAAGAGATAAGGGATGAGATAGGGTCGGTGGTTCAACGAATATGGTTAAGTTTTAGATTGGCATATTCGTTTAAAGGATAGAACCTAATTTAGATGTGAGTAATTTATATTAATTACTGCCAAAATTCCCACGTGTTCTTCTTTGCATTTATAAACAATAATGTTTACAATAATGAGGTAGTTTTAGCAATTTGTTTTATTGACCAAAGACAATAGGTACCTTCCTTACCTAAAGGTGACGGAAGGTATTGTCTTTGGTCAAAAAATTCAATGGTGAGTGATGAATAAGCATGTTTTAGGGTCCCTATAGTACGATTTTACCATTTTTACGATGATGTCTATATCTATGTATATATATGTGTGTATGTGTGTGTGTGTGTGTGTGTGTGTGTGTGTGTGTGTGTGTGTGTGTGTGTGTGTGTGTGTGTGTGTGTGTGTGTGTGACGAAAGTTTCGGATCGCATAACTTATATTTTTTTCGTTTACATCCAGAAGAACAACTGATTAAATTAAACCGGAAGTAGCCTCATTTGAAGATTTAACAGTTAAATTTGATTTATTGACTTTTAACATTATTATAATAAATAATATATTATTCTCTATACGAATTGATTGCATTTTACACTTCATATTCAATAGATACAGAGTTAAAGAATTTTAAAGAAATTAAATTTTATAAATCAGCCAGCTGTGCTAAACCTGGAAACTACTAATATATTCATATAATTCAAATTGACAGATGTCAGTATCAATAAAAAGTAAATCAATGTGGCAGAGATGAGGATGTTGAAGTAGATGTTGGGGAAGATTTATTTTTGTAGAACAGCAAAAAAAACGAATGTGGCCAGCACATTACCTTCCGTCAATCCTGTGTATTATGTACAAATTCCATACATAAATTATCTTGCAAAAGATTTTATATTTCCAGTAAAATTGCGTGACGTTCTCAATCAGTTCCTTTTCTCTCAAGTCTTCCGCATTACAGTCCTCCCATCTTATCTTTGGTCTTCCTCTGTTCAACCTTCTATTACTATGCTATTCATTCTTCTTCCAATATATTCTTCATCTCTCCTCATGACATGTTCAAACGAATGTAATCGTCTCTTTTGTATCTTCCTAGAAACTTTTGTCACTTTTGTTTTCGTTGATACTGACATGGTGCGTTTATTATTATATGGAAAACGAAATATGTGAAAAATGTTTGTCATTGTTATTCGTACGGCTATGAATCAAGGTAATGTATCTGAATTACTAAATAAACTTACGCCCAAGAAAATATTGTCAACAACGAGCATCGTTTTAAAACGGAATGTCCTAACTTAGTTGAAACAATATGAATTTTTGAACGACAAGCGTGTTAATAAATAAATTATAAATACTAATCATAAATCATGTTAAATCCTTAATCAGTCTGTATAACATTTATTTAAATAAATCCTAAATCGAATTAGAAAATCCTATATGACAACATAACAAATTGAAGTAGTTTAATCTATAAATACGGATAAAATAATAACTAGAAAAGTTATTTTATTATAACTTTTTTGTCTGGTGTAGTGGTAATATCTAAATAATACAAACTTCTTGGAAAATTAATTCACCAAAAAAAGATAAGTAATATAATAAATGAATAGAACTTGCACTTTATTCTATTCCAAGAAACAAGGGTAGTTATTAATTCAACACAATATTTCAGTAATTTCTTTGTTGTTTGTGTAGTAAAACAAACGATTTCTGAAATAATTATGTGTAAGTAACACGGTCCAATTTTTCCTAGATTATCACGAGAGTACAAGGTAACAAACTAAAATATTTATTATGCGCTAGACACGTAACATGTAACATGTGAAACTAAAGTAATCCCAAAATAATGAAAACATGACAATGAAGAATATGCAGACACGATAGCCGATAAAAAAATTCAAATAAGATCTTCAATATTTATAATAGAATTATATTTGATGTATGAATAAAAATAAATTTATTTTTAATTATTAAGATCTGGAATTCGACATATTTTATAAGAATTTGACTTAGTTTATTTAGACAGTAACACCTGGAATTCAACTTAGTTTATTACAGAATGAATATCCAGAATTTTGCCTTAGTTTATTTAGACAGTAACACATGAAATTCGATTTATTTATTTCAGAATGAATATCCAGAATTTTGACTTAGTTTATTTAAACAGTGACACATGAAATTCGACTTAGTTTATTTCAGAATGAATATCCAGAATTTTGACTTAGTTTATTTAATCAGTAACACATGGAATTCGACTTAGTTTTATTTCAGAATGAATATTTAGAATTTGACTTAGTTTATTTAGACAGTAGCACATGAAATTCGACTTAGTTTATTTCAGAATGAATATCCAGAATTTTGACTTGGTTTATTTAAACAGTGACACATGAAATTCGACTTAGTTTAATTCAGAATGAATATCCAGAATTTTGACTTAGTTTATTTAGACAGTAACACATGAAATTCGACTTAGTTTATTTCAGAATGAATATCCAAAATTTTGTCTTAGTTTATTTAAACAGTGACACACGAAATTCGACTTAGTTTATTTCAGAATGAATATCCAGAATTTTGACTTAGTTTATTTAAACAGTGACACACGAAATTCTACTTAGTTTATTTCAGAATGAATATCCAGAATTTTGACTTAGTTTATTTAAACAGTGACACATGAAATTCGACTTAGTTTATTTCAGAATGAATATCCAGAATTTTGAATTAGTTTATTTACACAGTGACACATGAAATTCGACTTAGTTTATTACAGAATGAATATTTAGAATTTTGACTTAGTTTTTTTAAACAGTGACACATGAAATTCGACTTAGTTTATTTCAGAATGAATATCCGAAATTTTGACTTAGTTTATTTAAACAGTGACACATGAAATTCGACTTAGTTTATTACAGAATGAATATTTAGAATTTTGACTTAGTTTATTTCAGATTGAATATCCAAAGTTTGTCTTAGTTTATTTAAACAGTGACACACGAAATTCGACTTAGTTTATTTCAGAATGAATATCCAGAATTTTGACTTAGTTTATTTAAACAATGACACATGAAATTCGACTTAGTTTATTTCAGAATGAATATCCAGAATTTTGAATTAGTTTATTTAAACAGTGACACATGAAATTCGACTTAGTTTATTACAGAATGAATATTTAGAATTTTGACTTAGTTTTTTAAACAGTGACACATGAAATTCGACTTAGTTTATTTCAGAATGAATATCCGGAATTTTGACTTAGTTTATTTAAACAGTGACACATGAAATTCGACTTACTTTATTACAGAATGAATATTTAGAATTTTGACAGTTTTTTAAACAGTGACACATGAAATTCGACTTAGTTTATTTCAGAATGAATATCCGGAATTTTGACTCAGTTTATTTAAACAGTGACACATGAAATTCGACTTACTTTATTACAGAATGAATATTTAGAATTTTGACTTAGTTTATTTAAACAGTGACACATGAAATTCGACTTAGTTTATTTCATAATGAATATCCAGAATTTTGACTTAGTTTATTTAAACAGTGACACATGAAATTCGACTTAGTTTATTACAGAATGAATATTTAGAATTTTGACTTATTTTATTTAAACAGTGACACATGAAATTCGACTTAGTTTATTACAGAATGAATATTTAGAATTTTGACTTAGTTTTTAAACAGTGACACATGAAATTCGACTTAGTTTATTACAGAATGAATATTTAGAATTTTGACTTAGTTTTTAAACAGTGACACATGAAATTCGACTTAGTTTATTACAGAATGAATATTTAGAATTTTGACTTAGTTTTTAAACAGTGACACATGAAATTCGGCTTAGTTTATTACAGAATGAATATTTAGAATTTTGACTTAGTTTATTTAAACAGTGACACATAAAATTCGACTTAGTTTATTTCAGAATGAATATCCAGAATTTTGACTTAGTTTATTTAAACAGTGACACACGAAATTCGACTTAGTTTATTTCAGAATGAATATCCAGAATTTTGACTTAGTTTATTTAGACAGTAACACCTGGAATTCGACTAAGTTTATTTCTGAATAAATATCTAGAATTTGACTTAGTTTATTTCTTTTATATATATATATATATATATATATATATATATATATATTATAGAGGACAATTTTTTAACCAGTTGTTAAAAATTAACCACTCAGTTACAGAATAGGTCCGTTAATCTCAAAAATTAAAGCATAGAGCAAGATTTGGTGTTGTTTTATTTTAAAATCCTTATTTTTTATAAGTTTCTTAATAATTTCTTAATATTAAGTAGTTAATACCTGGGTACATGTATATATTCAAGTAAGGATTCCTATTAAGTAGTACCGATGGTCTACAGCTAAACGATGTTATTTTTGCAATGTGACTGCCGGAACAGTGGATAACAAAATATTTATTCTGTTTCGGTACTTGACATGTAACACATGTATGTAGTTGGAGGTAGAGCTAGGACAGAACAATTACATGTGAAACCATTCTGACCCCATTCGAGCGAACGTTTACATCATAATGAATATCAATACAGTGTGGCGTTCCTGCGAGTTCCATCAGGGGTGGCCACGGCCACGGCCGGTCACGTTAATAAATCATTAATCACCTGAGTTCGCCGCGTACGCGACACGATTGTCCAATTCCACGGAGGACCCATTCCATGTTCATTTTACATGCTTTATTATCAAACCGTATTACGTATTCAGGCTCAAATTAATATGTATGCAGCGTTGTCGTACAAAAATCATGTAATTTCCTGTTTTATGGTCATAGGTGCTAACTAGAATTACATCTGTCTTCCCTGCTTTTACGATTATAAGCCAGGGTGGATCTACAAACCGCCGCTGCTTCGATTATTGAATATTAATGGACAGTCATCAGCAATGACATTTCTACTAATGATACCACGTAGCTGGGCTGAAATCCCACATCATTTTGCTTTATTTCTGGAATTAAGTGCCACTGAATTGGTAGTAAAAATTTTTGAACGCAATATTTCATCACAACAGGGATTCTTGGTTTATATCCTTCTAAAACTCTAAAACACAGATGTATACCACCAGGTGCAAAATAACATATATTTTTAAAATAAACTAGATATTCTAAGAAACAGACATCCCCTTATAGAATATTATAAATCAATAGTAATGATACAGGGTCTGTTCTTTTATAATAATTCGATTATTTTAAATATAATGGAAAAAAATCAAACCAGGTGTGGGCGTATGGACGTACAGGCGTATGGGCGAATGGACTTACGGGCGTATGGGCGTATAGGCATATGGGCGTATAGGCATATGGGCGTATGGGCGAATAGACGAATGAGTGTATGAGTGTATGGGCGTATGGACCAGATAATAATGCAAGGTCAAATTGAAATGATTTGTCATTCTAAATATTGACGTCCAAATAATTGTTATTTCGTAATAATAAAATGTCTTCTAATATTCTTTCCTATCTTTATTGTATTTATGATGGTACAGGTATGCAATTCATTTGTTATTTTCCCGATGCTCTTATGGTAAATGTTTCTACAATATAATTTTCATTTTGCAAAGATTTGAACAGTTTTGTAATACCAAATGTTTACCAAATTGTAAACCCGTATATATTTCGGTGAACAAAAATCGGTTCGGATTTGGGTTCAGCTCTTTTAAAATTAAAATTTAAGGTTCGCTTTCGGGTTGAGGTTTTAGAATTTTTTTGGTTAATTTGGGTTTTGGGGTTTATCGTCACGGCACATTACCCATTCCTGGGTGTGCCAATATGCTTTCTACGCAGATATCGGTAAATGATGAAATGTTTGTACCGTGTGTGCGCTTACCAGGCGTCATCTCACGGGGACTCATTGCTATCGTGGAAAGTGCACCACAGGAGTCAATTTTGTGTCAGTCCGGATCAAACTCGGGTCACAATTACGAATTTAGAATTTCTAATATATTTAAATTTCTTTATATTCACTGACGGTATTAGCGGTATTGCTTGCGAATATAATATGTAATATTAAAATACCTATAATTTTAAATACTCGTATTTGATTAATAATACAATAAGAAATTTCAAATGTACTTACTTTCCAGAAAAAGCTTTCTGTAATGTTAATAAAACTGTTGATTCTTGACACTGACATTTTGAATTTATCTGTCAATTATAAACATGTTAGATTGAGGAATCCGTAGTTAAACAGATCTTTACTTGTATAGAATTTGAGAAATCGTACCTTCAACACACACACACCGACATCATCGTAAGAATGTCAAAATTGTATTCTAGGGATCTTAAAACGTGCTTATTCAATAAAATGCGAATATGCGATTTTTAGCATAAATCCAATACCTCTCTTGGCGAAAAGTAAAAACCACACAATTTATGTATTTACCTATGTTTAGTAACCATAATCAATGCATTTTTTTTGCTAAAATGGCCCCCTAATTAGGCAAGTTTTACCTAATTTAACCTATTTCATATTGTTCTCGCTATCTCCACATTGAACAAGTTATCTTGAACTACCTATATTTTTCTTTACTAAAATTAATAATACATTTAGTATTTGAGTTCAAATATGTTGTCAATTACTTTTACCATACTCTTTAGTTGTAAGCATCTTGAACAAAATGCTTCCAAATTTTTGTAAATGAGGAACACAATTTATAAGAACTTACCTAAAATGGATCTATAACCCATCGCACACTTCAATTCTTGAATATTAATGACCTAGAAATGGCATTTCTACTAATGATACCACGTAGCTGGAATCCCACATCATTTAACATTATTCCTAGAATTATTTTTACACACAAACGAAAATAGAGTGGGATGTATACATTTTTGCTCGTCTACATATTGTTGTATTTTTGTTGACAATCTTCATAACATGACAATAAATTGCTTCGTACAAAAAAATGAATGTTTGGTGACAGCGTAGGATATTTTGACATGCATTATTGATTGAATGTAGGAGTCTTTCATTAAAATTTGGTGTGTTGTTCTATTTACATGCCATTCATAACAACATTTATTCATTTTGATCCTGTACTCCGAAACATGAATTACATAACACAAATTGGCTACAATATACGACGATGACATGCAAATTAATTCAATATTGATATCTATGTACGAACATCGATATACACCAGCAGAATATTTAAATAATTAATGTATTGTTAGAGTCAAAGCACTTCTAGTAGTTAGTAATAAGTTCCATATGCATAAATTAAATTATACTATTATTAGCAAACATATGTTTGTGTTCTTGAGTGTAATGTGTAACATTCAGTCATAAAGCAATATTTAAAATTCCTGCTTTCGTAATTATTTTAAGTAGAAAGGCGTCGAACAAAAGTTACAGGACATCTGCCTAAATCAATAAGCAATTTTTTTTTAACGGCAGAAATTGGGTATCAAAATATAAAAAATTGCTCCATATATAGCGATAAACATGGAATTCAAATAAAAATATACAAAAATGTTGACTATTTATCTGTCACGAGGAGAGATGAAGAATATATGGTTAGAAGAATGAATAGCTTAGTAATAGAAGGTGGAAGAAACAGAGGAAGACCAAACATAAGATGAAAGAACTGTATTACGGAAGACTTGAGAGAAAATGAACTGAACAGGAACAGAAATGAGTGGAAGAAGAAAATAAAAAATAGCGACACCTAACAAATGGTAAAAGCTAAAGAAGATGTCAGTGTTAAGTGCAAATTTCATAGCTTTTTTATGAAATAATTTTACCGGAAATATAGAATCTTTTGTAAGAAAATTCATGTATGGAATTTGTATATAATATACCAATATCTATCTCAACGTCCTCATCTCTGCCACAAACAATTTCTTTTCATTGATACTGACATCTGTCAGAATTTTCTTAATATAGTAGCAAATTCCATGGCTGATTTATAAAATTTAATTTATAATTCTTTAACTCTATATTCATTGAATATGAAATATAAAATGCAATCAATTCGTATTAACATTAAATGTGAAAATAAGGGTACTTCCGGTTGATCAAGTATTGCCAAAATCTAATAAAGTCTGCATATGAATGTAAGGATGAGGAATACGTAAAAATTGTATTTTTTAAATTCTAGTATCAGAGATATCGCTGCCGGAATTATAGTCTCACACACACATATGCACGTAAACACACACACACACACAGAAACAGACATCATCATAAAAATAATAATCGTATTGTAGGTACCATAAAACGTTCTTATTTATTGATAACTCATCACCGAATTTTTTAACCACAGACAATATCTTCCTTACCTAGAGGTGAAAGTAAAAACAACAGTAGACCTGTTACACACTTTTCAAAATGATTTTCAACCATTATTTTTTTAAATCTCAGTGTTAAAAATTTAACAAAAACAAGTTGCAATAAAACTGTCAATCATTAAAAGATATTATTAAGTATTACTGGTGAAATTCCTTTAAACTTACATGAAGATCATTTTTATGCAGATATAAAATTAATAATTTTTTAAATATTATTTATATTTTTCTATATTTATCGTTGAACTCCCCCTAACCCTTTCGTGGCTACGCCACTGAGGGCTATAAAAAGCAGCAAAGTTTGTTAATTTTTATAGGCGAAGTAGGTTAATAGACATTTAAAGATTTAGAAATGGTTTTGGTATTATCGTTGCAGTATGGGGCAATTTAATCAAAATAAGTGTTAATTTTTGTAGGTAAAGTGAGAACATTTAGAGTAGTTGTGCAGTTTTTATAGTTATTCCTGGGAACGCAAATGTTGCAAACTTTGAATTTACATAATTGTATGCAAATGGATCGTCTTTTAAGATAAACGTCTCAGGAGACAGTAAAAAACCAAGTCAGAGCAAGTGGTACGTTTATTACAAACTAGCTTTATCAAATGCTTTCCATTAAATGCGCTTCTTCTTGTTCCGGTGATAAAAAATAACACTTGCTTTTATGAATTTTTAAATCTTCGCCGCTACATTGATTGCCACGTCGGAAGAGTAGGGCTGCTTTATTTTCGTAATAAACCAGGTGAATATTTAATTTATTGTGCGACTGGTAAACATTGCTTGTTTTACAAAACATTTTTATGCGAGCCATACATCATACTAAATCATGCATACACCAGGACAAAAACAAAGGAAAGACAATCATGAGGAAGGCCAATCATGTCATATTTATATGTTTTATTATTCACGGAATAACAATTTTGATGCAGCACTACAAAAATTATTAAATTACTACTATTACAAGTAATATTCAAACGCTTAAATTATGCATTCTGAATGAAATTAATGTAACGACAATACGACAAAGTATTAGACTTTATATATTCGTACTGTTAGAGTTTACTACTATATATAAATAAGTACCTATACTTTATTTTACTTTCCAATAATTCTATTTATTAAATTAATAAAAAGGTTTCTTGATCATAGATCATAGATCAAAGCATAAATATAAAAATAAAATGTTCCTATGTAAATCGTCATTGATTTCTGAACCGTAAAATAACATGCAATTATATATTTATCTCTGTCTTATTTATGGTTTCCTTCATTCTTTAAAAATCACATATCCATATTTTATTGAATAAGCACGTTTTAAGGTCCCTACAATCCGAAAGGATGCCATGGAAAATAGTTGACCAGTTGAACTGTTTGTAACCGACAGATAAATGTTAGTGTCAGAAATTCATAGATATTACTAAAGAGTTTTTCTGGGAAGTACATATACATTATATTATTTCTTAATGTATTAGTAGTTAAATATTTAAGATTATAGGTCTATTACATATATAAAAATTAGAAGAGGACAAAATTTCTTCATATAATGAATTTAAAATTAAACAATCTAAATATAAGGAATAGATATATGTAAGTACAATTTTTGGTGTAGAATGTAGGTATACAAGAAATGTTAAATACAATAGGGCGCCTTGACAAGCAGATATGGGGACTCATGTCAGAATGATAGCTAGTAATTATGTATATAGATGTATCATAATTTCTCATTCTAAATTTAGTGATTTTCCAATTCCATATGGTTTATTTTCCTCGACAAGTAAATTCCACACTCCTGGTGACAAATTAACTATGTGTATTTAGAAAATCTTGAAATTCTGAATGAAACATACTGACTAATTATCATTCTGAAACGGGCCCCCACATCTGCTTGTCAAGGCCAACAATGTAACATGACTGTTCGCGCCCTATACTTATGTAACCAAAAAAGGAAGTGGCGAGAGGTATTGTGCTGGCCACAACAGATTTTTTTGATACGTATGTTTAATACCTTCATCTTTGTTTTACTAACGCATTTAAAGAAAGATAAAATGATACAACCTTTTTAGTTGAACTGCTGCTTTCTTCAGGGAATAAACAACAAATATATAAATAAATAATAACAAAAATGTTAGCAATAGATAACTATGGTGACAAATTACAACATATTTAATATAGGAAACCGTTCAACCCAACTAATTGAGACTATTATTTTTGGTTTTGAAAATCTCAATGACTTCTCTAATTAACCTGTTGTTGAGGTGTGTTGGTCTCGCTAGTATTTTTGTTTCTTCGAATTTTATATGGTGGAATTCTTCCATGAAAATATTAAGTTCACCGTAGAAGTTGAAGAAAATGGCATTATTTCCTTCCTGGATGTATTATTGAAAAGAAAAGAAGATGGTTCTTTATTATATTCAGTCTACAGGAAGCCTATGCAGACTAATCAATATATTAATGCCAATTCACATCATCATCTCAGAAATATCGTACAATTAAATGCCTAATGAGAAGAGCTTCAGAAATTCGTCATTCAGAGAAATTAGAAGACATGAAAGAAATTAAGAATGGCTATTCTAAATCTTCTATAGAAAAATGTCTGAAATGAAAAGATCTATTAACAATGCTAATGAAAGTCACGTATTGTTTGCTTCGCTTCCTTGTCAAAAATGTCACGGACAAGATTGGTAGAATTCTTTATAACAAGAACATGAAGATTTCGTTTTCTCCATTTGTTAAAATTCGATATAATGTTGAAACAAGTAAAAGACGTCATCCCTCTTCAGTCATCAAGGATTTACCAGATTCCATGTGTCTGCGGGAAAGTTTACATTGGCCAGACTGGTAGAACTTTTTCAACAAGATTGAATGAACACCAGCGTTCAATCAGATTGAACCCAGTTGCAGAGCATGCCCTGGAAGAATTCCACCGTATAAAATTCGAAGAAACAAAAATACTAGCGTGACCAACACATCTCAACAATAGGTTTATTAGAGAAGCTATTGAATTTTCAAAACCAAAAATAATAATCTTAATCAGTGTGTTGGTTTAGAACCATGGTTACTTGCTTTTGTTATTATTTATTTATATATTTGCTGTTTATTCCCTGAAGAAAGCAGAAGTTCATGCTGCCAAAACGTCGGTTCTTATAGCAATAAACAGAATTAAAACTAAAAAGGTTGTATCATTTTATCTTTCTTTAAATTCGTTAGGAAGACAAAGATAGTTCTCGAGATTCGCATGCAGGGCAAGTTATTTGAGACAGCTTCAATTTATAAAAATCTGATGTGGCCAGCACAATACCTTCCGTTAATCCTGTGTATTATGTACAAATTCAAAATAATGTTACTGCACGCGCCCATACATAAATTGTCTTGCAAAAGATCCTATATTTCCAGTAAAGTTATTTCATTAACAAACTATGCAAATTGCACTTGACACTGACATTTTCTTCTTCTTCTTTAGTTTTTCCCATTCGTTAGGGGGTCGCCATTTTTTATTTTCTTCTGCCACTCATTTTTGTTTTGCGTGTCATTCCTCATTCAGTTCCTTTTCCCTCAAGTCTTCTACAATACAGTCTTTTCATCTTATATATGGTCTTCCTATGTTTCTTCCACCTTCTATTAATATATTCATCTCTCCTCATGACATGTTCAAACCAATGTAATCGTCTCTCATATATCTAGAAACTTCTAACACTAGAGTTACTTCCCTTATTCTTTCATTGATTTACATTTTATTGATACTGACATCTGTCAATTTGAATTACCTGAAAATATTAGCAGTTTCCATGGTTAAGTTAGCATAGCTGGCTGAATTATGAAATTTATGTGAAATTTATTATTTGTATTCTTCTTTAATTCTATATCTGTTGAATAACAAATATAAAATGCAATCAATCGTATAGATAATAATATATTCTTTAAGTTATAATAACATTTAACTGATTTTTTCAAGAAAAACTGTTAAAATCTTCAAATGAGGGTACTTCCGGCCGACCAATTATAACCAAAATCTAAACAGGTCTGCATATGGTTGTAAGGAAGAGGAATACGCAAGAATTGTAATTTTTGGAATTCTAGTATTGGAGATATCGTCCACGAAAAAGCGGTCACATACACACACACACACACACACACACACACACACGCACATACGAACACACACACACACACATACAGACATCATCGTAAAAATAGTAAAATCGTATTGTAAAGACCCTAAAACGTGCTTATTCAATGAAAACTCACCACCGAATTTTTTGACCAAAGACAATACCTTCCTTACCTAGAGGTGACGGAAGGTAAAAAAACCATTTTCGTAAGAATTTTCTATATCAAACCTATCGTGAAAGAAGAATTCATTTTAATCATCTAATACTCATTACCAGAGACAATAAAAATCTCTATTTGACTGCAAGAGTAAAACAAATATTTGAGATAATAATACTTTCCCGACCCATCATTCCAAGCGTTGCACTATCTACTATCATTTGTTGAAGAGAAGCGAATACGTCTCATTATTAAAAAATCTATAAAACGTCTAGTCCCTGTTGGCTTCCTACTTTAAGATAAGAGAAAAAACTCTTTCCAATCTCCGAATTTTAATCGACGACTCGGGAGTAAAACGCCATTTCCTGAGTATAATATCAGAGCTAGAAAATTGCTCGAGAATCGTGGATTGATGCAGCGCATGGGTGCACGAGTCTTAACAAGAATTTAACCAGCGATGCAGCAGACATAAATAACATACATATGAGTTTCATGAAGAAGAAATTACTTTACATGATTATAATGAACTGTAGTAGAACTACAGTAATATAATTTTCAAGGAAAATGAGATATAATGTATAGTATTATTAATAAATTACATGTATAAGATAGAACATGTTTTTAATGAATGAAATTACAACATTAGATATTCCACTGAAAATATGACTGTACTACAAATTGGTACTAATAGTGTCACATATAAAAACAATCGATAAAGTGTATGCGAATTAAAATACGAAACAAAACATCTATTGTGGCCAACATAATACCTTTCGCCACTTCCGTTCTTGGTCCCGTATCAGAATGAAAATTATTAATTATATACATAGATGTCAAATGTCAAAATTTTCTAGATTCACGTAGTTAATTTGTCACTAGGAGTGTGAAATTTATTTGTCGAGGAAAATAAACCACATGGAATTGCAAAATCACTAAATTTAGAATGAAAAATTTATAATATTTGACATCTATATACATAATTACTAGCTATCATTCTGACACGGGCCCCCATATCTGCTTGTCAAGGCCAACAAAGTCACATGACTGCTCGCGCCCTATTGTATTTAACATTTCTTGTATATCTACACACCAAAAATTCTACTTACATCTATTCTTTATATTTAGATTTTGTCCTACTCTTCTAATATTTCGAAATGTTTCCAATTCATTGTCTGGATTGACAGTATTTTTGAAGGGTATATGTAATATAGCTATAATTTTAAATATTTAACTATTAAAACAATAAGAAATAATATAACGTATGTACTTCCCAGAAAAAATCTTCAGTAATGTCTCTGGATTTTTGACACTGACATTTATCTGTCAGTTACAAAAAAAAATAATTTTCAATTGGTTTCCATGACATTACTTGGGCTGTGAGATTTATTACAACAGATTATTATATACCTTAGATTTCTTTAACAGAGAAATCGTCCCTTCCAACATTCCCACACACATACACACACACATACATCCACACACACACACACACACACATATATATACACACACACAAACACACAGACATCACCGTAAAAATTTTAAAATCGGATTGTAGGGACCTTAAAACGTGCTAGATCATTAAAATCTGAATATGCGATTTTTAGCATGAATCCAATACCTCTCTTAGCGAGAGGCAAAAAAGGAACAAGCATAGTAGATATATGTAGATGATTAAAACAAAATTTATGGATCAGGTAGAGGAGTTTTAAAAATTGTAAATCAATATTTGGCAAACCAGGGTAATAAATAATCTTGAATGATGGGATTTACATCCTTTGTTGATATTGATCACAATATAATGAATATATGCATTGATTTTATTGCAATCATCCCTGATATGTAACATTTCAAGAAACATATACGTTTGGAGTAATTGAAATTCTTTAAATGTTACATATCAGGGATGGTTGCAATAATATCAATGCAAGATATTTTGATGTATTAGAAAAGATTAAAAAGGAAAAGGCAAATTTCAGGCCAAACTGAGTTTCATTAATTTCCTTACATTTTATTTAAATTCCTACAACTCGATACATTAGTATTGGTGTACAAACGACCAACAGGAGTCCGTATCAATTTTGTCACCAGAATCCTTACACAGGATATTTCCGGCTATTTTCCGTATTATTCGGTTGTCGTTTTTTAGAGCAAATGGATACATGTATGCTCTTTGAATTTTTTTACGATGTTTAATAAATTAACTGACTGTTTTGTACGAATGTATTTTGTGTACATGAATTGTAACAATTTGTAAGATCTTACACACTGAAGAAGGTGCAAGGGTGCACCAACACGCTGGTATAATAAGAATAAATGCTGTTTGACTGAACTTTCGAGTAATTGTTAATACCTAATAATAATAATGTCAAAATTTTCAACCTTGCTGTAAAATTTGTGATAAAAATTCATGCATTTTCCCATTTTACTAGAAGTATATTAGTCTGGCATCATTTTTGAGAATGTAAGGATTTTCCAGTGCCAGTACTAACAAGCAATCTTGCCAACTGCACAGCAGATATTTTTTTGCTGTCGCGTGCTTCAATGCACCGGAAGTGTTTGTTCGGAACTACTAGCACATGTACTTCCTGCACATGACGGAAACAGATGATATTGGGAAGAGCTTTACCTAAAAATCCGGCGAGTAAATGATCTGCCATCGCACGCCACGAAACACAGCGCAATGTGGGAATGTGGACTTAAGAATATATTGACAATTAATTGGATGGAACGAAAACTAAGAGCCAATTACTTCCAATATGTCATTTATTAGTTTGAGTGAGTACGAGCAGATCAACTTTAATTAACTTTACATATTGCTTTCTCTATTACAAACAATCTTTATTTGCTTTTCATAAGAGCATAATTAAATGAATTCCATATTTTCTCTTCATCAATTAATGATTGTCACTTGTTCTTTGTACTAAAACGGATATTACTCTATACGATGTGATTGCATTTCATACTTCATATTCAATAGATATAGAGTTAAAGAATTATAAAGATAATAAATTTCATGGATCAGCTAGCTATGCTAACCATGGAAACTGCTAATATATTCAGATAATTCAAATTGATAGATGTCAATATCAATGAATTGAAAATGAATGAGACAGAAATGGGAATGTTGAGATAGATGTTGGGAAAGGCATGGAAATATATAAAGATTAAGGGAAATGGCTCGAGTGATAGAAGTTTCTAGATAGATACAAAAGAGACGATTACATAGGTTTGAACATGTCATGAGGAGAGATGAAAAATATATTGGAAGAAGAATGAATAGTTTAGTAGTAAAAGGTAGAAGAAATAGAGGATAACCTAAGATAAGGTGGAAGGACTGTATTGCGAAAGACTTAAGAAAAAAGGAACTGAATAATGACGACACGCAAAATAGAAATGAGTGGAAGAAGAAAATAAAAAATAGTGATGCCTAACGAATAGGAAAAGCTAAAGGATAAGAAGTCAGTGTTAAGTGCAAGTCTTTGGTCAAAAAATTCAATGATAAGTTTTTAGTGAATAAGCATGTTTTAGTGTCCCTATAATACGATGTTACCATTTTTACGATGATGTACATATTATATAAATAAACGTTACAATACTTATTCATTTGTATTCGTAGAACCGATTAACATTACTGCTCTATTCATATTTGTACTCATTTTGTTTAATTTCTTAAAAAACTCATAATTCTTCAATTTTCAATAAAAAGTTCAAATTTTTAAAAAATCTAATTTATATGGTTATATATACTATTCAACTCGCTGATTCCAAATTTTAAAACCGCATGTCGATATCTCTTTTCGTTCTCGAGATATTTGCCCCCAAAGTTTTGCCTAAAAATACCCATTTTTGGGCTATACCCCAAAAATGGGTCAATATACAGACTTGGGTGTAAACCCGTTCGATTCTACGGAAAAAATTATATAAGTATACCAATTTTCATAATTTTTGAACAATAAATACAACTTTTACAGCAAAATAACTGAAATTGGCCAAAATCTGACAAAATCGTAAGGGGTACCCCTTGCGATTTTTTCAGATTTTGGCCATTTTCAGTTATTTTACTCTAGAGATTGTATTCGTTGTTCAAAAAATATGAAAATTGAGATACTTATGTACTTTTTTCCGTAGAATCGAATGGTTTTACACCCAAGTCTGTATATTGACCCATTTATGGGGTATAGCCCAAAAATGGGTATTTTTAGGCAAAACTTTAGGGGCAAATATCTCGAGAACGAAAAGAGATATCGACATGCGGTTTTAAAATCTGGAATCAGCGAGTTGAATAGTATGTATAACCATATAAATTAGATTTTTTAAAAATTTGAACTTTTTATTGAAAATTGAAGAATTATGATTTCGAGTAAAAATATGAATATAGCAGTAATGTTAATCGGTTCTACGAATACAAATGAATAAGTATTGTAACGTTTATTTATAAAATATGTACATCATCGTAAAAATGGTAAAATCGTATTATAGGGACACTAAAACATGCTTATTCAGTAAAAACTCATCATTGAATTTTTTGACCAAAGACAATACCTTCCTTACCTAAAGGTGACGGAAGGTAAAATGACTAATCATTTAATAAAATATCGTGTTATACACAATGTTTACGTATACATTATATGTCATTTGAAAATTGTTCATAAACAATATACTTTTGAAGTAATGAAATCCGTTGTAAAGATGTAGACATAATATTTCATAGAATGATACAATTTAATACATAATTCCGGTCAGTATATATCACATTCCCAGTCATGTTTCTATGTAGCTCTCAAGTCGTTTCATTTTATTACGGGTAGAAATTCATATTTATGTAAGTTGAAAATGTAATTTCATTCTAGCCGTAAGTTCCCATTCATCCAGCGAATATAGTGTAGCATGACAGCTAAGCTAAGTTTAATATACACAAGTAGTTTGCCAGAAGTTCATTTCAGCAAATAAGTGTGGAGCAGACAGGTGGAGGGACGAGTTCACCTGCATGCAGCACATAAATACGTACAATCTCTACTCGCGACAAGAGACATGGAGAGGAGATACCTGCCACCCTCTCTCTTCTTACTAATTAAATTTTACTCTCGATTCTAACAATTACGTACCGTGTAATTATGGATTATTCCTACAACAAATTAAGACGTTAGGGAATGTCAAACTAAATTCTTGACAGAAAATACATGTTTATTAAATATTTAATTAAGGATACATGACACGAAGCTCTAATTAATGAAGTTTAGATTTTGTTTAGCAGGATAATAAAAGTAACACGACAAGGGAGAATTCTAATTGAAATGAAAGTCGTGGATCAATTCGTGTGCTCATTTAAAATTGCCAATTAGGTTCAAGTAAACATTACATTGTCAAAATATTGAAGAAGTAATTATTATTTTAATAATTGTTAAAATTTCATAAACAAACTATTTAAATTGCACTTGACACTGACATCTTCTTCCTCTTTAGCTTTTCCCATTCGTTAGGAGGTCCCTATTTTTGCGTGTCGTTCTCATTTAGTTAATTTTCTCTCAAGTCTTCCGCAATACAATCCTTCCATCTTATCTTTGGTCTTCCTCTGTTTCTTCAACCTCCTATTAATAAACTACTCATTCTTGTTCAAATATTATTCTTCATTTCTCCTCATGACATGTTCAAACCAATGTAATCGTCTTTCTTGTACTTTCTAGAAAATTGTAACACTAGAGTTATTTTATTACCGTATCTTTCCGTGTTTCCTCAACATCTACTTCAACATCCTCATCTCTGCCACATTAATTTACTTTTTATTCATAATGACATCTGTCAATTTGAATTATATGAATATATTAGAAGTTTGCATGTTTAGCATAGCTGGCTGAATTATAAAATTTAATTTCTTTAAAATTCTTTAACTCTATATTAATATGAAGTATAAAATGTAATCAAATCGTATAGAGAATAATATATTATTTAAGTTATAATAATATTAAATGTCAATAAATCAAATGTAACTGTTAAATCTTCAAATGAGGGTACTTGCGGTTCACCAATTATAACCAAAATCTAATCACTTGTTCTTCTGGATGTAAACTTGAGGAATACGAAAAAATTATAATTTTTGGAATAGTGGTATTGAAGTTATGGGATCCGGAACTTTTGTCACACACACACATACATACATACAGACATCATCGTAAAAATGGTAAAATCGTGTTATAGGGACCCTAAAACATGCTTATTCAGTAAAAACTCATCATTGAATTTTTTTACCAAAGACAATACCTTCCTTACCTAAAGGTGACGGAAGGTAAAAATTACTGTCAAAACATTATAATAATTACAAAATTAAAATAAATTTCGCCTTTTAAAAATATAAGAGGTTATAATCTAGCAGCCTACAACAATAAATGCAAGAAAACAAATTAAAAGGACTTATAGGAAGAATTTATTAGAAATGTTAGTATTGGAAGAGCCGTTCATTTTCCTTCATAATAACCATTGTATCCCGAAAGGATTTTTCGAGACCCGAAAAACATATTACAAATGCTTTCCCATTGTTAAGCTTATTTATGAGGTAAAAATAGCTGATAATGTCACATATAAGAGAATTAATAAAGTGAGAAATACCTTCATATATTGTGAGGTAACACCTTTCGGGAACTTTAATTAACAAACGTAATATAATACTCGTTAAAATTTATTGGGAAATTATTAGGGTCATAATCGTTTCCTTTATAGGATCGGGTGCGTAGTGCTACTTCAACGATATTAAACTTCATAATATCAAGCTTATCGAATACACCGTCATCCGCCTAGCCGCATACCTACATAGCTGTAGCCACCTACACCTATACCTCTTAACTAACCGGTCAATATTTGTAATTCGCTCTTTGTTGTTGCAGGATACTTCTGGCATATCACGGATATCCACTATGATTACATGTTCTCCCTCAACGGAGACACGAGGAGAGGTATGTATCAACTGCTATTATCATTTTTAATTAAATTTGCTTAAAATAATACACTCTCATGCATTCTTAATGCGACATGCAGTAAAATTAACTGGAATTGTGCACTTTTCATATTTAATTATCATTGCAAGTTGTCGTTTCACATGAACATAAACATTCTGTAGTATATTACAAGTAATGAACTTAACGACCTGACAACAAGTAACATAATATTTAATGTCGACAGGTGCTTGCACTTTTCTTCTCACTAATCTCATTTTTATTTATTAGTTGATTAATGACAGTTAGGCTTAAACAAAATTTTCACAGCAGTATTCAATATCTAATTCGATATTTCGTTTCGATATGATTTAGTCAACTTAAGGCAGACTTAAAATTTAAGTGTTAGTGGTGCAACCAGGTGTTAGTTCTACACTTTTGACGTATAAAAAGAATTACAAATTCAGACATATCTATATTAATATAAAATGTGTTCACTATATATGAAAACACCTAAATAAATTGATTATTAATAACGCAATTAGTATAAAACTTTTACCTGGGATAAGAGGACATTACGTTTAATATTTTTGTAGGAATGAATATTTTCGTCAATTCGGCCAACTAAAATTAAAATAAAAACTAGTGTTTCAAGTGGTAGCGATGAATAAATAAAATTTAAAAAAATTGTTGCTAATTACTAATTAATTCCAAATACTTATGCTGAAATTTTTTAATTTTATAATTTTACTACATTTTTGTGTAAACTCTATGAAAAAAATCTGATATGGCCAGCACAATACCTTCCGTCAATTCTGTGTATTATGTACAATTTCCATACATAAATTTTCTTACAAAAGGTTCCATATTTCCAGTAAAATTATTTCATAAACAAACTATGCAAATTGCGCTTGACACTGTCATCTTCTTCTTTAGCTTTTCCCATTCGTTGGGGTTTTTTATTTTTTTCTTCCACCTATTCCTGTTTTGCGTGTCGTCCTTATTCAGTTCCTTTTCTCTCAAGTCCGCAATACAGTCCTTCCTCTGTTTCTTCTACCTTCTATTATAAATTTCCGTGTCCCCCTAAAATCTATTTCAACGTCCTCATCTCTGCCACATTCATTTACTTTTTATTTATATTCACATCTGTTAATTTGAATTATCTGAATATATTAACACTTTCCATGGTTAGCATAGCTGGCTGTTTTATGAAATTTAATATCTTTATAATTCTTTAACTCTATATCTATTGAATATGAAGTATAAAATGCAATCATTTCTTTAAAATATAATAACATAAAATGTCAATAAATGTTCCATTTCTCTGGCTTTGAGAAGACATATTTCTCTACAATTTAACATAAATATGAACATCAATAGAAGCAGCCGATATGCTAAGGCTTCATTAAAATTTATTTGATGCTGCAAGGCTCTGAGGAAAGCTAGTCTTAAGCCATATAGAATAAATAAAACATTTATACAAACTCAAAGTTTAATCACCCTTTCATAAATCATAGTTGTTTGTCCTAAATAAATGCCAATCCGAATGAAAATAACGAATGCTCAAAAATACACACTATTCGTACTTTTCGTTTCCATAGTCACAGTAATTGATCGTTTCTATTCGTATCCGAAAGAAATTACGAAATCTCAAGAATAGATGCCCTGAACATTTGTCAGTCATATGGTGCCAGGTTTTAAAATATTTATTATAATGCAGTATTGTGCTGCTACAACCTTAATTACAATTATTAATCATTGGTTTTTGCCCAAATTAAGAACTGCACTAGTAGGCATCGATCAGGAAACGAGCACCTACTTCCTGTCATAGCACTGGTGCTGATTTATAACAAGTTAACAGCTATACATCATATTTCAAATAAAATTAATTATTCATGAAACAATGATTTATTCCATACATTATTTTTGTCATTGATATATGTCTGCCAATTAGAAACATTTGAGTATATAAATAATCAACTGTTTCCTTTAACATTGTAAATAATTCAAATTATAGAAACATTGTTTTGTAACTGTATACTCTAGAAAGTCAATCCATGACATTGAAACACCCAAATTCATTGCTTAATTGTTCATCATATTTTTAAAAGTACATACAATTTAACAAATTCAAGTTTAGAAAGCAAAGATGAGAAATTGTTTTCGACTGGTGAATTCAACTAAAACGAAATTAATTCTGAAAAATCAATATGAAGATTACATTGAAAAGGATTTAGCAGAGACGTGGGTTTAATTCCAGTTTGAGACAATGTTCTTCGATATTTTATCTTGAGATGTAATTAATAGAAGGAGGGTGACTCAGCATGAGTAATTAATAAAATTAGCATAGCTAATTGTATTAATTTCTCCAATCCATCAAGATATAATGACTTCTACTGACTGGCTACAAACACAAAATTTGTTTCCTGTAAATAATGAAGATGGTTAAGCATTTTGCCTAAGACTACGTTCTGAAGTTACGGGGATCGAATCCTTACCAGGATAATAATAATGATAATAATAATATTTTTTACCTTCCGTCACCTTTAGGTACGGAAGGTATTGAATTCTTTGGTCAAAAAATTCGATGGTAAGTTCTCAATAAATAAGGACGTTTCAGAGTCGTACAATACGATTTTACTATTTTTACGACGATGTTTGTATGTGTGTGTGTGTGTGTGTGTGTGTGTGTGTGTGTGTATGTGTGTGTGTGTGTGCGTGTGTATGTATGCCTTTAATTTCATCATTATATTAAGTAAAATCTAATTGCAAAGAAAATGAATGTAGCAGAGATGAGAATTTAGAGATGGTCGTTGGGAAGACACGAAAAGATAGATTAAGGAATGAGAGGATAAGGGAAATGGCTCGAGTGATAGAAGTTTACATTGGTTTGGATATGTCATGAGGAGAGATAAATAATATATTAGAAAAAGAATAAACAGCTTAGTACTAGAACTTAGAAGAAACAGAGGAAGACCAAAGAGAGGATATGAAGGACTGTATTGCGGAAGATTTGAGAGAAAATGAACTGAATGAGGACGACAAGCAAAATAAAAATTAGTGGTTGAATTAAGAATAATGACCCGTAACGAATGGAAAAAAAAGCTAAAGAAGAAGAAGTGTCCGTGCAATTTACATAGTTTGTTTATGAAACAGAAACGAGTGGAAGAAGAAAATAAAAAATAGCGACCCCTAACGAATGGGAACAACTAGAGAAGAAGATGTCAGTGTCAAGCACAATTTGCATAGTTTGTTTATGAAATCATTTTACTGAAAATATACATACGTAAGAAAATTTATGTATGGAATTTGTACATAATTCACAGAATTGACGGAAGTTAATGTGCTGGCTATATCAGATGTTTATACCATACACCTAGTACACATACTCGTATATGTGTTATAAATTTTTCTCAGATATGCTTGATGATATTTTTACAAATACCATATTGAGATTTTTATGAATATGCACATGAGTCTAGACCCTGATTTTTACATTTTTATGGTAGCGATATGAGTGCATGGCTTCGCATTAAACTTAAACTGTTATGTGGTGCTTGTCTAGCGTCTTTTTGATTACAGAAATAAAAACTGTCGGTATATAGTTCATAAATATGAAGTGTAGTAATAGCGTTCTCGCTTCGTATCCAAGTAGATTATAACTGTTTGTGTACGTCTTTATCATTGCGTCTCCATCAGCAATGAATAAGAAAAACAATTATTATGAGAAGTGTCTCATTTGCATCTATTTCTGCTTCCAATTGAAACGACTTCACCGATCATTTGTTAATTAATATTGAAAGTATAGATGCCTGAACTAAACTCAACCAGCCAGAACAGAAATGAATCTGCTTTATAAAACTAAAGTACTTATTCTCTAAGTTTTCGTTTATGAACGAAATTGTTACCGATTTATTATTTTTTATCGAATTGTGCAACTTACTTTACAAAAATCATATTGTCGTTTACGCGATACTCTATAAATTTTATTCGATGAAAACAATAAATATTTTTGGGATTTCTGTACTACATTTTTTACAATTGTGATTTCTTCAATAATTTCAGGATATTCGATGAATTCTGTGAAAAATTTTGAACAAAAAACAGTGTCTGACTTTTGCCGACATATTTCTGGTAGCTACGTTGAGAATAAAAATGAAATGAATAGAACTAAAACGAAAGAAAATTATTAATTAATTCAGTTAAAATTAAAAAAATCTGCTGTGGTCCACACATTACCTATGTATAATATACAAATTCCATACATAAATTTTCTTGATTCTTGCAAAATATCCTATATTTCCAGTAAAATTATTCACAAAAAAACTATGCAAATTGCATCTGACACTGACATCTTATTCTTTAGTTTTTCCCATTCGTTAGAGATCGCTATTTTGTATTTTCTTTTTCTATTCATTTCTGCTTTGAGTCCTCATACAGTTCCTTTTCTCCTTAAGTCTTCCGCAATTCAATCTATGCATCTTATCTTTGGTCTTTTTTTCTACCACCTACTACTAAGCTATTCATGTTCAAACCAATGTAATCGACTCTCTTGTATCTTTCTATAAACTTCTATCAATCGAGCCATTTCCCTCATCCTTTAATTCTCTGCCACATTTCTCTTTTCATTGACACTGACATTGTCATTTGAATTATCTGAATATATTAACAGTTTCCATGGTTAGCATAGCTGGCTGATTTGTGAAATTTAATAGCTTTATAATTCTTTAACTCTATATCAATTGAATACGTAGTATAAAATGCAATACAATCGTATAGAGAATATAATTCCTTAGTCACGTGACATGTTTTCCGCCAATCAACATTCAGAATCTCCCTAGCTACAAGTTTATTACAGCGATGATAAAAAACAAAGAACTAAACACCGTATTTATAGTCGTTACTAAGGGATTTGTTTTCTTTATTTATGACATTGACAGTTAACTTTGAGTATAAAAATAAATAATAACAATAATTCAAACTCCGAAATATTAAATAAAACTCGTAAGTACCATGTTTTAATACAATATGAATATGTATATCAAAAGTTAGGTTAGGTTAGATTGCAAAAATTCATTATATTCTCTCATTAAATATAAGCTCGTGATATGATTAATAATCGAAGATATTGCTCGTGAAACCGAAGCAGCACATTTCAACTCGTCCTTCGGACTCATGAAATCTGCAGCTCGGTTTCACTCGAGAATATCATCGATGATAATCATATCACTTGTTATATTACGTATGAGAATAATATATTCTTTGAATTATAATAACATTAAATGTCAATAAATGATATTTAACTGCTTTTTTCAAGAAAAACTGATAAAAATTGCAAATAAGGATCCTTCCGGTGGACCAATTATAACCAAAATCTAATCATGTCTGCATATGGATCTCTAGGAATACGAAACAAATATAATTTTCGGTATTGGAGTTTTGCGATCCGAAACGATCGTCACATACAAACAAACACACACATTATAACATCATTTTCATTTGAGCTTCTAAATGAACGCTATTTATTATGACTGTATAAATTTATGCAATTCATCAAGGTGTAGATTGTTAAATGTGTTAATCAGCACGAATTCATTTTCCATAAACTTGTAGACGCTTTTATGCTTCAGTGACATAGTATTCTCACCAACATTTATTTGACAACAAATTGCCGTTACTCCAAACAAAACAATTTGCATATCAACCAAACATAAATGAGTTTCTCTGTAATGCGAACTGAGGGCTCAGCATTTTAGACCTGTGTGTATGTACAATTAACTGCTTGCTATATAGTATATTTGCGTGTGATTGCGAACCAAAGGAACAATGTGTCCAATGCGTACCGACCATTTACCATTTCAGACAAACGAAAGCGACAAAAATTCTCATTCCGGATGACAATAGATAGTAATGCTTTCCACTTACTGATTAAAATGTCCATGTTTTTATTTGTCTCTTGTTTTTCGTTTGTTTTCAGGATTGCTATTTTTGGAGAATTGAATACTGATTTTTTCTCAATATTTATGTTTGAAAAACATTTATATCTTTAAAATATACATGCTCCATTTTCAAAAACTAATATTTGTATTAAATTTGTAAATTTTATTGGCAAATCACAAACAGTTTTTGTATATATAACAAATAAATATTTTATTTGTAAATCAATATACGTATTATCATGACATGTTTTTAACAATTCAATAAAAAATATTTATTCGTTTATTTTGATTCATTTTAGAATAAAAACTAAATTGGCTGAATAAAAATATACATAACAATAATCCACAAATATCCTTCTGAAAAATTAAACAAACTGAAATGAAATTTTGTTGTATGTAAGCCTACAGCTTACCGTGAAACAAGTTTTTACTAATTTAGAAAAAAAAAACGACATTTTATGGAATATTCCTGCTTCTAAAGTAGAACTGTTTAATTTTTTTAATTTTTTAAGCAATCTGTAATTTTTGCCGTAATATACAGGGTGTATCTAGATAATGGAACAGTGTATATGAAAAGTTACACAAATAATCTGATGTGGCCAGCACAATACCTTCCGTCAATCCTGTGTATTATGAATAAATTCCATACATAAATTATTTCATAAACAAACTATTCAAATTGCATTTGACACTGACATCTTCTTCTTCTTCTCTAGCTTTTCCCATTCGTTAGGGGTCGCTATTTTCTATTTTCTTCTTCCACTTATTTCTGTTTTGCGTATCGTTCTCAAATCAGTTCCTTTTCTCTCAAGTCTTCCGCAATACAGTCCTTCCATCTTATCTTTGGTCTTTCTCTGTTTCTTCAACCTTGTATTACTAAGCTACTCATTCCTCTTCCAATATATTCTTCATTTCTCCTCATGACATGTTCAAACCAATGTAATCATCTCGCTTGTATCTTTCTAGATACTTGTAGCATTAGAGTTATTTACTTACCGTGTCTTCCCCAACATCTTCATCTCTGCCACATTAATTTACTTTTTACTTATACTGACATCTGTCAATTTGAATTATATGAATATATCAGTAGTTTCCATGTTTAGCATAGCTGGCTGAATTATAAAATTTAATTTCTTTAAAATTCTTTAACTCTGTATCTATTGAACATGAAGTATAAAATGTAATCAAATCGTATAGAGAATAATATATTCTCTATTATAATAATATTAAATGTCAATAAATCAGATTTAACTGTTAAATCTTCAAATGAGGCTACTTCCGGTTCATCAATTCTAACCAAAATCTAATCACTTGTTCTCCTGGATGTAAACTTGAGGAATACGAAAAAATTATAATATTTGGAATCGTGTTATTGAAGTTTGGGATCCGGAACTTTTGTCTCACACACACACAGACACACATACATACAGACATCATCGTAAAAATGGTAAAATCGTATTATAGGGACCCTAAAACATGCTTATTCAATAAAAACTCATTGAATTTTTTGACCAAAGACAATTGACAAGTATTGCTAAGCGATATGACATCTGGTGGCAAAATAATGAACTACAGGTTGACTTTGTATTAAAGTAGTAATATTACAAATTTATTAAATATTATACGTATTTGTGTATCTAAAGTGACATATATATTGTAATATGAGTAACAATTATTGCTGCTTACTTGAGTGCACATTGTCCTGTTAGAAAGGCCTTAAATTATGTTGTCACGAATTCCCGCGTAAACGAAAAGTTCGTATTTACATTAAAAATGTGCTTGACAAGATGAAAAAAGATAATAATACAGTGCGTGGATCAGAAAATTATAAATTAATATATTCGTCTTGTATACTTTGAAGATTTATTCATTATATTTCAAAGAAAACTTTGTTTCAAAACGAGGTTAGTTTTATAAATGTTCACAAAAATATCATTTAAGTTATCTTCACTTCCACGGATACATCCTATAATAATGTTCACAAGTGAATACGAAATATAATCATGAAATTTTGCTATTTTATTTATTTCTTTGAAGATATCATCTAAAACAGAAGTGGTTATACAATTTAAGTTAAAATTTTATATATATGTACTAGGAATTTACATTAATTTACCCTGAATGGATAATATAAAACCTACTATAAAATAATATAAAAAGAAAATTAAATATAATACAGTATTCTGAGAAATACACAATTCTATAAGTTATGTGTTTGCCCATTTGACAGTTAGTTAACCTCATATCTCATTCAACCGGTAGTTCAAAACTTGCCACTTCAGCGCTGCGATCTTAAAAATACATGCCAATACCTTCTTTACCTAAAGGTGACGGAAGGTAAAAACAATAAAAGTGATGCTATAAATAATAAACTACAGGGAAATTTTTTTTATTAAAAATGAACAACATGTTTCCATATTTTAAACCATTCATTGAACCGGTAAATATTGGTAAATTATCTGATTGATTGGTTTTTAGTTGAAAACTACTCGAACGAGAGTTTCAGCTTCCATCTGTCAATTTCAATAAACCCGAAAGTTTTTTGTGGTGTACTGTTTGTATTGATTCATCCTTGATCATATTAATAAAATTGTAATGTAACTATTTTCTTCTCTTTTAAAATTTAATTCCAGATATAATTACATATTAGTTTTGGCTTTATGCCCTTTGTTTACTTCCGTTTATATGTGCAAGCTTCGTTTCAAAATTAAATTTGGAACTCTAGTTACGTTCATTAGAAGTCGACTCAAACACAAATAGTTTGAAAATCAATATTTGTATGACCATCCAGACACTGTAGTCTCTGGCCACTCTTTTCAGTAATACAAAGGTTCCCAGCGTTGACAAGTTCATAATACAGAGAGTTGAGGCTTTTCACCATAAGTTAGCTTAGCAGAATAATTTGTTTCAATTAATTTGGTTCAATTAACATTTCCTATCTGGTTGCACTGTAAGAGCTGCGATTGTCAGATCTACACCTGATCACAAGCAGTGGTTTTCAAACATCGCTCATGCTAACATTGGCCCTGATATTACAGGAAAAAACGAAGCAACGAATCAATAATTGGATTACAAACAACAAAGAATTAACCCACATACGCCAATAAGAATTGTGATTTGATTTAGTTTTATTGAGTCAATAGACATCCCTAGGGTAAAGTGAATAGACATTTGAAGGTTTATCGAAAACCAGCCGGATATATTTTTATAAAAATTAATATTGATATAGATTTATTTATATATTTTTTATTGTTAAATATTTTCATTTTTACCTTCCGTCACCTTTAGGTAAGGAAGGTATTATCTTTGGTCAAAAAATTCAATGATGAGTTTTTATTGAATAAGCATGTTTTAGGGTACCTATAATACGATTTTACCATTTTTACGATGATGTCTGTATGTATGTATGTATGTGTGTGTGTCTGTGTGTGTGTGTGTGTGTGTGTGTGTATGTGTCTGTGTGCGTATGTGACAAAAGTTCCGGATTAGATTTGGTTATAATTGGTGAACCGGAAGTAGCCTCATTTATACATTTTATTTTATACAATTTATACATTATACACAGGATTGACGGAAGGTATTGTGTTGGCCACAACAGATTTTTTTGTTTTAAATGAATTACTTATGACTGTAAATGTTTTAATTATAAAACTCGTTCATTTGTCCCATCTGCAAAGCTGGTGACAATACTAATATTTCTAACTATCGTCCTATTACCATTCTACTATTTCTCGTCATCAACATGGATTCATCTTTTGTAGATCATCCACGACTAACCTTTCATTCACTCTTGTGTGAACGTGACAACTCTCAAGCTGATGTGATATACATAGATTTTAAAAAGGCTTTCGACAGGGTAAATCGCAATGTGCTTCTGGAAAAACTCGGCAAATATTTTCACTTTACACAGGACCTTCTTCATTTTTTCAACTCCTACCTTAGATTTTTTATGTAACCGCCCGCGAACTAAACATTTATTAAAATTTAAATTTGAAATTCTACAGAAGTAGATCACTACAAATATACAAGCAAGGTAATTAGTTCTATTATAAGAAATTAATTGGAAGTTGGACCAATCTCGAAACTAATAGAGAGCGTACATGTAGTGGTAATATAGTACTTCAAACCTTAAATCAAAATATAAGTGGCTTGTTAGAAGTGCCCAGTACAGAATTTAACATTTCCAAGTTTCTGAAACTATGCTGGAAAGCAAATTACAATAGAGTTGTTGAAATGAAAAATAAATAATAATTAATTCGTATACCTGTTTCAATAATAACGTTATATTATTACCGAAGAGGACACTTAAAGTCACAATGCATACCTGGTATTAAAAATCCAAGTAGTAAACGGACACTTAGGCAAATAGTTACGAAAAATAATAAAAAGGAATTAATACTCCCAGCTTTTGGCTGAGGTAGGGTTTTTCTCAGAAAAGCACGTGTTGATCTTAACTAGTTTTATTATGTAATTTTATAATTAAATAAAAGAAAACCCTTTCTGTAAACTGTAACGGAAGTGCAATGAGTCTAACAAAAACTGTGCTCCTGCGATACAGAATTTGACGGCGGTAAATAAAAATGAAGATAACTAATGGACGGGTGGCGAGCGGCGGAACACGCTCACCAAACTCGACTTAGAAAATCATTCTATAAAGAAATTTTGTCCTGGAAATGTTGTAAATTTATTGTCGGAATTGACAGTATTTTTAAAGGGTATATTTAACTAGTAATACAATAAGAAATAATGTATGTACTTCCCAGAAAAAAATCTTCAGTAATGCCTCTGGATTTTTGACACTGACATTTATCTGTCAGTTACAAATATTTTAAGTTTCCATGACATTATTTGTACTGTGAGATTTGTTACAACAGATTATTTAATATTTTATTTTTCTTTATCTATAAAAGATATAACAAAATATTTATATGTATTAGACAAAGAATTTACTCTTCTTTAATACTAGCAAGAACAAAAAAATTCAAAAAATAACACACTCACACAGACATCATCGTAAAAATATTAAAATCGAATTGTAGGAACCTTAAAACATACGTAATTATTAAAATTTGGATATGCGATTTTTAGCATGAATCCAATACCTCTCTTAATGACAGGTAAAAAAGAATGACAAACGTTTACAACCGAAACATATATAGTCTCGTAAATCACACATTGTATTTCACTTATAGTGTCAAGACCTTAAGTAGGAAATTAATTAAATGTAATATCAGTTCATCATAAGTAAAAGCTAGTCAAGAATCAGTAGACAAGACAGAATCCTCTCTTATTCCAATTATGAGAAAGGGAACAGCTTATTTGGTATTATTCAGATTAGTCCATGAATATTGAAGAAGTATGTATGTAGCAGTCGTCGTATTTGAATGTATGCTAGGGAGACGGCAGGAGTAGAGGCGGGAGCCTGCCTGCAGCCTCCAGCACATAGCGTAACAGTATCTGCACATCCTACGGAGCAGTGTTGCGGTAAACAGGCATTTTCCGGAAGTGACGTCATCCGTGCGAGTATTCCCAACGCCACGCCACGCCACGCCGCGCAGAACGGATATCGAGTTAAGTAACTGGAAGCAATGATGGATAGCAGCGTCGATAAATGGATTGAACTAAGATTGAATAAGTGAGCGATGCACATTTTATATCTATCCAGAGGTGTCATGTGTGAGACCCGGTTAAGTTCCAGCTGTGCCGAAAACTTTACTCCAAGTTACGATTTGTTGGGATGATAGGGCAATTTATTTATTTTGTTTTCCACGGAGTTTCGAACCTTCTAACTTGATAACTTGCGTCAACTTATAGAGGAGAATATACGGGTGAGGTGAACTAATGGAATTTCGCTTATCAGCCCGCACAAAATTTGTGTACACCGATAGAAAAACTTTGCGAATCCGACAAGACACGAACTCTTCATTACTTTGCGCGTTTCTCCTCCTCCTATATCTTCCGAGTATTAGTAAACACACATTTCATACTGCTTATTTGTTCCCAAACTTCAAAACCTATTACTGTCTAACTTTGCACTATAACAATCAATTTGTAGCATGCAAATCCGACAGAGTAATCTTCAAAATTGATATTTTGTAACGTTTTCGTGTACACTGCTACAAATATTTTCTATATTCCTAAAACAATGAAATATTGCTGCCAAATATTTGGATCTTTAATCAAATTGCCAATGGTAAAAAAAATCTGTTGTGGCCAGCACAATACCTCTCGCCACTTCCTTTTTTTTGTTACATAAGTATAGGGCGCGAACGGTAATGTTACATTTTTGGGCTTGACAAGCAAATGTGTGGGCCCGTTTCAGAATGATAATTAGTAATTATGTACATAGATGTCAAATGTTAGAATTTTTCATTAAAAATTTCAAGATTTTCTAAATTTACGTAGTTAATTTATCACCAGGAGTTTAAAGTTTACTTGTATGCCTTAGATATTTAACATTTAATTCTGCTCCACATGGAATTGGAAAATCACTAAATTTAGAATGAGAAATTATGATATTTGACATCTATATACATAATTACTAGCTATCATTCTGACATGGGCCCCCATATCTGCTTGTCAAGGCCAACAAAATCATATGACTGCTCGCTCCCTATTGTATTTAACATTTCTTGTATACTCTACACCAAAAATTCTACTTACGCATATATCTATTCCATATATATTTAGATTGTTTAATTTTAAATTCATTTTTGATGAAGAAATTTTGTCCTCTTCTAATTTTTCGAAATGTTTCCAATTCTATTAATACATTAAGAAATAATATAATGTATGTACTTCCCAGAAAAAGTCTTCAGTAATGTCTTCGGATTTCTGACACTGACATTATCTGTCAGTTACAAACAAATTAAATTTTCAACTATTTTCCATGGCCATTCTTTCGGCTGTAAAATTTATTATAACAGATTATTTTACATACTATATTTCTTCTATCTCTAAATCTATAGAATATATTGTAAAATATTTAAATGTATCAGAAAGAGAATTTATTTTTCTTTAATATTATCAAGAAAAAATTTCAAAAAATATTATTTAAAAGATTTTTTTTCAAGAATCTTCTACTTCCGGTTGTCCAATTGTTACCAAAACCTTTTCAGATCTTCCCATGAATGTCCGATTGGGAAATACGTAGTTAAAAAAACTTAAAGTCTTATAGTTTTTGAGTAACCGTCCTTCCAACATCCCACACACACACACACATACACACACACATCCACACATACACACACACACAGACATCATCGTAAAAATGATAAAATCGGATTGTAGGGACCTTAAAACGTGCTTATTCAATAAAATCTGGATATGCGATTTTTAGCATGAATGCAATACCTCTCTTAGCGAGAGGTAAAAATGTATGTACAGTATTTTTTTAAGAGTTAACAAATTGGCATACATTTATTTCTTTCCTATGTAAAGGCTATAAGCGTGTGCGATAAAGATGGATATAACACGCTTGTCTTTCAAAAATTCTCATTGTTTTGACTAAGTTAGGATATTCCACTTTAAAACGATGCTCGTTGTTGATAATACTTTCGCTATAACGTTTATTTATTAATTCAGATAAATTACCTAATTCATAGCCGTACGAATGACGTTATTTTCTGTCACTGGCACTGACATTGTTATTGTATCAGTGTCTTATTTTGACATATTTGGTTTTACATTTGCTAATATTTACTTATTTTTGAATTTTATATACTTTTATTGTAACATATTTTTTATAATAATAAAATAACAGTAGTATCTTATGAAGCCTCATAAAAATTAAGCAAACAACACTACTGAATTTGTCATAATGGGCGGAGCAAAAATTTGAATTCATACAATTCGTAGATGACCTTAATCGGACATCTTTCAAAAATTTTACTGTAATTTTATATTCATGAAATAAATGTTTTGGTATATTTCGAAGCCAATCCAAGACATTCCATCAAAAGGGCCGCTATTGAATGTGGTGTAAGTGTAGGCGTAGTACATAAAATTTTGAAAAAAATAAAAAACCTTACAAACCTAACAAAGTTCAACATAATAAAGAATAATCACGAAATGATGTTTATTATTATATTGAACAGCTGAAGAGGTTAATTTTTGTGTTATATTGAAATTTACAATCTGAAAATAACTCGCTTTAAATTTTTATGTACTTAGAAATCACAGGTCATTGCACAACTGAAGACTGATTATTCTAAAATTTTGCAGCCCCAGAACAAATACGTCTAAGTTTAAGACAAAATCATTAATATGGGAGAAAATATTGCTACAATTACAAAAGCCATATCGTTATGTATTAGTTTCTAGAGGCAATAAAACATTGAATAGAGTAATTATTCCACGAAATAACTTCTTATAAGTAAATACTTCATACAAGTTAACCTATAATAACAGCATATAGAATACTAAACGACTCTTTGTAGTAAAATATTAAAATTATGACAGAGTTTGTAACTATACACGTGACTTCATTTGTATTGATTAGTGTTACTGTACATAAAGAGTAAACTACAAACACCTGCTCGGTAAGTTCCTTTGTACGTCATAGTTACTTTAAGACTATAACAAAATAAGGGCTTTACCAGAAGTTTACAACTTGCTTATTTAGACGTAATTATTATTAAACACTAATATATACTTACAACTTGCTTAAACTACCCACTAGCCCTAAATTTAGACAATTTGTTTTGACATATAATTTGATATGGGTAATCAGACTGATCAAATCTTAACTAAATAGAATACCGTACATTTTCTTGGCTCTTCTCGAAAACAAGTACACTTCGATTATTACACTAACCAAATTTAAAATAATAATCCGAAAAATATTTTGTTAATATATTCTTAAATTTAGATAAGGATTAGCCAAATATGTCAATGTCAATAGTAAATGATACACTGTTATATGCTACACAGAATTGTCTTATTGGAGATTTCAATTCATAATTAGTCCTAGCTGTTTTACAATTAAATGGTATTTTGTTTCTTGAAGTGACGCGTGGAACGTGAAATGGAATTCAAGACTACATGGGTCATCAATCCAATTATTAATTAATTTGTATAAGTAGAGAGATAATTGTAAATTTCTTCTGCTACTTAATGGCACCAAGTTCACTTCAGGCAATAAAACAGTATAATCATATTGTCCATGTATTTTAAAATAACAATATTTTATGAATTTATGCTATCTTATATATTTATGATATATTGGATTCCAAACTTGTGGACAGTATTCTAGCTTAGAGTAGACAAATGCACAATACAAGCTTTTTAGTGTAGTTGTTCTACAGAAAGACCGACAATTTCTAATTACAAATCCAAGATTTTGTAAGATGATCTGACAGTAGTCTCAATGTGTACATTAAATGTTAGTTTTGTTAATCTCAAGATCCTTAAACTGAGTGACTTTCTCAAGCGAATTAGTTTCCATGTGATATGCATAAGTGTAAATGCACGAAACTGTTTATGTTTCATATTATTTTACGTAAAATAATCTGGAAGTTTTTTAAGGGAGGGATGAAACTACAAGAAATTAAGTCCATCAACTACACACGACTCATGCGATAAGAGCGAATATCTCCCCTCCCGTAGTCTAGCCAGACCCCATGGATTTAATCAAAAAATGATTGATAATGTTATATACGTACGTTCCAGTAATCTTCCCAAGATTATGAACTGCATGTCTTGTTAGTTGGCATAGGGTTTCATTCCTGAAATAGACCATATTAACGTTCACGTGAAAAGATTGAATCAAACTATGTATTTGATAAATTCAAAATTTATGGAATTACGACTGTCGTAATAACGGATTTTGTTTCATTTTCCATTCGATTCGAAGTTTGAAAAGTGCATTACAATTTCAAATAAACTTAATTTGCATTCAAACGAAATGCAATTCTAAAATTGTGGAAATAGCTAAAGTCATCAATTATTTCAAAGTTGTCAAAAGCAAAGCAATTAGTAGAGAAAGAGTTCGCAATAGATTCTACGAACGAATTTAGTTATACATTATAATTCTGGTAGTCTTTGCAAAGTTTAAGATTATCAGACAGTCTATTGACAAAAGAAACTGCGGAATAGTTTTCCTTTTTTTCAAAACTTCTCGAGTTGGAAGGATTTTAAAGTCTTTTTAAACAACTCAAAAGTTTTAAATTTTATTTTTTCGTAGGTACAGTTTTTCCGACATATAGATCGTGAACTACTTTCAAAAACATATTAAACTCTGCCTTATATCCATAGAAAATGTCTGTAGAATATATAACAAAGGTTTTGAATTAATTAAAATATATTTGATGTATATAAATAAAACCATTGATTCTAGGAATTTTAACAAAAATATTCTTGTATCTTGTTTAAGAGTATATGGAAATAATATTAATATTCTACAAAATAACAAAATGTCATGAAATTTATAATACATATTAATTAATTTTAATGCAGTGTTTATAAATAACAAAAAGACAAAAACTTAGTGAAAATAACATTTATTTCTACATAAAAGGCACTTATTTTGTTTATTGATCGTCGCTATAGCAGCCATTAATGCATCACTACATAAGTCTTTATTTTGATATTAAAAAATCCGCTAAAACCGGAAGTGATACAAAAATTCTGCTATGATAATCTTATGAACCCCTTTGTCTAGTTTAACTTTGCTTATTAACATTTTTTTGTATCTCTCAAAATAAACAAAATATTCGTGTTGCCGGACTTACGCCAAACACCCTATATTTATATTTTGAATGAAGACTAAATAAATACCCATTAATTTCATATATGTTACTATAATATATTACATTTCACGACATATCACGTCAGTATAAGGCGCGCGACTATCGTAGGGTTAATGTTAGTTAACCATTTTAGGTTCTTTTCGACTTTGAGTCCTAAGAAATGTATGTTTTCTGAAAGGAATATATGATCGCTATACCAGAAATATTGGATAAATTTAAATTGTAAATGCTTTATGAGATTTCGAGTATTTGTTAATACTTATGTAATAAATTATCAGGTTTTCAGTGTGTTGTTAATAACTCCATTAATATAATAAAAATAAAGTGAGTTATCTTTTATTAAATCCTTAATCCATTTATAGAAGAACACAACGAACTAACGTCGTTTTTAATTACGAAGTCTCTGAATCATCTTGAGAATTCTTTGCGTGTTATCCTCGCTGAAATATTTCAGCCAAGGAATCCTTGTTTTATTTTTACACAATAGAATTGTACACGAATACAGTTTTAAGTACCACGGTACTAAATTTATATTGTTGACAGAAGTTTTAACTAAAACGACCGAAATTAACACAGCTTCATTATTTCTTTACTCTTGAATTTGTTTACAGAAACGAGAATTTTTTTCTGCCTCTCTGAATAAAAACAAGAACAATGGCAATAAATTATTTAATACTTTTTTGCTGGACTTTGCTTCCAAGCAAGTTCAGTAATGAAAATTGTTCAGTCTGGCAATTCTCAAGAGAAATGTCACAAACAAAATAATTATGACTTTGAAAAGAAGCAAAGATACACGGAATTGAAGTTACAATTTTATCTCATAATTTATATATTAGAAAATGAAAAATTAATTTCATTGTTTGTACCTTTACAGTATGTTTCACTCGTAATTAATTTACATAATGCTAGTTGACATGAAACTCTAATAATTAGTTTTACCGTACAATTATTTTACTCCGTAAAATCATATTCAGGCGTGCTGTATTTTCAACTCGTTGACATTGCTAATGATATGCATTTCAGTCTTCTATTTTGTGCTGATGTCAAGGCTAAAATCTAAAAGATCTCTTTAAACGTTAAATGTGATAATTATATTCATCTATATTTCTTCTTGATTATAATATAAAAAATCTAATCAACCCCGTCCGATACGTGGGATAATGTAACATTTTAAAAAGAAACTCCAATCTGTATTTTAGTGTAAAAATGTATTGTGAGCTTTTTGGAATAATGTTAACGTAAGTTATATTTTTGTTTTTTAATAACAAATGACTTTTATTGATAGAAAACAAAAGTTCCTCCAAAAATTGTAAGTGTGTGTGTGTGTGTGTGTGTGTGCGTGTGTGTGCGATTATAAATTTGGACGCGATATCTCCAATACTAGAATTCAAAAAAATATAATTTTTACGTATTCCTCATCCATATGCAAACTTGATTATATTTTGGGTATAATTCGTCAACCAGAAGTACTCTCATTTGAAGATTTTAACAGTTTTTCTTTAAAAATCTCTATTAAATATATTTTCTGACATTTAATGTTATTATAAATATTAAAGAAGACTTGAGGGAAAAGGAACTGAATAAGGACGACACGCAAAACAGAAATGAGTGGAAGAAGAAAATAAAAAATAGCGAATATGAACTAATTTTCTGGAAATACAGGATCTTTTGCAAGAAAAATTATGTATAGGGCGCGAACAGTCACGTGACTTTTCTGACTCTGCAGATATGGGAGCCCATGTCAAATTGACAGCTATTAATTATGTCCATAACAGATGTCATAATTTTTCATTCATAATTTCATGATTTTCTTATTTCATGTGGTTTATTTGTTATCAGGAGTGTGGAATTCAGTTAGGAGAAAAGGAAGGTAATGTGCTGGCCACATCAGATTTTTTTATATATTGCAAACTGACGCATGTACTTTGGCTCTTCGGTAAATAAAATTATTTATATTAAAACTAACAAATCGATTGCATTAAATATTTAATTTATGTAATAAATAATTTATAGTTACATTTAAATGTATTCTTGTTATTGTATTTAATGGGTTTAATTTTTGAGTACTATATGTTGTGTAGATAGTTAGTTGCATTTCCCCAGCCATTTGATGATGTTATGTTAGAGGTAGTAGTGGAAATGACAAAGTCTGAGTCATGGCCGTGTATAAGTTAATTAAAGCGTCCTCGGAGAGTCGTAGCTGCAGGTCCACCTGCGTTCGGTAACAGAATTATAAGCTATACATAGTTAGACCGGCGATTGATTACAGGAAGTGCAGGACAACAATAGGTAATTATGGAGCAAGTTAACTTCTGACCACAAATTTGCCTGAGACGTCAACAAAACAGTTCAGGCATTCCTCAGACTCAGACAGTAGTTAGATTAAGTTTGTAACTTGACGCCAAAGTAAAGGCAGCGAGTTCGCATGAACGTTGTTAGTTAACAAGCCAGGTAAAGGTAGATATTCACGACATTGCGCCAGATAAACACTGCCTGCTTGGATGCAAAGAACAATGCTGATACCGCCCACGCAATTTTAACTATTAATTAGTTTTGTCATTAGCTACTCCGCTTCTTGGACTGCTCTTGTTATACACACTCTGACATCAAGTTATTCCGGCATTATCTACAGAGGAACATATCTCCGATTACACATTACAAATGACTGGAATTAAACACAAGCGGATGACTCGTTTTATCGATAAATAAATCTTCCGAACCGTTCACTCAAACATTGTAGGATTAAGACATTATGATACACTGTAAATTTCCAACGAAAGAGAAGAAAACTGCACACATTGTTCTTTTACTACTTTTACATACCATAAAAATGCACATAAATTTTGTCATCTTTATCATATTAGAATTTTTATATTACTTTTAACCCTTTATATTAAAAGTTTTGTTAGGAAAGAATAGACTAAGTTCATTTTCGTAATTTTACAACAATACTTCGGAAGATCATAAATTTGTTTTTAAAGTATTACTTCAATGGCGGTTATTTTCAAATTTCGTAACATCGTATCAAATATTGAGATTCTCAATAAGAACTTTTTTTTACCTCTCGCTAAAACAGGTATTGGATTCATGCTGAAAATCGCATATCCAGATTTTATTGTTTTTACGATGATTGCGTGTGTGGGTGTATGTGTATGTATGGATGTATGTGTTTGTGGGGATGTTGGAAAGACGATTTCTCAAAAACTATAATACTTAATAACGGTTTAATTACGTATTTCTCAATCGGACATTACTGGGAAGAACTGAAAAGGTTTTGGTAATACTTGGACAACCGGAAGTAGCAGATTCTTAAAAAAAATATTCTAAATATTATTTTTTGAAATTTTTTGTTCTTGTTAGTATTAAAATAAGAGTAAATTCTCTATCTGATACATATAAATATTTTATTACATGTTTTATAGATTTCGAGAAAAAGAAATATAAGGTATATGTATAATAATCTGTTGTAATAAATCTCACAGCCCAAATAATGTCATGGAAACCAATTGAAAAATTAAATTGTTTGTAATTGACAGATAAATGTCAGTATGAACAAGATTTATTTTTTTTAAGTACATACATTATAGTATTTCTTATTGTGCCTGAGTGTCTGGTCGCGAAACTAGGGGACGCGGGTTCGATCCCGACCGACGCCAAAAATTACATCGCATTTTAATGGCACAAAATTGACCCCTGTGGCGCACTCTCCACGCCAGCAATGAGTGCCCGTGAGGTGACGCCTAGTAAGCGCCCGCACGGTGCAAATATTCCATCATTACCGATATCTGTGAAGCAGATTGGCACACCCAGCAATGGGTAATATGCCGTGATGAAATATTTATTTATTTATTTAAAAATTAAATATTTGAAATTATAGGTATATTACATATACCCTTCAAAAATACTGTCAATCCCGACAATGAATTGGAAACATTTCAAAAAATTAGAAAGATTAGAAAAGTAGGACAAAATTTCTTCATAGAATGAATTTAAAATTAACAAATTTAAATATAAAGAATAGATATAAGTAGAATTTTTGCTGTATATAAGAAATGTTTTATATGTTTAATAAAATAAAGTTTAAATTTTATCTATTTAAGAAAAATGTTCCTCATGCGCCGATTATGTGCACAAATTCAAGGATATATCAATTCACCATTAAAAATCAAGCTAATCTACTAATCAAAATCAATGATCAACTGATTTGTCATATTCCATGAATCAAGGACTACCAAAATCCTAACATAGCTATAAATATCAAAATTGATTCAAGAAATATGACGATTTAGTTGATAATTGATTTTGGTTAGCTTGATTTTTAATGGTGGTTTGTATTGATTCAAAATCAACATTGATCTGTGGATCAATTTATGATTAAGGAATGGTGAATTCGGCCACTAATAATTAAACTTTTATTTAATTATCTGACTACTAGTTATTTTGAGCGAATCAATTTAAAATATTTAAAATATTCCTTCTTCACGAGTCGTGTATGGAGCATGCAGCAGATTGCGTGCTCCAGTGCCTACTCCCGCTTCCGGGATCCCGTTCTTGCTCAATATTCCTAATGTATAATTAGAATCAATTTTTCCAAGCCCATAATTACATCAAGATACTTCATGCTGATAGGCGCTGAGAAAAAATAAGAAACACCAACAATACAAAGTAAACAAAAGAATTATAACATACTTGTCTTAATGGAAAATAAACAATGGAAAATGTGTATGTATTTTCAACAAGGCTTGTTAATAAAGAATAAGCCTGCATTGTAATGTAAGGCGCACGACTTGGCCGGGTTTTACGAACGCTGATTTTTCAACTGCCGCGAGGAAAATTCATTATTATTTCTGTTAATATTTGTTCTCCATTTCTTGTCGTAATGTAATCCCGCAACTTAGAAACTTAGATGCAAGGTTGTGCCGAAGGTATTCGACTGTTGACAGTATTATCTTCATAATTGATTCTGCATTATCAATGATATTTGGGTATCTAATAGATTGAGCATAAATGCGCATGCAAGCCAACAACGGCGCCGAAGGGCTCTTTAGCCAGCTGTGAATATATGCTAATATACTCAATCTGTGTTTGATCAACAGTTTAGATATTGTCCATAACTTTATGAATTTTATTAATAATAATTCAGTTGTTACTTTATAGGTAATGGCATCAAATACTGAATCTATCTATTATAATTAATTTTTAAAACAATAATCAAAAAATGTTAAAATTTTACATTATTAGATTGATTTTAATTTATTTTTACCTTCCGTCACCTTTATGTAAGGAAGATATTGTCTTACTATAGTTATAAATAATGTTTGTTATAATTGGTCAACCGGAAATACCCTTATTTGCAGTTCTTAACAGTTTTTCTTGCAAAAACGCAGTTATATATAATTAAAATGATACAACCTTTTAGTTTTATTTCTTCTATGGTTTCCGCTCTTACTTGATGAAACTTGCACTCCATTATTTAAAGGAAGGGTTAAAAATTACATGGTTTTCTTCAGAACTAAAACTAAACTACCTTTTACCTTATTATTATATACCTGTTACTTTAGTTCTGAAGATGCTATTGTGTAGCGAAACTATAGTCATACGTAATATAACAAGTGATATGATTATCATCGATGATATTCTCGAGTGAAACCGAGCTGCAGATTTCACGAGTCCGAAGGACGAATTGAAATGTGCTGCTTCGGTTTCACGAGCAATATCTTCGATTATTAATCATATCACGAGCTTATATTTAATGAGAGAATATAATGAATATTTGCAATATAACCTAACCTAACTTTTGATATACATATTCATATTATATTAAAACATGGTACTTACGAGTTTTATTTAATATTTCGGAGTTTGAATTATTGTGATTATTTATTTTTATACTCAAAATTAACTGTCAATGTCATAAATAAAGAAAACAAATCCCTTAGTAACGACTATAAATACGGTGTTTATTTCTTTGTTTTTTATCATCGCTGTGATAATCTTGTAGCTAGGGAGATTCTGAATGTTGATTGGCGGAAAACATGTCACGTGACTAAGGAATTATATTCTCAACAAAATATAAAAAGTATAAGTGAAACTAAAAACCATGTAATTTTTAACCCTCCTTTAAATAATTTTAGTTTTATTTCTGTTTATTTATTTAAATACCGAGTTTCAGCAGTATTAACTACTGCCTTCTTCAGGAAAAAATAACAAATCAACAAATATATAAATAAAAATAATTACATAAACATTAGCAACAGGTAACCAAGGTGACAATTACAACATATTTAATATAGGAAGCCATGCACGACTAAGATCTAGACCGTCACAATAATTGAGATTATTACTTTTGGTTTTGAAAATGTCAACCTGTTGTTTAGGTGTGTTGGTCTCGCCAGTATTTTTGTATTTTCGAGTTTTATACGGTGAAATTCTTCCAGGGCATGCTCTGCAACTGAAGATTTTTCTGGCTGGTTCAATCTGATCAAACGCTGGTGTTCATTCAATCTTGTAGAAATGGTTCTACCAGTCTAGCCAATGTAAACTTTCCCGCAGACACATGGAATCTGGTATATCCCTGATGACTGAAGAGGGATGACGTCTTTAACTTGTCTCAACATATGTCGAATTTTAATATATGGAGAAAACGAAATTTTCATGTTCTTCTTACGAAGAATTCTACCAATCTTGTCCGAGATATTTTTGACATAGTTATATAATTATATATAATTCTTTGACATTTTATATTGTAAATATGAAAGAATAATTTATAGTCTATACGGGTTGATTACATATTTACCTTCATATTCAATAGAGTTAAAGAATTATAAAAAGATTAGCTTTCATAAATCAGCAATAATCAGCTATAATCATGGAAACTGCTGATATATTGAAATAATTCTAATTGACAGATATCAGTGTCAAGTGCAATTTAATTAGTATATAAGGAGTGTTATAATTTGACTATTCAACGAAATAACCCAAACCATTCACCATATCACATTATGAGACTGCAAAAATATTCACAAATGTTCTTGGTAATATAAATATTTTGATTGGTTTATGATGAAGGACATACAACTCGTAATAAATTCACAAGTTTTAAAGCAAATAAAAACGTAAATAAATTTACACATGCTCTTATTCGTATTCTTGTTTGTTGTAAGATATATTGTCTACATTATAATTATGTTCTTCCTTAAGTAAACGTGAGGCCGTAAAAAATTCAGTTATCTTCATCTTTGAGCAATAAATTATCGTCACAAAACAGTAATGGAGACCGGTTTAATTTATTTCTGCTATAGAAAGCAGATAAGAAAAAAGTTGCTTCAACCTGGCTAGGAGAAGAAAGATCGTTACGCTACCGAAATTTATTTTCACTACGGGGAACTATTAAGACTTCCATAACAATATCCTGAACGTTCATCGTACAAAGGACTTCGTAAATATTTTAAAGGGAATATCAAACTTTCATTATTCATCACTTTTTTTACAATATAATTAAATGTTTTCAGATATATACACAGTAGAACCTCTGTTAACCGTAATAAAGGGGAGGAAGAGGGTTCTGGATAACCAAAATTTCGAATAATAATTGAAATGCCATTTTTAGAGATTAGGAATAGTTTTTTGAAGTTTTAGGTCAAAGTAAATGACATTTATGAAGTATATATTTTATATGGGGTCTCGTGGCCGTGTGCCTCAGTGTGTGTTCGCGAATCTGGGGACCCGGGTTCGATCCCGACCGACACCAAAAATTTCTTCGAATTTTATTGGCACCAAATTGACTCCTGTGGTGCACTCTCCACACGCCAGAATTGAGTGCCCGTGAGGTGACGCATGGTATGCGCCCACACGGTACAAATATTTCATCATTACCGATGTCTGTGTACAAAGCAGATTGGCACACCCAGCATTGGGTAATATGCCGTGATGATATATTTATATTTATTTTATATTTTATTTATATTTTATGTAGAAAAAAATGGAATACAGTGAGTTGTATCATGAGAGATAAGTGCTGGCTCATAATTACTTTGTTTACTTTCTAATACCTCTGCATTTATAAATATACATAGAGTGCTATAGACGTAAACAAATAAATCAAATGCAGAAATATTAGCAAAAACTGGCCAACAATTGGCCAGCACAATATCTTCTGTCAATTATGTATATTATGTATAAATTCCATACATAATTTTCTTGAAAAAGATTTTAAATTTCCAGTAAAATTATTTCATAAACAAACTATGCAAATTGCACTTGTTTCTTCAACCTTCTAATACTAAGCTATTCATTCGTCCAATATATTCTTCATCTTTTCTCATGACATGTTCAAAGCAATGCAATCGCCTCTCTTGTATCTTTCTAGAAACTTGTGACACTAGAGTTATTTTCTTATCGTATCTTTCCGTGTTTTCCCCAACATCTACTTCAACATTCTCATCTCTGCCACTTTAATTTACTTTTCATTGATAATGACATCTGTCAATTTGAATTATCTGAATATATTAGTAGTTTACATGGTTAGCATAGCTGGCTGATTTATAAAAATTAATATGTTTATAATTTTTAACTCTATATCTATTGAATATGAAGTATAAAATGCAATTAAATCGTATAGAGAATGATATAAGTATAATAACGTTAAGTGTCAATAAATCATATTTAACTGTTAAAATCATAAAATGACGGTATTTTCGGCTGACCAATTATAACCAAAATCTAATCACTTGTTCTTTTGTATGTAAATTTGAGGAATACGAAATATTATAATTTTTAGAATCGTGGTATTGAAGTTATGCGATCCGAAACTTTCGTCCCTCTCTCTCTCTCTCTCTAACACACACACACACACACACACACACACACACACACATACATACAGACATTATCGTAAATATGGTAAAATCGTATTATATGGACCCTAAAACATGCTTATTCACTAAAAACTAATCTCAAGATAATCAATGATATTGCGTTTAACTGCAGACTGCATGCTACATGTATCTTTAATTATATCAAAGACACAAACACTGAATAATTTATAGGGAAACCATTTCATATTATTTTACAATTAGAAACTTGTAAGTACATATTTGAAATAAAATCTGTCTTTAGATTGCTCCGTTTTAAAATTTCATAATATTTACTAAAACTCCATTTCTCACTCTAACTTTCCAATTTTGCAGCTTCCTAGCTCGTATTGAAGTCACGATTCCATCTGAAATCATCATAGAAAAATACCCTTTCTGGCGGTATGTTTTCTTTAAGATATCTCCACTCGGCAAAAAAATTCACTTGAGAAAATTTATAAACCGTTCGCCGTATGAAATCTAAACATTGCGTTGTCTCTAGCTCATATATTATTTCTTGCTGCTGCACTAGTGGCCCAGTGCAGAAGCTAGTGTCGTAGAGTGTTTGTAAATCGTCCTGTTGCCGTATATTCGCGTCAGGAACATGACAGTAAAACTGTAACGAGCAGGAGGCGAATGGACCACTTGCTCCGGGAGCAGAAAAGAAAAAAATGTTATTTTAACTGTAAATAAATATATCACGCTCTTTAACCAATTTCAGCGTGAGTTTATTTTGCCTCAGTGTTCTCGTATATTTTACGTTTAATAAGTTTTTTGTATTTTTGTTCAAAATAAAAATGTAAAACAAATAAATGAATTCAGATAGCATTTCAATATTTGTTAATAATTTTGTAAAACAGAATTATTTTGTTTACTTAATTACAATTCTCTACTGAAACATAAATAATTTTACAAATATGTGGCATACATATTATCTGTTATCATCAATGATATACATAAGTACCTACCCTTACAGGGCCGAGATTTCAAGTCCAGCAGATACATAGGTACTTGTGAATTGGAAGACAACAGAGTTCTTTATTTTTGCGACAATGCAATAAGTTCTAATATAAGTATGCTGGTATTTAAATACAAAGTTTTTCAATGGGAACTTTTTTTTAAATTGTAAATAAAACACACATTTTGTACGAAAGTGCGGAATATTTTAATTGAAATATGTTGTAGAGATTCTACAATTTATGAATGAAAAACAGTATTCGATAAATTCTTTTGGCAAAATTTTAATCACATTTTGCTTTGAGCGCTACAATTGTTGTTGGATTATTCTTATAAACTACATCTTTCACGTAGCCGCACGTGAAATAATTTAACGGGATTAGATCCCATGGTCTTGGTGGCCAATCTCTACGCGAAATCAAACGTCCATCAAATATTTAATAAATCGATTGTTTCTTGACCTGTGTAGCAAGTTTTTATTTTCTTCTTCCATTCATTTCTGTTTTGTATGTTGCCCTCATTCAGTTCCTTTTTTCTCAAGTCTTCCGCAATACAGTCCTTCCATTTTATCTTTGGTGTTTCTCTTTTTCTTCTACCTTCTACTACTTATCTATTTATTCTTCTTCCACTCTCCTCATGATATGATCAAACCAATGTAATCGTCCCTCTTGTATTTATCTAGAAACTTCTACACTCGAGCCATTTCCCTTATCATTTAATTCGTTACCTATCTTCCCGTGTCTTCCCCAACATCTATCTCAAAATCCTCATCTCTGCCATATTCATTTACTTTTCATTGATACTGACAACTGTCAATTTGAATTATCTGAATATATTAGCAGTTTCCATGGTTAGCATAGCTGGCTGATTTATGAAATATATTATCTTTATAATTCTTTAACTCTATCAGCGGTAATAATAATAAATAAGGGTTAAGTTCAGAATAGCTTCTTTTTAACACAGGAATAGCTATTCATAGTTTGTCACGAGCTTAACCCACAAATTTATAATAATAAACATAGACTAAGACTTAACTCTAGAATAAACCCTCCATAAACGTCATTTTAACACAGGGTTAACAGATATCCTTGGAATACATAATCTGGGAATAGGAAATTATTTATTATTACCGCTGTATATCTATTAAATATGAAGTATAAAATGCAATCAAATCGTATAGAGAATAACATATAAATAAAAATAAAATAAATATTTCATCACGGCATATTACCCATTGCTGGGTGTGCCAATCTGCTTCATATCGGTAAAATATAATAACTAATGTCAATAAATGATATTTAACTACTTTTTTCAAGAAAAGCTGTTAAAAGTTTCAAATGAGGGTACTTCCGGTGGACCAATTATAACTAAAATCTAACCATGTTTGCACATGAATCTAAACTCGACGAAAAATATAATTTTGGATTCGTGCTATTGGAGTTAAGCGAACCGAAACGATCGTCACATACACACACACACACACACACACACAGATGCACACACACAGATGCACACACACACACACACACATACTTACATAAAAAATAGTAAATTCGTATTCTAGGGTTCCCAGTACAAACTCACTATCGAAATTTTTTTATCAAAGACAATACCTTCCTTACCTAAAGGTGTCGGAAGATAATAATAATTATTAATATGGTAAACTTAAATTTATTTTCAGTTAGTATCGTCCTGAATATGAATGTGGAGTAAACGGAAGGTAAAAAACTCTTTAGATTAACTTGAAATTAATGGGATCCTCATAAATAAAATTCCTACGTAAAACATGGTAGAAATCAATTGTCTTAACTAAAATTGGTCCGTAGAGAATAGATCAGAGTGAAGAGTGTTGCAGATGTGTTCTGCACTTGTAAAACAAAATAAATGATTACCACGTCCTCGTATCCAATTATACCTGGGCTCGTTTGTCACTTAGAGAGTAGCATGTCATGCGCAGAAACCCTCGCCGTTCGGACGGCGTGGTGATTTAGGAGCCTCAAGGATGGATGTTGGCACGTGCAACCGCAAAACGGGAAAGCATAAATGTGTTCCAGGAAACGCCTGCGTCTGGACAAGACGCTGTCATGTAGACTCCGCTATCCTAGATGAAGTTTTGACTAATAAGTCCTAATGGGATCTAGAGAAGAGGAGTTATCCTCAGACTGATTATAGTGTCCTCTTTGCTATCCTGAAAACATTTATTTGCATCTTTATTTCTTTTGCCGCTTTAAACGGGTTATAAGTTATAATTATTGCATATAATTTCATGTAACAGAAAAGGCTTCGGAATACAAAATTAGTACCTTTTACAGTACGATTTCACACTTTTGAAATATGATTCCATACAAAATAAAACTGAATTCAAAATAACGAATACCAATTTTAAGTCAATGAAATAGATTTTAAAATTACCCCTGATGTGCAATTTCTACGCCAACAATAAGTGCCCGTGAAGTATCGCCTGGTAAACGTTCGCGTGGTACCGAAATCTGTTCCAAAGCAGATTGGCACATCTAGTAATAGGTAATATGCCGTGATAATATTTTATTATATTATATTATTATTATATGCTAGTTTTACCTTCCGTCACCTTTAGGTTAAGGAAGGACAAAAATTCGATAATGAGTTTCTAATGAATAAGCAAGTTTTGGGGTTCCTATAATACGAATTTACTATTTATACGATGATGTATGTATGTGTGTGTGTCTGCGTCTTTTTTCCATTTGCTCAAGTTTAGATCCATAGGCAGACATGATTATATTTTGGTTATAATTGGTCCATCGTAAGTACCAACATTTGCAACTTTTAACATTTTTTCTTGAAAAAAAGCAGTTAAATATCATTTATAGACATTTAATGTTAATATAACTTAAAGAATATATTATTCTCTATACGTTTGGATTATATTTTATACTTCATATTCAATAGATATAGAGTTAAAGAATTATAAAGATTTAAATATCATAAATCAGCCAGCTATGCTAATCATGGAATCTGATAATATATTTAAATAATTCAAATTGACAGATGTCAGTATCAATGAAACGAAGTTAATGTTGCGAGTTGAAGATATTAAGATAAATGTTGAGGAAGACACGGAAAGACTAGTAATGAATTAAAGGATAAGGATTTCTAGAAAGATACAATAGAGACGATTACAAGGGTGTGAACAGGTCATGAGGAGAGATGAAGAATAATATACTGGAAAAACAATGAATAGCTTAGTAATAGAAGGTAGACCATAGGAAGACCAATAATAAGATGGGAGTACTGTATTGCGGAAAACTTGAGAGAAAAGAACTGAATGAGGACGACACGCAAAACCGAAATGAGAGAAAGATGAAAAAAACGACTCCTAACGAATGAGAAAAGCTAAAGAAGAAGAAGATGTCAGTGTCAAGTGCAATTTGCATAGTTTGTTTATAATATTATTTTACTGGAAATATAGCATCTTTTACAAGAAAAATTATGTATGGAATTTGTACATAATACACAGGATTGACGGAAAGTAATATGGTGGCCACATCAGATTTTTTCTTAAGTAACATAAGGTTGCTCGTTTTTGTATATGTTGACTTTATTGCCACTTTGTAGGTACTAATAATTTGTTTTTTTTTACAAATCCATCCTTTCATTGTACAAAACACCCTTGTTCCTTCCACTAGCCACCAAGTAATGATTGAAAAAAAATGACGCCAATTTCACGACCGGTCTGTAAGCAAGATTCACAATCACCGATCAAGTGTATTTAATAGAAGTGACCTTTATTATCGATAAAATCTTTGTTATATGCGCCACTATTGTTATGAGTGTAATATGTTACCTCTTTAGTCAATACAAATACCGACAATATAGTATCCTAGAAAGCGTGGCTAAGTATAAAATATGGTGTTCACACAACGTCTAAGTAGCCAAACACGCTAGGTCACATAAAAGGGTATTGTTGTCGATAAGCTGTGTGGTCTATTTTTTCCTAACAAAACTAAAATCCTGCATATTTTATATGATCCTTGAAAGGTATTGTTACATATTATTTGACGTTTTATATCCCTCACAAAAATAATATTTTTACTACCATTATGATAAGAAATTATTTTATAACTTATTTGAAGTATGTAGAATTGTGTACGTTACCGATAGGAAATTTATTTCAATATTTTTATGACCGCGTTTAAAATTCAATTTTTATGATCGAACAATCTGTGCACAGTTTGAAGTTATCTGAGGTATTATTTTTAATGTACTCGTAGATTTTGTATATACTTTAAATAGAAAAAAATGAACCACAATTATAAATGGAAATTACAGAATTATCTGCTTTTAAAAAAATATTTGAATCCTTCATTTTATGTAAAATAAATCAAAAATAGTATAATAATCCCAAACCAAACTAGTTTTTGTAACGGAAAATCAGTTTGGAAAATGTCTAGATAAAAACATAAAACAGATGTTGTGTACACTGATTTCAGCAAAGCTTTCAATAAGGTAAACCACACAGCACTAATTAAAAAGTTGAAAATTTAAATTGTTTGTAACTGACAGATACATGTCAGTGTCAGAAACCCAGAGACATTACTGAAGACTTTTTCTGGGAAGTACATATATTATATTATTTCTTTTTGTATTGAAAACATTTCGCAAAATTAGAAGATTAGGATAAAATTTCTTCATAGAATGAATTTAAAATTTAAAAAACTAAATTTAAAGAATAGATATAAGTAGAAATTTTGGTGTAGAGTGTAGGTATACAAGAAATGTTGAATACAATAGGGCGCGAGCAGCCATGTGACTTTTTTCGTCTTGACAAACAGATACGGAGGCCCGTGTCAGAATGATAGCTAGTAATTATGTATCTATATGTCAAATATAATTTTTCCTTCTAAATTTAGTGATTTTCCAATTCCATTTGATTTATTTTCTCGACAAGTAAATTCCACACTCCTGGTGATAAATTAATTACGTGAATTAAAAAAAATCTTAAAATTTAAATAACTAATAATTCTCATTCTGATACGGGCCTCCATATCTGCTTGTCAAGGCCAACAATGTCACATGACTACTCGTGCCCTATACTTATGTTACCAAAAACGGTAACGGCGAGAGATATGTGCTGGCCACAACAGATTTTTTTTCTGTTTGTCATTGTAGGGAAATAATTAAGATAACTGTCTGAAAAATATTTAACCCCAGATATTTCGTTGGTTATTTAACAAATGATTTATTGGATTGGTTTACTAGTTGGTGAAAATGAAATATGCTGTTCAGAATTTTGTTAAATTTAACAAGTGAATAATTTTTTTAATTGTCATTGGTGAAAACCACCCTAAAAACCATTCTAGAATATGTCATTTTTATTCCGAAACAGAGAAAAATAGATTTGTATCACTTTTAAGACATAGAACTATACCACATCAAAATTAAGATATTTCCTGCTAATTGAATTACTCTTTTTAAAATTATCCGATTATAAATCTGAGTGAAAATCTAGACTTGCATAATCTTAAGTATGATTCGTTTTATTTATCCTGAGTGTACTATGATGTTCCAGGCTGCTGGCGCTCGGAGTACGAGTCTGGCGGCGGCTCTCGCGGCAACCGACGCCCGTCGGGACGCTTCGGTGATTATAGTTGCGATACGCCATGGGATCTACTAGAATCCGCCGCTCAGACCATGCAGCAGCGCCAGGGAGACAACATCGAGTTTGTGCTCTGGACTGGGTAAGCACATGAGATTTCTTACTCAAATTCGTTTCCAGATTTATTTATGTACAGAGGAAATTTAAAGGCTGTTTTAATATAAAAGAAATACTACAGAAATAAACAAAAAAAACCAAACCCTGGTTTAAAATTTAAAGCTGACTAGTAAATAGATTATTGTAACGTTTTATTTATATGGGTGAAGTGTAAAAATAGGAAATATTATTAGTTAAAATAATACGTTTATTAAACCATGAATATTATTAACTGCTTAAACACTAAGATTATTTATCTAACCAATATTTATATCACTACATTTATTTATATAACTACATTTATTTGTTAACAACTCGTAGACTACTTATTTATATCACCGACGTCATTACGCGTTGCTTCTATATCACAGACTATTTCTCCGCTGTCATTCAGACGGTATTTATACAGCCCAGTGTCCTTCTAGAACTCTCCGGCGCCACAGTGATACCGAGTACAAAAGAATTAGGTCAACGGTGCAATTACACGTCTAGCCAGTCCGTCGCCGGGTATTGCATCATCTGGGAAATTCTGGCGAAGGGATTACGTCATCGCTTTGGTGCATTCTTTCAGTAGCGGCGCTCGTATACTCTCAGGGGCGCACGTCACACTGTTTTGTGCTCATTTATGACACTTAAAGCATTTGTAAAAGTACAATCGAGAAATATACGCAGGACAAATGTACTAATTGTACTTTTTGCGAACGTTACACTATTTTTTCTGCTATATAATTTTTTATAGTTTATTTACTACTCTGGCATTGTACATTATCACCTATAGGTACAAGATGTATTTAGATCATATATGATGTGGAAACCAAGGTTTTGGTTTAAAACCTGGATCTTTGGTCTTCATCTGTTTCTTCTACCTTCCACTATTAAGTAAGCTGTTCATATTTTAAAAAAAAAATAATTTTTTATTGAAAATAGTTGAATTATGATTTTTTTTAAGAAATTAATCAAAATGAATAAAAACACGAATATGGCAGTAATGTTAATCGATTCTACGCATACGAGGTGTGATTAAAAAATACGGTGACGCCCGACTCACAAATTGGACCTGACCAGCCACCCATCACTAATGTTCACCCCTACAACACCAGATGTAAGCTCGTATGTTAACGATCAACTTATGGCGACAGCAGATTTTTAACTGTCGAAACGTTGTGAATAATTTTATAAGTTTGTTAGAAATAAAGATAATGCAAGGTGAACATAAATTCATTTTATATATTATTATATTTTATTTTGTTTCTATTCTCAGATTTCTTTTAAATTGTAATTATCAGGTATTGTACTTGTACCGTATGAACAGATGTAAATTTAATTTTCATCAAATAATAAAGAGAAAAGGAAAATTTTTCATTTGTTATTCAATTTTATAACAAACAAGCAAGATTAATTTCTATCGCTTACATCATATTTGACAGAAAAGAATTATTTTTTTTATAAAAACAACTTGTTTTTTGCGGCTAAACTGACAAACAAATATCAGTTGTCGTTTGTCGCATTTTTATATTTATTACAATTTATTATAAATATTTATTTTCATACAGCAAACAATTGAGCAATAACAATAAATTTGTTTTCATATAAAACACAATGAATTGAAAATGTTCGACTCAATATATGAAATATTGTACATACAAAGCACATTTTTAGTACGATCTAAATAAAAGCTATGTATACAACTGAAATAAAGGTATACAGTGTATCATATAAAATTTTATATATGTATGTGAAATTTTGATTCAGTTTTATATTTAATGGATAAAAGAAATGCACAGGAATGCAGTTAATAAATAAAATTTACTTTTAAAACTAGAATTACTATCTTACCGTATCTGTCCGTGTCGTCCCCAACATCAACTTCAACATCCTCATCCCTGCCACATTAATTTACTTTTTATTGATACTGACATCTGTCAATTTAAATTATATGAATATATTAGTAGTTTCCATGTTTAGCATAGCTGGTTGAATTATAAAATTTAATTTCTTTAAATTTCTTTAACTCTGTATCTATGTAATATGAAGTATAAAATGTAATCAAATCGTATAGAGAATATCTTTAAGTTATAATAACGTTAAATGTCAATAAATCAAATTTAACTGTTAAATCTTCAAATGTGGCTACTTCCGGTTCACCAATTATAACCAAAATCTAATCACTTGTTCTTCTGGGTGTAAACTTGAGAAATACGAAAAAAATATAATTTTTGGAATCGTGGTATTATAGTTGTGGGATCCGGAACTTACGTCACACACACACACACACACACACACACACACACACACACACACACACACACACACACACACACACACATACATACAGACATCATCGTAAAAATGGTAAAATCGTATTATAGGCTCCCTAAAACATACTTAATCACTAAAAACTCATCATTCAATTTTTTGACCAAACACAATACCTTCCTTACCTAAAGGTAACGGAAGGTAAAACAGGACATTGAATAGAAAATTAATATGTTTTTTTTAATATTTGCCCTTACCTCACTCCAAATTCACGCACCGCCACTGAAGTATACCCAAGTGTCCTTTAATGTTGCTCATAATTCATAAATGTTTTAATATTATTCTAGCATGTAAAATATTGTTGAGCGTCCAGTTTCGCATATGCGTTATATAACATGTATTTCCATAAATTTGCCGAATAGATTTCGGCGCGAGCGCGATCAAAAAGTGTCAGTCATGTATCTTTTAAGGGATGCCGTCTATAAAAAGCTAAGCATACCACTCCACCAGTCATGGAATAAACACATCACGTACGCTTTAAAATTTTATGACTACACAATTTAAAATTTATGTTACAGTAAAGAAAAAAACCAATTTAGTTCAAACGATAGTCATAAATTGATAGATAGGAAACAGGAATAAAAAATAATTTAATATCCACTTAATACGTATATTATGTTACTGATATTTAATTCAATACATTTCAATCGTGGCAATGAAATACTCATTAAATAACTTGTATTTCAATTGTTGATAGTATCAACTGTCTCATCATCATTTTATATTTTATTGCTGCATTTATTTTATGATTTTGTACAGCGAGTTTCAATATGATACCACATTCATATGTAAAGTAACAATTAATTAAACAATAAATTGGTTTGCATTATATGTTACAGAAACTCAAATTTTTTATTAATATTTTATGCACTGTCATACTGTATAAATTTTCTAAACTTCATAATATGTCTGCGGTTTATTATTCTGCAATATACCAAGTAAGATCTATTACATTATATTTTTTTACCTGTTGCTAAGAATAAGCACATTTTAAGGTCCCTATAATCCGATTTTAATATTTTTACGATGATATCTGTTTAACTACGTTACGTATTTCTCAATCGGACATTACTGGGAAGAGCTGAAAAGGTTTTGGTAATAATTGGACAACCAGAAGTAGCTGATTCTTAAATTGAAAGTTTTAGTTCTTGCTAGTATTAAAGAAGAATAAATTATCTATCTGATACATATAAATATTTTATTATATATTCTATAGATTTAGAGATAAAAGAAATATAATATATAAAATAATCTGTTGTAATAAATTTACAGCCGAAAGAATGCCATGGAAAATAGTTGAAAATTTAAATTGTAACTGACAGATAAATGTCAGTGTCAGAAATCCGGAGACTTTACTGAAGACTTTTTCTGGGAAGTACATGTATTATATTATTTCTTAATGTATTAGTAGTTTAATATTTAATGCTATAGGTATATTACACATACCCTTCAGAAATACTGTTACTTCCGACAATGAATTGGACACATTTCGAAAAATTTGAAGAGTAGGACAAAATTTCTTCATAGAATGAATTTAAATTTAAAAAATCTAAATATATGGTATAGACATAAATAGAATTTTTGGTGTATATTTTATAGATTTAGAGATATAGAAATATAAAGTATATAATTTAAATTTAATGACTTTCCAATTCCATGTGGTTTATTTTCCTCGACAAGTAAATTCCACACTCCTGATGACAAATTAACTACGTGAATTTAGAAAATTTTGAAATTTTTAATGGAAAATTCTGACACTTGACCTCTATGTACATAATTATTAATTGTCATTCTGACACGAGCCCCCATGTGAAGGCCAACAATGTCACATGACTGCTCGCGCCCTAAACTTATAGGATATATGTATAATACAGTGACAATGTAAGTGTATTTCTTTATTGAAAAATATTCTTAAAACATAATAAACTTGATACTAATTAAAATGAATAAAAAACGTTAATTACACCAGTTGCACGCTGCACTGCAGTCTTCACTTTTATTAAAGAAGAATTTTAAATAAAGCTCTTATATTTTCTTTCATTATCTTCAATTATATTGTTCGTAACTGAAAAATTCGTAAAGGTATTCTTGAAAATCTTTCTTTTCTTATTAGCCAAATTATTTTCATTAATAATCCACTACCAAAATATCATGTTGTTTATTTTATATTTAGGAAATCGGTCTACTTGGGTAACAGCTTCATAAATTTTTTAATAGCGTTGACGTAAAAAGTTTGGACAAGTAAGGATAACTTTCACTGAATTAAATATTGAATAGGATAAAAATTTCATTTTTCCAAACACTCAGTTACAAAGTAAACAAAAAGAATGAAATGGTTACATCGTTCTTCCAAATTTATATTTTCTCAAAATAAAAATAAAGATCAATGTAAGCATTAATATTTTTATTTGTATAGAATGGCATTACTGTTTAATTATGGGTTACACTATAAAAAAAATCTGTTGTGGCCAGCACAATACTCTCGCCACTTACATTTTTGGTTACTAAGTATAATGCGCGAACACTCATGTGACATTGTTTAGTAATTATGTACATAGAAGTCAAATTTCAGAATTTTTCATTAAAAATTTCAAGATTTTCTAAATTCACGTAGTTAATTTATCACCAGGAGTGTGGAATTTACTTGTCGAGAAAATAAACCATACGGAATTAGAAAATCACTAAATTTAGAATGAAAAAGTATGATATTTGATATCTATGTACATAATTACTAGCTATTATTTTGACATGGACCTCCATATGTACTTGTCAAGGCCAACAAAGTCACATGACTGCTCGCGCCCTAATGTATTTAACATTTCTAGTATATCTACACACTACACCAAAAATTATACTTAAATATATTCTTTATATTTAGATTTTTACCTCTCGCTAAGAGAGGTATTGGATTCATGCTAAAAATCGCATATCCAGATTTTATTGAATAAGCACGTTTTAAGGTCCCTATAATCCGATTTTAACATTTTTACGATGATGTCTGTGTGTGTGTGTGTGTGTGTGTGTGTGTGTGTGTGTGTGTGGATGTGTGTGTGTGGGATGTTGGAAGGACGGTTACTCAAAAACTATAAGACTTAAAATTTGTTTAACAACGTATTTCCCAATCGGACATTCATGGGAAGATCTGAAAAGGTTTTGGTAATAATTGGACAACCGGAAGTAGAAGATTCTTGAAAAAAAATCTTCTAAATATTATTTTTTGAAAATTTTTCGTGGTAATATTAAAGAAAATTAAATTCTCTATCTGATACATTTAAATATTTTATTATATATTCCATAGATTTAGAGATAAAAGAAGTATAATATATAAAATAATCTGTTGTAATAAATTTGACAGCCGAAAGAATGCCATGAAAAATAGTTGATAATTTAAATTATTTGTAACTGACAGATAAATGTCAGTGTCAGAAATAATGAGTAATGAAAGAAAAATGTTTTTGGAGAATCCCTTAATTCTTGATCTGTGACTATTATGGAGATGACAAGTCTAGGTTGAAGGACTTAAATTTGTTTCAAACATTATGGGACAATGTACACCAGTACTATAGACTAGAGTAACTTTGAATTGCGAAAAAGCTATCAAATTCTTCTCAAGTAAGTTGTAAATATTGACAAAATTACACATCGATATAAGAATAATCGGAGTGCAATCTATCCGTCACTTTATTAAAGGGAATTAGTGTTATTTAGATATAACATGTATGAAAAAATAAAATGTAAAAGAAGATATGTAAGAATAGATGCACAATCCATATATACATTTTAGACCGCCCAAAATTAATGTTTTTACTAGAAGAATATGAAGAGAAAGTAAACAACGTTGTTCGAATTGAAAATTGCAGTTACCAGCCTAATATTTATATATGGTAAACTCTATTTTGTAATTTATTGTAACATAATTTATGGTAAAATATCTTCATGTTGAGACATGCTATTATTGAATAATAAAGAAGTTTATACGTCATAGATTTATATGAATATATTATTTGTATTTATAAAAATATTCTTTGCTTTATGCATACAGCCAGGTAAAATATACGGCGAGAGGTTATGTGCTGGCCACATCAGATTTTTTAATTTTATATTCATTCTATGAAGATATTTTGTCCTACTCTTCTAATTTTTCGAAATGTTTCCAATTCATTGTCGGAATTTACAGGATATACCTATGATTTTAAATATTTATCTATTAATACAATAAGAAATAATATAATGTATGTACTTCCCAAAAAATCACACTGACCTTTATCTGGCAGTTACAAACATTTTAATTTTTTTAATTGGTTTCCATGACATTATTTGGGCTGTGAGATTTATTACAATAGATTATTATATACCTTATATTTCTTTATCTCTAAATCTATAAAAGATACAATAAAATATTTCTATGTATCAGATAGAGAATTTACTATTGGCATGAACAAAAATTTTCAAAATATAATATTTAGAAGAATTCTTTTAAGAATCTGCTACTTCCGGTTGTTCAATTATTACCAAAACCTTTTCAGCTGTTCCCAGTAATGTCCGATTGAGAAATATATAGTTAAACAGATATCACACACATACATGCACACATAGACTTTAAAACGTGCTTAATTATTAAAATCTGGATGTGCGATTTTTAGCATGAATTCAATACCTCTCTTGGCGAGAGGTAAAAATTGTCACTATCACTAAAGCCATTCAAAATTATCCGCAGCAACAGTACATAGCTGTGATGCTGTCATCCACATTGGTTTGTATTTCGTATGTCTCCATATAAGTTACGTTATACGTAATGGAATTTGTTTGTAAAATACTTCATAGATATATATCCCCAATATTTGCTGTCTACATCAGTAAATTTCAAACCAAACACCATTTTTACAAAGTAGTATCTGTTGTCAATAACATGTACTCCTTGACGAAGAAAAATTCCAATTTCAAGTCAATACAATCGTGTTTCACGACGCTCCTTGTCTGAATGCAGTGAAACGTCGCTGCAGGTTGCACTTGCACGTAGCAAAACACATGTGAGTAAAACAAACACACGTGCGAGTACGGAGACCGAGAACATAAATGTACTGTGCATTATAGCACCCAACGTAACGCAAACACGAAATCATGGCGAATTACGAATTACGGCGCGTGTATGCGAAAGCAATTACTTTTAACAAAACAATTGCAATGTAGATACGTCAGGAATCTAGAGACGAATCAGCAGAACGGAACTAAGAGTGAGGTCAGGTGTAACCTGTGTTCTCTGGTCGATCCTCCACAATGAGTGGACTCCTGTAGCAGAGACAATGACTCGTTGTGCTGGCGGCGATCTTAAGATCATCAGGCCTTTTACCATCGTAGATGATATTATAATATTTACATTTAATAGGAAATGCAAATTTAATTTTTATTTAAAACAAAATTTTATGTTTTATAAACTCATTGCAAATTATTATTGAAAAAGCAACATTTTGTAACTGAAAGAATAGTGTTTCATTTGAAATCAATACAGTCTATATTATTATTTCCCTGGTATCTAAATAAAGTCAACAAACCATTTTGATGAGCCAAATCATTATAAATTATATTAAAAACTGTGGACCGCTGTTTTTATAAGGTGTTCCAGAGACGCAATGTCAGTGTTTGTGTTTGAAAATAAGTGTCAGTAGTTAAGGGTTAATAATACTTGATGTGCTAGACGCAGAAATAAATTCTCTAAAACTTTTATTTGAAGCATTTATTTCTAAAATCAAAATAAATCATTTTATTCAAGAAAAACTGTTAACAACTTCAAGTAATGTACCACTTCCGGTTAGCCCATTTTAACCAAAATCTATTATGTTATTTCGATTGACATAAAAGTCTTGTATACCAAATTTGAAAAGTTTTGGATTATATTTTAAAACAGTTTTTCATTAAAATCTATTATAGGCTTCATGTAAAGTGCCACTTCTGGAAATTGTGTAATAACCAGAAAGGGAGGTGCACAACTAGATGTTATAGCAGTCTTAAATACAAAATTTCAACTTTCTACGGTTTACCGTTTTTGAGTTATGTGAGATACGTACGTACGTACTACAGACGTCACAATGAAATTAGTCAAAATGGATTCAGGGATGATCAAAATGGATATTTCCGCAGAAATCTGAAAACCAAAATTTTTCGCGATTACAATACTTCCTTTACTTACGTACAAGAAAGTAAAAATAGCGACCCCTAACGAATGGGAAAAGCTAAAGAAGAAGAAGCCATTTGCATAGTTTGTTCATGAAATAAATTTACTGGAAATTTAGAATCTTTTGCAATTTATGTATATAATATAGAGGAATGACGAATTGTGCTGCCTACATCAGATTTTTTAATCAATTTCATTATAAATTATATGTATATAAAATTTTTAATTAAGTCGTATATTAGTTGTTTTTATTTGTAGCTCACTAGAAACTGAGGATATTGCAGAAATTTTATAACTCTGGTAGTCTGTCGATGAAGATAACACAGGAGCGTTAGTAGATATTAAAAACGTATTATTTTATAAAACAGCGAAAAGTTAATAGAAGTTGGTTTGGATTTATCCGTGACTGGGTTTGTGCGTGCCGTGAAGAAGCGGTAAGCGCAACATGGCATAGGCGGGAAAGCGCCATTCAATGAACAACAATGGGCAAAAGTAAACGAAAAGGAAAACAACGCCGATAGATCCGAGAGGCGGTTAACAAAGAGTGAACGAACGTTTCTCTTATTTATTGTTTTTTCTGACTCAACTTTTCACAAAGTAATATAAGCAATAAAGTAACTTTCAAAACAATATTTGAAATGAAGATTGAAGTAAAACAAAACCGTGGACTTTTTATTTATATAAACAAGAGATGGTTTAATATGATATATTGTTTTTCAGCAAGAAATTGCCCTGAGCTACTCCTGATATGAACGTATAGGTTTTTCGGCCTGCACAGTACCCGGAGACTCGTAAACGAAATTTATGTCGATGACTCTCTTTCGGGTTGCATTACTGATATAATTTTATATTTATCGCGACAAATATATCATTTATTTCATTGTACGACCTTCCATAAATAATCAACTACTCTTCTACTTATTCTCAAAAACTACCAATTTCAATTTTACATGTCTGATTTTTATAATTTATCTTAGTTCGCGTAAACATATTTTTAAGAAAGTGCGCAGTAAAATTTGCATCAAACACGATATATTAAAAATCGAAGGAGACTACATATTTATTCATACATAAATACATTTCCCTCTATTACGCGATAAAATCTGCAATATACTTATCTGGAGTAGAATCTATGCTATAAGGAAAGAGCTATCGATCGAGTGACAACCAGCCATTTGAAAATCAAAATCATGATCTTGCATATTTCAGATCATATTCCTCAAACTAGGTTTAATTATTATAATCAAAAAATATTTCGTCACGAAAAAGAACATTTTTATCTTTGATTTTTCCCTTAGAATAGAGTTTTTACGTTCAGTCACCTTTAGGTAAGGAAAGTATTGTTCAAACCAATGTCTTTCTTGTATCTTTCTAAAAACTTCTAACACTAGAGTTAAGTATCTTTCCGTGTCTTCCACAACATCTACTTCTACATCCTCATCTCTGCCACATTAATTTACTTTTAATTGATACTGACTTGAATTTGAATTATATGAATATATTAGTAGTTTCCTTGTTTAGCATAGCTGGCTGAATTATAAAATTTAATTTCTTTAAAATTCTTTAACTCTGAATCTATTGAATATGAAGTATAAAATGTAATCAAATCGTATAGAGAATAATATATTCTTTAAGTTATAATAACGTTAAATGTCAATAAATCAAATTTAACTGTTAAATTTTCAAATGAGGCTACTTCTGGTTCACCAATTATAACCAAAATATAATCACTTGTTCTTCTGGATGTAAACTTGAGGAATACGAAAAAATTATAATTTTTGGAATCGTGGTATTGAAGGTATGGGATCTGGAACTTTTGTCACACACAGACACACATACATACATACAGACATCATCGTAAAAATGGTAAAATCGTATTATAGGGACCCTAAAACATGCTTATTCACTAAAAACTCATCATTGAATATTTTGACCAAAGACAATACCTTCTTTACCTTAAAGGTGACGGAAGGTAAAAATGTGTTTCTAATTTTTTTTAAGAACTTATTTATTTCAGGCAACTTAAGATACTGCCTCTTTTAGAGGAATTAGCGGCCTGTATGCATGCCTAGTTAAGTGTTATTGTGTGCCTAAAAATGCGAGCTTTACAAATCCCATACACACAAACAAGTTTACAGAAAGGCCGTAGCTGTGTCAAGGGTAAGCGAATATATATACGGCTGAATGCTCAAAAGTAAAAAGTTGTTTGAGTACAAGTTGGCTGGTAAAGCAAACATATCTCTAGCATCAACATATCATAGAAACAAGCAGCGGATTTGCTGAAGTTTCCAAGTTAGGCCTTATTGGAGGCTCGTCGCATGCGGAAACTGAATTCCAAGAGATAAAACGCTGTCTTCTGGTGGCAAATTGCCTCTAACAGATGCGAATCTTTATAGAAAGATGGTCGTATGTTTTAAAGTGAAAATCATGCGACAGGTGCTGTTTATAACTTGGGAACGTGTGAAATATTCCATGGACGGCGCTCGTTATTTGGCGCTAATGTTTGTCCAGGAATGGAAGCACTCTGGCTCACACGGCATTATCCTGCTATTCTCTTTCTACACATGATAAATAACACGCTAAAATTTCACCGTAAATGTTGTATAAATCTCCAGAGATTTATAATTAAAGCGATTTTTCTTCACCCTGCTCTAAAGTCGACACAAATGCTGCCTCAAAATTTTTATTACTCAAAGAGATTTCGCAAGAAGCGAGAGATAAAAACAGACAATGCATAATTAAAAACAATTTGATAGAAATATGAGTACTACTTTTATAAAACTATACAAAATTTCACGCGGAAGGCAATAACTGTCATAAAAGTCAATTTTTACCTATCGCTAAGAGAGGTATTGGATTCATGTTAAAAATCGCATATCCAGATTTTATTGAATAAGCATGTTTTAAGGTCCCTACAATCTGTTTTTAACAATTTTACGATGATGTCTGTGTGTATGTGGGATGTTGGAAGGACGATTACTCAAAAACTATAAGAATTTAAGTTTGTTTAATTACGTATTTCCCAATCGGACATTCATGGGAAGATCTGAAAAGGTTTTGGTAACAATTGGGCAACCGGAAGTACAAGATTATTGAAAAAAAATCTTCTAAATATTATTTTTTGAATTTTTTTCTTGGTAATATTAAAAAAATTAAATTCTCCATCTGATACATTTAAATATTTTATTATAAATTCTATAGATTTTAGATATAAAAAAAATATATTGAAGACTTTTTCTGGGTAGTACATACATTATTTCTTAATGTATTAATAGTTAAATATTTAATATTATAGGTATATTACGCATACCCTTCAGAAATACTGTTACTTCCGACAATGAATTGGAAACATCTCGAAAAATTAGAAGAGTAGTACAAAATTTCTTCATAGAATGAATTTAAATTTAAAAAATCTAAATATATGGAATAGATATAAGTAAATTTTTTGGTGTACAGTGTAGGTATACAAGAAATGTTAAATACATTAGGGCGCGAGCAGTCATGTGACTTTATTAACCTTGACATACGATATGGGGGCCCATGTCAGAATGATAGCTAGTAATTATGTATATAGATGTCATATATCATAATTTCTTATTCTAAATTTAATAATTTTCCAATTCCATGTGGTTTATTTTCCTCGACAAGTAAATTCCACACTGCTGGTGACAAATTAACTACCTGAATTTAGAAAATCTTGAAATTTTTAATGAATGACATTTGACATCTATGTACATAATTACTAATTATCATTCTAAAATGCGCCCCCACATCTGCTTGTCAAGGCCAACAATGTAACATGACTGTTCGCGCCCTATACTTAGTAACCAAAAGAAGGAAGTGGCGAGAGGTATTGTGCTGGTCACAACAGATTTTTTTTATTTCAAGTTTCGCTTGGCTTGTACTTGAAATATTAAGCTTTGACAGTTATAGGCTTGGCTTGATCTTTCAAGCATTTTCAAGATACACTTTGAAGTTTAAAGTGAAAGTGATGCATGTGAATTTATAATTTATATCAGTAATAGGAAGTCGAAATAATATTTGAACAGTATGTACAAAATTTATTACACTCATTAATGGCAAGACATTTATTATTTATTTATCACATCGTAAATTGTAAATTTATTAAACTTCACGACTAATTCGGATAAGTTTAATGTTTGGCTTTATGTTTCAATTTTCAATAAACAAGATAATATTAAATTATACCCCAAAGGGAAAATAAGCTTTGATGTTCCTATGTAATATGCTTGTGATAACAAGATCAAGTCTAAACTCTAAAGAGTATCATTATTTTGAATAGTTCTACGAAAATTGAATTCATTTTTGCAAACAATGTACTCGGGATATTTTACTTGAAAATGTTTATATGAAACACAATAGTTTCATATAGATAACAATTTACATATTCTTTTAGTTGTACATAATGTAGATAAGTAAAAACCATTTCAGCTGGGAAATTTCCTGAAATAGGGTATTAAAACATTGTATAATATGTAGGAAAACGTATTTATTATGACTTACGCTTTTAGTTGGAAAGTTGAAATCAGCAAAAAGCTTTCACCGTAATATTCGGTGGTGTACGTTACAGTTTCATTATCTATCATAAACTTCCAGCATTTGTCTGTGAGCGGGAAATTAAGTACAACGCAAACACGACAGATTTTGTAATGAAAATGTGCTATGCTAAACCTCGCCAGATTTTTACTGACTAAAGTTTTAATTACTCTTGAATTATAATTACCGTTTGCATTCTGCATTTTATCCACTTTTAAAAGCATGTTCATATTCTTTTTAATAAACATTTACATTATTGTTTATTATTTCAGCACTGTAGCATTTTATGTCCATTTTGTGTTTTTAGCCAACATTATTCATTTATCTCTGGAAAAAGTCTCTTCTGGTTCAATTCAATAATAACGGTTTCATTTAAATTATATAAATAATACTGTTCCTACCTAAAATACTTTAAATACCTAATGTTTGTGAAAAAAAATCTGATGTGGACACCACACGACTTCCTTGTACGATTATTAAACTATACATATTTTTTTAATAACATGTCTTGAATGATGTGGACACCACACGACTTCTTTGTGCGCCTTTTAACCTATACATATTTTTTTAATAATGAAATTACAAAATATTGACAGGCTTAAGCCAAGCCCGAGAAATATTTTGATATAGAACAAAAAATAATTCATTTACTACTATTATTCTTAAATTAACATTAATCTAACCCGGTTCTTCTTAAAGAGAGTTTTAATTACAACAATGAAATATTTGATTACAACAATGAAAATGACTAATTTCACAATAAAAATATAATATTTGTTATTGTACGAATCATAAAATTGCACGTATTTAACGTAATTTGACATGAACATTTTTTTTTATTTTTTGTCCTAATCCATAGCAAACTTTATTACAAAAACAAAAAAGTATATAATTTTTAAATTTACATATCTCGCTTATACAAAGGGCTAATTTAATAATACTTGTTGTGCTAGACGCAGAAATTAATTCTCTAAAATTTTATTTGAAGCATTTAATTCTAAAATCAAAATAAAATCATTTTATTCAAGAAAATCATCAGCATATAACAAGACTGCAAGAGTGCTGAACTGAATTAACAATGCCATTAATAAAGACCAGAGCAAGAGTAAAGGTAACAAATTAGAACCTTGAGGAACACCAGAAGTGGCATAATATAAATAATCTGATACGTACGGCTTGTTTAAAAATAAAATCTGTATTGATAAATGATACGGTATTTATTTTGTTTTTATTTCTTCTTTTGTACGGTTTAACTAAAAATACACAATATGTATTACTCACAAGTGTAATTAGTAAGATTGAGGCTATGAAGCTTGTAAATATTTGATCAGTCAATCAAAAACTCATTATTCAGAAAGTGGTAAACAAAAGGGAGTAGACAATTATTTGAGTGTATTCCAAAGTTTGGAAATAGTATCAATTAAAAGCCTGGAGGAACATCACTTTTAATTTCTAATTTATGCCCAATCAATAAGTAATCAAACCGCCACGCTCAAAATTCACTACAGCCTTCCATTAAAAACAAATTGATATACCTACTTAGAGAGAATTTAAACTTGATATTCCAATACATCAAGGGAAATTAACTTCATTTTAATTTTACTCAACCAGTGATCTGAATAATAAATTTGAATATATTTTTTAATTAAATACGTGTTGAAAATAAAATATATTTTATTGATTTTATTATCAGCGAGAGGTAATATATGATTAATTATTAATGTGTCATTTATTAATTAATTTTCTCGATAGTACCTATAACTAATGAATTATAAAATCAACTCAGTGTTTTAAAATTGATTTCATGTTCATTATTTATATCAAAGCTCATAAATAATACAAAATTAACACTGAAATTAAAATACGTGTCGTTGGATGCAAAAATTCCCAAACTGTGATTAAATTATTTTATTCATAAAATATTCCGATAGTGCACTCACTATCCTACGAAATTTGTAAAAAAAAAGTGTTCATCAGTAACCCCTTAGGGGTGGTTTTTTAGTTATGGTAGTTCTTTAGCAACCCCTTAGGGCTAGTTTTTTACCTCCCAGATTTTAAGCATTGGTTTTTAATAATCCCTTAGAGGTGTGTTAAGCATACTCGTATCTTAATAATAACGCTCAATATCAATAAATGATATTTAACTGCGTTTTTTAAGAAAAACTGTTAAAACTTCAAATGAGGGTACTGCCGGTTAACCAATTATAAGCAAAATCATTCTACTGAATATGAACTTGAGGAATGCGAAAAAGTTATAATATTTGCAATCGTGGCATTAAAGTTATGCGATCCAAAAAAATTGTCACACACATACAGACATCATCGTAAAATTGGTAAAATCGTATTATATGGACCCTAAAACGTGCTTATTCACTAAAAACTCATTTAATTTTTTGAACAAGCCATTACCTGACGGAAGGTTAAAATACAAACATACCGGTAAAACCTGCCTCCACCACCTTAATATATGCTAATAAAAACCACCTCTAAAGGGTTACTAAAACCTACCCTTAAAATCTAGGAGGTTGCTAAACTACTCCTAAGGGGCTGCTCAATAACCACCAATAATTAAAGAAATCACCCCTAAGGGGTTGCTGAACAACTATCCCTAAAATTTGACGGGGTTACTGAAGAACTCTTCACATGGTAGATATACATGGACAGATGTCATCGAGTTTGAGCCTGAATCTCCCCACAGAATATGTACTAATGTACATACCTTCAAAATTATAGTATAATCAGTCTTTGTGAATACAAATAGCAGACACCTTTATTTACCAAGGTAGAATTTTGTGATATATTTAAATTTATTTTCCATACATTCAGTTGACCAAGTTTGTTTTAATTCCCAAAAATTGTGGAATGATATTTGTTGAAATTTTGTTGTACCCGCACAACCTTTAACGCACCATTTTTTTATTTCACAATATATTATGTTCATTTGAACTTCTTTTTCTGTTATTAAACGATAGTTCGCGACATTTACACATTTATTTATTACAAATATTTTTAAAGAACAGTTTGTCATCTTTGTCTAGTCCCCTCTAAAAATACATTTCAACATTTGTTTAATTAAAATAAAAATGAAAACAGGAATTAAAATATTCCATGACTATTCTATGACAATTAAGAAAAATTTATTAAAATTACAGTATTTCTATTTTAATACTATTGTTACTCATAATACAATATTAATACGTTATCGCCTTCACCCATCATTGTTAAAAACTAAATCCGTAAAAAACTTTCCCCGTCAAGAATAAGCGCAGAAGAAGAAAAAGTAAGAAACATCAATAACATTTAGTGAGTAGGGAAGAGCAATGATCCTGGAAGTAATTTTTAGCAGGAGATAGAATGAGGGGGTCAGCTAGCAGTAGCAAAGCTAGCTAGATGAAAACGTCAAGTGAATTTGATGTTCGTGGAGCTCTCACATACACGGTAACACGTATTACAGGGAGAATGGAATTAATAGACAAAGTTCCGCCCTCCAAGCACATTCTAGCGGTGTTAGTGTGTCGCTCAGTAACGCACAGGGAGGCATTAGGAACCTTTAATAAAGGAAAAGAGGAAGAAATTAACATAATAGTTTTAATTTAGTATATGAAATGTGTAAAGTAAAATCACTATAAAGAATTTTATAAGAAATGAGCGAAAATTCAAAGACGTCGAGGGGATATCAAGAAAAATAACAAAAATAAAAAGAGAAAAAATCTGATGTGGCCAACTCATGACCCTCGCCATTTATGTTACATAAATAAATATATCATCACGGCATATTACCCATTGCTATAATATATAGAAGAATTTTCTTAAGAAACTACCACTTTTGGTTGTCCAATTCGTACCAAAAGCTATTCAACTCTTCCCATTAATGTTAGATTGAGGAATCTGTAGTTAAACAGGTCTTTAGTTGTATAGAATTTGAAAAATCGTCATCCTAACACACAAACACACACACACACGCACACGCACACATACATATACACAGACACATAAACAGACGTCATCGTAAAAATGTTAAAATCGTATTTTAGGGATCTTAAAACGTGCTTATTCAATAAAATGCGAATATGCGATGTTTAGCATGAATCCAATACCTCTCTTAGCGAGAGGTAAAAAAATATATGATTGCACGGTTGATTGAACATTGTAATTATTGAAAATCTACAATTCATTTAATATATGTATACATGGTTGTAGCCGGCACAGCCGAACATAGGACTTTAACATGTAAAATCAGACTTTCCTAATTTCCTGCTTCCCTAATTATTTTCGGTAAAACAGCCTCAAATAAAAGTTGTAGAGCATAAAATCCGAATCAATAAGCAAAATTAATTTTGTATGCCCTGCAAAGGCAAAAATGAGGTATAAGAATGTCGTATCACAAAAGGTACTTTTAGTATTGTTAATTTTGACATTGGTTGTTCTTGCATTAAAGAATAGATATATGATCGATTATTTAAGTTGAATATTTCAAACCATTAATATGAAATATTAAATAACTGTATTTGCTCAAAGTAAAAGGATTACACTAGAAACATTATTTAATATGAATTAATATCCGAAGGTATCATCGTTTGTTTGGTGCTTTGTTTAAAAAGCATTGACATTTAGGAAACAAATGAGAGCTTTATTTTCTGACAGTACAGTTAAAATCAAGTAATACTCAATTACAAATGGAATTGCAAAATGTCACCTAAATAGATTTTCATTACAGGAGACTACTATTAGTGCACTACAAAAGGCTGTAAATTCACGTAACAAGACAGATGAAATATTAATTTATCGTTAAATATTTAGAGCTATTTTAGTCGAAAGGAGCAAATATTTAATTCCCTAAGTAAAAGTAGAAAGAACATATAAAATATTTCAGCAAAGTAATATCGTGTGTGGGTGTTTGTATAAATCAGATTAGCACACCCAGCAATGGATAATATGCTAGAAATTATGTATTTTAAGTTCCTTTCCATAAAACTATTGTTCTATTTACAATTTTCCGTTTAAAACGTTACTATTATTAATTTGAAATGATATTTTTTTTGACAGTGACATTTATCTGTCAGTTACATACATTTAAGCCGAACTATGTAACCACGGAGACGTGTTTTAAAGCATAAGCTCCGAGATATTATTTTTATATTACTTTATAAATTTATCCATAAAATATATAGAAAAAGTATTAAAACAAACTTGTAGAAAATGGAATAATCTTTAATTTTTATAATAAATTGCGAAAATATTACATTTGAAGGTATTTTTTGAAGAAAAACCATCTTGAGCTTCAAGTAAACTGCCATTTCCGGTTATTCGATTGCCACCAAAATACATAGTTTCAAAACTTTTTGAATGATAGTATTTGAATTAGAGCGTAGACATACACACAGACATCACCGTGAAAATGTTAAAAATGGATTCTAGGGACCTGAAAACGTGGTCATTTACCAAAATCTCGATATGCGATTTTTAGCACGATCCCTATACCTCCCTTACCAAGGGTAGTGGGAGGTAAAAATTACTGTAGAAAAATACAAGGTGTTGCTGGATAGGACGTTTTATGTTGGGGTCGATTTAACACTAGCCGCCTCCGGCTGGCGGTGACGACGGTAACATTACCTCCTTACGCGCCGCACAAATCAACTCGATTATCCTCATCATATCATGGCATGGCTGTGTCTCTGTTCTAGACAATGTTTCACGGTTTTGCTGCTCACGTGTACCGACTTTTTCTATTCGTTTTTAGTGCCATCAACAACCCAAAGCCTGTTATCGTGATTTTTATCCAACCACGAGAGATTTTTGTGTATGTGTGCTTGAAATTTATAGGTTAGAAGAATTTCTTCCTTGATATATTGAGTGTTTTATCACAAGGTTCATTTACGAGGAATAGTTCTACAGAAGCAGGAGCTTGTAGAAATATAGAACACCTGCACGAATGAGTCGATACCAATTCAAATACCTGTATTGCATACAAAATGTCTATAAAATCAATACTTTTATTTAAACATTTGATATGGATAATAAATTATTATTTTTGTCCCTCTTTCTATTATAATTAGTTTTATTTAATTTAGTATCTCTCAAATTGTCTAGGTCAAATTCAATAGTATCGTTTACTTATTTTTTGAGAGCACATAAAATACTACTATTATTTTATATATATATAAAAATACATGTTACAATAAAGGCATTTAAAATTCGAAACGAATTAACAAATAGGCATACATTTATCTCATTCTTTTGCAAAGGCTGTAAGAGTGTGTGATAAGGATGGATATAACACGCTTGTCTTTCAAAAATTCATATTATTTCGACTAAGTTAGGACATTCCATTTATAAACGATGCTCGTTGTTGATAATACTTTTGCTGTAACGTAAGTTTATTTATTAATTCAGATTTGGTATTACATTTGCTAATAAACTTACCAGTTGACTTATTTTTGAATTTTGAATGCTTTTCCTGTAATATATATTTTTATAATAATAAAATAACAGTAGTATCTTACGTACCCTCATAAAAACTAAGCAAACGACACTACTGAATTTGTCATGAGGGGCGGAGCAAAAATCTGAATTCATACAATTCGTAGACAACCTTAATTTGACATCTTTCAAAATTTTTACTGTAAGTAAGATGTAAGATTTCTAAAGCTCTTCATAAGTATCTTACTCCTCAAATTAATGTTCAAAATTTTTCATTTTAAAATTCAAATTGGAAGACACTTCTCAATTAACAAAATATATCTGAATAATTTATAGTACCTAATCAGTTTAAAATCATCAATTTACTACAAATACAGGAATTAATAACAAAAAGTACATGTCAAGAAGAAAAAATATGAAAACTTGTTTTCGAGGAAAATTAAAGTGAGATGGAAAGGTAACTAGAGATTTACTCATTTTTTACTTGCACTTGAGATAATTTCATATCAAGGTTAATCTCAAAAACTAATTGAAGTAGAGATGGAGAAGCTCACTTCAGATTTGCTTTAACACAAGTCAAGTTTAAGTCAAGTTCGGACTATGAAAACGGATATTGGCATTTCTATCATTGTAAGGTAAACTTGAGTCAAGAATTTTTCAAGTAGCGACTATGAATATGGCCCTAAGTCAAATGGTAAGTTTATTAGCAAATATAAAACCAACTGATACAGACAGAAAATAATGTTGATCGCACGGCTATGAATCAAGGTAATATATCTGAATTAATAAATAATCTTACGTTACAGCGAAAGTACTACAGAAGGGGTTTAAACTTATCATTCCTAACACTCTTTCTTCCAGCAAGGCACGTTCTTCTGTTCGTGCTACATTCTGATAACGCGGCTCACGTGTATTTTTTGAAAACACACTAGCAGTCTTTTCAAATTTTGTCACCAATTTAGCAATTGTAGTTGCACTGGGAATCGGCCGATCCATAAACTTAACGGAAAATAAATCACGCACTTTGCGGTAACTATTACCTCCATAAAAACATTTTATTATGAAAACACGCTCTTCATTAGTATAAATATTCATTTTTTAATAATATCAGACAACAAAACCAGAGACAAAATCAAATTTTCAGAAACGTCAAATAACTTATTTGACAAATAAAACGTCAAGCTTTTATTTATTTTTTGTTTAATTCCATGGCTATCGATATTTTCAACGTAATTTTCGACATTTTCATATTTAATTTCTGTCGTTATAAAGCATGTAAAGTTAATTCTGTTTATTGATTTAGATGTAGAATTTTATGCCCTAAAACTTTTATTTGACGCGTTTTTGCTTAAAATAATTAGGTGAGCAGGGAATTGCAAAAACTAATTTCCCATGTTAATCTCCTATGTACACCTTTACGACAGACACACGGTATAAACTTACGTTACAGCGAAAGTATTATCAACAACGAGCATCGTTTTAAAATGGAATGTCCTAATTTAGTCGAAACAAAATGAATTTTTGAAAGACAAGTGTGTTATATCCGTCCTTATCGCACACGCGTAAAGCCTTTGTAAAAGAGGGGGATAAATGTATGCCAATTTGTTAATTCGTTCATGATACAGATGACCTTGATCGGACATCTTTCAAAAAATTTACTGTATATTCGTTATCGTTGTGCTGGCGTTGTAAATTTTAAGCATGTTGTGGTGTTGCTATGTTGTTGGTTATAAACAATTTTAATTTAGTGTCAAATAAAAATGACAAATATTGATTATTCCAAAGAAATATCGAATGAATTTGAGGCTGCACAATGCAAGTTAGTTCTACAGAAGTCAAAAGACGTGTATGAGAAAGAAAACGAAAGTCTTGTGAGTGGCATTGTTAAAAAAAATTCATTGATATGTTTAAATAGCTGTTGCCTGGCAACTTTATAGGCTCTCGGGCAATAAATGCCAAATTGTACCCGCTTTTGGGGCGAATATACAAATTTATGATTCTAAAATAAAATAAACTTACTTAACAGCAAGTAGGTAATTTATATATTTGTATGATTACCACATTAAAACTTTTGGTTTATTCATAGTTTTGTATTTCTATTTTTTAGTTATTTACAATGTTTGAGAGAAGTAAAAGGTTTTGTGAATATTGTTTGAAAGTAGGTAAAACTTTTGATGCGAGTTATGTACCTACCCTGCGGAATTCTCAAAACAAAATTCAAAAATATTCTTCGAATATTTATCGTGCATCGTTTTCTTCATAAATAATTCATGTACTATTTACACCGTCTTATTATTTAATACCAGGTTAATGCAAAAACTGCATTACTGACAAAATGGAATGCACCATATGTTAATATAACATTGAAAACGGAATTCTCAAAAATGCAAATTGATATTTGCATGCAGCATAGAAAATATGAAAGCAATTAAACAGTAATTACAAGTGTAATTAGAAGTAGCAGCAAATTGTCGATTGCAGAAAATAAAAACTAAATGGTAGGGGAAGGGCAATAATAGTGTTCCTGCGTTTAGTACGTGTTGAAAATTAAAGTTATGAACAAGAGATTCCGTACGATTTTTATAATTACTTTCTGTGGTATAATAGTGCATACGCGAGCAGTAACCTATTTAGCAGATTATGCGGTAAAAGGATTTTTGCGCTAAAGCATTTAATAAATTAAAAGAAGAAAAAAGACGCTTTCGTTTAGATGAAAATAATGGGAAACCTATAACCGTTTATCGACTTTCCATTATAGATACGAACACTTTTCTAGCGTTTCGTTAGGACGTATCGGCAGTTTGTTTCAAAAACCACTAATGGAAATATAGAGTTAATGAGGAAATCAAAACTACGTTAGCGCGAAATTTTAAGAATTCAATATATCACGTATTCGTTCCTCCTGCTTTCATGAATTCTAAAAGGAGTTTTTTCAGATTCGGAAGCTAAAAGGCAAAATATTTTTCGCGTTCAGTTGAGATAGTGCTAATCTAGCAAAAATTAATGCTATTTGTTTAACTGTATTTAATAAAACAATACTTGGAAAGAAAGAAATCGGAACAGATATAAAATTAAAGATATATAACGCTGTAGTAATCCCAATAATTACTTACGGAAGTGAATCCTGGATAATACAGAAAAAAACATTAATCAAAATTAACAGCAATAGAAATGAAGTACTTGAGGAAAATAATGGGGAAAACAAAATGGGACAGAGAAACCAATGAAAGCATCAGGCAACAAGCAGATCAAGATCAAATACTGTTAAAAATAGAAAATAAACAACTGAACTGGTTTGGGCATATTAGAAGAATGAAGAAAGATAATCTAGTTAAAAAAAGCAATAGAATCAAAAAAGATAGGGAAAAGGACACGGGGAAGACCAAGAAAAACATGGGAGGGACGAATAGAAGAGATAGGCAAAAGGAGAGGGAAAACATGGAGGAAATGGAAAAACTAGCAAAGGACCGGACAGTAGCAAACCATATCCGATACCCAATAAAGGGTATTAAGAATCTGTGAAGAAGAAGAAGTATTTAATCGTGGCCGTAGTTCGCTCAAGGACGACTTTCGGGAAGATCATCCAAAATCGGTTATTGTTCTGAAAATCATTGATGTGGTGCGTGAACTGATACTGCAAGATCATCATGTGACTTATCGTGAGATTGAGGTATTCTTGGACATTAGTGGGACCAGCATACATTCAATATTGCATGAACATTTGGCTATAAAAAAGATTTGTTCGCGTTGGATCCCACATAATTTGAAAATCACTCAAAAACGAGGTGTCAATTGGTCGCAAGAAATGCTCAAAAAATTCGAACGCGGTGCTTCAAAACATACGTATGACATCGTAACAGGTGACGAATCGTGGATCTAGGCGAATGAGCCTAAAGCTGGATTCAGAGATTGCGTAGTAAACACAGCATAGGAATACACAACACAGGAAAACATAGAAACTTAAAACCAATTCAGAGATTGTACAGAAAACATAGAATTGTTGTATATAGATAACTTCATGTCAGTATTTGTTGCTGATTTCACAAGTTTTATTTAGCTGTCACTTCTTAATTAATTATAATAAACACAACTGCAATACAAAATAACTTAAAAGTTGTCTTAACCAAACTGCAAAACAAATGTCAGCAAGTTGTCAACATTAACGCGCTGTAGAAATAGGCGTGGTGTAACTACAAATACTCACGAAACATAGCGCACATGGCCGAACATGGGAAAACATAGCTTCGAAATAAAATATGGCCAATTCCCCATGTTATGCTGTGTTGTGCTATGCTATGTCTGTAACTCTGAATCAGTACACGTTTTACCGTATGTTCATTTTCTATGTTTTTCTGTGCTATTATATGCTATGTTTACTACGCAGTATGAGTCTTCCAAGGCGAGTCATACCAAACAAAAATCGTTCGTGCACGAAGCACTTCGATGCAAATGGTCCCCTGTTTTTTTCGGAAAAACTGGACATGTCTCAATGTACAGTTGTTATGAATCTAAGCAACATTAAAGATCAAATTAAATTTAATTTGGAACGGTATAACATTTTATTAATAACCTGTTTTACACTGCACAACTATTTTTAAATGCTCCTTTAACTAAATATTTCCTCAAAATGTTTAATAATATCCACACACAATGTAAATGCGCATTTAATATTAACACTACTTAAGTATAGCGTGATATTTTTATCTGTATAGTATTGAAAGCTCGATGACTTCATTTTGAAATGGAAATTATCATTTGAGCTGTTAGAAGATTAGAAGTAAATATTATTATATTAACCAGGTAGTAAATTTGTTAGACAGAGACGTTCATTGCAACCAAACATGATGCATGCTATATGTTTCAGAGAAATATTTCTCGTTAGCTATTACTTCTAGCGCTAGATAATAGCAAACCGGATGAACGCGAGCAATTACAGGAGACTGTATGCATTTACACTTTAAAAGCCCCCAGAAACATTGAAACCGCATATCCATTCACCAAGGAAGCCACAAGAAATCATTTTCAATTTATTGGCGAAGCACAGGAAAAGAAACCTATTACAACATTTAAGGAAATAAATGAAATAAGCGGGGGAATCTAATTTCGCGCAGTGCAGACTGACTACTTTGCTGCGAAAGACAAAAGCGAAACCACTTACTCCCACCACGCCTTGTTTAGATTCCCTAGAAGCACAGAAAGTGAATTCCGTTTGAAGTATCTAGATACTTCAATTATTTATACTGCTTTGAAGTTGCCCAAATTGCGTACCTACTTCCTCAAATATTATTTGACTTTTTATTTCAAATGCAAGTAATTTGAAACATTTAAAAAAGAGAATATGAAATTTTTAATTACTCAACAGAAAGCTTAGTTTATTTTAGCAAGCCCTGAAATACGTGTATCGTCAAGTGGAAAAAAGATACGGTTGAGATAAAATAAAAATGAAACAAAATGAGGACAAATTTTTACGGATTTAATGATCCTGAAATGAATTAATGGTTGCACAAACATTTACAGAAATTATTGCCACCCAGCAGGATTTTCTTGGCCAAAAAAGCTATTTCCTCCAATTGTCCTGAAATTAGTGCTCGCTGCGTTTAACTCATAATGCCCTGCTACTGACATCTAGTTAATTGATCGTAAATAGGCAATTAAAGTAAATGCATCCCATTGTAAAGTTTCTAACAACGTTATCGTCGGGAAGCCATCCTCGTAAACAATAAAATTTGACAGTCGACAGCAGTGGCGGCTTGTCAGGGTAGGCAGGTGAGGCGGTGCCTCACCAGAAAAGAAATAAAGCTGCATGTAAAGTAGTATTTATTCCGTTAATGCTTGTCTTTATAAATATCAAAAGAAGTTCACCTAATTTACACCCTATAAAGTGCTTCTCGAAATGAATAGTATAACTGCCTATGTTTTTGATACAAGCAATAATTCCGGTAAGAAATACATGCGCTAGACAAAGAAGCTATTTGAAGCATTGCTTCAAATGCTATATGTACGTAGGTTCACGACATCACTGCATATTTTTGCAAGCAAGATTAAATAGTTGCAAATTGCATTCGACAATAAACAAACATAACATAACCTGTCTTGTCTAGCATTTTCATTATAATAGGCTCTGGTTTGCGACTGATACGTATTGCAGTAAATATTCAATTCTTTTATTTTATACGTGGGTAAACTACCCAGGTAGTGTTTTGTAATTTGAATTTTAGTTGAAAACAAAAAACAAAGAATGGTTTCGACTTCAACTTTAAAAGAATTGAGTGAAATATAAGGAATTCTGAAGATATTGTTAATTTTTTAATTAACAAAAATCCATTTAATCAACTGTCTTATTATTTGTCAAAGAATTTCCTAAAATGTTCTGTGATCTGGCAATTTATTTTTGTACATCAGGGGACAAATATGCATTTGCACATCCCTTGAAAAAAAGGAAATTTCAATTATGTCATTTGACCTTGAATGAAAATATTTTTTTTACATTTTTTACCTCCTGCTACCCTTGTTAAGGGAGGTATAGGGATCGTGCTAAAAATCGCATATCGAGATTTTGGTAAATGACCACGTTTTAAGGTCCCTAGAATCCATTTGTAACATTTTCACGATGATGTTTGTGTGTATGTATGTATGTGTGGATCCTGTTTACACTGTAACTCAAATACTATCATTCAGAACGTTTTGAAACCATATATTTCTACCATATTCTAATATGAAAAGAAGCCATTAGATTTTGGGGGCAATCGGATAACCGGAATGGCAGTTTACTTGAAGCTCAAGATAATTTTCCTTCAAAAAATATTTTTAAATGTAATTTTTTATCATTTTGTTATTATAAAAATTAAAGATTATTCCATTTTCTACAAGTTTGCTTTAATACTTTTTCTATATATTGTATGGATAAATTTATTAACGGCCTAATTCACCATAAATCCGTTGATTAATAATCAGTTGATTAAGGAATCAAGCTGATCTGTAGATTAACGAATCTTCTAATTCACCAACTTGATTTCTGAATCAAGGAATCGTGATCAACTGATTCACAGTTTTGTTTTGGTTTTTGACAGTTAATGTAACTTTCATGTAATTTTATACGTGGTAATTGTACTTTCCGTTCAAAAGGTATTAATTTGTAAGTTTTTCATTTATTTATAAAATATATTTTATAATTTTCCTATAATAATATTTTATTTTTAATTTGATATAGGTAGAAAATACACTGATTCCAATAAAGGAGTTTTTTTAAATATAGTGGAAATGAAAGATATAAAAGTATAGTTGAAAATAATGAAACCAATGCGGTTCTAAATAAAGATAAAGAAAAAGGATGAGGCAAAGTTACAAATGGGTACAACAGCCAGAATCCCAACGTAGCTATAAATGTCAAAATTAGGATTCAAAGACGTGATCAGTCCTTGATTCATGGAATATGACGAATCAGTTGATCATTGATTTTGATTAGTAGATTAGCTTGATTTTTAATGATGAATTGGATTAATTCGGAATCAGCGTTGATCTGTGAATCAACTCATGATTAAGGACTGGTAAATTCGGCCGTAAGTAATATAAAAATTATATACATAGGTAAATGGCGGAAGGTACTGTTTTGGTCTCATCAGATTTTTTTCTGGATACTTTGCCTCACCAACATTTTAGTGCACGAGCCGCCACTGGTCGACAGGTACAATTTGACGCTTAGCAGCATGCATTGTTTCACATGAAATGAACCCGTCATTCCGTCATAGCCCGTCAATAACAAAACGAGAATGTGAGCATCAGACATTAGAATCGTAGCATGAGCGTGCGTGTGGAATCGATATTGCTGTGCCTGTGCGTGCGGTCGTGCGTGCGAATGAAGCGATGTATGAATTATCGGCTTTATCTACATTTCACTTAGAGGGAAATTACCTGCCACCCTGCATTCCTCACAGCAGGCTGAGGGCGAGGGCGAGGGCGAACGGCGAAGGCGATGAAAAATAACCTCCCCGGCTCATCGATATTCATAAATACACAAGTTCTGAATCAAAGTTGAACGGCACACGATTCTATTTCTCAATCCTGCGGCTGGGTAAACTTTCCCCCGTCGAGTATGAAATAGCATTCAAAGTTATGCGATTACGTCCCAAATAAAACCAGAGAGTTTTCGAAGAATGGCATAAGTAGGCGAATAATTCCGGTCACATCTGCAACTTCGAAAATCGATAAGTGTGCGAAGGGCCCGAGCAAATAAGCGCGCCTCGACCTACCCCGCCGTGTGGGGTGTATTTAGATAAACCGCTGGCATACTAATCTTGCCTTACGCACCCTCTCCGGCCAATTCTTTACCGCAAACGCGGTTTATTGGATAAAAAACAATTGATTGCTAATGAGGTTTTACTCGTGCAAAATACCATGATTTCCCTAAATTTATTCAAAGCCCTCGATACCATCCTTTCACATTTAAGATATCTTCAAATTACAAGCACAAATGTTTACCCGCTCTGCATTATAAACAGACAAGGGCACACGTTTATTACTCCTACTTATCATTATGATCATCAAAAAATTTCCGTACACAAAGAAAATTTTGCTTTTGTATGAAAATTATGTGTTAAAATCTATAAATTCTCTACCTGATACATATAAATATTTTATTATATCTTTTATAAATTTAGAGATAAAGAAATATAAGGTATATAATAATACATTGTAATAAATCTCACAGCCCAAATAATGTCATGGAAACCAATTGAAATATTAAAATGTCAGATGAATATCAGTGTACAGACATTATATTATTCCTTATTGTATTAGTCAAATATTTAATATTATAGGTATATTGCATATACCCTTCAAAAATACTGTCAATCCCGATAAAGAATTGGAAACATCTCGAAAAATTAATAACGTAGGAGAAAATTTCTTCATAGAATGAATTTAAAATTTAAAAAATCTAAATATAAAGAATGGATATAGGTACATTTTTTAGTAAATTCCACACTCCTCGTGACAAATTAACTACGTGAATTTAGAAAATCTTGAAATTTTAATTCCTCTTCCTTACATCCATATGCAGAAGTGATTAGAATTTAGTTATAATTGGTCAACCGCAAGTACACTAATTTGAAGATTTAACAGTTTTCATGAAAAAAAAAACGCTGTTACATATCATTTTTCATATTTAATATTATTATAAATATTAAAGAAAATATTCTCTAAACGATTTGTTTGCATTTTATACTTCATATTGGATACAGAGTTAAAAAATTATAAAGAAATTAAAGGTACTATATGAAGAAAATTCTGATTGACATATTTCAGTGTCAATTGCAATTAACAGATCTCAGTGTCAAGTGCAATTGACAGTATGTTTGTGTTATAATTTTATTGGAAATGTAGAATATTCTGCAAGAAACTTTCTGTATGGAATATGTATAAAATACGTAAAACTAACGGAAGGTAATGTGCTGGTCACATCAGATTTTTTATTATAGAAATTATATTTGTAGCATTTGTAGTTTTGAAGATATCAAATAATTTTTATAACGAGCAAAACTTTCTGTCAGATTAATACTAAATTTTCTATATGCTGAATGAATGTTTATAAAAAGATAAATAGGTATAAAATAAATTTGATCGGCGTTTTAATATTAAATTTATCTTCCTTTTATTCCGGATTTGTAGCTAAATCCATTTTTCCAAAATTCGAAAAGTTATTTCGTATTATTTTGTTTATCAAACCTCGTATTTGAATGTACGATTTACACATATTTTTCCTCATTTGCGACCACAATAACGGTGGAGCTTCCACGACAAAATAGTTAGAAACAAAATAGCTTTCTGTATTTTGTTTCACAAACAATTTCAGGCTTTTTAATAAAGCAAATGTTGCATAGCAAGAATTACAAGAATTTGTTTCTTACAGTGTCGGGTATATCAGAATTCTTTTCTACCTTAAAACATTTGTCATTCTTTCAAAAATTGAATTCAAGAAACTACAGCCGTTTCATGTAACGCATAAATAATTAAAAAATATGATGTGGTCAGCACATTACCTTCCGTTTTCTTTTTAGGGGAGAAATGAACTGACCTTACCTCGTACTGTTAAAAGGATAGTGCAACTTTTGTTTTTCACGGCCTACCACTTAGCTCATTTTCTTATTCTCGTATAATTATTACATACATAAAAAAGCACTTAGCAAGTTGAAGGTATTAAAACATTGGCAGTCTTCTTACGAAAAATTTTTGATAAATTTATTTTTAAACAATTTTATTCTTTTGTTCATAATAGTTCGCTTATGAAATGAAAGGAATTCAATAACAAAATATTCTTGAATAAACCTTTCTCTTAGAGTGTACAGTTTCACAAAATTTATGAAACTTCTTCGCTTTATAAGCTTTTATAAGAAATGCCGTAACGCTGTTTCTAATAAAGAAGTTCTTCAACAAATAAATAAAATTTTGTTTCTAAAGTGCACCAGGAAAATTCATTAACAAAGAGACAAAACTTTATTCCGTTTTTAGGAAGTAAAATGAACAATTTACTATTGATATTACACCGAAAAGTAAAATATCTGTATACGTTGGCTAATGTTTGCACCGTAAAACGCAATCCCTTATCATAGAGCTTAAGGACTTAAATATTTATTAGTTTTAAAATATTCGTGTTTTTAATGCACTTAAACTTGTCGCAACATATACGCCACACACCTACTCTATTTCTAATTCTTACTACTTTCAAATTTTTTGTTATCGTCTTTTTGAAATTTGCAATCTATTGTAATACAAATGTATAGAAAAAATAACGTCACAACGAAAATAAACCAATAATACATGTTAGAATTTATGATGCAAGGCCATATAAAAGTTCTGTTGTGGCCAGCACAATACCTTCCGTCAATCCTGTGTAGAATGTATATATTCCATACATAATTTTTCTTGCAAAAGATTCAAAATTTCCAGTAAAATTATTTCATAAACCAACTATTCAAATTGCACTTGACAATGACATCTTCCTCTTTAGCTTTTACCATTCGTTAGGGGTCGCTATTTTTGTGTGTCGTTCTCATTCAGTTCTTTTTCTCTCAAGTCTTCCGCAATATAGTCCTTCCATCTTATTTGGTCTTCCTCTGTTTCTTCAACCTCCCATTACCTAAACTATTCATTCTTGTTCAAATATAATTCTTCATTTCTCCTCATGACATGTTCAAACCAATGTAATTGTCTTTCTTGTATCTTTCTAGAAATTTGTAACACTAGAGTTATTTTCTTACCGTATCTTTCGGTGTCTTCCCCAACATCTACTTCAACATCCTCATATCTGCCACATTAATTTACTTTTTATTGATACTGACATCTGTCAATTTGAATTATATGAATATATTAGTAGTTTCCATGTTTAGCATAGCTGACTGAATTATAAAATTTAATTTCTTTAAAATTCTTTAACTCTGTAACTATTGAATATGAAGAATAAAATGTAATCAAATCGTATAGAGAATAATATATTCTTTAAGTTATAATAACGTTAAATGTCAATAAATCAAATTTAACTGTTAAATCTTCAAATGAGGCTACTTCCGGTTCTCCAATTATAACCAAAGTCTAATCATTTGTTCTTCTGGATGTAAACTTGAGGAATACGAAAAATTTTTTGGAATCGTGGTATTGAAGTTATGGGATCCGGAACTTTTGTCACACACACACACACACACACACACACACACACACACACACACACACACACACACACACACACACACACACACACATACATACATGCAGACATCATCGTAAAAATGGTAAAATCGTATTATAGGGACCCTAAAACATGCTTATTCACTAAAAACTCATCATTGAAATTTTTGACCAAAGACAATACCTTCCTTACCTAAAGGTGACGGAAGGTAAAAATACATTTTTTTTTCGTATTCCTCTTCCTTATATTCATATGCAGACGTGATCAAAACGCTTTTAAATATATGTATAAATAAAATAAATATCTCATCACAGCATATTAACCATTGCTGTGTATACACAGATATCGTTAATGATGAAATATTTGTATTCAATGGATACAGGGTTAAAAAATTATAAATAAATTAAATTTCCTAACGGAGTCAGTTATGCTATAACTATGGAAACAGCTATAGGTATTATATTAAGAAAATTCTGGTTGACATATGCCAGTGGTAATTACAATTGACAGTATGTTTGTGTTTTACTGGAAATGTAGAATATTTTGCCAGAAACTTTCTGTCACAGTAATACTATTTTTTTACACCAAAAACAATCACAATGAATAAATAAATAATAAATAAATATATCATCATAGCATATTATCCATTACTGGGTTTGCCAATCTCCTTTGTACACAGATTCAGATATCGGTAATGATGAAATATTTGTACCGTACGGGCGTTTACCAGGGGTCACCTTACGGGCACTCAATGTTGGCGTGGAGAGTATACCACAGGGGTCAATTTAGTACCATTAAAATTCGAAGTAAAAGAATAAAAGATAAATATGTCTATAATAAGTTTGATCTGCGACTAGTGTTTTAAAATTAAATTTATCTTCCATTTGATAGCGGTTTGAACCTAAATCCATTTCAATTACGATGCAGTATAATGGCATCCATTATTCTGTACCTGATAAATATTTAAATTAAAAGGATATCCTTGAGCGTCTTGCAGCTTGTGTAGTACAAAATTAAAATCGAACAAAAAATCTCAAAGGCGTTTAACCTAATAAATATTGGCAAGGCGTAGCTGCCATGCATCAAGAAGATAGAAAAATCCTTAGCGGTAAAACAAAGGACGGCTACACCTGCCAATAGACAAAGAAAATCGATGTGAAAAGCATTTAATTACAATAAATTCCCTTCACCTTTAAGACTGCATAATTAATGTGTATGCCGAATAACTGCAATTATCTTCATCTGTTTTTTTATTCACCACTATTGCAGATTGCTTTGAACTTATAATTACTCGTTAAAATAAATAAAATCGCAAACAAATGTTAGACATTTTGATTAACTTTTCAAGGAAATGGGTTTACAATATGATAAATTGAAAGCAGTATTCTAAATGATCTAACCTGACGTTTCTATTTCTTGTGTACATTTAGATAAGAAGGGCATGGCACAGTTTAACCCTTGCAATCTCACGCAACTTCAAGATTACCCCTAAAAATTGATTTGAAAATTTGAAAGATGTAATGTAATATAATTTCCATTCTCGACGTTTTCCTAATATTACTTGTTCGATCAAAATAAATTGGAAATAATTTGTTAGACTTAAAATGAAATTGAATATGATTATCGAAATAATTCATGATTCACGAATATCTGCTGTCAGCTAAGTTATACTCTGTTATTTTGATTGAAGTTCTCTGTAATTCACTTCTTTCTTCAGCGCAACAGTGATTTTAGGACGACGATGTGATTTGACAGATTCAGCGTAGTAAATCGGTTATAAATAGCTCATACTTTGTAATGTATGACAGTTAATAATAATATAATAAAGGCGCTATTGTAATATTCACTTTTCGGGGACACGCCATTGGTTTAGAAGCGCAGGCAAAACCACTTGACTTACTGGAAATTTAGAATCTTTTGCAAGAGAAAATATGTATGGAATTTATACATTATACACAGGATTGACGGAAGGTATTGTGCTGGCCATAATAGATATTTTTAATTGTAGTACTGGTATTATCGGATCCGATAGAATCAACACACACATAGACACACACATACATACCTACATACATACATACATACATATAGGCATCATCGTAAAAATAGTAAAATAATCTAGGGACCCTAAAATGTGTTTATATATTGAAAACTCACCACCAATTTTTTATACCAATGACAACATCTTCCTTATTGATTACATTATATTTTTTAAAATGAAATAGAATATTAATATTTTTATTTTTTGTATTCATTTCATGATTTTCCCGGTAATCCAATGAATAAATTGATAAACCCATACTATACAGCAAAATTCTAAACAATTCGATATATAAAATATTGGAATTTATTCATTAAGTATAAAATATAATTTGTTCTTTGGTCATGGACAAAACAGAAAAGAAAAACATAAACACTTATTTGTTTCATTCAACAAAAAACATTAGAATAAATAAATATATATCATCACGGTATATTACCCATTGCTGGGTATGCCATTTTGCTTTATACCCAGATATCTGTCAAGTTGATGACATATACACATCGTGTGGGCGTCCACTCATTGTTTAAAATTCAGAATAATTCCGGCGTTGGTCGGGATCGAACCCAGGTCTGCAGATTCGCGACCATCCACTCGGGTATAAAAACATTGGATATTTATTAATATCACTATGACAACAAACAACAATAATTCCTATGATTATTTACTGGCATTCACGTTCATCTGTTTAAGCTTTTAGCTTTACCGCAATCAAATATAAACAAAGTTATGGGAATCCGTTCATCTGCAGTGAGGTAGATCTGTACGTGTTAAATAACTAATTCCTGTGAATCTAGCCATTGGGCTAGGGCTTAATAGCTTAGCAGAACACCGATGTGCACTGTAATCCACGTATGTTCAAGCTCATTTTTCCAATATTATAACAGCGACATCTGATGATGACAAAGCGGGAGCTAATTTCCATTCAATGAACTTTCGATAATTGAAAACAAATTAATCGTAAAAAGTACCTCATGTGGTGGTGGTGTGTCTGTCACATATTGATCAACAGGGAAAATATTGGCAGATGAAAATTTAATGGGTTATGATTGTGTTGGACAACATTTTTATTAGAGTTTTTATGATGATTGTACCCAAAAGTGAAATTTCAAAATAAACACTTTTAGAATTTATTTATCTAGGTACACTAGAATTGAACTTACCTAATAATATAAAAAATTGATGTGGACACCACGTGACTTCCTTGTACGATTATTAAACTATACATATCTTTTTAATAATTAAATTACAAAATATTGACAGGCTTTAAGCCAAGCCCGAGAAATATTTTGATATAGAACAAAAACTAATTCATTTACTTCTATCATTCTTAAATTAACATTAATCTAACCCGGTTCTTTTTAAAGAGAGTTTTGATTACAACAAAGAAATATTTGATTACAACAATGAATATGACTAATTTCACAATAAAAATATAATTTTTGTTATTGTACGAATCATAAAATTGCACATAGTTAACGTAATTTGACATGAACTTTTTTTTTGTCCTAATCCATAGCAAGCTTTATTACAAAAACAAAAACTATATAATTTTTAAATTTACATATTTTGCTTATACAAAGGGCTAATTTAATAATACTTGATGTGCTAGACGCAGAAATTAATTCTCTAAAACTTTTATTTTAAGCATTTATTTCTAAAATCAAAATAAAATCATTTTATTCAAGAAAAACTGTTAACAACTTCAAGTAATGTACCACTTCCGGTTAGCCTATTTTAACCAAAATCTATTATGTTATTTCGATTGACATAAAAGTCTTGTGTACCAAATTTGAAAAGTTTTGGATTATATTTTAAACAGTTTTTCATTAAAATCTATAAGAAGATGCAAAGGTACATTGAAACGTTGGTATTGTAAGAATAAATACTGTTTGAGTGAACTTTCGAGTAATTGTTAACAATTTCAATCTTATATATTACATATTTTTCGGTTTATAATTTTCATGATATCAAGATAAATTCATACAACAAAATTCGCAATCAGAATTGGTTAGTGAATTTCTGGAAGTTTTATAAAGAAGTTTGAAGTATTATTTATTTTATAAAACATACAAAATTTAAATTAAAATGTGTACACAATATAAAATTCTCTGTTTCATTTTTTGTATACAAATAATAAGTTATTCCAAAGCAAATACACATTCATTTTTATTTATTTTGTTTCAATTTATAACTTAAATTGAATTTTGTTTAAATATTATTCTAAATATAACATTCTTGATTACATATTTATAATACTTTAGGAAATATTAAAAGTGTTTTTAAATTTAAAGAAAAGGTAAACATATTTAGCAACACAGACCAAATATTAAATAGTATATTACATCCGAAGAGGGAAATGTTTTCATTACAGCCGAAGGCTTATGAAAAATAAATTATTTTTTCCACAATCATCCTTTTCTAAAAAAATCATAGTTCTTCAATTTTCAATAAAATGTTCAAAATCTAAAAAAATCTAATTTGTATTGATATAGATACTCTTTAATGCGCTGATTCCAAATTTTGAAACCGCATGTCGATATCTCTTTTCGTTCTCGAGATATTGGCCCTCAATTTTTTACTTAAAAATACTCATTTTTGGGTTATACCCCAAAAATGGGTCATATTACAGACTTGAGAGTATAACCAATCGATTCTACGGGCAAAATTACATAAGTATCCCAATTTTCATAATTTTTGAACAACGACTACAATCTCTAGAGTAAAATAACTGAAAATGGCCAAAATCTGTAAAAATCGTAAGGGGTACGTACCCCTTGCGATTTTTTCAGATTTTGGCCATTTTCAGTTATTTTGCTCTAGAGATTGTATCTATCGTTAAAAAAATATGAAATTTGGTATACTAATGTAATTTTTCCCGGGGAATCGAATGGTGGTGTTAATGAGCTCATATTTCGACCCATTTTTGGGGTATAGCCCAAAAATGAGTATTTTTAGGCAAAATTTTGAGGGCAAATATCTCGAGAACGAAAAGAGATATTGACATGCGGTTTCAAAATTTGAAATTAGCGCGTTTAAGGGTATCTATATCTATTTAAATTAGATTTTTTTAAAAATTAAACTTTTTATTGAAAATTGAAGAATTATGATTTTTTTAAGAAATTAAACAAAATGAATAAAAATACGAATATGGCAGTATTGTTAATCGATTCTATGCATACAAATGAATAAGTATATACATTTTTACAATTATTAAACACCTCAATCATTTTCAACAATCAAAAATTTGAGAAGAAACCATTTTTACCTTCCGTCACCTTAAGGTAAAGAAGGTATTGTCTTTGGTCACAAAATTCAATGATGAGTTTTTCGTGAAAAGCACGTTTTAAGGTCCCAATAATACGGTTTTAGCATTTTTACGATGATGTATATGTGTGTATGTGTGTGTGACGATCCTTTCGGATCGTATAACTCCAATAGCATATTTCCAAATTGACGGAAGGTAATGAGCTAGCCACATCAGATTTTTTATTATTTAATTTTCGTATTGTAATGAATTGTTTCTCAACTATACATTAACTATCTCTGAAATCCTAATAAACATTTTTCACCAAGACTGCAACTCCAATTATTTATCTTTAACCTTTACAAGTTTATTATCGTTGATGTAATATAAGACGGTAATAAAATCAGTTCAAATGATGTGAAATCCCACGTACTTTAATAAATATTTACTTTCTAATAGCGGTGAAATTGAAAGTAAAGTTTAATAATTTATTTGACAAATTCATTCGCTGGGTGAATGTCACGGCTGAAGGAGTAGAAACGTGTTGTATTATTGAATCGCAGCCTTCGTAAATTTCGTTCCCCTAAACTACAGGGCGATAAAAGTATTTATCGTTTCCGTCCGAGTCCCATTTTCACAAGCCCGGTAACTGAATTTCCGCTAATTCAATATCGCGCACCTATACACCTCCGCTGAAAGCTCGATGCCAGTGCCGCCAATACCTCGCACTTTCACATTCTCTATCTTTTCACACTTAAGCACACACCGTCATTCATTCACGCGTGCCAAAGCTAACTTCCTAACTTAACCCAACAACGCACAAATTATGTAAATTACACAATCAATTTAACCCACGCACTTCACTTCAATTAGCCCAATATAGTAGTATTCGTTGTTGTTCTTTAATTAATTTACAGTTCACAATCCCTAGATTTTCTAGAATTTGGCATTTTATAAATAAATAGTTTTGCTTGCTACATGCATAGTTAGTAAATTATAAAATTTTACAATAATGCAAAAAATACGTGTTCCCAAACTTAAAATGAGTACTAATATACAAAATAAGTATTTGGACAAGTCAGTATGGAGAAACACAATACAATAAGAAAAATCTGATGTGGCCAATACATTACCTTCCGTCAATCCTGTGTATTATCTACAAAATACATAAATAAATTTAATTGCAAAAGATCCTATATTTTCAGTAAAATTATTTCATAAACAAACTATGCAAATTGTGCTTGACACTGACATCTTTTTCTTCTTTAGCTTTTCCCATTCGTTAGGGTCGCTATTTTTTATTTTTTCTTCCACTCATTTCTGTTTTGCTTGTCGTCCTCATACAGTTCCTTTCCTCTCAAGTCTTCCGCAATACAGTCTTGTTTTGGTCTTCCTCTATTTCTTCTACATTCTACTACTAAGGTATTCATTCTTCTTCAAATATATTTTTCGTTTCTCCTCATGACATGTACAAACCAATGTAATCGTCTCTCATGTATCTACTTAGAAACTTCTACCACTCAAGCTATTTTCCTTACCAATTACTTATCTGTCTTTCCATATCTTCCCAAACATCTATCTCAACATCCTCATCTCTGCCACATTCATTTTCTTTTCATTGACACTTACATCTGTCAGATTTCTATGGTTATAGCATAGCTGGCTGATTTATAAAATTTAATTTCTTTATAATTCTTTAAGCCGACCCAGGTGGAGTAGCGGGAGCGCTATACACGCTCCAAGGGTCCTGGGTTCGAATCCCGGATAAGGCATGGTTGTTGTGTATGTCCCTTTCATCATCTCATCCTCATCAATACAATGTATACAAAGATAATGAAACAAAATTGTAGCAAAAATTGACTCACTCCCATATATATCAATTGTAATAAATTACAATACTTTAAATACAATAAAGAATTTTTATTATTATTATTATTATTATTATTATTATTATTATTATTATAATTCTTTAACTCTACATCCATTGAATATGAAATATAAAATGCAATCAATTCGTGTAGATAAGAATATTCTTTAATATTTATAATACTAGAAGAAAGCTATATGTTTACAACGATCGATTTATCTTCTGATAATTTGGCATCTTGTTGTCCGAACTATGTAAATTCGAAAGAGACAATTGATTTGCATACATTAAATATTAAACAATGTGTAAGCAAGAAGCTTACATCTTTTCACTAACGGTCTCATCTAATCACTGGACAAACTCGAAGTTGAAGAGCATCGTTAGAGTTTAGAGTAACACTACGGTCAGTACTTGAATAGGTAATTAGCTAGCAACATCAAGTATCAGTGGTTACCAGCATACAACAAATGACAGTATTAGCTGCATTGCACTAGTGTTTCTCAAACTCATTGGACTCATCGTCCCCTTTCCGAAAACATATTTATTCAATATACCCTCAGAAAAATTTATTTTAATCTATATTGGTAATCTCAATGGATCGGCATAAGACGATGACACGCACCTGTACTGTAAAACTACAAAGAAATCTTTTAACACGCTTATCAAAAATTGCTTATTACTTATAATATTTGTAAAAAATTCGACGTTTGGATGTTTCCCTCTATTTATGGTACTTTGGTAACAGCATCTAGTATCTATCTATGACACTTCGTAAATACCTGATTTGGGGATTGAATTTTTTTCTGTGAATGTTAATTTATTGGTAGGTTCTTGGAATAATTGCTTCATACGTCGAAAAATTGTTCATTGAAATGATTAAATTACATTATTCAACAACAAAAGTTTATTTTAAATTTAGTTATATAGCTATCAAAAGTTGATTTAACATTTGAATAACTAGTTCCACCTGATCAATTATACTGTATTATCAACAACGAGCATCGTTTTAAAATTGACTGTCCTAACTTAGTCGAAACAATATCATTTTTTTAAAAACAAACGTGTTAATCCATTCCTTCGCACACACTTGTAATCTTTGCAAATGACAGAGATATATATGTACCAATTTGTTAATTCGTTCATGATACAGATGACCTTGATTGAACATCTATCTAACTAATATCACTATTAAAATGTTATGTCCATTCTATTTTCAACTTGGCTAAGCAACCTCAACGATTTTCTTTTTGTTTCAGGGATGCATTACAACACACGGCGAAACGTCTAACACAATCTCGACAAATAGAATTACTTAGAAATGTAACAGACCTCCTGAAGAAGACCTTCAGCTCACAGTTCGTATTTCCTGCACTAGGACACGATGATCCTGTGTTCAGGAGTAAGCTGGGAGAGCTGTGGAGTCGGTGGTTACCTCCGGACTCCATGCACACCTTCGAGAAAGGTAAGGGAAAACGATAGAAGATCATGTCTGAAACTGAGAATTATCTATGGTGGCAAATTGCCTATATATCCTATAAACCACACAAATCTTTTTTTCATATGATCTTGCCAACAACGAACTGGATATAGAACAACCAGCGAATGACGAGTGACAACACTTGAGTATTTCTGCTTATTTTTATAATAGACTACGTTTATCTCGCAATAGTTTATCCACTTAAATGCTAACCCGCTTGAGATAAACACGTTAGTTTAGCGCTAAGTGAAGTAACTTAAATAATGGGTTGAGTTAACTAACCTACTTGAAAGATTACGAAATAAACGGTTAAGGCTATGGATTAACCTCAACATTTTTTAAAAAATTTATATATATATATATATATATATATATATATATATATATATATATATATATATATATATATATTACTCAAAACTTCTAAAAACTGTTTATTTCGAGGTTTGCTTCAAGATCGTGAGCGTTTTGTTATTATTATTATAGAAAGTCATCCGCAAAATTTTCTATCTGTCCTTGTTTAACAGCAGTGGATAAACGCTAATTATCCTGTAGTCACTTTAAAACATGCGATATAAACGAAGTGGAGTTAAGAGTTAGTTTTAAGTCACTAGATTTTTAAGCGGGTTATGTCACTGCGAGATAAACGTAGTCATTGTTATAAAATTTGTGTTCTTATAAAACGTCTAATTATTTTCTAAAATGATAATTATCGCCAATTGTGTAAAAGTACTTATATAAACATGTATATATATTTTATTATTCTTTCATGTAAATCATAATTAATACATTGTTTTAATTGCATTTGTAATCAAATGAATACAAAGCAAATAAACTTGCATAGAAACATAGAAATGTATATTTCCGACTAGTAAATTCAGTTTCCATTGCAACGTTCCAATTTATTATAATTATATAATATCATTACGCTCAGTGTACGTAATAAAGTTGGGTGAAACAGCAACCGTGTTCCGCTGGGAATTGTCCCCGACCCATAGCAGTGCAAACTATGAAACCTCGTATTGTTGCCATGTCGTCACCCGGACCACGGCTATTCAGATACGATTAGGTTGATAAATTTAACTTACCGAAATCGCTACACACGTGTGTAATATTATTTTGCCGTTTCACTTATTCACTTGTTATTTATGGCTAAAGCTAAATCCTGATTAGTCCGGAACGCTCCTTCAGGGAAATAAATTACCAGAGAGAAAGATATATTTGAATTTAATTTAAAAATGTATTTATATTAAAGCCAGTATTAATTAAATACGTATTCCTTAATACTTTGAAATGAGAATATCCGTAAGAACGCATTTTACACAAGAATAATTCCACAATCATATGAGAAACAGATTTTAAATTCCTTAATAATGATATGTTCTAATCCAATTACGAATTAATTTGATACTGCGTTATACTTTAACAATATAATACATCAAAACATATATCAAATATTGAAATGTGATACTGACAAATATTTTTTTCTTTTTAGAATTTTGTAGATCATATTTCAATATATTTGTTGGATGTAAACACCAAAAGGAAAAATATATTTCAATTTTCAACTTATTCAACTTTATACAGAATTTGTAGAAATAGATGCAAATACAATATATATATATATATATATATATATATAGGGTGTAGGGTGTTTTTTAAACATAGGGCAAAAATTGAAGGGATTATTCCCTGGACCATTCTAAGATGATTTTGTTCTTTGATGATTTTTGAAAAGCCGCTTTGTTTCGAAGATACAATAACATTTAATACCAAAAATTACATGTAAAGTTTCATAATCTAACCCTGTACAGTCTTCTTTTTATTAGGTATTATTTCTAATTTCTCGTCCAGTTAATAATTCTGTTAATGTAAATTGGTATTTGCTTACAAATAATAATTGCCCAAATATAGTCTTAACTATTGCAATCTAAAAATGTATTTATTCTTGCTGTTAATATTTTTTTTTCAAATTTATCAAATTTTTCTAATTCCCAAAAATATGTCAAACAGTCTATTTTTCCGTATTTATTATTGCTATGTTCAAATACCACACAAAAGTTCCATATAATTTAAATATAGTGTACTGCGCATGACCAATTTTATTGATTTTTGGATTGCGTGACGTCACACATGATCTATTCCATGCCTGTCGATACAATTTTTTTGCCATGTATTGTTTATATGAGGATTTGGGGGCATCGTATAAACAGGCCCCTTAAAGAAGGCGTCTGCACTGGAAATTTTAAACAAATAATACCACAAAACAAAATTGAAATCTGATTGGTCAATTTGAAAAATTGTTATTATTGATTTTCGCCTATTTACACGATACACCAACGTACTTGTTTACAAAGCAACAATAAACAATAATAGTTCTCGATTTTCACCACAGAGTACAGTAGTAATATCGAATTGTTATTAACAATTTTGAGAAAATCCATTTTCTAGCTAGTTTAGCTATATTTCAACAATGTTTGTTATACAAAAAAATATTTTATTAAAAACTATTGTAAATTATATGATTTTGAATGTCTCAGGATACATAAAAATAATTATAAATATTTTATAAAATTTTCACGTATGTAATACACATTTGTTGACTACAGATGTCACTACCAATACAAAATAGGGTCTTTTTGGAACTTCCCCCCAATTTTGAAAAAGAAATTTCAAAATTTAACTTCAAAAAAGTTCATATTTATTAATATTATTGTTAAATATAAATTATCAGCATTTATAATCATGAAATAAATGAAATAGATATATTTGTTAATTATTTGACGTTTAAATCAAAATGGCTGCAGTGCGTGTTTTGTATAAACATTTGCATGTAATGTCAGTTGTATAAATAGACTTTAAGGACTTTTTAAGGACATTTTAAACAAAGGATAATAAGTGTAATGATGAAATAAGATTCTCAAACATGTATTTAGTGTTTTAGTTTACTTGTAAATACAATATTAACTGTTTAATTCATATAAACGATAATACCAAATTGTTATTAGTGAGAAGTTTTGATGTTTATCAGTGTTACAAGTTTATTTGGACAAAATTGGAACTATGTTTGTGTGTTTGAAGTGTGTTGAACAAGGCAGGGACGAAATATCAACGGCACATTGGATCTTGGGCATTGGACATTTTCAACAAAGGATAATAAGTGCAATGATGAAATAAGATTCTCAAACAGGTATTTAGTGTTTTAGTTTATTTGTAAATATAATTTTAACTGTTTAATTCATATAAACGATAATACCAAATATTTTATAAAATGCAGCAATTTATAACAGTATGAGTTTTGTATAAGTAGGCTATGTCGCATTTGTTCGAAAATTTTGACAGATTGAAATTGAACATTCTTTTTCGCTATAATTGATGAGGGGAAGAACAATGCCGCAAAATAAAGATTTCAGTATGAAAGTAAAATTTAAAGTCCTGGTACTTTAAAATTATATAAAGTTCTAGGACTTTAGTGTTTCACTTTTTGTTTTATAAATCTTTCAGTAAACGTTGCTTTAGAAACATTATGACAAAGTAAATTTCAAACAAATTTAGTTAATAATTCTGTTAATGTAAATTGGTATTTGTTTACAAATAATAATAAAAATAAATTAACCTAGATTGACAGATAAATCGTTAGCATATGTTAATATTTGTTTCAATTCCATGGCTATAGCTATTTTTGGGGTGATTTTTGACATTTTCATATTTAATTTCTGTCGTTACAAGGCACACAAAACTTTGTATATTGATTCAGGTGTAGAATTTTATGCCCTACAACTTTTATTTGAAGCTTTTTTTACCTAAAATAATTAGGGAACTTGATTCAATTTTTATAATTTCTTTCTATATCCCATATTAAATATAAAAACACACGTATCGATTATTATAAATTTAATTATGGCAGACAAACATACATCGCACTATGGTTTTGCCTCATGGAATTTCTTTTTACTATAGTTTGGTTCACGAAAGATGACAATTCAAGGTCATTTTCAAACCATCTGGGATAATATTGCAAATAACTTCACTACATTCTATACACATAGGCGTGCACCAGGTATAATATTTGTGGATACATTTTAATCAATTAAAATTAAGTGTTAAACGTCTACACATTTTCAAAGATATATTTTATTTTGATATAATAATGAACATAAAGATACAATACCTATGTATAGTTACAAAAATACTGAAAACAATGATATAAATACATATTTTGAAAATATGTAATAAACTACTTACTGTTAGCATACATTTCATATATTATTCTTCTAATTGCATCGGTGTTAAAAGTATCAAGATCAGCTGTTGCAGTTGATTTTCTGGGTCGTTTTTTTCCAGAAGAAGTTAATTGTTCTTCATTTTAGATATTATTTACACGTTTTAATACCCTGTTTACTGTGGTTTCAGATATTTGTAGCGCATCTGCTGTACGCTAAAATAAAATACTTGCTAAATTTCATTTATTAATCATGAAATCTTTTTTGTGTAGCAATTTCTCAAAGAAATTAAAAAAATATATTCACATATATTACTTGCTGCATCTGATGAAGATCTAATAATGGTCCATTATTTTCTGTTTCTCGTTGAAAATATTCGTGTTGATTATGCACAAATTGAATAGCTTGCCTCCGCAAAGTTTTTTCTTTCTCACCCATGATTATGTTCAATTACACCGCGGAACAAAATTAGAAACTTATTCGTTTGATTTTGATTAAATGTCAAATCGTGCGTCAAATTCAAAAAACAAACTCCGCCACTGGATTTGCTTTAACGTAGAGGGTAGTTCAATAGATAATTGCATACCAGCAACTCATAGACATACGTTCCTATTATTTTTAGTGTGTTAGAGGTAAATGTAAATATGGAACGTATATCTGTCATATATATTCTTTTTTCAAACAAATGGCCTTGAATTGTCATCTTTCGTGAACTATAGCATAAATTCTAGAATTTTTTCTTTTGTGGATCAAATAACAAACTGCGAGAAAAATATCCCAGATTGTCAAAAACTTGAAAATATCATATTCCAAATTCCGTTTAGAAGCATTGAATAAATAAAGAAAGAAAAAAGATTGAATTTCAGAATAATGATAAGGATCCCAAAGGAAAACCACGTTCATTAACATCAAAGGAGCAGGACTCCACCATACCCATAACAATCCTCGGCTGCGACTGCGACAGTCTCCCTCTGTTGTCTTTTTGATAATGAGAATTTGGAGCACTCGCCCTTCCGATCCATTTTGTGATTATGAAACGTAAAAATGAATGACAATGAGAATTTATGGACTCAATATGGAATGCTCTCGTTCTCGTCCGGTCTACAGTCTACGTAACGCAATATTTCACGCGAAACGTATAGAGAACACACAATAATAGGGAGTTTTACGATGAACGTAATAAATTCAAAGAGCTGAAATGGGCATGTCAGGAATATTATTAAAATTTCCTACCTTAATGCTTCGCTTCAATTGCATTCGTTGAGTTACGACTACCCACATAAGATGAGTTTTAGGAGTACTATACGACTTGGAATGTTTTATTCGCCTCTGCGTCAAAGATTAACGACTATTGCTTGTTTCTCAGTCGGTCACTCACAATTTTTACCTCTCGCTAAGAGAGGTATTGCATTCATGCTAAATATCGCATATCCAGATTTTATTGAATAAGCACGTTTTAAGGTCCCTACAATCCGATTTTAACATTTTTACAATGATGTCTGTGTGTGTGTGGATGTATGTGTGTGTGTATGATGTTGGAAGGACGGTTACTCAAAAACTATAAGACTTTACATTTGTTTAACTACGTATTTCCCAATCGGACATTCATGGGAAGATCTGAAAAGGTTTTGGTAACAATTGGACAAGCGGAAGTAGAAGATTCTTGAAAAAAAAAATTCTACATATTATTTTTTTAAAAAAATCTTGCTAATATTAAAGAAAATTAAATTCTCTATCTGATACATTTAAATATTTTATTAATATATTCTATAGATTTAGAGATAAAAAAATATAATATATAAAATAATCTGTTGTAATAAACTTTACAGCCGAAAGAATGCCATGGAAAATAGTTGAAAATTTAAATTGTTTGTAACTGACAGATAAATGTCAGTGTCAGAAATCCGGAGACATTACTGAAGACTTTTTCTGGAAAGTACATAGATTATATTATTTCTTAATGTATTGAAAAAATTTCGAGAAATTAGAAGAGTAGGACAAAAATTTCTCCATAGAATGAATTTAAAATTAAACAATCTAAATGTAAGGAATAGATGTAAGTAGAATTGTTGGTGTAGAGTATTGGTATACAAGAAATGTTAAATACAATAGGGCGCGAGCAGTCATGTCACTATGTTGATCTTGACAAGCAGATATAGTGGCCCGTGTGAGAATGATAGCTAGTAATTATGTACATAGATGTCGAATATCATAATTTCTCATTCTAAATTTAGTAATTTTCCAATTCCATGTAGTTTATTTTCCTCGACAATTCCTGGTGACAAATTAATTACGTGAATTTAGAAAATATTGAAATTTTTAATGAAACATTCTAACATTTAACATCTACGTACATAATTATTAATTATTATTCTGAAACGGGCTCCCATATCTGCTTGTCAAGGCCAACAATGTCACATGACTGCTCGCACCCTATACTTATGTAACAAAAAATGTAAGTGGCGAGAGGTATTGTGCTGGCCACAACAGATTTTTATATTATCTTCTATTGTGGGTAATTTCTCGACTGTGATGTGGAGTAGGTGTTAACAATTACTCGAAAGTTCGATCAAACAACATTCACTTAATTTATTAAACATCGTACATGTTATTTTATAATTTTGAATGCTTTTATTTTAACATATATTTCTATAATAATAAAATAACAGTAGTATATTATCTACCCTCATAAAAACTAAGTAAACGACCTAGATCGGGCATCTTTAAAAAAATTGCTGTAAATGATTTTTCCATTACAACAAAAACTTTAGCTTTTGAGTTCGTCACATTGTCTAGCCAATATCAATTTCGTATTGTAACAACATTCCCAAAATCCTATATTGATTTATAACAACCGAATTAAACCGTTAGTGGAAAAGAGAATAAAACGAATCATAATTAAATGAAAACACACATGAAACATGCCCGCTATCGGTAAACGAATCTGGAAACTTTTTAGCACTCGCAAATCATTTCAAAACGAGATAAATTGTCGCTTTTCCCACATATACATTAATCAATAAAGTAATTTTTATTATCGTCGATGAGATCAAAATACTATAAACGCTGTAAGCATCCTTTGACATTACAATTCAATTCATTTCATTATCAGAACAAAACACTTGACAATAATAAAGCAGTCATATGGCAAATCGTTTCAATCATTAGGTATTAGGTAATAAAAAAGCAGTAATACACACAATGAGATAATATATGAGTAAAAATACAGATTCCATTTATTAAAATTTACTTTATTTATAGAAAAAAATCAATATTCAATGAGCCAAGTAAATTGATGTAAATTCCAAATGGATAATTTTTAATTGTATTGTAAAATTTAACTGTATAAAACATAGTTTAAATTTTATATGTGTGAGATGCACTTTTCGGTGGTACGCCGCTGGGTTAGAAGCGCAGGCAAAAACACTTGACATTCGTAAAGGCAATGACAACCCCGATCTTTGGATGGGTAGTTTAGTTGTTTAGTTATGTTGTCACTACAGTCTCATGCGGATGTATGTGATAGTGTCCATAAGAAAAGACAAGCAGTTTGCTGTAATTAAAGGTGAGTGGTTAAAGCTCATGGTTGTTCTAATTACAGAACATATATGGCGTTCAGGTGTGGATCACCTGATGCTTGTAGCTTGACTGATATGTTGTACACTATTTGTGTATTTGGTACGCATGATATATGTGTGATATAAAGTTGTATTATTAGTTTGTTGCCGCAAACATATTGAAAAAATGATTTAAAAGACATATCTTTTATATGTTAAAGCAAATTGTTCCTCATTCGCATATTATACAGGATGTAACAAAAATAAGTATTACATTATATTTACATTACATTTTTCCGCGATTTATGTTAAGCGTATATATCTTGGTGAAGTTAAGGGTTTTAAATTGCGTGGCCGACCAGTGTATAAGTGAATGGATGTGATTGGTAGGGTGCTTAAAGAGAGAGAGAGAGTTTCCAAGTATGAAGAGAAGAAGAGCATGTATGAATGCGATTATGTGTGTGGCCGAGGCGAAAGAAGTCTGCTTAGATAGGAATGTGTGGCGAAGGATGATTGTTTCCTAACTAACTATTATTGTGATCCGGATACGGTATTTCGCTACCAAAAATCACTTTAATATGTTTAAGAATAAGGATTTGTTGTATGATGTTGATGTTGTTCTTATTATTATCGGGTTTGTGCGAACCCACTAAGTGGGACACGCGTGATTTTATGTATGTATGTATGTTATAAAAAATAAAGATTATTAAATTTTATACAGATAGGCATTAATACTTTTCTATTTATTTTATGAATAAATTTATAAAATAATTTATTTTAACAATCCCGGAGTCTATGTTTAAAGATAAATATATCTCCTTGGTTACACAGTACAGATCTGAAATTTATGTAACTGACAGATAAATCTAAAAATTAATCATTTCAAATTAATAATGGTAGTATTATAAGAAGAAAATGTTAAAATATGAATTTATGAAATATCTAATCAATAAATTAATTTCCATATGTTTGTAATCGAAAAGAAATTACCCTCACATCACAAAATAAAATTATGGTAATATTCTGGAAAAGAAAATACGGATAATACATATAATATATTGGAATAATAGTTGTAAAGGTAAAGGAACTTAATGCAATTGAGAAGGCGAACCATAGTCCTTGTTTTAAAAAGCCATTAATATCAAGGTTCTTCCAGCACTAAAGTTATTATTACAGTCATGTTTTGTAGATATCAAGTTTATATTAATAACACATTTGTTTGAGAAATGGAAACGAAATGTGATGAGAAAAAGGTCTTACAAAAGTATAAAAGTATTGAGAGCATTGTAAGCAAGTTCGGTGTTGCATTCAAATTTACTTTATCAGAAATATGAGAGTAGAAAGCAACAAAATGTTAATCAAACTGTCAGAAACACGTACTTTCTCTTTCTCGAGGGATATAACCCGTCTGAAAAGAACAAAACTGAAAATTCGTGAATGAAGAGCGCAGCAGACCGGCAATAGGGAGGGAGATATTGATAAAGTATCAAACAATCATAGCCAGAACCCTCTCGTAACACGAACGATACATGTTTTACGAGGGAAGGAGTTCCGTCGCACGTGGCCGATCCAAAGCCTCAATTTCAAAGTTGTCTGGCGCTGATACACATCAACATGATGGCGGTGGGGACGAGTGCAGAGAAATTGCTGACGGAAGATTTCACGGACGCCACTGGCCGGTGCCCGGTGCCCGGTGCCTTCCCCTGGGGCGTGTTGCAGCGACTCAGCAATTCACAGTTGGCGGATCGTAAACCCACCGTCGCTGCCACTGCTGTTGCTGTTGCTGTTTGCTGTATTGTGTGCTTGTTCCCCGAGCACATCTGACCGAACAAGAACGCTAACACTCTGGCATGATTCTTTGCACCCGACAACTTTTACCCCCTTCAAATAAGACGTTTCTTCATATTAGCTATAGAATTCAAATGTATCAGCTGTATTGACAAGTTTCGTTCTTAGCTTCCCTAAACTCTAAAGGGATGTCCATTTGTATACGAAGGAATTAATTATATAAATAAAAAATCTCATGTGGCCAGCACATTACCTTGAGTCAATCATGTGTCTTATGTACAAATTCCATACATAAATTGTCATGCAAAAGATTCTATATTTCCAGTAACGTTATTTCATAAACAAACTATGTAAATTGCACTTGATACTGATATTTTCTTCCTGCTTAGCTTTTCCCATTCGTTAAGATCGCTATTTTTTTATTTACGTGACGTCCTCATTCAGTTCCTTTTCTTTCAAGTCTTTCACAATACAGTCTTTCCATCTTATCTTTGGTCTTCTTGTGTTTCTCCCACCTTCTATTACTAAGTTATTAATTTTTCTTCCAATATATTCTCCATATCTCCTCAATGTTCAAATCGATGTAATCGTCCCCCTTGTATCTTTCTAGAAACTTCTAACGCTAGAGTTATTTCCCTTATTCTTTCCGTGTCTTCCTCAACATCCTCATCTCTGCCACATTCATTTTCTTTTCATTGATACTGACATATGCCAATTTGAATTATATGAATATATTAGCAGTTTCCATGGTTAGCATAGCTAGTTGATTTACGAAATTTAATGAAGTATAAAATGAAATCAAATCGTATAGAGAATAATATATTCTTTAAAGTTTATAATAATAATATTAAATGTCAATAATTGTATTTTATGTATCTAGGACGAAAAGTGAATCTTTAAGATATGAGCAATTTGTAATTATTTGTGAGTACCTTAAAGACATTTTTCGTTTGAGGTACATACATAATTTTATGCCATACTGGTTTCTAGTTATTAAATTATTAAAAGAAATATGCTGCAATTTGAATCAATATGAATTTTGTAGACTATGTCGAAATTGTTCGAAAATGGTAGCAAAATTTTGACAAATTAGCAGATTGAAATTATTTTTTTCTGGTTTCTTTAATATTTTTATTCGCTATAATTGTTAAAAAATATATTCCTGGAGATACTTCGGATGACGCTGCTGACGTGAAGAACAATTTAATTCCACATAAATAAAAAAATTAACTTCCAGGATTTTAATGTTTCACTTATTGTTTTATAAATCGTTCAAAATATGTTGCTTTAGAAACTAGTATAACATAAATAATATTTAACTGCGTTTTTTCAAGAAATACTGTTAGAAGTTGCAAAAACTTCCGGTTGACCAATTATAACCAAAATCTAATCACGTTTACATATGGATCTAAACTCGAGGAATACGAAAAAATTATAATTTTTGGAATCGTGGTACTCGTATTTGAGTTATGCGATCCGAAACGATCGTCACATATACACATTCACACACACACACACACGCACATACACACACGCACATACACACAGACATCATCGTAAAAATAGTAAAATCGTATAATAAGGACCGCAAAACGTACTTATTCATTAGAAATGCACAATTGAATTTTTTGACCAAAGACAATACCTTCCTTACCTAAAGGTGACGGAAGGTAAAAATAAATGAAACGGTAGTATTAGTAGAGATTGTATTTTGTTTACTGTTTAAACTCTTTCATTATTAAAAGTGTAACAAAACTAGTGCAAAGTTCAAGATTTGTGTTTAAATTACAGTGCAAATGTTTGAGTTTTGGTTTAATTCTAGCTGCTGTCAAATGCTTCTGATAATCTTGCATATAAATACAGTTTCATTTCTCTAAGAATTTGATTTGTTTTGAAATTGAGTTCAGGTTTGCAAGTTTTAGTCCTTTTCTACGTTTGGGGATGAAATTCTCGATTTTCTCTGTTGAGCTCAGAGTATCAGCCAGCAGCGGTGATGTCCGCCACTGGCCGGCGGCTTCTATCGACACGATACATTTAAATAAACTGTTTACCACTTGCCGTTCCAACACAAACTCGGGATTTCGTACCTGATTCCCAATCGATGTATTCCAGAAACACTTAACAGACTTGCAAAATAAACAAACGGAATCAACCGTATGAGGGAGTCGGGAGTGAATAGCAAACACCGGCACTTTACACCCACTCTCCCTGATAAGAAAATCGCTGAGGGGAGATATTCCCCTACACTTGCACTATAGCGGTTTTAAAAGCTTTCATAATATTTGCCAATTTGAAAAAATTGGTTGTGGCCAGCACAATACCTTACGTCAATCCTTTGTATAATATATAAATTCCATACATAATTTTTCTTGCAAAAGATTCTAAATTTCCAGTAAAATTATTTCATAAACAAACTATTCAAATTGCACTTCTTCCTCTTTAGCTTTTCCCATTCGTTAGGGGTCGTTATTTTTGCGTGTCGTTCTCATTCAGTTCTTTTTCTTTCAAGTCTTCCGCTATACAGTCCTTCCATCTTATCTTTGGTCTTCCTCTGTTTCTTCAATCTGCTATTACTAAACTACTCATTCTTGTTCAAATATAATTCTTCACTTCTCCTCATGACATGATCAAACCAATGTAATCATCTTTCTTGTATCTTTCTAGAAACTTGTAATACTAGAGTTATTTTCTTACCGTATCTTTCCGTGTTTTCCCCAACATCTACTTCAACATCCTCATCTCTGCCACATTAATTTACTTTTTATTGATACTGACATCTGTCAATTTGAATTATATATTAGTAGTTTCCATGTTTATCATAGCTGGCTGAATTATAAAATTTAATTTCTTTAAAATTCTTTAACTCTGTATCTATTGAATATGAAGTATAAAATGTAATCAAATCGTATAGAGAATAATATATTCTTTAAGTTATAATAACGTTAAATGTCAATAAATCAAATTTAACTGTTAAATTTTCAAATGAGGCTACTACCGGTTCACCAATTATAACCAAAATCTAATCAGTTGTTCGTCTGGATGTAAACCTGAGGAATACGAAAAAAAATATAATTTTTGGAATCGTGGTATTGAAGTTATGGGATCCGGAACTTTTGTCACACACACACACACACACACACACACACACACACACACACACACACACACAGCCATACAGACACACAGACACACATACATACATACATACATACATACATACATACATACATACATACATACATACATACATACATACATACATACATACAGACATCATCGTAAAAATGGTAAAATCGTATTATAGGGACCCTAAAACATGCTTATACACTAAAAACTCATCATTGAATTTTCTAACCAAAGAGAATACCTTCCTTATCTAAAGGTGACCGAAGGTAAAAAGGAAACAGGTATTCAAGCAGTTACTGCAAAAACTATCATAACAGTTCAAAATACAAATTATGAAACAGGTACCGCTCTATGTTCACTTTATAAACGCTGTTGTATTTATTAGATAGGGCAGGGTATGCATCTCACTGGCCATTATGCGGAATAATTCAAGTAGTAGTGCAATTTCTTCCTAATAATAACACAGCTGATGCATTACCTGCACTTTGATTACCCGATAATTAAATTTGAATGCCATTTCAAAGCTTATTAGATTACACTGGAAATTGTTCCTTTGTGAAAATAAATCAAAATGAAACTTAATATTTCACTCGGACATATATTTATATACCGTGGGTGGATGATATCAATTAAAACAAAAAAAATATTTTAAACGAGTAAATGCAGGTGAAAATTTTACACAAATGTTGTGGGTATTTTTCCGTGAGACTTATTACAAAGCGGCACAAAAACTTCCAGCAAAAAGATTGAAAAATTACAGCAGTCACGAAACGTGTAACAATTTCACCGACAAATTTCAAATGATGAAAAACATTACGATATTAATGAGAGGAAAAACAGTGTTGCTTACTTCTTCGAAGCTGTCAAATGTTATTAACGCTTTTAAAGAATAAACAACTCCACCATTTGTTCTGTTCTTACTTTGTTTACTTCATTTAAGCATGACTATTTTCTACAGCTCAATAATCTGGCTACCTTATTTATACGGCACAAATTTAACTCATATTTAAAAATATCGCCGCTTTCGTTTTTGGTTACATAAGTATAGGACGCGAGCAGTCATGTAACATTGTTTAGTAATTATATACAGTAAAATTTTTGAAAGATGTCCGATCAAGGTCATCTGTATCACGAACGAATTAAAAAATAGGCATACATTTATCTCTTTCTTTTGCAAAGTCTATAAGAGTGTGCGATATAACACGCTTGTCTTTCAAAAATTCATATTGTTTCGACTAAGTTAGGACATCCCACCTTAAAATGATGCTCGTTGTTGATAATACTTTCACTGTAACGTAAGTTTATTTATTAATTCAGATACATTACCTTGATTCATATTCGTACAAATAACGTCACTGACACTGATATTGTGTCATTATCTTATTTTTAACATATTTGGTTTTACATTTCCTTATAAACTTACCAGTTGACTTATTTTTGAATTTTGAATGCTTTTATTGCAACATATATTTTTATAATAATAAAATAACAGTAGTATCTTACGTACCCTCATGAAAACTAAGCAAACGACTAGGATACTGAATTTGTCATAATGGGCGGAGCAAAAATCTGAATTCATACAATTCGTAGACGACCTTAAATCAGTTTTTAAAATTGTGGATTTACAGATAAGCCCTACATTTACTCTGAGATTTTAAGATTAAAACTTATCTTCTTGCAAACATGTGTCAAGTTTTATAGCAAAAAGTTTTAAGTTGTTAACTCTTTATATAACTGTCACATGCACTATGTAACTACGAGTATAAAAAAAGAAAAGTAGTTTTATCAATAGATTGAAGAAGATAAATACCAACCATTATATTTATTTTCAATTACAGGCCAATTCATTCTGTTCTCTGACCTAAATCTATTTAAAAAAAATTGATGTGACCAACACAATACCTCCCGCCATTTAATTTTTATTAATATGGGGTTTCCGTGCCGCGTGCCTGAGAGTCTGGTCGGGAATCTGGGAAACCGGATTCGGTCCCGATCAACGCAATATATTACGAATTTAAAATGGCACAAAATTGATTCCTGTGTTGCACCCTTCACGCCAGCAATGAGTGCCTGTGATGTGACATTTGGTAAACGGTATGTCCTCATCATTACCGAAATTTGTGTGCAAAGTAGATTAACATACCCAGCAATGGGTAATATGCCCTGGTGATAGGTTTTTTTTTTAATACATACCTGCCAATTTACTAATGCTAAAAAATATGTATATTAAGTTCCTTTCCATATAACTATTGTTCTATTTACAATTTTCTTTTTAAAACGTTGCTATTATTAATTTGAAATGATTTTTTTGACACTGACATTTCTGTCAGTTACATATATAAATAAATATTTCATCCCGGCATATTACCTATTGCTGGGTGTGCCAATCTGCTTTGTATACAGATATCGATAATGATGGAATACTTGTACCATGGCGCTTACTAGGCGTCACCTCACGAGCACTCATAGCTGGCGTGGAGAGTGCACCACAAAAGTTGAAATATGAACTGTCTAACCAAGGAGTTATTTTTAAAACATATAATATAATTTTTAAACTATTTTATAAATTTATCCATAAAATATATAGGAAACTATTAATGCAAACTTGTAGAAAATTAAATAATCTTTAATTTTTATAGAAACAAATTGCGAAAAAATAATATTTGAAGGTATTTTTTGGAGAAAAACTATTTTGAGCTTCAAGTAAAGTGTCATTTCCGGTTGTCCGATTGACACCAAAATCTAATGGCTTTTTTTCATATTACAAATAAGGTAGAAATACATGGTTTCCATATTTTCTGAATGATAGTAGTTAGCGTGTTCATAAGATCCACATACACACACATACACAGCCACAGACATCATCGTGAAAATGTTAAAATCGGATTGTAGGGACCTTAAAACGTGATCATTTACCAAAATCTCGATATGCGATTTTTAGCACGATCTCTATACCTCCCTTACCAAGGGTAGCGGGAGGTAAAAAAGACGTAGTTTACTACATCATTTGTAATGTTTGCAACAAATGTTATATTGGTGAAACTTCTAAACCCTTACGAAAACGCATTTATCACCAGTACCATGGTAATAGATATAATCCCGACCATGGTGACAAAAACTAGTCATTTACCAGATTTCAAAAGTGTTAAAATATTAGTGACTCGCCAAATCATTTTCAAAAATGCATGTAAAAGTAGTAATAATACAAATAATGAAAGGAAAAATTGCTTTTATAACTACTATGTAAAAAAAGAAAGCGTTGGACTGCATTTAATTGCAAATTTATGCATCGAATGTACCTATTGAGTACCAGTGGACCTAGTGCATATGTAGGTAATCGTGGGCATGCTATTGACCGGCCGGTCCGCTTACATCGTTAACTTATGGTAATTAACTGTCATTGACTTAACCGAGAAAGCGTTCCACAAATAATTAATTAGTTTTCAAAGGTTTTCAGTACCAATTAAATGATTATGGCCGTTTGTTAAACTTCACAAAGCGAACTTCCATTTCTGCTATCTGTTTGTACGACCAGCAATCATCTCTAAGCATATTATTTCATTTAATCCATACAAAGATCTACAGAGAGATTGCTGATCAAAAATGTTTCAATTTATATGAATTATTCAGCACAAATAAATAATTACCTTAATAAATTACTTTGATATCTGATATTTTAACAAAATTAGTTATTTTATGGGGACTAATTGTAATTTTAGTAATTACTATATCATACGATCACAAGGGATAAAGGTCAACGCCGGTGGAAATATTTTATAAAATAAGCGTTTTCTGAAATAAATTTCAACAAAATGTAACCTGCAATGGTATGGGTTCCGTGGCAGTTGGTAAAAGAAGACACCACAATTACTTCAAATATGAGATAATTTAATAACTAATAACAACACTTACGTCAACACAATATTGTTACACTTAAAGTTACAATTATAATTCAGTGTGGGTGGCAAGATAGCAAACTAAAAATGGCCACCGGTTAATCACCTCCTCCACGCGTTTCCTTCCTCGTTCGTTTTGAAGGCTGGATTCCTTCGCCGGAATTTGGCGTCTTATATATATTTTGCGATTTAATTACAACATTTAAAGTCGTTTTTCGCATCCTAGTTTCCATCGATTTCGGTCTCTCCAATCGTTTTCCTTTAAGTTTCTATTTAACATTGCATTTATCACGCAGTCTTTCCATGTTTTTCTGGGACGTCCCTTTTTCTTCTGTTTTCCGGTACCCATTCCATCATCTTCTTTGGCCATCTGTCGTTATCCATACGGCATACATGTCCATACCATCTTAGTTTTTTGGCTTCAATGGTATCAATTATGGTGGTATCTATTTCCATCTTTTCCCGTATTTCTTCATTTCTTTTTCTATCTAATAATGTCAGCCTACTGCAACGCCTCCAAAATCCCATTTCCATTGATAGTAGCTCTTTCTCTATTTATAGTTTTGTACATCCTGATTTTTGTTTCTTTTCAGATTTGTTTGCTCCATAATACTCCATTTAATTGTTTTGTTACTAGCTTTCCTTGACTGATACGATTTTTAATTTCAGTTTTGCTGCAACTATCCTAGATGTTTATAGGAGCTTACACTTTGAATCACTCCTTGATCTAACACTAGATCTTGACGACACCACCAGCTACTAAATATTTTGTCTTTTGTATATTATTGGTACTCTTTGTCCAGCTTTCTTACCATGTAGCTTATACCATCCTCATCCTCTGCAAAAATGACCTGGTCGTCAGCGAAATGTAAGGTGAAGAGTTTGTCATCATTAATAGAAATTCCCATATTTCGGCAAGTACGTCTCCATCGTCTTAAGGATGAGTTCAAGTATATCTTGAACAATGTCGGAGCAACTGCGCACCCCTGTCGCAAACCTTTGGTAATTAAGAACTTCTCTGCTAATTTATTACCGAACTTAATGCTGCCGGAAGTATTTGTGTACATATTTTTTACAGTTTGAATGTAAATATCGCTAGCCACAATCTACTGAGTGGGATGCTGTCATAGGCTTTTTTCAAATCATGTGGGTTCCTAATTTCGTGGCCATTCTTTTTTCCAGTAACTGTTTTAGGCAGAACAAATTGACCGAGCATGACCTTCCAGCCAGAAATCCATTTTGTTCTTCTTCATCTATAAATTTGTTGTTCTATTCGCTTCTTCGCGTCTTCCAGCACCAATATAGTGGACTTTTGCAGTCCGGTCCACTACTAGGTTGACTGTTGGGTCTGCTTCTTTCGAAACGTCTGGGACGTTCTTGAGCCTTCGATCTTAGATGTTTCCTCACCAACCGTCAGCCTTTTTCTGCTCACCATCCGGGTCACGCCCTTCCCATGAACCATCGCGGCCCGTCGTTTGCCCACTACCTTGCCGACACACAAACGACTACTGGAGGGACCTGTCACAAAAAGCAAGTGCGTAATTATCATGTAAAATGGTTTTAAATGCACTGTGTTTTCCTTGCTAAATAGAAACACTTAGTATTGTAGACAATAGAAGGGCAATAAAAAATAAATGAAGATAGTTTTAAATAGCTGCTATTAGAAAAGTAAGTCAGAGTCATCTGAAGATTTTCTCGTAAATCTGAGAGGAAATAAAAGAAAACGGATATTTAAAACAAAGCGAGTTGTAGATTGTAAAACATTTTAGTGCGATGTACAGCTGCAGTCGGCGCTGCAATGCATTGCAGGAACAGATCTATTGTGCACTTGCAAGACAAGCCACTGAATCCACTTTACGCCACGACATCGCATTATTAAATTCTTGTGCCTGTTCGAATCTCTCTGCGCGGTACTTACATAAAATTTTCACATAAACTTACACACTACCGCTGTAAGCTTCAATGATATTTGCCACAGTGCCCTACGAATGCTTTAAACATTGCAAATATTGTGCAGAAAATTCCAGCCATCACAATAAAACTTTAATCTTTTCCTTATAGCGGGAAATACATTCAGATGTTGGAAAACAATTCAAATTCAACTTTAAATTTCAAACTGCTATAAATAAAACGTTATTGGAAAACATTGTAAACTACATATGTTTTACATATAAACTGCACTATAGTCACTACTGTAATAAATAAAGTTCAATTGGAGATCGTAAAAGTTCATTTGACGGAAATTGGCTATTGAAGGTAGAGATAAAGATAAAATAATTGGTCTATATTTATTTTCTTAAAATTCAACCAAATACGATATCAGCAGTGGGATCGCGCCGTTTAAAACTATAATAATAATTTATTGCCCAACAGTAATCCGATTACAGGACAAAGTATATAATATAAGCAAAAACAATACATGTATTGAGAAAATACAAAAATAATATTTTAAATAAAAATCTGTTGTGGCCAGCACAATACCTTCCGTCAATCCTTTGTATAATGTATAAATTCCATACATAATTTTTCTTGCAAAAAATTCTAAATTTCCAGTAAATTTATTTCATAAACAAACTATTCAAATTGCACTTGACATGACATCTTCTTCCTCTTTAGCTTTTCCCATTCGTTAGAAGTCCCTATTTTTGCGTGTCGTTCTCATTCTTCCGCAATACAGTTCTTCCATCTTATCTTTGGTCTTCCTCTGTTTCTTCAACCTCCTGTTACTAAACTATTTACTTATTTTTGTTCAAATATAATTCTTCATTTCTCCTCACGACATGTTCAAACCAATGTAATCGTCTTTCTTGTATCTTTCTAGAAACTTGTAACAATAGAGTTATTTTCTTACCATATCTTTTCGAGTCTTCCCCAATATCTACTTCAACATCCTCATCTCTGCCACATTAATTTATTTTTATTAATACTGACATCTGTCAATTTGAATTATATGAATATATTAGTAGTTTCCATGTTTAGCATAGCTGGCTGAATTATAAAATTTAATTTCTTTAAAATTCTTTAATTCTGTATCTATTGAATATGAAGTATAAAATGTAGTCAAATCGTATAGAGAATAATATATTCTTTAAGTTATAATAACGTTAAATGTCAATAAATCAATTTTAACTGTTAAATCTTCAAATAAGGCTACTTCCGGTTCACCAATTATAACCAAAATCTAATCACTTGTTCTTCTGGATGTAAACTTGAGGAATACGAAAAAATTATAATTTTTGGAATCGTGGTACTGAAGTTATGGGATCCGAAACTTTTGTCACACACACACAGACACATACACACACACACATGCTTATTCACTATAAACTTATCATTGATTTTTTTGACCAAAGACAATATCTTCCTTACCTAAAGGTGACGCAAGGTAAAAATATCTGGGTACAGAAGATTAGCTGCATGGAAAGCTACATAAATTGGAGATCGTTTTAGTATATCTGTGCGCGAATTTGGCAGATGAAAGGACCTGAGATATCTGGACTGCAGTCGTGGTACGTGAATTGACATCCGGGACAGGAGATATGAGGCATCAACTTTGTTGGTTAGCAAACGATTAAGAAATCGAGCACAAGACTGTTCTCTCCTCTCAGCCAGGGACTGCATGGAATGACATTTAATAGGGAATCCTGGTCTATACCTCTCACTGCATAGAATCTATCTAGTTTAAATGAAAGCTTTTAAAAATCTACGATGGATTTGATCAAGAGCTAGACGATAATTGGATACCAAATTAAGCAAGCATACTCAAATTTACTCATTATAAATGCTAAATATAAGGATTTTAGAACATTGATATCAGTAAACATAACAGAAATTCTCATAAGAAAACCTAGTGTCTTGCTAGCCGATTTGCAAGTATTATAGCAAGCTATAGAAAGGAAGTGATAGAAAGAAAACGCAATAGAAATGTAATTCTGCTACTTTTGGTTTTTGTATTATCTGTTTTGTAAGAATTAACTAATATTTTGACATTTAAAATAAATAAATAGTAATAAATTTATTCTTGATCAAAATAAAGTTTTCTTGTTTGACTTGAAACAATTACTTCTGTCATTTACACGATTTATTAATAATATTTTAATTAGATTTTTTATTATTTCCATCCGCCAAATTAAGAAAGTGACTTCGGTCCATGACTTGCTTAACCCACTTGCAACATGGTGTCATGTTTAATCTGACATGTGTCGTTATCTTTCATATCGTAATATCGAAAAACTTATCTTTGTTGCAATATTTGTATGTAGTTTAATTTGGAAAGTATTGACAATATTTTTATAATCAAATGCTAACGTTAGACTAGAAAATTTATTTAATACAATGTATGGTCCAATTTTATAGCCACCAAGGAGCCCAGTTTTGACAATTGCAGATTTTTATTTGTAGACGTTTAAATTAATTAGTGTATGCAGAAAATTTTTACCCAATGATGCACAGGTATCCAGAATAGCTTTATAGAGCTGTATTTTTGTTAACAGTTAAAATAATATGCTTTTGTTGATTTTTCTGTTTTTTTTTTAATAACATTTTCTGAACAAGGTATATGAAATGAATAAACATACTTTATATACGAGTATTTCAGCTATTACGTTAATTGTATTACGTATAGAATAATATTTTCATTAGCAAAATAAACTGCTGTGCAGATGCAGTCAACTTTAGTGTACGTCAAGTTAATTCAAAACAACATGTTAAACAAATTATGTTCGTTTACCTGTTCGCAATTTATTAAAAAAAAATATATTTAAGTTTCACTGTTATATTCACAAAGGACTCGCTCTTTATAAAATAAAACAATAGCATGCACGTTCAGCGAATTCCATGTTAAAACAATTGCTGGTCTCACTCTCAGCCAACTAGAAAACGTGTAATGTGTTCATTCCGTCAACTACGATAATAATTTGCGTAGCAGTAATTGTTATTATGGGAATAATAAACAGAATTAATTAGGCTGTTTCCGCAGCTATACGTGAACAGACAAGGGAGTATTGATAATATTTTACGTGACGTCATAATCTCTATTCGCAAATTAGCGAGACGTATTACAGGTTGGCGTCAGATTTTCACATAACTTTTCAAGGGGGATATCTGTGATTGTAGAGATATATTAACTAATGCACGACCAATTAATACGGATTAATAATCAGATGTATTATGTTAATCCAGGAGATATATCAGATATCCGAGATTAGTAAGCTGATGTTTCTATTACTTGAATTTTTTTTTAATTCTTTATATAAACTATCAATAAATTTTAATACAATCTGTCAATCGGTCTAATCGTGGCAAATGTCTGTGTCGATCTACCTAGCGTTAAATCGGTAATGGATAAAAACGTAGTTCGTGCGGTGATCAAGATTTTTCATTTGAAAGAAGAGACGGCAACTGAGATCAAAACCAGGGTGAATGCTGTCTTTAGGATGTTCAGGTCGACCAAAATCGCCTACCACACCGGAAACTGTGAATAAAGTCCACGATCGTCAAATGAAAGTGCGTGCGGCTAAGAAAGCCTTAGGGATCTCTTATGAAAGTAGTTTATATTTTACACAATTGCTCAGTTCGGAGCAAAAGCGCATTCGAGCCCGAACTTCAGCTGAAAATTTCAGTTGATTAAGAAAAATTTGGTCAATTTCAAACCATGGATGGAACATAGGTAGGTACATATTACACACACGAAAATTCATTGGCAGGAAAGGTGATGGCGTCAGTCTATTGGAACGCCAAAGGAATTTTGCTAATTGATTATCTTGGTAAAAGAAGAACTGTGACTGGACAATACTACGCCACACATTTAGACCAGCTGAAAGCAGTAATTCAAGAAAAACGCCCGGGAGTGGCAATGTAAAAGAAATAGAACGAACTGAAGTTTGAAATCGTCCCCATACTCGACCGATTTGACTCCCTCCGATTTCCATATTTTCCCAAAACTCACAACGTTCAACGCTGGAAAGATATTACGATCCAACGAAAAATCATCAATGCTGTAAATGCTTATTTTGAGGACCTCAATGAAATCCATTTTCGGGAGGGAATCGAAAAGTTGGAAAACGCTGGACTAAGTCTGTTCACATCAGACGGAACTATGTTGAAAAATAAATGTTGCCCATGTTAACTTTTACTTCCTTGTACATAAGTAAAGGAAGTATTGTAATCGCGAAAAAATTCGGTTTTCATATTTCAGCGGAAATATCCATTTTGACTAATTTCGTCGTGACGTCTGTACACACGTACGTACGTACGTCCGTACGTACGTATCTCGCATAGCTCAAAATCGGTAAGCCGTAGAAAGTTGAAATTTTGTATTTAGGACTGCTATAACATCTAGTTGTGCACCTCCCTTTCTGGTTATTACACAATTTCCAGAAGTGGCACTTTACATGAAGCCTATAATAGATTTTAATGAAAAACTGTATTAAAATATAATCCAAAACTTTTCAACCGGAAGTGGTACATTACTAAGTTGTTAACAGTTTTTCTTGAATAAAATGATTTTATTTTGATTTTAGAAATAAATGCTGCAAATAAAAGTTTTAGAGAATTAATTTCTGCGTCTAGCACATGAAGTATTATTAAATTAGCCCTTTGTATAAGCGAGATATGTACATTTAAATATATACTTTTTTGTTTTTGTAATAAAGCTTGCTATGGATTAGGACAAAAAAATAAAAAATATGTTCATGTCAAATTATGTTACATACGTGCAATTTTATGATTCGTACAATAACAAATATTATATTTTTAATGTGAAATTAGTCATATTCATTGTTGTAATCAAATATTTCTTTGTTGTAATCAAAACTCTCTTTAAAAATAACCGGGTTAGATTATGGTCGTTATATATCTTACCGTTTTGAAGTTAAAATTAATATTTTGTAATTAAGTTATTAAAAAAATATGTATTGTTTAATAATCGTACAAGGAAGTCGTGTGGTGTCCACATCAGATTTTTTTTTCATGTCATACCGGAAACTATTCAAACCACTCTCGTGTATATGTGAAGTCAGTGTTTATTATAATAGGTATTGTACCTTAAGTTAAACGCACAATCAACTCTAAAAGTTGAATATGTTACAGTGGATCACAGATACCTGTAAGTGAATATAATCTTCCCTACCAAAATTCCCTACATTTTTCTTAGATCTTTCGACCCTCCTACCCTAAATTAATTCAAAGGAAGATTCAGCGGTTCAATTAGAGATTTATTTTACTTATTTCTACCCCAAATCTTTACAGTGTACGCAAGGTAATAGAAAAAGAATACTGATAAAAATTAGTTTATTTTATTTAAACATTTTTTTTAGTTTATCCATTGCCTTTGTACTAAACGCAAACAAAGCTCTACGGTTTCATTTTAAAATTAAAATCGTGTGTTGCAATCCTGTTTCCATCAATAGTCCTCAAATACTTCATATTCTATCGGTAAATACCAGCTGAGCAAGTAAATAAAATCTGGAATCGAGTGAAAACGAAAAACAAAACGCACGGCAACATATTTCAAATGAAACGGGTAAAATGTTATAAATATGCAATTGCATGTTCGTTTTCCGGTGAACGCATAAACGATGTTACCGCAACGGAACTTCGAAATCAGAATCAAGTGAACATGGGACGTGGAAACACGTGTTAGATCGACCAGGGTGCGTACGCAACATCGACAGGAAATGTATTTTAATGGCTAGTCCCCCATTGCCGATGCCGATACCGGCGCAGATACTCAACATATAATTTTAATATCCGCTATTATTTTCTTTTATCTATTATTTCCATTATGTAAAATTGCCAGACCCTAAAATACCTTTCGAAAAAACGCTATTTCGGATATGAATATATGTATGGACACAAAATCATGAGAAATCTAACGTGAGCAGTATATAATCAATCGCCTTCGTGATTGTGTATTTCTTTACTATGTCTGAAAGTTACCCATTGTTCATAGACTTGGCTTAAAATATAGTCAATTGTTTTTCACGTCAAAGAAATAGCTGATTATATTACTTGGTTGATACCAATACAAGACTTCTTCATATACTAAAACCTTACATTTCTTGAGAAATATGTATGTGTTACAGTTAAAGTATCAACTTAATCAATGCATACACTGTCTAGTTGATGTATGCTTCCACTAGTTGTTTTAGTGAAAGTATACATTATTGTATATAGTGCATACCTTATCTAGTTAATGTATGCATTGACTAGTTAGTGTATACACCTTCTTTTGTCACTGTCTACCTAAATCCGAGTTCTATGCGTTAGGTATTGTTTCTGTTTGTTTTTTTTTATAAAATTTATACGCCTAGATTGTTGGGTGGGCAGTTTAGGTGGGCATATTGCGTGGGCAACGCAATAATTTATACTTTCACTAAAACAGCTAGTGGAAGCATACATCAACTAGACAGTGTATGCACTGACTGAAATGTATACTTTAACTGTAACATATGTACGAGATACCATAAAGAATTACTTTTCGTTAACCTTCATATTTAATTCAAGTCGCTACCCTTGGTAAAGGGAGGTATAGGGATTGTGCCTCTCTCTCTCTCTCTCTCTCTCTCTCTGTGTGTGTGTGTGTGTGTGTGTGTGTGTGAGAGAGAGAGAGAGAGAGAGAGAGAGAGAGAGCGTGCGTGCTAGTGATGAACAACAAGGCGACAGTACTCTCGCAGCTCGTCTCGTCTCGTTGCATTATGCGAGACGAGAACGAGATATAACAATTGCGAGACGAAGAAATCTCGCGAGCTTCTCGCAATAAAAAGCGTTGGTAACTTTATACCTTTGATTGAACGTTAATTTATGCATAGACCACGTAAATGGGAAAATTATATGAATCCACTGTATTTTTTTGACTATCTCTAGTCGATTTTAGCCATTTTTTTCCTAGTTAAAACTACCGTTAATAGAGTTCTTTCTGTCCCTAAATAGTTTAGTGTTTAATTATTTTTCTTGATTATAGTAATGATGAATATGAACAGATGTTCATAATGAAATAGATTACAGATCACAATTTGGTGATTAATTATTTTAGAAGAAAATTTAATTATTTAGTTACAAATCACATTTTCTGGTGACTGTAAATGCATAAACATATGTTCGTATTGAAATAAATTGGGAACCAGAATTTTGTGTTTTTTCTCATTATTATAGTTAGTTCTATCACAGCCAATACACGGACGACAGTAAGATTGGTACTAACGCGAAATTGTCACCTGCAGTTAAACTATGCGAGATCGAGAATTCAAATCCGAAAACTAGATGAGATCGATAATTTATAATTCTCGTCTCGTCTCGCCTCGCGCGCATCTCTAGTGCGTGCGTGCGTGCGTGCGTGCGTGCGTGCGTGCGTGCGTGCGTGCGTGCGTGCGTGTGTGTGTGTGTGTGTGTGTGTGTGTGAATGACTGAGTGAGTGTCTGTGTCTCAGTGTGCGTGTGCGTGTACGTGTACGTGTGCGTGTCGTGATGATATATTTTTATATTTTTAATTAAATTGTCAGTACAATAATTACAACATTTAGTCATACTTATGAATAATTAAATTAGAGGAAACAGGTACGGAATTCGTTGAAAATATTTCCAAGTACGCCACTGACTGGTTAGTACTCAGACTCACTGTATGCACAAAACGAATACGGCATACTCTGTACATTCGTCTTTTCCAGAATCCAATCTCGATGTGAAATAGGGGATTTCATACGTCTACAGAGTTTTGTTTAAAACGTCCATTGATATCGGTCAGGAAAACCTCTGCACAATGCGAAACGTCATATATTTTATTTAGATTCTGCCATGTCTCACACAGAAAACAGGAAAATCTTTAATACAACAATTGGAATAAACTTTTTGTAAAGTATATAACAAGTGTTGGCGGCTTGTACGAGTAAGCTTATTATAATATTTAATTCTTTAATACGCTCCAAACTTGAATACGCTTCTCATTATGGAATACAAAAGATAAAATTCGAGTTACATAGTACAACTTTTTCAAAAAAATTGTGAATAACTGATACTATACCTTGGTATGCCAAATCGCCTTACGTTAGGTATTACTTAGTATGAAAACATTTTTTTTTATATAAACAAATCTTTAATTACAATATGAATCTAATGACAATGACTCATGTAATTAAACACATTAAAAACTGCAGTCGTTCGAAACAGATTCTAATAAATTGAAGATCGAACTTCAATTAAATACATATCCTTCCACTGCTGTTTCTAATTCTTAAAATAGATACGTATATAATAAATCATTGAAATAGTAGGTATATGATATTCAACTTAAAATCAATAGGGTATGTACGTTTCAAAGTCTATATTAAACTAATAACTACGAAAACAGTAATTTCATAAGTCGATATTTTAAACCGTAGAATATAATTTTATAGAAAATCTATTTCAATTATTTTATTCTTGGTTATTTAGTAGTTTAATGCAACATAAAGGATGGTGTGTATAGAATGTTTCAAAGAATCATTAATATTAATTTACTATTATTTTTATTGCAAACTTGGTAGACATCGTCATAATGGCTGACGTTAAATATATTCTTTTCATGAAAAATTATGTAGAATATTCTGTCAGACAAACTTCATATAGAATAAAGACTTCTTTTACATAAAAAGTAAAAACATTATATTATAATAAAGTTACTAGATTAATTTTTGCACTTATTTGTATATATAATAAGTATATTCATTTACTCCCCCCCTCTCATGCCTCTCTTTCGCAAACGAAGCACATGTAACAATAATTTTGGAATTGTTAAATGCATTTTTTAATTCGGAATATGTTTACCTTCCGTCACCTTTAGTTAAGGAAGGTTCCGGATCCCATAACTTCAATACCACGATTCCAAAAATTATAATTTTTTCGTATTCCTCAAGTTTACATCCAGAAGAACAAGTGATTAGATTTTCGTTCTAATTGGTGAACCGGAAGTAGCCTCATTTGAAGATTTAACAGTTAAATTTGATTTATTAACATTTAACGTTATTATAACATAAAGAATATATTATTCTCTATACGATTTGATTGCATTTTATACTTCATATTCAATAGATATAGATACAGAGTTAAAGAATTTTAAAGAAATTAAATTTTATAATTCAGTCAGCTATTCTAAACATGGAAACTATTAATATATTCATATAATTCAAATTGACAGATGTCAGTATCAATAACAAGTAAATTAATGTGGCAGAGATGAGGATGTTGAAGTAGATGTTGGGGAAAACACGGAAAGATACGGTAAGAAAATAACTCTAGTGTTAAAGTTTCTAGAAAGATACAAGAAAGATGATTACATTGGTTTGAACATGTCATGAGGAGAAATGAAGAATTATATTTGAACAAGAATGAATAGTTTAGTAATAGGACGTTAAAGAAACAGACGAAGACCAAAGATAAGTTGGAAGGACTGTATTGCGGAAAATTTGAGAGAAAAGGAACGCAAAAATAGCGACCCCTAACGAATGGGAAAAGCTAAAGAAGAAGAAGATGCCAGTGTCAAGTGCAATTTGAATAGGTTGTTTATGAAATAATTTTACTGGAAATTTAGAATCTTTTGTAAGAAAAATTATGGAATTTATACATTATACACGAGAATGACGGAAGGTATTGTGCTGGCCACAACAGATTTTTTGAGTAAACTTTTGTACCAAAATTAATAGGGCAGAATTTACAGAAATATGAAAATTTGTACCTATTATTATTGAAATCGGTGAAGCAGTATTTGAATTTTCACGATAAAAGTTTCCGACACCCATTTAAAATTTTGGATGTGAGATGTGCTAGTTGTAAAAGTATATATATTTTATATTCAAATGTACATTCCCTGTAATTACGAAACCAGAATTTCGTGTACCTGAGGAATTTTATTTAGAATTCCATTTCAATAAAAATGTATCCAATTCTAAAAGCATATGTGTGCCAGCTTCAGCGTCCGCCTCCCAATATCCGAAGAGTAGAGGCAGCATGGGCCACAATATGAATTATTTATCACGGTAATTTCTTCCACTAAATCATAAGAGGAATCCACACTCGGGCAGCATGTATGCAGTGTGCCCAGCATTTTCTTCTTTTTCAGAAATATATTTGAACGGATATGTGGGCTTTAAGGTTAATGCGTCGGATGAAATTGAAAAAACGGAGCGTTTTCAAATGTTCTTACGTATTGAATGAATGTTTTCCGTCACACTTTATAGATGATTTGATTTTCTTTGTTATTTAAGGTTGTGTTGAAATGATTAGAACACGCAACCATCATTCATGAATCTTAAACTTTTTCCATTATAGGTACAACCAATATTCTGCTGAGTGTGTGAGTCATGAATTTATTTATTTATTTAATGAGGTTGAAGAACCAACAGCGCAATAAAAGCCAAATAAAGGTTTTCGCTAATTATATTAAGATATAAACAAAAATATTACTGCAAACAAAGGGTGCTTAAAACAACTATAAATATGGTAAGGTAGATTTGAAACATTTTTTAAACGAGTTAAAAGACATATTGAACAAATGTAAGTAAATAAAATTAGTGTTATATGTGAACATTATACGGTTAATACAGGAGTACTTATAATTATTTGAGTTACTAAAAGTAACTTAAACAAATTATAAGACCTTGTTACTTTTGGTGGAATATGAAAATTACTCAGTGAAAACTTTATATACAAAAAAAATCATATCAAAATAAGTTCGTCTACCGTTTAAACTACTTAATATTAAATTTATAGCAAAGTAAATTTACAAATTTCTTTTGTACATTTTCAATAATATTAATATTTACTCTTTTTCTCTTGAGGAATGAGACATTGATTGCTGAATAGTTCAATTTTCGTAAAAACTGCAACACCCACATTGCTCTGTTTGAATTATTAGATAATATCTTTGAATATATAATACATATAAAAATGGCAACGTAATGTATTTAGATTAAATATTTCGAGTGAAGGTGCCATCTATCCCTCCCTATACGAATTATTTCTGAGTTAGTTCAAAAAATACATAATAGGTGGATGTTGCACAGTGTTGCCACGTAGCTAAAACAGCAAGATAAGATTTTATAAAGGTTTTTAAGTTTGCTACTGTAAAACAAGTATACATGTACATTGAAGATTCAAAATATATTATCTGGTTATTATGAAACAATATTTTTGAATTATTGATTATTGAATACCTCTAACAAATAGTACTGGCAATGCTGTCAGCACGATTTACCGTAGTTCATAGTTTTATGGTAGGAGTCACTAGCTATCTATAATAATTTTGTGAATAAAAAGAGACAGATATAGTATGTTGCTAGGCCATATGCGTTGCCATTCTTATATGTATTATATATTCAAAGATAATATCTATAAAAGTTTAGACATGGGTAATGCTATGACTGGAATATTTTTAGATTTATCTAAAGCTTTCGACTACGCTGATCACAATAAATTAATAGAAATTGTGACTAATTATGGAGTACATGGTATCCTTTCAAATTGGCTTGAATCATTATATGTTCAACCGAAAACAGTGTGTGTTTTACAACAATAATATCTGATTATCTGTCGATTTCGTGCGGTGTACCACAAGGTAGTATGCTTGGCCCAATATTATTTATACTATACATAAATAATATAAAACAATTATTCAACAACATTTTTTTGATAAAATGCAACTCTCAGTCTTTGCCACAAGTGGACAGCTACAAAATTTTGGACCCAGTTACATGAAAAGCTGTGTTGGGAAATTGATATTAATGAAAGATGCTCAAAATTAACTATTTTATGTTACGCAATTAAGCGTTTAGCCCAAATTAGTGACATGCGAACAGAACTAATGTATTACTATGCTGAATTTAATTCTATTGGTACCTATGGCTTAGTCTTTTGGGGTTCCGCGCAAGCTGCAATACGAATATTTTAGCTTCAAAAAATTGTTTTAAGAAATATGTTTCATTTAAGTACCGTGAATCATGCACACTTTCAGAATTGAAAAAATATTAACTGTATGCTTTGTATGTACATTTTTTCTGTAATATTATTTGCACGCAATAATTCAAGTAAAATATTAGCACATGAAAATATACATAACTACAACACGAGAAACAAATCGAATTTTATTATTCTGAGACATAGATTAAAATTAGCTTCCAAAAATCTATTCTCAGTGGATATTAAACTATTTAGCAAACTCCTTCAGTCCATAAAAAATATTGAATGAAATAGTTACAGTAAAATGATTTAAAGATGTCCGATCAAGGTTATTTGTATCATGAACGAATTAACAAATTGGCATATATTTATCTCTCTCCTTTGCAATCTATAAGCGTGTTCGATAAGGATGGATATCACACGTTTGTCTTCCAAAAATTCATATTGTTTCGACTAAGTTAGGACATTCCACTTTAAAACGATGTTCGTTGTTGATAATACTTTCTCTGCAACCTAAGTTTATTTATTAATACATATATATATATATATATATATATATATATATATATATATATATATATATATATATATATATATATATATATATATTACCTTCATTCATAGCCGTACGAGTAACGTTATTTTCTGTCAGTATCACTGACACTGACAGTGTGTCAGTATCTTTTTTTCACATATTTGGTTTTACAACTTACCAGTTGATTTATTTTTGAATTTTGAATGCTTTTATTGTAACATATATTTTTATAATAATATAATAACAGTAATTTTATGTACCCTCATAAAAACTAAGCAAACGGCACTACTGAATTTGTCAGAATGGGCGGAGCAAAAATCTGAATTCATACAATTCGTAGATTACCTTGATTGAACTTTTTTCAAAAATAGTAATAATGTCGGGTGGCATATATTGTTGTGTAAAAAGCTGTCCAAATAATAATAAAGAAAAAACATTTGTAAAAAGCTTAGGTAATATTCAAAAAGAAGATACTTCAGGGACTTTTGTGAAAATGATTATAATAAATGTGTTTCCACGTTTTTGACATTACAAGAAACAAACTTGTACCTGATAAGTATTCCAGACTGTCATTTATATTAATGGACAAACTTTTTGCAGAGGAAAGACAAAATTCATAAAAACATCAATCAAAATATTCGTATTTTAGTAATAAAAAACTCTTAAACATCTGATCTTTTTCATGCTGCATAAAGGAAATAAAGATTTCAGCCTAAAATTCTGATGTTTACGGAAAGATAACATCGTAGTATTGGAAAGGTATCCAAGATCTCGCGATCAGATGAAAGCAGCAATATAAATTTAAATAACAGTCTCTGGCGACTTGTAAAGGAAAATATAAGCATAAGCGAGGTAGTATGATTAGATATGGTGCAGATCGAAGGTGGCGAACAAGCGTTGGAGGCGCGAAGCCACGATGATTACTGCTGGTTCCGGACAGAGCATAAATATTAAAGCTCATAAACTTAACGGCTGCTGTACACACCCGGGCGATTATCAGGAGGGGAGATCCATCTCCTGTTTCCCGTTCCGTCAGAGGGAACCCTAGTAACAAAAAACCCTCGGGGCTCCGCAAAGCGCTACTCGCCATTTTTTCCTTTTCTTTATTTTCGCCCAAGATAAATCACTTTACTTTTCGACGTTGTAAAAGTGTTATTAAAACAAATAGATATTGTAATGTATACCTACGTTTTCAGACGGTTTGCTCTGCTTTAATATTATATGAAATTATTGCATGATATATTCCTCGGAGACTTTTTTTGATGACGGTGCATTATTTTCAATAAAAGCATCCATGCCAAGAAAAACACTGTTTATTTTTCTCTCAAATAATATCTTCCTTTACAACGTTGCAATTCATACATTCTTTATAGCTACAAAAATAGATCATGAATTTTAAAATGAAAAGTATTTTACAGCAAATATTTTCATTCCGTTCAATATTTTTTACGACACCCTAATGCACTAAGTTGCAAATAAAACAATTTTTTCTACAAACAATATTAAAAGTTGGCCTTTCAGCGTTTGTTTCTAATGTAATTTTTTTATTTTGTCACCACAGTGTTAAAAGTGAATTATTTTTAACACTAGTGTTAAAAGGAAATTTAGTTAGTTTTTATTTTAATGAATATTTTTACATTTTATTTTGTATTAATATTTATTGTAGTGGTAGCGGTAGTTGTAACTATGGTATTTGCATCGGAAGTTGTGGGAAAAATTTGACACTCAATTCTATTCTTATGTTCTAATGAATCTCAATATAACCCTCTACTACCGTACAGAACTTCCATCCTCCATGTCTTTTAATTGTAGTAAGAATCTGCTAAACATACATACGTATACATACATCATCGTAAAATGGTAAAAACGTATTAATGGGACCCCAAATAGTATATTGTGTTATTAGGAGTAAAAGTGATGCTTTGTGTGGCGAGCGTGGAAGTTTAAACGACGAGCGAAGCGAGTCGGATAAATGCACGCGAGGCACACAAAGACACTTCGTCGGAATTTTAAGTATTATAATATACGCCCCCTGAAGTTGTTCAATTGGATGGAAATCTAGCAGTGTTGCTGAAAGATATGTCCAGGAATCACTGCAAAACATTATAAACTTTTCTTAACACTTTAATTCTAAGTATTCTTATGCTCATTACCGTCCCTGTAATTGTAATCTGTAAGTCTGCTATTCTTTAATAATGTTATTTCCTCAAAAGTAAACTCTGTTTATATTTCAATTCACAGGTTATATATTTAAATTTGACAGCTATTGATGGTATTTAGTAACTTTATTCTTAGGTTACGTAGCGTGTTATAATGACATTTAGGGCGATATTACAGGTTTCTTCTATTAATTTACTTCTTATTCGTTTCTTCTGTATAGTTTCTTGGGTATTTATTTATTTTATTTCTATGCCGGCGGCGTAGAAATTAGCTACTTCTACTCCGGCGGCGTAGAAATTAAACTTCTACCTTGTGAATCAAGTCACAAATGATGCTACTTTCATGACGTTTAAAGAAAAACGTACTTATTCACTAAAAATTCATCATTGATTTTTTTAACCAGATAATACCTAACTTACTAAAGGTGACGGGAGGTAAAAATAACTACATTATTAAATGTCTATCAAAATATGGCACATTTTGTCTAATTAATTAAATTCGTATCTCTGTAATTAATAAGTTTGCAATAATGAGACAGATTGAGCAAATCCGTTTACATAAATTTTATATTTTCTTTTGTACAAAATGTAGGGCATCAAACCATTAATATATGTTATTAAATACAAAATATTACACTAAATGTAAAGATTTCTCAGCATGAACAAATAGACACTATGTTGTTCGAATATTGTTCATGCTATGTACATTTAAAAGTAAATCATTTTAAGTTCCAAAGCTTTAAATTAATTTTATAGGCGAGCAAGTAATATAAATGTATACATTGTATACAGTTGGTATTTGGGACATTCCCTGGTTCATTAATTTTAATGTGCATTAAAACGACGAATGCTACTCGTCCTCATTCATATATTGAGGTACGTATGTCCAGCTAAACTTTCAAAATTTACGGTTTGGGTAAAAATGTCAGGTCGTACAAGTTCAGAGTATGTTGCATGTTTATGATATAATAAGAAAATGTCAGAAGAGCAATGTTCCGTAAATAACCTTACAGAATTTCAACACTGCATTGCACGTATCCACACAATTTGTAGTGAACTATATAAAAAAAAATCTGATGTGGCCAGCACATTATATTTTTTCTGATATGTGAGCTCATATCAGAATAACAGGTATTAATTATGTCCAAAACTGACAAATATCATAAGTTTTCATTCAAAATTTATTTTTTTGGTATTTTATGATTCCTTTTCTCGGCAACTGAATTCCACATTCCTGATAAAAAATAAATCGCATGAAATAAGAAAATCATGAAATTTTGAATGAAAAATTATGACATTATCAGTTATGGACGTAATTAATAGCTGTCATTTTGACACGGGCCCCCACATCTGCTTGCCAAAGTCGGCAAAGTCACGTCTACACGCGCCCTATAAATAAATTTTCTTGCAAACGATCCTATATTTCCAGTAAAATTATTTCATAAACAAACTATGAAAATAGCACTTGAGACACCTTTAGCTTTAACTAAAACTAATACAATTACCCCTTAACCTTAAAATTATAAAATAAGCTATTTCGAGAACTAAGTTTTCATCATCAGTAGTACAAATTTAAGTAGAGTAGTTAAGATTACTCAACATGTAAACCATGCCAGAGGTCCTAATACCAATTATAAACTACGATTTTGCATCCAATGATATTTAATATTTAAAACGTCCTATAAAATTTAAGTTTATATTAAATCGATTAGTTTAGAATTGGGTATGGGACCGAGATCTGCGTTCATCAAATTATTTTTAAATTTATTTATTATTAAGCTCTCTTTTTTAAGAAAAAATATTAAAATCTTCGTATGTGCGTACTTCCGGTTGACTATTTATAACCAAAATCAACTCACTTCTTCTTTTGGATGTAAACTTGAGAAATACGAAAAAAATATTTTTGTAATCGTGGTATTGAAGTTATGCGAGCCGAAACTTTCGTCACACAAACATACACACACACACACACACACACACACACACACACACACACAGACACACATACATACATACAGGCATGATCGTAAAAATGGTAAAATCGTATTATATGGACCCTATAATGTGCTTATTCACTAAATACTCATTATTGATTTTTTTGATGAAAGACAATACCTCCCTTATCTAAAGGTGACGGAAGGTAAAATATGAAAATAAAAATAAACTTGATTGTTCGTGTAATTAAATTTAGTTTACATGAAATCAAATCATTTAGAAAATTTGAAAATTATAAACAATGTTAGCTTAGTAAAACAAATGTTATTTTTTCATTAAAACTAAATGTTACTGCATTTTTTTTAGATAAAATTGTATATAGTTTTTGCGAAAACAAACAGGTATGTGTATATCAGGTGCATAAAAACTGTTTGCATTAGAATGGAATGAAAATAATTTCTATAATTTGTTAAACAGAATATCAACGGACCATTCCATGCGTGCATTTAAAAAACAAAGCCGGGAACGTATTATATAAATAATTCGTACATAGATGTGCGCAAAAACGTTGTATCCGCAGAATAAATAACGCGTGCATTCCTCATTGACGAGGCGCCAAATTACGTGTATGTGGGCGTCGGAGTGTGTTCGTGCATTTGGACAAATGTAAATAGCCGAGCGGTGTAGATGCGATGCACCAGGCGCGCTGTGCAGCGGATCAAATCCGCACAGACCACAGCACACACACATTTTAATTAATACTGTGTCACCACATAGTATGAATGCATAACACCGACCGCATGCGAACGGGAACGTCCTCTATGGCGGTGCACTGTGCGGGCAAATGCATTTGTGCGGCTGTGAAACTCACAGGGATGGATTGGCCCTTTGTGAATTACTACACAGCCACGGGACAATAAACAAGATAAGGAATTATTACTTGAGGAGGATATTGTAATTAACACTGGAACTATGGAACAACTTTAATGAACAATTGCAGAAAATAATAATAATAATAATAAAATCTGATGTGCCAAGTACGAGTACATTACTTTTCGTCAGAGTTATATATATACATATTTTGAACAAATTCCATACAAAAAAATACTGACAACTGTCAATCAAAATTTTTGTAATATTGTGGCTGTTCCTCTGGTTATAACATAGCTTTATGAAATTGAATTGCTTTATACTTTTTCAACTCTATATCCATTGAAAATAAAAAAATATACTATAATATTTATAATAATATTAAATGTGAAAAATTATATTTAATAGCGTTTAAAAAAGCTGTACAAATATTCAAATGATGGCGCTTCTGGTTGACCTATTATAACCAAAATCAAATCACATCTGCATATGGATGTAAGGAAGAGGAATTCGAAAAAAATGTGTTTTTATTAATTGTAGTATTGAAGTTATCGGATCCAAAAGAATCGTCTCTCTCACACACATACACACACACATATACACCCATATATACAGGATGTTTATTATAGGTGATACACTATTGCTATCTCGAAAACTGTAAGAGCTACGAGGTTGGTTAAAGTAGCAAACAATTTATAAACAATTGTTAATATGTATTATGTTTGTCAAACTACTATTTTCGATTGTCCAATTATTACCAAATAATGAGAAATACGTAGATAAACAGACATTAAGTATTATATTATAGGTTTCCAGACACATCCATACACACACACACACACACACACACACACACACACACACACACACACACACACACACACACATGCTTATTCATTAAAATCTAGATATGCGATTTTTAGCATGAATCCAGTACCTCTCTTAACGAGAGGAAAATGGGTAGTACAAGATCATTTACCCCTTTTAAAAAGAGCGGTTTAGGGTGAATATGTACTATTCGAAGTTGATTTTCTTGGTAAAATATTCTTGGTAGAATATGAACGGACAATTGTTGAAATAACACACTAAACTTGAACTGAATTTTGTAAGCAATATTTTTATAGACCTACAAATAGAATCTTTTGATAAAAAGTTAACACATAGTGATATAACCTCGTGAAAACATTATTATTTAAAGATAAGACTATTAGTTACGCATGCGACATAAACTTGGTAATTAATGTTCAAGAGTCAGTAACCCCTTAGATTGCATATTATATGTATTATATTAATTATAATTATTAATATGTATATATTATATAATATACAGGTCATTGATACAAGTGATACAATTGTGAGTCACATAAACTGTGATAAATTGAATATAAAGATACAAACAATTTGGTTTTATTGTAATCAATATCAATAAAACTTGTATAAAATAGAGCATTTCGACATTAATCCGCATTGTAATTCATTTATTACTTTTATAAAATAGTATATATATATGGAATCAATTTTAGTCAATATTGATATAAAATTCAGTCTTTGTAAAGGTGTCCAAATTTGACCTACCGATAAATAATAGAAGAAATATTTACTTAGAAAACTTTTAAAGAATTAAAATCTTAGTTTGTCAATTTTTTTTAGATTTATTTATCTTCATAATGTAAACAATAGCCAATCTGTAATATTTTAAATGTTAACGAGGGATCTAATGCATTATAATTTTTGTCTATTTTAGTTTAACCGAAAGTTATTAACTTTGATATTTTAAATGGTACGCCGTATATTTTTTTTATAAATTTGAAATCTACGTAAAATTAAAAATACAACGATATGCTGAATTTTTATTGAAGAAATAAATTACAAAACCGTAAGACATGATGTATAATTCACCTGGTAAGTCTTATCAGGTTGGCTTTCAAAACAAAATATAGAATCTTATACAAATAACGTATTTTTTAAACAATTAACTTAAATATACTCAATATTATCTCAACTGTTTTCACATCCTGTCTAATAATATTATGGTTTAGCAAGTTAATTATTCATCATTTTCTCTAGCGTTTTTAAATTTATTTTTACAATTAAAATTCTCTTCGACTATAAGATTGAAAAATCAGGTTCCCTACTTATCTGCTTCCCTAATCATTTTAGGTAAAAAAGCTTCAAATATAGCATAAAATACTGCATCTGAATCAATAAGCAAAATTAATTATGTATGCCTTATTTTAACGGCAGAAATTAGCTGGTCCATTTGAAATATGAAAGTTAATGTTACTTCCGGTTAAACCGGAAGCGCTGACATCATGCCAAATACCTTTATTTGTGAGACCCTAAGCCTAGTTTACAAATATATCAAGAAAATTAAAAAATAATTATTAATAAAAAAAGTTATTTTGAGTAACCCGTTTTTCAGTGTTTCCTGTATATTTATTTAGACCGAACATTATATTATTATTATTATTACTATTATTATAAATAGTACACAAATTAATCACACTGCCCATAACATATAGGATTTGTATATAACATGTTTCTTTGTTTTGTTGTTGTTTCCAAAATAAGAAGGATAAGAAATATGGCTACATTTCTGTATCTGCTTTTAACACAAATTTTCTGATCATACCCTGTGTTATAATCACACACATAGTTGTAATATTATATCGACATGAGTGTACATGTATCAATATAACAGTAATTGATATGAATGTAATTGTCAGTAATATTTCAATGTATCGATTTCATTATTAGATTGCGATTTATTTAAAACTATATTAAATATTATACTGTTTAATAATAGAGCATTATTTGTTTGTACGATACAAGCTACAGACACAAAGGAATGAATTTCGAGTTTAATTAACGAAGAATATTAACATTCTTCAGTTCTCTAAAGAAGATTGTTATGATTTTAATGCAAAATGCAGTGCAATCGATAGCGAAACTGGTTTCAAACTTCGCCGTATAATATAAGGTCAACAAGAACATGTTTCAGTTCAGAGTTATCCGCCAATGTATCAACACGTATTCATTACAAAATGTTAAAAGTGTTTATGTTTGTTTTAATTGCCTTAACAACAACAGCTTTAAAGAACTGCAATAGTCTAAAAAGTGCGTCAAATAACGAAAAATTCAAGCTTGTCTATCAATGGCAGTATGTTAATTTTACCTGGGAATCTGAAGAAAAATATTTAAATGCTATTTCCACTAAATTATACATACCAGGAAATAATGTTATACTTGGAATTAAATACTACAAAGATAGGCTATATCTCGCATTACCTAAAGCCAAAATTGGTTCACCAGTGTCTATTGGATGGATTCCAAAAAAACCAACTGGAGAGACAGGAAATAATCTACTAATAACACCGTTTCCTGATTGGATATTTTTCAATATTACTGACTGCAATTATATTCTTCAAGACTTACAAAGTTTCGAAATCGATAAAAATGGAATTATGTGGGTTATTGATGGACGAAGAATAGATAACATCACTAATAAATGTCCGCCGAAGATTGCCCTCCTGGATTTAAATAATAATGGTAACATAATACACACATATGTCGTTCCTGACGCCGTATGCTCGCACAATTCAGGTTTCATGAATGATATAGTTTTGGACGACGTGAACGGAGGTTTTGCTTACATCACCGACTCCAGTTTTACAGATCCAGGACTCATAATATATTCACGACAACAAAATCGAGCATGGAAGGTCAGAGACGTTACCATGTTTGCAGAACCAGAAGCTATAAATTTTGTAAGTCACTGCGTCAAACAATCAAAAATGAATAATGTGAATGGTATTGCTTTATCTGAAAAAATAAATAATACAGATAACAGAAAATTATATTATACAGCACTAAGTGCTTTCACTCTATATTCTATTGATTCCACTGTGTTGAGAAATGAGACAATAGCAACTGGTCATGTAGGAAAGTTTATTGAAAGAGTGGGTAACAAAACTGGACAATCTTCAGGAGCAATTGTAGACAACAAAGGACAACTATATTACGGACTTGTTGCAGAGGATACAATTTTTCGCTGGAATACGTCCGAGCCTTTCTCGAAAAAGAAAATTATTGAAAGAAATCCTGGACTGATGCCATGGCCCGATAGTTACACTTTCGACGACGATGGATATTTGTATTTGCTCGCAAGCAACGTAGATAGATTCAGCGCCGGGTATTTAAGCATACATAACTTTAATTTTAAAATTTCTAAATTGTATACTGGTACATATAGTTATATAAATACATAAATTGTTTTATGTAGGCAATAAATATTAATATATCAGATGTTTTGTTTACTCATTCGAATTATATACATATTTCTCCCTTGCAGCTATATAAAAATTTAAATAACTAATATGGACTTTCCCGGAAAGAGTGCTTTAATAATTTCCGGAAGCTTTCCGTTTTTAAAATTTATTCTCTTTTCCCTTTTACTGAAAAAAGAACCCTTACATAAAATAATGTTTATGCTACTGCTCCTTTACCCCACTTGCCCGAGTGCCTAAAAAAACAACAAAAAAACTTCACAGTAAAACCAAAATTCTCCAGATATAAGTAACATTTTCTCGAATGTATTATATTACTTTTATTCTTTAAGAAATTTCTGTATGAAATATTATGTAAATATATTTAGTTAGTTATTTATCTACACAAAATACGTTTGTTTTCACAATCGGTTTTTCAACATCGTACAAAAATTTGCAAAAAGCACATACATATCAGTTTGCTCTTACATTTGAAAACAAGACTAAATAATGTAAAAAGTTTATTTTGTGTACGCGAGAACATATAATTTTTTTGTGTAAGAGAAAATAAAGACTGCATGTCTGAAAATTTGAGTAATTATTAACACCTATTAGACCAGGTTCAAACTATTAAAATATTGTCACGAATATGTCAATTGATATATTTTTTTTACTTTTTACCTCCCGCTACCCTTGGTAAGGGAAGTATAGGGATCGTGCTAAAAATCGCATATCGAGATTTTGGTAAATGACCACGTTTTAAGGTCCCTATAATCCAATTTTAACATTTTCACGATGATGTCTGTGTGTATGTATGTGTGTGTGTGTGTGTGTGTGTGTGTGTGTGTGTGTGTGTGTGTGTGTGTGTGGATCCTGTTTACGCTCTAACTCAAATACTATCATTCAGAAAGTTTTGAAACCATGTATTTCTACCTTATTCTAATATGGAAAGAACTGATTAGATTTTGGTGGCAATCGATTAACCGGAAATGGCTATTTACTTGAAGCTCAAGATAGTTTTTCTTCGAAAAATAACTTTAAATGTAATTTTTTCTCAATTTGTTATTATAAAAATTAAAGATTATTCCATTTTCTACAAGTTTGCTTTAATACTTTTTCTATATATTGTATGGTTAAATTTATAAAGTAATATAAAAATTATATACATAGGTAAATGGCGGGAGGTACTGTGTTGGTCACATCAGATTTTTTAATTTTCTTAATATATTTGTAAACTAGGTTTACGGGTTTTGTGAACCCAAGTTATTTAGTATGATGGTAGCACTTTCGGTTTAACCGGGAGTGACATTAACTTACACATTTCAAATCGGACAGCCTATATATTTTTATATATTTGGAATCTACGTAAAATTCAATAACATGCTTCAAGTGCATTTTTTTAAATAAATTACAAAACATAAGATAAAATTATGAATAATTTATCTGCTAGATAAGCCATGAAGCTATGAAAAAATTTGAAATAGTATTGAGTAATATTTAAGTTAATTGTTTAAATAGTAAGTTATTTTTGTAATACTTCATATTTTATTACGTAGAAAATGACTAGTTTTTTATCACAACCTACTTGATAAGGCTTACCAAGTTAATTGTTCATAATTTTCTTTTACGTTTTTGTAATTTATTTCTTCAATAAAAATGCCATGATTTATGAATCCCTAACTCTAGTTTACAAATGTATTAAGAAAATTAAAAAATATTTATAAAAAAAATTATTTACTTATTACATGTAAAAAAATGTTAATATAGGTACTCTAATAGGCTTGATGTATTGTTAACTTGTTATTATACCTAATATAATATTATATTTATCAAAATTTGTTATTACACCATATATTTCTGTTATTGTTATTAGTTAATTTTGACATAAAAGGGTCGACAAATATGGTTTATTTGTTAATATTACCTATAATCATTCTCTATATGTATGAATTTTATGTCAATATCCTGAAACAAACAGATATATTATATTGTTAAATATTTATTTTATTTCTTGATATATAAAAAAATGTATATATTTTTTTGCAGGAGGCTACTACATGATAGAACAGAAAATGAAGAAACTGCAAATAGTGGTCCTCAATACAAACTTACTGACTGGTCCTCCTCGACAAACAGAAATTCGAAACGACGTAGATGAAGAAGCGAAAAAACAGTGGGAATGGCTAGACATGGTTCTCCGAAAATGTATGAACAACAAAGAAGTGGTAAGTACTTTATTATTTATATAATATTTAATACAAATTTATACCAATTATATGTACCATGAGCATTGTTGCATCTATGCAGCAAATATAATTATTACACCAAAAATGGAAAAAATATCAAATACATCAATAATTTTGCTTTTAATTAGTAGATGGTAGGTAGATTATAAACTCAATTCCAGGAACATATACAGAGTATTGACCGGTACTGCCGAACACATAAGACTTTAAGATGTAAATTAATAATTTCCTGCTTTCCTATTTATTTTAAGTCAAAAAAGCTTCAAATAAAAAATGTAGAGCATAAAATTATGTATCTTTATTAATTAATTATTTAACATGCTTTATGACCGCTGATATTAGATATGAATATGTTGAAAATTATTCCAAAAATAGCGATAGCCATGGAAATGAAGAACAAAAATTTAAAATGGTTAACGATTTGATTTATCTGACAAGCCAAGTTAATTTATTATTATATTGATTTGTAATTTCTGGTCAAATGAACAATTATCTATTTAAATTACTAGATAATTATTCACTTGAACAGATATTACAAATAATATACATAATGTTAATAAACTATCCTGATTTGCAAGTTAGACCGTTAAACATTTTTTAATGTAATTTTTTTCTTTTCTATCTTTCTAGAAACTTCTAACACTCGAGTTATTTTCCTTATTCTTTCATTGTTACCGTATCTTTCCGTGTCTTTCCCAACATCATCATCTCTGCCACATTCATTTACTTTTCATTGATATTGACATCTGTTAATTTCAAATATAATAGCAGTTTCCATGGTTAGCATAGCTGGCTGATGTATGAAAACTTTATAATTCTTTAACTCTATATCTACTGAATATGAAGCATAAAATGCAATCACATCGTATACAGAATAACATATTCTTTAAACTTTATAAATATTATATGACAATAAATGATATTTAACTGCGTTGTTTTCAAAAAAACTGTTAAAAGTTGCACATAAGGGTACTTCCGGTGGACCAATTACAACCAAATCTGATCATGTCATGGAATCGTGGTATTGAAGTTATGCGATCCCAAATGATCGTCACATACACACACACACACAGACGCACACACACATATATTAGAAACTCGCTATCGAATTTATTGACCAAAGACAATACCTTCCTTACCTAGGTGACGGAAGGTACAAAACAACTAAACAAAACACCTTTACAAAAAGATTCTTTTTAAATAAGGAGATGGCATGCGTATTCATATATTTATATTCAACTATTACTGTTTGTATTCGTTTTATTAATTTAACTTGAAAAAAATCATAAAATAGTATAAACGTCAGGAAACAAAAGTGAATGTTGCATGTTAATTCAGTAAATTATAAATGTGTTACATTATTAAATATACCTGGTGTCTACTTTATTATGGACTATACGAAATACAATAATAAAATTTTCATATGGTTGTAAATTGTACCCTATTAATTTTAGAACTAAAGTAGAAATACAAAAATGTTCATAATTAAATACTGCATCAAATCTTGTCATGAGATAAACGTAAAATAAAATATCTGTCTTTAAGTTTTTTACAGATTGCCATGCAATACAAAACATACGATTCAAATAGTCGTATTGTTTGACTTTGACAGATAAAAGTTTAGTAATTCATATTTAATTGTTAATATTGTTCCAATGAGTTTTTTTCTACGGTGGTAAATTTTGTGCTACTGCTTATTTCACTCTGCAAATAGCTAAAAATTATTACTTTTCTTTTATAAACAATAATTGTTGGTTGATAGATGTAGTTTTTAATTCTGAACATCTTTTGTATTTACAATTTTGTTCTAAAATGAATAGGACAGAATTTACAGCAACATATTAATTTTATCATTGGTCTACAAAAAAGTAGATACTCGGAATATTAGTTATTTCTCTTGTTCTTTGCATTGTTACATGTGTTTCATTTTGTTGTCGAATTACACGCCTCCTCGGAGATCATATCCTAAAATGCATCTCACTGCACTTTACTATAAAACTATCCTATATGGAAACTTATAAATCATATCCAGTACTTACAAATAAACCTTTTCTGTAAAGTTTTGTAGTAATATAGGATAGAAGTTCTGCTACAAATATCTGTTCTTGTTTCTAGAACGCGGGTTAAAATAACATCTGATCAAAGTAATCTTGTACAATAGACGGTTCGTAAAAGCAAGTCCGAAACGGATCAGTTCTAGTTCAGTGAACTCAAATAAAATGAACATGTGATATCAGAATCGCTACAAGAATGGAGCACTGCTTTCCGTTTAAATCTCCGAAAGGATTTGAATGAATTTTACACGTAAAAGAGAAAAAAACAAATTACGACATACATGGAAGAATTAATTTCCTAGGTTAAAAGTTTTGGTTATTCAATAAAAAGCAACTAGAACAAAAAAATCTGTTGTGGCCATCACAATACCTCTCGCGCCCTTCCCATTGTGGTATATATAAGTATTGTATTTAACATTTCTTGTACACACAAAAAATTCTAATTATACCTAATCTTTATATTTACGTATTTTCTATAATTTAAATTCATTCTATGAGCAAGTTTTCTCCATTTCTTCTAAATGTTCGAGGTTTTTCCAATTCATTAACGGGATTGGTGGTATTTCTGAAGGGTTCATATAATATGCCTATAATTTTATATAATATATTAATAATACAATAAGAAATATTAAATATCGTTCACAGCAATAGCCTTCAGTACTAACGCTGACACTAGTGACATTTATCTGTCAATTACAGACTTTTTTATTTCTCAAGTAATTACCATGGAGATGTTTGGGCTGTGAGCAGGCTGTGATATTTATTACAACAGATTATTTTATAGATTAAATATCTATATCTTTAAATCTATAGAAGGTATAATAAAAAGTTTAGATGTGTCGGATAGAGAATTTTGTTTTTTAATATTTGGAGTAACATAAATTTCCAAAATACAATATTTAGAAGATTTTTGTTAAAATACAACTACTTCTGGTTATCCAATTGTTACCAGAATCTATTCATCTCTTCCCATTACTGTTAGATTGAGGAATCCGTAGTTACACAGGTCTTTAATCTTATAGAATTTGAGAAATCGTGCCTCCAACAACCTCACACACACACACACACACACACACACACACACACACACACAGACATCATCGTAAAAATGTTATTATCGGATTCTAGGGACCTTAAAACGTGCTTATTCATTAAAATCTGGGTATGCGATTTTTAGCATGATTCCAATACCTCTCTTAGCGAGAGGTAAAAAACATATTGCAATCATTATTTCAGTCAGACATGTGTCTATGAAGTTTCCTTGTTTCAAAAACCAATAGTTACTATACTGTATATAGGGTGTTTGGCGTAAGACCGGCACCACGAATATTTCGTTTATTTTGAGAGATACATAAGATGATCATAGCAGAAATTTTGTATCACTTTCGGTTTTAGCGGAAATGGGTACAACTTTAAAACTAGCATAGGGAATCGGTATTTTTTTCAGAATATACATAAAATTAGCTTCAAAATGATACCAAATTATCATAGTTTTACTTTAACCATTTCAAAATGGCGACCATTTATTCTTAAAATATGTATTAATAAAATTCCATACAAAATAAAACATAGCAAGCTATGAAAACAATTTTATTATCTTATAACAAAAGAAAAGAATTTACCTACATTTGTGGACGACTTACCTATTGTCAATATCATTGGCATGTGGTTCCAGCAAGATGGAGCGCCAGCTCATAATGCAAGAAATGTAGTGGCCTATTTAAATGAAAAATATGAAGATAATTGGATTGAAACAAATTCTCCAAATCTTTGGCCGGCAGGATCTCCTGCCCTTACGCGACTACTTTCTTTGGGGTTATTTGAAAGTATACCGAACACCTCCAACTACTTTGGAAAATTTAGAAATAAAAGTTAGAGCGACTGTTAGAGAAATTAATGAGAATATCCTAGAAAATGTAATGAAAGAGTTTTTTTTTTACGTATAAGAAAATGTATAGAAAATAACGGCGGCCATATTGAGCATTTGTAGTTTTTCACATTTACTATTTATTATTATTTTTTTTTAATTTCTCCTTTTCTTTTGTTATAAGATAATAAAATTGTTTTCATAACTTGCTATGTTTTATTTTATATGGAATTTTATTAATACATATTTTGAGAATAGATGGTTGCCATTTTGAAATGGTGAAAGTGAAACTATGATAGTTTGGTATCATTGCGAAGCAAATTTTATGTACATTCTGAAAAAAAATATAAAAATACCGATTCCCTATGCTAGTTTTAAAGTTGTACCCATTTCCGCTAAAACCGGAAGTGAAACAAAATTTCTGCTATGATCATCTTATGAGCCCCTTTGTCTAGTTTAACTTTGCTTATTAACATTTTTTGTATTTCTCAAAATAAACGAAATATTTGTGGTGCCGGACTTACGCCAAACACCCTGTATATTATAATTAAATTTATTTCATTACTGATGTTATAAGGCAATCAAAAGAAAAGGATCCAATTATAAATATATACCTACATTTGTAGGTAAATTCCTCTTTTCCAGAAAGATACATTTTCCCATAAAATTGTATTTGCATATAATTATATTCGTAAATAAGCAATCAATTTGTCGGTTACAGTATATTTACAATTTCTGCGAATAAATTATTGAAAATTCTCGGTATAACTTGCTTCGCCGTAAGCAAAAATTTTCAATTTAATTCTGTGGTAACAAAATATAAATCGTTATGAGAAACTAATCGGTGTATCCAATAGTGAATTAGGCAATTTGTGAAGGTAGGTCACATCGCAGGTAGATTTTGCAATATCGTATGACTAGATTAGCCTGCAATACCTATTTGAATCGCGGACGTGCTACGGCACATAAAGCGCTTGATCTGTTTGCTTGTCTGCACAGCGCTTAGTTGCCACTCTAGATCGCTTTATTATGTTCTGAGCTAGTTTACTTGATCTGCTCTAGGGCTGGTCCGATTATCCTATTCCCATTGCGTACAGATTGTTTGTATGAATTGTGTGTAATCTCACATATATTTTTGCCATTCATGTATATGGTATAAAAGGTCACGGAATCGTATTAAAAATGCAAATTGAATTTTTACCTCACGCTAAGAGAGGTATTGGATTCATGCTAAAAATTGCATATCCAGATTTTAATCAATAAGCACGTTTTAAGGTCCCTACAATCTGATTTTAATATTTTTACGATGATGTCTGTGTGTGCGAGTGCGCGCGTGTGTGTGTATGTGTGTGTGTGTTGATGTTGGAAGGACGATTTCTCAAAAATTATAAGACTTAATATCTGTTTAACTACTTATTTTTCAATCGGACATTAATGGAAAGAGTTGAAAAGGTTTTGTTCATCTAAATATTATTTATTAAAATTTTTTGTTCCTGCAAATATTAAAGAATATTAAATTCTCTATCTGTTACACATCATTATTTTTTACACCTTATGTTAATTTGGGGATAAAAGAATATAATATATAAAATAATCTGTGGCCGTGTGCCTGAGTGTCTGGTCGCGAACCTAGGGGACTCGGGTTCGATCCCGACCGACGCCAAAAATTACATCGCATTTTAATGGCACAAAATTGACCCCTGTGGCGCACTCTCCATGCCAGCAATGAGTGCCCGTGAGGTGACGCCTGGTAAGCGCCCACACGGTACAAATATTCCATCATTACCGATATCTGTGTATGAAGCAGATTGGCACACCCAGCAATGGGTAATATGCCGTGATGAAATATTTATTTATTTATTTTTATTTAAATAATCTGTTGTAATAAATCTCACAGCCCAAATAATGCCCTGGAAAACAATTGAAAAATTAAAATGTTTGAAACGGACAGTGAAAGGTTAGTCCGAAGAATGAATTGGAAACATCTTGAAAAATTTGAAGTTAGGACAAAGTTTCTTCATAGAATGAATTTAAATTTTAATAATCTATATATATATATATATATATATATATATATATATATATATATATATATATATATATATATATATATATAAATAATAGAGTAAGTAGAATTTTTGGTGTAGTATAAAAGATATACAATAGGGTGCGAGCAATTATGTCTTTCTTGGCCTTGCAGATATGGGGGCCCGTGTCAGAATGATAGCTAGTAATTATGTACATATATTTCAAATATCAACCATTTGAGGCCAAAATTTAACATAAAATAATTTGACTGCACTCCAATAATCAAATATCATCATTTTTCATTCTAAATTTCATGATTTTCTAATTCCATGTGATTTAGTTTACTTGACAAGTAAATTCCATACTCCTGGTCCTGGTGACGTGAACTTATAAAAATCTTGTAATTTTGAATGAAAAATTCTGACATTTGACATCTATGTACATTCATCAAAATGCTTTATAATTAATAAATAACAAGTTAAGAAATACAATCGTTATCATTTTAATGTTTTATTAATATAGTGTTTTAAAAATATTGAATTCATTTAAAGCAATTTACTTTGTTTATTTCTTAAGTAAGAATTTCAACTCTTTCATGTAGAAAATTCAAATTATGTACTATTATAATTACACTATTCGTTGTGAAGCCGACGAGATTCAAATTAGTGTAAATCTACTTTTTATACGGAATTGTATAAACATGATTAGCATGATTACAAACCGATCCTCTGTACTTAATTATATCAGTACTAATCACCGGGAGCCTTGTATACATTGGTCAGTGCATAATGACGATAATGGTGTTTTCAATGTAAATGTAAATCTAACATATTTGTTGAAACAATTGTAACGATTGTCACTGATTAGTTCAACTGATCTTTTAAATTAAATACACTGTTGTGGTTGTAACATTACACTACCTAACATTATATTTAGTTTAATTATTTAGTTGTTATTATTACTAATACTGTTCTTTTAAATATAAATTCATTTTCTCTGGAAGTATTTTTATTTTTAGTGAAATATACAAGTTAAGTAAGATCCCGCGTTTGGGTTTTCCTATTTTTTTTCAACTAGTCCCGAACTTTTTTAGTACTAAACCACGCCTCATCTTGATTTAATTACCCGAATGTTACGCCACGCCTCTTCAGATTTTAATTTTTTGAACAAAGTCCCGCGTTCGGGACTGTAGTCACGTCCAAGAGTTAAAACTAGAAAATAGCTATTTGTGTATTAAGAGCGCAAAATAGGACATTGTCGCGCGGCATTTTCTCGAAATCGACAATGTCCATTTGCGCTTGAAACACACACAAGATTTTTTCTACAGTCGCCACCATAACAAAAAATAATATAATGTACACTTTGTACTTACACTACTACTCAATTAATAAGTATTAATATAAAGAAAAAACGTTTTTACCTCTCGCTAAGAGAGGTATTGCATTCATGCTAAAAATCGCATATCCAGATTTTATTGAATAAGCACGTTTTAAGGTCCCTACAATCCGATTTTAACATTTTTACGATGATGTCTGTGTGTGTGTGTGTGTGTGTGTGTGTGTGTGTGTGTGTGTGTGTGTGTGTGTGTGTGTGTGTGTGTGTGTGTGTGTGTGTGTGGATGTGTGTGTGTGGGATGTTGGAAGGACGGTTACTCAAAAACTATAAGACTTAAAATTTGTTTAACAACGTATTTCCCAATCGGACATTCATGGGAAGATCTGAAAAGGTTTTGGTAATAATTGGACAACCGGAAGTAGAAGATTCTTGAAAAAAAATCTTCTAAATATTATTTTTTGAAAATTTTTTTTGATAATATTAAAGAAAAATAAATTCTCTTTCTGATACATTTAAATATTTTTATACATATTTTATAGATTTAGAGATAAAAGGAATATAATATATAAAATAAAGTTGTAATTAATTTTACAACCAAAAGAATGCCATGAAAAATAGTTGATAATTTAAATTATTTGTAACTGACAGATAAATGTCAGTGTCAGAAATAATGAGTAATGAAAGAAAAATGTACTTGGAGAATCCCTTAGTTCTTGATCTGTGACTATTATGGAGATGACAAGTCTAGGTTGAAGGACTTAAATTTGTTTCAAACATTATGGGACAATGTACACCAGTACTATAGACTAGAGTAACTTTGAATTGCGAAAAAGCTATCAAATTCTTCTCAAGTAAGTTGTAAATATTGACAAAATTACACATCGATATAAGAATAATCGGAGTGCAATCTATCCGTCACTTTATTAAAGGGAATTAGTGTTATTTAGATATAACATGTATGAAAAAATAAAATGTAAAAGAAGATATGTAAGAATAGATGCACAATCCATATATACATTTTAGACCGCCCAAAATTAATGTTTTTACTAGAAGAATATGAAGAGAAAGTAAACAACGTTGTTCGAATTGAAAATTGCTGTTACCAGCCTAATATTTATATATGGTAAACTCTACTTTGTAATTTATTGTAACATAATTTATGGTAAAATATCTTCATGTTGAGACATGCTATTATTGAATAATAAAGAAGTTTATACGTCATAGATTTATATGAATATATTATTTGTATTTATAAAAATATTCTTTGCTTTATGCATACAGCCAGGTAAAATATACGGCGAGAGGTTATGTGCTGGCCACATCAGATTTTTTATATTTAATTTTAATTTATCGTTATTTCCTATTATTTTTGACCTTTTGCTTCATTCTAATCTAAACATTTTATACTTTTGTTTTTGTAAATGAATGCCCTATTTTATTTTCACAATAGTGCGGCATTTTTTTTGGTTATGTAATATACCGACAGAGTAGTTATATGTCAGATTGATTTGTAAAGGTGGTAAATGTGTCACTACAGTGCCATTAGTTCCTGATTAAACGTTTCCATTAAGAATGTAGACAAGTAACATTTCGCAACATTGTATAGTTAGAAAATTGAAGAGCGAGCGTTTTTCTACTTTGTCGCGCTAGAGCGGCAAAGTAACATTTTGCGTTGACAAAAGAGAGCACAAATGACTACTTTCTATGTAGACTGTAGAAAAATGTAGTTATGACAAAATAAACATTTAATTTTATTCCAATTAAAACTCAAATATTATTTTGCAATAGTTGAAAATTGACATTATTGAACAACTATGGAAGTACAATATCGATAATTAATAAGTACCTAATTGAAGTAATTACATTCATAAATGAATTCATATTTTAATTTTCACAAGCGGTAAAATTTTATTGATTGGAGGCCCAAAATTGATAGTGCTTCAGGCTACTAAATTTATAAAATTTAAATGGCTTTTTTTCTATATGTATTAATTTTTTGAGTTCATAAATGAATGAGAAAAACTTTTCAATTAAAGTTTGAACAATTTAATAAAAAAAGTTTTCTCATTTAATCAAACTACGTAATAAAATAAAAGTTCAATATTTTATGGTACTATTAAAATTAGATTATTTTGTTTTAGAAAATAATAAATTGCTTGTATACGATTCAGATTATTTTTCAAATTAAATTATTCACTAATTGCAACAGTCACAGTTTTTCTTTTACCAAGGTAATGAATTACTAAAATTCCTTTGACGACCCGACCCAATAGTCCTTCTAAATAAATTAACTTCGCTACACACTGACATCATCGTGAAAATGTTAAAAATGGATTGTAAAGACCTTAAAACGTGGTCATTTACCAAAATCTCGATATGCGATTTTTAGTACGATACCTATACCTCCCTTACCAAGGGTAGCGGGAGGTAAAAATTGACTGAGAATCGACATATCGAAAAACTCTCAAAGTCTTTTACTATGCTTTTTCACATCTTGTATATAGATTACAATAAATAATTTCTTGTATTGTTTTCTAATATAAACTAGCAAATATTTCAGTCTTTTTTTATCACGTATGGTATCCTGTTATTATGTTGAAAAACCGAATTTAGTTATTATTATATTATTGTATTAATACACAATTCAATAAATTTAATACGAAAACTGTTATAGGATAAAAATAATATAAATCTTGTAGAATGCATGATTTTCTCGGCATAATTTACGGTTATTATTATACCAAATTCGTGTTTATGTGGGTGGTGGAAGTAACATACAACGCTGGTCCATTACTGCGTCTTTGTAAGCCGTCGCAGTCGGGCGTCGCAACAAAGAAACGAATCCGGGATGCCGGGACGCGGATACTCCGAGCTGGTTGTAATTCCATGCCGCTGAATTCGCCGCTCAGATAGAAATATAAGTCATCAGGATTTATGCGTCCAGCGGCATTCAGATGCAAACGGTATTGCAACTTTAATGGGAGATGAGAGATACAGAAAGATATTGAACCAGATTATTACTTATGAATATTTAGAATACCAACCAGAATGAAAATCAGATCATCTTTTTACTTTTGTTTGTTATTATGAAGTCATATATATGTAACAGAACTATTAGATACAGGTACATTATAATATTCATTTATAATCATTAGTTTACTGAAAGGATATTGATATTGTTTTAATTTTATATTGTAAATTAAAGAAAATATTATTTTCTCCCAATTATTTTTATTTTTAACGAAGATAAATTCATTCGCTTTCATTGTATGAACAAAAAAGGTGTTTACCTGACCTACATTTCAGTAACAAAATAAATAAATATTTTGCACCTTCTACCTCTTGGCGCGATATAATTTTATAATGAAAAATAAACCATGATAATAACAAAATATCACAATAACTAACAATTACCGGGTCCCTGGAACAGCGTTTGTTCCTGTAACAAAAATTTCATTTATCAATAAAGTGAAAGAAATAGGTCAAAGCACATGTATAAACGTTCACAAATATTTTGAAAATTCTCAAATACTTTTCAACAAACAAAATTGCGCACATGGTTCATATTTGAAAGGATCAAAGAAAACATGCAAAAAGTATTCCATGACTTCTAAAATTAATTTTCAATACTGATGCATATTCCGGATAAATATTGAAACGATGATATTGGTTCTGCAAATTTGTTGAAGTATTAATAAATCAAGTGTTTTTTCACATATTAAAACAGAGATTCAATATTCAAAAACGAAAATGGAAAATTAAGTTAAGTATTTAAATAAAAATAACATTATTTCTCCAATACAGTTTATTAAGACATGATCCTTCTTCATAAAAAATCTGATGTGGCCAACACAATACAATGTAAATCTTAAAATTAAATTAAATTTAAATACTAGGCTCGATCCCAACTGACGCTAAATATTTCGAATTTTAAATGGCATAAAAATGACCCCTTTGTTGCACGCCTAGTAAACGTCGCACGGTACAAATATGGCATCATCGTTACCGAAGAAATCTGTGTACAAAGCAGATTGGTACACCGAACAATGCGTAATATGCCTTGACGACATATTTATTTTATTTATTTATATACTTATTTATTTACCAACTAATTATTCTTATATTTACTATTTTCCTTTTAAAACGTTACTATTATTATTTGAAATGCTTAATTTGTTGACAGTGACATATATCTGTCAGTTACATACATTTGATATCTAAACTTTGTAACCATGTACCTACAGTAAATTTTTTGAAAGATGTCCGAGGTCATCTGTATCATGAACGAATTAACAAATTGGCATAAATTTATCCCCATCATTTACCAAGTCTTTACGCGTGTGCGATAAGACGCTTGTCTTTCAAAAATTCATATTGTTTCGACTAAGTTAGGACATTCCATTTTAAAACGATGCTCGTTGTTGATAATACTTTCGCTGTAACGTAAGTTTAATAATAATAATAATAATAATAAAAACTTTATTGACAAACGTCAAAGGCGAGGTTCAGCCAAGGCTGTTCTACCACCTAACCAAAAGATTACACAGAAAAATATTACAAAAACAGTTACAAAATAAATGTTCAAAAATTCTTACAATAAATTTAGTAATGTAGTATTACAAAGAATAAACTAAATCAATATATACTAAACTAATTATTAATTTAAGCAAAAATGTACATAAATTATAAAAGCTGTAGAAGATCAAACCATAAAGGTAAGCAAATTTAAAACTGGAAAAATATTGAACAATAGAAAAAAAATATTAAATTTAGGGCAAAAATAAGAGTAATTAATTTAAAGTACGGAGCACCTTTTTCACGTTATTTTTAAAGGAGTCATAAGAACATTCTCTAAGCTTATATGGTAACGAATTATAAAGTGTAGGAGCCAAATAAGAAAAAGAGTTTTTATATTTTACCTTATTAAAAGAAGGCACAGCGTATAACTCGTTGCCTCTTAGAGTATATAAGTTATTCTTAAATTTTAATTTATTAATTAAATATTGTGGTTAACCCGTAGTTCTTATTTTGTGTATTAGACAGAGAAGTAGTGTTTTAAAACGGTCATTAATATAATCAATGTTCGCAACAGAACGGTAGTGTGAAATGTGATCATACTTTCTCACATTAAATACAAATCGCAAACAACTATTTTGTAAAAGGTTAATTTTTTGCTTATCACCTTCAGTCAAATTGGGTACATATACACAGGCAAGGTAGTCAAAGAAGGGTAATATAAGTGATTTTATAAGACGCAATTTGACCTCCGACGATAAGAAATTTCTGAATTGATAAAGTTGTTTTAACTTTAATTTAGCGGCTGTTAACTTATTAAGTAAATGTGGGCGAAATAGTAGTTTTTCATCAATCAGCATACCAAGATATATTAATTCAGATACATTACCTTGATTCATAGCCGTACAAATAATGTTATTTCCTAAACATTGTGTCAGTATCTTAATTTTCACATATTTGGTTTTACATTTGCTAATAAACTTACCAGATGATTTATTTTTGAATTTTTAATGCTGTTATTGTAACATATATTTTTAAAATAATAAAATAACAGTAGTATATTATGTATCCTCACAAAAACTAAGCAAACGACACTACTGAATTTGTCGGAATGGGCGGAGCAAAAATCTGAATTCATACAATTCGTAGATAACCTTGATCGGACATCAAAGTACTGTAGGTATTTTTTTACCTTCCGTCACCTTTAGGTAAGGAAGGTATTGTCTTTGGTCAAAAAATTCAATGATGAGTTTTTACTGAATAAACATGTATTAGGGTACCTATAATACGATTTTACCATTTTTACGATGATGTCTGTATGTATGTATTTGTGTCTGTGTGTGTGTGACAAAAGTTCCGGATCCCACAACTTCAATACCACGATTCCAAAAATTATATTTTTTTCGTATTCTTTAAGTTTACATCCAAAAGAACAACTGTTTAGATTTTGGTTATAATTGGTGAACCGAAAGTGGCCTCATTTGAAGATTTAACAGTTAAATTAGATTTATTGACATTTAACGTTATTATAACTTAAAGAATATATTATTCTCTATACGATTTGATTACATTTTATACTTCATATTCAATAGTTACAGAGTTAAAGAATAACTCTAGTGTTACAAGTTTCTAGAAAGATGCAAGAAAGACGATTACATTAGTTTGAACATGTTATGAGGAGAAATGAAGAATTATATTTGAACAAGAATGAGTAGTTTAGTAATGGGAGGTTGAAGAAACAGAGGAAAACCAAAGATGAGATGGAAGGATTGTATTACGGAAGACTTGAGAGGAAAAGAACTGAATGAGAACGACACGCAATAATAGCGACCCATAACGAATGGGAAAAGCTAAAGATGAAGACGAGGATGTCAGTGTCAAGTGCAAGGTATTGTGCAGGCCACAACAGATTTTTTTAAAATTAAATGGCCCGTTGACTGTGCCGCTCAGTGTATGAACAATGAACATATGTTTTATGTATTCTGTGTATATGATATGAATGAATACAATAATACAAGAAGCGGACTACTTTAATTACATGAAATTATTATTTTGTGGCTATTATATTGAATTTAATGGGCACGACTTCTGCCTGGTATTTTTAGAAACCATTATTTGCGAAAGATATTAATTTTATATCCAAAGTTTTATTAATAAAACAAACAACAAATAAATTAAGGAAGTTATGAATATATAAATTTAACGATAACAAAGCTAATATGAATGTTTAGCATCGTCAATTAAGAAGCATGGCAGAAGAAAATTTCATTTCAAAATTTAATTATATCATAAAATTATCTCATCAATTTTCTTTTTATACAACGGTAGGATTTGCTTAAGCCGTGGAAGCTGACATTACCCTAAGCTATGATGTTATTACTACATTTTAATACTCCTTGTAACCATTACTGCAATTTATTGACGCGATTACAGTAACTCCGAATTCACTGCGGCAATAACAACTAGCCGTAAGACCTTTCATCCTGATCGCTCATTTCATATTGATGTGCTTCCTTAACTTAATTGTTTATCTCCACTTCTCCTGTTGCTCAGCAGTAACAGACAATCTCTGCTCCCCTATTTCAATAAATAAATATGAGTGCCTTAATTATATCTTCAGCTCCTTAACCCTAAGTGGTCCTTAAGGGATTCTTATACACTAGACAGAAGCCGACAAAACAAGCAATTATACTTTTCTTTAAATAGACCGTAAAGATATTTAAACAATGCTCTAATTAAATTAGCTTTTTATTGCGTTTGGTTTTAATAATTATTCAGATTAAATTGAGATTTAATTTACTAACTTTTTACAACAATGCTTATATTCACATTCTCCCTATACGTGGTTCGACAAATCCAATTAATTCGATATTTTCCGAACTTTGCTGGTGATATTTTGTAACTGGGGTTTGGTCAGCTTTTCGATGAAGTTTTTTCTTTTTCATTTATTTTTTGATATTTGAACCTAAACTAATTATGAACAACCATCTCTTCATGTTTTATGGCTGCTTATTTTTAGAATCATTACTCATTTGCTGAAACATAAACAAAAATAGGAGAATATATTAATTATTATTTGAATACTCATGTCATTCTATCAATTATGTGATAAAGATGATTTTTACCTACCGTCACTTTTAGGTAAGTAGATATTGTCTTTGGTCAAAAAATTCGATGATGTGAATAAACACGTATTTGTACATAATACACAGGATTGACGGAAGGTATTGTGCTGGCCACATCAGATTTTTTAAATGATATCTTCAAAAAAAAAAATTAAAATAGCAAAATTTCTTGATTATATTTCTTATTCACGTGTGAACATTTTGATTGTTGAAACTGATAATTGTAAAATGTGTATACTTACTCATTGTGTGCATAGAATCAATTAAAAATACTGCCATTTTCGTATTTTTACTTATTTTCTTTAATTTAAAAAAAAAAAATCATAATTCTTCAATTTTCAAAAAAAAGTTCAAAATTTAAAAAAATCTAATTTATTTGGTTATAGATACTATCCAACGCGCTGATTCCAAATTTTAAAACCGCATGTCGATATCTCTTTTCGTTCTCGAGATATTTGCCCCCAAAGTTTTGCCTAAAAATACCCATTTTAGGGCTATACCCCAAAAATGGGTCAATATACAGACTTGGGAGTAAAACCATTCGATTCTACGGAAAAAAGTACATAAGTATCTCAATTTTCATATTTTTTGAACAACGAATGCAATCTCTAGAGTAAAATAGCTGAAAATGGCCAAAATCTGAAAAAATCGCAAGGGGTACCCCTTACGATTTTTGCAGATTTTGGCCATTTTCAGTTATTTTGCTCTAGAGACTGTATCTATTGTTAAAAAATTATGAAATTTGGTATACTTATGTAATTTTGTCCAGGGAATCGAATGGTGGTATTAATGAGCTCGTATTTCAAACCATTTTTGGGGTATAGCCCAAAAATGGGTATTTTTAGGCAAAACTTTGAGGGCAAATATCTCGAGAACGAAAAGAGATATCGACATGTGGTTTCAAAATTTGAAATTAGCGCATTAAAGAGTATCTATATACATTTAAATTAGATTTTTTTTTAAATTGAACTTTTTATTGAAAATTGAAGAATTATGATTTTTTTTTAAAATTAATCAAAATGAATAAAAATACGAATATGGCAGTATTGTTAATCGATACTATGCATACAAATGAATAAGTATACACATTTTTATAGTTATTAAACACCTCAATCATTTTCAACAATCAAAAATTTGAGAAGAAACCATTTTTACCTTCTGTCACCTTTAGGTAAAGAAGGTATTGTTTTTGGTCACAAAATTCAATGATGAGTTTTTCGTGAAAAGCACGTTTTAGGGTCCCAATAATACGGTTTTATAATTTTTACGATAATGTATGTATGTACATATGTATATGTGTGTGTATGTGTGTGTGACGATCCTTTCGGATCGTATAACTCCAATAACATATTTCTAAATTGACGGAAGGTAATGTGCTGGCCACATCAGATTTTTTTATTTTGGCATCGTTAATTTGTGTTTCGTTGTATGTTGGTAATTTTGTTAATTCTTGTCCTTGATATTATATTGTGCATTATGCTATTGCAATGACGATGTTTCTAAGATTGCCGACAATTATTGCAAAATATTGCTTTTAGACAATAAGAAGTGGAATTCATTTCGTTTAATATTGCTAAATAACGTCACATGGATATACGCTTGTGATTCGAATGGCTTGTGTTCGATGTTGGTGTTGGACAGTCGTTTTGTAAAACGTCTATTCATTTTCTAATAGATAACTTTTTGATTTTATCTTTGATATTAGTCTATACATACCTTAACATAACGTAACACAAAACTTGCCTCGAAAATATCAAAATATCCAAATATGTATTTTATAATATAATTGAAAATAACTCAGCATTTAACAAAATGCCAATTTTGTAATTTGTCCGCGACATACTTCAAAAAATTAAGAGAGATTTAAAAATTGTCATCAAATTTTAATGAAAAATGAATGTCAGGGTTTGTTTTACATGTGGCTTCAAAGCTATGTTTAATTAGATGTTTACCAAATGTTAAATTTTTACAGCTTTTTAATGTACATGTTTGTAGAAAAATATGTAAAATTAGTGCATGTAAATTTACATCAAAACGCGGAGAGAAAAAGAAGAAAAATCAAACGGGCAGGTTTCCAGGAATTAATTTGCAGTTTACAGAGAAACGAGTGATAATTTATCCTTTACAAAATAATACTCAAAGCAAATATTTGTTCTTGTAGCTGGCGTAAGATTAATATTTGTTCATAAATTTTAATAATGTTATAAATGTATATTCTCCTGTTCAAAAACGTGCGAAATCAATTATTCAATTTTGGAATGTTCCATTAAACTTTAGGGAAGGGAATCCGCTGTTTCACAGTCACCAAATACCTTACTTAGCTAAAATACTTATCTTTACACCGGTATTTACTCGTTCAAGTCGCACTCTAAGATGTAGTGAAGCGAAGAAACGTTCAAAACTAACACTAAGTCAATTCATCACGAATTCCATTTAAAATATAATGAGTTCGCAGACAGCTCCTTAATTGACAACAAATTCCCGTTAATTCCAAATTGGGATACGCCCGGGAAATCACTACGATGCGTGCCCTCTAGTCCTCTTCGATCCTTCTTCCTGCAGGTTTGCCTCTTCCTCATTTTTATTTCTTTTCCTGATTTCGACACTGGGTTTTATTTAAAAGATATTCCACAAATTGTGAAAAAATATAAACAAAAATTACAAAGATTGTGGGAAAATGCCAGCTGTTGTTATTTGAAAATAAATATTGATAATATATTCGCTAGAAACAAATAGGTATATATTATTCAAGATAATGTAAAAGAAGAATATGCCATTTTTTTACTTTCCGTCGCCTTTAGGCAAGGAAGGTATTGTCTTTGGTAAAAAAATTCGATAGTGAGTTTTTAATATCCGTGGAATACGAATTTACTATTTTTACGATGATGTGCGTGTACGTGTGTGTGAGAGACTATAACAGTTAAATATCAATTTAAAGTTATTATATTTTAAATAGTAAGTTATTGTCTATAGATATGATTGCATACTTCATATTCAATAGATATAGAGTTAAAGAATTATAAAACAATTGCTCGCTAATCACTATTAATCATTTGTTCATGCTACCAGCCATTGTGTTTTGTAAGACTTTAAATAATACTTGAATTTATTTAACCCTTTATATACAGGGTGTTCTAATACTTTAGGAAAAAAATAAATGTCATATACTACAAGATACATTGATCATGTCAGATATTTATTTTAAAATTCGTAAAATTAAAGGCTTGGTTCTTAAAGTTTATATTTTTAGTACCACTGGTTGACACGATTTTTTACATTTTTTAATAACAATAATTTATTTGTTATTCTACACTAGTTAAATGAATAAATAATTCGTTATGATTTTTATTTAAATTTCGTGTCGACCAGTGAAACTACAGATCGGCTCTTAACGGACAAGTTCGAGCTAATATTAAGACCGGTGTTTGTTGTTTATTATTGCCGTCTTTTGTCAGTGTATTTGTTACCTACAAATGAGAATGTCTTCTGCTCGTATTAAGTGCAATTCTCGTGAAAAACTTCTGTTGGGGGAGTTAAAATAGTATATATTTGTTTCTTTTAGTGTAAAACTAACTTTCGTGATATGAAGTTTTAATGTGTGACGGTTTTTAGTGGACTAAATAGTGAGATAAGTGAAATTTTGTCCCAATAAACGTTCCTAGTCGCAGTGGTAGATGATTTCCTGAGATGCTGAGATCTTCGATGCCTCTGTTGGCCAAATTGGACTGATAGTAGGCGAGGTTGGTCCAACATTTATCTCATTTTATTTTATAATTCTTCTACACCTTATTAATATTAGTTAATCTGTCAATAATAATAGATTGTCTCACCGAGAATAGATAATAATTATAAAAATATATGATCAATTTGACAAAGTTTAATTGTCTCAAATAATTTGACTATGTTTAGAAATTATTTCAAGTAACATATATAAATACTTTTTAACTATGTGAATAATTTTTCAAATTTTCTTTAGATGGTTATTAATTTAGTTCAACATAATACTTGTAGGTATACAAGACCCGTCCCATATCATTTGGCCTACCCTCTTTAATTTCATTATATCAAGATAATATGTTTTCTACAATATTTTGTTTGAATGTACTCAGCAATGGGTAATATGCCGTGATGATATATTTATTTATTTATATATTAATATTTTGTTCGGATACGCTATATTTATATATATATATATATATATATATATATATATATATATATATATATATATATATATATATATTATGTACGCTCTTTTTTAATTTGATTCGAATTTTCGCGATAATGAAATATCTCAGCTCAAACACACCAGGGCCCGTATTCTTCAGCGTTCGTCATTTCGTTCGTATGTGTATTAGCGTTCGTTTTCATGTTAGTAGTCATAGTAGTCTGTGTTTCAAAAACAATATTGGATATGTCATTGTCAGTGTCAACTGTATTGCAGCATTTATTCACATCATTTATAAGTTAAAAAATATATTTATTAATCGTTAATAAATATATTTTAAATGTGAACTCTTAACTTGTAAGTGATCTGAATAAATGTGACAATACAACTGACAGTGACACTGTCATAATATAATATTATTTTTGAAACACAGACTACTATGACTACTAACACGAAAACGAAAGCGAATACGAATGTAATTACGAACGCTCAAGAATAAGGGCCTTGTTTGTACTATTATAGGTGTAAAATAGATAGTGAAGAAAATATGAAATTTATTTTTATATCTTGTATACTGTGTATGTACAGGGAAATTTTTTACCGTAATACAAACCAAAAATTTTGTACATATTTTGTTATTACGACAGAGTTAAATGTAATCTATTTAAATAAAAATGTGCTCTAAAATAAAATTTAAAACATTATGAGCCACTAAGTTTATGTGAGTAAAAATATAGTTTTATATTAAAAGTGCAGCGTACACAGAAAATTTTATGCTTTACAAGAGAGAATGAGAATTTAGTACTTGTTCATAAATTGATTAATAAAACAAAACAAGTAAGTTTTACAGGAGCGTGAAATACAATGGTTGGAATATGTAGATACCGGGTACGAATACAAAGTACAATGAACGCGAGTACAAAAGAGACGTTGATATATTTTCTTTCCTCTCTCGTTCTGTCAGGCTTCGAAAATAGGATGTGCGTGCGAATAAAGATAACACTTATTTTGTAAATAACAATACTTTCGGTCCATTGGCGACATGATGGGCTGGGCGGAATCTGATATTAAGTTCATTTATATCTCACACTTCATCAAATATATTAAACCTAGTGGCAGGAATGTTCATTTTTCATACAGTTTAATCTCGGAACTCTATGGCAGACATAAAATATTTTTATGATAATATATCTAGCAATTTAACACCTGATAAAACTTTACGTCCGCATTTTCGGCTGTAAAATATTAAATCGTAAAATATAAAATCTTATATGTAAAGAAGATTTTGGGGCTGCGTCAATATGTATACTTTGAATTTTTATAACAACATTTTCTCAAACTTTGTTACTGTTCAACCGTTAAAATGTAATCATTTCTAAGGAGATAAATCACGTTTTTCCCGTCAGCAATGTCATAAATTGCTCTTCCATCAAATTGCCACAATTATTGACATAAAATGTGGTGCTCTAGGGTTGGTGTCACTTATAGTGTCACCCACCCCGCCATAATATACCTACAATATTTTTTTTAAAGATGTCCGGTCAACATCATCTGTATCATGAACGAATTATCAAATTGAAATACATTTAGCTCTCTCATTTGCAATGACTATAAGCGTATGCGTGTGTCTTTCAAAAATTACCTAAAGGTGACGGAAAGTAAAAATGCAAATCGAAATTTTATGAGCAATATATACTAGTTGAGTCGAGAAGGATCAGTTGGAAATTTCGTTGAGTATAGAGTAAGGCCTTGGTGATCCAGATTTTTAATATTCTTTATTTATTTCAGAACATCGGACGTTTCGAACCAAAGTGGTTCATCTTCAGCTACATAATTTTTTTACAAAAATAATTTGTTAACAACAAAGTATAACATAATTTTTTTTTCGACCTTTATTATATTGCTTTATTACTTTTTTATATTTATAACTTCTAATAATTATGACAAAATGTTAACCGACGTTGGATTTTTCCATACAAATGTGAGTGATTACAATATTTAAAAAAAAAATACGTTATACTTATAAATTTGTTGTTAACAAATTATTTTTGTAAAAAATTTATGTAGCTGAAGATGAACCACTTTGGTTCGAAACGTCCGATGTTCTGAAATAAATAAAGAATATTAAAAATCTGAATCACCAAGGCCTTACTCTATACTCAACACTATATATACTAATTCATGCAATATTGTCAATATAAGAATGCTTATAATTTAAGTTACGTTGGTACAACCGGCCATTATTAGCAACTTTTAAAAATAAAAACTTATTGTGTTCTATATGACTTGATTGATTAATACTGCTTTTAGAATCTATAATACTGCAGTCATTGTAGGAAAAATTCTTTATAAAAAATCTGTTGTGGCCAGCACAATACCTCTCGCCACTTCCTTTTTTTGGTTACATAAGTATAGAGCACGAACAGTCATGTTACATTTTTGGCTTTAACAATTAAATATGGGGGCCCGTTTCAGAATGATAATTAGTAATTATGTACATAGATGTCAAATGTTAGAATTTTCATTAAAAATTTCAAGATTTTCTAAATTCACGTAGTTAATTTGTAGAAGTGTGGAATTTACTTGTCGAGGAAAATAAACCACATGGAATTGGAAAATCACTAAATTTAGAATGAGAAATTATGATATTTGACATCTATATACATAATTACTAGCTATCATTCTGACATGGGCCCCCATATCTGCTTGTCAAGGCCAACACCAAAAATTCTTCTTATGTATATCTATTCCATATATTTAAATTTTTTAAATTTAAATTCATTCCATGAAGAAAATTTGTCCTACTTTTCTAATTTTTCGAGATGTTTCCAATTCATTGTCGGAAGTAACAGTATTTCTGAAGTGTATGTGTAATATACCTATAATATTAAATATTTAATTATTAATACATTAAGAAATAATATAATGTATGTACTTCCCAGAAAAAGTCTTCAGTAATGTCTCCGGATTTCTGACACTGACATTTATCTGTCAATTATAAACAGTTTAATTTTTCAACTATTTTCCATGGCAATCTTTCGGCTGTAAAATTTATTATAACAGATTATTTTATATATTATATTTTTTTTATCTCTAAATCTATAGAATATATAATAAAATATTTAAATGTTTCAGATAGAGAATTTAATTTTCTTTAATATTACCAAGAAAAATTTTCAAAAAATATTATTTAGAAGATTTTTTTTCAAGAATCTTCTACTTCCGGTTGTCCAGTTGTTACCTAAACCTTTTCAGATCTTCCCATGAATGTCCGATTGGGAAATACGTAGTTAAACAAATATAAAGTCTTATAGTTTTTGAGTAATCGTCCTTCCAACATCCCACATACACAGACACACACACACACACACACACAGACATCATCGTAAAAATGTTAAAATCGGATTGTAGGGACCTTAAAACGTGCTTATTCATTAAAATCTGGATATGCGATTTTTAGAATGAATCCAATACCTCTCTTAATGAGAGGTAAAAAGGGAACCTGTATCTATTTACGGCAACAACTTCCTCCATATCTGTAAACGAAAAAACGAAAACGATTTTAAGTTTAATGACAATCAAATTTTGATGAGATAATTTGAAAGCATCGTCAAAATCAATTCCACTTCGTGCAAATTAAAAATGTGAGTGCTAATGAATCCCAACATCAAAATTGATCACTGCAGAAATAAAGTGTCGCGTGACTAGTCCAGATTTAATATCCCGTTAAATAAACAACTCGCTTTCCTGTACTAATAAAAACTCTGCAGTCTGGAATTCCATTCATCTTCATCTTGACATCGCCAACCAAAATATTAATAACTGAAATTTATCAAACAGAGGAAGTACGTTTCCTCAGTTTTATTTTCGTTTAGTGGGGCGACAAAATAGAAAATATAAGAAAAAGAATGGAAAAAATGTCGGAAGTCTCTCTGAAACATTTCGGGATAGTTGGCGCGAGGGATGAAATATTAATTGCCGAAAGTTTTGTCCGGCTGACAGCCGGGTAAATGTTGAAATGCAACTCTTCATAACTGATATCCATGTTTTATGTCACTTCTAGTGAGAAGTTTCCCTTGTTTTCTCCCTTCTTCTTTCGTCTTTCTTCATTCACATTATTTTTCATCCCATTAAATATAAAACTGAAATAAATACAATATTTGGGATTAGTTCTGTATATTTTTATTTAACGACGTTTCGACAGCGTAGTGCTGTCTTCATCAGGTAAATAGTAAATAACAAAGTACATGTAGTCAAGACAACAAGTTTACAGAAAGAGGGTAACATAGATCAAAAGTTACATAAAAACATACAAAGTTAAAAACAAAAAATTATGAACGAATAACAGGTACGACTTATTAAGCTCATAACCTGTATTTAAATTAATGTTATTTGAGGATTTATTGATTTCGATGGCTTCTCTAATTAGTCTTCTCATCCAGTTATTTTCTTTTTTTTTCAAATTTCTCCATATAGTAATTAGCAATGGATGGAGAAATAGGAGAGCCCATAACAACACCATCTACTTGTTTATAATAATTACCATTGAAGAGGAAAAACAGGATGTCAAACAATGATTAAATAACTTAATGTCAGTAGAAAAATGTTCTTCTAATAATTTTAACGTATAAATATATAAATAATAAATATTAAACTATTTTTTATATAATCGATGAAGTCCCAGATGAAATCTTGCGTTATCATCTTATATTCATTTCATCTAAAATACTTCAAAAAAGGGAATATTTAACGCGATCCGTCGTTCGTGGTTTATGACTCAATTAAAACTTATAAGCCGGTTAATTGAGATTGTTATATATACACTAATCGTAGTAGTGTCAAAAGAATTAGTCAACTTACAACTTTCTAAATATTCTCTTTGGCATTGATCCTCTGCCATCCGAAATTTCATTAGCGACGGTCGAGGTCAAAATCATTTGGTGACCTACATTTTTACCCTCGAATTAATTCAGCAGGAATATAATTGCGTTTGCTAACTTTGATTTTCACAGTAATCCTGCCGTGTTAATTATAACGTGAACTGTACCTTTATTTTTAATAATATTTTCTGTTTAAGTTCTGTTTATTGCTTGCGAAACGTCGGTTTTTATAGCAATAAACAAAACTAAAACTAAAAAGGTTGTATCATTTTAAGTGTATAACACACTTTAATAGTTCATTTTTCAGGTCATTTTCAGTATAAATCTGTTGTGGATCCGATTACTTCAATAACATAATTAAAAAAATTATATTTTTTCGTATTCCTTACATTCATATGCAGACGTGATTAGATTTTTGTTATAATAAAATCATTAAAAAAGAAATTAAATTTCATAAAGCAGCCAATAAGTAAGTCATGCGAGAAAAGTGTTTTCCCACTAAGACTTATATAATTAACACCCATATGCCATACAAAACTTTATCTAACACCTAATAACCTCACACTATCAAGGAGTTAAAAGGTTTTTAAGTGAAGAAAGTGCAGTTAGAGAAGATGGAATTCATAAGTTTGAAAAGAATTATCTTATTACGAATGTTGAATTTCCAGTTAGGGAACAGAAGCTCCCACGCTGACAAACTGTCCCGCTGTTTCATTTGAAACTTTACTCGAACTTCATTGTTTCCTCGAATAGCTTCTCATTTAGCGAATTCATTCGCGGTTACAAACTACCAACGCATTACTCCACTGCTCACGCAGATTACCGTCAAAGCCAACAAGGTGGATTACCTCACTTAAAAATCTAATTCCACTAGAAATTACAACTGATATATTTCGATTTTGTTCATATTATAAAATTTAACAAATCTCAACATAAATACGTTCATTCCAAAAGTAAAAAATCTGTTGTGGCCAGCACAATACCTTCCGTCAATCCTGTGTATAATGTATAAATTCCATACATAATTTTTCTTGCAAAAGATTCTAAATTTCCAGTAAAATTATTTCATAAAAAAACTATTCAAATTGCATTTGACACTGGCAGCTTCTTCTTTAGCTTTTCCCATTCGTTAGGGGTCGCTATTTTTGCGTGTCGTTATCATTCAGTTCCTTTTCTCTCAAGTCTTCCGCAATACAGTCCTTTCATCTTATTTTTGGTCTACCACTGTTTCTTCAACCTCCTATTAATAAACTATTCATTCTTGTTTCAATATATTTCTTCATTTCTCCTCATGACATGTTCAAACCAATGTAATCGTCTTTCTTGTATCTTTCTAGAAACTTGTAACACTAGAGTTATTTTCTTACCGTATCTTTCCGTGTCTTCCCCAATATCTACTTCAACATCATCTCTGCCACATTAATTTATTTTTATTGATACTGACATCTGTCAATTTGAATTATATAAATATATTAGTAATTTCCATGTTTAGCATAGCTGGCTGAATTATAAAATTTAATTTCTTTAAAATTCTTTAACTCTGTATCTACTGAATATGAAGTATAAAATGTAATCAAATCGTATAGAGAATAATATATTCTTTAACTTATAATAACGTTAAATGTCAATAACTCAAATTTAACTGTTAAATCTTCAAATGAGGGTACTTTCGATTCACCAATTATAACCAAAATCTAATCACTTGTTCTTCTGGATGTAAACTTGAGGAATACGAAAAATTATAATATTTGGAATCGTGTTATTGAAGTTATGGGATCCGCAACTTTTGTTACACACACAGACACACACACACACACACATACATAAATACATACATGCAGACATCATCGTAAAAATGGTAAAACCGTATTATAGGGACCCTAAAACTTGCTTATTCAGTAAAAACTCATCATTGAATTTTTGGACCAAAGACAATACCTTCCTTACCTAAAGGTGAGGGAAGGTAAAAATCTGTTGTGGCCAGCACAATACCTACCGTCAATCCCGTTTATTATGTATAACTTCCATACATAAATTTTCTTGCAAAAGATTCTAAACTTCCAGTAAAATTATTTCATAAACAAACTATGCAAATTGCAATTGACACTAACATCTCCTTCTTCTTTAGCTTTCCCCATTCGTTACGAGTCGCTATTTTTTATTTTTTTCTTCTACTTATTTCTGTTTTACGTGTCGTTCTCATTCACTTCCTTTTCTCTCAAGTTTTCCGCAATACAGTCTTTCCATCTTATCTTTGGTCTTTCTCTGTTTCTTCAACCTTCTATTACTAAGCATCCATCCAATATACTCTTCATTTCTCCTTATAACATTTTCAAACCAATGTAATCATCTCGCTTGTATCTTTTTAGAAGCTTGTAACACTAGAGTTATTTCCTTACCTATTTTTCCGTGTCTTCCACCACATCACAAAGAAGCCGAAAGAATTTTGTAGCCACATCCGAAAATATTATTAATAATATTTTTCACGAGGATGATAAATATTCAGTTTAGTTTGAATATCGTATAAATGATATTATTATTTACAAAAAATAAAGGAAATATACATCTATTTATTTATTATTCCAAATATTACAATAAAAGTTATATTTAAATTACAAATTAAATCTATATAACCGTAACCCACATAATTTTTGTACTTAAAATCAAAACCCAAACCCCAAACGAACCTGTACCAAAAATAAATTACGTTCCGGGTCCCTGTTTATAAGTAAACCTGATAGAATGCAGTTGGTAACTCCTGTCAAAAAAAACGAGTTCAACATCTTGAAAAATGTACATCACAAAATGGAATGTAGATAAAGTAGGGACTTCTTCGTTTTTTTTTCCATAATGAAAAATTCCTCATGAAAATTTAGAAATTTATTGGTTCGTAATCGATAAAAGTCAAACGTTTTCGTTGTCACTGTCAGACAATCTTTAAATATCAATAAAAGCACATTCAAGTAATAATAATTTCTGAAGCCGTCGCTCTTAACAGGATTTTAAGTAAGAACTAACTGCCGCGCTCACGATCTCAAATGTTTTAATTAAAAAACTTAATTTCGACATCTTCCATCTTGTGTAAGTTGAGTCGTTCGCTAGTCTTAGTCGTAAGTGCGGAGCCATAATGAGCATTTGATGGCGGAAGTGATAAGAACCGTAGCAATTCTGTACACAATTAAAGTGTCCTCAGCGTATCACCGGTTGCATTATGTGACGGTTATTTAAATCCTAATGCAGTAGATAAAGATCGTGGTATTGAGATAATAGTCCTGCGTAAACTATGAGACTGGCCTGAACTACGAGGGAATGGACGCCTAACGCTCCCATCTAATCTGAGGACCGTACTTTACGTTCTGTAATTTCGTGATGATATGTTTTATGTGTAATGGGTTTGCGTCTTATTGGATAAATTGTAAGGCATTAGGTATTCGTTTTTTGTTGTCATTTGGTTTTTGCCCTGCAAATGAACTAGATTTACTGCTAAATACTTTGCCAGTTTTTGCGGAAAACTTTTGGGGCTTGTTGTTTCGTATAGTTGATGTGTAACAGTTAGCGAAAACTGATATTTCTTTTTATGAACAAATGCCTGCAAAGTTCTAAGGATATTTCTGCTGTAATTTGATTTTCTTCAATACCACTTTATTTTTAGATTTCCTTTTGTAATGTAAAGCTAGTGCTATCGGCGTTGAAAGGTGGATAACAAGAAATATGTCGTGTAGCTAATATGAATCTGATAAAAGAAGCTGACAGTAAAAGCCTAAGTGAATTTTCGAACGAAATTGACTCCTTTGAAAGCGATACATTTATTTGAAATGATACAAATGTAATAGTAAGCCTGGAGGCAAATTGATTGTAATGCAGCTGAGAGGCAGTGGCGGTGCCAGGCCTCACCACTAAAATTCAAAATATATTCAAAATAATTTAATTTCTCGTTTAAATGTATTGAAACAATATAAATCTACAATATTTGAACTCACAAACAATTATTGTTACTATAATATGCCAAATAACCATTCAAAGAGTGTTATTTTCAAGCGAATTTACACAAAGAAGCCAAAATATGTTGTCCTCACAGGCAATATACAGGGTCTTTACGGTCTTTTTATTTTTTACCTACCGTCACCTTTAGGTAAGGAAGGTATTGTCTTTGGTCAAAAAATTCAATGATGAGTTTTTAATGAATAAGCATGTTTTAGAGTCCCTATAATACGATTTTACCATTTTTACGATGATGTCTGTATGTATTTATGTATATATGTATGTGTGTGTGTGTGTGTGTGTGTGTGTGTGTGTGTGTGTGTGTGTGTGTGATAAAAGTTTCGGTTCCCATAACTGCAATACCACGATTCCAAAAATTATATTTTTTTCGTATTCCTCAAGTTTACATCCAGAAGAACAAGTGATTAAATTTTGGTTATAATTTGTGAACCGGAAGTAGCATCATTTGAAGATTTAACAGTTAAATATGATTTATTGGCATTTAACGTTATTATAACTTAAAGAATATATTATTCTCTATACGATTTGATTACATTTTATACTTCATATTCAATATATACATAGTTAAAGAATTTTAAAGAAATTAAATTTTATAATTCAGACAGCTATGCTAAACATGTAAACTACTAATTCAAATTGACAGATATCAGTATCAATAAAAATAAATTAATGTGGCAGAGATGAGGATGTTGAAGTAGATGTAGGGGAACACGCGGAAAGATACGGTAATAAAATAACTCTAGTGTTACAAGTTTCTAGAAAGATACAAGAAAGACAATTACATTGGTTTGTACATATCATGAGGAAAAATGAAGAATTATATTGGAACAAGATTGAATAGTTTACTAATAGGAGGTTGAAGAAACAGAGAAAGACCAAAATAAGATGGATGGACTGTATAGCGGAAGACTTGAGAGAAAAGGACCTGAATGAGAACGACACGCAAAAATAGCGACCCCTAACGAATGGGAAAAGCTAAAGAAGAAGAAGAAGATGTCAGTGTCAAGTGCAATTTGAATAGTTTGTTTATGAAATAATTTTACTGGAAATTTCGAATCTTTTGCAAGAAAAATTATGTATGGAATTTATACATTACAAAAGGATTTTAGGAGGGTATTGTGCTGGCCACAACAGTTTTTTTTAATGTGTGATACTACAGGTCAAAAGAAGGCGAAAAACATTAAAACACCTTAGTAAAATATTTATAATAAAAGAGATATGAATTTTTTTAGTTTTTATTTTTATGGAATTAAAACATAACGATAAGCGCTTTTATAACAGATGTTCAAAGCTATCACCCTGCTGCTGTATGCAAAGTCTTGCTCGGCGTATCCATGAATTAACGTACGTTGCAAGGCCCATGTCTTGTCGAATTTCCGCCGCTGCTGCTTCCACCCGGTTTCGGAGGTCTTCAGCGTCGATAATTTCGGTGGTGTACCATGTTTTTCATATGCCACCACAAATAAAAGTCCAATGGTGTTAAGTCAGGTGACCGCGGAGGCCAAGAAACAGGACCGCCCCGACCAATCCACTTATTTTCAAATGCATGGTTTAAGTGATGACCTACGAGACGACTGAAATGCGCCGTTGCACCGTCGTGGAGAAACCACATTTCTTGACGCACATTTAAGGGAACATCGTCTAAAAGTTCTGGCAAATTATTTTGCAAGAAAAATAAATAATTATTAGCATTTAGTCGTTCTGGCAACACAAAGGGGCCAATCAACGTTCACAGAAAATCTGTATTGAAAATGACCACGACGAACAACATGCGGATTTTCGAAACTCCAGATAGAAACTGACGGTGTACAATTAAATAGTGACAAACTGCAACTGACAGATAAACAAATTAAAAAACAAAAGAGAGAAATTTGTCATTGCACAGGTTAATAACTTTTTTCAACATTAATTTACCTCCCCTTTATAAAAACTAAAAAAAATCATATATCTTTTATTATAAAATTTTTACCAAAGTGATTTCATGTTTTCGCCTTCTTTTAACCTGTATTATCACCCATTAAAAATAAAACAAAAAGACCGTAAACACCCTGTATAAGTGCGACGAAAGAATTCTCCCTTTCTACTGCCTGTGAGTCATGCGGCGTGTTAGCCTCCCCCATTCCCAGCAGAGTGTACGGAAAGTGCTACAAAATATGTTTGCAACAAATATATTCATATTATCTTCAATTAGTTTGGGTAAAAACGATTTAATTACTATTTATTGTTACTGTTAATACCTTTAGGTAAGGAAGGTATTGCTTTGACAGAAAAATCGATGGTGTGTTTTTAATGAATAAGTACGTTTTAGGGTCCTTAGAATACGATTTTACAATTTTTACGATTATGTCTGTATGTGTATGTGTCTGCGAGTGCGTGTGTATGTGTGTGTGTGTGATTAAATTTTCTCCGTCGATAACTCCAACACTACACTTCTAAAATTTAGAATTCTTTTGTATTTTTCTTCGTTACATCCATGTGAAGACTTGATTACATTTTGGTTATAATTGTTCAACCGAATATACCCTTATTCTTAACCGTTAATAATAAATATTAAAGAATATTATACGGTTCGATTATACTTTTCCTTCATATTCAACAGATATAGAGCTCAACAATTATAAAGAGATTAGAATTTCATGAATCATCCAGCTATGCTATAACCATATAACCATGGAAACTGCTGATATATTACATAATTCTAATTGACATACGCCTACATAGCTGGCTGATAAAATGCAATCAAATCGTATAGAGAATAATATACTCTATAAGTTACAATAATATTTAACTGAGTTTTTTCAAGAAAAACTGTTAAAATCTTCAAATGAGGGTATTTCCGATTGAGCAAAAGAATATATTTTTTGCCATATTTGGCCTCATTTCACTCTAAATTCACGCACGCCACTGCTGAGAGGGAAAGAAACTTGCTGCGTTATTAAAAGACGAGATTCGTGTAGGCGCTGAGTGATGGATCCTATATCTGGGGCGACCAGCCGCGCGAATTGCGAACCCTAAATGTATATATGCTCCGATGTTATGCAGCGCTCAACCTCGGAGATGGACCGTAAACCGCAACTATGTGAGAAAACCTCTCCATTTCATCTTCTATCCCAATTCTCAACATCCACTGCAGCTCTGCTGTCCTTAAGCGTAATGCGATATCAGTGAACGAATGAGCAGGAAAAACAAGCTGAACTCTGAATCAACGTTTTAGCGCCGTCCCCAAAGACGAAATTATCTACACCCTAAGCGTTCTTTCGATTAAGTCAATGAACACGGAAACTTTCCGTGATTGTTTCATAATATGTATTCAGGGAGATAAATAATCCCCGCTTAAAAAAAAAACAGATTGTGTTGGCTTCCTTTTTGTTGAAGAAATACAAACATTTAGACGGTAGATGGAGCAGGTATCATAAACCAAAAATATTATTTCACTGAACCAACAAGTTGACGGGCTCAATACAGAATCAAATTTAGTCTAAAATATTTTTTTATTTATTTACAAAAGTGGCCATACAACAGAACAAGGTCCCAATAATAGTACAGCACAGTTCCCAAGATCTTTGACTTGAGATGCCATTTCCATCAATATTGTAAATAAATTCAAATACATTTCTACAACGTGGAAAAGAGAACATTTACTGTAATTGATGCATAAGCCATTCTGCTAAAGATAAATATTTAGTCTATTAAGATCTTTTTTGAAGACTCAGACAATAAGACAAAGAAACATTTTTTTATATAACTTAAGATCATCAGCATACATTAGGAATTTGGAATTTTGAAAACAGGAATTGATATCATTAATGAATAATATAAAAAATCTGTTGTGGCCAGCACAATACCTCTCACCATTTACGTTTTTAGTTACATAGGAATAGGGTGCGAGCAGTCATTTGACATTGTTGGCCTTGACAAGCATATATGGGAGTCCGTTTCAGAATGATAATTAATAATTATGTACGTAGATGTCAAATGTTTCTTTAAAAATTTCAAGATTTTCTAAATTCACGTAGTTAATTTGTCACCAGGAGTGCGGAATTGTCGAGGAAAATAAACTACATGGAATTGGAAAATCACTAAATTTAGAATTAGAAATTATGATATTTGACATCTATGTATATAATTACTAGCTATCATTCTGACACGGGCCACCATATCTGCTTGTCAAGACCAACAAAGTCACATGACTGCTCGCGCCCTATTGTATTTAACATTTCTTGTATACCAACACTCTACACCAACAATTCTTCTTACATCTATTCCTTACATTTAGATTGTTTAATTTTAAATTTATTCTATGAAGAAATTTTGACCTACTCTTCTAATTTTTCGAAATGTTTCTAATTCATCGTCGGGATTAATAGTATTTCAGTAGGGTATGTGTAATATATAAATAATTCAATATGAAGAAATAATATAATCTATGTAATTCCCAGAAAAAGTCTTCAGTAGTATCTGGATTTCTGACACTGACATTTATATGTTAGTTACAAACAATTTAAATTTTCAACTATTTTCTTTAATATTACCAAGAATTTTTTTAATATTTGGAAGATTTTTTTTCAAGAATCTTCTACTTCCGGTTGTCCAATTGTTACCAAAATCTTTTCAGATCTTCCCATGAATGTCCGATTGGGAAATACGTAGTTAAACAAATATAAAGTCTTATAGTTTTTGATTAATCGTCCTTCCAATATCCTACATACATACACACACACACACACACACACATACACACATATACATACATCCACACACACACACACAGAGACATCATTGTAAAAATGTTAAAACCGGATTGTAGGGACCTTATTCAATAAAATCTGGATATGCAATTTTTAGCATCAATGCAATACCTCTCTTAGCGAGAGGTAAAAAGAAGAGGTCCAACGTGAGATCCCTGAGGTACTACAGAAGTTTCGGGGTAGATGTCCGAATTAAAACCATTTACTGTAACATATTGTTCTCTTTGACTTAGGTATAATGTGAACCATTTTAATAAATGTACGGCGTTTATCTATTAAAATGGAGTGATTTATTTTGTCAAATGTCTTGCTGAAGTCAATGTACACAGCATCTACTTGCGTATTGTAGTAAAAGTATATAATCTGTGAATTCAACGAGATTTGAGTCGACATATTGCCCACTGTTAGAAACCATGCTGTTCTATATGTATAACTCGCTTGAAAGCGAGAATTTTCTCAAAAATACAAAGTTTTGATATAGGACGATAGCTGTCAACAGAATTTTCACAGACTGGGATATTGACCTTCAGCAAGCGATATACTTCTATTTATTCCGACAGACATGTTATGAATATTTGGAAATAATATACTTCGTGCCAAGGAAAAATATGTTTCAATGTATTTTTTAATTACTAAAAAATATTTCATAGTTACACATGGTGTAAAATTAAATACTGCACGTTTTTAATTAATATTTTGACGTAAAATCAAAGCACAGTGGCTGATTGAAACGACAATCACGGACGCCGAAGGATATTTAATTTGTGTCAGACAGAGTTCAGAGTTAACAACAAATAAATAGCTGAATACACAATCAGACACTGCAATATTAATTGAATTGGAGCAACTATGTTTGGTTTGATTTAATGAAATGTTAAATTTTGATAATTATTCATTGATTGGAAAGCTACTATAGCTGATTAGTCTATGTTCAAAATGTTTAATGTAGGGTAGAACAACTTTGTAATAATAAGCGAGCTACATAATTTCCATTGTTTTGAAAAATAACAAATAATAAAGGATTTAAAGCCAATTATTTTTTATTCGATAATTTATAACCTGAAATTAGCCTGTAAATTTTTCAAATTAATTTGTGAATTAATGTCTCGCGAATAATATTAAACGGGAATACATTATTAGTAATTTCGTATTTGATGTACCAGTTTTAATAAAAATTGATTGATGAATTTTTAAAACATGTTTGAAATAATTTATTTTTCCGAAGTCTGTATATGCATGTATAATTTTACCATTTTAATGTTTTCTCATAAGTTATTAAACCAAAAAATATCGAAAGTTTATAAATTTTTATTTGGAATGACAGTTTTTTGAAAATTTTTGTTCTTGCTTGTATTAAAGAAGAATAAAATCTCTGCCTGATACATATAAATATTCTATTATATCTTTCATAGATAGTTATATAATAATATGTTGTAATAAATCTCACAGCCCAAATAATGTCATGGAAACCAATTGAAAAAGAAATGTTAAATCCAATAGAACTCATTTGAGCTCAAGTTATGGGCTATGTAACCTCAAAAAATACTACATTTAAATTATCAGACTTAAAGCGATATCTACTATATTCTTATAAAAAATAGAGTATAGTACATTTTCAAACCAGGAATAAAAATCTGATGTGGCCAGCACATAACCTCTCGCCGTATATTTTACCTGGCTGTATGCATAAAGCAAAGATTATTTTTATAAATACAAATAATATATTCATATAAATCTATGACGTATAAACATAAACTTCTTTATTATTCAATAATAGCATGTCTCAACATGAAGATATTTTACCATAAATTATGTTACAATAAATTACAAAGTAGAGTTTACCATATATAAATATTAGGCTGGTAACAGCAATTTTCAATTCGAACAACTTTGTTTACTTTCTCTTCATATTCTTCTAGTAAAAACATTAATTTTGGGCGGTCTAAAATGTATATATCTGGATTGTGCATCTATTCTTATATATCTTCTTTTACATTTTATTTTTTCATACTTGTTATATCTAAATAACCTTAATTCCCTTTAATAAAGTGACGGATAGATTGCACTCCGATTTTGTCAATATTTACAACTTACTTGAGAAGAATTTGATAGCTTTTTCGCAATTCAAAGTTACTCTAGTCTACAGTACTGGTGTACATTGTCCCATAATGTTTGAAACAAATTTAAGTCCTTCAACCTAGACTTGTCATCTCCATAATAGTCACAGATCAAGAACTAAGGGATTCTCCAAGTACATTTTTAATTCATTACTCATTATTTCTGACACTGACATTTATCTGTCAGTTACAAATAATTTAAATTATCAACTATTTTTCATGGCATTCTTTCGGCTGTCAAATTTATTACAATAGATTATTTTATATATTATACTTCTTTTATCTCTAAATCTATGGAATATATAATAAAATATTTAAATGTATCAGATAGAGAATTTAATTTTCTTTAATATTACCACGAAAAATTTTCAAAAAATATTATTTAGAAGATTTTTTTTCAAGAATCTTCTACTTCCGGTTGTCCAATTATTACCAAAACCTTTTCAGATCTTCCCATGAATGTCCGATTGGGAAATACGTTGTTAAACAAATTTTAAGTCTTATAGTTTTTGAGTAACCGTCCTTCCAACATCCTACATACATACACACATCCATCCACACACACACACACACACACACACACACACATAGACATCATCGTAAAAATGTTAAAATCGGATTGTAGGGACCTTAAAACGTGCTTATTCAATAAAATCTGGATATGCGATTTTTAGCATGAATCCAATACCTCTCTTAGCGAGAGGTAAAAATATGTGGCCGGTATTATTAAAAATAACTAAGTAATTAAAATTTGTTGTAAAGATTAAAAAATACATCGATTTGCGTAATAATAGAGAAATTATTGTATACATGGTGTTACAAAAAATAACAATGTGGCAATTAAAACGTGTCGTAAAGATTAGCTGCGACATATTCTTCGTATAGTGTTGCTATTATTTCTTTTAAAGCTGCAGAGGAAATAAAAAGTAACGTATCATGTAGTTAAGTACTTAAACAACATTTCCAGCAAAACCTCTAGCGATAAATTACAAATATGTGTCGACGTATTCACTTTATAGCCCCATGGTAATGTTTTACAATGCACCTATTCAATTCGCAGTTTTTGGTCTGAGGTGTATTATTGATTCATCGTTATTAAACATAACTCAATGGTTACACAGTTCAGATGTTCAAATGTATGTAAACAACAGATAGATGTTACTGTCAAAAAAAGAATCATATCAAATTAATAATATTAATGTTTTAAAAAGAAAACAGTAAATAGAGCGATAGTTATATGGAAAGTAACTTAATATAGTTTCCAGTATAAGTAAATATGTACGTATGTATTTACATTAATAAAAATTAAATGGCGGGAGGTTTTGTGTTGGCTACATCATCCTGTATATAAAACATATCTTCAAAGTTATTAGGCACATATAAGTAAGATCCTTTATTTTTATTAGTTATGCCAATTATAGTAAAAACACATTTTATTTCAGAAGAAATTAAAATAATAAAAAATAAAATACAGTACCTATGTAAAATAATGTGTATGCAGATCATTTATTCTAATAAACAATAATAACAAACCTTATTCCATTTACTGAATTTATTAGTAGCAGGGACAACAAATTTCAAATCTATATACAATTTATACAGATTTCAGAAAACATTTGCTCCAGTCCATCATCCTACGTTGTTTTACAAACTTCAAGTTATTGAAATACATGGTGGATTGTTAAGATAAATCGAATCCTATATAACCAACAGGTCATAATTAGTTTATTGTAATGATTATAAACCTCACTTAATATCTGCTCCTTCAGGTGTACCTCAAGGAACGCATCTGGGTCCTTTATTATTTAACTTATTTAGAAATGATATTTTTCAATGCTTTGATCATTCACAATTTTTATTATATGCAGATGATTTGAACATTTTTAAAGCTATTACAAACATAAATGACTGTGTTGCATTACAAACTAAGTTAACTAAATTATATATTTATTGTCAACATAATTATTATATCTTAATTTAACTAAATGTTATGAATTTTACTAGAAATCGCAATTTAATCGGCTTTAATAATTATAATATTAATAATGTTCCTCTGGAAGTAAAGTCCATAATACGAGATATAGATGTACCCTTTGATCCTAAACTTTTGATGACATCTCATATTGACGCCATCAGGATAAACTCATACCGTACAATGTGTTTCATATTACGACACTGTAAAGTTTTTAAAAATCCAAACATTGTTATTCGTATTTATAATTCTTTAATAGAAAACTGTACAATGTACAAATGCGACATTAGGTGAACTGCTCTAAATAATATTTAAATTACACCCGGCAAAGTTCACAAAATTTCAGTTTCTGAATCAAACTCTGTCATTTATCAGAGACTGGCCCGCTCAACCAGAACCACAGACGCGTTTCGTTGTTTTTGCAGCTCATCAGTGTGGCGTACTGACGCCTCTTTCGAGGCACTGAGACTAGATGAGCGGGCGGATGATAAAACATCCTACATAGATATCAAGCCTGCAGAGGTAACTAACCACATGCAGAGCCATCTATTAGGAAAACCGCGAAGCTTAGTCTCAGTGCCTCGAAAGAGGCGTCAGTACACCACACTGATAAATAAATAAATAAATATTTCATCACGGCATATTACCCATTGCTGAGTGTGCCAATCTGCTTTGTACAGATATCGGTAATGATGGAATATTTGTACCGTGCGGGCGCTTACCAGGCGTCACCTCACGGGCACCCATAGCTGGCGTGGAGAGTGCAGAAAAATTATTAATATTACGCAGAAGAAAATAATGAAATGTTGTAAAATGTAATGTGAAAAAGTAAAGATCGAATCCCGAGCTTTAACTTTTCACATTATTTGTAACATACAGATACACTTTAATCCTAAAAAATAATTTTGTTTTGAAAGTGGATATTCTGCAAAAAATCTGTCGAATAAATTTCTAACCGCGACTTAGAAAAAAAGTCCTGTGAGTCCCATTGTCTGGATTAGTCTTGCGCTAACCAATTACAACACACTATCCAAGTTGGACGTCCGACACATTCAGAACACCAGTTCAAATTACTTTTTGCATTAAAAAACTTGTTTTTGTGGAACTCATGTTTTGTGTCTCAAATTTCATGACGTACGTGAAAGTAGCGCGTGCAAAAAGTTACATGGAAACAGATTTTTTTCATTTTAAATATGCAAACGAAGCTTGCGTTTCTCAGTGAAATTATAATAAATCAACATATTAATTATTCTCCTTCGCATGTACACAAATACGTTCGCGAAGCTTAATACATGCATGTGTCAGATTTGCGACGGGGAAATAAAAAACAGTGTTGAGAAGTGGATGAAACAGTACTTCCACTTTCAAGTTTTTTAGCTTCTTACGGAAATCCTTCTTGCATAATAAAAATTACAAAGTTCTATGAAGCCATCGTCAGAAGTAACCACAGACGCGTTTCGCATTTATTGGTGCTCATCAGTGTGGTGTAACCTGTGGTCTCTGTCCGGTCCACAGTGAGTGGACTCCTGGAGCAGAGACAATTCGTTGTATCCTAATGAAACTAGACGTAACTGTAATTTTTATTGTATTGTTCGTTTCACGGAGAAATTCGCAATTTGCTTTTTGCAATTTGCACTTGTATTATATGACTTTAGTCAAAGTATCTCTCGGTAGATGGCTCTGCCGGTATTAACTTACCTCTACAGGCTTTTTACCATCGTAGATGATCATATGATCACCGCCAGCACAAAAAGTCATTGTCCCTACTCCAGGCGTCCAGTCACTGTGGACCACAGGTTACACCACACTGAAGAGCACCAATAAGTGCGAAACGCGTCTATGGTTACTTGTTGTGCTGGCCGATTTCTGACGATGGCTTCATAGAAGCTGACAAGCTCACTCAGAAGTTGTATTCTAGTGAAACTAGACGTAACTTTGTAATTTTTATTATATTGTTCGTTTCACGGACAAATTCGCAATTTGCTTTTTGCAGTTTGCACTTGTATCCTTCTTGCAGTTTTTTTTTACCTTCCGTCACCTTTAGGTAAAGAAGGTATTGACTTTGGTCAAAAATTTCGATAGTGAGTTTCTAATGAATAAGCACGTTTTGGTGTTCCTATAATACGAATTCATTATTTTTACGATGATGTCTGTATACACATTGTGAAGTAGATTATAAAATTTTGTAAACGCTCCATTATCTTTTGTTACAATAATCACTCAGAGATAATTGTTATTATTAATTAAATTGTCATGATGTTTGCTTGTAAAATGTATGGGATTGATAAATATGGTAAAATGTAGGCGTCCCATGATGATGGACACATTTCACAAATATCGATTTAGGATAAATATATTTGGGAAGGGCTGTATTTTAAAAATGTAAATATGTAAATTAAGCATATTTACGAGTACAACAATGCTTATACAAACTCACTTTGCATGTAATCGAAATCAACATGATTTTAATTAACAAGCAATTCATTATCATAATAACAATGTTTATTTACATTCTGTAAAATACAAAATTTAAAAATAGAGAAAATATTTTTTAGATATGCACAATTGCAATTTGCAAAATTAATACACAAATATATTTTACACAGCTTTAATACGAGTACATATGTATTTATATAAAAAGTTATCGATTATGCCTCATAGACGTAATAATTAGACTTATTGGTGTAAGCCGAAAGTTACAGTCGAAGTAAATAATATATACACAATTTTACGCCCGACAATTATTATTCTATTAATATAGAACAAAGAGAAATAGCACGGTGACAAATTTTGAGATGCTTTTCATAGTGAACGCCCGAAAATCTTCTCAAATCCTGAAATAAAATGACTTACAAAGACCACGAATTTTTTTTCCAATTCATTGTCGGGATTGACAGTACTTTTGAAGGGTATATGTAATATACCTATAATTTTAAATATTTGACTATTAATACAATAAGAAATAATATAATGTATGTACTTTTCATAAAAAATCCTTCAGTAATGTTTCTGGATTTTTGACACTGACATTTATCTGTCAGTTGCAAACATTTTAATTTTTCAATTAGTTTCCATGGCATGTATTTGGGCTGTGAGATTTGTTACAACAGATTATTATATAACTTATATTTTTTTATCTCTAAATCTATAAAAGATATAATAAAATATTTATGTGAATCAGATAAATTTACTCTTTAATACTAGCAAGAACAAAAATTTTCAAAATTTAATGAAAAACTGTTTTAAAATATAATCCAAAACTTTTCAAATTTGGTATACAAGACTTTTATGTCAATCGTAATAACATAATAGATTTTGGTTGAAATAGGCTAACCGGAAGTGATACATTACTTGAAGTTGTTAACAGTTTTTCTTGAATAAAATGATTTTATTTTGATTTTAGAAATAAATGCTTCAAATAAAAGTTTTAGAAAATTAATTTTTGTGTCTAGCACATCAAGTATTATTAAATTAACCCTTTGTATAAGCGTGATATGTAAATTTAAAAATTATTGGCAAACCCAGCAATGGGTAATATGCCGTGATGAAATATTTATTTATTTTATTTTATATACTTTTTACCTCTCGCTAAGAGAGGTATTGCATTCATGCTAAAAATCGCATATCCAGATTTTATTGAATAAGCACGTTTTAAGGTCCCTACAATCCGATTTTAACATTTTTGCGATGATGTGTGTGTGTGTGTGTGGATGTATGTGTGTGTGTATGTGTGTGTGTGTGTATGTATGTAGGATGTTGGAAGGACGATAACTCAAAAACTGTAAGACTTTAAATTTGTTTAACTACGTATTTCCCAATCGGACATTTATGGGAAGATCTGAAAAGGTTTTGGTAACAATTGGACAACCGGAAGTAGAAGATTCTTGAAAAAAAATCTTCTAAATAATATTTTTTGAAAATTTTTCTTGGTAATATAAAAGAAAATTAAATTCTTTATCTGATACATTTAAATATTTTATTATATATTGTATAGATTTAGAGATAAAAGAAATATAATATATAAAATAATCTGTTATAATAAATTTTACAGCCGAAAGAATGCCGTGGAAAATAGTTGAAAATTTAAATTATTTGTGACAGATAAATGTCAGTGTCAGAAATAATGAGTAATGAAAGAAAAATATACTTGGAGAATCCCTTAATTCTTGATCTGTGACTATTATGGAGATGACAAGTCTAGGTTGAAGGACTTAAATTTGTGTCAAACATTATGGGACAATGTACACCAGCACTGTAGACTAGAGTAACTTTGAATTGCGAAAAAGCTATCAAATTCTTCTCAAGTAAGTTGTAAATCGATATAAGAATAATCGGAGTGCAATCTATCCGTAACTTTATTAAAGGGAATTAGTGTTATTTAGATATAACAAGTATGAAAAAGTAAAATGTAAAAGAAGATATGTAAGAATAGATGCACAATCCAGATATATACATTTTAGACCGCCCAAAATTAATGTTTTTACTAGAAGAATTTGAAGAGAAAGTAAACAAGGTTGTTCGAATTGAAAATTGCTGTTACCAGCCTAATATTTATATATGGTAAACTCTACTTTGTAATTTATTGTAACATAATTTATGGTAAAATATCTTTATGTTGAGACATGCTATTATTGAATAATAAAGAAATTTATACGTCATAGATTTATATGAATATATTATTTGTATTTATAAAAATATTCTTTGCTTTATGCATACAGCCAGGTAAAATATACGGCGAGAGGTTATGTGCTGGCCACATCAGATTTTTTGTTTTTTTAATAAAGCTTGCTATTGATTAGGACAAAAGAATAAAAAAAAAAAGTTCATGTCAAATTACGTTAAATACGTGCAATTTTATGATACGTACAATAACAAATATTATATTTTTATTGTGAAATTAGTCATATTCATTGTTGTAATCAAATATTTCTTTGTTGTAATCAAAACTCTCTTTAAAAAGAACCGGGTTAGATTAATGTTAATTTAAGAATGATAGTAGTAAATTAATTATTTTTTATTCTACATCAAAATATTTCTCTAATAGTACAAGGAAGTCGTGTGGTGTCCACATCAGATTTTTTTAAATCAGCTAATGTAATGTCCGATTGAGAAATACGTAGTTAAACAGATATAAGTACACAGACAGACATCATCGTAAAAATATTAAAATCGGTTTGAAGGGACCTTAAAACGTGCTTAATTATTAAAATCTGGATATGCGATTTTTAGCATGAATCCAATATCTCTCTTAGCGAGAGGTAAAAAAGAGAAAATGAACTGAATAAGAATATGCACGAAGTTCAAACAAAATCCTCTCATCTCATTAAACATGTATATACAATAATGTTTGGCTTGTTACAATATTAGCAAACTTTTCAACAAGGAAGTATATTATGAAGACTTTTTACTGAGTCTCATTGTTTTATACTAGCAAAATAACACAGTACGACTACTTCCATCCGCAATTATTTGATCGTTCAATTTTCCAACTTTCTAAAATTGAAACCGTAACATCGTGACAGAAACCAAAGCAAAACTTTAGAAACGTCCAAAACAACACGTTGTTCGATAAACTTGATGATAAAATAGCATTTTATGTCGTTGGAATCCAAACATCTCAACAAGATATGAGTTAACTGTGACAATTCCAAGTGAGGCAGTTGCGACCCTCGACCCTATCAGTTGTTGACCGCCGCAACATTGCCTTCTTCAGCCAATCCCGTCTCTTATATCGCGCGGATAACGAGCGGACCGATCTAATGTCCACACTTTGCGCCAATATCCGTTATTAGAGCGCAGACGACGCTGAGATGACCAGCTCATGAAAACCAGACTAAGATCTTATGAACACTAACTTGCCTACTAAGACCGGAGTAAGTGATACCCTAAGAAGAATGCTTAAAAATGAACTGGACTAATTGAAAATAAATTCCGCGAGTTATAGGGAATTACGGATGATAGAACTTAAAGGAAGTGAGTTTTATAATCTTTTAAATGAGGTCTTATCTTTTAAGTACTATTAACAACGTTTCTTAAGAGTATAATTAATTTCAGCGAAAGACTTTTATTCGAAATGATAAAAAACAAATTAAAAATAACGATGTCAATTTAGTAATCACGTAATAAAAAATCTGATGTGGCCAGAACTTCATCTTCCGTTAATTCTATGTATTTTGAACAAATTCCATACAGAAAGTTTCTAGCGATGTTTCAGATAGAATTATTTAATATAGTAACTTTATTTAGTTTAGTCCCTTCATATTTTTACCTCTCGCTAAGAGAGGTATTGGATTCATGCTAAAAATCGCATATCCAGATTTTATTGAATAAGCACGTTTTAAGGTCCCTATAATCCGATATTAACATTTTTACGATGATGTCTGTGTGTGTGTGTGTGTGTGTGTGTGTGTGTGTGTGTGTGTGTGTGTGTGTGGATGTGTGTGTGTGGGATGTTGGAAGGACGGTTACTCAAAAACTATAAGACTTAAAATTTGTTTAACAACGTATTTCCCAATCGGACATTCATGGGAAGATCTGAAAAGGTTTTGGTAATAATTGGACAACCGGAAGTAGAAGATTCTTGAAAAAAAATCTTCTAAATATTATTTTTTGAAAATTTTTCGTGGTAATATTAAAGAAAATTAAATTCTCTATCTGATACATTTAAATATTTTATTATATATTCCATAGATTTAGAGATAAAAGAAGTATAATATATAAAATAATCTGTTGTAATAAATTTGACAGCCGAAAGAATGCCATGAAAAATAGTTGATAATTTAAATTATTTGTAACTGACAGATAAATGTCAGTGTCAGAAATAATGAGTAATGAAAGAAAAATGTTTTTGGAGAATCCCTTAATTCTTGATCTGTGACTATTATGGAGATGACAAGTCTAGGTTGAAGGACTTAAATTTGTTTCAAACATTATGGGACAATGTACACCAGTACTATAGACTAGAGTAACTTTGAATTGCGAAAAAGCTATCAAATTCTTCTCAAGTAAGTTGTAAATATTGACAAAATTACACATCGATATAAGAATAATCGGAGTGCAATCTATCCGTCACTTTATTAAAGGGAATTAGTGTTATTTAGATATAACATGTATGAAAAAATAAAATGTAAAAGAAGATATGTAAGAATAGATGCACATGCATCCATATATACATTTTAGACCGCCCAAAATTAATGTTTTTACTAGAAGAATATGAAGAGAAAGTAAACAACGTTGTTCGAATTGAAAATTGCAGTTACCAGCCTAATATTTATATATGGTAAACTCTACTTTGTAATTTATTGTAACATAATTTGTGGTAAAATATCTTCATGTTGAGTCATGCTATAATTGAATAATAAAGAAGTTTATACGTCATAGATTTATATGAATATATTATTTGTATTTATAAAAATATTCTTTGCTTTATGCATACAGCCAGGTAAAATATACGGCGAGAGGTTATGTGCTGGCCACATCAGATTTTTTTTAATTTCATATCCATTGAATATGAAATATAGAATGTAATAAATTCGCACAAAGAATAAAATATTCTTTACTATTTATAATAACATTAAGGGCCGGTTGTTCCATCTATAGTTAAACAGTCGGCTAAAATTTATTCTATTAATAACTTCAGTTTGCGTTGTCCCACTTATGGTCAAAAGTTACCAGTAAGTTAAATTTTCGTTAACGGCAAGATAACTAACAGTCAGTCAAACTACAAGTTAAGAGTTTTATTCAAAGAATATCGTACCGAGTGCACACGAATGGAAAACGAATTGAAGAGAAATGGAACATATGGTATGGAACGTTTGTGTTGTTTTGATGATATAAGCTGTTTGTTAATATTAATAATTATTATAATAAATCAGTACAACAGTGATGAGAAGTATTGGATTTCATTTTTGATAATATTAATTTTCGAAAACAGTATACAGTACGAGAAAGATGTAATAATTTTGAAAAATGGAATGATCAGAATTTTTTGAGGTACTAGGTAAGTTTAAAGAAAGCATAATTTGCGAAATAAACACCTATTTGTCTACATTTTTTTTCTGAATCACGAATCACGCTGTATCTTCGATATGCCAGTTGTTGATAGCTTTACGATTTTATGCAACAGGGTGTATATCGTGGATCTGGCCACAGCTAAAACTAAAATAATTGTTAATTGATTCCAGATGATGTCTTTTTTATTTCCAAGAGACGGAATATGTTTTCCTGGACTCAATTATATTTTTATATTTGTCGACTTATTTAATTAAATTAGTTAGTTCCGTGGTAGTACAATAAACTGCTCTTTCTTTATATCTATAAATTTATCTAATAGATATTAAACTGCTCCTTTATTTGAACTTGGAACAACCGGGCCTAAATGTGAAGAAATATTTAACGTTTGTTTAAGAAAAACTTTTAAAAATCTTCAAATGAGGCTATATTTTAAAATTTTGGTATTTTTTATATGAGAATAATTAATAATTATTACACCGTATTGCTGATTATAAACACAATTATATGTATAGGTATTCCAATTTTATTTATCTCTTAACAATAAAATTATTGTAAAATTTATTCTACATTTTGTGTGCAAATTATCATTACAAATCTGTATTACCGGCAGATACCGTAAACCGATTGTATTATGCACAGATTAATTGGAACACCGGTTCAAAATATTTCCAACAAATATAAATAGAATTGGAATATTGTGGAAATTTAATTGTTCCATATATTAATAATGTTATAATCATGAACTACAGTGTAAGTTCATTAATAAAATAATACTGTTTTACACTAAATTCTGACCTAAATTCAATGGAAATACATTTGTGTGAGAAATATTTATCATAATTTCTGTAGGGAATTTTCAGCGCTTCATTTTTCACTTAGAGTGTGTTCCCTCTATGCTTTATTTTGAAAAGCACTATGAAATACTTCTTGAAATCTTTATGGCATGTTTTCAACAACATTTTTCCAATCCTGTATTCATCATGCGAGAACATTTTACACTCGATCATATAATATATCCATGCACATCACGCTAGAAGCTAATTTCAGTTAGTACACGCCATTCGTAATTCTGTAATCGTAACCGAAATTCATGACAAATACAGCGATGTTAAAATAAACATTCTTAACAAATCTGTCACTAATGTTTCCTTCTGAAACAAAATATAAATAGGGAGATTCATAAATAAGAGAAATTTAGGAATTCCTGTAAGTCTTTTAGGGAACATATTTGAAGTATTTCATTCCAAATCTTAAATACTGTTCAATTATTAAAAATGTTTGATCCAGATCTTTTTACCTCTAGCTAAAAATCGCATATCTAGATTTTAATGATTAAGCACGTTTTAAGGTGTCCTTACAATCCGATTTTAACATTTTTACGATGATGTCTCTCTGTGTGTGTGTGTGTGTGTGTGTGTGTGTGTGTGTGTGTGTGTGTGTGTGTGTGTGTGTGTGTGTGTGTGTGTGCGTGGATGTATGTGTGTAGGTATATGGGATGTTGGAAGGACGATTACTCAAAAACTATAAGACTTTATATTTGTTTAACTACGTATTTCCCAATCTGACATTCATGGGAAGATCTGAAAAGGTTTTGGAAACAATTGGACAATCGGAAGTAGAAGATTCTTGAAAAAAAATCTTCCAAATATTAAAAAAATTCTTGGTAATATTAAAGAAAATTCTCTATATCTGATACATTTAAATATTTTATTATAATATTCTATAGATTTAGAAATAAAAAAAAATAATATATAAAATAATCTGTTGTAATAAATTTTACAGCCGAAAGAATGCCATAGAAAATAGTTGAAAATTTAAATTGTATGTAACTGACGGATAAATGTACATATATTATATTATTTCTTAATGTATTAATAGTTAAATATTTAATATTATAGGTATATTACACATACCCTTCAGAGATACTGTTTCTCCCGACAATGAATTGGAAACATCTCGAAAACTTAGAAGAGTAGGACAAAATTTCTTCACAGAATGAATTTAAATTTAAAAAATCTAAATATAAGGAATAGATATAAGTAGTATTTTTGGTGTAGAGTGTAAGTATACAAGAAATGTTAAATACATTAGGGCGCGAGCAGTCATGTGACTTTGTTGGCCTTGACAAGCAGATACGGTGGCCCATGTCAGAATGATAGCTAGTAATTATGTATATAGATGTCAAATATCATAATTTCTCATTCTAAATTTAGTGATTTTCCAATTCCATGTGGTTTATTTTCCTCGACAAGTAAATTCCACACTCCTGGTGACAAATTAGCTACCTACGTGAATTTAGAAAATCTTGAAATATTTAATGAAAAATTCTGACATTTGAGATCTATGTACATAATTACTAATTATCATTCTGAAACGGGCCTCCACATCTGCTTGTCAAGGCCAACATGTAACATGACTGTTCGCGGCCTATTATGTAACCAAAAAAAGGAAGTGACGAAAGGTATTGTGCTGGCCACATCAGATTTTTTGAATTGTATGAGCTAAGAGTTTAGCTACGTCCATACGGTCAAATGCAGTCGTGTCGTTTACTTACTTTTTATAAAGATACTATAATTTGATTAATATGAAAATATGTTACAATAAAAGCAATCAAAATGTGTTATATAAAAATGAAACATAAAAAATAAATTTTGTCAACAATGAAAGTTACCGAAACATAATGTATAGACAATCTTTGGCCTTTATATTTATACCTGAAGTGAGATTTCAGAATGTGAATCAATTGTAATTCGGTGGACCTTCGTAAACAAAACACAGGTATTGAAAAATAAACAAGTTAAAATGAAAATGCATAAATAAATTATTCAATGAACTAAATATAAACAGCAATTTCTATTCCTAGAATTGTTATTGCATACAATAGCGAAAACATTATAAAATCCCAAGTAATAGCATAAACATAATTTCTCATTAAAGCGTAGATACCATAAGCATTATACGGGAGGTAATTTGAAATTTTTAATAATAAAAAAGCAATTGGTTAACACATTGGCAACGTTATTATAGCATACAAAAAGAAAGTATACAAAGAAGTGCTATTGTGTGATTAAAAAACAAAAAAATCACCTTTATTAGATTAAAACTACCAACAACAACACAAACGTGAACCAATTGGTCGGACAAAAAGACCACAACACTCACAACTCCTTTCTGAGTTCGCTCAAGCCACAAGTATTTTCTATCACATCGTGCGAAGTTCCTCTAACTGTTAAACTCATTAATCGGGCGATGGTGTTGGGGTTGGCTTGGCACGGAGAAATAAGAAAGCAAATGCCCCCAGCGTCCTCTGGTTACAATTTAAAGAAACTGATTTAACGTTATTGAATTGCAATGCCGCAGCGGAAATTGAAGCTGTAGTGTTACGATTAACACCGCTCTGGGACCTGAACTTTCTGATAGAGGACTGGATTAGGAACGCCAAACGGTTTATAGCTTCTTAGGGAATTGGATCACTCTCTTTATCCCCAGAATATTTCAATACTTATAAATAAACAGATTCTAAATTGAATATATCCGATACTGTATTGCTACTAAATTTACTACACTATAACGTATAACGTCGATATGTATACAAAATGTGTTTAGAGTTTATAAAACCCGCCATGTGCTATACTTTTTCTACGACTACAAATTAAGAGAGCACAAATAAAGAAATACATGATAATGAATCAGCTGTTAGTGGTTGATAGCTTTACGCCATGCCCAACACAATGAGGTGTTGCACATTTTTACCTTCCGTCACCTTTAGGTAAGGAAGGTATTATCTTTGGTCAAAAAATTCGGTGATGAGTTTTCATTGAATATCTTTACAATACGATTTCACTATTTTTAAGATGATGTCTGTATGTGTGTGTGCGTGTGTGTGTATGTGACCGCGGTTGCGTATTCTTCTTCCTTACAACCATATGCAGACTTGATTAGATTTTGGTTATAATTGGTCAACCGAAAGTATCCTCATTTGAAGATTTTAACAGTTTTTTTAAAAAACTCAGTTAAATTTTATTATAACTTAAAGAATATATTATTCTCTATATCACAAGTCTTCAATTTTCAATAAAAAGTTCAAAATTTTAAAAACTCTAATTTATATGGCTATAGGTACTTTTTAATGCGCTGATTCCAAATTTTGAAACCGCATATCGATATCTCTTTTCGTTCTCGAGATATTTGCCCTCAAAGTCTTTCTTAAAAATACCCATTTTTGGGGTATACCCCAAAAATGGGTCAATATACAGACTTGAGAGTATAACCATTCGATTCTACGAGCAAAATTACATAAGTATCCAAATTTTCATAATTTTTGAACAACGAATACAATCTCTACAGTAAAATAACTGAAAATGGCCAAAATCTGAAAAAATCGCAAGGGGTACCCCTTACGATTTTTGCAGATTTTGACCATTTTCAGTTATTTTGCTCTAGAGACTGTATCTATTGTTAAAAAATAATGAAATTTGGTACACTTATGTAATTTTGCCCGGGGAATCGAATGGTGGTGTTAATGAGCTCATATTTCAAGCCATTTTTGGGATATAGCCCAAAAATGAGTATTTTTAGGCAAAACTTTGGGGGCAAATATCTGGAGAACGAATAGAGATATCGACATGCGGTTTCAAAATTTGAAATTAGCGCATTAAAAAGTACCTATATCCATTTAAATTAGATTTTTTTAAAAATTGAACTTTTTATTGAAAATTGAAGAATTATGATTTTTAAAAAAAATTAAACAAAATGAATAAAAATACGAATATGGCAGTAATGTTAATCGATTCTATGCATACAAATGAATAAGTATACTCATTTTTACAATTATTAAACACCTCAATCATTTTCAACAATCAAAAATTTGAGAAGAATCGTTGTATTGAAGTTATGGGATCCGAAACTTTTGTCACATACACACACACAGACACACACATATAAATATGGTAAAAAAAATTAACCAAAGACAATACTTTCCTTACCTAAAGGTGACGGAAGGTAAAAAGTGATATTCTTGTAATATCTAAAAATCAAAACACTATATTTTTAATGCCTTATTTGCCCTGATAAATTCTGATACTACTTTGCTCGGCTGACGCCTTGAAATACAAATTAAAATTTCTTCCTTGTATTATTCAACATTATTGTAACTATAATATGTTTATCACGTTAAATAACTCTCACTTTTGGAATTTTCTTTGTAATAATGAAAGACAGCTTCAACGTAAAATGAAGCCACTTAAATTCTTACTTAATCAAAACATTAATTGGATTACACACAAATACAATTACGAATTAACTCGATAGGACAAAAATACGAATCCCGTGAAAAATATATTTTCTCCGTATTTATCATTTCACATAATTAGAAGTATAAGGTATGTACATCGATTAGTCAAAAATGAATCAGCAAGTTTAGATTCGAATCGATTGGAGCATTCGCCTGAAAGATAAATTTCAGTGTCGATGAGGATAACTCTGACTGAGCCATAGAAGTTGGATTACTGTAATCGATAAGTGGCCTTTAACCCGACATTCTCGTGGCAAACAATAGCGTCTCCACATACTTTGATCTGCGGAACCAGTGCGACCTACAAAGCGTTTCCTTCGCCGCTCAAACCGTCGTAGAATCGTTTCCTTGGAATGAATCAACCTCGGTTTGTCAAAGCATACCACAGGTACCATACGAATGTCACTCTCTCTTTCTGTTTCCAATTAATGCTGCTTGTCAGTATTGAAAAAGCAGGGCGGCTGCGGCTGTTGCGTGACAGTAACTCTCGAGTTTTGTTAATAAATGTTATTTAGCATCACGTGCACTGCAGATTGATGTCAGAAAACGGAGTTTCGCAAGAATATTATTGTAATTAAATGCGATAGTTCGTAACTAATGTAATTAAATTAATAACGATAAGGACTGATTTCAATGGAAATTCATACAAACTTATGTTTATGCACTAAGCCTCCCTGCACTATTGACTGCATCTAGAGTTTCACGGCTTGACTTGATATTCAAGTTACTTGACTTGACTTGAAATCAAGCCAAGCTCAAGTCAAGTAATAGTAGCCGAAAATCAAGTCAAGTCAAGTTAGTTAAAATTTCAAGTACTTGAAAAATCAAGTAGTTACTTTTCAATTACTTGAAATAATCAAGTAGTTATTTTTCAATTACTTGAAAAAATCAAGTATTTATTTTTTAAATTACCAGAAATAGTTCTTAAAGACTAAATTTTATTATCATATAGATCCTTATGATTTATAACAATATCAATAATATACCTCGAAATATAGACTTTTATTCATAAAAATAAATCATACATTCAAATTTAAAAAATCTGATGTGAACACCACACGACTTTCTTGTACGATTATTAAACTATACATATTTTTTAATAAATAAATTACAAAATATTAATTTTAACTTCAAAACAGTAAGATATATAGCGACCATAAAGGCAGTTTTTAAAGAGAGTTTTGATTACAACAAAGAAATATTTGATTACAACAATGAATATGACTAATTTCGCAATAAAAATATAATATTTGTTATTGTACGAATCATAAAATTGCACGTATTTAACGTAATTTGACATGAACATTTTTTTTATGTTTTTGTCCTAATCCATAGCAAGCTTTATTACAAAAACAAAAAAAAGTATATCATTTTTAAATTTACATATCTCGCTTATACAAAGGGCTAATTTAATAATACTTGATGTGCTAGACGCAGAAATTAATTCTCTAGAACTTTTATTTGAAGCATTTATTTCTAAAATCTAAATAAAATCATTTTATTCAAAAAAAACTGTTAACAACTTCAAGTAATGTACCATTTCCGGTTAGCCTATTTTAACCAAAATCTATTATATTTCGATTGACATAAAAGTCTTGTATACCAAATTTGAAAAGTTTTGGATTATATTTTAAAACTGTTTTTCATTAAAAACTATTATGGGCTTCATGTAAAGTGCCACTTCTGGAAATTGTGTAATAACCAGAAAGGGAGGTGCACAACTAGATGTTATAGGAGTCCTAAATACAAAATTTCAACTTTCTACGGCTTACCGTTTTTGAGTTATGCGAGATACGTACGTACGTACGTAGACGTCACGACGAAATTAGTCAAAATGGATTCAGGGATGATCAAAATGGATATTTCAGCTGAAATCTGAAAACCGAAATTTTTCGCGATTACAATACTTCCTTTACTTACGTACAAGAAAGTAAAAATTAAAAAAAAAGATTTAAAAGTATAATATATGGACTAACAAACTATTTATGGGGACCTTAAAAGGGGGCAAGTAGTATTTTAAGTGGTTCCAAATAAATAAATAAAATATACTGGCAATGATTCCACTTAATTTTAATATTTGACCGTGCCTAAATGCACTTGATTTTTCCCCATTTAAATAACATTCGGTTTTGGCACAATATGGAACTTTATTTTTCTTCGAGATATTAAGATGTTTAAAAAATCCATTCATTATTGGAAAATATACTAGAATGACCCGAAAATATTTGGACAAAATCTGAAGTCCCAATTATTATTCTTAATTCGAATGGAGTATAGCTTTTTGGGCTTTTGTGCGATAATTTAACCATCTACAGTTATCTTAATAATAATGATTAAGAACAAATTTTGTCGACATATTCTCGGGTCATTCTAGTACATATTCCAATATTGAGGGAATTTTTTAAACCTATACAGAAATTTTAACTTGCAATAATGAATCAGCACAGCATATGGCGCGGCACGCCATGCGACACACATTCTACTGATTCGCGCGTTTTCGTACATAATAGGTTCGATGTCAAGTAGCTTGAATTTGCTTGATCAAGTCAAGTAATGAATTTTTGAAAAGCTTGATTGTCAAGTCGACAAAAACATCAAACTACTTGACTTGATGAAACCTTAACTGCATCTAGAAATAATGGTTGTCATTTCAAATTATTTTTGAAATGTGTTCCGACTTCATTTTAAGACAACATAGAAAACGAGTCATTTATCTAGATTTGCTGAATTAGGTAATAGCCTGAGTGGAAACTTTAGTACGTCTGTAGAAGACTGAGATCTTTTTAATGATATTAAATATTAGGGTTGACAAGTTCACTTTGTATAAAATACCTAGTACGGTGACGTTTTTTACGTTACTTTGTTAAACATGACAAATAAAAATAATGAGGTCGCGTTTGAATCCGACCAACGTGAAACTTAAAAATTATTATTACTTTGTCCACGAAATTTTTGAGAAACCCATTAGGTGACGCTTGAAATACACCCTTAATTGTACATATTTATCATCATTACTGAAATCAGTGAATAAAATCAAATTTCGTATGTCCAGAAATGAGTCATAAATCATGCTGATATGATAGTTAAAAATCTGATGTGGCCAGTGCGTTACCTTCCGTCTATCCTGTGTATTATGTACAAATTCTATACATAAATTTTCATAAATAAACTATTAACAGACATCACCTCAATAATTGCATGAAGAGTGCACCAAAGGAACTACAGGGTGGGGCAGAAAAACCTATCCGATTTCAAAACGTTATAAAATTAAAACCACTCAACTTGTCAAAAAAAAATTTTATTAACATATCGCAAATTTTATGCCATTTTTAAATTTAAGTTTTGAAAAGCACATCACTCAAATGTCGTCCTTGGGAGCGGATACACTGATTTAGGCGCTCGCGGTAGCTTTCCATGACTTTCACCGTCATTTCCACAGGAATTTCTTCAATTGCCCGAGCAATTTCCCTTCGTAAAGCAAGAAGGGTCCTTGGTCGATGCTGGTAAACCTTCGATTTGAGGTAACCCCAAAGGAAGAAGTCACATGGAGTGAGATCCGGTGAGCGCGGCGGCCAGCCAAGATCACCTCAGGGAAATGAGGCGACCGGGAAACAGTTCCCTGAGAATGTCCATTGATCGTCGCGATGTGTGGGCGGTTGCCCCATCCTGTTGAAACCACACATTTTCCACGCTATTTTCTTCCATTTTGGGTCTAAGAAAATTTTCCAGCATGAAACAATAGCGCTCGCTGTTGACCGTTACGGTTTGCCCATTTTCTTCAAAAAAGTAAGGCCCCCAGACGCCTAGGCGGGAAAGAGCACACCACACAGTCACTTTTGGGCTATGGAGGGGTTCCTGATGGATTTCTCGAGGATTTTCGTCACTCCAATATCGAAAATTCTGCCTGTTAACGGCACCACAAAGGTGAAAATGGGCTTCGTCCGTGAAGAGCACAACATCGTCGTTTGGGAGTTCTCGGAGATCGCGACACAGGTTCGTACGGGTTTCAAAATCCCTTTCACTTAATTCCTGTGCAACAAGCATTTTGTAGGGATGCATTTTGAGGTCCCGGTGCAAAATGCGCCGAATACTGCGGTTGGAAATCGCCAAAGCGAGCGAATGTTTTCGCGCCGAACGACGCGGGGAACGTTCAATCGCGGCTCTCACATTGGCCACGTTTTCAGGTCCTGTTGCTGTCCTGGGACGTCCAGGCGACTTCTTTTTCAATGCTGAACTCATCTGTCTAAAATTTGACACCCACACTTTAATCGTAGCGTGATGTGGAACAGGATCATGACGCCCGAGTCCGAAATGAATTCGAAAAGCACGTTGTGTAGCAATTATCGAACCGCCGTATTCGATAAACCGCTCAATAACAAAAGCACGATGTTCACCAGACCAAGGCATATTGACTACTGACAAATGGCATAAAACCGGCTTTCTAACGGTTTTTACCCCACTACTCTACCTGCTCCCTTTTTTGAGAAAAAGGGATTTGAAATCGGATAGGTTTTTCTGCCCCACCCTGTATTTCAATTAATATTTTCATTTCATTAACAATGAAATTAGAATATCTTTCTGGTTTTACTTCCATTCTATATATTTATTACTTTTTTCAATCGCAATAGAATTATAAATTATAACTTAAAGAATATATTATTATCTATACGATTTGATTACATTTTATACTTCATATTCAATAGATACAGAGTTAAAGAATTTTAAAGAAATTAAATTTTATAATTCAGCCAGCTATGTTAAACATGGATATTCATAATTCAAATTGACAGATGTCAGTATCAATAAAAAGTAAATTAATGTGGCAGAGATGAGGATGTTGAAGTAGATGTTGGGGAAAACACGGAAAGATACGGTAAGAAAATAACTCTAGTATTACAAGTTTCTAGAAAGATACAAGAAATATAATTACATTGGTTTGAAAATGTCATGAGGAGAAATGAAGAATTATATTGGAACAAGAATGAATAGTTTAGTAATAGGATGTTGAAGAAACAGAGGAAGACCAAAGATAAGATGGAAGGACTGTATTGCGGAAGACTTGAGAGACAAGGAACTGAATGATAACGACACGCAAAAATAGCGACCCCTAACGAATGGGAAAAGTTAAAGAAGAAGATGTCAGTGTCAAGTGCAATTTGAATATTTTTTTTATGAAATAATTTTACTGGAAATTTAGAATCTTTTGCAAGTAAAATTATGTATGGAATTTATACATTATACACAGGATTGACGGAAGGTATTGTGCTGGCCACAACAGATGTTTAGATCACCTTATCAGTTATGAAAATAGTTAGATATAGAATTAGTGTATACAATGTTATGTTATTATTCTGTAGATAAATAAGTCTGTATCTCACTATATATGGTTTAGTATTTGACTGGCATAAACCTATATGACACAAAAAAATAAATGTCTGGCGTACTTGTACCTATTATATGTAGACATATACTAAAGTGAATAAAAAGTAAAGGAAATATAAGAGCAAAAATAATGATGTTGAATAAATAATGATTTAAATCCGCCGTTTTCTGGGAGTAGATGCACGATTTTCCATAACAAATAACTTTACAAAAAGCAACGACTTATTTATACCATCAGCGACATGCATAATTCATGTAAACAAAATACCGTCGATTATTTATATATTTACGTATTTTGAATAACAATAAAAATAAATGGTCCCAGCAGTTCCGTATTCGTTCCGTCTGCGCGTAATTTCCTTCCAGAATCAAGTTGGCGACGAACAACAAGACGGCGCCCCGGCGACGCACGACTTCCAGGCGGGCAAATTCACAAAAGAAAGTGTTCACGCGTTATTCGTGCGATCCGCGCTATCCGAAAGCCATCGAGACGTTGTTAATGCGAGATAATGGTCGCGGAGAGCTTACAGCGGATCAGCAACCGAGAAATGTCAACGAGATGAAGAACTGTAGCATTACCAATTCGCATACAAAAGCAAATGATCAAATGCGATACCCCTCGCACTTGCCACTCAACACCTCTTACGCCAGAAATAACCATTCTTATAATAAGATACAATACAGGGTGATTCAGGACTAATGTTACAAACTTTAACAGCTTATTCCTGAGGTCATTTTAAGCAAAAGATGCTATATGAATATAGGTCCTATCTCTTCTAGTTATCAAAGTACAAGAGGTTAAAGTTTTATAAAAAAATTTACATTTTACAAATCTTGTAAACAGTGTAAACCATAACATTTATTTTGTACCGTAACATTGTTCACTTGCAGATTTCAGTTCCGAAATTGAAAAAATATACAATAGATATGTTCACATATGCTGCACCCAATTAAAATTATTTTACATTTGTTTTAAAGGTAATAAATTTCATATTAGAGAATTGCACAATTCTTTCTCGCCAGTCAAACAAATTGTTTCATTGAAATTTCAAACAAAAGAAAATAAAGGGAATATATACTCATACAATGTATACGGGTAATTTTCAAAGGCAGAAAATGTACTTTAATTAGAGCAGATTATGTCGCTGTTACACTATTATTTTTTTACGCATGAATATTTCCTTTATATAATACAAGATGGATGCTACTTTATATGTTCATTATCTCGCATTGTAACCAGTATAATTAATTCTATTGTCCTTATTTTTCTCCAATTGGTATAATTACCCAGCTTTAATTATAAAAACGAAAAACTATTTTTCTAATAACAATGGGTGGTAGCATGAATGGTGATTAAAAGATGACTAAGGACGAGATGATTAACACTGTTTTAACTCTGTCTATCGTTTATGGTTTAATTTAGAGAATTATTTCATAAACAAACTATGCAAACTGCACTTAACACTGACATCTTCTTCTTTAGCTTTTATCATTCTCTAGGGGTCGTTATTTTATATTTTATTCTTTCACTCATTTCTGTTTTGCGTGTCGTTCTTATTCAGGTCTTTTTTTCTAAAATCTCCTGCAATACAGTCCTTCCATCTTATCTTTGGTCTTCCTCTGTTTCGTCTACCTTCTACTACCATGCTATTCATTCTTCTGCCAATATATTTTTCATCTCTCCTCGTGACATGTTCAAACCGATGTATAGTTTGCTTCATGAAAGATGACAATTCAAGGTCATTTATTAACCGTATGGTATAATATCACTAGCAGATAACTTCACTGCATTTCGTATACATAGACGTGCAACATGAAATATTTATGGATACATTTTAACTGAAAAAAATAAGTGTAATTTATAGGATAATTATGTTTCTTTTTAAATAACGCCTTTCTCAAAGATTTATGCTCTTCACCTATGTATTTGCAAAACCCAAAAACATAGATTTGACAAAAACCGTGGAATAATAATTTGATTTAAATGTCAACGTCACTGGGTAACTATTACGGCAGATGGCAGTGCAGTAGATAATTAGATATATGTAATTTTACGACATACGTCATTATTATTTGTAATGTGTTAGAAAGTAATGTCACCATTTACGTATATCTGTCACACAACATAAACTGTATTGACATATGTCAAATAATCTTTCTCTTTCTAACATGAAATGTTGCTAAGTTACTACTGTATAAAGTGCTGTGTATTCTTTCTTCGAACAAGTGACCATGAATAGTCATCTTTCGTGAACCGAAGTATAATCGTCTCTCTTGTATCATCTATCTCTCGAGCCATTTCTCTTATCCTGCAATTCTTTCCCCAACATCTTTTGTAAAAATAACAAATTCGTATTCTAGTGATCCCAAAACGTGCTTATTCATTAGAAACTCAATATCGATTTTTTTGACCAAAGACAATACCTTCCTTACCTAAAGGTGAGGAAAGGTAAAAATAATCGTATTTTTTTTGTAATTAATAGGCCAATTCTGAAGAAATCTGTAAATCTGTAAGAATTTGACATAAACACATCTATTTTTATTGATCAATATAAAATTATAAATTAGAGTGGTAAATTTCATTGCGATTTTGTTCATTATTTATAGATTTACAGATCTGTAAGACTTACAGATTTGTTCAGAATAAAGCCACAAATCTTTTATATAGCTTTTACTTTTTACTTTTAATAGATTTGTAGAAAAATAATTTTAATATGCTGGTATTTATAAATTACAGTTTTGTAAAAAGTGTGTCTTTTTTCTTCCGAAGGGAGAAACAGATAAAAGTATAGCTTGAGGAAGCTGTAACATCTTGCGATCTCGAATCTCGAGACAAGAGCTCCGTCGTGGAGACGTCGCCGTCGTTGGCGTCGGCAACGTTTACAGCACTTCCGCGACGTCACACGACTTGAGAGCAGCACCGAACGAGCAGCGAACTACTACTCGTACAACCCTTTGAAGTAACAAGCATACGAACAATGCATTTGCGAAATTAACTTTTTCTGCCAAGCCTGTCCACAATGACACAGCAAAGGCACTTTCATCTTTCACACTTGTAATTTAATTGTAGGAATCTCAGAATAGAACAAGGGAGATGTACTATTATATTTAATATACTGCTATATAATATACATTTTACTTTTAGCTAATGCTAATGCATTATTATGTTGCAGAATGAGTTAAAATTCTGTGGTCACTAGCAATTAAACAATTACTTAGTTGTTGCTATGGAGTTAATAATGACAGTTTAAAACGTCAAAATTTAATAATATATATTAACTGAATTTTATATTTGAAACATTTTTCTCGATTACTGCTAGCTTAGAAATAATTTCAATATGAAAAAATCGATTAAATTAAATTTTTTCGCCATTATCTAGTAACTGATGAGAATTTTTGGCAAAACAAAAGCACATCTAATATGGCTCCTCAAAGGCGCAATACATGTTCCATCTAATGTTATGTTATGTAGATACGGACAAAATGAATCATATGCAAAATGATTGTTACATTAATAAACAATACAAAAAATATCATTTGGTTAAATAATTCAGGGGAACAGGGTACCTAATAACAATAAAACGTTGAAAATTTATATATTGACGGCTATTATTGGGCCCATAGTTATCCTGAAAAGGATACGAACAAAATGAATCATATGCAAAATTATTGTTACATTAATAAACAATAAAAAAATATCATTTGGTTAAATAATTCAGGGGAACAGGGTACCTAATAACAATAAAATCTAAACTCGAGGAATACGAAAAAATTATAATTATAAGTGTGTTTTAGCGAAATATTTCTCTCTAGTTATTTCTTTTAGCGCTATATCTACCGTTCAATTATTTTGCTAGTCTAGCCCTGGGTAGAGCTAACCTGCTTTAACGCAAGCATTGTATTGTTTATATAAGAAACACAATATTAACAAACACGAACAAAACGATTATTATAAACAAATAAAAACTAAAGAGTAATAAACCTGTCCGAATAATGAACACATTTCAAAAATTACATAAATTTATTGTTAATCTGATGTCCCACAGAATGCTCGTCTACATATTTTTACGTGTGTTTAATGAAGCGAAATTAATGAACTTGAGATGTGGATAAGCGGACAAATGAATTATGCATGAAGCATGCAAGTTGTAATTTTTCTTTTAACTGAGCTTACAGTGGAACCTAAATACATATTACAGTTATTGATTTTACTCCAAATAACTAAAAATTGCTGTAATAAGAATTTTATATTGCATGATATTTGATGTCAGGAAGTCTTCTGTAAATATCAAAGATAAAACTATAGCGTAACAACGAGTTTTTTTGTGAAATCACAGTCATTTGAAAACTAACTACTACTTCTCTCAAAGTATAGATTATCTTCAAAACTTTGGTATTACAAAGACGAACTACATGCAATATTAAATTTTAAAAGGATAGTTAATTATAAATGTAAAGTAAAATTTCGTCATCAAAGTTGACAGTGTAACGACTAGATGTAAATATAAAACTAAATTTATATTACAATACAGACATCCTTTGTAGGAAGTTATTTTAGAAATATGGTGTTTAACTTGCTTCAATTTCTTCCACAAAAGTCAAACTTAATTATTAATTCATTTAATTCGTCTGTTCATAATTATGTATGTATATATATAAAATTTGGGAAATAATGTTGAAATATATAGCTTTTATTACTATACTAACAAAAAACCTAGTTATACGACGGGTTTGCTCCGCCAATATTTAAGAAGTCTATTCCAGTCACTATTTTTACCTCTCGTTAAGAGAGGTATTGAATTCATGTTAAAAGTCGCATATATAGATTTTAATGAATAAGCACGTCTTAAGGTCCCTACAATCCGATTTTAATATTTTTGCGATGATGTCTGTAGGTCTGAGGGTGTTGGAAGGACGAATTCTCGAAAACTATAATACTTATTATATTTTTAACTACGTATTTCTCAATCGGACATTACTGGGAAGACCTGAAAGATTTTGGTAATAATTGGACAACCGGAAGTAGCATATTCTTAGAAAAAACGGCATATTACCCATTGTTGGGTGTGCCAATCTGCTTTGTACACAGATTTCGGTAATGATGATGACATACTTGTACCGAGCGGGCGTTTACCAGGCATCACCTCACGGGCACTCATTGCTAGCGTGGAGAGTGCACCAAGGGGGTCAATAAATACATATAAATATTTTATTATATCTTTTATACAATTAGAGATAAATAAATATAAGGTATATAATAATCTGTTGTAATAAATCTCACAGCCCAAATAATGTCATGGAAACCAATTGCAAAACTGAAATGTTTGTCATAGATAAATGTGTGAAACAAGTAAATTCCGTACTCCTGGTGATTAACTACGTGAGTTTAGAAAATCTTGAAATTTTTAATTTAATTCATACAATTCGTAGATGACCTTGATCGGACATTTACTGTACTTACTTGGACCATAACATATGAACGCCAATGTAACAAAATTATACCAAGATTGACTCATACCCATTAAATCACTTTGTAAAAATTTGTAAGATTTGAAATACAATAAAGAATATGATATTACATTATCTACTTTAATCTATCTTCAATCTTATGCAAGTTCTATTTGTAGGTACTATAACTCGTACTCATATAATCTTCATCCTCATTATACATGATAATTCATATCACGTAATCTAACATTGTACACATGTTATCATTATGAGAAATTAGAATATTATTTAGGGGAAAAGTACATGACTTCTGGTCATTTGTCAGTAATTAAACTGTGCACACAATGGTAATACATCTTGTCCCAATGACTGATGGGCAGTACAAACTTCGTGTATCTTTTTACATGGTTGGTTGTTATCTGTATGATATATTTGTTTGAATTTGTCAAATTAATTTCTCAACTGGGGAATTAATATAAGAAAATGTAGACTTTTTAATTTACTGAATTATCAACAACATCTTAAGCAGGGCGATAAAAAAATGAATTATAAAAACCAACTCTACGTTAGCATGAAATTATTACAAAATTATTCATGGCGCATTAATTTAAAAGATTTACGATAATGGAGTTGCCAAAAACTCCGTAGTACCCATTCACACGTTTACGCCTTTATTAATATAGTTCATTTTATTCCCTCATTCCCTCTATTAACACTAGAAAAAGGTAATATTTATATAGACGAAAAATTATTAGAATACCATGATGTAATAATTGAACAATATAAATAAATTCAGGATCAGTTATTGTGTAAGTATAATGTCTATATACAAAGTAACCAAAAAAGAATAAATACACAATAGGTCATGTCCTTGTTTGAACATTTCCTGTCGAAACTGATGTAGATACGTATGTATAAAGGTTGGTCAGAATGTCTACGTTTCTAAATTCCGTTTCAAGTACCTACTTTTCATTTCAAGGATACAAAAGAAAAGTTATATGGAAAAATTGTTATGAATTCAATATTAGCCTCAAATTAAAAAATTAAATTTGTCAGTTTATCATTTGTTTATATTTTAATATTTAAATTGAGGGTTTCTCTATACTAAAAGTACTTTAAACTGCAAAATACACAAAAATGTTAAATAGGAAAGCTATAAAGAATTATATTCATATAGTTTAAATATCTAACTTGGACAAATTGTCAATTATTTACATAGGTACAGTAAAACTTTTGAAAGATGTCCGATCAAGGTCATCTACGGATTGTAAGAATTAATATTTTTCTTTCGCCCATTCTGACAAATTCAGTAGTGTCGTTTGCTTAGTTTTTATGAGGGTACAAGATACTACTGTTATTTTATTATTATAAAAATATATGTTATAGTAAAAGCACTCAAAATTCAAAAATAAATCAACTGGTAAGTTTATTAGCAAATGTAAAACCAAATATGTAAAAAATAAGATACTGATTAGATTACTGACATTGTTAATGAACTGAAAGTCACATTGACAGAAAGTAACGTTAATCGTACGGCTATGAATCAAGGTAATGTATCTGAATTAATAAATAAATTTACGTTACAGCGAAAATATTATCAACAACGAGCATCGTTTTAATATGGAATGTCCTAACTTAGTCGAACCAATATGAATCTTTGAAAGACAAGCGTGTTATATCCATCCTTATCGCACACGCTTATAGCCTTTGTAAAGGAGGGAGATAAATGTATGCCAATTTGTTAAGCCGGCTTCCCACGGCCTGTGGCGCGTACACGTCACTACCTGGTTTAGCGCGCAACGGGCCATGGGAAGGGGCAGCGCGTGGCGCGTTCGCGCCGCCCGTCCGTTCCCATCATTTGTCGGTAAATGTTGCACGCGTCAAAAGAAACCCTCGGCGCGAGATGGCGCGGCGTGTGCAAGTATGCCCATGGCCTGTGCTTGCTTGTCCCTACACGCGTTCTTTTCTTGCAGTATAGCAGGGCAGTATAGTTTCATCAGCGTTGTTGTACAGTGCATAATATATCGTACATGTTTGTTATGGACAAACGATATTATTATTGAATTCCTGGACTTATTCCAAAATGAACCAGCAATTTGGAACCCCAGACATGAGAAACATAAAGAACGAAATGCAATTCACGATGCGTGAGTTCGAATTAAGGAAAAAATGACTGTAAATTTTCCTATGGAGGAAATTAAAAAAAAATCATTCAGCGTCTTTTCTGTTTGATTTTATTGTTTTAAAATTTCGCCCGAAAATAAAACACATGTAGCTGCACACACAGTAATCTTTCTCTGTTGTCTATTCATAATGAACTGTATTACTGCATAAGCGTCAAATTATCTTAAAATCAAGATGGCGGGTGCCTCGGTTAGGCCCGTGCATGCTTGCGCGCGCTGCACGTACTACGCGCCAACGCGCCGTGGGAATGATCGAGGCTTGTAGAAGCTCGTGGAGCGAAGCGCGTCTACTCAGGTAGTGGCGCGTCGCGCCACAGGCCGTGGGAAGCCAGCTTTAGACATCTTTCAACAATTTTACTGTATATAAATGGACTTATTTTTACGATGATGTCTGTATGTATGTGTGCGTATGTGTATGTATGAATGTATGTATGTATGTGTGCGTATGTGTATGTATGAATGTATGTATGTATGTGTGCGTATGTGTATGTATGAATGTATGTATGTATGTGTGTGTGTGTATGTGTGTGTCTGTGTGTGTGACAAAAATTTGTCCATTACTACAATACCAAAAATTATAATTTTTTCATATTCCTCTTCCGTACGTCCATATAAAGAGTTAATAAGATTTTAGTTATGATTGGTTAATCGGAAGAACCCTAATTTGAAAATTTAGTACGCTATTACACTGTATATATCATGTTAAATAATTCATGTCAAATTTAAAATATATGACAACAAACAACGATATTACCGTAAAATGTAGAATAGGGATTCACACGTTCGAGTCTTTATTAATACAGCCCACTCTAATCCTCATTCCTTGTTTCGGGCGTCATTTCTGAGATAATGCCTGATACCTTGAAAGTGTTGAAGACACTTTGCGTCGCAATTGCATCATTCCCGCGTAACTGTTCTCTCAATACACATTTTATTATTGCGAGCTTAGCGGGAGTCACCATAACGACCGTATATACACGACTATTATTGTTTCTTCTTGATTCGCACTGTTCACCGAAATAACGCGATTCCGTTTGCATCGCTACACATCGTTATTCTCGCCCGCCGAGAGCTCACGTTCTTCACTTCCGCAGGCAGCAGCACCATCGCTTCCTGCCGGAAACGGATTGAAGAAATTTTAACTCAGAGATACCGATACACAATGAAAATTTGTTTGTAATGTAAAAAATACGTTTGCGGGTCGTTCGGAACAATTGGATCAGCACGCATCATGGAAAAGGAAGTTAAATATTTTTGTAGGCCCACAAAAAGATATTTAATTTGTTCGTAATTTTCTACAATACTTTTTATAAGAAATGAAGACTTTCTGTTTTATTTACAAAATGTAGAATAATGAATGCGTATTAAAAAATCTTTTGTGGCCAGCACAATACCTCTCGCCACTTCCTTTTTTTGGTTACATAAGTATAGGTCGCGAACAGTAATGTTACATTTTTGGCCTTGACAAGCAGATGTGGGGTCCCGTTTCAGAATGATAATTAGTAATTATGTACATATATGTCAAATGTCAGAATTTTTCATTAAAAATTTCAAGATTTTCTAAATTTACGTAGTTAATTTGTCACCAGGAATGTGGAATTTACTTGCCGAGGAAAATAAACCACATGGAATTGGAAAATCACTAAATTTAGAATGAGAAATTATGATATTTGACATCTATATACATAATTACTAGCTATCATTCTGACATGGGCCCCCATATCTGCTTGTCAAGGCCAACAAAGTCACATGGCTGTTCAACATTTTGATTGCTTTTATTGTAACATATTTTCATATTAATCAAATTATAGTATCTCTATAAAAAGTAAGTAAACAACACGACTGCATTTGACAATATGGACGGAGCTAAATTCTTAGCTCATACAATTCAAAAAATCTGTTTTTTTTTGGTTACATAAGTATAAGCCGCGAACAGTCATGTTACATTGTTGGCCTTGACAAGCAGATGTGGGGGTCCGTTTCAGAATGATAATTAGTAATTATGTACATACATGTCAAATTAAAAATTTCAAGATTTTCTAAATTCACGTAGCTAATTTGTCACCAGGAGTGTGGAATTTACTTGTCGAGGAAAATAAACCACATGGAATTGGAAAATCACTAAATTTAGAATGAGAAATTATGATATTTGACATCTATATACATAATTACTAGCTATCATTCTGACATGGGCCACCGTATCTGCTTGTCAAGGCCAACAAAGTCACATGACTGCTCGCGCCCTAATGTATTTAACATTTCTTGTATACCTACACTCTACACCAAAAATTCTTCTTATATCTATTCCATATATTTAGATTTTTTAAATTTAAATTCATTCTGTGAAGAAATATTGTCCTACTCTTCTAATTTTTCGAGATGTTTCCAATTCATTGTCGGAAGTAACAGTATTTCGGAAGGGTATGTGTGATATACCTATAATATTAAATATTTAACTATTAATACATTAAGAAATAATATAATGTATGTACTTCCCAGAACAAGTCTTCAGTAATGTCTCCGGATTTATATATCTTTTATATCTAAATCTATAGAATACATAATAAAATATTTAAACGTATCAGATAGAGAATTTAATTTTCTTTAATATAACCAAGAAAAATTTTCAAAAAATAATATTTAGAAGATTTTTTTTCAAGAATCTTCTACTTCCGGTTGTCCAATTGTTACCAAAACCTTTTCAGATCTTCCCATGAATGTCCGATTGGGAAATACGTAGTTAAACAAATTTAAAGTCTTATAGTTTTTGAGTAAACGTCCTTCCAACATCCCACATACACAAACACAAACACACACACATACACACACACACACAGACATCATCGTAAAAATGTTAAAATCGGATTGTAGGGACCTTATTCAATAAAATCTGGATATGCGATTTTTAGCATGAATGCAATACCTCTCTTAGCGAGAGGTAAAAAGCTATTTTGAGTGGCCCATTTTACAGTTTTATAATAATAATTTATTTATTTACTCCTTATGCAATATCTAGTTGCGATTACGTTCAAATTTTATTTAAAACTAAGATTTCATGATTATATTCAAAAACATATCATAATTAAATGAAATGTCAACGTTTCCATCTAAATATAAACATGAAAATATCTTTGAGTGAAGGGAGATGAATGAGCTTCATTCACCCTTCATAAACATGGCGATTTAAAATTCACCAACTTCGCGAGAGTGTGGTTGGCGATATAATTCCATAATTGAGGGCAAAGTTTCTCATGTCAATCTAAACGCTATTAAAAATTAGGGAGAAAAGTTTGTAAAAGTTACTCAAGTGGCCATGATGTTAAGGAAGAAAGCCAAACTGGGAAAGTTGTATCTATGAATATTATACAACGATAGGATTTGCGAACAATTTGTGAAGTTTGAGCCTGCGAACCGAAGGCAAAGCGAAGAGAACAAATGTAGGGCTAAATCAAACGGTTCGCTGATTGTGAATGTGAATATGTGCGTGTAGGGTGAAGTCTCGGCAAAGTCGCTCAATGGTGACTGAGCAGGACTCCCAACCCACACAAGTCGCGTGTTTGTCCCAAGTGTGAAACAGCGCTATATCATTCTAACTTGGAACATTCTTCTCTGTTCTACATTTTTGTTTTCCTTTGTCTTGCTTTACAACTTTTAAAGTAAACAAATACATCATCATGCTTTGATAAAATTCACACACCGTAACTTATTAAATTACTGACATACGTACATACGAACATTTATATTTATCAGAAGAGAAGGAATATATCATCATTTGATGTTGTAGTAACTTTGATTTATTTTTCACGGGAGATTTTAAAGCTTTTTAGCATATCGTCAATGTATTTTACAACAGTAGAAAATTGTGAAAAGTACAAAGTCAATTAAATTTCTTACATGTTTATGCCACTCATTAAAATTTCATTGATCTATTAATATGTATAATATTATATTTACTGCGCATTAGTTTACTAAAGGCTCATTCACAAATCAAATTAGTGTTAGTTTTATGTTTTACGTTTTATAGCAATTTGCAGCAGCATTCACAAATCATGTTTTAGTCGTGGATTTAGTAGGTAGTGACATCTATTGGCAAATACGACACAAATTAAAGAAATCGGTAACCCACCATCTTCTATTTTTTTTCTTTTTATCATTATATAATTTTATTAATAAAACTGCATTTAAAATTTTCTTATTATTCATAATAATTCCAAACAAAACTTGACAGTTATCGACAAGAACAACTATATATCGCTATTTCTTTCTACGATCCTTCCTATTGGTTCGTTCATAAGTATAAAACATAAAACTAAAACCAAAGATTGGAGTTTGCAATGTTCTATGCTAAAACCAAAACTAAATACTGATTTGTGAATGCTTGTATAAGAAACCAATGCTACAAGGTCACTAAAACTAAAACGTAAAACATAAAACTAACACTAATTTTGATTTGTGAATGGGCCTTAAGAGGTACTATATCGTACAAAATATTTATTTGCTGATATAAGATGCTATTGTATTTAAGTATATCATTTTTTTCTCTTTTAAATATATAAACAAATACATAAGAGAGTTAGTGTGTCAGTTGAGATGGTTTGGGCATGTGGAGAGAATGGCGAGTGAACGGCTTGTTAAGCGTACATATTTTATTAAATAAATTTGACTTTTGGACTTCCATTATCTTTATTAATTAACAAAATTGTCACAACGTTTCGGTAGCTGATATCTGCTGCCGTCATCAGGTGAACTGATACTAATTCCTAATATTCCGAGTCTTATATCTAGTGTTATGAGGGTGGTCAAGCGTGGTTGGGAGTTCAAGTGTATCTGGTTGTTGTCTCCTGTGCAATGGACTGTGGCGGTTCTTCAATTGGAGGTTCCCTGGTTACAATCTTTAATGAGGTGTTTTGAGAAATGATCTTCTTCCAAAGTGGTTTGATTTCTACACTGGCATGGCTGAAGACCTTTTCCCGGTTTATACTTTCGTTTGAAAGTATGATCCTCTTTGGAGATGATTTCCGCGTTGTCCCATAAAATTCTATGATGGTTTTCCCATGCGTGATCTGCAATTCCGGATTTCGATGTTTCTCCTCTTGTTGTATGCCGTTTGTGTTCCTTCATCCTGATATCCAGTGACCTCTTAGTTTCGTCTATGTACACATACGTTGTGACAATTTGTGTTTTTGTTAATTAATAAAGATAATGGAAGTCCAAAAGTCAATTTTATTTAATAACGAGACATTATCTTATAAATTCAAAGTTAAAGCGTAAATATCTTGGTGAAGTTGAGGGTTTTCGATTGCGTGGGCGACCAGTGTGTAAATGGATGGATGTGGTTGGTAGGGTGCTTAAAGAGAGAGAGTTTCCAAGTATGAAGAGTAGTAGAGCATGTATGAATGCGATTATGAGTGTGGCCGAGGCGAAAGAAGTCTGCTTAGATAGGAATGTGTGGCAAAGGATGATTGTTTCCTAACTATTATTGTGATCCGAATGTGGTATTTCGCTACCGAAAATCGGTCACTTTAATATGTTTAAGAGTAAGAATATGTTGTATGATGTTGATGTTGTTCTTATTGTTATCGGGTTTGTGCAAACCCGCTAAGTGGGACACGCGTGATTTTATGTATGTATGTAACAAATATATATTATCAGTTGAAGTATTCATAAGACTATTTTTAGAAATATGCATAAATTGAAAATAGAAAGTAAATTTTTGAATCGAAACCCTAGTCTCACAGCACAGATGGTCATTTAACGCACTTTAATCGAATTGGATTTAAAAATTCATTTTAGACGGTCATAAACATATTATTTAGCGAAGTAAAAAAATGCTAAAAAGGATTTATCACCTAGTAAAATAAAAATTATGACTGTTTACAACTCATAAAAAACTCATCATATTTTTGTCATTGTTGCAGTTTATAAATGCTTCTTCATAAATTTGTCTATCGTACTAGTTAATATTACTATGTAAAACGAGTACAATAATCAAGGTTTTTTTTTATTAAAAGATGTTAAATAAGGAAAAGTTTCTTAAATGAATTTCACAAAATATATTTGGCAAGAAATAGCGGTAAGTAAGTGAGCACAGATTTAGAGATTGCGAACAGCAGCAATTTGCGAATTTGAACCTCAGTGTGTTAAGGCCCGAGACCGTAAATAAGAGACAGAAAACGAAAAAAGGAAAAGAAGAGAAGAATGACATGGCTCTGCAATATTTCATTTTACGTTGGAGACGGCTTTTCCTGCAATTCCTTATATTTTTTACTCTAAACAGAGTCCAGACGGCGGCTACTTCCTCAGAACATCGATAAGACCTTAATTAAAATCGACGAATGAATGGGATATAATGATATAAAGGATTTTTGCTTAAATCTGTCATCGTTAATTGAAAGTAATTTAATTTATCTGCAGTTATTTGAGAGGGAGTGTTCACGGAAACTTCATCCAGAATAAATTAGTTTTAAACGAAATGATAGATTAGTTGGTTTTAATGGAAAATAAACTCCACATCGGATACACCGGACCCGAACCCACGGGTAAATATAAACAACAGTATTGTTTGGCTGCTGGAAAAACTTTCATTCCAAGATTTATTTAATGAATGACCTTAATTATATCCCAGCCCTTTCACAGTTATACTCTAAATGCAAAGTAATCAAACTTTTTAATTATTCTTTTCTTTATACTTTGTACTGTTTGTGTTTTTATTTCTTCCGCAAATCAATTTTTTTCAAAACTCATTTATAATTTCACAAACTACCTGCTTTACTAATTATAGCAAGCTGTGACAGAAAATTTAGTTATTACCTTCCGCTACTTTTGCTAAGGGTAAGGGAGGTATATGGATCATGCTAAAAATCGCATACTGAGATTTAAAGTCCCTAGAATACGATTTTAAGTTTTTCACGATGATGTCTGCACATCATATGTGTGGTGTGTATGTATGCGTGTATGTGTGAGTGTGGATTTTCTGGGCAGTTTTGAAAAAAAAAATTAACTTTTATTACAAAATCTGATGTTCGGCAACCAATCTGCCTTCCTCAGGAAAAATATAATGTTATTGTGTTGAAAAATGAAATATTAAAGTAGTTACAAAAGCATATTGTCTAATTTTATAAAAATGTAAAATATGTTCCTCTCGCAGATCATCTCCAGACAAGGTTTGAGATAAAAATTAAAGATTATTAAATTTACTACAGGTTTGCATGAATACTTTTTCCATATATTTTATGGAAAAATGATGATATATTTATTTATTTTTTATTTAATAATATGTTATAATAAATGTCAGTGTCAAAATCCAGAGACATTACTAAAGATTATTTCTGGGAAGTACATACATTATATTATTTTATATTGTATTAATAGTTATATCCTTCAAAAATACTGTCAATCCCGACAATGAATTGGAAACATTTCGAAAAATTAAAAGAGTAGAACAACATTGCTTTGTTGACCTTGACAAGCAGATATGGGAAAGGGGGGGGGGCGTGTCAGAATGATAGCTAGTAATTATGTACATACATGTCAAATATCATAATTTTTCATTCTAAATTTAGTGTTTTTCCAATTTCATGTGGTTCTTCGACACTTCTGGTGACAAATTAACTACGTGAATTTAGAAAATCTTGAAATTTTTAAGGAAAATTCTGATATTTGACATCTATGTACATAATTAATAATTGTCATTCTGACACGGGCCCCCATATCTACTTGTCAAGGCCAGACTGCTCGCGCCTTACACTTATGTAATCAAAAACGGTAGTGGCGAGAGGTATTGTGCTGGCCACAACAGATTTTTTCTATATATTTTATGGATAAATTTATAAAATAATTTATAATTTAAATTGCGGAGTCTATGCTTTAAACTCCTTCGTTACACAGTTTAAAAAGAAAATTGTAAATAGAACAACAGTTATATGGAAGGGAACTTATAGTTTCTAGCACAAGTAAATATGTAGGCAAGTAGTTAAAGTAATAAAAATTAAATGGCGATAGGTATTGTGTTGGCTTCATCAGATTATTTCCTTTGCAACAGTAATTTCCAATATCTCACGCCAGCGAATGCAAATCATGATTTGTACAAAATTTAAATAATAAATCTTTGTCGAATAACCAGAGATTAGCTATAGAAATAGTGCAAAACCTGAGTGGAACAATAAAAAATGTAATTCATGGGAAAAAGAGCTTAGAGAATAAAAAAACATCAAAAATCTATTACGGACGACGCGGGAGTGAAATATAATCGTCAGCTTCGCGACAGCCTGCACGGCAGTCGTCTGCGTTCATTTGGACAGAAAAACTGTTTTACTTTTCGTGCATTAGGAGATCATTTTTCCGGCGGTAAACGAAACGAGAACTTGAATTATATCGCAGTACATCATGTGGCACTTCTCACATGGTTTTTCCCGGCAGTACGGAGTTTTCTTAGCTGGCGGTGATTAGCGCTTTTGTTTTTCGCGGCTACGCTGGCTGCGATCCAGCGCGAGAGCTCTTCTCGCAATCTCGGGATATTGATCATGGCCACATCCATCGCGTTGTTTAGCGCGGCCATCTCGACCGATGAGATATATGTTGGCGGTTTATAGCGAAATGCTCTCACTTTTTTATATACGTTCGGTGCGACCGGTCGCGCCAAGGTATAAAACTTGTTATTATCCTGCTCGACGTACTTACGTTACGTTACTTCCCCATACTTACACGGTGATATACGTGGCCACTAGCGGAATCGAACAGCGTGAGAGACCCTTTCGCCCGAGATGATCGAGAAAGCATTTGATGAAATGGAACGCTGCTGAAATTACTAGCTCAAATATTTTGCTTCACGGTTTATGAGATGAGAATTTTTTGTGATGTTTTTACGATTTCTACGGTCGTACCTAACCTACATGACGACAGGACGTGGGCAGTGGTAAAGAAGAGAAGGCAGAACAAGTGCGAGGATGACACGCTGAGTTTTATTTAAAGCAGTGATTCTCAAAATGAGCAATAACTTCCTCTTTTGTGCTCTGGATAGATCCCAGAGGTAATGGTGGCCTCAGGGTTAACCTGGAGGGGGGGGGGGCATTGAAGGGCAGTACCTGAGCGATGACAGCTAAAACGAGCAATAAGAAAATATTTTTCAATATTTTTCCTCTTACAAATATATAAAAATGCATCGCTTGATTATTTTTAAATTTTCAGTCCCAAAGTGATTTATTCCCAAACAAAATTTTAGGAATTAAAATATAAGACAGTTTATTACCATCCGTCACCTTTAGGTAAGGAAGGTATTGTGTTTGGTCAAAAAATTCAATGATGAGTTTTTAGAATAACCACGTTTCAGGGTCCCTATAATACTATTTTACCATTTTTACGTTGATGTTTGTATGTATGTATGTATGTACGTATCTGTGTGTGTGTGTGTGACGAAAGTTTCGAACCGCATAACTTCAATACCACAATCCCAAAATTTATATTTTGTCGTATTCCTCAAGTTCACATTCAGAAGAAGAGATGATTAGATTTTGGTTATAATTGGTCAACCGGAAGTACACTCATTTGAAGATTATATTAGTTTTTCTTGAAAAAACGCAGTTAAATATCATTTATTGACATTTAACGTTATTATAACTTAAAGAATATATATTATTCTCTATACGATTTGATTGCATTTTATACTTCATATTCAATAGAACTAAAGAATTATAAAGATATAAATTCCAGAAATCAGCCAGCTATGCTAACCATGGAAACTGCTGATATATTCAAATAATTCAAATTGATAGATGACAGTATCAATGAAAAGAAAATGAACGTGGCAGAGACTAAGATATTGAGATAAATGTTGGTGACGACACGGAAAGAAAAGTAAGGGAAATGGCTCGAGTGACAAAGTTTCTAGAAAAGTACAAGAGAGGCAATTAAATTGGTTTGAACATGTCATAAGGAAAGATGAAGAATATACTGGAAAAAGAATGAGCTTAGTAATAGAACGTAGAAGAATCTGAGGAAGACCAAAGATAAGATGGAAGGACTGTATTGCGGGAGACTTGAGGAAAAAGAAACTGAATGAGGACAACACGCAAAACAGAAATGAGTGGAAGAAGAAAATATAAAATAGCGACCCCTAACGAATGAGAAAAGCTAAAGAAGATGTCAGTGTCAAGTGCAATTTGCATAGTTTGTTTATGAAATAATTTTAATGAAAATTTAGAATCTTGCAAGAAAATTTATGTATGGAATTTGTGCATAATAAGTTAAGTAATTTTATAGATATTAAATTTCATAAATCAGCCAGTTAAGCTAACCACGGTAGGTTGCCAAAGTGGCATAAATAGAAGGAAAATATTTCCTCGTATTTTGTACAAATCTTACAGGCATTAGTTTTTGGTAAACGTGCGGCATTGAAAAAATATATTAATGCAAAGGAGGCAGTAAGCCTAATAAGTTTGAGTATCACTGATTAAAAGGGTCGTGAGGATATAAACTGCACGTGTATTTATTCTGCTTTTAAATTTACTCCCACGCTGATTTTTGTGACAGTTGTTATTATCTTTTGTTTTCTTTTGTTGCTCACTACACATGTTCCAGGTTTTCTTTTACTTTTTCTTGCAGCAAAGCGAACATATTAACGTTGTGTAAATGGTTTGTCGTTTATTTTGCTTTGTGCTCCGAATTTCTTCTCTCGACTACATTTCCATGAAACTTGTTGTTCGGCTTTAATCCAATATTTCAAACGTATCAAAAATTTCTTTTATGTCAAAATACTGAATGTACTCGTATGTAAGTTAGAGGGTATTTATTTTGTAACTCTGTGTTCTGCATTGGTACAAGTATGAATCTGGTATTGAGTGTTGATAAATCAAAGTTGTTAATATTTGAAAGAAGTAAATTGGTGACTGAGTGCAATATGTTGGAGGATGGAATGGAACTTAAGCAGGTGAATTAATTTGTATATTTGGGTAGCATAATGTCGAGGGATGATCGAATTGATCAAAAGATTCAAAGGAAAGTGAGTAAATGATGTAAGGGAATGGGTGCTCTGGGTAGGTTTATCCGAAACGTTAACGTATCTAGAAATGCTAGGTTAAGTGTATATAATGAAGTGCTAGTGCCTGCTTTCATGTATGGGCATAGACGAGAAAACAAAAAGGAAATTCCTGTTTGACCAACATAGATAACATTGTTAAAAAAGCTTTCAAGATGCTTGGCTTCCTAATAAGAGCAAGTTCAAATTTCAAGCATCCATCCTCACTGTTATTCTTATATTATATTCTAGTTAGAATTTGCCTCTATATGTTGGAGTCTATGGTATTTAATTTACATAAATAGAATAGAAAAATCCAAATAAATTTCTAAGATTTTTAAGATACAGGTTACCAGCATTTACTTATTTGGATAGCAGAATAAAACTTAAGACCTCACTTTTCTTTATACACTTTTCCATAATTATATAGACTCACCATACCTTTTATCCAAATTTAATTTCAAAGTTGTATACAGTAAAAATTTTGAAAGATGTCCGATCAAGGTTGTCTACGAATTGTATGAATTCAGATTTTTGATCCGCCCATTCTGACAAATTCAGTAGTGTCGTTTGCTTAGTTTTTATGAGAGTACGTAAGATACTACTGTTATTTTATTATTATACAAATATATATTACAGGAAAAACATTCAAAATTCAAAAATAAGTCAACTAGTAAGTTTATAAGCAAATGTAAAACCAAATATGTTAAAAATAAGATACTGACACAATGTCAGTGTCAGTGACTCTGACAGAATATAATGTTATACGTACGGCTATGAATCCAGGTAATGTATCTGAATTAATAAATAAATTTACGTTACAGCGAAAGTATTATCAACAACGAGCATCGTTGATAAATGGAATGTCCTAACTTAGTCGAAACAATATGAATTTTTGAAAGACAAGCGTGTTATATCCATCCTTATCACACACTCTTACAGCCTTCGCAAAAGAAAGAGATAAATGTATGCCTATATGTTAATTCGTTCGTGATACAGGTGCCCTTGATCGGACATCTTTCAAAAATTTTACAAAAAAAACATATGCATTGTCATTTCCTTCTACAAAATCTTCGAGACAAAGAATATAAATATTGGTATTTTTAGAAGAACGATAGATCTTGCACTTAATAGTTGCAGAATTAACTAATGATTAAAGTCAACTCGACCCATTGCCATTTTCCTCAATTTATCTCACTTGTTTTGACAGCTGTCATTTTCATTACCAAATTTGGATTCCAAAATTTATATTCAAAACTGTCAATATCCATGCGCACTAACGATTTAAATATCTAGTGTGAACGTCAACCAATCATATATCTTTAATGAAAGTGGCATAAATGGGACATGCGTGATTTTATGTATGTATGTATGTGTTCTACATTCGGTGTAGAGTTTTTCATGGGAGTTAAAATGGCGTGCTCTGAAGCGTAACCAGCACATTTAACGGTTGGACTAAATCACAGCTGTGGCCGCGTTCATTTATCTCCAGGACTGCAGCGCAAAAATATTCCCAAAGATCGCAGAAGAACAACACACGAGGCAAAAAGATTGCTAGGCATTAATTAACGTCAAATAACTCCGCTTAAGCGAGAGTTCACCTCGCAGGGCAGGCGCTGTGCTGGTGGTTGCTCAGCGTCTCCAGACGCAACCGAAGCAATAAAAACAGAACACGGATGGTTAATGCATTTCGGAGTAAGATTGATGTAACGACAATGTCGGCGGCCCTTATCGGGATTATCCGACATCGTGGCCAACTCCGTCGATAAGTGCGCAAGCATTGAAAATGCAAAATGTTCCGCGTTATCACAACAAATGAGATGCATTTGCGTCTTGCGGCCAGGTAGACACTACGAGAGTACCGACAGTATCTGTGATAAAACACGCGGGGCCTTATATTCCCGCGAGTGGCGTTAAAATGCGATCCACCATAAAAGCGAACGGCAGAACGGCGAACGGCGAACGGCTCCAGCTTCAGACGCGCCCACACTAGGGCGGTGGCCCTCAGGATAGTGGCTTCCCAATATGTCCTCTGCCATTTCACCCTCTCGTAAAATTTCCCACCGTTACAGGACTATGAAACCATCGAAAGGGAAAATTCACCTTAGACAACGTTCACTGTGTACTTAAAAGTTATCTGTAATAGTTGTTGATTTTGAGGACATCAATTATTTGCGGTTTATTCTCATAGACCTGCGATTTAAGGTAGCCCCAAAGGAAGAAGTTTAAAGGCGTTAAATCGCATGATCTCGGTGGCCAGTTCACATCACCGCCGCGCGAGATAACAATACAAAATATCCATTGTAACATGTGCTGTGTGACAGGTAGCGCCGTCCTGTTGGAACCACATGTCGTCGGTATCCAAATAATCTAGTTTAGGCCACAATTTTTTGGCGAAATTTGGATCAATTTCCAATTACTCCAGAGTCCAAACACACGGCGTTGTCTATGGTCGTTTACCTTAAGTTTCTGGGTCAGTTGGATTTTATACGGGTGTAGACCTAATTCCCGGCTCAAGATTCGCTAAGTTTAAGTCGCAGAAATACCAAGTTCTTGTGAACGACGAAAATTTGACTGCCTCGGATTTTTTCGTACACTCTTGCGCAAAGCAGCGATGTGTTCAGCAGACCTTGTATTAATCAAAAAATATCTACAAGATGTTTAGAAACTACTGTAACGTTTATTTTATATGGGTGAAGTGTAAAAATAAGAGACATATTACTAAGTAAAATAAAAGTTTATTAAACGATAAATACACTATGGTTAAATAATTATGAACAGTAATTTAAGATTAAGAATTTTATTACTTAAACACTAAGATTATTTATTTAAACAATATTTATATAACTAAGTTTATTTATATAACTACATTTATTTGTTCGCAACTCGTAGACCGTTTATTTATATCACCCACTGTTCATTGCTCGTTGCCTTTATATAACAGACTGTCCTTGCTGTCCTCCCGGCGGTGTTTATACAGCCCGGTGTCCTTCTGGAACTTTCCGACGCGACAACGACATCGAATTCAAAGAATCAAGTGACCTTTAGTTATTAGGCAGGTCGTAACGAGTTTACTACGCCGATCATTGCGAAGCTTGAGTCTGCCAGTGCTGGCGGTCGCTTACTTTTAAGTCAGGGGCGCACGTTACACTACTATAAGCTGTGAATCTTTTATAAAATCAGTACAATAATAATTTTTACCAAAATGTCAGTAAAATTTCTACTGAAAAATGTAAAATTTCTATTCTATGCAGCTTAAAGAATTTAAGAGGACTAACATAAAATTTTCAATTGCATTTTTAAAGCTGAACAATGTTCGCCTAGAATGCATAATTTTACGAACATTTTAAGAGTACCCTGGCAAATATAATTCTTGTCTTTTCTTTTTCATTATACAAGTTGAGGAATTATCTTGTTTAATATTCCGAGTTGAATTAAGTATAAGCAACAACAACCAACCAAATGGGAGATATAGAAATGAGACCTCGTATCACCGTCACACCAGCGCAGTAAATGTAAATAAACTCAACCGCAAAAAAAATTCCACGCACACTGCCATCCGACTTAATTTGTTTTTAATTGCAAAATAACGAAATATTTTCTTCTGCCTTTTTATTCGCCAGGTACAATTTATAGCCCTAATTTCTTTTTATTACTAATTAATTCGCCGCGCACGATAGATTTAGCGACAAATGTAAAGCTTTGAATGTCCATTGGAAAAATGTTTTGATGCACTTACATAATTGCATTGTGTAAATGGGGAGGAATATAATTGTCTTAATTGCCGATAAATTAGCATTTAGTCTCGAATTAACAATCACCCTAGCGATAACTACAACAAGGGAGTAAATTTCAGTCGATAGAGAACGTGCACTTGTTCTATGCGGTACTTATTTCCCTTAATCTGATTAAAATGTGAAAGCAACAATGTTTCTGCATTACCAACAATTATTACTAGATCTCTGACACATCTCTTAACAATCTCAAAGTATCGTTAATGGTAAATTCTATTAATTTTACCCAATTTAAAAAAAATCTGATGTGGACACCACACTACTTCCTTGTACGATTATTAAACTATACATATTTTTTTAATAAATAAATTACAAAATATTTATTTAAATTAGTCAAAATGGATTCAGGGATGGTCAAAATGGATATTTCCGCTGAAATCTGAAAACCGAAATTTTTCGCGATTACAATACTTCCTTTACTTACGTACAAGGAAGTAATAAATAGCAAATTATATATTAGAAGGTGAAGTCTTTAACAAAATACTACTTGATGCAATCTTCGCCTTTGTACAAAATAATGATAAATAATACCAGACAAAAATAAATAAATTTTAATTCAATTTGCGAAATATTTCATCTAGCTAATAATTTCTGTAAATAAATCGCAACAATTAAAACTTTGAGTACACATGTATTTTAAGTTTAATCCTTTGTAATGCAGGACAGAAGTAAAATATCGACTTGGTAACAAGATTTCAAAATATGCCATAAGGATATCTGTATTTTCATACCGGTTCGTGTAAAACATTAAAGGATTTGTAAGGATTTCCTCGATGTCCAATTTGTCATCCCACTGAACTCTGGGCTCCGCGCTCTTGATAGGTACGTCGTAAAGTTCACTGACATGCACGGGACTTTTCCAACAGGGTCAGTCGATGGTTACTCGCATTCATAAATATTCTTCAACGTTATGAATCATTATTATCCCTTTTTTAATATTTGACTAAAGTATTCGATGTTTAAAATAATGAAAAATGTTCCAACGGATGGATTTTCTTTTTATGTTTTATTTGGAATATTTTTTGTAGGTATATTTTTTTAGCATTATGAATTTTAAAATTTCTTTTACGGAGTGTTATTTTAGGATACTTATTTAATACCATATGTTTTCTTACATAATATTACAAATTTATAAATGTACTTATTTCTGCAAGGACATATTAAAGTGGTTTTGTTCCATTTTTGTAACATAAACAATTAATATCAACTAATTAGGGACTAATTACAAACGAAAAATAACACCCTAACTTTAATAAAAATTAAACATGTGACAGTTACTAATAATTGATTGAAAATTGTTTTAAAATTACAATATTGGTTTTCATAGTACAAAATAATTGAAGCATTGTATCCATTTTATAGTCAATGGTGTAAACAAACTTCTTAACAAAGTATCTCATAATTTTGCACTTGCTGTAATTGAAAAACAAATTAGAGGTTAAAGACCAAGCTATAATGTTACTGATATCAGCCTGTAAGAGTTTGGTATCTTCAATGGAATTATTAGTTTTCTATATGTCATCTGCATATAACAAGATATGAGAGTGATGAACTGAATTAACAATGTCATTAATATATAGGAAAAATAATAAGACAATAATCCTCTGAAGAAGCCTAACATAATCTTTGACGCAACATACGGTAATAAACCACATATTAGACCACGATCCAGCAGCCCGAAAAGAACCAGATTTTCATTAAATAGGTTTTCCATTAGTTTCTGATTAATTTACCATAATACAATGACAATGATATTTAAACAAACGTCAAAATCAACGTACGTGTGATTAAAATGTAATGCAAAAATTAAACTTATGAAAATCCGTTCTTTTGTACGACGTAGCATTAATGCTACGGAATATTCACGTACGATATACAAAAACTCGCTAATAAAATAAAACTTCCTTAGTTAGATCTAATTCTTAATAAATTTGTAATATAACTAAAAATTGAAATATGTTAGTATAAATTAATACAAAAAATATCTATTTAATTACTATGTAACATATAAAAAGCTTTTTTATCATGCGGTTTATCGCAGAAAATATATTAATATCGTTGTATGTAATTAATAGCGTGCAGCATAATGCAATGAAAACTATGAGTATATTATAATTAAAATTTTAATTACATTTCATAAAAATGCTAAAATAAATATTTCAAATTAAAACCCCATTTTACACGACACAGATTTTTCTTAATTTTGACATGTATTTACAGTCAAAAATCTGTTGTAGCCAGCACAATACCTCTCGCCACTTTCTTTTTTGGTTACATAAGTGTAGTGAACGAACAGTCATGTTACATTGTTGGCCTTGACAAGCAGATGGGGGGCCCGTTTCAGAATGATAATTAGTAATTATGTACATGGATGTCAATTGTCAATTTTTCATTCGAATATTAAGATTTTCTAAATACACGTAGTTAATTTGTCACCAGAAGTGTGGAATTTACTTATCGAGGAAAATAAACCACATGGAATTGGAAAATCACTAAATTTAGAATGAGAAATTATGATACATCTATATACATAATTACTAGCTATCATTCTGACATGAGTCCCCATATCTGCTTGTCAAGGCGCCCTATTGTATTTAACGTTTCTTGTATACCTACACTCTACACCAAAAATTCTACTTATTCCTTATATTTAGATTGTTTAATTTTAAATTCATTTTATGAAGAAATTTTTCGAAATTCATTGTCAGGATTGACAGTATTTTTGAAGGATATATGTAATATACCTATAATTTTAAATATTTAACTATTAATACATTAAGAAATAATATAATGTATTTACTTCCCAGAAAAAGTCTTTAGTAATTTCTCCGGATTTCTGACACTGACATTTATCTGTCAGTTACAAACAATTTAAATTTTCAACTATTTTCCATGGCATTCTTTCGGCTGTAAAATTTATTACAACAGAATATTTTATATGTTATATTTCTTTTATCTCTAAATCTATAGAATATATAATAAAATATTTAAATGTATCAGATAGAAAATTTAATTTTCTTTAATGTTTCAAAAAATATTATTTAGAAGATTTTTTTTCAAGAATCTTCTACTTCCGGTTGTCCAATTGTTACCAAAACCTTTTCAGATCTTCCCATGAATGTCCGATTGGGAAATACGTAGTTAAACAAATTTAAAGTCTTATAGTTTTTGAGTAATCGTCCTTCCAACATCCCACATACATCCACACACACAGACATCATCGTAAAAATGTTAAAATCGGATTGTAGGGACCTTAAAACGTGCTTAATCAATAAAATCTGGATATGCGATTATTAGCATGAATGCAATACCTCTCTTAGCGAGAGGTTAAAAAGTCTGTTTAATTAAAATAAAATTAAAATACTATTTTTTATCATTTGATATAATTTCATTAATCCTGATTGCGTATTAAACTTGCAAAGGAAAGATATTTATCAATATTAATTTTGAGTTGCTTTGTCACCGCCCGTCACGATAATGGTGGAAGTTTGCGGCAACATTTTTGTCGAATTTATAAACACTTTCAACAATATTCATTTTGAAATAAAAGGGAGCATGAACAATAGGTGTCTCAAGCTGATTTTCTGCCTAAAACCGAACGGCTGTCAACCCTATTCAACGTCGATACCGAAAAACATTCTACAGCCATGTCAAGTAGGTATAGTCGCCCTCAAATGCGTATCTGTTTAAAAAAATAACAAAAAATTCAAAAAGAAACGGCATTCACTTTCCTCCATACGGTCTTTGAAAGAAAAACTTCTTAAAAGACGCAAAATTGATCTTTTGAAGTTTCATTTAAACGATGCAAATAAAGCACGAGGTTATGATTAATCACAGCCTCGGCTGTGACAAAAATTTATCAAATTCTTAAGAAAATTTAAACTTTGTGGTTCAAACAAAGTGAGATATTTCCCCTGGAGACCAAGTCTCCGTCCATGTCGCGAGATTAGTTCCAAAGAAATTCTTTACACTTATCAGTAGTTTGCAGAAAAATCGTAAATATTGCTGCGAGAAAGACAGCAATTTATTAGTATTTGTGCGGCACAATTAATCGATAAATTCTTCCTCGCCAGTGAATAAAACTGAACGTTTTTCTTTTTCCACACTTTTGAATGGAGTTACTAGTTCTACACATGAATTACAACCATTAAAATTTATTTCTGATATAAGATTAAATATTTCAACATTTAATGAAATAATAAAATCCGCTGTGTAATTGAAAATGCCTTTATAATTGCAAGAACACTCGTAGCTTTATACGCTTTTATTGCATTCATATTTAAATTTTAATGATTTAATATTGCACATTTTCATGAAAAAAAATCTGATGTGGACACCACACGACTTCCTTGTACGATTATTAAACTATACATATTAATAACATGTCATGAGTGATGTGGACACCACACTTCTTTGTGCGCCTATTAACCTATACATATTTTTTTAATAATTAAATTACCAAATATTGACAGGCTTAAGCCAAGCTCGAGAAATATTTTGATATAGAACAAAAAATAATTCATTTACTAATATCATTCTTAAATTAACATTAATCTAACCCGGTTCTTCTTAAAGAGAGTTTTGATTACTACAAAGAAATATTTGATTACAACAATGAATATGACTAATATCACAATAAAAATATAATATTTGCTATCATAAAATTGCACGTATTTAACGTAATTTGACATGAACATTTTATTTTTTTAAACAAAAAAGTATATAATTTTTAAATTTACATATCTCGCTTATACAAAGGGCTAATTTAATAATACTTGATGTGCTAGACGCAGAAATTAATTCTCTAAAGCATTTATTTCTAAAATCAAAATAAAATCATTTTATTCAAGAAAAACTGTTAACAACTTCAATTAATGTACCACTTCCGGTTAGCCTATTTTAACCAAAATCTATTATGTTATTTCGATTGACATAAAAGTCTTGTATACCAAATTTGAAAAGTTATGGATTATTTTTTAAAACAGTTTTTCATTAAAATCTATTATAGGCTTCATGTAAAGTGCCACTTCTGGAAATTGTGTAATAACCAGAAAGGAGGTGCACAACTGGATGTTATAGCAGTCCTAAATACAAAATTTCAACTTTCTACGGCTTACCGTTTTTGAGTTATGCGAGATACGTACGTACGTACGTACAGACGTCACGACGAAATTAGTCAAAATGGATTCAGGGATGATCAAAATGGATATTTCCGCTGAAATCTGAAAACCGAAATTTTTCGCGATTACAATACTTCCTTTACTTATGTACAAGGAAGTAAAAAATGTCCTAAAAAGATTTGAAGGAACATCTATGAATTGTATAAATTAAAATTTTAGCTCCGCCCAATCTGTCAAATTCAATAGTGTCGTTTATGTAGTTTTTATGAGGGTATACATAATATACTATTGTTATTTTATTATCTTGAAAATCTGATGTGGCCAACACAATACCTCCCGTTTATTTTAATTTTTATTCATGTAAATACTTAAAATTAAATTAAATATAAATCCGGGATTGAAATTATAGATAATTTTATAAATTTATCCATAAAATATATACAGAAAGTATTAATGCAAACCTGTAGAAAATTTAAAAAAAACTTTTATTAGAATGATACAACTTTTTACCTCTCGCTAAGAGAGGTATTGGATTCATGCTAAAAATCGCATATCCAGATTTTAATGATTAAGCACGATTTAAGGTCCGTAAAATCCGATTTTAACATTTTTACAATGATGTCTGTGTGTGTGTGTGTATGTGTGTGTATGTGTGAGAGGTTGTTGGAGACACGATTTCTCAAATTCTAAGACTAAAGACCTTTTTGACTACGGATTCCTCAATCTAACATTAATGGCAAGAGTTGAATAGGTTATGGTACCAATTGGAAAACCGGAAGTAGTAGTATCTTAAAAAAAAATCTAAATATTATTTTTTTGAAATTATTTATTATTAGTATTAAAGAACGTAAATTCTCTATTCGATGCATTTTGAAATTTTATTATAACTTCTATATATTGAGATAAAAATGTAATATATAAAATAATCTGTTGTAATAAATTTCAGAGCCTAAACAACTATATAATAACCATCAGATGTTTTTAAATGACAGAAAAATGTCATTGTCAAAAACCAACATTAGTTCATAAACCTATTTGGGCGGTATTGGCAGTTCAATTCTAAAATTGACGACAATTTTATAGGAATTAAACTTCAAATCATAAATTACAAGAATGAGAAAAAAAATTACACACGTTTAAAATATCTAAATTTTGGTATTGCACAAAGAGGGAGATAAGTCCAGCTGCGTAGGGAAGTACGGGCAATACATCGGAAAGAGAAAGCGATTCCTTGACAGTAAAATGTACATCCTTACAAACATTGTCCTAATAGCCTACTTACGATATCGGGAGTTGGAAAAAATATTTCTATAACCTATTACTAATGCGAAAAATTCTATAAATCAAAACCTCTATAATTTGTATGAGTTTTTTCTTCGATTGTACTAGGTACAATATAAATTACATTTTACGTGTTGGCAGTTAAACCGAGCATATGGAACTTTAGGAACATTTCATAGTAAATGTGTAAATGGATTTCTAATATGCAATTTTACACTCCATTATGTAGTTAAGATCTATTTTACTTTGCTATTAATAAACCTTGCTTATAATCTCGCCCTCTTTTTATCTGTGTGGTGCAATGTCCTAGAAATCTTTTTACGAGTCGTCCATGGTTGGAATGTCTTTTTTATTTCCTGAAAGTATGTTAGGGGAACTTGAGAAATTACCCACAGTTAACAATCTCAGTTTATTGTTTCACTTATAAACACAACAAACCATAACAAAATAAAAATTTATTTTTTCTTTTAAATAGAATTTTCGCGGTTACGTATGTTGCCAAACAAAACATAATGTTTGCTCATATGTAAAGAAAACAAAAAAGAAATTGTATTATGAATCGTGAATTTACTACAAAATACAACGACATTTCATTTCAATGTAGGATTATTTTATTTAAAAAGACTATGAACAGATTCATAATAATAGCCGACGGTTACGAGATTTCTTTGTTAAGAAAAATCATTAAATTTTTGTTCTTGTTCTTTCACATAATAGAATACTGCTTGCTGCCCTGAAATTTTAATGAATAAATAATAAACTTATTGCTTACGAACGTAAAACAAATTCTAGTTTCGTTTGTTTGATAATTTCAAAATAAAACAGAATTATTATTAATAATAGAAAACTGTACAATGTACAATTTGCGACACTTGTTCTAAATATTTAAATATTTTGTGAACACTTGGCACACTTCACAAGATTTGAGTCTCTGAATCAACCTCTCGGTCATCTATCAGAGACTGGCCCACTCAACCAGAACCACAGACGCGTTTCGCTGTAATTACAGCTTATCAGTGTGGTGTACTGACGCCTCTTTCGAGGCACTGATTATGTGTTGCTTATTTTATTAAAATAAATATAACATTATGCGAAATTTATTTCGTAATTCCACATTACGATACTAGACGCTCGGGGGATATAACGTTTTGCAAAACATATTTCGTAAATATCTATGTATCAATATATTTGACTAGTTCATTATTATTAATAATTCCCAAATTTATAAAGGTGAATTTTCTCACATATTCTCTATTATTTTATTGATGTAGCGCGATTAAATTGAAATTTGTTTCATTATATGGTCCAATTTTAGTGTAAAATTACCATGATTATAACTTTTGATAGAAGATTTAATAAATGTCAAACTGTCAACTGCAATCAATATTATTTCATGAACAATATTAAATGGAGTTAATTAATTATTGTACAGGTAATTATGTCACTACCATATGTTAATTGAATTGAATACAATTCATATGAATAAATTGTATTCAATCACTCGCTCAATGATGCAGATAAAAATTCGGTCAGTGATATTAATGTCAAATGGTATAAAAATAAAATTATTTCACAAATATATTGATTTGGAAATTTAAATTCATAAATTTTTTCATGTTGTGGAGTAATTTATTCCCATAATTGAATAAACATTGAAATTATAAGAAGATATTTATTCACAAGTATTTTTGGCAACCAAATAGACTCGTCTACATGTACTTCTTATAAAGATGTACCACCATTTCAAAATGTCAAATTTATAGCGGCCATATTCAATAATTGTCACTCAGATAGAGGCAAAATTAATTAAGAAACGCTACACAACTGCCAAACGCATACAAAATTTTGTTCAATTTTCTATTCGAATGTACTTCTTACGTATCAGGTTTGTATTGATGTTGTGAGGCCTCTTTGTCTGCTTGTCTTGTTTCATGGTCTGATTTTTTGTTCTCCTGAAGTGCTATGTGGAAGGATATTACATGAAGACTACTTACGTATATTCTTTTGGTTTTCTTCTGCAGTGTCTTATATTTCTTGATTTATAAGGTTTTGTTAATGTTTGTTTTATTTTGTATAAAGGCGCTAATGAAATCGTAGCATATTTCAGTGGTTATATTATGTTTAATAATTGGGTGTTTAAATGTTTTACTGCTGTTTTTATTGAAATTAATTCTGCGGTGGAGGAGCTGCTGTTTCTTGGTAAACGGATTAGAATATGTATCGCTTTGAGTATAGAAGTTTTTAGCTTTTTTACTGTTTTTAATCTATGTTATAATAAAGGGTTTTCCAATAAGAGGTGTTATTTTGAATAGCCCGCTATTTCGGTAGATGTCGCTTTTGAAGCTGTCATTTTTTGACATTTGACAAGTATAAACTACGCCATTAATAAAAATGGAACGATACACGCTTCAACAACGCATTGAAATTATTAAAATTCACTATAAAAATGGTGAAAATTTGGCAGAGACGGTTCGTAAAACTCGACAATTTTTGGGTCGTCGTGAAGCACCTTGTCGGACCGCAATACAGAAATTGGTGGAAAAATTCGAGCTGTTGGGACAAGTTAGTGATGTGAAGAATAAAACCTGTGCACGTCGCTCAAGAACAGCCGAGAATATTGCTGCTGTAGCCGAAAGTGTTGAAGAAAACCCAGGTTTGTCCATTCCTCGTCGTTCTTTGGAATTAGGCATTCCACAAACGTCATTACACCGTATTTTGCATAAAGCTTTGGGTCTTAAGGCTTATAAAGTCCAGTTAACACAAGAACTCAAGCCGGCCGATCATCAACAACGAAACCATTGATCTTTTACGGGAAAAGTTTCCGGACCGTGTTATCTCTCGAAGAGTTGATCACAATTGGCCACCGAGATCTTGTGATTTAACACCTTGCGACTTGTTTCTTTGGGGCCACGTGAAAGAGAAGGTCTACGCCAACTGCCCAGCGTCGACTCAAGACCTCAAAGATGGAATTCGTGAGGCTATCGAGGACATAGGACAGCCACTTTGCGATTTGGTTATGGAAAATTTCATGAAAAGGATATTGTCCTGTCAGCGTGGTCGTGGTGGTCATTTGCCTGATGTTATTTTCCACTATTAACGGCATACCTTCCTCTTTATAATGAAATAAACATCCGATCATTTATATTAAAAAATGGCATTTTTCTTTGAATATCAAAATGACACCTCTTATTGGAAAACCCTTTATTACAATTATGTTAACAAGAAAATAGAATCAGAATGGAAATTTAATGTTATAAGTAACATAGTATTATTTTTTTTAAATCTGTTAACTTTTAAATGCAATAAACAGAAGTACATGCATTTTATAAATTACAAATTGAAATATATATGTTTATTATTAGGCCAAAAATTATAGCAGTTAATTAATTTGTACGGGTTCTCGACAGTGATTGTAGATTAGGTGTTAACAATTAGTCGAAACTTCAGTCAAACAGCATTTATTCTAACTATACCAACGTTTCGGTGCACCACTGCACCTTCTTCAAGGTAGTAAGATCTTACTGATTGTTACAATTCATGTACACAAAATACTTTTGTACAAAACATTCAGTTAATTTATTTAACATCGTACAAAAAATTCAAAGAACATATACACATCCATTTGCTTGGTTGTCGTTTTTTAGAGCAGTGGTTCTAAAAATACGGGATATAACTTTAATTGAGAAAGTATACAAAATATTTATTTATTAACATGAAATAAAATATTCAATTGTTTTCTTCAAAGCACCCTTATTATACAGGGTGGGGCAGAAAAACCTATCCGATTTCAAAACGTTATAAAATTAAAACCACTCAACTTGTCAAAAAAAATTTTTATTAACATATCGCAAATTTTATGCCATTTTTAAATTTAAGTTTTGAAAAGCACATCACTCAAATGTCGTCCTTGGGAGCGGATACACTGATTTAGGCGCTCGCGGTAGCTTTCCATGACTTTCACCGTCATTTCCACAGGAATTTCTTCAATTGCCCGAGCAATTTCCCTTCGTAAAGCAAGAAGGGTCCTTGGTCGATGCTGGTAAACCTTCGATTTGAGGTAACCCCAAAGGAAGAAGTCACATGGAGTGAGATCCGGTGAGCGCGGCGGCCAGCCAAGATCACCTCTCAGGGAAATGAGGCGACCGGGAAACAGTTCCCTGAGAATGTCCATTGATCGTCGCGATGTGTGGGCGGTTGCCCCATCCTGTTGAAACCACACATTTTCCACGCCATTTTCTTCCATTTTGGGTCTAAGAAAATTTTCCAGCATGAAACAATAGCGCTCGCTGTTGACCGTTACGGTTTGCCCATTTTCTTCAAAAAAGTAAGGCCCCCAGACGCCTAGGCGGGAAAGAGCACACTACACAGTCACTTTTGGGCTATGGAGGGGTTCCTGATGGATTTCTCGAGGATTTTCGTCACTCCAATATCGAAAATTCTGCCTGTTAACGGCACCACAAAGGTGAAAATGGGCTTCGTCCGTGAAGAGCACAACATCGTCGTTTGGGAGTTCTCGGAGATCGCGACACAGGTTCGTACGGGTTTCAAAATCCCTTTCACTTAATTCCTGTGCAACAAGCATTTTGTAGGGATGCATTTTGAGGTCCCGGTGCAAAATGCGCCGAATACTGCGGTTGGAAATCGCCAAAGCGAGCGAATGTTTTCGCGCCGAACGACGCGGGGAACGTTCAATCGCGGCTCTCACATTGGCCACGTTTTCAGGTCCTGTTGCTGTCCTGGGACGTCCAGGCGACTTCTTTTTCAATGCTGAACTCATCTGTCTAAAATTTGACACCCACACTTTAATCGTAGCGTGATGTGGAACAGGATCATGACGCCCGAGTCCGAAATGAATTCGAAAAGCACGTTGTGTAGCAATTATCGAACCGCCGTATTCGATAAACCGCTCAATAACAAAAGCACGATGTTCACCAGACCAAGGCATGTTGACTACTGACAAATGGCATAAAACCGGCTTTCTAACGGTTTTTACCCCACTACTCTACCTGCTCCCTCTTTTGAGAAAAAGGGATTTGAAATCGGATAGGTTTTTCTGCCCCACCCTGTATATAATATATATAATCCCGCATTTTTAAACATGAGATAAAATGTTTATTTATATTAAGTACTTAATAATAATAATCTTAGTCTTTAATTAATGTTTAAATTTGTTTATTCATAGTGTTCGTTATATTTATTATATTATATTTTTCTTAATTATTTATCTTTGAAAAGGATTAGTCGGAATTTCGAATCAAATTTCAAAATAATAATTAAATATTATTTTAACCTGTGCAAAAATATTGACAGAATGAAAAATTGAAGCAAACAAATATAAAAATCCGATGTCCTGTTAGTCCGCATGTCATTACCTCATTCCGGATATGTGAATCTATCGCCTGAAGCAGAACAGATTTTTCATGGGAATGACTAAGCGAAATGTGAAATGGTGAATCGTTAAATATAATGCATTATAGCATTATTGCAGTAATTTTCACGCGTATCTGTTCTGTGATGGGTTGCCACTTTTCATGTGTATCGAAATAATTAATCAGTAATTATTAATATACATGGAACAAACTGATAAAGCCACGCAATTAGATCCAAATGTTAGGACGTGTCATTAATTTAGTGTTATATGTGATAGTATATTGCGATATTCACCTAGGTTATTAATATAGCTTTATTAAATTTCAGCGGAATATTATTTTATATCTAAACATCATATGTGTTATCATTGTAATATGTTACTGTGATATTAGAAGGTCATTAATATGAGTGAAAATGTATTACGTGATAAAATTAATCAATAAGTTTATTGACACGTATATTATACACCTGTATCGTATATTTTAATATTCCGTACTATCATAAATATACATTAAAAACAAGTAAAAATGATATAAAATTAATTCATTCTTATTCTTTACTAAAAAAAATCTGATGTGGCCAGCACAATACCTTCCGTCAATCCTATGTATTAAGTACATATTCCATACATAAATTTTCTTGCAAAAGATTCTAAATTTTTGGTATTATGTGATTCCCTTTTTTGGCAACTGAATTCCATACTCCTAATAACAAACAAACCACATGAAATAAGAAAATTATGAAATTTTGAATGAAAAATTATAACACTTGTCAGTTATGGACATAATTAATTGCTGTCATTTTGACACGGGTCCCCATATCTGTTTGCTAAAGTCAGCAAAGTCATGTTATTGCACGCGCCCCATACATAAATTTTCTAGCAAAAGATCTTATATTTCCAGTAAAGTTATTTCATAAACAAACTATGCAAATTGCACTTGACACTGACATCTTCTTCTTCTTTAATTTTCTCATTCGTTAGGGGGTCGCTATTTTTTATTTTCTTCTTCCACTCATTTTTGTTTTGCGTGCCGCCCTAATTCAGTTCCTTTTCTATCAAGTCTTCTGCAATACAGTCTTTTCATCTTATATTTAGTCTTCCTATGTTTCTTCCACCTTCTATTAATATATTCATCTCTCCTCATGACATGTTAAAACCAATGTAATCGTCTTTCTTATACCTAGAAACTTCTAACACTAGAGTTACTTCCCTTATTCTTCCATTCATTTACATTTTATTGATACTGACATCTGTCAATTTGAATTACCTGAATATATTACCATTTTCCATGGTTAAATTAGCATAGCTGGCTGAATTATGAATTTTATATGAAATTTATTACCTTTAACTCTATATCTGTTGAATATCAAATATAAAATGCAATCAAATCGTATAGACAATAATATGTTCTTTAAATTATAATAAAATTTAACTAAGTTTTTCAAGAAAAACTGTTAAAATTTTCAAATGAGGATACTTCCGGTTGACCAATTATAACCAAAATCTATGCATATGGTTGTAAGGAAAAGGATTACGCAAGAATTTTAATTTTTGTAATTCTAGTATTGGAGATATCGCTGCTGAAACCGCGGTCACATACACACATACATACACACACACACACGCATATACGAACACACACACACACATACAGACATCATCGTAAAAATAGTAAAATCGTATTGTAAAGACCCTAAAACGTGCTTATTCAATGAAAACTCACCACCGAATTTTTTGACCAAAGACAATACCTTCCTTACCTAGAGGTGACGGAAGGTAAAAATCTGATATGACCACAATACCTCCCGCGCTCCCGCTATTTAATTTTTATTAATTTAAATACATATACGTATGGGGTCTCATGTCTGCGTGCCTGAGTGTCTAGTCGCAAATCTGGGAAACCGGATTCAGTCCTTACCAACACCAAATATTTCAAATTTTTAATGTTACAAAATTGACCCCTGTGGTGCACTCTAAACGCCAGGTGCCCGTGAGGTGACGCATTTTGTACCTTGCAGAAATAATATTTTTCGTTGTATATTTTACATCATATATCAAAATGCTAAAATATGTTTCCGGCAATATAATAAAAATCATGAAAACAATTTCCTGCATCTCCGCCACTGTTGACACCTATTCCCTCAAGTTGCTCATTTCTATCCCAGTCATGGAGCTGAGATACGTCACATGACACGTTCATGTCACCGTCACGGATTTTAAAAGTCATAAAAGTGAAAGAACTTATTCCGGGAAGCCTCCGCCGTCAATATTCGTCCACAGGCGTGGGGCGTGGGGCATGGGGCGTCGTCGTTGACTCGCCGGAATAGAAATGACGGGGCCCCGGCACCAGCAGATGACATCGCTTTGTCTTTGTCAATAAACTCAGGAATTGTGCCGCGAACGCGACACAATACACAGGATGTTGTTTATGATTATGTCAAGTATGAAGGAATATAGGTTATACTTTACTCTTTATTCTTTATTATGTTATGGAGTAGGTATGAAAAAATATTTTAAGACTGCTTATTACTAGAGAGTTTTTCCGTTTAAAAGATAAAGTCGTATTAACGATAATGATACCTAATAAAAACTAATAATAATTATTATTTTTCAATATAAGCTCCCACGATGTGACCTTTTTTTAAAAACTTTTTATTATTTTACAAAATTTGATTATGTAGATAGGGGTTTTCTTATATGCTCATTTGAACCAGGAATGGAAAACTTAACGTAACGATACCCGATAAGGTTATAATTAGTGCTGTGAAGATCCGACAAAACTTGGATCCGAGAACCCGAATTTCAAAATATCCGGATCCTCGGATATCCGACATTCGGATATTGAAGCGGATATCCGAAAATTTAATTCGAATTTATATGCGAATTCGGATTCAATATTTTGTTTACAGATCCGGATCCGATATTTTGTTTACGAATCCAGATCCGGATATGCACTTGGGTCCGGATTCGATGTTTTCTTTACGGACCGGATCCAAATTTTAATTCTGGATCCGATTCTTCATTTTAAATGTAAAAGCTAACATCTGGAATTGAGTTCAAATTCAAACTTCAACAAACAGTAATACATTTTATAATACCCCTCTAAAATAGATAGGTAGTTTTTGCAAATGTAAAGAAAAAAAAAATTATACTTTCACAGAGTCCTATTTAGTAAATTGTGAATAAAAAAATCAAATTTGTACTATTTTTATTACACATGTAAAATAACATATTAATATGACATGAATTTCATTAATTTATTATGTGATTTTGATGAGACCCGGTGCTAATATTTGAATGTAAGGTTCATTACTGAGAATATTCGAATCCGAGAACCGATCCGGGTACTGAAATTCTATATCTATAATCCGATACTCATATTCAAATTTATGATCCGATACTCAAATCCATTTCCAAGATTCGATATTCGCATGCAGATTCAAGATCCGATACTCAGATTCGGATCCAAAATTCGATGCTCAGATCCGGATCCATAATCCGATACTGAGATTTGGATCCGAGATACAGATAGTTCAATATTCAATTATCCGGATATTTTCGGATCCGAAACTATCCGGATCCCACCACTAGTTATAATAACGTTTCATTTATTAATTTTTTTAAAGAACGTTATAATTACTCGTATAATTTTATTATGATGTGTATATTTTATTTAATTCATCATATTGTTAAAGAAGATTGTAATCTATTATTTCTCTATTTAGTTCAATAAAAATAATATAAAAGTAATGCGCTAGTTTATATAAAAATAATAATTTTTACTTGGTTTTTTAATTCGAAAGCTTCCATTCGTGATTAATTTGATGCGAGCTTATTTCCGTTGTAGTTTTTGTGAACTCTCGCGGGCGGGAAACAAATTATTCGTCTGGTTTGCATCCACGCAAGTCCCGAGCGACTCCACCAGCTCTCATCCAAAATTAAAATAAAATGCATGGCAACAAGTCAGTTTAATGTAATATTCATGCGCCGTCACTGGATCACGGTGTACGTGAACACGTCACTATAAATTTGCACTTGACGTTCCGAAATTTACAAGTTTTGTTTTTCAATTTGTAAAAAGTTTTGAGATCACATATATGTACATGGATCTAAAAGAGTGACAAGCTCGAAAGCTTACTTTCAGGATCGGGTTTAAATTAGAGTTGATATTAGCTCGCTGTATACATCATATTTTCGTAATTTCCTACTTTCCTAATTATTTTTATTAAATTGAATTTAAATCCATTAGATTTATTTGCTTAAATTATACACTTTTTACAAATATAAGAAATGTATTGTTGGTAGTTAATTACATTTTAATATTTTGACATACATTATAATAAAATAGGAAATAAATTATACCAGGGTGGTGATCCGCACAGCCAAACATAGGACTTTAACATATAAAATCAAACTTTCCTAATTTCCTGCTTCCCTAATTATTTTAGGTAAAAAGCTGAAAATAAAAGTTGTAGAGCATAAAATTCTGCATCTGAATCAAACAGAAAAATGAATTTTGTATGCCTTATAACGGCAGAAATTAGGTATAAAATTGTCGAAAATCACCTCATTAGCCATGGAATTAAAACAAAATATATAACAAATGTTACTGATATATCTGTCAAGCTAGGTTAATTTATTTTTATTGTTATTTGTAATTTCTGGTCAAGTGAACAAATATCAATTTAAATTAACAGGTAATTGTTACTAAAACTAATACAATTACCCTTTAACCTTAAAATTATAAAATAAGTTATATACGTATTTCGAGAACTAAGTTATCATCAGTAGTACAAATGTAAGTATAGTAGTTAAGATTACTCAACATGTAAACCATGCCAGAGATCTAACAACTATATAGGGATGGGAGTCACAGATGAACGAATACCAATTATAAACTAAGATTTAGCGTCCAATGATATTTAAGATTTAAAACGTCCTATAAAATTTAAATTTATATTAAACCGAATAGTTTAGAATTTGCTATGGGACCGAGATCTGCGTTCATTAAATTATTTTTAAATTTATTTATTATTAAGCTCTCGTATGCATCTAAATATTTAGATGCATACCAAAACCTTATGTCTTATTCTCCTTAATCCTAAAGTGAGTAAAATTTAGAAATATTTAAAAATTATTATTCTCTGGCTATCACGAAAACGTCACACAGAATAACTAATATAACATGAAACATTTTATATGTTGTATACATAAATTGAAACTGTTTCAGGTCCCAAATAAATTCAACTGTAGGGCTTGAAATGTGCAAAACAGACACCGTTCTAAGTTGTGCACATGCGCTGGACTTTCATATTCAGAAGTTCATCCCAGTGTGCAATTTTAAAAGTGTCTCGCATAAATTTCTCAAGCCGCCGCCATCGCATGCTTTGCAATGTTAATGTTTACGCAGTTTGACAGTTTTCGCGTTTCGATTCTGTCGAATTAAATAGCTGCGCGCTAAAATCGCTTTCCCGAGTCTGGGGAATCTGCTTGCCGCAAATCCAAATATCCCGCAGAGATTCTTCCGCCAAGCTTTATACGATAACAAGAATTTCTGGTGGAAGCGCTCAATAGAAAGAGAAAAATAAATAACACTTTGCAAATATAAATACACATTTGTTGGTTAAAGATACAGTAAAATCTCTCTTAACGGACACATGCAATAAACGGACAGCTCTATTAACTGGGCAATTTTACGGAAATCGGTATTTTTAACCCTGCGCCCGACACGCGGAACTGTGTAACTTTGGTGGGGTAATGGAAACCCCAATCTATTTCTTAATTTAAAAACAAATTAAGCATTTTGGAATAATGTTAATGAAATTTATATTATATAACATGTTTAAAGTCTATATTTAAAGTAGTCAAATGATTTTCTCACCGTTTGTGTAAGATAATTTGTAGAGAAATATAATCCGTCTATGTATTAAGAGCCTGAGCTCGCACAACTCGTATTATAATTATTGATACTACCGACATATTTTATATTTGTTTTACTTTTTTAAAAAAATATATCAAATAAATGAGATAAATATGATATGAATTTAAATATTTACAAATAAACTTTTCCTTTCATTGAAATTAATTTAAAAGTTGTAAATTTTCCCTTTTCACAAAATGTGTAATTTTATCTCGAATATTTGTTCCAGAACTTTTCACTTATAACTCTATTTAAAAGTAAAAAAAAAATGTTACATCAACAATATAAAACAAAACTAGCTCATAATTAAATAAAGTTCAACAACATTAATTCATTCCATATATTTATATTCTCCGTCACAAGAGATAAAATTATTTCCTATGTGTAAACAAGCCAGCGTCATATTGTGTTCACCCGAAACAATTCGTTCATCGCAGACGGGCATATCTGCATGAATTTTTGAAACAACCAACATCCGACTCCATGAGTAATAGTTCCTACATGACAAACGCTTCTCCACTGATTCAACACGCAACAATTTTTAACTCAGCGATCAAATCGGATATGTATACTCATTTGAATATTGCAAAACGGCTTTCATTTAGATACTATTCACAGTCGCGTATTATCCTACTAGTCCATGAAGTCCGGGCTTGTAGCGCAAAATACTACGGTGTTTTTACATCCCACCACTGCTAACGAAAAGTTGTAACAAGAATACTAACAGAATTTTTATATCACACCGGTAACTACTACCTGTGTACGGTAGTGAAAACTAAAATATGTGATCGAGATGGGTAGTGTTTAACACGGTTTACTTCTACACAATATGAAAAAAATCTGTTGTGGCCAGCACAATACCTTCCGGCAATCCTGTGTATAATGTATAAATTCCATACATTATTTTTCTAACAAGAGGTTCTAAATTTCCAGTAAAATTATTTCATAAACAAACTATTCAAATTGCATTTGACACTAACATCTTCCTCTTTAGCTTTTTCCATTCGTTAGGGGTCGCTATTTTTGCGTGTCGTTCTCATTCAGTTCATTTTCTCTCAAATCTTCCGCAATACAGTCCTTCCATCTTATCTTTGGTCTTCCTTTGTTTCTTCAACCTCCTATTACTAACTACTCATTCTTGTTGAAATATAATTCTTCATTTCTCCTCATGACATTTTCAAACCAATGTAATCATATTTCTTGTATCTTTTTAGAAACTTGTAACACTAGAGTTATTTTCTTACTGTACCTTTCCGTGTCTTCCCCAACATTTACTTCAACATCCTCATCTCTGCCACATTTATTTACTTTTTATTGATACTGACATCTGTTAATTTAAATTATATGAATATATTAGTAGTTTCCATGTTTAGCGTAGCTGGCTGAATTATAAAATTTAATTTCTTTATAATTCTTTAACTCTGTATCTATTGAATATGAAGTATAAAATGTAATCAAATCGTATAGAGAATAATATATTCTTTAAGTTATAATAACGTTAAATGTCAATAAATCAAATTTAATTGTTAAATCTTTAAATGAGTCTGCTTCCGGTTCACCAATTATAACCAAAATCTAATCAGTTGTTCTTCTGGATGTAAACTTGAGGAATACGAAAAAAATATAATTTTTGGAATCGTGGTACTGAAGTTATGGGATCCGGAACTTTGACCAAAGACAATACCTTCCTTACCTAAAGGTGACGGAAGGTAAAAATATTTGACCCGTGAGTAAAACACTAATTTTATTAATGCAAACACTATTAAGGTCAAGGTTAACGGAATCGCTGCCACCACTATCCCTATTTTAAAAGTCCTCGGATAGAAGGACACGGGCAAAGCGGGTTAAACAAATGAATGAATTAATATTTGGGGAGTGTTAATCAATTGATGCTTACACGTTGGTTTGCGGGTCAAAAAGACACGCTGGAAATGGGCAGAAAAAAAAATTCCAACAATAACAAAACTATGTAATCTTAAATAATTCTTCGAAAACAAATAAAATTATATAAATCAAATAAAACTAGAACGCGATTAATGACAAACGAAATAGTTTTTTAAATAATTTCTTTTGTTTGCAGGTATATCTAGTGGGCCACCACCCTCCTGGAGCTGACGAGAGACAACGTGGAGCTCTACCCCCGCCCCATGCCGCCTATAGCGACCACCACAACCGGAAGTATGTGCGACTTGTCCGGAAGTACGCTGACATTATCGTAGGACAGTTTTTCGGACACTTGCACTCTGATACCTTCAGACTCATATACAATGAAAAAGGTAACGAAGAAATTTCTGAATTTTACTGTTACAATTAAAAATAACCTCCAATTTTGTCATCATTTCGATTACGGAAATATTTACAAATCTTTCTCAAAAAAATTAAAAATGTTTGAGGGGAAAGTGATATACAAATATAGATATAAGAGTACACTCTGTTTCCGCGAGTTAATACTCGTTTCAAAACGCTAGAGGTGAAGGGGGATTAATAACCTAATGTCAAAACTGACAGTATTATAATATAACCCACTAGTTCTCAACCGGTCCTCCGCTACCCTTGGTAAGGGAGGTATATGTATGTAGAATCCGTTTTTAACATTTTCACGATGATGTCTGTGTGAGTGTGTATGTGTGTCACTTTTCGTGAACCAAAGTATATACAATATTTAATTCCCATAATATGCAATATTTTTAAAAAGTCTACACTATTTACATTATGCTAGATTGTTACAATATGCCTGCAAATCTGTAATGTACACCAATAATGTTCCATTATTAAATTTATGATCGTATTACTCATAAATTTTCCAATCTCATGTGATTAAAATTTTGTTTACCCAAGAACAACATAGTTAACAATACAAAAATTCGATACATCGAAATTACTGGATAGTTAAATACAAAATATTCGAATAATGTTAGTCAAATATATATAAAACATGAAATGGAAGAAGAATGAAGAGGAAGAGAAACAACATTGTCAAAAATATGAAGTTTAAATATTCCAAGGGATTTATTAAAACCGTAGCCATGTTTGCAGTATGGCAACGACAACTTTGAGAAATATGAAAGTTGTATAACATGCGACACACACGATGAGTTGCGCACTAGTTTAAATTATTAAAGGATTATTTCAGTCGTAAATGCTAGTTCACAACTTCCGTAAATTAATAACCCATTAAACTTGTACTGTAGGACGAGCTGTATTAATCCTGTTGTAATTATAACATTGTTTCCTCACATAAATGAAGTACGGTGTATGTTTTGTACAGTTTCTCAACTTTCTTTTAATATTTACTCAAACCTCACTTTCTCAGTTTATAACATTTAAATTTCATTTACTTTTCAAAACCCGTAGTGGTTTTCGACTTTTCGATCTTGCCTTTAAATACATATACAGTAGCCTAGATTCAGTGAACTAATTAATGCAAGACCATATCGCAATATCGAGTTTGTTCACTTCTTCGAGTATGTAAATGTCATTGATGCATTTATGAATTTGTAGTTTACAAAATTTTGGCATAAAATTATAATTTGAAATGTTATCAATAAATCAATTCATTAATAAACTCTACGTGTTTTTGGAATAAAATTTTCAATGTGAATTCAAAAATACGTGCAAAGTTTTTGAAGATAAAATTTGGTGGCTGACAACTGTCAAAAATGAAAAATGGGTCATGCAGAAGCGTCCCCGTCGCGACCCTGGGTACTGGATTTTAACCAGTAGATAATTCTGCGATACGAACTAGTATTCTTCAAACAAGAAACAAGTATCTATAGCCAAATAGCGAATATATAAAGACACATCAGTGACTTTTTGCTATTGTTAATAAATAAGGTGTATGTACATATGTATTAGTTCGACACGAATAAATAAATAAATTACAAGTATTTATTGGTTTTAAATACTTTAGTACAAGTTAAATATCAAAATATTAATTTTTAAATCGTAATGTCCTGAAGATCTAGAATTTTAGAGAACTATTTCATATGCGTCGTCTTCAGCACCTATATTTTTAAAAATCGAATACCATAACGAATTTTAAATATTTGTATTATGAAATGTCAAAAATAAAATCTTATTTCTAATTCGGGAGCAAATTTAATTTTATTATTAATATATTTTTATTTTTACTTCTTATTTTTAAAAACATACTGTTTTTCTTAAGAGTAGTTCAGTTCAATACGAGGTAAGATCAGTTCATTTCTCCCCTAAAAAAGAAAGCGCCTATACATTCATTTGCAAAAAGAATAATCTGTTGAATTTGTTCAAAATGCGTGGAATTGACCGAAGGTAATGTGCTGGCCACACCAGATTTTTTTTTGTACTTTAATATACTAAATCGTATACAGAAATATCTAAAATAAATTCCGGCATTGTTATTGTTACGTGAAATATATTGCAAAGCAAAAGTATAAAGTATAAATAATGCGTAAATAAATCATAGTACAAGAAGTGTAAAACCATTTAAAAATACATGTATAAGATAGTAAAAGGAGATATTCAACAAACAAATTATTGTTCTGTGCGAAAACATCTTTCTTATGATAAATAGTTTCGTAGTATAAATTTGCATACAATTATGTAAAAACAATTTTGAATAATCATATTTTCATTCCAAACTTACAATATAAAAAACACTTTTAGTTATTCGAACAACAAACCTTTGTATCTTTGAATTCAATTATTTTCTATGATTTGAAGCATGTTTATTTATTCAGTTCCACTTCAAAGGTCTGCTTAAACTACTCCAGTAGGAGAATAAATCTTTCATTGTATTAAAGGGTTTGTACGAAAGCCCACAAAGGAAATCATATTTCACTTATTACCGCATACAAAATTAATTGAATTGCAGGGAAGAACTACTGTTGGAATAAGGTTAACAATTTAAAATATAGAGTAGTTGTGAATCAATAGTTAGTGACTTTATATAGACACATGTGTATACATGCAAACTTGCTCTAACTTAATAATTATTATTAACCTAAATTACTGTTGTATTCGAAAGTACCTATAGTTTGAACAGCAACTCGTGAGCTGTGAGGATGAGTAGTGCGCAGAGAGAGTACGTATTAGACGGGAAAGAGCCAGCTAGTTACACGCTAGGGTATACTAAGAGACACAAATTACCCGACTTTGGTATGAAATTTGTTTTTATAAACGATATACTTACTCGCATAATACAGATGCTGAAATAGTCTGACCTATACAGAATGTGACCAATTTTCGGTAGCGAAATATCGCATCCGAAACAATCATCCTTCGCTACGCATTCCTGTCTAAGCACACTTCTTTCGCCTCGGCCACACTCATAATCGTATTTATACATGCTCTTCTTCTGTTCCCACTTGGCAACTTGCTCTCTTTAAGCACCTTACCAACCACATCCATCTACTTACACACTGGTCGATCACGCAATCGAAAACCCTCAACTACACCAAGATATATACATTTAACAAGCCATTCACTCCGCATTCTGTCCACATGACCATCTCACTTGACTGACACCAATTCTCTTAATAACATTGTTCCTAACCATACATTCTTCATACACCAAATTATTCCTCACGCGATCCCGTCTTACATACCCACATACACCACATAAATCTTCTATACTCTAACAAACATTCTTCACGCAAACGCCCAGGCGAGTCCTAAACATTTAAAAACTTCAAATACGCCCTCTTTTTCTCAGCAATTGCTTGTTACATATTAAAATAAAATTAATATAAATCTAAACATGCATTTTTTCTAATAAAAATTGTCATTTAAGGGTATGCAAATCAGGGACTAAGAACGAAACGAAAACGAAATAACGAAATAAACCGAAATTTTTATAAGAACGAAAACGGAAACGAAAACGCAATAATTTTTTTTCGTTCAGGATTGAAAACGAAATAATTTATATCGGTTACCGGTTTTAACCGTTATTTTATTTAATATTTTATTTTATTTACAGCAAATATTTTACAGGCAAATATTATTGAATTTTCAGATATTTGATTTGCAAACAAGCAGATTTTCAAAGTAGCTCTCCAGTAGCTAACCCTGTTACGTGTTAGGTTAAACGGTATACTCGTAGTTTCATCTATTGAACACTGACTGCGATAATTTTCATTTGCACACACTGTCGGTATACGTTTTATTAGTTATGTTAAGTACTTATATAAGAGAACTAACATAAAGGAAGATTTGCTTGAAAACATACTATTAGTTAGGTGAAATAAAATGTAATTAATGTTTTATTCTTTATCGTAAAAAAATCAGGCCATAGCATAAGCTTTTCTTATTTTTATATATGTACTATCTTTCCTTTAAATGTATGTTTTATTTTGATGTTTAATAAAAAAAAACTTATTATATTTCTATATTTTCATCAATTGTTACTCATTAATAGTTATAACCGGTATTAACCGGTATTTAACTACTGTGAACGAAAACGGAAACGAAAAAATTTAGGTGGGAACATTAAGAACGGAAACGAAATTTTTCGGTTTCGTTCGGATAAGAACTGAACGAAATATTTTTCGTTTTTAGTCCCTGATGCAAATATTATATCACTGAATTGAGAATAAAATTCTCTGTCGAATAAACTAACAAACAATATATAATCCAATTTAAAATAACAAATTAGGTCACCACAGTTTATGAACCACTGGCTGAAAAAAATATATTTTATGCTCATACGTAATATAACAATTAAGTGATATGATTATCATCGATGATATTCTCGAGTGAAATGTGCTGCATCGGTTTCACGAGCAATATCTTCGATTATTAATCATATCACGAGCTTATATTTAATGAGAGAATACAATGAATTTTTGGAACACATTATGTTAACCTAACTTTTGATATACATATTCATAATGTATTAAAACATGGTACTTACGAGTTTTATTTAATATATCGGAGTTTGAATTATTGTTATTGTTTTTTTATCATCACTGTGATAGACATGCAACTAGGGAAATTTTGAATGTTATTGGCGGAAAACATATCACGTGACTAATGAATTATATTCTCATTAAAATAGCCTTATAAAATAGAAATTGTTTACTAATTTAATACCCTGCAGATTGGCACACCCAGCAATGGGTAATATGCGGTGATGAAATATTTATTTTATTTTATTTTTTTATTTGTATATAAAATATCTGCTTCATTGTGAATTTGTTAATTCAATTCCAGAATGAGATATATATTTTCAATGAAAATAACGAATATTTCATGTTATTACAATTCAGTATTATTCGCATAATTTACATAAACTCGTGTGCCGAAATTTGAGATATATTCAAAATTTTCTTTGAAGCAGGTAACGCGCGATTTCCGTTTGAAGTTTTGAAAGTTTTTCCTTGCGAACATTTCGTCGTCGATTACATTTATAATTAAGTGCGTTAAAAATCGCATCAACGGCTGTCGTAAGTTTGAAGAGATTTTGAAATGACTCTCGCATCGTTTAACAATTAGACTAAGTGGGTATGATATTAAGTTGTTAGAAAGCGGTGAGAAAATTGTGGTATTTAAAAATAATGACATTAACTTGGGGTAAATTTGACTGTTGCGCTTGTTGAAGTTCAAGACACTTTTACTCTAGAAAATCAATTCCAGCTTTTGTAATCACCGTGAACTGCGCTTGAACTTTTTACCTGTTGCAAAATTTTGACCACATTTGTCGTTTTGCTACAAGGAAATGAATGGAGAGAACGAAGTCATTGTAGTCACGTGTTCGCGGAGGCATGCCAGCTTTATTTTACTTCAATTGCCTGCTGTCAGGACCTCATTTCAACTAGTTTAACAATTGCCAACTCTTATACGATCCTAGGAATACTATTTTTCTCTCCTCTCTTTACGTACTTTCCAATTAATTTGGCAGACTATTGGCTTTTCCATTTTTGTTTTATTTACATGCACACATACATACTATGTACACAACGTCATATACAAGCTGACCATTTTTTGACCCTTACAAATGGAATCTCGATTACAGTAAGATCTTACAAATTGTTACAATTCATGTACACAAAATACATTCATACAAAATATTCAGTTAATATATTAAACCTCGTACAAAAAATTCAAAGAGCATACACACATCAATTTGCTCTAAAAAACGATAACCGAATAATACGGAAAATAGCCGGAAAAATCCTGTGTAATGATTTTGGTAATATCACTGATACGGATTCCTATTGGTCCTCTGTACACCAATAATAATGTAGCAAGTTGTAGGAATTTAAATAAAATGTAAGGAGATTAATGAAACTTAGTTTGGCCTGAAATTTGGCTTTTCCTTTTTGAACTTTTCCAATACACCAAAATATACGCTGTTAAGTCCTTGAATATCAGTTCTGGCATTGATGTTATTGTAATCATCCCTGATAACACCAATGCAAGAACTGATATTCAAAGACTTAACAGCGTATATTTTGGTGTGTTGGAAAAGTTCAAAAAGGAAAAGGCAAATTTCAGACCAAACTGAGTTTCATTCATTTCCTTACATTTTATTTAAATTCCTACAACTTGCTACATTAGTATTTGTGCACAGACGACGAATACCAATTCGAATGACAATAACGAATACTCAAAAATACAGATTATTCATTATATTCGTTTCCATCCCATTTCAAGAAATTACGAGGTCTCATGGCCTAGGTTCGTTATAGATATTTAGAATGGAAAATATGCATTGTCCCGGTGCTCAATTTTTATTATAAGTGGATATAGGTATGTTTCTACGTTGTCTAACAGGTATTTATTGTTCTCACGAATGTTATTTTTATAGCTACATAAAATAAATTTCTAGACGATTCGCTAGATTTCGGAAAAGTAATTTAAAGAGGATTAAAGATTCTTTCTTTTGTTGAAGTTTGTAATTCTAAAGTTAGCCACAAAGTTGTAGTAAAATTTAAACGATTGAACATTCCGCAAGTAGAGCTACAAAAATCAGCTCCTGTCAAGTTTTATGTAACGATGTTAATCTGATGCAGTAAAGTAGTTCGGGAGACACAGCGACACGGCATGCGGAATTTGAATAATCTGATGGTTTGTGTTTAACTGTAATGAAACTGAACTGGCGATTTAAAATGGGACTGGCGATTCGGAGGAGACATTTCATTACAGCCGCCGTCAAGGCGCGTTTCGGAAATGTTTTATATTTGTACGTCCCTCCAAAAACAATACCTACGTAATTAAATATACAGTAGTCTCCGTTTATTGCAATTATGTTAAGCCAAGTAGATTTTGATCATAATAAACGGAAATCACATAAAATGGTGACCATGCAAAAAATTAATTTGGCCATAAAGTTTTACATTTTAGACTACATTTCATTTTTCTATATAGTTCCCTCGCTGAGGTCAACACGTTTGGTCCAGCGTTTTTTAAATTCCTCGCGAAAATGGTTTTCTTTGAGGTTATCAAAATAAGCATTTACTGCTTCGATGGCTACTTCATTGGATCGAAATGTCTTTTCAGTGAGTTTTGAGTTTCGGGAAAATATGGAAGTCCGAGGGATCCAAATGGGGAACGATTTCAAACCTCAGTTCGGTTAATTTTTATTGAGCAATACGACTTGAATGAGCTGGCGCATTGTCGTGGTATTAAGTTAATCAAGTAGCAGAATGCCTTTGGCATCACAAAAGACTGACGCCATCACCTTTCCTGCTCATTGAACTGATTTCGCTTTCTTCGGGACCGGCTCACATGTCCAATCCACGTTTTCGACTGAATTTTCGTCTCTGGAGTGTAGTGGTGTATCCAAGTTCCATCGTTATGAAACATCTATTAAAATCGACTGGATTTTTCCGGTTCAAGTTCTTACCCAAATGCGCTTTTGCTCCAAACTAAGCAAATGCCTGGCGCACATTTTTCTCATGCACGGAAAAATAGAGTGAGGAATGGAAGGTGACGGAAATGGCTTGATAAAGTTTCTAGAAAGATACAAAAGAGACGATTACATTAGTTCTTAGCTATATAGCTTAGGCGAAACAGAGGAAGACCAAAGATAAGATGGAAGGACTATATTGCGGAAGACTTGAGAGAAAAGGAACTAAATGAGGACAACATGCAAAACAGAAATGAGTAGAAGAAGAAAATAAACATAGCGACCTCTAACGAATGGGAAAAGCTAAAAAGAAAATGTCAGTGTCCAGTATAATTTGCATAGTTTGTTTATGAAATAATTTTACTGGAAATATAGAATCTTTTGCAAGAAAATTTGTACATAATACACAGGATTGACGAAAGGTAATGTGTTGGCCACATCAGATTTTTTTCTATGATAATCATAATTTGTCATATAGGTTTATTCTTGTATATATTTTTGAAACTTGTACTTTTTAATTGTAATTTAAAATTTGTTAAAACATAATATTTTTATTACTTGTGTTTCGATTTATTTATTAAAAAAATTGATTTATAAGAAATGGTACCTTTTTTATGCAAACGGCAATATTGTGCTGCTGGTGGAAATGTGACTTTTGTAATTTTAAAAACATACTACAGATTAAATGACTCTCTAAACGAGGTATTCGTTGTGTATTCTATTTTAATATATCAAATAGCTTTGAATTTTCATGAAAGCTTTTTTGCAAAACATTTGGATATTTTCATTAGAGGCAAAACATTGTATTAACGGGTTTGTTGTCAAAAGCTGAAAATCCATGTATATAAAAACCAAAAATTGAAAAGTGACAAGGACGTTAATAGTGGCATATCAAGAGTTGTTAGGGTTGACGGCGGGCCATAATGAAACAATAAAGTTCAATGTTCAGTACCTACCTACAGGCTGGTAATTAAAATGCCGCATAACATCGTCATTCAGGTCACGATCTGGCGCTGGCTCGCCGAGATTTTCTATAGTGTAGACTTAAAGAGTCAAATGGTTTCAAAGACAACGTTGAGAAAGGATAGGTCAAAAAGAAAACACGCAGCTGGGCTTCCGAAACAACGGAAGCCTCAAAGTTTCAATCATTTGACTTATTACTTTAAACTTTGGAAATGAGGGTAATATATGTTTGCCAATTAGTTAATTCGTTCATGATACAGATGACTTTGATTGAACGTGTTTACTGTAGTGTGTTCATACAGGGTGTTTACGGTCTTTTTGTTTTATTTTTAATGGGTGATACTACAGGTCAAAAGAAGGCGAAAAACATTAAAACATCTTGGTAATAAAAAAATTCATATCTCTTTTATTATAAATATTTTACTAAGGTGTTTTAATGTTTCTCGCCTTCTTTTGACCTTTAGTATCACCAATAAAAATCATAAAAGTAAATAAAAATATAGTGAACCATAGATTGCGCCTCACCTTAGCCTTTCGTTGGTATGAATGTGTAAGAATAGAAATGATAACAAAGCGATAAGCCCTGTCCAAATGAAATTCCAGTTGGCATGGTATATCACATAGCTTTGGGCTCGAGCGACCAGTTAAAACCATTCGCAACAAATCAGGCAGAGGGTGGCACGTCGACAGCAAGATAAAGTCCTAATTGGAAAGCGTTGCACGTACAGCGAACATAACAAGCGTTCGAATCCGATACAAATGCCACTATAAGCTTTTAATATGTGCAAATGTATGTAATTTCGCTTGAAATCGTAATTATATGCGTTCATTTGGCCCGATAATTACCTATACAGCGACGCGCACGTTCTCCGGACATTATCCTGGCGTCGCGACGATGTCCAACCAGCAAAAAGACGACGCCGAGACCGGGATGCACATTTGCAAACTTCTGTCGTGGCGTGGTATGTCGCGTCGCTGTTTTTGTCTCAATGCAACTGCATTGATTTACATTTCATTTTAATGCTGATGCTGATTATATCGATACACTGTTTGACACATTTATCAATCATAGATTAGCCACGACAAATAGATAACTCTGCATAGATTTATCAACCAATTAATTCATCTTTTACCGAAATGTTGCATTACTGTCCTATTGATATGGATTTGTAATTATTATGTGCGATTATATTTCAAACTAAATATTGGCTAATTTATCTACAAATTATGAATCTCGATAACAAATTGTTATTACAAATTGGAAATAGTAATTATTCATGATTTACAATCGTATAATAATTTTTAACGTTTCATCGCAGTAAAGCTAATTACTGCTGTTTATTGCAAAATGAAAGAGAAATGTTAATAAATATGTTAAAAGAGGCATAGTATTATGATGAGAATATAATTCGTTAGTCACGTGACATGTTTTCCACAAATCAAGATTCAGTATCTCCCTAGTTACATGTCTATCACAGCGATGATAAAAAAACAAAGATATTATCACCTTATTTATAGTCGTTACTAAGGGATTTTTTCATTTCCGACATTGACAGTTAATTTTGAGTATAAAAATAAATAATAACAATAACTCAAACTCCGATGTATTAAATAATACTCGTATTAATACAATCAAAAGACGGTGCGACCTGCCATACAGCACGTGAAACAATGGTGTTACTGCAGACCAAGTTTCCAGGCCGTGTCATTTCTCGATTTGGCGATCAACATTGGCCACCAAGATCGTGCGATCTAACACTGATGGACTTTTTTCTTTGGGGCTATGTGAAGGAAAAGGTATATGCAAATAAGACTGAAATAGTTGAGCATCTTAAAGAGGCAATACGGCGCGTTATTGGTGAAATACAGCCACATTTATGTGAAAACGTTATTCAAAATTTCAACAAAAGAATAACCCTGTGCCAGAGGTTTCGTGTTTGCTTAATTCAAAAAATAAATGTGTTTTTCTTTAAAATTAAATCCGGCGCTCTAGTTGGGACAACCTTTATATATAAATTTCATTAAGAATTTAAACCAATTACACTTCAAGTTACCTACTATTTTTAGCTATTAATAGTTATATATTTATACATACAATCTATAATCGTTCGCTAGTATCAAACAGATGTAGAATAATAAAATCTACAAATTCCTAAGTAAAATAATTACAAATTCGTTGCATATAGGGAACGCAAATGTAAAGTAACAATGTTAGTCTATTAATTATTAACTTAAATTAGTATTGAATATACATATAATTCTGTATAATGATTGGACTTATTAATATTACTAAATCAATGAATACATTGTACGTTTGAAATAATTTCATTAGTTAATTCTAAAACAAACCGTCTGCTACCGTAATTTGTCAAATTATATTCGTAAACAAGATGAATTTAGCAGCATAATATAAGCTATATTAAAACACCAACCATATAATGTATATTTTTTTTCTTGAATGTTGAAGGATCCTAATATGGTTTATATACCGTTTTGAAATAAAAATAAAACAAGTAGAATTTTCTTAGCAATTTTATTTTTAAATGAAAGCATGAAATTGCATGAGTCGCAAATTTCTTGATAAATTTCTGCAATATTATTTTGGCGATAAATTTTCTTAGCGATCAATTTTTTGTGATAAATTATCCTTGCGATAAATTTATCGGCGATCAAATTTCTTTGCGATTAATTTTCCATGTGATCAGTTTACCTGTGATCAATTTTCCTCGCGATCAATTTTCCGACGAATAATATTCCGGCGATCAATATTCCGTGCGATCTGTTTTCCTTGCGATCCATTTTCCGGCGATCTGCTGTTACTAATATACTAATTTCTATTACTTATCGTATCTACATTTTGTTCTACATATTCTTTCATTTATAAAGCACAAAAGGAAACAGAATTTAAAATGCTCCACTCGCAATACTTGCAACATTCATTACAATATATTGTGTAGTAGTTGTAAAATACACTTAATGTATAAATATTAAAATATTACGTATTTAATTGAAAATAACAAATCGCAGGTTTGTAAACACGTGTATAACTCATTTTATTCTATAAATAGTGGAGATGTACGATTGAAGCGCGCACTGTGGCATGTAAACATGATACACAGTTCAAAACGCTTTTATTTTTCTGTACGCTTTCCATATATCGTAGCTATTTATTACACAGAACACAACATAAATACGATTTGCCTGTGCAGAACCAGAATTTACCCCACACACGTTATCAAAACAGCAAATAAAAATTGTCGAGTTTCATTAATAACGCTAGCAAATAAATTTATCTCAGTTGCTCGCGACAGCGAGAATTTTAAATTACTCAAAGACATCATATATAATTACAAGTGGCGGGTGCTCGTGCGAGCTAACCTTTGTCAGTAAATTCATTACACGAGTATTACTTTTTATCTAATAAACGATGAAATATTAAAAACGTACACTCAAATCATTTTCAAAAGTTATAATTTCAGCTTATACACGCTAATAAAATGGACGCATGACATTTATCATTCATAGTTTCACTTTAAGCTGAATACATTTTTACCTCTTGCTAAGAGAGGTATTGCATTCATGCCAAAAATTGCATATCCGCATTTTATTAAATAAGCACGTTTTAAATAAGGTCCCTAGAATACAATTTTAATATTTCTGTGTGTGGATGTGTGTTTGTGTGTGTTACAATGTTGTACGATTTATCAAATTCTGTACAACTAAAGACTTGTTTAACTACGGATTCCTCAATCTAACATTAATGGGAAGAGTTGAATAGGTTTTGGTAACAAATGGACAACCGGAAGTGGTAGTTTCTCAAAAAAAAATCTTCTAAATATTATTTTTTGAAAATTTAAAGATCTTTAAATTATTCTCAATCTAATACATTTAAAAAAAATATTATATCTTCTACATATATAGAGAAATATTTAAAATAATATAGAATAATCTGTTGTAATAAATCTCGCTGCCCAAACAACTTGATTGAAACCAGTTGAGATATTTATATGTTTATACTTGACAGATAAATGCAAAATGTCAGTGTCAAGAATCAACAGTTTTATTAATATTGCCGAAAGCTTTTTCTGGGAAATAAGTACATTTAAAATTTCTTATTGTATTATCAATGAAATATTTAAAATTATAGGTATATTAATATTACATATATACTTAAGAAATACCGCTAATACCGTCAGTGAATAATTTTTTTTTGAATATATTAGAAGAATAGGAGAAAATTACTCATAGAACGAAAGAATAAATACAATTTGTATTATTTGTATGTACAAGAAATGTTAAATTCATTAATTATCGACGCCAAAAATTACTTGGAATTTTAATGGCACAAAATTCACCCCTATGGTGCACTTTCTACGACAACAATGAGTGCCCGTGAGGTGACGCTTGCAAGCGCCCACACGGTACAAATATTTCATCATTTACCGATATCTGAGTACAAAGCAGAATAGCACACCCAGCAATGGGTAATATGCCGTGATGATATATTTATTTATTATTTATTTATGGAACGTAAAATGGAAATGGCGAGAGGTCATGTGTTGGCCACATCAGTTTTTTTTTTATATATTAAAATACTTGATAATTTTAAAGACATGACTTCCAAAAAGAACTACATTTATGAAATCAATTAATATGAATAAATGTTAGGCATACATACATACATACATAAAATCACGCGTGTCCCACTTAGTGGGTTCGCACAAACCCAAAAACAATAAGAATAACATCAACATCATACAACAAATCCTTCCTCTTAAACATATTAAAGTGACCGATTTTCGGTAGCGAAATACCGCATCCGGATCACAATAATAGTTAGGAAACAATCATCTTTCGCCACACATTCCTATCTAAGCAGACCTCTTTCGCCACGGCCGCACTTATAATCCTTACTCTTAAACATGTTAAAGTGACCGATTTTCGGTAGCGAAATACCGCATCCGGATCACAATAATAGTTAGGAAACAAGCATGTATGAATGCGATTATGAGTGTGGCCGAGACGAAAGAAGTCTGCTTAGATAGGTATGTGTGGCGAAGGATGATTGTTTCCTACCTATTATTGTTATCCGGATGCGGTATTTCGCTACCGAAAATCGGTCACTTTAATATGTTTAAGAGTAAGGATTATGAGTGTGGCTGTGGCGAAAGAAGTCTGCTTAGATAGGAATGTGTGGCGAAGAATGAAATATTAAGCAACACAACAAATACGATGAATCACATTTTTTGAAAAATTGTCATATTCTTTTATACGTCTTTTGATTTCCACGCATCGAGCTTTAAACATACATTAATACAAAAATAACTTATAACTAAATATTTCAATTGAATACGGAATATTTTTCAGTAAATTATATGTGAAAAGAATGAATTCAAGGACTCTGAAATATTTCACCCCAAGATCCAACGTCTTATAAAGTATATTACATTGTATTATTTTCAAAATAAAAATTGCTTGTGCGTTTCGCTGAAGTTTTTAATTAAATAATTAGCGAATACATGAAGAAGTTTAATTTTTATTTTAATTATGTTTCATGACACGTAAAAAAACAATATTTCAACAAGTAACGTTTAGAATTTGTTATGAGAATAATTTCCTTTTTAGTTGGCTTCCGTAAACAGAGACAGCGCACAAGAAAGGACAGTTGACAATCTGCCAAGAATGTTTTGCTCGTCTGCTGTGTTTTATTAGAGAGCGATGCTGAAACCTGGCCATTTTTTTTCTGCATAAATATTATAGCTCAGCAGTTAAAAATATATGCAAGTGCTACAATGTACGTAATACGTGTATAGGTATAATCCTACATGCAAATGTTATGTTTCTTTAACTATACCCTCCGTCCACTAAGTTCTCTCTTATATACGCCAGGGGCATATCTTGCTATATTTATAAGGGGGTGTACGAAAAAAAGTGTACATAAAATAATGTTGGTTTCATGATTTTCTAAATTCACTTAGTTAATTTGTCACCAGAAGTGTGGAATTTACTTGTTGAGGAAAATAAACCGCATGGAATTAGAAAATCACTCAATTTATAATGAAAAATTATGATATTTGATATCTATGTACGTAATTACTAGCTATGATTCTGACTCGGGCTCCCATATCTAATTGTCAAGGCCAACAAAGTCACATGACTGTTAGCGCCCTATTGTATTTAACATTTCTTGTATACCTACACTCTACACCAAAAATTCTACTTATATCTATTCTTTATATTTAGATTCTTTAATTTTAAATTTATTTTTAAAAAATTTGCTATTTCCGGTTGTACAAACTATGATAATTTGGTATCATTGTGAAGCTAATTTTATGTACATTCTGAAAAAAAAAAAATTAAAAATACCGATTCCCTATGCGTTTTAAAGTTGTACCCATTTCCGCTGAAACCGGAAGTGATACAAAATTTCTGCTATGATCATCTTATGAGCGTCTTTGTCTTGTTTAACTTTGCTTATTAACATTTTTTTGTATCTCTCAAAATAAACGAAATATTCGTGGTGCCGGACTTACGCCAGACAACCTGTATAATATGTATATCTTAATTAATAGTTGTCAATTGCGGAAATCGATTCTGCTTAGTATCCAAAGTATCCAAGTACGTTACTCATTGAGCCATCACACGTAAAGTAAGGATAGGCAAATAATTTTAAGCATTGGTGTATGTATTTAAAATAAATCTTATTCCCAACTTAATTTCTTTTCCTATCTTTTATATCATCGATTATATTTCAATATAACAACAATAAATAACGATTATCTTCTGAATTTATGTATTAATAAGTTTAGTATTTTTGTAATATCTTGCATGAAGTAATTGTAGCTATTATTATTGTTGAAGGTTTTCATAATTCATAAATATAACATTATTATCTAGAAATTACACATAAACCAACAGCAGGAAACCACAGGCCAATAACCAAAACAAGAACACATGTAACCACGTAACAACCATCGATTCGCCATCAGAACGACAGTCATCCAACGGGCTCTACTAACCGCACATTCACAGATTAAATGACATCTCATCGCAGTGCAACTGAATTCTAATCACTATTTAGCAAATACTGCACTACGAGTACATACAATTGATCTCCATATTTTCATTTATTGAAATTATCAAACAGTTAAAAACAGTAATGTATTTCTAAGATAATACTGTAAATTAAAGTCCTGATATTTTTCCGAATATTTATGAGCATATAATTCTTTGTTGATTTAATGTAATAACCAGTTGTGCCAATTCATCATAGACAGGCATATATCTATGTGATTGTATTCTAGAATTTATCTTTATATTCTGACAAACTCAGCCATAGATTCGAATACACAGTGTGGTACCGAAAATCTGAACTTGGGAATTTAACAAGAGGAATCAAATAATCTATTGTGGCCAACAGTGTGTGACACTGTTGGCCTTGACCAGTAGATATGGAGGCCCATGTAATGACAATTAGTAATCATGTACATAGATATCAAATGTAAAATGTTTCAGAAAATTTCTTGTATTTTTAGTAAAATTATTTCACATACATATTGTGTAAATTGTACTTGGCACATCTATCAATTAGTCATACTGAATTATTGAAACTGTTTCCATGGTGACGGAAAAAGATTTATGAAAATTAATGCTATGAAATCGTATAGAGAATAAAATATTCTTTTGTATAATGAAAATAATTAGACAGAAGACTCACGTCATCTACCTGAAAAAACCTTATAAAATGAAATATAACTTGTAGAAATTATTGGGTGTTATTTATTTTTAAAAGAAGATGGAAAAAAGTACTAGTATTAAGTAATGTATATATTAATCATACTTACAATTATTTCTAAGTCAATCGTTATTCCTTTTACGGAATATAAAATTATTTAAAATAACTGTATTTCGCGCAATACGTAAGGGAGGTATAGGGATCGTGCTAAAAATCGCATATCGAGATTTTGGCAAATGACCACGTTTTAAGGTCCCTACAATCCATTTTTAACATTTTCACGATGATGTCTGTGTGTATGTATGTGTGTGTGTGTGTGGATCCTCTTTACGCTCTAACTCAAATACTATCGTTCAGAAAGTTTTGAAACCATGTATTTCTACCTTATTCTAATATGGAAAGATGTCATTAGATTTTGGTTTTTAAGAAAAACAGTTAAAAGCTTCAAATACGAAAAAAGGGAAAGTAAAAATCATACCATACATTAATAACTTGTTAAAAAATAAAATGATGTAACGATCCCAATAACATTACTGTCACTGATATAACCATCTCATTCCTACATGGCATGCTTGTTGACGGTGGAACAAATCGACTGGCCTTACCACTAGTAGGATCGCCGCGATTCGCAATTATTTAACCCGTGATTTGCACGGAAACGGATGTGGATGCACAGAGCAGGAGCAGGGCCAGCAGACCGCCTGGTTTTAAATAGCGCCATCCTGACCGCACGATTTCGGAAACCGCCGCTTCGGTTGCGTTTTTCATTTCGCGTGACCACGTAGTTCGTCCGGGCGCCCGCATTGTTACAGCGAAGGGAAAAAATCCATCGAAGATTCACTAACCACGGGTGCAACGTGCTGCGGTTTTCACTCCATAGGGAGGTTATGTTATGTGGAATTTTTCTACTGTGTTTGGTCTGGAATGTAACCGCTTTTGAAATATAGGTTACATATATAATTTATTATTCACAACGGACGGTTATACGTGGAAAGATTTTGGGTGATGTGATCTTGTGAATTTCTTCTTCTATATTTCCAGTAATACTATTTGATAGACGAACTACATTAATTATACTTGACACTTATATCTGTCAATTTTAATTATCTGAATATATTCCAAGTTTCCGTGATTACATAGCTGGCTGATTTATGAAATTTAATATATTTATAATTTTTTAGAATTCAAAGATGTGATTAGTCCTTGATTCATGGAATATGACGAATTAGTTGATCATTGATATTGATTATTAGATTAACTTAATTTTAATGGTGAATTGAATTCATTTAAAATCAGCATTGATCTGTGGATCAACTCATGATTAAGGAATGATGATTTAAGTATTGAAGTTATTTTATTTTCATTTTAACTAAACCTATAAGTGACAAATCAATCAGATATAAAATATATATTTATTTTAAATAAAAATTTATAACTTATTAATAGTTGCTTAAAAAATATTGTGTGCAGCTCGGCTTAAAAGTTCTTTTTTAACATCATCTGATTTGTTAGCCTCGACCTTCGCCTCGGTTGCAAATTTCAGATTCAGCCAAATAAAATTACATTTTCAACACAAATAACTGTTATCAAATCATATAAATGTCAAATAATATTTAACTGCTTTTTTTTCAAAAGAAAAACTGTTACGAAATTGAAATGAAGGGGCTTTCCGGTTGACCATTTATAACCAAAATCTAATCAACTCTTCATATGGATATAAAGAACCGAAATTATAATTTTTAGAATTGTAGTGTTGGAGTTATCGTCTCTTAAAAAATTATCACATATACACATATTACACAAATACAGACATCATTGTAAAAATTAGTGCTGTGAAGATCTGACATAACCGAGTACCCGGATTTCAAAATATCCGGTTCCTCGGATATCCGATTTTCGGATATTGAAGCGGATATCCGTAAATTTAATTCGGATTTGGACTTGGGTCAGGATTCGGTGTTTTGTTTACGGATCCGGATCAAAATTTTAATTCCGGATTTGATTCTTTATTTTGAATGTGTAGGCAAACCCTTCTAAAATAGCCAGGTAGTTTGTGCAAAGAAAAAGAATTTATACTTTCACAGAGTCCTATTGTGTAAATGTAGATAAAAAAATACAAATTTGTACTATTACACATTATGACATACTCATATTAGAATGTACGATGCGATACTAAAATCCGTTTCCAAGATTCTATGTTCGAATCCAGATTCAATATCAGATACTTTAACAATCCATTATCCGGATATCCGGATATTTTTGGATCCGAAACCGAAACTATCCAGATCCGGATCCCACCACTAGTAAAAATAGTAAAATCATATTCTACAAACCTGAACCCTCAACTTAAATATAGAATATTAAATTACAAAATCAATATTATTGAAATGAATATTAAATATATAATTAATGTATATGTAAATAGTCTTCCATAATGTATACAATTCATGCTAACTAATGTTAGTTACTTTGAATAATTCATTATTTCTGATATAAATGAGTTTTTTTTTTATTTCAACTATCTCTAAATAAAACTATAAATCGATATTATTACCATTTTTACAGTCACAAGTTTATTAATATGAAAAAGCATTAGTCATTTAAAATTATATACCTATTTGTAGTATCGTTATCTTAATCTTAATCTGAGTGGAATTAGCTTTTATATATAAATGGCCACCCTAATAACTTCATTGGTAAAAAATAGAACAAATATTGCAAAGAATAGAATAAGTATTTGTCAGCGCTTTAGGAAACGTCGTAGTAAGGCAAATATAAGTGGCGTGAAAATTAAAATAATGACATTTATGTAGCACTTACTTGTAGTTCTAAAGTTTTAATCGATGAAGCCATTTATATCCTGGAGTTCCACACAAAAGTGTTATTCATCTGCGACGCTGCAATGGCAGACTTGCAAAATAAAGTTTATAAATGAGTGAGAATTGCATTTTGCTTCCAAAATAATTGTTCAGAATCATCAGACTAATTATATGAAAAACACCATTTAACTGTTTCCCATTCATTTAATAATATATATCATGAATGAATGAATACATCTAAGCGGTCCAAACAGTAAAAAATCTGAGTGGTTAGCGCATTACTCATTTCTATTTTGCATGTCGTTCTCATTCATTTCTTTTCTCTCAAGTCTTCCGCAATACAGTCCTTCCATCTTATCTTTGGTCTTCCTCTGTTTCTTATACCTTCTATTAATATATTATTCGTCTCTCCTTATGACATGTTTAAACCAATGTAATCGTCGTTTTTATATCATTCTAGAAACTGCTATCACACGAGACATTCCCTTTATCCTTTCATTCCTTATCCTAACTTTCCGTGTTTCCCCAACATCTATTTCAACATCCTCAACTCTGCCACATTCATTTTCTTTTCATTGATACTGACGTCTCTTAATTTGAATTATCTGAATATATTAGTTGTTTTCATGTTTAGAATAGCTGGCTGATTTATGAAATTTAATATCTTTATAATTCTTTAACTCTATATCTATTGAATATGAAGTATAAAATGCATTCAAATCGTATAGAGAATAATATATTCTTTAAAATTTATAATAACATTAAATATCAATAAATTATAATTAACTGCGTTTTTCTTAAGAAAAACTGTTATAAGTTGCAAATATGGGTACTTGTACCCAAAATCTGATCACGCCTGCATATGGAACTAAACATACACACACGTACACACACAGAGGCACAAACAAACGCGCGCGCACTCACACACGCACATACACACATACATACAGACCTCATTGTAAAGATAGTAAATTCATATTCTATGAACCCCAAAACGTGCTTATTCATTAGAAACTCACTATCGAATTTTTCGACCAAAAACAATACCTTCCTTACCTAAAGGTATGCGATTTTTAGCACGATCCCTATACCTCCCTTACCAAGGGTAGCGGTAGGTAATAATGTTGCTACAAATGGGCATAAAAAGTATATGTTTTCAGGTAACAGAAAATAGAAAGTGTAATGTAATTTCGTTATTCTTAGGTCGACCAATCTCATGGGCGATGGTAGCGCCATCAGTGACTCCGCGGCGAACGAGCGACGGCCCAAATAATCCCGGCCTGCGGCTGTACAAGTTTGACACCGACACAGGCCAGGTGAGAACCCCGACCTAACTGAATTACGAGCTCACAATTCACGCATGCGTTTCGACATACCGGCACGACATTCGGACATCGATTTACGGGATGTCGGACGTAAATATTTTACGGGAAATGTTTTGTACAGCCACAACAATAACTCAAAGATTCCAATGGATGCAGAGATTGCCGTAGCCGCGCAAATATCATGTCCTAAATTGCCGAAAAATTTCACTGTCATGAATGCTAAATATACGTGTGGCTATATTTTCATGAAATGATGCGTTAAAATCTCAATAGCACTCGGTAGTATGTAATAAAAATACATGACATGTTTTGTAATTTTAACACTCGTTTCAAAATATTCAACATTCAAATGTTTCCGAGGATTTATTTTACGATCGTTATGGTAATATTTATATTTTTTGACTTATCTATAAAAAAAGTATATGGATATGAGTACATTTACAACACTGTTAATTAAAAACAATATTATACTTTTTAAAAATGATTATACTAACGTTCTACTAATGGATGTAAAAAAAATTCGAATGTTTTATTTTAAAGCATTGCTCAATAAATTTCACATACAAGTACAAATATTCTCCTATCGAATAGGTATTAATTCTTGTATAAATATAAACAGTATTGTTTATCTTCACAACATTTAACCCAAGCATATTTACCAAATAATCATCAAATGTAGTAAAAATAAACATTTCTATGTACGTAGATGGCCGATAAATATAACTTTATTATTTATTAGTAAATGTAAATATAATTTCCATATACATACTCGTGGCTAGAAAAAACCAGACACTTAAAAAAAGTTTTTGCGTCTTGAAACAAACAAATTATGGGTTTATTTGTTATTTTTTTCTTAAACTATGAATAACTGATCTGTAAAGTAAAATTAGAAAATAAATAAAAAATTAGCAAACACTTTATTTAATAAGAAAAGTTACTGCAACAGAAAAATGAACAAAAGTAGCGACATTATTTTTCTTTATTCAGTAGGTTTTGTAGCTAAGGTACGATTTATTTTGAGTAAGTAATAGTGTGTATTGCCTCATCGAACTATAAAGACTTTTACCACATGGTTTAGTAAACTTACAGTACAGTTGATAACTCTTCGTGGTTATTATTTTTCCATTCTTCAGAAAAAGGTACTGTTAAATATTGAATAGTTTTTTGGTACGAATTATCGATGCTGAACACTTTGCCTTAACGTAATCCCATATTTTTCGCAGGAATTTAAGTTAGAGTTGGGCTCTGGCCATTGTAATAACCGAATATTGACTTATTTTAAATGCTGCTTTGTTATGTATGCAAAGTTAGGACGCATGTTGTCAACTTTTAAAATGAAACTCTCGAGTACAAATTGAGCAAAAGATACTACGGAGTCAGTTGTGCATTTTCTAATTAACTTCCGTCAAAGCACCATATTTAACCAAAAACAAGCTTAATATTTCAATCCATCGAAATATCAGCCCATGCCATTTTATTACCACTGTCAAATGGTGTTTTTCAGGGTATGTAATATCCTAAAACGGTTCTCCGGGCATTCACCAGGCGCATTCTTGTTCATTTAATGAACACGAACAGAAATGGGATTCATATATGAACAATAAGCAGTTCTAGTGCGCCATTGCCTAGTCTCTATGTTTTTGCGCAAAACGTAGCCGCTATACTCGACGTGCTACGAGCAAAACTGGGCAAGCAACGGACATCCTAGGACTTAAACAATATTTGCATAACCTTCAGCGAACGGATCCTGCAGGATTTTCAATTTCTTGAACATCTGCCACTTGGCAAAAGGCAATAGTTGGGAGTACGATCCATTCTTGTACAAATATTGCTATAAATCGATGTTTAAACGGGTTTGTAATGCATACTGTACATGATATTCGTCTTTTGATGTATTCTCCTATTTGATAATAACGCCCGTTTACATTTCGGGCAGTACTTCTGGGTATAATCAAGGATATAATGATGTTTTTAATAATGTGATCATCTTCACCTGAAGTTTCTGTTCAGGTTGTATTTTCCGATTGAATTGTAACAAATTTATTCACATTCAATATTATAAGTACTAAGAGTGCAATATACTAAACATCAAGAGTAATTAATTAACAATAATTGAAGAATTTATAGTTATCATTGAATTTATAAAAACAGATAATTTTGATTTAGTTTTCTTTTTCTTAATGATGTAACACGGAGGGGGGGGGGGGTAAATAGAAGCTATAATGATGGTGGTCTTACTGATTTTTCAACGATGACCACTTGTTCTAACTGGTGGACGCTGGATGTTCGCCCACCGCTTGATTATACAGGACGGAACACAGACACAATTTCACTTAACACACTTAACTTTAATGGCTGACCGACTCCATGTCTTGTCAACATGAATATCTAAAACCGACTACCTAAAACAAAGCGTTACTTTCGTGAGAGGCTTATCTCCGAGGGGTTGAAGGGGATATCATATGGCACCCATACCATAATATCAGCCCTGCACGTAGGCTTTTGCAATAACTTCTAAACTTAATTGTTAACAAATAACTCTGACAGCTAGACTAAACAGTCAGTTAATAAAAGATGATAACTATTTCTAAACAGAATTTTGACTAACAAAGATAAGTTGAAATATTATTTCCGAAAGTATAATTTATTTATATTTATATTTATTTATTGCTCGCCTTGTTACAATGAATAAATTGTTCGCTACATTTATTTTTTCTAATCTTACTTTACAGACCACTTGTTCATATTTTAACATAAAATAACTAATAAACCCATATTTCATTTGTTATAAAAAACGTGTTTTGGTGTCGGGTTTTTTTTGACGTTTTCTACACACATTTTATTCGCAATCCATTGCATTTCAAATACATAGTTGTGTACATGTCTAAATTAATTATGATGTACTTAATTATTTGTGATGTGTAGGTGATAGACTACACACAATTCTACTTGGACTTGGGCGCTGCGAACAAGAACGCAGAAGCCGACTGGGTCCCAGAATACAACTTGACAGCCCATTATGCGTTGAGCAACGTGACTCCGCTATCACTACACAACCTGGCTGACAAGTTCACCCAGGTGGGCGTGAGCGACAACATGGCGTTCAGCAGGTGAGTTCTAGTACCAATACTAACCATCTACAAGGCGTCAAGCAGCCAGGCGCCGTCTCATTACATGTAAAGCAATCATTCTTACTAGGTACGTCAAGCAGCAAAACTAATAACGCCAACGTCGTCGTCGTCGTCGTCGTCCTTGTCGCTTCTCTTCACTTTTATTTACAAAAAGCTTTAATTTAGGAGACACACTTTAATAAATTCCACTTTTCATTACAAACCAGCGAATTAAAGCTAATCTTTTCACAGGAAACCAGCATCAAATACAAGCTGACACAAAATTAAAGTATCTAAATTATACTCTTGCACCTAAATTGAATTGCGCTCTATAATTACTCTTTTCAGGCCTTCTTTGCATCTTTTGTGAAATTAATAGTATACTTCATTATATTTTGACGCTTTTCAAGATTACTCAAACTTTGTAAAAAAGTCTTCATGTTGTATATTCCTTTTTACCTCTCGCTAAGAGAGCTATTGGATTCATGCTAAAAGTCGCATATCCAGATTTTATTGAATAATCACGTTTTAAAGTCCCTACAATCCGATTTTAACATTTTTACAATGATGTCTGTGTGTGTGTGTGTGCGTGTGTGTGTATGTATGTGGGTTGTTGGCAGGACAATTACTCAAAAACTATTAGACTTTATATTTGTTTAACTACGTATTTCCCAATCAGACATTCATGGAAAAATCTGGTAACAATTGGACAACCGGAAGTAGAAGATTCTTGAAAAAAAAACTTCTGTTATTATTATTTTTTGAAAATTTTTCTTGGTAATATTAAATAAAATTAAATTATCCATCTGATACATTTAAATATTTTATTATATGTATATTCTATAGATTTAGAGATAAAAGAAATATATAAAATAATCTGTTGTAATAAATTTTACAGCCGAAAGAATGCCATGGAAAATTTAATTTTTTTGTAACTGACAGATAAATGTTAGTGTCAGAAATCCGCAGATATTACTAAAGACTTTTTCTGGGAATAGGTATATTATACATATCCTTCAGAAATACTGTTACTCCCGACAATGAATTGGAAACATCTCGAAAAATTAGAAGATTAGGACAAAATTTCTTCATAGAATGAATTTAAATTAAAAAAATGTAAATATAGGTAAGGAATAGATATAAGTAAAAATTTTGGTGTAGAGTGTAGGTACACAAGAAATGTTAAATACATTAGGGCGCGAGCAGTCATGTGACTTTGTTGGCCTTGACAAGCAGAAATGAGGGCCCATGTCAAAATGATAGCTAGTAATTATGTATATAGATGTCAAATACCATTATTTCTCATTCTAAATTTAGTGATTTTCCAATTCCATGTGGTTTATTTTCCTCCACAAGTATATTCCACACTCCTGGTGACAAATTAACTACGTGAATTTAGAAAATCTTAAAAATTTTAATGAAAAATTCTGACATTTGACGTCTGTGTACATAATTTTTAATTATCATTCTGAAACGGGCTCCCACATCTGTTTGTCAAGGCCAACAGTGTAACATGACTGTTTGCGACCTATACTTATATAACCAAAAAAAAGGAAGTGGCGAGAGGTATTGTGCTGGCCACAACAGATTTTTTGACACACAATACATGACTATTTATTGCTTTATCTTCTTTCTAAATGAAACATTTTTTGTTTTGTAGGTACTTTTCAGCCAATTCAGTACGCATGTACTCCTCACCCTCCACCGGGGGTTGCGACACCAGCTGCGCGCACACCCACTACTGTGCCATCACTCGCCTAGACTATCACGAGTACCGGCACTGTCTGGAAACGGCAGCCAGTGCACTAGCGTCCGCAGCAGCCGCCAGCCCTGCCGCCCCCGTAGCCGTGGCCCTGCGCCTCGCTTCCCCCCTCCTCCTGCTCCTACTCCCCCTCTTGCTCAGATAATTAGCGAGGTGGTCATTGTCAAATGTATCTATTCAATGTTACGTGTTGATACTTCTATATAATGTACATGGTGGAGTGGACCTTTCTGGAAGTGGGGGTTGCTTTCTATGCTAATATGAGATGCCTACTTCATGTAGGAATTAATGTAACCTTGTAAATTATACAAATCCACAAGTCATACATTTTTTTAATACTTTTCGAAAAATTATGGTGAACATGCGTTATACAGATGTCTCAAAGAAACGCATCCCGCATCATCGAGGGTTAGAGACTTAGATCATATAGCATACGAACTGGATGGAAGAAGTAGGGCACGCTTAGGTTTGAGACAGAAAATGACGGAAGGGCATGTGTACTGCACAAACTCAGGAATGCGATGAAATTTTTAGGTTTCTCATAATTCGCAGTTACTCTGTTCTAACGTCCGTTTGAATGAAGTAGACAATGTTATATATGAAATAATAACACTATTCTGGACTTCCATTGTTTTTATTTTAACAAAAAAGTAATAAAAACACAACGTTTCAATTGCTAAGTATATGCAATCGTCTTCAGGTGAATATTAACAAAACATCGAGACTACTGGAGCTTATATACTAAAGACATAATTAGTGAAGCGGTCAAGCGTACAGAAAGAAAGTTTAGCGAAGCAAAATTGGACAAATGGAAATCAGCGGCTTCCACACGTTGCCTATCTCTACACTTGGTTGGCTGAAGACCTCCTTTTTGTTGTTGATGACTATTGCCTCTTTAAATTTTCTTTTGTGTTGTTTTCCCAGGAATGTTACGCGATGCCGGATCTTGATGTCTCTCCTCTCTGCGTGTGAGTTCGATGTTCCTTCAGTCTGACTTCTAAAGGTCTTCTGGTTTCCCCCACGTATGACTCGCCACATTCACACGGGACTTGGTAGACGCAATTTTTAGAGTCTCGATTGGTCTGTGGCCTCGTGTCATACTCCTGATAGTAGTTGTTGATCTGAACACAGTGTTGATGTTATAACTTTTTCCTATGCGTTTTACTGTCTCCGATAAACCTCTAACATATGGGATGCTGAGTAGTGCTTTCGCTTGTTCTTCTTGTCTTGGTTGCTGGCTTAAGCTGGTTTGGTGTTTTTGAAGAAGCTCCTCTATTTTCTTTCCTGGGTAACCATTTTGTTTTAGGTCTCTTTTGATATTTTTGATTTCTTCTTGAAGCCCTTTCTCTGTGTTACATAATCTGTGAGCTCTGTCGATTAGAGATTTTGCTACTCCTTTCTTCGTTGTTGCGGAGTGATTGGATGCATGGTTCAGATACTGGCCGGTGTGTGTTGGTTTTCTGTAAACAGCTGTCTCGATCATTCCATTGTTATTCTTCACGTGGACGTCTAAGAATGGCAGTGAGTCTCCCTTTACTTTTTCCATGGTGAATTTGATGGACGGCTTGATGTTGTTCAGGTGATGAAGAAGTCGATCACTGTGGTTCCAAGTTATGAAAGTATCGTCCACGTACCTGAGCCGCCATATCTTGGGTTTAAATTTCGCTTTCTCTATTGCATGAAATTCGAACCAGTTCATGTAGATGTTGGCGATGACTGGTGATAGAGATGAACCCATTGGATGGCCGTCGTCCTGAGCGAAGAATCTGTCTTTTTCCTGGAAGTATGAGTTCCTGAGACAACATTCTCTGTTCTAGCTTGTTGGCGAGGTAAGATCAACAGAAGAGCATTTTGCTTTATAATTTGACGGCATAATAATACAATAAATATATTTTTTTTATTCAAATTCTTTCTTGTTTTATTATTTTGCGTTATACAGGGTGTAATAGAAATAAGTACGTTAAACTTAACCAGTAGTAGAACTTTCTAGATATTGAGTTAAAATTCTTCAAAGTATTGTCACATATTTCATTACCCGCCTATGGTTGAATAAACAAATGCATTTCGGCAACGTAGAGCGCGTTGCATAATGCCAAAATTCAAAATAGAACTATGCGCGTGCGTTAAATCAACGAGATGTTTTCGAAAAAACAATCCACCCTCATAGTTCTCAAAATTTTATTTGATTCAATTATTTTAAATATTTTTACCCCATGGACGTCATAATAATAATAATAATAATAATAATTAATTTATTGCCCAACAGTTTTACAAACCAATTACAGGACAAATTACTAGAACAATAAAAGATACACAAATATGAACAAATTACAAATGAAGATGAATTACATAAATATGTCATTATAATGCAAGTTGGCACATCGACACATGACAGTAATAGGAGCCCGTTGTAAAACATCCGTATGGGATTGGGGAATATAAAATGTCATGGGAAACCTGGAGGCCTGACGTGGAACGTTGATCTGGACACACGAAAGAGGTCAGGTGCATCCTTCTCGCCTCGTAGTAGGAGCCACAGAAATCTGGCACTGCTCAGCTCTCTCCTAGACTTCAGGGACGGCATATTGTGGCGCTCAAGAAGAGACTGCTGATCTGTACCCCTAGGCGGATAGATCCTATCTAGCTTGTAGCACAGAAATTTTAAGAACCTGCGATGAACGCGATCAAGTGTTAGTTGATATTCAAAAAGAGGGGTCCAGATTAGGTGAGCATATTCAAGTTTATTCACGACATAAGCAAAGTCAAAAGTTCCGGATCCCATAACTTCAGTACCACGATTCCAAAAATTATAATTTTTTTCGTATTCCTCAAGTTTACATCCAGAAGAACAAGTGCTTAGATTTTGGTTATAATTGGTGAACCGAAAGTAGCCTCATTTGAAGATTTAACAGTTAAATTTGATTTATTGACATTTAACGTTATTATAACTTAAAGAATATATTATTCTCTATACGATTTGATTACATTTTATACTTCACATTCAATAGATACATAGTTAAACAATTTTAAAGAAATTAAATTTTATAATTCAGCCAGCTATGCTAAACATGGAAACTATTAATATATTCATATAATTCAAATTGACAGATGTCAGTATCAATAAAAAGTAAATTAATGTGGCAGAGATGAGGATGTTGAAGTAGGTATTGGGGACGACACGGAAAGATACGGTAAGAAAATAACTCTACTGTTACAAGTTTCTAGAAAGATACAAGAAAGACAATTACATTGGTTCGAACATGTCATGAGGAGAAATGAAGAATTATATTTGAACAAAAATGAGTAGTTTAGTAATAGGAGGTTGAAGAAACAGAGGAAGACCAAAGATAAGATGGAAGGACTGTATTGCGGAGGACTTGAGAGAAAAAGAACTGAATGAGAACGACACGCAAAAATAGGGACACCTAACGAATGGGAAAAGCTAAAGAGGAAGAAGATGTCAGTTTCAAGTGCAATTTGAATAGTTTGTTTATGAAATAATTTTACTGGATAGAATCTTTTGCAAGAAAAAATATGTATGGAATTTATACATTATACAAAGGATTGACGGAAGGTATTGTGCTGGCCACAACAGATTTTTTTTATATTCTAGATTCTATGAAAAACGAACAATTTAGCTAGTTATTAACAACAAAATAAAACAAATATATCAGATTTTATTTGAAATATACGAGTATTTTGTAATTATGCAGAACAAATATAAAAGTAATTATACATATAGTTAAAATTTTAATGCCGAATAAATATTTCATATTTACCTGCTGATTTTTTTTGTCAAATAATAAAATTTTACTTTAAAATAATAGCCTAATAGTTTTTATATACAATTGTTAAACAATGTTAACTTTATTCTTATCAAAATCATTATTTAATGTGATTCATTATTTATCCAGGGAAATAAAAATGTCAAGTTATTCTCTGGGAAAATAAAATGAATCAAGTTACAGGAAGAATTTTGTTTTCTTAGTGTTCAATTGTTAATTGAAATTGATTAACTGATATATCAATTAAAGATTAATCAATTATATTTATTTTAGATAAAAATATAATGATTTTTGCCAAAATAATATGAAAATAGTTTTTTCGTTTATACAGGAATGTGCTTCATTCTTATTAGTTTTATATGGTGTTCATACTATTTTTTTATTAAATAATATTTTTTTCTGTTAGTACATAATAGATATTAAGGATACAAGTTTGGTATAGCGTTCATAATGAAACGCGTGTAATGTTAAATCACGAGGCAATGAGCCGAGTGTTTTAATCACGCAAGTTTCATTATGAATCTATATCAAATGTGTATCCTACATTTCACGAACCTTACTCCCTTGATATGTCATAAATTTAAAAGTAAGTAGTATGACATTTGTAGATTACAAAACAGAAAGATTTTTTTTAAAATTCGAAAAAAGAAAATTAAAATTAGTTGTCCAAGATATTATTCTGAATAATTAAATTAAATAGCATTTTTAACGAAAATAATTGTGTAATAGAGAAAATAATGCAAATGCGTTGCTAGTGGTCCAGTGGTACCAAAAATGTTAAATTCATAAAAACTACTCTTAAATATGCGAATTTTTAAAAGATTCTTTCTGTTTCGGAATCTACACTTGTCATACTACTTACCCTTAAATTTATTACATTAAGTTCATAACCAGCCTGTATAAACTACTACTATTAAATGTACTATGTGATATGATTCTCTAGAGTACATGCTTTGAGCAATGTTAAATTTGAAAATATGTTCATATTAACAAAATTTTGCATATTATTATTACATCAAATAAAAGACGAAAAACAAACTGAGCAATCTTAAACGTAAACATCCAAAAAAATTACATTGTTAAAGTTTGACAGTTACGCGCTACTTGGAGTGGTGCTTCCTCACTTATTCTTACCTTCATGAGACACATCAGTAGCAGCAGATATGTTTGCCTTTCTTGTATCAATGAACGTTACAACATGGTTAAATTTTGGCGATATTTCTAACTTTGTAACGTTTTTTCAAAGTATGTAAATAAAAACGTAATAGTTAAATAATATTTAATAACATTTTGAAATTTGCGTATCGGAATTAAAAGAAACAAATAAAATTCTTTTCGCTTTCCGTCAGCTATAAATAAGTAAGGTATTATCTTTGGTCAAAAAAATCGATTGTAAGTTTTTGATGAATAATCAGGTTTAGAGTCCTTACAATACGAATTTACTGTTTCTACGATGTCTGTATGTGTGTGTGTATGTGTTTGACAAAAATTTCTCCTTCGATAACTCCAATACTACAATTCCAAAAGTTATAATTCTTCCATATTCCTGTTTCGTAAGTCCGTATGAAGAGTTGATTAGATTTTGGTTTTGATTGGTTAACCGGAAATACCTGAATTTGGTGATTTTAACAGTATTTCTTGAAAAAACAGTTAGATATTATTTTTTGACCTTTTATGTTATTATAAATAAAAGAATATGTTATTCTCTATTCGACTTAATTATATTTTTTTCTTCATGTTCAATGATTTTAGAGATAAGAATTATAAAGAAATTTTACTGGAAATATAAAAATGTAAAATAATTTAAGGTGGCAAAAACAAATCACATAAGCACATATAGCAGATTATAGCCATAAGCCAATTCAGCAGATGTTATAAATATATTGGCTATATATGTTTTTATTTTCTACTTTTTATTTTAAAAAACTTACTGTTATTTTTAGGAATAGTTCAGTTCAGTTCAGTACGAGGTAAGATCAGTTCATTTTATCAGCTCTATGGTCAAAGTTTAATTAAATTTTGGAAAATTGTAGATGATGTCTTCAAAACTAAACTAAATCTTTTTTTTTCTTCTGATACCAAAAAATATATGGTATTTTTAATGGAACTAAAAGTTCATGTCTAGTCCAAAAATGAACCAGCAAAATATAGTATAAGAAAAATTAATATAAAATATAAATTTGCTCATTAATTAAATAATAAATATAATAATATTCTGGATATTATTATATGTTATTTCATTACTTGACTTACGAATAAGTTTTATTTTTCAAATAAAAAATAAAATATGCCGAAAATATATAACAATTAGTTTATTCCTTTAAGGTAGGAAATTAAATATTGCGTATGTAGTTTATTGTGAAATGAAAGGTCCAGCCCACTATTGTTTTGTTCAAATGACGACATTATATACAAGTTAGTGTTTTGGCCAAATGTGGTTGAAATCCTTAAAATATTTTTGTATAATGTGATAATTATGTACAGGAATTAAACTTTATAATAAATATTTCTACCAAATAAGCATTACGGTATAATAAATATATTACTGTTAAGTATTTCTTGTAAAATATTTCATCTGGTATTAAGCTTTCAGTGTACATATAATTAAATAATTTAATGTAAAATAGGTTATAAATAAATAGTGAAAGATAAAAATAATGGAATGGTACCGTCGAGAAACCGAGTTTTTAGAATGGAAACGGAAACTAATTGTGAGCTTAAACGTCCTTTTATTAATATAAATGTAATAAAAATAATTCGTACCTAGTGTGTTTCATTTTATTATACTTCATGAGCCAATTTAAATCATTAAAATAATTGACAATAAATTTCATGGAATTGTTTATTCTTTTCCATTAGTGAATTATTTAATTATTTTGGCTAATCAAAATTTGTTCGCCATTGCTTAATATTATTGTTATATATGTATAAAGTATTACGACTGATTAATTGAAATAATATAAGCGTTGAAGGAGACACGACACGTTTTTCATGAAAATATGACATAAAAAACTTTAAATGTAAGACCGTGTGGTGATATTTCGATAAAACTTTGTAATTACATAAATACACCAAACGCAATTAAAATTTCAACAATTTCTGTACATAAAAATTGGTATCTATTTCAGTTTTACGTGTATTTTAAAATATTAACAAATTTATGTTTTTTTGTAAAATATACGTTTTTATCGCCACATGTCGATATTATGCTATAAGAATATTTTATGCACCCTACATGTACATATAATTTGATATTTTTGTATAAATGTCAGATATAAATATAGATGTATACATGAATTACACTAAAGTAAATTTTACTTTGGTTTTGATATAAATGTTTGTTTCAAACAAAAGGATTGTGAAATTGAATGCTTGATAATTATAAAATATTTCACCACTACCACAGAAATAAAATATATAACAAAATGTGTCCAAATTGTGTACGCTGTATTTTACTTAAAATTGTATACTTTTTAAATATGCACTTACAAACAAATATATTTATAATTATCAGGAATTTCAATATAATTTGTTAATTACCAGTGTAAAAAGAATATAATAAATGTAACTTTTTCAAAACATACCTAGCAATTTAATTTTTCTTCAAACGTCACAAAAGTAGCATCTTTTGTGACTTGATTCACAAAATAGAAATAAAATAAATAAATATCCATAGAAACTATACAGAATCAACGAATAAGAAGTAACTTAATAAAAGAAACCTGTAATATCGCCCTAAATGTCAGTATAACACGCTAGGTAACCTAAGAATAAAGTTACTAAATACCACCAATAGCTGTCAAATTTAATTAAATAACCTATGAATTGAAATATAAACAGAGTTAACTTTTGAGGAAATAACATATTAAAGAATAGCAAACTTACAGATTACAATTACAAGGACGGTAATGAACGTTACATAATATTATGCGTATATTTACCTCATACACAATACATTGGTTCAGTACAGGGCAGAATATATAGGATACCTATATGTATTATAAATAGCTTATAATTTTGATCATAGAAAATCCATTTTCTAGTGAAACTATAAAGATTTCGACTATGTTTGTCACAATAAAACAAATTTGTAATTACAAATGAAGGGTAGTCTTGTAGAAACTTTTATTTAGGCTTTAATTTCAGAGATAATGAATAAAAATAAAAATCTGTTTATATTTTGCAAACAATTTTTTTTACAAAATAAATTTTGCAATAAACTATTTATTTTTTAAATTTAATTTTTTTTAACCGATATTTTATTTTTATTTACGTACATTTCTTATGAAAATAATTTATTTAACTAAGCTTTTATATATCCAGAAATGGAAACTACATATTTAAGATTAATACGTAAATAATGAAAATAGAAAATTTTGAGCAAATTATATTTGAAACATTTTTCGATTTAATGCCCCAGTTTTAAGAGAATTTTTTTTTTACCATTTAAACATTCTATGAGCCTAGTAGGTAGTATAAATGCTGAGACAAATAAGTATATTAGGAATAAATAAAAGACATTTATTTATAATAAATATATTTATTAGAATTTGAAAATACATTTAGTATAAATAAGTAAAAAATATTTAAATTTATGCTATTTTGTACATATTATTATATTATCACAAAATAATTTTGAATTAATATGGTTTAATGCGAAAACAGCCAATGTCATTATTTCGTCAATTTTTGTATTAATAATTGAATTAATTTATGTATAAAATAAAATCGAAATTTCTAGTACCATATCGTGTCCATTTCAGAATTAATTGTTTTTATTTCATATATAAAAATCTGTTGTGGCCAGCACAATACCTCTCGCCACTTCCGTTTTTGGTTACATAAGTATAGGGCGCGAGCAGTCATGTGACTTTGTTGGTCTTGACAAGCAGATATGGGAGTTCTGTCAAAATGACAATTAGTAATTATGTACATAGATGTCAAATGTCAGAATTTTTCATCAAAAATTTCAAGATTTTCTAAATTCACGTAGTTAGTTATACTTGATCTACACAAGCAGATATGGAGGCCCTTGTCAAAATGACAGTTAGTAATTCTTTACATAAATGTCAATTGTCGTAATTTTTCACATGCTTATTTTGTCACCAGGAATATGAAATTTACTTGTCGAGGAAAATAAACCACATGGAATTGGAATATCATGAAATTTTGGATGGCCAATTGACATTTGACATACATGTATGTACATAATTACTAGCTGTCATTCTAACTCGGGCCCTTATTTGCTTGTCAAGTCCAACAAAGTCACATGACTGCTCGCGCCCTATAAATTTCTCATGTCTTTTCTTTATGTTTAGATTATTTTTGTAATTTAAAATTTATTTTTTGGGGAAGTTTTCTCCTATACTTCTAAATGTTCGAATTTCTTCCAATTTCTTGACGGGATTTCTGATGGGTATATGTATATAGCTATAATTTTAAATATTTAATTGTTATTATTGTTATACCACAAGAAATAATAAACTTACCAATATCTCCGAAAAATTCTTCAATAATGTCAGTTAATTTGACGTTTTACTGTTATGTTGCCAAAAAGAATATCTAAGATTTATTTTCAGCTAATAAAACCATATTCGTACTAGGGAAAATTCTGAATCGGTTCTTATCCACTGTCATGTGTTCAGTTAAAATAGACTTAAGTTCAAGTTTTAGAATTGAGCTGCCAAACAGGTTTATGAACTACTGTTGGTTTTTGACAATGACATTTTTCTGTCATTTACAAACATATGATGGTTACTATAGAGTTGTTTAGGCTCTGAAATTTATTACAACAGATTATTTCATATTATTATTTACTATATCTCCAAACCTATAGAAGATATAATAAAATTTTAAAATGTATCGAATAGAGAATTTTACGTTCTTTAATACTAATAATAAAAAATCAAAAAAAAATATTTAGAATTTTTTTTTTAAGATACTACCTACTACTTCCGGTTTTCCAATTGGTACTAAAACCTATTCAACTCTTCCCATTAATGTTAGATTGAGGAATCCGTAGTCAAAAAGGTCTTTAGTCTTATAGAATTTGAGAAATCGTGTCTCCAACAACCTCACACACACACATCCACACACACACATCCACACACACACACACACACACACACACACACACACACACACACACACACACACACACACACACAGACATCATTGTAAAAATGTTAAAATCGGATTCTATGGACCTTAAATCGTGCTTATTCAATAAAATCTGGATATGCAATTTTTAGCATGAATCCAATACCTCTCTTAGCGAGAGGTAAAAATTGTTAGAAAATAGTGCGAAATCTGAATTCATCGCGTAGTCTTTTTTGTAATATATTAATTAAATAAGTTTTCTAAGACTAAAAAAGTAGTTCCACATGTTTCATCTTTAAACAATAAGTGAACAAGTAACAATCTAATAATAGAACTTTGGTTTGTGCAAGTCTGCTACACCAAAATGTGGACGCGCGCTGGAAAGCATAAATTCACGATTTTATTCATATATTAAAATCATATGTTCCATATTGTGGCCAAAAGTTCAAGAGATGTCGCTACCAATACAAAATAGGGTCTTTTTTGGAATTTTCCCTCAATTTAAAAAAATAAATTTCAAAATTTAACTTCAAAAAAGTTTATATTTATTAATATTATTGCCAAATATAAATTATCATCATTTATAATTATAAAATAAATGAAATACAAATATTTGTTAATTAATTTGACGTTTTGATCAAAATGGCTGTGATCTGTGCTTTGTTTAAACATTTGCAAGTAACGTCAGTTGTATAAAAATACATTTTAAGGACCTTTTTAACAAAGTATAATAAGGGTAATGATAAAATAAGATCGTCAAATATGTATTTAGTGTTTTAGTTTACTTGTGAATATAATATTAACATTAACTGTGTAAATCATATAAACTATAATACCAAATGTTAATACTGAGAAGTATTCATGTTTGTGTTACAAATTTATTTGGACAAAATTTGGACTGTTTGTGTGTTTGATGTGTGTTGAAAAAGGCAGGGTCAAAATATCAACGGCACCTTGGATTTTGGTCAAAATTTCTTCAATACATGGAAGGTAGGTTATGAAAATAAGTAGGTCATTTGATTTTTGGCAACCTGAAAGGGTTTAGACTAATTTTTAACCGTTTAAAAACTGCGAGCAAAAAACTTCAAATAAATGAATAGATTTACCTACCATATTCTGGTATTCGTAAATAAAAAGATTACAATTGTTGCAAATTAATGTCAATTATTAATTCGACATCCTAGATTATAAATATGTTTAGTATTTGAAGTATTTTTTGCTCGTTGAATTGATATATGTAAATGAATTCTCGTCTGCAGATAAAATATATTTCAAACAGTGACAATTGATGAAGACAATTTTTTTGAATTAGAATGGTTGAAATATATCACTTCATATAGATTTGGGAACGTACTTTCCAAAAATGATAACTTTTTGTAATAAATTTTTAACAGTTTAAAAACTACGAGTAAAAAACTTCAAATAAATGAACAGATTTAGATACTATATTCAGTTATTCGTAAATAAAAACATTACAATTGTTGCAAATTAATGTCAGTTGTTAATTCGACATATTAATGTCTCGAATTGCTCATTTACATTGTTACAGAGTAAACGCATATTTAATAATGTGTAACATGAAATCGCCCCCGGTTTTAAATAATGGGTTGAAAACAATTCTAACTTTTAATATTAATGTCTCTAATTGAGCAATGGAAGACTACACATATTAAAAATTCGCTATGGTATTCGATTTTTAAAAATATCATGGATGAAGAAAACGTATATAAAATAACTAGTTCATCAGGACATACGATCAAAAAATTAATATTTTGATATTTGTATTAAAGCAATTAAAACCAATATTTACGTTTAAAGTTATATTCTTGTAATTATTTCATAAGAACTAGAAGAAGTGGACAAAGTGGATATTGTGACATGGCCCTGCATTAATTAGTTCACTGTATCGAGACTATACTGTATTAAGTAATACTTGCCTATGTTCTATGCAGAATAAATTTTCTGGTAAAGATGACCTGAAAAAAGAAAGTTTTTCTGCTTGGTGGAGACGTTGGTCCCACCCCCCCAATTTGGGGAGATGGTTAAGCCCTGCCACCACGACAAGGTCTCTCCACATGGGCAGGGAACCCTGTCCCACCCTCCTGCGATTCAAAGGAGTTTAAGACAGGGCCACCCCAGTCTAAACCACGACTGGGATGCCTTACAAAACCCTAACAATCTTATCTTAACTAAATAGAATCGCCCGCGCCTGAAACCTAACAAAAAATGAAATGAAATGAACCTGACACCGGTGGCGAAGCCTGCTTGGGGACGAGCGTCCCTTGCAAACTCATACACACCATAGCTGTTACAGTTCATGCATCCCATGAAATGTATTACATGGCACACACTCTCCATGTAATACATTCCATGAGACACACGTCGTGTAACATACTTCGATGTGACGTTTTGCAAGGGCACGCGACTTCGCTATCCCCGCCATTAGTCTGGCCCAGTGCAACCCATCTTATCGTACGAGTCGCCCAATAGTAGTCCGTTTACTATGGGCAATGGGCACGAAAGACAGTGGTAGGACCATCGTAAGGACGGTGGGTTGCTCACTTAAAACCTCTTACTGTTCTATGTAAGAGATTTTAGGAAAGTTCGGATGAATATTTAGACTTTTTTCACAGTACGTAACCATACTGCGTCAAAATATTCACGCCCATCTGTAAAAAAGACACTCATTAAATATATGTATACCAGGGGTGTCAATTAATTTTTACGGACATAGACTTTAACACTTTGTATATTGACACCCCCTGAATATACATTGCAACAATCCCCAATCCCGTACCATCGAACTTCGCGAACGAACTATCAAAACATCAAAAAATTAACCCTGTAAACCCCATATATATATATATATATATATATATATATATATATATATATATATATATATATATATATATATATATATATATATGAACTGTATATTGCTTTAAATTTATTTAAACAAAAAATCCGATACAAAACAACCAATTCATCCCTACAAAAACTTCCGCGTTTGTCAAACAAATTTTTTAATCATCTGAAAATTTCGGGCTGTCCAGGCCCGAAAAAATCCCACGTTGTCCAGATCCCTGATTTCTGGCCTAATCGATCCGGACCTTATGCCGGATTACCCGAGCTAATAACGGAAAGGAAACGATCCGGACCTTATGCCGGTTACGCGAGCTAACGACCCGGACCTTATGCCGGGTATCGCGAAGTTAAAGTTAGGATGACGACGCGCCCCCTTAAAAATAACTTAACCTAGCTGTACGGCAATGAACGTTTTTAATTTAATTTGTTACTATAAATCAAAATTATTTTTCTGTCTCATGCAATTCTACATATATCATATATCATTTATTTGTCATGCACTTAGTATGAAACAAATTATTTTATACTTATTATTCAATTCAATGCAATTTATAAAAAAAAGTTTTACTTTAAACAAATTAAACAAATTTTAAGTGTCTTATTTCTCTGGCTATCACTGTATATCGTACAAATCTAAACTACCGATTTTTGAATATCACGATTAAGTTACATTAATTTATAAAATAACTAAGTAGTTCCCTATAAAAAATCTTCGCGTTCGCGTTTTTTCGGACAAAAATATCGACTATATTCGCGTTTTTAATTCGCGGTATTTTCGAACAAAAATATCGACTATATTCGCGTTCTTAATTCGTGGTATTTTCAAACAAAAATATCGATAAATTCGCGGCTTTAATTCGCGGGTTCTTCTTTCTGCATCTGGAACATCAGGAACAACTGCAACCTGCATGTCCCACGTTGTCCAGGTCATTTGCCCGGCCTAATCGACCCAGACCTCATGCCGGATAACACGAGCTAATAAACGGAACGAACGATCCGGACCTCTTGCCGGGAAACGCGAGCTATGTTGATTTATACTGGGTTGGGAAGGATAGGACCCTAATACATTCACACAATAAATGGTAGACATTTTTGTTTTATTATATTCGTATTTTTTTTTGCACACACAGATTCATACAATAAACAAATCATTCGTCCATCTAATGGGGGAACCTAACTTTGAATTTACTATTATGTTTGATTCTAAATTAATTCAAATTTACTATTATTTTTAGTTCTAAAATATTTCTATTTTAATATATATTATTACCAATAAAAAAGAATACGTTCATTGCACTATACAGCGTACTTCCCAGCAAATTTATTAGTCGTAGTATTCAAAATAAATTATTAACATCTAAGCATAATAAATAAATTAATTATTAATAGTATTTTGTATATAAGTCAACAATTAACACTTTCTCTTTGTATATGAAGCTAAATGGAGCACCCATGCTCATGTAATTAATACAAATACGTATATATTGATTTGTATTTAACAAAAAAAAAAATTATATTCGAAAAAAGTTATCCATAAAATTAACATTAATTTCGGATTAATTTGAATGACAAGGAGGCATTATAAACTAGAGTATAATAATGAGTTTTCAGTTTAAATTTTATTATATCAATGTAAAACAAACAAAAAAGTATCTACGGAAATGCTTCTACCATAACAGCTTATGTATTAGAACATTGAAATAATTATATGCCTTTTTTCTAAAAAACTAAATGGTGAATTTGTTTTTTTAATTTTTAAAATAGTTATATAAGACAGCCTTCGTAATAATTACAAAATTTGAAATCATAAAGTTGGAATTTAATTTTTACACCAGATTCGCTCAAATCTCCATAAATATAATTCAAGTTATTGTTTATCAATTATTAAAAATACTATTTGGTTATGGTATGAAGCGTTGAGTAAAACAAAACAGTATAATATCAAATGAAACATATCATGCAGACAGATTTTCCAATAATCAGAAATGATAATACATTTAAATTAAAAGTATTCATATATTATTGACAACGTATGAATACTTATTCTTGTAGTGAAATAAAAAAATGTAATAATCTTGCAAAAAAAAAACTGGATACAAATGTGGCACTACCTATCTTAAAACTACTTATAACTAGGCTAACTTAATCTACTTAACTAAAGCTAGTCCCTGCTATAAAATTTCCCGGGCAATTTTACAACAGAGATTTCGCTTGCTCGATCAAACACACAGTCATTCCCTTATATCTAAAATCTACGCATAGCATTTTGTGCCACCTTATACCCAGTTTTTTATATTTGAAGTTAATTATTTAATATTTAAATTTATAAAAAGCTAAGTGCTTATTGTAATTTGTAATGAAATAAATAATTAAATGAATATATTGGAAAAATCTATCAACAATCAATAAAACATTTAAAAATTATATCTGTTTGCTTTACAAATTTTGAAAATAAATTAAGACGTTTAATTTAAAAAATTTGGTAGTTTAACAATTGTTACAATGATATATATATTTATTTTAAACTGTCATTATTAACTCGAAAGCAACAATTATAAATAAATGCTCGTTTAAAAATTAAATTAAAAAAATTTAAGTCTAACAGAATTTTAACTCGCAACAAATAATATATTTAAAATAATATCAGACGCGAAAATAAAACTAAGCTTATTTATAATTTATAAATAAACGAGTTGATGTCTATTAACGACGATTGTCATGCATAGCCTACTAATTTATTAGTTTTTTATTTTGTAAAAAAATAATTATTATAATGGTTTTTATTATTATTTTGTCAAAATTTAATAAAATAATTGTATAAACCACGCGAGTAAGAATATTTTATTCACTCAAAGGTTTTAATCCACTCGCCCTACGGGCTTGTGGTTTAAACTTCCTTTTCATGAATAAACATTATCTAAACTCACTTGGTGCAGAAATATCTATTATTATATATGATAGTCTATAATAAATTGTTCTTGTAAGAAAATATTCTGTATTTGGGATTTGAACCCATTACAAAGAGAAAAGTGTAATATCATTGACTTATGAAAAAAATATTTGAATTTTAAACTGTATATTATTGGAACAACAATTAAATTTAAAGTATTGTTAAAATAATTCAAATTTAATATTGTTACCAATTATTTTAAATTAAAATAAATTATATAGCAATTCAACAAAAAAATGATTTAAATTATTTTTGAATATTAAATTGTAAGTTATGTAACTTTACAGTAAATATAAAATAAAAAAATGTGAATAAATAATATTTTTGAAATTTTGTTTTTTGATAAATATTAAAAATTTCACTTCACTTTAAAACTGTGTGCAAAGTAAAAACGAAACGCAATACGTATCTTGAGAAAATGGTTCTCATTTTCGAAGAGGGTATGGATATACTTGGATTACTCAACATGTCCACCATGCCAGAGGTCCTCATAACCCTTCGTAATAACCCTGTAATTATCAGTAGTAAATTTAAGAAGGTATGGATATACTCGGATTACTCAACATGTCCACCATGCCAGAGGTCCTCATAACCCTTCGTAATAACCTTGTAATTATCAATAGTAAATTTAAGAAGGTATGGATATACTCGGATTACTCAACATGTCCACCATGCCAGAGGTCCTCATAACCCTTCGTAATAACCCTCCTTTCGATGTTAAATTTTATCAAAAGGGTAGGAAGTCGTAACAACCCTTCGTAATAACCCTTTTGTAGAGAACCGTGCTGTCAGCTATTCTCAAAGAAGTACGTATTTACTTTTCATTTTTACTAATTTTAAAGTTTGAGGAATTTTTAATTATATTAGCTTTAATTTTGATATTTGCCGGGAAGTGAAACCATACCTTGTTTTGTAGGTTCTATGAACCTTTTACCAATAAATACCGTGATAAAAATATGTAAAATCCCACGTGGTCCTTCTCGTTCTTCGTCCTTCTGGGCTGATGGATCTTGCAAGATGTGTTTATGCGATGCAAAAATGTCTTGGAGATGTACATAGGTCTGTACACGACGAAATAAACTGAATGAATGAGCCAGACTTGGCTAGCGAACAATTTAATGATGAACGTACGATTAATAATTGGTTTCGTAATACAAACAGGTATTAACAAAAATTATTATTTAAAATAAAAATAAAAAAATATATATAATTTGTGGCCTTCACAAATTTTTAACTGTAAAAATATGCATATACCAGCAAAAGAGTATGACCCTCTGTCTTTCAAATTTGTGTTGGTAATTCTACATCTACAGCAAATAACAAATGACTATTTAACATCTAAATGTAGCCATCTACTAAAGTTTGATTGTCATTTATCGAGGTGTTAAATATTGCTTGATCTTTAGTTTTATTAAATATGGGTGTTTAATTCGTGTTCACTGTAAGAGGATTAAACAAATATTTCTGCTTTTGTTGTTTCAATTCTAAGTATTTAGAGTAGTAAAATAATTGTAAAAAAATCTGTTGTGGCCAGCACAATACCTTCCGTCAATCCTGTATATAATGTATAAATTCCATACATAATTTTTCTTGCAAAAGATTCTAAATTTCCAGTAAAATTATTTCAGAAACAAACTATTTAAATTGCACTTTACACTGACATCTTCTTCTTTAGCTTTTCCCATTCATTAGGGGTCGCTATTTTTGCGTGTCGTTCTCATTCAGTTCCTTTTCTCTCAAGTCTTCCGCAATACAGTCCTTCTATCTTATCTTTGGTCTTCCTCTGTTTCTTCAACCTCCTATTAGTAAACTATTCATTCTTGTTCCAATATAATTCTTCATTTCTCCTCATGACATTTCAAACCAATGTAATCGTATTTCTTGTATCTTCCTAGAAACTTGTAACACTAGAGATTTTCTTATCGTATCTTTCCGTGCCTTCCCCAACATCTACTTCAACATCCTCATCTCTGCCACATTAATTTACTTTTTATTGATACTGACATCTGTCAATTTGAATTATATGAATATATTAGTAGTTTCCATGTTTAGCATAGCTGGCTGAATTATAAAATTTAATTTCTTTAAAATTCTTTAACTCTGTATCTATTGAATATGAAGTATAAAATGTTATCAAATCGTTTAGAGAATAATATATTCTTTAAGTTATAATAACGATAAATGTCAATAAATCAAATTTAACTGTTTCATCTTCAAATGAGGTTACTTCCGGTTTACCAATTATAACCAAAATCTAATCACTTGTTCTTCTGGATGGAAACTTTAGGAATACGAAAAAATTATAATTTTTGGAATCGTGGTATTGAAGTTATGGAATCCGGAACTTTTGTCTCACACACACACAGACACAGCCACAGACACACATACTAGACATCATCGTAAAAATGGTAAAATCGTATTATAGGGACCCTAAAACATGCTTATTCAGTAAAAACTCATCATTGAATTTTTTGACCAAAGACAATACATTCCTTACCGAAAGGTGACGGAAGGTAAAAATATCTGTTGTGGCCAGCACAATATCTCTCGCCATTTCCATTCTATGTTCTATAATTACCGAATTTAACATTTTTTGTACATACCCTAATAATTTCAACTGTATATTGTATCTATTCTTTCTTTCTGTGAGGAATTTTGTCCTACTCTTCTAATATGTTCAAAATTCTTCATATTCATTGACGATATTATTGGTATTTCTTAAGGATAAATTGTAATATTAATATACCTACCTATAGTTATAAATATTTAATTAATAATACAATAAGAAATATTAAATGTACCTACTTCCCAGTAAAAGCTTTCGGTAATGTTTGTAAAACTGTTGAATTTTGACACAGACATTTTGTATTTATCTTTCCATTACGAACATTTAAATATCTCAACTGGTTTTCATGGAGTTGTAGCGAGATTTATTACAACAGAATATTCTATATTATTATATATTATATCTCTAAATCTATACCCTTGTTTATTATTACCTCTGTTAAAATGCCGGTCGAACTATTATCACCCGTAAAGTAACCGAAAGAATTTTGTAGAAATTACTAGCCATTTCTATAGGTTTTATAATTTGTTGAAAATGTAAACCGGCCGAACTATTACGGGTTTGGGCTCATATATTCGGTAAATTTACATAAAGTTCGATTAGGGGACATTATAAACTATATATTTTTGGGGAAATATGTACCGTTAAAATACAAATAAAGGCTGTAGAGATATAATTTTACATATTATATTCATTGTTATAAATGTTTTTTTTTATTCAACAATAAAAATATTATTGAATTTTGAACAATAAATAAGTATTTAATATATTTTTAAAATAAATTCAGAATAAAACACAAATTCAACGTAATACGTAATCGTCTATACAGCAATTATAATTTTTAATTCTTTATTTTAAAAATATACACTACCGCTATCACTAATTTAATTAACAACAAAATTATTATTCAACAATTCAGTTACTCTACAGATTTCTTACTGTACGTATGTGTATATCTCCCTATCTACACCCTTGCCCATTTCAGGGTGTAACTCATCCCCAATATATAAACAATATCATATAGTCATCATAGTGACACCTTTTCTGTGCCGGCGCGTATTACGTATACTCCAGGTTCGAAATCAGTCTTGGGTAGCAAACCCATTGTTGTTCACGAGGGGGATAATATCCGGATGAGGTGTGCAGCTACAGGGGTTCCCAAACCGGAAGTGGAGTGGAGATAAACGGACGGAAGTGTGATTCAGCTGAGATCTTGGCAAAGTAAGTTGATTTTTTTATTGATTTTTATGTATTAACTTAAATATTGAATATACGGTCTTGGCGATTTTACTATTCGATTCTACATAAAAAACTACATTTATACATTATATTTTCATTTTTTTTAAACAATTAATTCATTTTTTATGAATATCTAAATTTTATATTTTGGGAAATATTTATTTGTGAATTTACTAATCAGAATTTTTACCGGAAAATTAGTATACTTACATTAGAAAATACGTACAATCTAATGGTCATATTTTACCTCTTTAAAAAATGATGATACGGCGCTGACGATTACACCATTCGATTCTATGCAAAAAAATATATACATACATAAATTTTCAATTTTTTTGAACTATTAATTCAATATTTGTAAATTAATATTTCAAATTTGAATTCCAAATTTTCTATGTTAGGAAATATTTATTGGCATAAATACTAGTCAATTTTTTTTCCTGAAAATTGGTAGACTTATATAAGAAAATATGGCGAATCCAATGGTAATATTTTCAGTGCCATATCTCGAACTCATATTTGAGTATAAATTTTTATATCTTTAAATAATGAAGGTACGAGCCTGGCAATTTTTTTATTCGATTCTACATAAATAACTACATATATACACAAATTTTCTTAATTTTTTATTTATTAATATTAGTTTTACAAAAATATATATAAAAATACACATATTTCATTGTGTTGCAACATAATATTGATAAATAATTAATATAAAATTTATGCATCAAACTATTTTAATAAAAATTGGTATATGTATATAAAAAGATCTTGCGAATCGAATGGTGAAGACTTTAGGGCCGTATCTCACACTCATTTTAAGGTATGAAACGTCAAACATTTTTTAAATACTTTGATAAATAAAAAAATTTAAATTTTGAAATTAATTATTAAAAAATCCTTCAGAACTAAAATTAGTGTTTAGTAATAAATTGAAATATGTAGATTTCAAATTTTTAGACCATATATGAATGTCTCTTTTTTGTTTCCGAGATATTTGGAATTAAACCTTTAAGGGTTTGGGTGTACAGTAATATTTTAATTTTTATATAAATACGTTTCCATAATTATAATTTTATTTGTTTATTTATTCTTCCACATTACATACGCTTCCATATTGTCCAGATTCGGCTTTAGCTTTCCAGCTTCCAGATGGACTTTTTCTCCATTTCATTATATATACGTCTGTGCTTATATTTGTTTAGGTACATTTGCTTTAGCAGTCAAGCGTTCCGCTTATTGAATTCCGGATATAGCGTAAATTAGTTAATAAATTGAAAGTTTTGACGTCATTATTAACAAGCAAAAGGGTTGATTTAGGAAGGGCACAATTGACAAAATAATCTTATAAATATATTGTGCAATATAATAATTCCCAACAACAAATCCATGACAAATTCCATGATTTTTTCCCTTCTTTCCAGTTTCTCCATTAATTCGAATTCGAAACCAGATGGTAGGTGTTTCCAATGGATCCACAGCTGTCCTGGAATGCGAAGTGGAGGCCTTTCCAGAAGACGGGCGTTATTGGGAGGGATCAGATGTTTACAAATCTGTGATGTAACTGAAAATTATTAATATAAGTACTATGGATTTTACTAGGTATTACTGCATAGCAAAGAATGAATATGGTATTACCAGAGGTGAATTCACAGTATATGGTGAGAAGAAAATATTATTTTATCCATAGCATTGTAAATAATAAAGATAGATCCTTATTTGTTTCATATTTAGATTCAGCATGCTCTTTTCTGTATGTACACATTTTTTCAGAAAATTTTCAGGGACATAGTTTTCAAAATTCATAAACTTTATTGAAAATTGTAATTTTTTACTTTTCATTTTTCAATTTAAAGCCTCGTAACTCGAATACCAATAGAGAAACGGAAGTGTACGAAGCGACATTCAAATCTACGAACGTTTTTACATAAGTATATTAATTTTCAAATTTTTCGTACGTTTGATACAATAGTTACAAATAAAAATTAAAATGGAGAACAGAATAAAATTTCTTAAAATGGTTTAAAATTTGACTACTTCATTTTTTGGAAAAACATATCGTATCCCCCTAATATGAATGCGTAGATTACAGGGAAAATAGTATAAAAATTTTCGGGGGCTTTAGTTTTTGGGATATGATTTTTTAATTTTTTTAGAGATAGTAGATAGGAACAACGTCTACAATTGGGTCAAAATTTAAACCCCTTTATTTTTGTACAAAATGTATAATAACCCCCTAATTTGGACCTGTGCATTACGGGAAAAATAGTGAAAAATTTCTTGGATCCTTAGTTTTTTAGAAATACACATACCCATTTTTTTGAAAATTTCGTGTTTTGCATATAGGATATAAAAACATAACTTGGTAGCTAGGTGAGATAGCGATCTGAATATTTCAAATTTGAACAGAGCAGGTCATTTTAAATATGTACTCAAATTTTCAGCAAATTTCAATAGCTGAAAAATTATATATATAGATGTACAATCATATTCTAAATGGCAATTGCAAATTTCAATTGTATCAGTTAACGGTTAATATCTCTGAAACTAAAAAAGATAGCAACGTGTACGTTACAAAATTGAATTGAGCATAGTTTTTTCTATAAGTACCCATAATTTCACTAATTTTGAATTCCTGAAACAATTTCCACAAATGCTTTTATTTCACAGTTTCAGTATAAATTTTGGTTATTTCGTTTCTACATTTGAGCCACGGATTTTACAGAAAACATTGTTTCATAAAATTAATAATTCAATAGTATATTATATAAACAAATTCCATTTTTTTACAAGTGTGTTACATCATATTTTGCTTTAATTATCGCTCACAACTCTTGATAATTTTTTTCGAAACTGGTACAGCATTAACCTTTACAATACCTTATTCCTAATTCATGTCAATCGCATTCGATCACCCAATAACCCGCACTGGTTTTTACGGGCCTCAGGTTCGCTTGAAACGCTGATAATATATTACTTTCAGCCCCTGTCTGTATTAATTTTGTGTGGGATGTTATTTCATCTCTGTGGGGTCGCTTGGGGCAGTACCACTTGTCACTGTGGGGTTTCAGGTTCGCCTGTCTCGCATCCTAGGCCCAGCCTAGAGAGTCTTTGCCTGCGTGACTTGTGTGTCTCAGGTCCTGCTTTGATGGTACATTAAATTCATTTTCCTATGCATCTCAATCGCATTCGATCACCCAATAACCCGCACTGGTTTTTGTAGGCCTCAAGTTCGCTTGAAACGCTGATAAAATATTACTTTCAGCCCCTGTCTGCATTAATTTTGAGTGGGATGTTATTTCATCACTGTGGGGTAGCTTGGGGCAGTACCACTTGTCACTGTGGGGTTTCAGGTTCGCCTGTCTCGCATCCTAGGCCCAGCCTAGAGAGTCTTTGCCTGCGTGACTTGTGTGTCTCAGGTCCTGCTTTGGTGGCTCATTAATTCATTTTCCTTTGCATCTCAATCACATTCGATCACCCAATAATCTGCTCTGGTTCTTGTAGGCCTCAAGTTCGCTTGAAACGCTGATAAAATATTACTTTCAGCCCCTGTCTGCATTAATTTTGAGTGGGATGTTATTTCATCACTGTGGGGTATCTTGGGGCAGTACCACTTGTCACTGTGGGGTTTCAGGTTCGCCTGTCTCGCATCCTAGGCCCAGCCTAGAGAGTCTTTGTCTGCGTGACTTATGTGTCTCAGGTCCTGCTTTGATGGCTCACTAAACTCATTTTCCTTTGCATCTCAATCGCATTCGATCACCCAATAACCCGCACTGGTTTTTACGGGCCTCAAGTTCGCTTGAAACGCTGATAAAATATTACTTTCAGCCCTTGTCTGTATTAATTTTGTGTGGGATGTTATTTCATCACTGTGGGGTTGCTTGGGGTAGTACCACTTGTCACTGTGGGGTTTCAGGTTCGCCTGTCTCGCATCCTAGGCCCAGCCTAGAGAGTCTTTGCCTGCGTGACTTGTGTGTCTCAAGTCCTGCTTTGATGGCTCACTAAACTCATTTACCTTTACCTTAATTTGGCTGTAACAGTTTTAGTTTGTTAAGATTTTCTTGCACACTTTAAAAATAAATTTATTGACATTTTATTAAGTATTTCTTGTCTTGTTTGTAACTTTAAAACGTCTTGTCAACTAAGAGATCTCTGTGTGACTGTGGCATCTTATGTAGAGTAATTTATTACACTTGGTTGTCCAATTCTTGCCTAGTTTCGCCAAAAGACTTTGGACCCCGAATAGCTAATGATATGTGTTTGATAAATTGAAATTCTAACACATTGATTTTGAAATAGAAATAAAAATTATTTTTTTCCATATTGCTGTCGCGTTGAGGATTGTAGAATTTAGTGTACAAAAACATTTCAGTCAATAATTACACAATTGACTTTATCAACAATTAATATCTTAATATCTCGAAAACTAATAAAGATAGCAACTTATATGATTCAAACTTAGTTTTAGCACATCTTTTTCTATATGTCCACCAATATCCCACCGCTGAAATCTATTCTTGAAATATTTTTAATTAACTCAAAATGCAGTCTCCATCTTTTCACCTAAAAAGAGGGTGCGTATCTTTCAAGTTATTTACGCTTTGTGTGCGAAGAAAGAAGAAAATTAATATAAAATGTAAAAAAACGACGATAGTTCAAGTCCAATCTATCACTACTTGTCATGGCTGTTGCGATTTTGATCTGCCTGAAATTTTTCTATACACAGAGCTTTTTTGCTGACCGGTAAAGTTGACATGTCGACAAGAGCTTTCATCCTAGCTAGAGGTGCTTTGTTGTTTGTTATTGAACGACGATTGATACAACCAAAATTTACTTGTAGATTTAGGCAAAAATTGTTAAATTTTAACTTACATTCTAGCTGAAGATAGAAGCAAACAATATTTTTTATACAATATACAAACTGGTTCATCGGTCCACAACCATAATTTTTGTTATGTTGTTGTTTTAATTTTTCAGAGGTAGACTCTCGTTTGGTAACACCGCCCCCCCTTAATAGAAGGGTCAGGGGTTGCTGTATATGGGGTTCAACCCCCAGACCACAAATGTTTAATTGGCCTTTATTCTCCTGTAACCACATGTCCTGATGGTCCCGATTTAAAAGAACTAAAATGTCCAAATCCTGGTGTGTCCTATTACGAGCTTATAGGGAAACTTGTCGATAGGCCCTTTGGAAGAACCTGGATTGCCCAACAGAGATACAGGTAAGAAACTATCCACTCCATCTTTAATTTCTATAGAAAAGGAATTGTTAGACTTATCAAAAAAAAGATCAATTTTACGCCGGATTGATGTAATATACAAATGAATACCATATTTATTTATTTTTATCTTTCTGTTTATTTACAATAGGTATAATATGTAATTGTGTGTTGATTATTTATGCAGCGTTCAAAAATGTTTTATCTTAAACCAAAAAAAAAAAACATGTTTTCAATATTTGGGCACAACTCACGCACAGCCATTGGCGATAATATCTCTGAAACTAAAAAAAATAGAGACTTGAACTGTCCAAATTTGGGTTCAGCATGTCTTATTTTATATATTCACAAATTTTCAGTAATTTTGAATCGCTGAAAAAATATTCAGAAAAGTTTGTTTTAATACAAATATTTATATGCTCATAACTCAAAATCTAAAAGAGATATCGACTTGTACATATCAAATTTAGATTCAGCATGCCCATTTCTATAAATATACTCATTTTCAAAAAGTTCCAGCTGCTAAAAAAAATTTCAGACAAGCTTATTTGAACGTACTGCATAAACTATTTATGTTTTCTATTAAATTTATTTAGTTTTTTGTTTATTCTGTTCACAGATTGCGTTCTGTATGCTGTTAGTAAACCTGTCGTCCACCATCGTTTCACAGACCAAAAATATGGTTGCTGGATGAGAAACCCTTTACTACGTCCAAACTCGGCTTCAGAGAAAATTTGGGGAATGCGAGAAAGCAGCACACATTCTCTACGTGTTGGCCACAGCAAAACACTATTGTATGTTTATATGTTATATGTTAATAATGTTTAATATAACAATTTTCCTGTCCTTAAAAAAATGAGATATTTCGAAAATTGTTAATTTGTGATTTATTTGTGCACTACACATACACAGTTAATAAGAAGGCTATAAGAGCCGAATATATTGTCTATCAAAGAATATTATAAGAATATTGCTGTCCTTGACAAAACATTTAAATTTATCATTTTTATTTTGAAATTTACTTGTGCACCACACATACACAGTTAATAATAAGGCTATAAGAGCCTAAAAGATAAATTCCTCATACAATTTTCTATCAAAACATGTTTTGTAAGAATTTATCAAATGAGTATTATGAGTTACACGCAAGAACTAAACGTAATCAGGGTCATATTTTATTTTTTATTCTACCACTCTAACATGGTTGAGTAACGGGCAAATTTGTATTCAGCATGAAATTCTCTTTCATTTATTGTCACGCACGATTTTTTTACATCATCGGATCTCGAGTTACAGACGTTTAAAATTACATGATTTTTCATCGGAATTTTGGAAATTTTTGAATTGGTTCATATTTTATATTTTCTTGTACCACTCCTACACGGTTAAAGATAGAATAACGGCCATTAAAATTTTGAATTTAGCATGACATTGTCTTTCTTTTACTTTAATGCACGATTTTTTTACATGACCGGATCTCGAGTTACAGACGTTTAAAATTACAAGATTTTTCATCGGTATTTTGTAAATTTTTGAATTGGTTCATAATTTATATTTTCTTGTACCACTCCTACACGGTTAAAGATAGAATAACGGCCATTGAAAATTTGAATTTAGCATGACTTTGTCTTTCTTCTACTTTAATGCACGATTTTTTTACATGATCGGATCTCGAGTTAGAGACGTTTAAAATTACATGATTTTTCATCGGTACTTTGTAAATTTTTGAATTGGTTCATATTTTATATTTTCTTGTACCACTCCTACACGGTTAAAGATAGAATAACGGCCATTGAAAATTTGAATATAGCATGACATTGTCTTTCCTTTACTTTAATGCACGATTTTTATACATGATCGGATCTCGAGTTACAGACGTTTAAAATTACATGATTTTTCATCGGAATTTTGGAAATTTTTGAATTGGTTCATATTTTATATTTTCTTGTACCACTCCTACACGGTTAAAGATAGAATAACGGGCATTGAAAATTTGAATTTAGCATGACATTGTCTTTCCTTTACTTTAATGCAAGATTTTTATACATGATCGGATCTCGAGTTACAGACGTTTAAAATTACATGATTTTTCATCGGAATTTTGTAAATTTTTCAATTGGTTCATATTTTATATTTTCTTGTACCACTCCTACACGGTTAAAGATAGAATAACGGCCATTGAAAATTTGAATATAGCATGACATTGTCTTTCCTTTACTTTAATGCACGATTTTTTTACATGATCGGATCTCGAGTTAGAGACGTTTAAAATTACATGATTTTTCATCGGAATTTTGTAAATTTTTGAATTGGTTCATATTTTATATTTTCTTGTACTACTCCTACACGGTTAAAGATAGAATAACGGCCATTGAAAATTTTAATTTAACATGACATTGTCTTTCCTTTACTTTAATGCACGATTTTCTTACATGATCGGATTTCGAGTTACAGACGTTTAAAATTACATGATTTTTCATCGGAATTTTGGAAATTTTTGAATTGGTTCATATTCTATATTTTCTTGCACCACTCCTACACGGTTAAAGATAGAATAACGGCCATTGAAAATTTGAATTTAACATGACATTGTCTTTCTTTTACTTTAATGCACGATTTTTTTACATGAGCGGATCTCGAGTTACAGACGTTTTAAATTACATGATTTTTCATCGGAATTTTGGAAATTTTTGAATTGGTTCATATTTTATATTTTCTTGTACCACTCATACACGGTTAAAGATAGAGTAACGGCCATTGAAAATTTGAATTTAACATGACATTGGCTTTCCTTTACTTTAATGCACGATTTTCTTACATGATCGGATTTCGAGTTACAGACGTTTAAAATTACATGATTTTTCATCGGAATTTTGGAAATTTTTGAATTGGTTCATATTTTATATTTTCTTGTACCACTCCTACACGGTTAAAGATAGAATAACGGCCATTGAAAATTTGAATTTAGCATGACATTGTCTTTCCTTTACTTTAATACACGATTTTTATACATGATCGGATCTCGAGTTACAGACGTTTAAAATTACATGATTTTTCATCGGAATTTTGTAAATTTTTGAATTTGTTCATATTTTATATTTTCTTGTACCACTCCTACACGGTTAAAGATAGAATAACGGCCATTGAAAATTTGAATTAAGCATGACATTGTCTTTCTTTTACTTTAATGCACGATTTTTTTACATGAGCGGATCTCGAGTTACAGACGTTTTAAATTACATGATTTTTCATCGGAATTTTGGATATTTTTGAATTGGTTCATATTTTATATTTTCTTGTACCACTCCTACACGGTTAAAGATAGAATAACGGCCATTGAAAATTTGAATTTAGCATGACATTGTCTTTCCTTTACTTTAATGCACGATTTTTATACATGATCGGATCTCGAGTTACAGACGTTTAAAATTACATGATTTTTCATCGGAATTTTGTAAATTTTTGAATTGGTTCATATTTTATATTTTCTTGTACTACTCCTACACGGTTAAAGATAGAATAACGGCCATTGAAAATTTTAATTTAACATGACATTGTCTTTCCTTTACTTTAATGCACGATTTTCTTACATGATCGGATTTCGAGTTACAGACGTTTAAAATTACATGATTTTTCATCGGAATTTTGGAAATTTTTGAATTGGTTCATATTCTATATTTTCTTGCACCACTCCTACACGGTTAAAGATAGAATAACGGCCATTGAAAATTTGAATTAAGCATGACATTGTCTTTCTTTTACTTTAATGCACGATTTTTTTACATGATCGGATGTCGAGTTAGAGACGTTTAAAATTACATGATTTTTCATCGGAATTTTGTAAATTTTTGAATTTGTTCATATTTTATATTTTTTTGTACCACTCATACACGGTTAAAGATAGAATAACGGCCATTGAAAATTTGAATTAAGCATGACATTGTCTTTCTTTTACTTTAATGCACGATTTTTATACATGATCGGATCTCGAGTTACAGACGTTTTAAATTACATGATTTTTCATCGGAATTTTGGATATTTTTGAATTGGTTCATATTTTATATTTTCTTGTACCACTCCTACACGGTTAAAGATAGAATAACGGCCATTGAAAATTTGAATTAAGCATGACATTGTCTTTCTTTTACTTTAATGCACGATTTTTTTACATGATAGGATCTCGAGTTAAAGACGTTTAAAATTACATGATTTTTCATCGGAATTTTCTAAATTTTTGAATTGGTTCATATTTTATATATTCTTGTACCACTCCTACAAGGTTATAGATAGAATAACGGCCATTGAAAATTTGAATATAGCATGACATTGTCTTTTCTTTACTTTAATGCACCATTTTTTTACATGATCGGATCTCGAGTTAAAGACGATTAAAATTACATGATTTTTCATCGGAATTTTCTAAATTTTTGAATTGGTTCATATTTTATATTTTCTTGTACCACTCCTACACGGTTAAAGATAGAATAACGGCCATTGAAAATTTGAATTTAACATGACATTGTCTTTCCTTTACTTTAATGCACGATTTTCTTACATGATCGGATTTCGAGTTACAGACGTTTAAAATTACATGATTTTTCATCGGAATTTTGGAAATTTTTGAATTGGTTCATATTCTATATTTTCTTGCACCACTCCTACACGGTTAAAGATAGAATAACGGCCATTGAAAATTTGAATTTATCATGCCATTGTCTTTTACTTTAATGCACGATTTTTTTACATGAGCGGATCTCGAGTTACAGACGTTTTAAATTACATGATTTTTCATCGGAATTTTGGAAATTTTTGAATTGGTTCATATTTTATATTTTCTTGTACCACTCATACACGGTTAAAGATAGAGTAACGGCCATTGAAAATTTGAATTTAACATGACATTGTCTTTCCTTTACTTTAATGCACGATTTTCTTACATGATCGGATTTCGAGTTACAGACGTTTAAAATTACATGATTTTTCATCGGAATTTTGTAAATTTTTGAATTGGTTCATATTTTATATTTTCTTGTACCACTCCTACACGGTTAAAGATAGAATAACGGCCATTGAAAATTTGAATTTAGCATGACATTGTCTTTCCTTTACTTTAATGCACGATTTTTATACATGATCGGAACTCGAGTTACAGACGTTTAAAATTACATGATTTTTCATCGGAATTTTGTAAATTTTTGAATTGGTTCATATTTTATATTTTCTTGTACCACTCCTACACGGTTAAAGATAGAATAACGGCCATTGAAAATTTGAATATAGCATGACATTGTCTTTCCTTTACTTTAATGCACGATTTTTTTACATGATCGGATCTCGAGTTAGAGACGTTTAAAATTACATGATTTTTCATCGGAATTTTGTAAATTTTTGAATTGGTTCATATTTTATATTTTCTTGTACCACTCCTACACGGTTAAAGATAGAATAACGGCCATTGAAAATTTGAATTTAACATGACATTGTCTTTCCTTTACTTTAATGCACGATTTTCTTACATGATCGGATTTCGAGTTACAGACGTTTAAAATTACATGATTTTTCATCGGAATTTTGGAAATTTTTGAATTGGTTCATATTCTATATTTTCTTGCACCACTCCTACACGGTTGAAGATAGAATAACGGCCATTGAAAATTTGAATTTATCATGACATTGTCTTTTACTTTAATGCACGATTTTTTTACATGAGCGGATCTCGAGTTACAGACGTTTTAAATTACATGATTTTTCATCGGAATTTTGGAAATTTTTGAATTGGTTCATATTTTATATTTTCTTGTACCACTCATACACGGTTAAAGATAGAGTAACGGCCATTGAAAATTTGAATTTAACATGACATTGTCTTTCCTTTACTTTAATGCACGATTTTCTTACATGATCGGATTTCGAGTTACAGACGTTTAAAATTACATGATTTTTCATCGAAATTTTGTAAATTTTTGAATTGGTTCATATTTTATATTTTCTTGTACCACTCCTACACGGTTAAAGATAGAATAACGGCCATTGAAAATTTGAATTTAGCATGACATTGTCTTTCCTTTACTTTAATGCACGATTTTTATACATGATCAGATCTCGAGTTACAGACGTTTAAAATTACATGATTTTTCATCGGAATTTTGTAAATTTTTGAATTGGTTCATATTTTATATTTTCTTGTACCACTCCTACACGGTTAAAGATAGAATAACGGCCATTGAAAATTTGAATTTAACATGACATTGTCTTTTACTTTAATGCACGATTTTTTTACATGAGCGGATCTCGAGTTACAGACGTTTTAAGTTACATGATTTTTCATCGGAATTTTGGAAATTTTTGAATTGGTTCATATTTTATATTTTCTTGTACCACTCATACACGGTTAAAGATAGAGTAACGGCCATTGAAAATTTGAATTTAACATGACATTGTCTTTCCTTTACTTTAATGCACGATTTTCTTACATGATCGCATTTCGAGTTACAGTCGTTTAAAATTACATGATTTTTCATCGGAATTTTGTAAATTTTTGAATTGGTTCATATTTTATATTTTCTTGTACCACTCCTACACGGTTAAAGATAGAATAACGGCCATTGAAAATTTGAATTTAGCATGACATTGTCTTTCCTTTACTTTAATGCACGATTTTTTTACATGATCGGATCTCGAGTTAAAGACGTTTAAAATTACATGATTTTTCATCGGAATTTTGTAAATTTTTGAATTGGTTCATATTTTATATATTCTTGTACCACTCCTACACGGTTAAAGATAGAATAACGGCCATTAAAAATTTGAATATAGCATGACATTGTCTTTCCTTTACTTTAATGCACGATTTTTTTTACATGATCGGATGTCGAGTTAGAGACGTTTAAAATTACATGATTTTTCATCGGAATTTTGTAAATTTTTGAATTGGTTCATATTTTATATTTTCTTGTACCACTCCTACACGGTTAAAGATAGAATAACGGCCATTGAAAATTTGAATTTAGCATGACATTGTCTTTCCTTTACTTTAATGCACGATTTTTTTACATGATCGGATCTCGAGTTAAAGACGTTTAAAATTACATGATTTTTCATCGGAATTTTGGAATTTTTTGAATTGGTTCATATTTTATATTTTCTTGTACCACTCCTACACGGTTAAAGATAGAATAACGGCCATTGAAAATTTGAATTTAGCATGACATTGTCTTTCCTTTACTTTAATACACGATTTTTATACATGATCGGATCTCGAGTTACAGACGTTTAAAATTACATGATTTTTCATCGGAATTTTGTAAATTTTTGAATTTGTTCATATTTTATATTTTCTTGTACCACTCCTACACGGTTAAAGATAGAATAACGGCCATTGAAAATTTGAATTAAGCATGACATTGTCTTTCTTTTACTTTAATGCACGATTTTTTTACATGAGCGGATCTCGAGTTACAGACGTTTTAAATTACATGATTTTTCATCGGAATTTTGGATATTTTTGAATTGGTTCATATTTTATATTTTCTTGTACCACTCCTACACGGTTAAAGATAGAATAACGGCCATTGAAAATTTGAATTTAGCATGACATTGTCTTTCCTTTACTTTAATGCACGATTTTTATACATGATCGGATCTCGAGTTACAGACGTTTAAAATTACATGATTTTTCATCGGAATTTTGTAAATTTTTGAATTGGTTCATATTTTATATTTTCTTGTACTACTCCTACACGGTTAAAGATAGAATAACGGCCATTGAAAATTTTAATTTAACATGACATTGTCTTTCCTTTACTTTAATGCACGATTTTCTTACATGATCGGATTTCGAGTTACAGACGTTTAAAATTACATGATTTTTCATCGGAATTTTGGAAATTTTTGAATTGGTTCATATTCTATATTTTCTTGCACCACTCCTACACGGTTAAAGATAGAATAACGGCCATTGAAAATTTGAATTAAGCATGACATTGTCTTTCTTTTACTTTAATGCACGATTTTTTTACATGATCGGATGTCGAGTTAGAGACGTTTAAAATTACATGATTTTTCATCGGAATTTTGTAAATTTTTGAATTTGTTCATATTTTATATTTTTTTGTACCACTCCTACACGGTTAAAGATAGAATAACGGCCATTGAAAATTTGAATTAAGCATGACATTGTCTTTCTTTTACTTTAATGCACGATTTTTATACATGATCGGATCTCGAGTTACAGACGTTTTAAATTACATGATTTTTCATCGGAATTTTGGATATTTTTGAATTGGTTCATATTTTATATTTTCTTGTACCACTCCTACACGGTTAAAGATAGAATAACGGCCATTGAAAATTTGAATTAAGCATGACATTGTCTTTCTTTTACTTTAATGCACGATTTTTTTACATGATAGGATCTCGAGTTAAAGACGTTTAAAATTACATGATTTTTCATCGGAATTTTCTAAATTTTTGAATTGGTTCATATTTTATATATTCTTGTACCACTCCTACAAGGTTATAGATAGAATAACGGCCATTGAAAATTTGAATATAGCATGACATTGTCTTTTCTTTACTTTAATGCACCATTTTTTTACATGATCGGATCTCGAGTTAAAGACGATTAAAATTACATGATTTTTCATCGGAATTTTCTAAATTTTTGAATTGGTTCATATTTTATATTTTCTTGTACCACTCCTACACGGTTAAAGATAGAATAACGGCCATTGAAAATTTGAATTTAACATGACATTGTCTTTCCTTTACTTTAATGCACGATTTTCTTACATGATCGGATTTCGAGTTACAGACGTTTAAAATTACATGATTTTTCATCGGAATTTTGGAAATTTTTGAATTGGTTCATATTCTATATTTTCTTGCACCACTCCTACACGGTTAAAGATAGAATAACGGCCATTGAAAATTTGAATTTATCATGCCATTGTCTTTTACTTTAATGCACGATTTTTTTACATGAGCGGATCTCGAGTTACAGACGTTTTAAATTACATGATTTTTCATCGGAATTTTGGAAATTTTTGAATTGGTTCATATTTTATATTTTCTTGTACCACTCATACACGGTTAAAGATAGAGTAACGGCCATTGAAAATTTGAATTTAACATGACATTGTCTTTCCTTTACTTTAATGCACGATTTTCTTACATGATCGGATTTCGAGTTACAGACGTTTAAAATTACATGATTTTTCATCGGAATTTTGTAAATTTTTGAATTGGTTCATATTTTATATTTTCTTGTACCACTCCTACACGGTTAAAGATAGAATAACGGCCATTGAAAATTTGAATTTAGCATGACATTGTCTTTCCTTTACTTTAATGCACGATTTTTATACATGATCGGAACTCGAGTTACAGACGTTTAAAATTACATGATTTTTCATCGGAATTTTGTAAATTTTTGAATTGGTTCATATTTTATATTTTCTTGTACCACTCCTACACGGTTAAAGATAGAATAACGGCCATTGAAAATTTGAATATAGCATGACATTGTCTTTCCTTTACTTTAATGCACGATTTTTTTACATGATCGGATCTCGAGTTAGAGACGTTTAAAATTACATGATTTTTCATCGGAATTTTGTAAATTTTTGAATTGGTTCATATTTTATATTTTCTTGTACCACTCCTACACGGTTAAAGATAGAATAACGGCCATTGAAAATTTGAATTTAACATGACATTGTCTTTCCTTTACTTTAATGCACGATTTTCTTACATGATCGGATTTCGAGTTACAGACGTTTAAAATTACATGATTTTTCATCGGAATTTTGGAAATTTTTGAATTGGTTCATATTCTATATTTTCTTGCACCACTCCTACACGGTTGAAGATAGAATAACGGCCATTGAAAATTTGAATTTATCATGACATTGTCTTTTACTTTAATGCACGATTTTTTTACATGAGCGGATCTCGAGTTACAGACGTTTTAAATTACATGATTTTTCATCGGAATTTTGGAAATTTTTGAATTGGTTCATATTTTATATTTTCTTGTACCACTCCTACACGGTTAAAGATAGAATAACGGCCATTGAAAATTTGAATTTAACATGACATTGTCTTTTACTTTAATGCACGATTTTTTTACATGAGCGGATCTCGAGTTACAGACGTTTTAAGTTACATGATTTTTCATCGGAATTTTGGAAATTTTTGAATTGGTTCATATTTTATATTTTCTTGTACCACTCATACACGGTTAAAGATAGAGTAACGGCCATTGAAAATTTGAATTTAACATGACATTGTCTTTCCTTTACTTTAATGCACGATTTTCTTACATGATCGCATTTCGAGTTACAGTCGTTTAAAATTACATGATTTTTCATCGGAATTTTGTAAATTTTTGAATTGGTTCATATTTTATATTTTCTTGTACCACTCCTACACGGTTAAAGATAGAATAACGGCCATTGAAAATTTGAATTTAGCATGACATTGTCTTTCCTTTACTTTAATGCACGATTTTTTTACATGATCGGATCTCGAGTTAAAGACGTTTAAAATTACATGATTTTTCATCGGAATTTTGTAAATTTTTGAATTGGTTCATATTTTATATATTCTTGTACCACTCCTACACGGTTAAAGATAGAATAACGGCCATTAAAAATTTGAATATAGCATGACATTGTCTTTCCTTTACTTTAATGCACGATTTTTTTTACATGATCGGATGTCGAGTTAGAGACGTTTAAAATTACATGATTTTTCATCGGAATTTTGTAAATTTTTGAATTGGTTCATATTTTATATATTCTTGTACCACTCCTACACGGTTAAAGATAGAATAACGGCCATTGAAAAGTTGAATTTAGCATGACATTGTCTTTCCTTTACTTTAATGCACGATTTTTTTACATGATCGGATCTCGAGTTAAAGACGTTTAAAATTACATGATTTTTCATCGGAATTTTGTAAATTTTTGAATTGGTTCATATTTTATATATTCTTGTACCACTCCTACACGGTTAAAGATAGAATAACGGCCATTGAAAATTTGAATTTAGCATGACATTGTCTTTCCTTTACTTTAATGCACGATTTTCTTACATGATCGGATTTCGAGTTACAGACGTTTAAAATTACATGATTTTTCATCGGAATTTTGGAAATTTTTGAATTGGTTCATATTTTATATTTTCTTGTACCACTCCTACACGGTTAAAGATAGAATAACGGCCATTGAAAATTTGAATTTAGCATGACATTGTCTTTCTTTTAATTTAATGCAAGATTTTTTTACATGACCGGATTTCGAGTTACAGACGTTTAAAATTACATGATTTTTCATCGGAATTTTGGAAATTTTTGAATTGGTTCATATTTTATATTTTCTTGTACCACTCATACACGGTTAAAGATAGAATAACGGCCATTGAAAATTTGAATTTAGCATGACATTGTCTTTCTTTTACTTTAATGCACGATTTTTTTACATGACCGGATCTCGAGTTACAGACGTTTAAAATTACATGATTTGTCATCGGAATTTTGCAAATTTTTGAATCGGTTCATATTTTATATTTTCTTGTACCACTCCTACACGGTTAAAGATAGAATAACGGGCATTGAAAATTTGAATTTAACTTGACATTGTCTTTCCTTTCCTTGAATGCACGATTTTCTTACATGATCGGATCTCGAGTTACAGACGTTTAAAATTACATGATTTTTCATCGGAGTTTTGGAAATTTTTGAATTGGTTCATATTTTATATTTTCTTGTACCACTCCTACACGGTTAAAGATAGAATAACGGCCATTGAAAATTTGAATTAAACATGACATTGTCTTTCCTTTACTTTAATGCACGATTTTTTTATATGATCGGATCTCGAGTTACAGACGTTTAAAATTACATGATTTTTCATCGGAATTTTGGAAATTTTTGAATTTGTTCATATTTTATATTTTCTTGTACCACTCTTACACGGTTAAAGATAGAATAACGGCCATTGAAAATTTGAATTTAACATGACATTGTCTTTCCTATACTCTAATGCACGATTTTTTTACATGATCGGATCTCGAGTTACAGACGTTTAAAATTACATGATTTTTCATCGGGAAAAGTTCATGCCGAAAGTATGATAAATGAAGTGATAGAAGCATTAAAAAAGAATTTTAAAAATCTAAATTGGATGGACCAAGAAACTAGGGATGCTGTAATAATTGAAGCCGATGCTATAAGTGACATGATAGGTTTCCCCGATTATTTAATGAACGCTACACAATTAGATAAAAAATATGAAAAACTAGAACAAGGGTTATGGGGATAGTTATGGGACATGAACTTACCCATGCTTTTGCGTAAGGTATACAATTAGGCATTATAGGCCCTTGTGGGCATAAAAATTTGGGAACATTTAGTATAAATCGGTCACCCATCTAGTACTATCTTGCAATGTTTACAAGCTTTAATTTTTGAACATCATATATTTTTATTCTTAACATTTAACTTATCACAATTTTGTACCAAAGTAGATGAATAAAAATATTATGATGTATTTTAAGAAAATAAAAGATCCCTGATTATAAGTACTTATGACTATCATAGCGTATTAGATAGATCATATAATAGTTTATTTAAACTTATGTATATTATTGTATATTTACTGTGATAATAGAGTTTGTTTTTCTGTGTTAATAAAGAATATATCTCAAATAATTGTACTTTTTTCCCAACCCTCACAATATTTTAATTAAAGATGCGGCACCCCTAAAAAGTTAATTCAGTTGGTATTAATAAGGTACATAAACAAATATGAACGTAATAAAATTTCGTGGTAACTACCTCAAATACTTCAAACAGTATTTATTCTTACTATACCTACATACAAAATAACATGGACATTATCACACTTACAGTAAGATCTTACAAATTGTTGTACACAAAATACATTCAAAAATTCAGAGCATACAAACATCCAATTGCTCTAAAAAACGACAACCGAAAAATACGGGAAATAGCCGAAAATATCCTGTGTAAGGATTCTGGTGACATCATTGATACGGACTCCAATACGCTGTTAAGTCCTTGTATATCAGTTATTGAAAAATTCAGACCAAACTGAGTTCCATTAAATTCCTTACATTTCCTACAAGTTGCTACATTATTTTGGGTGTACAGTCGACCAATAGGAGTCCGTATCAATGATGTCAACAGAATCCTTACACAGGATATTTCCGACTATGTTCCGTATTATTCGATTCTTAGAAGTTTTTGTACGATGTTTAATAAATTTTATGTTAAAGTAACTCCTGATAATTCTAAAGTCCTAATACATTTGTTTTTGTTTGTTTACATGTTGAGAAACAATTGAAAATATTTACCTCCTACAAGAAAGGAACCCCCAAATTCATGTACGACCCCAAATTAGTTTTGGTAGTCCTGAAGAATTCCTGGAACATAGGTCACTGCCCCCAGAAACATTGAAGAATTTCGGCTCCTTTAAATAATAAGTATATGAATGGTATAAGAAAAAAATCTAATTCCTATTTTTACCTCTCGCTAAGAGAGGTATTGCATTCATGCTAAAAATCGCATATCCAGATTTTATTGAATAAGCACGTTTTAAGGTCCTTACAATCCGATTTTAACATTTTTACGATGATGTCTGTGTGTGTGTGTGTGTGTGTGTGTGGATGTGTGTGTGTGTGTGTGTGTGTGTGTGTGGGATGTTGGAAGGACGGTTACTCAAAAACTATAAGACTTAAAATTTGTTTAACAACGTATTTCCCAATCGGACATTCCCGGGAAGATCTGAAAAGGTTTTGGTAACAATTGGACAACCGGAAGTAGAAGATTCTTGAAAAAAAATCTTCTAAATATTATTTTTTGAAAATTTTTCTTGATAATATTAAAGAAAAATAAATTCTCTTTCTGATACATAAGGTTTTGGTAACAATTGGACAACCGGAAGTAGAAGATTCTTGAAAAAAATCTTCTAAATATTATTTTTTGAAAATTTTTCTTGATAATATTAAAGAAAAATAAATTCTCTTTCTGATACATTTAAATATTTTTATACATATTTTATAGATTTAGAGATAAAAGGAATATAATATATAAAATAATGTTGTAATTAATTTTACAACCGAAAGGATGCCATGAAAAATAGTTGATAATTTAAATTATTTGTAACTGACAGATAAATGTCAGTGTCAGAAATAATGAGTAATGAATTAAAAATGTACTTGGAGAATCCCTTAGTTCTTGATCTGTGACTATTATGGAGATGACAAGTCTAGGTTGAAGGACTTAAATTTGTTTCAAACATTATGGGACAATGTACACCAGTACTGTAGACTAGAGTAACTTTGAATTGCGAAAAAGCTATCAAATTCTTCTCAAGTAAGTTGTAAATATTGACAAAATTACACATCGATATAAGAATAATCGGAGTGCAATCTATCCGTCACTTTATTAAAAGGAATTAGTGTTATTTAGATATAACAAGTATGAAAAAATAAAATGTAAAAGAAGATATGTAAGAATAGATGCACAATCCAGATATATACATTTTAGACCGGCCAAAATTAATGTTTTTACTAGAAGAATATGAAGAGAAAGTAAACAAAGTTGTTCGAATTGAAAATTGCTGTTACCAGCCTAATATTTATATATGGTAAACTCTACTTTGTAATTTATTGTAACATAATTTATGGTAAATATCTTTATGTTGAGACATGCTATTATTGAATAATAAAGAAGTTTATACGTCATAGATTTATATGAATATATTATTTGTATTTATAAAAATATTCTTTGCTTTATGCATACAGCCAGGTAAAATATACGGCGAGAGGTTATGTGCTGGCCACATCAGATTTTTTTGTTATAAAGATCCAGGCCAAATTAGGGTACGTCTATAATGGAACCATTTATATTGTATTTATGTAATATATTTTTTCACCTGTACATAATTGTTAAATAGTAGATGCCTCATATTGAAATTCATGTAATATTGTAAAATCAATTAGAAAAATATTCGAAAAATATACAATCCAAATAAATTTAAAATTTCAGAAATCCTATGGGGCATCTATTATATATTAAAATGAAATGTTTCATATACATATAAGATATATCTACTTAAATAAAAAAAAATCATCCTGACATATTATGTAATAGTTAATAAGAAATAAATGTTGTTAAAATGATAAAACATTTTATTTAGCAATCCTGTAAATCCTTTAGGAAATTTCAGCTTACCCAAGGAATCTTCATTGAAGAAATAAAGTATTGTCCAATATCCTTTTCACCTTGCATGATTACGTAACACCTTTTGTATTTGTTCCAAAAAAAAAAAAAATAGATAAAAGTTTGTAAGATCATACCTATGTACGAAAATCAGGAAGGTTCTTTTATTTTTTTTCATTTTCGACTCAAAAACTAAAATAAATACAATTGCATGATTACGTAATAGGTGTTACGTAATCGTAAAAAATATAGCAACCATGTTTCACATCCTATCCCCTATCTAGTCCCAAAAAAAAATTCACCTCTTACCAAATTAAAAAAATATTCTGAATCCAAAATGAAATAAATCCTATCATTTCGCGATTACGTAATACCCTGTTACGTAATCACCAAATCAAAAAAAATATTCTAAGCCCAAAAAAATAATTCATCACCTCTTACCAAATTAAAAAAATATTCTGAATCCAAAATAAAATAAATCCTATCATTACATGGTAACGTAATACCCTGTTACGTAATCACCAAATCAAAAAAATATTCCAAGTCCAAAAAAATAATTCATCATCTCTCATGATGACGTCAGTCCTTCCGTTCATACATCTCCTCCCCTCATCAACCAGTGACACTTCACCTCCCATATCCTATCATTTAATTTAATTACTAAGTGTATTGCAGGTAGCATCCATGTATCGCTGGTAGGCTATGTTGTATCCTAAGGTAAGTGGTATCTGAAATATAAATCCTGAAATAGTAATAAGAGAAATAAAAGAATTGTATTATGTTAATAAATTATTTTATTAATATTATATTGGTACAGTGATATACAATTAATACTTATGTGCTATGGCTATCCTAGAGGTGTTGGTATACCTATACTACTAGTGGGGACTTAGAAAAAATTCTGAAAAAGTTTTGTTCAAAATTTTTTCTAAGTCCAACGTTTGTGCTAACAAAAAGTTGGACTTATAAAAATCTCGTTCCTCGATTTTTTATAAAAATTTTGCAGGGCGCTTCGCGCCCTGCTAGCTTGCAGACTAAGCTATATGGCTAGGTCTGCAAAGCGCGCTGTACAGTATGTTGTACAGCAGCGACTTAGGTAGTTTTTAGCTTGTCGAAAAGGGGGTAAGTAATAACCTCAAACAGCGACCTAACGCTTTTTAGTTCCCGGTCATTCACCCCTAACCTCCTCCTAGGGAAAAAAATGTTACGTAATCACTATTAAAAATCATTACGTAACACTTTTTTCTCACCGACAAGTTCAAATATCCAAATACTTCCCTTCGGATATTTGAACTTTTATATGAATTGAACGAGATTTTTATATGTGCAACGACTAATCTACCTTATGAACTAATTTCAGGAGAACGAATACATTTTGCTATATAACATATCTATTCGCATATGTATATATCTATTTTCTATTCCATGCATTTCTAATGTACGATTTCGTTGCTACATTTTATATGGAACATACATGTCTACGTGTAAGATATTTAATTATTCGAAGTCCAAAACTATTAATACGTATAAAATTATTTATGAATTTCCTTTAACACTACACACAATTTTTCCAACAGAAAACTATTTCATTCATTTTCCCTACATGCTATCAAATATTATTACCATCTACGGGTTTAAATGCACTACTTGTTACCCCTTTCTTCTTCAACCAATGAATATATCTCTATATATGAATAAAAAAAAAAAACTATATCTACCCTCTAAGGGGTCGAAATATGACTAACTCCATATATACACTACTCTACAAGGGTGTAACAATTACTTCTTATTTTCTATATATTTCAAAATAAATTATTATATCTCTAATTCATTTCAATTTTACCAATGTCCTATGCCTCATCTTACACGTATATTGTATTTCCTCATTGCGATATATACATATGTCTATATGTTATATAACAAAAAATGCACTACATTCTCTTACTATGTGTACCAAATAAAATACGTTTGTATGTTCAATAGTGCATCTTTTATTATACCACATACATATGTTCTCCTTTACCTACATTCTTAGTTAATACTCGAAAAGTTACAAGCATGATTTTCTATTGTTTCCCACATTCAGTATTTCCATTTTCCTTTCATCTTCATTATATACATACACGTTTTCTTTTACTTATTCAGCCATTACTGAAAATGATTACCTAAATATTGTCTACATTGCAAAAAAACTTGCAACAATTAACAAACCATTAATTGTTGCACCAAATACTTCAACGATATCTAAATATGTTCTCTACAATTCTCAGTGCAACGATAACTACACATGTTCTTTAATTTCAACAAGTACTACGATTTAAAAAAAAAACATGTGCAACAATACATACAACTATGAAAATTTTTTCCCACCATATGTTGCACCAATAACTATAATAATTTCTCTCTAAGTATTTGAATGCAATAATACATCAACTACTAACGAAACTGTGGGCTCATTGTTGCACCATTATCCATAAACATTTATAAAATTATGGTGATTCTATGCGTCTTTAACAATTATTTACTAACTATATATTAATTGTTGCACCAATTTTTATAAAATTTCCTTCTACTTCTATGTACCTATTGCACGGCAACAATACGTACAACTAATAACAAATCTATTCTGTAAGGAATTCTAAAAAAAAAAAAATATATGAGTGCAACAATGGCTTCAACTATTTACAAACTATTAATTCTTGCATCAACATCTATATGGAATGATCAAAGTTTTGTCTAAGTATTTCAGTGCAACAATAGGTACTACTAATAACAAGCTATCTATTCAATGTGACACTAATATCTGTAAGGAATTCTTAAAATAATCTCCAAGTATTTCAGTGCAACAATGGCTTCAACTACTTACAAACTCTTTGTTAATTCTTGCATCAATATCTATATGGAATGCTAAAAGTTTTGTCTAAGTATTTCAGTGCAACAATAGGTACTACTAATAACAAGCTATCTATTCAATGTGACACTAATATCTGTAAGGAATTCTTAAAATAATCTCCAATTCTTTCAGTGCAACAATGGCTTCAACTATTTACAAACTATCTCTTAATTCTTGCATCAACATCTATATGGAATGCTAAAAGTTTTGTCTAAGTATTTCAGTGCAACAATACCTACAACTATTACTCTCTATTTACTGTTGAACCAATAATTATAAAGATTATCCAAATTTTCTATACGTATTTAAGTGCAACAATGGTTTCAACTATTAAAAAATCTATCTTCACCAATATCTATATCATATGCTCAAACTATTGTCTCAGTATTTCAATGCAACAATACTTACAACTATTACCAAACTGTCTAATTACTCTTCAACCAATAATTATCAGGGGTTTTATAATTTTCTTTAAGTATTTCAATGCAACAATAGGTACAACAATTAACAGATTGTCTATTAAATGTTGCACCAGTAACTATAAAGAATTTTTTAAATTTTCTTTAAGTATTGGAATGCTCAAAATTCTATCTATGTATCTCTATGTAACAATAGGTACAACTATTACCAAACTATCTATTTACTCTCGAACTAATAATTATACGTATTGCACCAATATCTATAAGGAATTCTAAAAATATTCTCAAACTATTTCGGTGCAACAATGGCTACAACTATTAACAAACTGTCTGTTCATTCTTGAAACAACTTTTTCTGCATGCTCAAACTTTTGTCTAAGTATTTCGGTGCAACAATACATACGACTATTACCAACATAACTACTAAATATTGCACCAATAACTATAAGGATTTGTGAATTTTTCCCCTACATTTATCAATGCAACAAACGGTACAACAACTAAATTCAATTTTAATTCTTGCACCAAAATCTATAACGATTGCTCAATGTTTTGTCTAAATATTTCTGTACAACAACAGGTACAACAATTCACGTACTCTTTACTACCTAACTATTGTACCTATTACTGCAATGAATGATTATATTTATACGAAATTTATATTTCGGCGTATTGTATGTATATGTATAACTTGTATATGAATTGTATTCATGTTTTTATATAAGTATGCTACTTTGTAAGTCTTATGAAAATATGTATGTATATATGTTTCATGCTTATAACTTTTCCAAAACTTATATCTAAGTACCTATACAATATTCATATTTACCTTAGGTAACTATGAATATTGTATGTCGCTCATTTATATCAATTCATATTTATATTTTTTTATAAAAATATAAATATCTGTATTATAAGGAAAGGTAATGTTTCATTTTATTATTAATCAGGGGCTGCAATTATTTGGAGGTTTTGTAAAAGAGTGACAGGGGCAGTTTTCTTCTGGGAATCTTAATCAGGGGCTGGAATTATTTGGGGGCTTTTATAAAGGCGTGACAGGGGCATTTTGCTTCTGGGAATCTTCTTCATGGCACGGTAAACCTCGGGACTGCCGCGACAATGTTACACGTTCTGCAACAATGAAAATAAACTCATGTTAGCATTACATTCATAATAATTATTTCCATTTCGATGTACATGTATTTATGAGCTATAAGGTGTATGATATTAAAGGATTTTTATTTTATTTCATGTTCAAATATTTTGCAAGATTTATAATGATAAATATGAACACAAATTTATGTATGATTTACAATTAAATAAAGATGCTAACCATTTCTTTGTAAATAAAGGTGTTTTCAAAAGGATTATTTACTCCGAAGGACCTCCAGGACTCCTACAGTTGTTCCACATCTTTCTGCCTCTTGTTGGGATTCTGCAACAATGAGAAATAATACTAAGCACATTTTATTCCTTCAATTTTTATTATTATTAACAAAATATATATGAGGATTATATTAATGTATAAATATGTCTTTCTTAATAAATACAAACAATATTAATATTACCTTCATATTTCTAATTGGAAGGCTTTCAAAGTATCCTGTAGGTTCTCCAGGACTCCTGTACGTCGTCCATGTCTTCCTCCAGGTTTCTGATAACCTGCAACAATGGTAGGTACACTCAACATTTTTCTATTTACCTTTCAAAATTTATTTCTACGTTTTTTAACAATTCATAAATAATTCAATATGAAATTTACAACAAACAAAATCTAATTTTTCTCGAAAAATTCATATATTCAACAATACTTTTGTTAAATATATAGATCAATATTTTTTTATTTTAATTGCTCAGTTTTGTTCAATTATCTACGATTATTATTAATTTATTCAACACGCACACGTTACGTAACCACTTCAATGTTATAATATTTAAAAAATATATAACGCATATACCCAAAAGTTTAAACAAAGGTTTATAGCATACTATTTTCAACAATAAATATGTGTAATGCAGTAATTAATTATAAAAATGCATCTAACACTATGAAAATTCCATTCACTATATAAACCATTCTACGTAACTTAATATTTTAACGTATCGACCATCTTTTACAATTAAAGGCTTCTATAAATTCATATCTACACTCTTACACCTAATATTGGGGACAACTGCACATAATATACGTATACAGTTAAATCGTCAACTATATATGAAAAATATGCAAATAATATTGAATATAACACAATGATTAATAAAAATATTAAACATCTACACTTCCTATCTTCTTTAGGAATGATATATTACACCCATAAGCGGGTACCAAGTATTAACAGTTAAGAAAATACGGAAAAATTAACTCACTACACAAAATGAAGTCGTCGGAGATGATTCCAGGTCCTGTAGGGATGTTGGAAGGCCTTTTTGGCGCCAGGAAGTCGTCCTTTAGGTCGAAATTCACGAGCACACCACATACACGTCCGCACAATTTAATAGTCACCTTGACAATAAAATAATTAATAAACAAAATAGTTAGGCTTTACATAACATGCATTAAATTTATTCAAAAATAATTATTAAAAATTAAAATTAAAAAAAAATAATGAGCAAGTATCGTGTTATGTATAATGCTTTGATTACAATAATTATTTATTTCTTTATTGATCCGGGTTAGATTCTAACTCAAACTAGATCACTTCAAATATTCTTTAACTTACTTTAAAATTTCTTGACATTTAATTTAATACCAAATAATCCTATATTTCTTATATTTTCTGTCATTTCTCATATTTTCATCCACTCCTCCTACATGGTTAAGATAGAACAATGTGCGAAATTTTGGATTCAGCATGAAATTCTCTATATTTCATGTTCTACATGATTTCTTTCCCCATGATCGGTTCTCCATTTACAGTCCCTCAAAGTTACCTGATATATTAAAATATTAAAAATGCTCTTCTCATACAAGATAAAAAATCCTAACTCATAAACGGTTAAAGATAAATCAATGATTCAACAAAATTTGGAATTTATATGAAAAATTCTATCAGGACATGTTACCTCAATATTTGGGAACCACTGTTTTGCAATTTATAACAGGTCAATATTATTATTTATTATTTCAACAGGTAAAAAAAATCATACCTTCTCAATAATTAGAGATAGGGCAATTCCAAAAATTTGAAATCTACAAAAAATTTCCTATAAGAAACTGTTTGTTTAATTTTTTTAGAACCACTGGTTTACGAGTTATTTGACTTCAAAATGTTTTTTATACGTTACTATCAGAAAAAATTGACAATTACTCGGACACGGTTAAAGATACGAGGCTGAAACACAAAAATTCGGTTTTACGGTAAATTTCCTGTACGAAACTGTTTGTTTAAATTTTAGAGCCACTGGTTTACGAGTTATTTGACTTCAAAATAATTTTTTATACGTTATTATCGGGGAAAATTGACAATTTCTCGGACACGGTTAAAGATACAATGCTGAAACACAAAAATTCGGATTCTATGAAAAATTTCCTATAAGAAACTGTTTGTTTCATTTTTTTAGAACCACTGGTTTACGAGTTATTTGACTTCAAAATATTTTTTATATGTTACTATCGGGAAAAATTGACAATTACTCGGACACGGTTAAAGATACAAGGCTGAAACACAAAAATTCGGTTTCTGTGTTAAATTTCCTATAAGAAACTATTTGTTTTATTTTTTTAGAACCACATGTTTACGAGTTATTTGACTTCAAAATGTTTTTTATACGTTATTATCGGGGAAAATTTACAATTGCTCGGACACGGTTAAAGATACGAAGCTGAAAGACCAAAATTTGCATTCTACCGTAAATTTCCTACAAGAAAATGTCTGTTTCATTTTTTTAGAACCACTGGTTTACGAGTTATTTGACTTCAAAATGATTTTTATACGTTGCTATTGGGAAAAATTGACAATTACTCGGACACGGTTAAAGATACGACGCTGAAACACAAAAAATCGGATTCTACGCTAAATTTCGTATAAGATTATGTTTGTTTCACATTTTTAGGACCACTGGTTTGGAAGTTATGAATTCATAAACATATTGTATAAAATACTTACTATTGACCACTCAGGCACAGTATAAATTAAATTTCGCACGTATATACTTCAGCGATTTTCCGCTCCTTATGTGAGGGCAGCACCTGTCGACTTACCTTTTTTTTCAAAGTGCGGTTTATGACACACAAACACACAAACAAACATTCTAACCATCAACACGGTTAAAATATATGAACATTAAATATTTTGAAAAAAAATTACACGTATAAAGTTCCAAAATTAAAAATTCAAAAAAATTCTGTGAAAATTCATGTAACTTTACGCGTCTGTAACTCGAGATCCGACATCGTCAAAATATCGTGCGATAAGTGAAAAGAAAGAAAATTTCATGCTGAATTTAAAAATTCAAGGCCCATCATTCTATCTTTAACCGTGTTGGAGTGGTGGATAAAAATGTAAAATATGAAACAAATTGAAAATTCACAAAATTTCTGTGAAAATTCAAGTAACTTTACGCGTCTGTAACTCGAGATCGGCCGTCGTCAAAATATCGTGCAATACGTGAAAAGAAAGAAAATTTCATGCTGAATTTAAAAATTCAAGGCCCATCATTCTATCTTTAACCGTGTTCGAGTGGTTTATAAAAATGTAAAATATGAAACAAATTGAAAATTCAAAAAAATTCTGTGAAAATTCATGTAACTTTACGCGTCTGTAACTCGAGATCCGACGTCGTCAAAATATCGTGCGATAAGTGAAAAGAAAGAAAATTTCATGCTGAATTTAAAAATTCAAGGCCCATCATTCTATTTTTAACCGTGTTCGGGTGGTTTATAAAAATGTAAAATATGAAAGAAATTGAAAATTCACAAAATTCCGGTGAAAATTCATGTAACTTTACGCGTCTGTAACTCGAGATCCGACGTCGTCAAAATATCATGCGATACGTGGAAAGAAATAAAATATCATGCTGAATTTAAAAATTCAAGGCCCATCATTCTATTTTTAACCGTGTTCGGGTGGTTTATAAAAATGTAAAATATGAAAGAAATTGAAAATTCACAAAATTCCGGTGAAAATTCATGTAACTTTACGCGTCTGTAACTCGAGATCGGCCGTCGTCTAAATATCGTGCGATACGTGAAAAGAAAGAAAATTTCATGCTGAATTCAAAAATTCAAGGCGCATCATTCTATCTTTAACCGTGTTGGAGTGGTGGATAAAAATGTAAAATATGAAACAAATTGAAAATTCACAAAATTTCTGTGAAAATTCATGTAACTTTACGCGTCTGTAACTCGAGATCGGCCGTCGTCTAAATATCGTGCGATACGTGAAAAGAAAGAAAATTTCATGCTGATTTCAAAAATTCAAAGCCCATCATTCTATCTTTAACCGTGTTCGAGTGGTTTATAAAAATGTAAAATATGAAAGAAATTGAAAATTCACAAAATTCCGGTGAAAATTCATGTAACTTTACGCGTTTGTAACTCGAGATCCGACATCGTCAAAATATCGTACAATACGTGAAAAGATAGAAAATTTCATGCTGAATTCAAAAATTCAAGGCGCATCATTCTATCTTTAACCGTGTACGAGTGGTGGATAAAAATGTAAAATATGAAACAAATTGAAAATTCACAAAAATTCTGTGAAAATTCATGTAACTTTACGCGTCTGTAACTCGAGATCGGCCGTCGTCTAAATATCGTGCGTTACGTGAAAAGAAAGAAAATTTCATGCTGAATTCAAAAATTCAAGGCCCATCTTTCTATCTTTAACCGTGTTCGAGTGGTTTATAAAAATGTAAAATATGAAACAAATTGAAAATTCACAAAATTTCTGTGAAAATTTATGTAAGTTTAAGCGTCTGTAACTCGAGATCCGATGTCGTCTAAATATCGTGCGATACGTGAAAAGAAAGAAAATTTCATGGTGATTTCAAAAATTCAAGGCGCATCATTCTATCTTTAACCGTGTACGAGTGGTGGATAAAAATATAAAATATGAAACAAATTGAAAATTCACAAAAATTCTGTGAAAATTCATGTAACTTTACGCGTCTGTAACTCGAGATCGGCCGTCGTCTAAATATCGTGCGTTATGTGAAAAGAAAGAAAATTTCATGCTGAATTCAAAAATTCAAGGCCCATAATTCTATCTTTAACCGTGTTGGAGTGGTGTATAAAAATAAAAAATATGAAACAAATTGAAAATTCACCAAATTTCTGTGAAAATTCATGTAACTTTACGCGTCTGTAACTCGAGATCGGCCGTCGTCTAAATATCGTGCGTTACGTGAAAAGAAAGAAAATTTCATGCTGAATTCAAAAATTCAAGGCCCATCATTCTATCTTTAACCGTGTTCGAGTGGTTTATAAAAATGTAAAATATGAAAAAATTGAAAATTCAAAAAAATTCTGTGAAAATGCGTATAACTTTACGCGTCTGTAACTCGAGATCCGACATCGTAAAATATCGTGCGATACATGAAAAGAAAGAAAATTTCATACTGAATTCAAAAATTCAAGGCGCATCATTGTATCTTTAACCGTGTACGAGTGGTGGATAAAAATGTAAAATATGAAACAAATTGAAAATTCACAAAAATTCTGTGAAAATTCATGTAACTTTACGCGTCTGTAACTCGAGATCCGACATCGTCAAAATATCGTGCAATACATGAAAAGAAAGAAAATTTCATACTGAATTCAAAAATTCAAGGCCCATCATTCTATCTTCAACCGTGTTCGAGTGGTTTATAAAAATGTAAAATATAAAACAAATTCATAATTCAAAAAAATTCTGTGAAAATTCGTATAACTTTACGCGTCTGTAACTCGAGATCGGCCGTCGTCTAAATATCGTGCGATACGTGAAAAGAAAGAAAATTTCATGCTGAATTTAAAAATTCAAGGCCCATCATTCTATCTTTAACCGTGTTGGAGTGGTGTATAAAAATGAAAAATATGAAACAAATTGAAAATTCACAAAATTTCTGTGAAAATTCATGTAACTTTACGCGTCTGTAACTCGAGATCCGACATCGTCAAAATATCGTGCAATACATGAAAAGAAAGAAAATTTCATACTGAATTCAAAAATTCAAGGCCCATCATTCTATCTTCAACCGTGTTCGAGTGGTTTATAAAAATGTAAAATATAAAACAAATTCATAATTCAAAAAAATTCTGTGAAAATTCGTATAACTTTACGCGTCTGTAACTCGAGATCCGACATCGTCAAAATATCGTGCGACAAGTGTAAAGTAAGAAAATTTCATGCTGAATTCAAAAATTTAAGGCCCATCATTTTATCTTTAACCGTGTTCGAGTGGTGTATAAAAATGTAAAATATGAAAGAAATTGAAAATTCACAAAATTCCGGTGAAAATTCATGTAACTTTACGCGTCTGTAACTCGAGATCCGATATCGTCAAAATATCGTGCGATACGTGAAAAGAAAGAAAATTTCATGCTGAATTAAAAAATTCAAGGCCCATCATTCTATCTTTAACCGTGTTCGAGTGGTTTATAAAAATGTAAAATATGAAACAAATTGAAAATTCACAGAATTTCGTTGAAAATTCATGTAACTTTACGCGTCTGTAACTCGAGATCCGACATCGTCAAAATATCGTGCAATACATGAAAAGAAAGAAAATTTCATACTGAATTCAAAAATTCAAGGCCCATCATTCTATCTTCAACCGTGTTCGAGTGGTTTATAAAAATGTAAAATATAAAACAAATTCATAATTCAAAAAAATTCTGTGAAAATTCGTATAACTTTACGCGTCTGTAACTCGAGATCGGCCGTCGTCTAAATATCGTGCGATACGTGAAAAGAAAGAAAATTTCATGCTGAATTTAAAAATTCAAGGCCCATCATTCTATCTTTAACCGTGTTGGAGTGGTGTATAAAAATGTAAAATATGAAACAAATTGAAAATTCACAAAATTCCGGTGAAAATTCGTATAACTTTACGCGTCTGTAACTCGAGATCCGATGTCGTCAAAATATCGTGCGATACACGAAAAGAAAGAAAATTTCATGCTGAATTCAAAAATTCAAGGCCCATCATTCTATCTTCAACCGTGTTCGAGTGGTTTATAAAAATGTAAAATATGAAACAAATTCATAATTCAAAAAAATTCTGTGAAAATTCGTATAACTTTACGCGTCTGTAACTCGAGATCCGACATCGTCAAAATATCGTGCAATACATGAAAAGAAAGAAAATTTCATACTGAATTCAAAAATTCAAGGCGCATCATTGTATCTTTAACCGTGTACGAGTGGTGGATAAAAATGTAAAATATGAAACAAATTGAAAATTCACAAAAATTCTGTGAAAATTCATGTAACTTTACGCGTCTGTAACTCGAGATCCGACATCGTCAAAATATCGTGCAATACATGAAAAGAAAGAAAATTTCATACTGAATTCAAAAATTCAAGGCCCATCATTCTATCTTCAACCGTGTTCGAGTGGTTTATAAAAATGTAAAATATAAAACAAATTCATAATTCAAAAAAATTCTGTGAAAATTCGTATAACTTTACGCGTCTGTAACTCGAGATCCGACATCGTCAAAATATCGTGCGACAAGTGTAAAGTAAGAAAATTTCATGCTGAATTCAAAAATTTAAGGCCCATCATTTTATCTTTAACCGTGTTCGAGTGGTGTATAAAAATGTAAAATATGAAAGAAATTGAAAATTCACAAAATTCCGGTGAAAATTCATGTAACTTTACGCGTCTGTAACTCGAGATCCGATATCGTCAAAATATCGTGCGATACGTGAAAAGAAAGAAAATTTCATGCTGAATTAAAAAATTCAAGGCCCATCATTCTATCTTTAACCGTGTTCGAGTGGTTTATAAAAATGTAAAATATGAAACAAATTGAAAATTCACAGAATTTCGTTGAAAATTCATGTAACTTTACGCGTCTGTAACTCGAGATCCGACATCGTCAAAATATCGTGCGATAAGTGAAAAGAAAGAAAATTTCATGCTGAATTTAAAAATTCAAGGCCCATCATTCTATCTTTAACCGTGTTCGAGTGGTTTATAAAAATGTAAAATATGAAACAAATTGAAAATTCACAGAATTTCGTTGAAAATTCATGTAACTTTACGCGTCTGTAACTCGAGATCCGACATCGTCAAAATATCGTGCAATACATGAAAAGAAAGAAAATTTCATACTGAATTCAAAAATTCAAGGCCCATCATTCTATCTTCAACCGTGTTCGAGTGGTTTATAAAAATGTAAAATATAAAACAAATTCATAATTCAAAAAAATTCTGTGAAAATTCGTATAACTTTACGCGTCTGTAACTCGAGATCGGCCGTCGTCTAAATATCGTGCGATACGTGAAAAGAAAGAAAATTTCATGCTGAATTTAAAAATTCAAGGCCCATCATTCTATCTTTAACCGTGTTGGAGTGGTGTATAAAAATGTAAAATATGAAACAAATTGAAAATTCACAAAATTCCGGTGAAAATTCGTATAACTTTACGCGTCTGTAACTCGAGATCCGATGTCGTCAAAATATCGTGCGATACACGAAAAGAAAGAAAATTTCATGCTGAATTCAAAAATTCAAGGCCCATCATTCTATCTTCAACCGTGTTCGAGTGGTTTATAAAAATGTAAAATATGAAACAAATTCATAATTCAAAAAAATTCTGTGAAAATTCGTATAACTTTACGCGTCTGTAACTCGAGATCCGACATCGTCAAAATATCGTGCGATACATGAAAAGAAAGAAAATTTCATGCTGAATTCAAAAATTCAAGGCTCATCGTTCTATCTTTAACCGTGTTCGAGTGGTGTATAAATATGTAAAATATGAAACAAATTGAAAATTCACAAAATTTCGTTGAAAATTCATGTAACTTTACACGTCTGTAACTCGAGATCCGACATCGTCAAAATATCGTGCGTTACGTGAAAAGAAAGAAAATTTCATGCTGAATTCAAAAATTCGAGGCCCATCATTCTATCTTTAACCGTGTTCGAGTGGTTTATAAAAATGTAAAATATGAAACAAATTGAAAATTCACAAAATTTCGTTGAAAATTCATGTAACTTTACGCGTCTGTAACTCGAGATCCGACATCGTCAAAATATCGTGCAATACATGAAAAGAAAGAAAATTTCATACTGAATTCAAAAATTCAAGGCCCATCATTCTATCTTCAACCGTGTTCGAGTGGTTTATAAAAATGTAAAATATAAAACAAATTCATAATTCAAAAAAATTCTGTGAAAATTCGTATAACTTTACGCGTCTGTAACTCGAGATCAGACATCGTCAAAATATCGTGCGTTACGTGAAAAGAAAGAAAATTTCATGCTGAATTCAAAAATTCAAGGCCCATCATTCTATCTTTAACCGTGTTCGAGTGGTTTATAAAAATGTAAAATATGAAACAAATTGAAAAATCACAAAATTTCGTTGAAAATTCATGTAACTTTACACGTCTGTAACTCGAGATCCGACATCGTCAAAATATCGTGCGACAAGTGTAAAGTAAGAAAATTTCATGCTGAATTCAAAAATTTAAGGCCCATCATTTTATCTTTAACCGTGTTCGAGTGGTGTATAAATATGTAAAATATGAAACAAATTGAAAATTCACAAAATTTCGTTGAAAATTCATGTAACTTTACACGTCTGTAACTCGAGATCCGACATCGTCAAAATATCGTGCGACAAGTGAAAAGTAAGAAAATTTCATGCTGAATTCAAAAATTTAAGGCTTATCATTTTATCTTTAACCGTGTTCGAGTGGTGTATAAAAATGTAAAATATGAAAGAAATTGAAAATTCACAAAATTTCTGTGAAAATTTATGTAAGTTTAAGCGTCTGTAACTCGAGATCCGATGTCGTCAAAATATCGTGCGATACACGAAAAGAAAGAAAATTTCATGCTGAATTCAAAAATTCAAGGCCCATCATTCTATCTTCAACCGTGTTCGAGTGGTTTATAAAAATGTAAAATATGAAACAAATTCATAATTCAAAAAAATTCTGTGAAAATTCGTATAACTTTACGCGTCTGTAACTCGAGATCCGACATCGTCAAAATATCGTGCGATACATGAAAAGAAAGAAAATTTCATGCTGAATTCAAAAATTCAAGGCTCATCGTTCTATCTTTAACCGTGTTCGAGTGGTGTATAAATATGTAAAATATGAAACAAATTGAAAATTCACAAAATTTCGTTGAAAATTCATGTAACTTTACACGTCTGTAACTCGAGATCCGACATCGTCAAAATATCGTGCGTTACGTGAAAAGAAAGAAAATTTCATGCTGAATTCAAAAATTTAAGGCCCATCATTCTATCTTTAACCGTGTTCGAGTGGTTTATAAAAATGTAAAATATGAAACAAATTGAAAATTCACAAAATTTCGTTGAAAATTCATGTAACTTTACGCGTCTGTAACTCGAGATCCGACATCGTCAAAATATCGTGCGATACACGAAAAGAAAGAAAATTTCATGCTGAATTCAAAAATTCAAGGCCCATCATTCTATCTTCAACCGTGTTCGAGTGGTTTATAAAAATGTAAAATATGAAACAAATTCATAATTCAAAAAAATTCTGTGAAAATTCGTATAACTTTACGCGTCTGTAACTCGAGATCCGACATCGTCAAAATATCGTGCGATACATGAAAAGAAAGAAAATTTCATGCTGAATTCAAAAATTCAAGGCCCATCATTCTATCTTCAACCGTGTTCGAGTGGTTTATAAAAATGTAAAATATGAAACAAATTCATAATTCAAAAAAATTCTGTGAAAATTCGTATAACTTTACGCGTCTGTAACTCGAGATCCGACATCGTCAAAATATCGTGCGATACATGAAAAGAAAGAAAATTTCATGCTGAATTCAAAAATTCAAGGCTCATCGTTCTATCTTTAACCGTGTTCGAGTGGTGTATAAATATGTAAAATATGAAACAAATTGAAAATTCACAAAATTTCGTTGAAAATTCATGTAACTTTACACGTCTGTAACTCGAGATCCGACATCGTCAAAATATCGTGCGTTACGTGAAAAGAAAGAAAATTTCATGCTGAATTCAAAAATTCGAGGCCCATCATTCTATCTTTAACCGTGTTCGAGTGGTTTATAAAAATGTAAAATATGAAACAAATTGAAAATTCACAAAATTTCGTTGAAAATTCATGTAACTTTACGCGTCTGTAACTCGAGATCCGACATCGTCAAAATATCGTGCAATACATGAAAAGAAAGAAAATTTCATACTGAATTCAAAAATTCAAGGCCCATCATTCTATCTTCAACCGTGTTCGAGTGGTTTATAAAAATGTAAAATATAAAACAAATTCATAATTCAAAAAAATTCTGTGAAAATTCGTATAACTTTACGCGTCTGTAACTCGAGATCAGACATCGTCAAAATATCGTGCGTTACGTGAAAAGAAAGAAAATTTCATGCTGAATTCAAAAATTCAAGGCCCATCATTCTATCTTTAACCGTGTTCGAGTGGTTTATAAAAATGTAAAATATGAAACAAATTGAAAAATCACAAAATTTCGTTGAAAATTCATGTAACTTTACACGTCTGTAACTCGAGATCCGACATCGTCAAAATATCGTGCGACAAGTGTAAAGTAAGAAAATTTCATGCTGAATTCAAAAATTTAAGGCCCATCATTTTATCTTTAACCGTGTTCGAGTGGTGTATAAATATGTAAAATATGAAACAAATTGAAAATTCACAAAATTTCGTTGAAAATTCATGTAACTTTACACGTCTGTAACTCGAGATCCGACATCGTCAAAATATCGTGCGACAAGTGAAAAGTAAGAAAATTTCATGCTGAATTCAAAAATTTAAGGCTTATCATTTTATCTTTAACCGTGTTCGAGTGGTGTATAAAAATGTAAAATATGAAAGAAATTGAAAATTCACAAAATTTCTGTGAAAATTTATGTAAGTTTAAGCGTCTGTAACTCGAGATCCGATGTCGTCAAAATATCGTGCGATACACGAAAAGAAAGAAAATTTCATGCTGAATTCAAAAATTCAAGGCCCATCATTCTATCTTCAACCGTGTTCGAGTGGTTTATAAAAATGTAAAATATGAAACAAATTCATAATTCAAAAAAATTCTGTGAAAATTCGTATAACTTTACGCGTCTGTAACTCGAGATCCGACATCGTCAAAATATCGTGCGATACATGAAAAGAAAGAAAATTTCATGCTGAATTCAAAAATTCGAGGCCCATCATTCTATCTTTAACCGTGTTCGAGTGGTTTATAAAAATGTAAAATATGAAACAAATTGAAAATTCACAAAATTTCGTTGAAAATTCATGTAACTTTACGCGTCTGTAACTCGAGATCCGACATCGTCAAAATATCGTGCGATACACGAAAAGAAAGAAAATTTCATGCTGAATTCAAAAATTCAAGGCTCATCGTTCTATCTTTAACCGTGTTCGAGTGGTGTATAAATATGTAAAATATGAAACAAATTGAAAATTCACAAAATTTCGTTGAAAATTCATGTAACTTTACACGTCTGTAACTCGAGATCCGACATCGTCAAAATATCGTGCGTTACGTGAAAAGAAAGAAAATTTCATGCTGAATTCAAAAATTCGAGGCCCATCATTCTATCTTTAACCGTGTTCGAGTGGTTTATAAAAATGTAAAATATGAAACAAATTGAAAATTCACAAAATTTCGTTGAAAATTCATGTAACTTTACGCGTCTGTAACTCGAGATCCGACATCGTCAAAATATCGTGCGATACACGAAAAGAAAGAAAATTTCATGCTGAATTCAAAAATTCAAGGCCCATCATTCTATCTTCAACCGTGTTCGAGTGGTTTATAAAAATGTAAAATATGAAACAAATTCATAATTCAAAAAAATTCTGTGAAAATTCGTATAACTTTACGCGTCTGTAACTCGAGATCCGACATCGTCAAAATATCGTGCGATACATGAAAAGAAAGAAAATTTCATGCTGAATTCAAAAATTTAAGGCTCATCGTTCTATCTTTAACCGTGTTCGAGTGGTGTATAAATATGTAAAATATGAAACAAATTGAAAATTCACAAAATTTCTGTGAAAATTCGTATAACTTTACGCGTCTGTAACTCGAGATCAGACATCGTCAAAATATCGTGCGTTACGTGAAAAGAAAGAAAATTTCATGCTGAATTCAAAAATTCAAGGCCCATCATTCTATCTTTAACCGTGTTCGAGTGGTTTATAAAAATGTAAAATATGAAACAAATTGAAAAATCACAAAATTTCGTTGAAAATTCATGTAACTTTACACGTCTGTAACTCGAGATCCGACATCGTCAAAATATCGTGCGACAAGTGTAAAGTAAGAAAATTTCATGCTGAATTCAAAAATTTAAGGCCCATCATTTTATCTTTAACCGTGTTCGAGTGGTGTATAAATATGTAAAATATGAAACAAATTGAAAATTCACAAAATTTCGTTGAAAATTCATGTAACTTTACACGTCTGTAACTCGAGATCCGACATCGTCAAAATATCGTGCGACAAGTGAAAAGTAAGAAAATTTCATGCTGAATTCAAAAATTTAAGGCTTATCATTTTATCTTTAACCGTGTTCGAGTGGTGTATAAAAATGTAAAATATGAAAGAAATTGAAAATTCACAAAATTTCTGTGAAAATTTATGTAAGTTTAAGCGTCTGTAACTCGAGATCCGATGTCGTCAAAATATCGTGCGATACGTGAAAAGAAAGAAAATTTCATGCTGAATTCAAAAATTCAAGGCCCATCATTCTATCTTTAACCGTGTTCGAGTGGTGTATAAATATGTAAAATATGAAACAAATTGAAAATTCACAAAATTCCGGTGAAAATTCATGTAACTTTACGCGTCTGTAACTCGAGATCCGATGTCGTCAAAATATCGTGCGATACGTGAGAAGAAAGAAAATTTCATGCTGAATTCAAAAATTCAAGGCTCATCGTTCTATCTTTAACCGTGTTCGAGTGGTGTATAAATATGTAAAATATGAAACAAATTGAAAATTCACAAAATTTCGTTGAAAATTCATGTAACTTTACACGTCTGTAACTCGAGATCCGACATCGTCAAAATATCGTGCGACAAGTGAAAAGTAAGAAAATTTCATGCTGAATTCAAAAATTTAAGGCCCATCATTTTATCTTTAACCGTGTTCGAGTGGTGTATAAAAATGTAAAATATGAAAGAAATTGAAAATTCACAAAATTCCGGTGAAAATTCATGTAACTTTACGCGTCTGTAACTCGAGATCCGATATCGTCAAAATATCGTGCGATACGTGAAAAGAAAGAAAATTTCATGCTGAATTAAAAAATTCAAGGCCCATCATTCTATCTTTAACCGTGTTCGAGTGGTGTATAAAAATGTAAAATATGAAAGAAATTGAAAATTCACAAAATTTCTGTGAAAATTCATGTAAGTTTAAGCGTCTGTAACTCGAGATCCGACATCGTCAAAATATCGTGCGTTACGTGAAAAGTAAGAAAATTTCATGCTGAATTCAAAAATTCAAGGCCCATCATTCTATCTTTAACCGTGTTCGAGTGGTTTATAAAAATGTAAAATATGAAACAAATTGAAAATTCACAGAATTTCGTTGAAAATTCATGTAACTTTACGCGTCTGTAACTCGAGATCCGACATCGTCAAAATATCGTGCAATACATGAAAAGAAAGAAAATTTCATACTGAATTCAAAAATTCAAGGCCCATCATTCTATCTTCAACCGTGTTCGAGTGGTTTATAAAAATGTAAAATATAAAACAAATTCATAATTCAAAAAAATTCTGTGAAAATTCGTATAACTTTACGCGTCTGTAACTCGAGATCAGACATCGTCAAAATATCGTGCGTTACGTGAAAAGAAAGAAAATTTCATGCTGAATTCAAAAATTCAAGGCCCATCATTCTATCTTTAACCGTGTTCGAGTGGTGTATGAATATGTAAAATATGAAACAAATTGAAAATTCACAAAATTCCGGTGAAAATTCATGTAACTTTACGCGTCTGTAACTCGAGATCCGATGTCGTCAAAATATCGTGCGATACGTGAAAAGAAAGAAAATTTCATGCTGAATTCAAAAATTCAAGGCCCATCATTCTATCTTTAACCGTGTTCGAGTGGTGTATAAATATGTAAAATATGAAACAAATTGAAAATTCACAAAATTCCGGTGAAAATTCATGTAACTTTACGCGTCTGTAACTCGAGATCCGATGTCGTCAAAATATCGTGCGACAAGTGAAAAGTAAGAAAATTTCATGCTGAATTCAAAAATTTAAGGCCCATCATTTTATCTTTAACCGTGTTCGAGTGGTGTATAAAAATGTAAAATATGAAAGAAATTGAAAATTCACAAAATTCCGGTGAAAATTCATGTAACTTTACGCGTCTGTAACTCGAGATCCGATATCGTCAAAATATCGTGCGATACGTGAAAAGAAAGAAAATTTCATGCTGAATTAAAAAATTCAAGGCCCATCATTCTATCTTTAACCGTGTTCGAGTGGTGTATAAAAATGTAAAATATGAAAGAAATTGAAAATTCACAAAATTTCTGTGAAAATTCATGTAAGTTTAAACGTCTGTAACTCGAGATCCGACATCGTCAAAATATCGTGCGTTACGTGAAAAGTAAGAAAATTTCATGCTGAATTCAAAAATTTAAGGCCCATCATTTTATCTTTAACCGTGTTCGAGTGGTGTATAAAAATGTAAAATATGAAACAAATTGAAAATTCACAAAATTCCGGTGAAAATTCATGTAACTTTACGCGTCTGTAACTCGAGATCCGATGTCGTCAAAATATCGTGCGATACGTGAAAAGAAAGAAAATTTCATGCTGAATTCAAAAATTCAAGGCCCATCATTCTATCTTTAACCGTGTTCGAGTGGTGTATAAAAATGTAAAATATGAAAGAAATTGAAAATTCACAAAATTTCTGTGAAAATTCATGTAAGTTTAAGCGTCTGTAACTCGAGATCCGACATCGTCAAAATATCGTGCGATACATGAAAAGATAGAAAATTTCATGCTGAATTCAAAAATTCAAGGCCCATCATTCTATCTTTAACCGTGTACGAGTGGTGGATAAAAATGTAAAATATGAAACAAATTGAAAATTCACAAAATATCTGTGAAAATTCATGTAACTTTACGCGTCTGTAACTCGAGATCGGCCGTCGTCTAAATATCGTGCGATACGTGAAAAGAAAGAAAATTTCATGCTGAATTCAAAAATTCAAGGCCCATCATTCTATCTTCAACCGTGTTCGAGTGGTTTATAAAAATGTAAAATATGAAACAAATTCATAATTCAAAAAAATTCTGTGAAAATTCGTATAACTTTACGCGTCTGTAACTCGAGATCCGACATCGTCAAAATATCGTGCGATACATGAAAAGAAAGAAAATTTCATGCTGAATTCAAAAATTCAAGGCTCATCGTTCTATCTTTAACCGTGTTCGAGTGGTGTATAAATATGTAAAATATGAAACAAATTGAAAATTCACAAAATTTCTGTGAAAATTCGTATAACTTTACGCGTCTGTAACTCGAGATCAGACATCGTCAAAATATCGTGCGTTACGTGAAAAGAAAGAAAATTTCATGCTGAATTCAAAAATTCAAGGCCCATCATTCTATCTTTAACCGTGTTCGAGTGGTTTATAAAAATGTAAAATATGAAACAAATTGAAAAATCACAAAATTTCGTTGAAAATTCATGTAACTTTACACGTCTGTAACTCGAGATCCGACATCGTCAAAATATCGTGCGACAAGTGTAAAGTAAGAAAATTTCATGCTGAATTCAAAAATTTAAGGCCCATCATTTTATCTTTAACCGTGTTCGAGTGGTGTATAAATATGTAAAATATGAAACAAATTGAAAATTCACAAAATTTCGTTGAAAATTCATGTAACTTTACACGTCTGTAACTCGAGATCCGACATCGTCAAAATATCGTGCGACAAGTGAAAAGTAAGAAAATTTCATGCTGAATTAAAAAATTCAAGGCCCATCATTCTATCTTTAACCGTGTTCGAGTGGTGTATAAAAATGTAAAATATGAAAGAAATTGAAAATTCACAAAATTTCTGTGAAAATTCATGTAAGTTTAAACGTCTGTAACTCGAGATCCGACATCGTCAAAATATCGTGCGTTACGTGAAAAGTAAGAAAATTTCATGCTGAATTCAAAAATTTAAGGCCCATCATTTTATCTTTAACCGTGTTCGAGTGGTGTATAAAAATGTAAAATATGAAACAAATTGAAAATTCACAAAATTCCGGTGAAAATTCATGTAACTTTACGCGTCTGTAACTCGAGATCCGATGTCGTCAAAATATCGTGCGATACGTGAAAAGAAAGAAAATTTCATGCTGAATTCAAAAATTCAAGGCCCATCATTCTATCTTTAACCGTGTTCGAGTGGTGTATAAAAATGTAAAATATGAAAGAAATTGAAAATTCACAAAATTTCTGTGAAAATTCATGTAAGTTTAAGCGTCTGTAACTCGAGATCCGACATCGTCAAAATATCGTGCGATACATGAAAAGATAGAAAATTTCATGCTGAATTCAAAAATTCAAGGCCCATCATTCTATCTTTAACCGTGTACGAGTGGTGGATAAAAATGTAAAATATGAAACAAATTGAAAATTCACAAAATATCTGTGAAAATTCATGTAACTTTACGCGTCTGTAACTCGAGATCGGCCGTCGTCTAAATATCGTGCGATACGTGAAAAGAAAGAAAATTTCATGCTGAATTCAAAAATTCAAGGCCCATCATTCTATCTTCAACCGTGTTCGAGTGGTTTATAAAAATGTAAAATATGAAACAAATTCATAATTCAAAAAAATTCTGTGAAAATTCGTATAACTTTACGCGTCTGTAACTCGAGATCCGACATCGTCAAAATATCGTGCGATACATGAAAAGAAAGAAAATTTCATGCTGAATTCAAAAATTCAAGGCTCATCGTTCTATCTTTAACCGTGTTCGAGTGGTGTATAAATATGTAAAATATGAAACAAATTGAAAATTCACAAAATTTCTGTGAAAATTCGTATAACTTTACGCGTCTGTAACTCGAGATCAGACATCGTCAAAATATCGTGCGTTACGTGAAAAGAAAGAAAATTTCATGCTGAATTCAAAAATTCAAGGCCCATCATTCTATCTTTAACCGTGTTCGAGTGGTTTATAAAAATGTAAAATATGAAACAAATTGAAAAATCACAAAATTTCGTTGAAAATTCATGTAACTTTACACGTCTGTAACTCGAGATCCGACATCGTCAAAATATCGTGCGACAAGTGTAAAGTAAGAAAATTTCATGCTGAATTCAAAAATTTAAGGCCCATCATTTTATCTTTAACCGTGTTCGAGTGGTGTATAAATATGTAAAATATGAAACAAATTGAAAATTCACAAAATTTCGTTGAAAATTCATGTAACTTTACACGTCTGTAACTCGAGATCCGACATCGTCAAAATATCGTGCGACAAGTGAAAAGTAAGAAAATTTCATGCTGAATTCAAAAATTTAAGGCTTATCATTTTATCTTTAACCGTGTTCGAGTGGTGTATAAAAATGTAAAATATGAAAGAAATTGAAAATTCACAAAATTTCTGTGAAAATTTATGTAAGTTTAAGCGTCTGTAACTCGAGATCCGATGTCGTCAAAATATCGTGCGATACGTGAAAAGAAAGAAAATTTCATGCTGAATTCAAAAATTCAAGGCCCATCATTCTATCTTTAACCGTGTTCGAGTGGTGTATAAATATGTAAAATATGAAACAAATTGAAAATTCACAAAATTCCGGTGAAAATTCATGTAACTTTACGCGTCTGTAACTCGAGATCCGATGTCGTCAAAATATCGTGCGATACGTGAGAAGAAAGAAAATTTCATGCTGAATTCAAAAATTCAAGGCTCATCGTTCTATCTTTAACCGTGTTCGAGTGGTGTATAAATATGTAAAATATGAAACAAATTGAAAATTCACAAAATTTCGTTGAAAATTCATGTAACTTTACACGTCTGTAACTCGAGATCCGACATCGTCAAAATATCGTGCGACAAGTGAAAAGTAAGAAAATTTCATGCTGAATTCAAAAATTTAAGGCCCATCATTTTATCTTTAACCGTGTTCGAGTGGTGTATAAAAATGTAAAATATGAAAGAAATTGAAAATTCACAAAATTCCGGTGAAAATTCATGTAACTTTACGCGTCTGTAACTCGAGATCCGATATCGTCAAAATATCGTGCGATACGTGAAAAGAAAGAAAATTTCATGCTGAATTAAAAAATTCAAGGCCCATCATTCTATCTTTAACCGTGTTCGAGTGGTGTATAAAAATGTAAAATATGAAAGAAATTGAAAATTCACAAAATTTCTGTGAAAATTCATGTAAGTTTAAGCGTCTGTAACTCGAGATCCGACATCGTCAAAATATCGTGCGTTACGTGAAAAGTAAGAAAATTTCATGCTGAATTCAAAAATTTAAGGCCCATCATTTTATCTTTAACCGTGTTCGAGTGGTGTATAAATATGTAAAATATGAAACAAATTGAAAATTCACAAAATTTCGTTGAAAATTCATGTAACTTTACGCGTCTGTAACTCGAGATCCGATATCGTCAAAATATCGTGCGATACGTGAAAAGAAAGAAAATTTCATGCTGAATTCAAAAATTTAAGGCTTATCATTTTATCTTTAACCGTGTTCGAGTGGTGTATAAAAATGTAAAATATGAAAGAAATTGAAAATTCACAAAATTTCTGTGAAAATTTATGTAAGTTTAAGCGTCTGTAACTCGAGATCCGATGTCGTCAAAATATCGTGCGATACGTGAAAAGAAAGAAAATTTCATGCTGAATTCAAAAATTCAAGGCCCATCATTCTATCTTTAACCGTGTTCGAGTGGTGTATAAATATGTAAAATATGAAACAAATTGAAAATTCACAAAATTCCGGTGAAAATTCATGTAACTTTACGCGTCTGTAACTCGAGATCCGATGTCGTCAAAATATCGTGCGATACGTGAGAAGAAAGAAAATTTCATGCTGAATTCAAAAATTCAAGGCTCATCGTTCTATCTTTAACCGTGTTCGAGTGGTGTATAAATATGTAAAATATGAAACAAATTGAAAATTCACAAAATTTCGTTGAAAATTCATGTAACTTTACACGTCTGTAACTCGAGATCCGACATCGTCAAAATATCGTGCGACAAGTGAAAAGTAAGAAAATTTCATGCTGAATTCAAAAATTTAAGGCCCATCATTTTATCTTTAACCGTGTTCGAGTGGTGTATAAAAATGTAAAATATGAAAGAAATTGAAAATTCACAAAATTCCGGTGAAAATTCATGTAACTTTACGCGTCTGTAACTCGAGATCCGATATCGTCAAAATATCGTGCGATACGTGAAAAGAAAGAAAATTTCATGCTGAATTAAAAAATTCAAGGCCCATCATTCTATCTTTAACCGTGTTCGAGTGGTGTATAAAAATGTAAAATATGAAAGAAATTGAAAATTCACAAAATTTCTGTGAAAATTCATGTAAGTTTAAGCGTCTGTAACTCGAGATCCGACATCGTCAAAATATCGTGCGTTACGTGAAAAGTAAGAAAATTTCATGCTGAATTCAAAAATTCAAGGCCCATCATTCTATCTTTAACCGTGTTCGAGTGGTTTATAAAAATGTAAAATATGAAACAAATTGAAAATTCACAGAATTTCGTTGAAAATTCATGTAACTTTACGCGTCTGTAACTCGAGATCCGACATCGTCAAAATATCGTGCAATACATGAAAAGAAAGAAAATTTCATACTGAATTCAAAAATTCAAGGCCCATCATTCTATCTTCAACCGTGTTCGAGTGGTTTATAAAAATGTAAAATATAAAACAAATTCATAATTCAAAAAAATTCTGTGAAAATTCGTATAACTTTACGCGTCTGTAACTCGAGATCAGACATCGTCAAAATATCGTGCGTTACGTGAAAAGAAAGAAAATTTCATGCTGAATTCAAAAATTCAAGGCCCATCATTCTATCTTTAACCGTGTTCGAGTGGTTTATAAAAATGTAAAATATGAAACAAATTGAAAAATCACAAAATTTCGTTGAAAATTCATGTAACTTTACACGTCTGTAACTCGAGATCCGACATCGTCAAAATATCGTGCGACAAGTGTAAAGTAAGAAAATTTCATGCTGAATTCAAAAATTTAAGGCCCATCATTTTATCTTTAACCGTGTTCGAGTGGTGTATAAATATGTAAAATATGAAACAAATTGAAAATTCACAAAATTTCGTTGAAAATTCATGTAACTTTACACGTCTGTAACTCGAGATCCGACATCGTCAAAATATCGTGCGACAAGTGAAAAGTAAGAAAATTTCATGCTGAATTCAAAAATTTAAGGCTTATCATTTTATCTTTAACCGTGTTCGAGTGGTGTATAAAAATGTAAAATATGAAAGAAATTGAAAATTCACAAAATTTCTGTGAAAATTTATGTAAGTTTAAGCGTCTGTAACTCGAGATCCGATGTCGTCAAAATATCGTGCGATACACGAAAAGAAAGAAAATTTCATGCTGAATTCAAAAATTCAAGGCCCATCATTCTATCTTCAACCGTGTTCGAGTGGTTTATAAAAATGTAAAATATGAAACAAATTCATAATTCAAAAAAATTCTGTGAAAATTCGTATAACTTTACGCGTCTGTAACTCGAGATCCGACATCGTCAAAATATCGTGCGATACATGAAAAGAAAGAAAATTTCATGCTGAATTCAAAAATTCAAGGCTCATCGTTCTATCTTTAACCGTGTTCGAGTGGTGTATAAATATGTAAAATATGAAACAAATTGAAAATTCACAAAATTTCGTTGAAAATTCATGTAACTTTACACGTCTGTAACTCGAGATCCGACATCGTCAAAATATCGTGCGTTACGTGAAAAGAAAGAAAATTTCATGCTGAATTCAAAAATTCGAGGCCCATCATTCTATCTTTAACCGTGTTCGAGTGGTTTATAAAAATGTAAAATATGAAACAAATTGAAAATTCACAAAATTTCGTTGAAAATTCATGTAACTTTACGCGTCTGTAACTCGAGATCCGACATCGTCAAAATATCGTGCGATACACGAAAAGAAAGAAAATTTCATGCTGAATTCAAAAATTCAAGGCCCATCATTCTATCTTCAACCGTGTTCGAGTGGTTTATAAAAATGTAAAATATGAAACAAATTCATAATTCAAAAAAATTCTGTGAAAATTCGTATAACTTTACGCGTCTGTAACTCGAGATCCGACATCGTCAAAATATCGTGCGATACATGAAAAGAAAGAAAATTTCATGCTGAATTCAAAAATTTAAGGCTCATCGTTCTATCTTTAACCGTGTTCGAGTGGTGTATAAATATGTAAAATATGAAACAAATTGAAAATTCACAAAATTTCTGTGAAAATTCGTATAACTTTACGCGTCTGTAACTCGAGATCAGACATCGTCAAAATATCGTGCGTTACGTGAAAAGAAAGAAAATTTCATGCTGAATTCAAAAATTCAAGGCCCATCATTCTATCTTTAACCGTGTTCGAGTGGTTTATAAAAATGTAAAATATGAAACAAATTGAAAAATCACAAAATTTCGTTGAAAATTCATGTAACTTTACACGTCTGTAACTCGAGATCCGACATCGTCAAAATATCGTGCGACAAGTGTAAAGTAAGAAAATTTCATGCTGAATTCAAAAATTTAAGGTCCATCATTTTATCTTTAACCGTGTTCGAGTGGTGTATAAATATGTAAAATATGAAACAAATTGAAAATTCACAAAATTTCGTTGAAAATTCATGTAACTTTACACGTCTGTAACTCGAGATCCGACATCGTCAAAATATCGTGCGACAAGTGAAAAGTAAGAAAATTTCATGCTGAATTCAAAAATTCAAGGCCCATCATTCTATCTTTAACCGTGTTCGAGTGGTGTATAAATATGTAAAATATGAAACAAATTGAAAATTCACAAAATTCCGGTGAAAATTCATGTAACTTTACGCGTCTGTAACTCGAGATCCGATGTCGTCAAAATATCGTGCGATACGTGAGAAGAAAGAAAATTTCATGCTGAATTCAAAAATTCAAGGCTCATCGTTCTATCTTTAACCGTGTTCGAGTGGTGTATAAATATGTAAAATATGAAACAAATTGAAAATTCACAAAATTTCGTTGAAAATTCATGTAACTTTACACGTCTGTAACTCGAGATCCGACATCGTCAAAATATCGTGCGACAAGTGAAAAGTAAGAAAATTTCATGCTGAATTCAAAAATTTAAGGCCCATCATTTTATCTTTAACCGTGTTCGAGTGGTGTATAAAAATGTAAAATATGAAAGAAATTGAAAATTCACAAAATTCCGGTGAAAATTCATGTAACTTTACGCGTCTGTAACTCGAGATCCGATATCGTCAAAATATCGTGCGATACGTGAAAAGAAAGAAAATTTCATGCTGAATTAAAAAATTCAAGGCCCATCATTCTATCTTTAACCGTGTTCGAGTGGTGTATAAAAATGTAAAATATGAAAGAAATTGAAAATTCACAAAATTTCTGTGAAAATTCATGTAAGTTTAAGCGTCTGTAACTCGAGATCCGACATCGTCAAAATATCGTGCGATACATGAAAAGAAAGAAAATTTCATGCTGAATTCAAAAATTCAAGGCTCATCGTTCTATCTTTAACCGTGTTCGAGTGGTGTATAAATATGTAAAATATGAAACAAATTGAAAATTCACAAAATTTCTGTGAAAATTCGTATAACTTTACGCGTCTGTAACTCGAGATCAGACATCGTCAAAATATCGTGCGTTACGTGAAAAGAAAGAAAATTTCATGCTGAATTCAAAAATTCAAGGCCCATCATTCTATCTTTAACCGTGTTCGAGTGGTTTATAAAAATGTAAAATATGAAACAAATTGAAAAATCACAAAATTTCGTTGAAAATTCATGTAACTTTACACGTCTGTAACTCGAGATCCGACATCGTCAAAATATCGTGCGACAAGTGTAAAGTAAGAAAATTTCATGCTGAATTCAAAAATTTAAGGCCCATCATTTTATCTTTAACCGTGTTCGAGTGGTGTATAAATATGTAAAATATGAAACAAATTGAAAATTCACAAAATTTCGTTGAAAATTCATGTAACTTTACACGTCTGTAACTCGAGATCCGACATCGTCAAAATATCGTGCGACAAGTGAAAAGTAAGAAAATTTCATGCTGAATTCAAAAATTTAAGGCTTATCATTTTATCTTTAACCGTGTTCGAGTGGTGTATAAAAATGTAAAATATGAAAGAAATTGAAAATTCACAAAATTTCTGTGAAAATTTATGTAAGTTTAAGCGTCTGTAACTCGAGATCCGATGTCGTCAAAATATCGTGCGATACGTGAAAAGAAAGAAAATTTCATGCTGAATTCAAAAATTCAAGGCCCATCATTCTATCTTTAACCGTGTTCGAGTGGTGTATAAATATGTAAAATATGAAACAAATTGAAAATTCACAAAATTCCGGTGAAAATTCATGTAACTTTACGCGTCTGTAACTCGAGATCCGATGTCGTCAAAATATCGTGCGATACGTGAGAAGAAAGAAAATTTCATGCTGAATTCAAAAATTCAAGGCTCATCGTTCTATCTTTAACCGTGTTCGAGTGGTGTATAAATATGTAAAATATGAAACAAATTGAAAATTCACAAAATTTCGTTGAAAATTCATGTAACTTTACACGTCTGTAACTCGAGATCCGACATCGTCAAAATATCGTGCGACAAGTGAAAAGTAAGAAAATTTCATGCTGAATTCAAAAATTTAAGGCCCATCATTTTATCTTTAACCGTGTTCGAGTGGTGTATAAAAATGTAAAATATGAAAGAAATTGAAAATTCACAAAATTCCGGTGAAAATTCATGTAACTTTACGCGTCTGTAACTCGAGATCCGATATCGTCAAAATATCGTGCGATACGTGAAAAGAAAGAAAATTTCATGCTGAATTAAAAAATTCAAGGCCCATCATTCTATCTTTAACCGTGTTCGAGTGGTGTATAAAAATGTAAAATATGAAAGAAATTGAAAATTCACAAAATTTCTGTGAAAATTCATGTAAGTTTAAGCGTCTGTAACTCGAGATCCGACATCGTCAAAATATCGTGCGTTACGTGAAAAGTAAGAAAATTTCATGCTGAATTCAAAAATTCAAGGCCCATCATTCTATCTTTAACCGTGTTCGAGTGGTTTATAAAAATGTAAAATATGAAACAAATTGAAAATTCACAGAATTTCGTTGAAAATTCATGTAACTTTACGCGTCTGTAACTCGAGATCCGATATCGTCAAAATATCGTGCGATACGTGAAAAGAAAGAAAATTTCATGCTGAATTAAAAAATTCAAGGCCCATCATTCTATCTTTAACCGTGTTCGAGTGGTGTATAAAAATGTAAAATATGAAAGAAATTGAAAATTCACAAAATTTCTGTGAAAATTTATGTAAGTTTAAGCGTCTGTAACTCGAGATCCGATGTCGTCAAAATATCGTGCGATACGTGAAAAGAAAGAAAATTTCATGCTGAATTCAAAAATTCAAGGCCCATCATTCTATCTTTAACCGTGTTCGAGTGGTGTATAAATATGTAAAATATGAAACAAATTGAAAATTCACAAAATTCCGGTGAAAATTCATGTAACTTTACGCGTCTGTAACTCGAGATCCGATGTCGTCAAAATATCGTGCGATACGTGAGAAGAAAGAAAATTTCATGCTGAATTCAAAAATTCAAGGCTCATCGTTCTATCTTTAACCGTGTTCGAGTGGTGTATAAATATGTAAAATATGAAACAAATTGAAAATTCACAAAATTTCGTTGAAAATTCATGTAACTTTACACGTCTGTAACTCGAGATCCGACATCGTCAAAATATCGTGCGACAAGTGAAAAGTAAGAAAATTTCATGCTGAATTCAAAAATTTAAGGCCCATCATTTTATCTTTAACCGTGTTCGAGTGGTGTATAAAAATGTAAAATATGAAAGAAATTGAAAATTCACAAAATTCCGGTGAAAATTCATGTAACTTTACGCGTCTGTAACTCGAGATCCGATATCGTCAAAATATCGTGCGATACGTGAAAAGAAAGAAAATTTCATGCTGAATTAAAAAATTCATGGCCCATCATTCTATCTTTAACCGTGTTCGAGTGGTGTATAAAAATGTAAAATATGAAAGAAATTGAAAATTCACAAAATTTCTGTGAAAATTCATGTAAGTTTAAGCGTCTGTAACTCGAGATCCGACATCGTCAAAATATCGTGCGTTACGTGAAAAGTAAGAAAATTTCATGCTGAATTCAAAAATTCAAGGCCCATCATTCTATCTTTAACCGTGTTCGAGTGGTTTATAAAAATGTAAAATATGAAACAAATTGAAAATTCACAGAATTTCGTTGAAAATTCATGTAACTTTACGCGTCTGTAACTCGAGATCCGACATCGTCAAAATATCGTGCAATACATGAAAAGAAAGAAAATTTCATACTGAATTCAAAAATTCAAGGCCCATCATTCTATCTTCAACCGTGTTCGAGTGGTTTATAAAAATGTAAAATATAAAACAAATTCATAATTCAAAAAAATTCTGTGAAAATTCGTATAACTTTACGCGTCTGTAACTCGAGATCAGACATCGTCAAAATATCGTGCGTTACGTGAAAAGAAAGAAAATTTCATGCTGAATTCAAAAATTCAAGGCCCATCATTCTATCTTTAACCGTGTTCGAGTGGTGTATAAATATGTAAAATATGAAACAAATTGAAAATTCACAAAATTCCGGTGAAAATTCATGTAACTTTACGCGTCTGTAACTCGAGATCCGATGTCGTCAAAATATCGTGCGACAAGTGAAAAGTAAGAAAATTTCATGCTGAATTCAAAAATTTAAGGCCCATCATTTTATCTTTAACCGTGTTCGAGTGGTGTATAAAAATGTAAAATATGAAAGAAATTGAAAATTCACAAAATTCCGGTGAAAATTCATGTAACTTTACGCGTCTGTAACTCGAGATCCGATATCGTCAAAATATCGTGCGATACGTGAAAAGAAAGAAAATTTCATGCTGAATTAAAAAATTCAAGGCCCATCATTCTATCTTTAACCGTGTTCGAGTGGTGTATAAAAATGTAAAATATGAAAGAAATTGAAAATTCACAAAATTTCTGTGAAAATTCATGTAAGTTTAAACGTCTGTAACTCGAGATCCGACATCGTCAAAATATCGTGCGTTACGTGAAAAGTAAGAAAATTTCATGCTGAATTCAAAAATTTAAGGCCCATCATTTTATCTTTAACCGTGTTCGAGTGGTGTATAAAAATGTAAAATATGAAACAAATTGAAAATTCACAAAATTCCGGTGAAAATTCATGTAACTTTACGCGTCTGTAACTCGAGATCCGATGTCGTCAAAATATCGTGCGATACGTGAAAAGAAAGAAAATTTCATGCTGAATTCAAAAATTCAAGGCCCATCATTCTATCTTTAACCGTGTTCGAGTGGTGTATAAAAATGTAAAATATGAAAGAAATTGAAAATTCACAAAATTTCTGTGAAAATTCATGTAAGTTTAAGCGTCTGTAACTCGAGATCCGACATCGTCAAAATATCGTGCGATACATGAAAAGATAGAAAATTTCATGCTGAATTCAAAAATTCAAGGCCCATCATTCTATCTTTAACCGTGTACGAGTGGTGGATAAAAATGTAAAATATGAAACAAATTGAAAATTCACAAAATATCTGTGAAAATTCATGTAACTTTACGCGTCTGTAACTCGAGATCGGCCGTCGTCTAAATATCGTGCGATACGTGAAAAGAAAGAAAATTTCATGCTGAATTTAAAAATTCAAGGCCCATCATTCTATCTTTAACCGTGTTGGAGTGGTGTATAAAAATGAAAAATATGAAAGAAATTGAAAATTCACAAAATTTCTGTGAAAATTCATGTAACTTTACGCGTTTGTAACTCGAGATCGGCCGTCGTCTAAATATCGTGCGATACGTGAAAAGAAAGAAAATTTCATGCTGAATTTAAAAATTCAAGGCCCATAATTCTATCTTTAACCGTGTTGGAGTGGTGTATAAAAATAAAAAATATGAAAGAAATTAAAAATTCACAAAATTTCTGTGAAAATTCATGTAACTTTACGCGTCTGTAACTCGAGATCGGCCGTCGTCTAAATATTGTGCGATACGTGAAAAGAAAGAAAATTTCATGCTGAATTCAAAAATTCAAGGCGCATCATTCTATCTTTAACCGTGTACGAGTGGTGGATAAAAATGTAAAATATGAAACAAATTGAAATTTCACAAAATTTCTGTGAAAATTCATGTAATTTTACGCGTCTGTAACTCGAGATCGGCCGTCGTCTAAATATCGTGCAATACGTGAAAAGAAAGAAAATTTCATGCTGAATTTAAAAATTCAAGGCCCATCATTCTATCTTTAACCGTGTTGGAGTGGTGTATAAAAATGAAAAATATGAAAGAAATTGAAAATTCACAAAATTCCGGTGAAAATTCATGTAACTTTACGCGTTTGTAACTCGAGATCGGCCGTCGTCTAAATATCGTGCGATACGTGAAAAGAAAGAAAATTTCATGCTGAATTCAAAAATTCAAGGCCCATCATTCTATCTTTAACCGTGTTCGAGTGGTGTATAAAAATGTAAAATATGAAAGAAATTGAAAATTCACAAAATTTCTGTGAAAATTCATGTAAGTTTAAGCGTCTGTAACTCGAGATCCGACATCGTCAAAATATCGTGCGATAAGTGAAAAGAAAGAAAATTTCATGCTGAATTCAAAAATTTAAGGCCCATCATTCTATCTTTAACTGTGTACGAGTGGTGGATAAAAATGTAAAATATGAAACAAATTGATAATTCACAAAATTTCTGTGAAAATTCATGTAAATTTAAAAGCCTGTAACAGACTATCAAAAAAAAACTCCCGTTACTATATCTTTAAACGTGTAAAAGTGGCGCATGAAAATATGAACACTTGTTATAGGCGGTTTCTATTCATAATTAATTTTATGTGTTTCAAATTAATATGAAACTTTTTATTTATATTTTATACTTCTCTTAATATCAATTACTATTTCAATTGTTATATTTCTTATGATAACGATGTAAAATGCTTATAACTTTTCAAAAAATATGTATACAATGTTTATATTTACCTTATGTAACTATGAAAATTGTCTGTCCATCATTTATGTCAATTCATACTTACATTTTTCAATGAAAGTATAAATATCTGTATTATGAGGGAAGGTAATGTTTTATTTGATTATTAATTAGGGCCCGAGTTATTTGGGGGCTTTTAGATGTCGGCAGGGGCATTTTTCTTTTGGGAAACTTCTCCGAGGCACGGAAAACCTGGGGGCTGTCTCGGTACTGTTGCAGATTGTGCAACAATGAAAATAAACTATTGTTAGCATATTACATTCATAATAATCATGGATGATTTGATGTAAATGTTTTTATGAGCTATAAGGTATATGAAAGTAAATGGTTTTTATTTTATTTCATAGTTAAATATCTTTCATTATTTATAATGATACATATGAAAACATATTCATGTATGATTAACAATTAAATAAAGATGCTAACCATTTATATACATAAAGGTTTTTTCAACAGGATAATCTTCTCCAAAGGATCTCCAGGACTCCTACACTTGCTCCACATCCTTCTGGGTGTTGTTGAGATTCTGCAACAATGGCAAAACAATACTCCTTCAATTTTTATTATTGTTTAAATAATGTATAAGGATTTATATTTTTATTCAAATACAATATGTAAACATATCTTTAATTTCATGAATATTGCCTTTCTTTGTATTAAGAAAGGCTCTCCAGATAACTTGCAGGTTCTCCAGGACTCCCATCGGACGTTCATGTCTTCCCCCAGGTTTTTAGAACCAGCAGCAATGAAAAATACAATGAATATTTGACAATTTCCATTTCAAGTTATAAAATATTACTTCAAAGTTATGCAACAATTAATACATATTTCTATATGAAATTTATATGAAAAAAATTCTAATTTTCAATGGAAATTATAATAATTCATAGATTCAACGATCAATTTGTTAAATATGTAGATCAATAATTTATTTATTTTAATGGTTCACTTCTGTTCAATAAATTATTAATATAGTTAATATAATAATGCGGCACACATTATGTAACCGATTTAGCGTTCATATATTTTAAAAATATATAAAATATATATCCAAACATAATATTTTCAATAATAAATATATGTAAAAAGTATTTATGAAAATGCATCCATGTATATGAAAATTTTTAAAAAAACTTCTAATTTTAATAAATATTCGATAAATATCTTCAACAATTTAATGATACATTGACCCTAAAATGCAACAATGTATAAAAGAAATAAATTACGTAACTTGCTCACGCTTCAAATATGTAAAAAAATATCTATGGAACATCTTGTAAAATTAAACGTTTTTATAAGTAAATGAAACACAAACTCTTGCACCCAAAATTGGGTACAACAATAAATTATATACGTATGTTACTAAACTCATAAACTATATATGAAACATATAGAAATAATATTCAATATAACACAATGATTAATAAAATTATCAACTATTAATTCTTGGTATGATCTTCAGGAATGCTATACAACACCCACAAATGTATGCCAAGTCTTAACAGCTAAGAAAATACGGAAAATATAACTCACCATGCATAATGAAGTTCTCAGGGATGTTTCCAAGTCCTGTAGGGATGTTGGAAGTAGTTTTCTTCCACCAGGAAGTCGTCCTTCAGGTCTAAATACAGGAACACACCACACACACGTCCGCACGATTTAAAAATCACCTTGAGAATGAGGTCATTAATTATCATAATAGCTACGCATTAGATAACATTCATCAATTTTATTCAAAAATAATTTTTAAAAATAAATATTAAAAATAAAATAATGAGCATGTATATTGTATGTTTTATTTCGAGGAATAAATAAAATATTTATTTATTTTTTTATTGATCCAGGTTCGATTCTAGGCTTATATAGATCACATATCATAAAACTTTTTTTATATTATCTGTATTATGCTTGCAAATTTTATGCCCTTTCATTTGATACCAAACAACCTTATAATATTTAAAAATATTTATGTATCTATAATTTGATCTACAATAATAACTATGTTTCATACTATCAGTGTATTTATTAAACTTTTTACCATAAAAAATAATCAATATTCAAGTTCACCCTTCACAAAATTATCGATAATTCATTCCTATCTATACCTACAGTTGCGGGCCTATAATTATTGATTACTATAGGCAATAGTAGTGCGTTCAACAAGGGTTGATGTTCAAACTATTTATAAATTATGCCCCTAACAATGGTTTGATTCTACCCCTTTGAATTGCCAGCATAATTCATACATTTCATTCAAATGTCTACTAGAAGTCACTCCTCAAGTATAATATATTATACTGTGTACAGAATACAGCTTCTGTACCCAAAACAGGAAGAATCATTACCAAAAAATAATGGTATGTGTATATGTGTTGGCAACCTTTCAAATACAGCCGTATATTTTGGAAATAAATATAAAACATTACTTTCCATTATTATACCCATTATTGGGTGGTGTGCTAACATGATAGATAACTATGAAACTATGGGCACTTATGGCTACAGACTTGCTAAATACAAATTTAAAAGTGTTTCGATTTGAAAATTAACTTTTAAAACGTCTGACTTTTAATGACCCTATCTACTATCCCAATTTGTTAATAATTAATGTACTTATTGTTGTGTTCCCTATAAGATAGTAGATAGGGACAAAGTAAAAAAATATATATCTTTTTATAATATTTAAGTACATATAAGACGGTATACATAGAATTACATCCTAATTTTAAAATTTCATCACTCGTTACCGAATCTTTAACCGTGCCAGAGTGGTGCATGAAAATATGAGAAATTAACCAAATTGAATATATACAAATTTCTTTGAATATTCATGTAAGTTTAATCGTCTGTAACTCGAGATCCGACGTTATAAAAAAAATCTTTCTTTAAATAAAAAGAGAATTTTATGCTGAATCCAAATTTTAATGGTACGTTATTCTATCTTTAACCATGTGGGAGTGGTGTATGAAAATATGAAATATGAACCTAATTGAAAATTTACAATATTTCTGTGAAAATTCATGTAAATTTAACCGTCTGTAACTCGAGAGCCGATGGTGGAAAAAAAATCATATATTACGTGAAAAGAAAGAGAATTTCATACTGAATCCAAACTTTTATTGAGCGTTGGTCTATCTATAACCGTGTAGGAGTGCTGGATTAGAATATGTAAAATGAACCGATTTGAAATTTACATAATATCATTTCTTTAAAATTTAAAAGTTTTCAGTGTTTCAAAAATTCTGGGACTATGTTTGCTTATGGAAAAATATTTGCTAAATCCAAATTTGAAAAGTTCAAGTCGATATCTCCTTTAGTTTTCGAGATATTCTATCATAAATTTCATAATATCTGAACGTGTATTAGGAAAACATGTATGAAAAAATTTTCGTCGATTACAAAACTCTTATAGTATTTATACTGCCTTATTAGTTTATTTAACTTACGTTTTTGGGGCACGGTCTATGGTATTATACTTGCACAAGGAGTGATATAGTTATTTCATTTATATCTAAGGGAATCCATGTGCCACTAATACAGATTAATCATTTTCGACATGAATACGTGTATTACAAAAACAAATCTATTATACTACAAGTTAATTCTGCTTCATTTAACAGGTAAAAATATATTAAATAAATTACATCGTATATATAAAGTATGATTGTTGTTTATTACATATTTTAGAAGAAGTCTGCTGCCCACGAAATCCTGCAAAATCTCTGGATGATTCCTTCTGGTACCGCACTCGCCGAGCAGCAAGTGTTTCAAATCAGATACTTTATTACTTGTGGGCACTTCTTACTGATGTGCAGAGTGTACCAATATTTAAATAAATAACCTATGTTCTAAAAGTTTTACCAGAAATTTTAACAATTTTTTTTTTGTAATATAAAATGCATTTACTTAAAGTTTTGTAATAATAATTAACTTTCCATTTCTAGGACTTCACACTGAACAACTCCGAAATTAAGGGAAATGATCGTTTTTATACTGACAATATTGCAGAGGACCCTAATAATGTCAGATATAAAAAGGCCAAATGCGTAGGTACGGTGTTGGTATGGTGACTTATTTCCACAAGGAGTGTATCCAGGCCTTATGTGGGCTGAGTGATGTGAAGCCCTGGGTAATCAAACAATTTAACACTTAAAATTTGTCCATTTCACTGAAGAAGAACATGCTATGGATGATTATATCTTCTGCCAGACCTTACGTCCTCTTGTACTATTAGTTCCACGAAACGACAATTCTATAACCTCCCCAGGCTCGTCCTATAGAACGTTTTTGGGCTCTTTTAACTAGAAAAGTTCAAACAAAATGAGGACAAACTTCAACGAAGAATATACAGGATTGTAAATTGTTGAAATTTGTACTAACAAAATTTAAAAAAACTCCAGAACCGATTTACATTATTTCTAAAACATTTATCCTCATTTATTACCCTGTACAATCCTGTTAAATGCAGGAATAGATTTAAAGGATTTTTCGGCTGTTTCAACTTTTTTTTTCTTTTGTTCCGGGAATTTTTTTTTTTCGGTAAAATTCATCAAAATTAAAATTTGTATTAATGATGAAAGTTTCATTAGTATGAATTTATTAAATAGTGGTGCAATTTACACAACAGTTTGAAGGGTCCCCACAAGCAGGGATAATATATTTACTTGCATTTATCGAGCAATACCTTTTTATTGAATGCAATTTTTTCTTGTATTTTTAATAAATACAACTTCTGAAACTACTGCATTTCATAATTAATTCGTGGAATAATTTCATATCTTATTTGTAAGGAATTTATTGTAAGTGAAATATGATTGGAATGCGCTTTCAGCAGTCTGAAATTGTACTGAAATTTTAAAGTTTTCAAATATTCTCAAAATATGCTTTCAAAACAAAAAACACAATATTTTTTGCTAAATAAATGTTGCAGAAATCGTACAATACAAGTAAAATAAATATATATTATTTACTTACATATTGCTGTAAAAAATGCGGAATCTTTCAGCATATCAGCAAACTGTAGAAATTAACAATACTTCTTAAATCTGCCTGGGATCCTTTCAGTCTTTCAGCGCTGCATATTAACCCTGAAACAAAGTAAATCATGAAAGAATGTAAAATAATATTATATATACAAATATCATTTTTCTTTTTGTATTTGCTGGAGTTCTAGAAACTTTAATAAACTTTTAAATGTGAAAAAACTTATTCATAACATTTTAAGTATTCTTTACAACATTGGTAGAGAAAACTGAGACGTATTATTTTCATTCTTCGTCTTTCTTATACTTTTGTAAGTATTGTCTTATTTTTTGTTTGTATCTGTATTTGTAACAGTGACATATGCCATATATTACCGTGACCCGAAAAATCTAAAATTATTAAGATAATTTATATCTATTTAGAAAATCATTCCTGAAATTCTTTTCATCGATTCAAATCAACTGAAATAATACTAATGTAGAATTTAATGCTGAATCCAAATTTGAAAGGCTGAAGTTTCTATCTCTATTAGTTTTTGAGTTATAAATTTTTAAAATTATAAACATAAATCGCTAACATTTGTTAGTTTTTTTTGCTGTTAATATATTTATTTCAGAGGATACGAATACATTTCTTTTAAATTTATTAGCGAAGCAGGAAATTACAAAAATATGATTTTAGATGTTAAAGACTAAGTTCCGAAACCATGGTCTACACACATTTTTTTAATATTATTAAACAACTAATATATATTTTAAACTCACCTTTATTCCAAAAAAATTGATTGTATACTATGTCCAAAAAATTTCCAATTTTTGCAGTATATACTTTCAAAATACTGTCCCAAAAAATGTATATTGGTGCATCAATTATAGTGCCATGTAGAGATATTAAAACAAAATAATTTAATAAATAATTTTGAAGTCGCCTGAGGTTGAGCCAAAAATATACAGGTATGCGAAACAATCTCTGAAGTAGGAAGAATGCTCCTAATTTTATATTTTCCTAATACTTGTATTTCGCAGCCTATCTGTAAATAAAGTTAATAATTTACCCTAAACCACTCGGACAAAAAAAAAGTTTTATTAATTACAATGAAATGAACTTAAACAATTGTTTGTTTAAATTAATTCTAATTTTAAATTGTATTTCAATCGTTGCATATGTAGAATCTTCTTCAAAATGATACTCTACTTTTCAAGGGCGCAATTAAAAAATTGAGAGCATACAAGTGTTGCTTTTAGCGCTTAAAGCAGAACTACCGCTTTTCTTTTAAATTTAAAATGATGCTGTACAATTTTAATAATTAACTATAATTTACTTTATTATTATTAAGAAAGAAACCATACTTTGGAAAACAATATTCTTACGGTAAATTTTCCGTAGAATTCAGTGGCAAAATTTCCGGAACCCTATCTCTAATATTTCAGCCCTAATTATTATTGATTACAAAATAAATTCATGCAAATATTAAAAATAAATTAAATATGTACTTACTTTTATTGTTTGACTATCCCTTCCCCCCAGAGTGGTTCCCCGGGTGGTTCCTAGATTGGGGGAGAGGTGGGGACAGTTCACCACTTTCAAGGTCATTTCATCCGACGCAATTTTGGCACTTATATCACTTTCATAATCACTTGATTGGACTGTACTTTTACAGTTTCAAGGTCATTTCATCGGACCGCGACGCGACGCGACGCACTGAGCAACAACCCTTAATTTTGGGGTGCGCTGCTTTTTACGCATTTAGATCTGCAACCCTCACCTTTTCTCAACCCGGCTTGGGACGGGCTATGGCTAGGCTTATTGCAGGTCCAACTGCGTAAAAATGTATAAATAAAAACACATATTTATAAATAACAATGCTTTATTTTGTTTACAATATATTTATTTATTTTACAATATATTATTATTATTTTATTTTGAAGTTCTTCCTGTGAACATAAGAAAACATAAAACATTTAAATAATTAATGATTTGTGGAGTTGTTGGTCCCACCCTCAATTTGAGGGATGGTTAAGCTCTGCCACCACGTCAAGGTCCCTCCACTAGGCAGAGGGCGCCCGTTGCAGCTTAATATGATTTTTATTTATTAATTTAAATCATATTTAAAAATATTTAATATTTAATAATTCATCAATTATCAATATTAAACTGCAACGCTGAAAAGCAAGCAAGCAAGCAATTGATTAAGCTTAAAACTAGAAAGCATCATTCAACATGCACTCTGAGGGCCCCCAGACACACAACATTCATCCAAGGCAGGCAGCCCCTGTGCTGCCTGCGCTGCCGCTGGACCCGACGCTCTGGAACCGTGGCCATGACGCGGAGCCCTGAAAAAAAAACTAACAAGTCAGTATAATGTCAACAACAAATAAACTTATTCTAATAGACTTTAATCATCAATAAAAAACTCTAATAAACTTTAATCATTATCAAAAGAATTTAAAAAACTTTAATTATTTCAAAATCATTATCGAAAGTCATTCAAACTTTTCAATAATGCCCATTGTTGAATTTTCATTGAAGAAAATCTTTTAAATCAATATTCATTGTTCAATTTTAATAAAAGAAATTTTCAAGAAGAACAAAGTGTAAAATAAAATTATTCTCACCATTATTGGCATCGGGGCTGGTCTTGACTGCAGCTGGGAGGCCCGACGGGGCGAATCCCTCGGTCCCACCGAGGAAACTCCGAACTTGCAGTGGGATAAACCTAAACAACATAAAAACAAACATATTTATAGTTTTTCATAATATAAAATCCAAGATTTATTTATAATTTTAATTTTATATTAGCTAATATTTTGAATAAGAAAATTAAATATTCTAAAGCAATTTAGAGCTGCTACATTCACAAAATGGATGCGATTGTAATTTTTATTTATTTTAATATAATTTTGATTTTCTTTACCTGGACAAGCCAGATTTTCTGCTACCCTGGATGCGTCATGCCACCTCTTCAACCCACTTTCCGCCGCTGACCTGGATGGAAGGCAGCATGGCTCTTCTTCTTCGCGCCCCACCACACCTTTTTCGGGAGGAGTCTTACTACCCTCCCTACTTGCCTGAGTTATTGGCACGAGGGTGGAACGCACACCAGGAACTCTCTGCTTAGGCAGATTGACAATTCCCCCTTCTTATCGGCGATACTCCACGTACCGCTGCCCATCCACCCATCTACAGCAACCTGGCCAGGCTTCGTATGACTGTAGGGGGTGAACTTCTCATCATGACACAAACACCTTTCGCCGCCGCCCACGCTAGTACTACCTATTCGCAGGCTAAGCAGCTACCGGGTGCCCCTGATAATTATTATACTTTCGCCGCCGGGGTGATCAGTCCCAACAACTACTTGTATTTTAGCTACGAACCCAACAACTACTAATATATTTGTACCGTAAACTACGCAAAATGTCACACTTATCAAATATACGAGTCTTCCGGCTTAGCTACAGACCTACGTTTAAGTCACACAGACAAAATAACGAGCCTATATGTAGCGGTATATACCTTCGCTGATTTGACCCATGATGAAGCTTTGCTACAGACTTTCGTTTAAGTCACCCAGACAAAAGAACGAGTCCATAGTAGCATTCACAACAAACACAAATCAAAAGCAGCTACTAATATATTTGTACCGTAAACTACGCAAAGAGATAAGTGAGACAAATATACGAGTCGTCCGGCTGAGCTACAGGCCTGCGTTTAAGTCACACAGACAAAATAACGAGCCTATATGTAGCGATATATATTTTCGCTGAAGGGTGTAGCTTTATGCTACAGACTTTCGTTTAGTCACACAGACAAAGAACGAGTCTATTAGTAGCATGTTTGCGTGCTATCCCAACTGAACTGGTTCGTCATCCGACTCCCCAGCCTGTGGCTATTATTGCTTCAATTATCAGGGGATGAGTGGGCTGTTCCTCACTACTGTGAGGACTCACAAATACGTGTTTCACGCGTCCGGAGGGAATACACTGCTTCTACTCAGAGAATTACCTGGTGCTCTATCTGCTTGGCTCATCTGGTGGTCCCGCGTTGGTGGGTCCTGGGCCTTACAATCACTCTCCTCACTTATGAAAAATGAACCGAACGTGCAGAAAGACGGCAATGAAATGGGACGAGTGAAGCATTGTTTAACCAATTATAATGAATAAACGCGTCAGTTGTTACGTTGCCTTGCTTGTTAATTTAATTAAATTCACATAATTTCTATACAAAATATTAAAAATAAATATATTTATACACTTGCTGGGACTCGAAAGCTAATTTAATTATCAAAAAATATATATTTTTAAAAAAATAACTGCAAATTCAGCTCATCCTATATCTTAGAATTGGGTGTAAGTATTCTACAGTTTTTTAAAACGCTACACAATTATTAAATACTTATCCGGATATATTTTAAACATAGTATAGTTTAATTATTGCTTCAACAATCGATTTTTGAAGCACAATAATGATAATTTATATCCAACAATTAAAAACAAATAAATACACACTACTAACACATTTAATACATTATATATTTATTATTATTTATATAAAAAATATTTATTATGTTCCATTTACCATTTGTCCTTCATTTCTGGAGTATACCCTAAAATGGGTACAAATAATGGACTTATAAATACCACCACTCAAAAACTAATAGAGATAGAAACTTCAGCCTTTCAAATTTGGATTCAGCATTAAATTCTACATTAATATTATTTCAGTTGATTTGAATCGATGAAAAGAATTTCAGGAATGATTTTCTAAATAGATATAAATTATCTTAATAATTTTAGATTTTTCGGGTCACGGTAATATATGGCATATGTCACTGTTACAAATACAGATACAAACAAAAAATAAGAGAATACTTACAAAAGTATAAGAAAGACGAAGAATGAAAATAATACGTCTCAATTTTCTCTACCAATGTTGTAAAGAATACTTAAAATGTTATGAATAAATTTATATATATATATATATATATATATATATATATATATATATATATATATATTCTACTTATTTTAAAAAACACACTTTTTTAGGAGTAATTCAATTCAGTTCATTACGAGGAAAGTTCAGTTCATTTCTCCTCTAAAAACAAAACGACCATAGAATAATAGTGACGTTTTAAAATAGAAATTTTTAAATAGAATAATAGTTATATGCAAAGGAACATAATATACATTAGTCAATATACAGGTATGTATTTAAATAATAAAATAATAATAAATATATCATCACAGCATATTATCCATTGCTGGGTATGCTAATCTGCTTTGTATACAGATTTTGGTAACGATGATGACATATTTGGATCGTGTGGGCTTTTATCAAACATCATTTCACGGGCACTCATTTTTGGCGTGAAGAATGCACCACAGGGGTCAATTTTGTGTCATTTAAAATTCGAAATATTTGGCGTTGGTGAGGATTGAATCCAGCTCCCCAGATTCACGACCAGATACTTAGGCACGCAGGCACGGGACTCCATAGGTATGTATTTAGATTAATAAAAATTAAAAGGTAGGAGGTAATGTGTTGGGCGTTCATTTAAAATATAAATACGCCTTAAAATCGTCAACAAAAAAAAATATTTTACGACTTTTCAAATGTCGGTCTGTGTGATAAATAAAATAATAATAAATATATCATCACGGCATATTATCCATTGCTGGGCCAATCTGCTTTGTACACAGATATAAATAATGATGAAATATTTATACCGTGCGGGCGCTTACCAGGCGTAGCCTCACGGGCACTTATGTTAAAATAATTAATTTTAACCGGTGGATACAATTTCAACAAACAAAATTTTAAATCTGGTTACTTTTTTAAAACATTTTTCAAAAATTATAACAAACATAAAGGTCTACTGAATTGCCAAATTTGGGATCAATGACTTTTATATAATTGGAGTTGTTGAAGGTCAAAATTTTGAGTCGAAATTTTGTTCAACTTTAAACGAGTATTCTGAAAAAACTAAGTGTCAAATAAATTTTTCGTTGCCGGATTCGTATTTGTCATGGTTGAAATATATGATTAGCTTATATAAATAAATATAAATCGATACTTTTAATTTTTGACACAAAAAAAAATAATAATAGCCGCCAAGATATAAATTTTCAACGTTTTACTGTTATTAGGTACCCTGTTCCCCTGAATTATTTAACCAAATGATATTTTTTCTAATGTTTATTAATCTATCAATAATTTTGCATATGATTTATTTATTCCGCAACCTTTTCAGAATAACTTTGGGCCAATAATAGCCGCCAAGATATAAATTTTCAAAGTTTTACTGTTATTAGGTACCCTGTTCCCCTGAATTATTTAATCAAATGATATTCTTTCTAATGTTTATTAATTTATCAATAATTTTGCATATGATTCATTTTGTCCGTAACCTTTTCAGAATAACTTTGGGCCAATAATAGCCGCCGATATATAATTTTTCAACGTTTTACTGTTATTAGGTACCCTGTTCCCCTGAATTATTTAATCAAATGATATTCTTTCTAATGTTTATTAATCTATCAATAATTTTGCATATGATACATTTTGTCCGTAACCTTTTCAGAATAACTTTGGGCCAATAATAGCCGCCAAGATATAAATTTTCAACGTTTTACTGTTATTAGGTACCCTGTTCCCCTGAATTATTTAATCAAATGATATTCTTTCTAATGTTTATTAATCTATCAATAATTTTGCATATCATTCATTTTGTCCGTAACCTTTTCAGAATAACTTTGGGCCAATAATAGCCGCCAAGATATAAATTTTCAACGTTTTACTGTTATTAGGTACCCTGTTCCCCTGAATTATTTAATCAAATGATATTCTTTCTAATGTTTATTAATCTATCAATAATTTTGCATATCATTCATTTTGTCCGTAACCTTTTCAGAATAACTTTGGGCCAATAATAGCCGCCAAGATATAAATTTTCAACGTTTTACTGTTATTAGGTACCCTGTTCCCCTGAATTATTTAATCAAATGATATTCTTTCTAATGTTTATTAATCTATCAATAATTTTGCATATGATTCATTTTGTCCGTAACCTTTTCAGAATAACTTTGGGCCAATAATAGCCGCCAAGATATAAATTTTCAACGTTTTACTGTTATTAGGTACCCTGTTCCCCTGAATTATTTAATCAAATGATATTCTTTCTAATGTTTATTAATCTATCAATAATTTTGCATATGATTCATTTTGTCCGTAACCTTTTCAGAATAACTTTGGGCCAATAATAGCCGCCAAGATATAAATTTTCAACGTTTTACTTTTATTAGGTACCCTGCTCCCCTGAATTATTTAATCAAATAATAATCTTTCTAATGTTTATTAATCTATCAATAATTTTGCATATGATTCATTTTGTCCGTAACCTTTTCAGAATAACTTTGGGCCAATAATAGCCGCCAAGATATAAATTTTCAACGTTTTACTGTTATTAGGTACCCTGTTCCCCTGAATTATTTAATCAAATGATATTCTTTCTAATGTTTATTAATCTATCAATAATTTTGCATATGATTCATTTTGTCCGTAACCTTTTCAGAATAACTTTGGGCCAATAATAGCCGCCAAGATATAAATTTTCAACGTTTTACTGTTATTAGGTACCCTATTCCCTTGAATTATTTAATCAAATGATATTCTTTCTAATGTTTATTAATCTATCAATAATTTTGCATATGATTCATTTTGTCCGTAACCTTTTCAGAATAACTTTGGGCCAATAATAGCCGCCAAGATATAAATTTTCAACGTTTTACTGTTATTAGGTACCCTGTTCCCCTGAATTATTTAATCAAATGATATTCTTTCTAATGTTTATTAATCTATCAATAATTTTGCATATGATTCATTTTGTCCGTAACCTTTTCAGAATAACTTTGGGCCAATAATAGCCGCCAAGATATAAATTTTCAACGTTTTACTTTTATTAGGTACCCTGTTCCCCTGAATTATTTAATCAAATGATATTCTTTCTAATGTTTATTAATCTATCAATAATTTTGCATATGATTCATTTTGTCCGTAACCTTTTCAGAATAACTTTGGGCCAATAATAGCCGCCAAGATATAAATTTTCAACGTTTTACTGTTATTAGGTACCCTGTTCCCCTGAATTATTTAATCAAATTATATTCTTTCTAATGTTTATTAATCTATCAATAATTTTGCATATCATTCATTTTGTCCGTAACCTTTACAGAATAACTTTGGGCCAATAATAGCCGCCAAGATATAAATTTTCAACGTTTTACTGTTATTAGGTACCCTGTTCCCCTGAATTATTTAATCAAATGATATTCTTTCTAATGTTTATTAATCTATCAATAATTTTGCATATGATTCATTTTGTCCGTAACCTTTTCAGAATAACTTTGGGCCAATAATAGCCGCCAAGATATAAATTTTCAACGTTTTACTGTTATTAGGTACCCTGTTCCCCTGAATTATTTAATCAAATGATATTCTTTCTAATGTTTATTAATCTATCAATAATTTTGCATATGATTCATTTTGTCCGTAACCTTTTCAGAATAACTTTGGGCCAATAATAGCCGCCAAGATATAAATTTTCAACGTTTTACTGTTATTAGGTACCCTGTTCCCCTGAATTATTTAATCAAATGATATTCTTTCTAATGTTTATTAATCTATCAATAATTTTGCATATGATTCATTTTGTCCGTAACCTTTTCAGAATAACTTTGGGCCAATAATAGCCGCCAAGATATAAATTTTCAACGTTTTACTCTCGGTTTTACTGTTATTAGGTACCCTGTTCCCCTGAATTATTTAATCAAATGATATTCTTTCTAATGTTTATTAATCTATCAATAATTTTGCATATGATTCATTTTGTCCGTAACCTTTTCAGAATAACTTTGGGCCAATAATAGCCGCCAAGATATAAATTTTCAACGTTTTACTTTTATTAGGTACCCTGCTCCCCTGAATTATTTAATCAAATAATATTCTTTCTAATGTTTATTAATCTATCAATAATTTTGCATATGATTCATTTTGTCCGTAACCGTTTCAGAATAACTTTGGGCCAATAATAGCCGCCAAGATATAAATTTTCAACGTTTTACTGTTATTAGGTACCCTGTTCCCCTGAATTATTTAATCAAATGATATTCTTTCTAATGTTTATTAATCTATCAATAATTTTGCATATGATTCATTTTGTCCGTAACCTTTTCAGAATAACTTTGGGCCAATAATAGCCGCCAAGATATAAATTTTCAACGTTTTACTCTCGGTTTTACTGTTATTAGGTACCCTGTTCCCCTGAATTATTTAATCAAATGATATTCTTTCTAATGTTTATTAATCTATCAATAATTTTGCATATGATTCATTTTGTCCGTAACCTTTTCAGAATAACTTTGGGCCAATAATAGCCGCCAAGATATAAATTTTCAACGTTTTACTTTTATTAGGTACCCTGCTCCCCTGAATTATTTAATCAAATAATATTCTTTCTAATGTTTATTAATCTATCAATAATTTTGCATATGATTCATTTTGTCCGTAACCGTTTCAGAATAACTTTGGGCCAATAATAGCCGCCAAGATATAAATTTTCAACGTTTTACTGTTATTAGGTACCCTGTTCCCCTGAATTATTTAATCAAATGATATTCTTTCTAATGTTTATTAATCTATCAATAATTTTGCATATGATTCATTTTGTCCGTAACCTTTTCAGAATAACTTTGGGCCAATAATAGCCGCCAAGATATAAATTTTCAACGTTTTACTCTCGGTTTTACTGTTATTAGGTACCCTGTTCCCCTGAATTATTTAATCAAATGATATTCTTTCTAATGTTTATTAATCTATCAATAATTTTGCATATGATTCATTTTGTCCGTAACCTTTTCAGAATAACTTTGGGCCAATAATAGCCGCCAAGATATAAATTTTCAACGTTTTACTTTTATTAGGTACCCTGCTCCCCTGAATTATTTAATCAAATAATATTCTTTCTAATGTTTATTAATCTATCAATAATTTTGCATATGATTCATTTTGTCCGTAACCGTTTCGGAATAACTTTGGGCCAATAATAGCCGCCAAGATATAAATTTTCAACGTTTTACTGTTATTAGGTACCCTGTTCCCCTGAATTATTTAATCAAATGATATTCTTTCTAATGTTTATTAATCTATCAATAATTTTGCATATGATTCATTTTGTCCGTAACCTTTTCAGAATAACTTTGGGCCAATAATAGCCGCCAAGATATAAATTTTCAACGTTTTACTCTCGGTTTTACTGTTATTAGGTACCCTGTTCCCCTGAATTATTTAATCAAATGATATTCTTTCTAATGTTTATTAATCTATCAATAATTTTGCATATGATTCATTTTGTCCGTAACCTTTTCAGAATAACTTTGGGCCAATAATAGCCGCCAAGATATAAATTTTCAACGTTTTACTTTTATTAGGTACCCTGCTCCCCTGAATTATTTAATCAAATAATATTCTTTCTAATGTTTATTAATCTATCAATAATTTTGCATATGATTCATTTTGTCCGTAACCGTTTCAGAATAACTTTGGGCCAATAATAGCCGCCAAGATATAAATTTTCAACGTTTTACTGTTATTAGGTACCCTGTTCCCCTGAATTATTTAATCAAATGATATTCTTTCTAATGTTTATTAATCTATCAATAATTTTGCATATGATTCATTTTGTCCGTAACCTTTTCAGAATAACTTTGGGCCAATAATAGCCGCCAAGATATAAATTTTCAACGTTTTACTCTCGGTTTTACTGTTATTAGGTACCCTGTTCCCCTGAATTATTTAATCAAATGATATTCTTTCTAATGTTTATTAATCTATCAATAATTTTGCATATGATTCATTTTGTCCGTAACCTTTTCAGAATAACTTTGGGCCAATAATAGCCGCCAAGATATAAATTTTCAACGTTTTACTTTTATTAGGTACCCTGCTCCCCTGAATTATTTAATCAAATAATATTCTTTCTAATGTTTATTAATCTATCAATAATTTTGCATATGATTCATTTTGTCCGTAACCGTTTCGGAATAACTTTGGGCCAATAATAGCCGCCAAGATATAAATTTTCAACGTTTTACTGTTATTAGGTACCCTGTTCCCCTGAATTATTTAATCAAATGATATTCTTTCTAATGTTTATTAATCTATCAATAATTTTGCATATGATTCATTTTGTCCGTAACCTTTTCAGAATAACTTTGGGCCAATAATAGCCGCCAAGATATAAATTTTCAACGTTTTACTCTCGGTTTTACTGTTATTAGGTACCCTGTTCCCCTGAATTATTTAATCAAATGATATTCTTTCTAATGTTTATTAATCTATCAATAATTTTGCATATGATTCATTTTGTCCGTAACCTTTTCAGAATAACTTTGGGCCAATAATAGCCGCCAAGATATAAATTTTCAACGTTTTACTTTTATTAGGTACCCTGCTCCCCTGAATTATTTAATCAAATAATATTCTTTCTAATGTTTATTAATCTATCAATAATTTTGCATATGATTCATTTTGTCCGTAACCGTTTCAGAATAACTTTGGGCCAATAATAGCCGCCAAGATATAAATTTTCAACGTTTTACTGTTATTAGGTACCCTGTTCCCCTGAATTATTTAATCAAATGATATTCTTTCTAATGTTTATTAATCTATCAATAATTTTGCATATGATTCATTTTGTCCGTAACCTTTTCAGAATAACTTTGGGCCAATAATAGCCGCCAAGATATAAATTTTCAACGTTTTACTGTTATTAGGTACCCTGTTCCCCTGAATTATTTAATCAAATGATATTTTTTCTAATGTTTATTAATCTATCAGAGCAGAGACTGCATATTTATTAATTATAATTCTACCCCAATTAATTACCATTGAAAATTTGAAATTACTCGTTATCTTTTCTAAGTAGTTTAAACTATTCATATATTTAAATTATGGGTCCATTGCGTACCTGTACACCCAGAAAAAGGTTTTAGAATTTCATCTAAAGAGCAAAGATATTATATTACTGTTTGTTAAATATGTAATTATTGTGTACATTATTTAAAGACTACACATATTTTTTGTATCGCTCATTAGTTTAAAAATTAATACTGTACACTATAATTCTGATAGAGAATTTTATGTAGAACTCAAATTTTAAACGTTCATTCATTTAATGGTGTATGTTATGGCTCACATAAGGCTCAAATGTTCCGCTTATTAATTGTTGGTTTAAAAAAATTCCAGGCCCGTATTATTTTATTTAAAGCGCATTGTATTTACTTATTCAAAAAGATATATGTAGCGTACAAAATTTATAACTACCCTTTTTTCTGTGCGTGAAAGATTGATGTTTTTATTTTTGTGTATAAATGGTAAATATGTAAAATTATTTATGAATTCATTAAATAGAAAATACCTTTTTTCAGTGTTGGTAATGCAATTAAAATCCCTTTAGTTATTAAACCCTAATTTACTCCACTTTGAACCTGTTAACAAAGTATTATTTCCGCCTTACAAATGTCAAAAGAAAATTAATAAACTATAATTATAGTTAAAATTAAATTAATAAACTTGCAGTCGTCCTATATATCCCAATTTAAATTACTGATATTTTTATTAACTTTGTGTTTAATAAAATAATTAATAGCCCTTAATTGTTAATTGTAATTTATATAAAATATAAAACATTACTCTCAATATTTAATTAATCATGAGATTATTATTCATTCATTAATTAATTAATTGGACAAAATGGTGAGTTAGAAAGGCGAACACAAAAAAAAAAACGAAACGAGGGGAAGCTATCTTAACTAAAAGCCCCTCTAAGCTACTACGTCCTGTCCTGAATTTAACTCTACTCGTATTATTAATTTACGTTAATTATGTAAATTATTATTAATTAATAATAGACATCTTAGGGGGCCAACACATAAATAAACAACATAAACACCTGAAATCCTCGATAGATTATCTATTATTAATAATATTAAAAGAGAAAATGATACGTGGATATAATTCACAAAGTTACTCATTAAAAAATAAACATTTTAAGGGCTTGTTAATTATATTTATTAACCTTTAATTTAATGAAATGTCTAAAAAATGAATAATATACAAAAAGTTAATTGAATTAAGCATTATTAAAATCCCCAAGAAATATTAACAGCTATTTAATCCCAGGTAACCACCCTTAATGGTACAATTAATAAAGAGCAAATTTTAGTTATTATAAAAAACTTCAGTGCAATTAATTTCATCCTCATATATTTACTGTCAATTAAGAATTAATGCAAATAAAAAAAATCTGATGTGGCCAGCACATAACCTCTCGCCGTATATTTTACCTGGCTGTATGCATAAAGCAAAGAATATTTTTATAAATACAAATAATATATTCATATAAATCTATGACGTATAAACTTCTTTATTATTCAATAATAGCATGTGTCAACATAAAGATATTTTACCATAAATTATGTTACAATAAATTACAAAGTAGAGTTTACCATATATAAATATTAGGCTGGTAACTGCAATTTTCAATTCGAACAACGTTGTTTACTTTCTCTTCATATTCTTCTAGTAAAAACATTAATTTTGGGCGGTCTAAAATGTATATATGGATTGTGCATCTATTCTTACATATCTTCTTTTACATTTTATTTTTTCATACATGTTATATCTAAATAACACTAATTCCCTTTAATAAAGTGACGGATAGATTGCACTCCGATTATTCTTATATCGATGTGTAATTTTGTCAATATTTACAACTTACTTGAGAAGAATTTGATAGCTTTTTCGCAATTCAAAGTTACTCTAGTCTATAGTACTGGTGTACATTGTCCCATAATGTTTGAAACAAATTTAAGTCCTTCAACCTAGACTTGTCATCTCCATAATAGTCACAGATCAAGAACTAAGAGATTCTCCAAGTACATTTTTCTTTCATTACTCATTATTTCTGACACTGACATTTATCTGTCAGTTACAAATAATTTAAATTATCAACTATTTTTCATGGCATTCTTTCGGCTGTCAAATTTATTACAACAGATTATTTTATATATTATACTTCTTTTATCTCTAAATCTATGGAATATATAATAAAATATTTAAATGTATCAGATAGAGAATTTAATTTTCTTTAATATTACCACGAAAATTTTTCAAAAAATAATATTTAGAAGATTTTTTTTCAAGAATCTTCTACTTCCGGTTGTCCAATTATTACCAAAACCTTTTCAGATCTTCCCATATGAATGTCCGATTGGGAAATACGTTGTTAAACAAATTTTAAGTCTTATAGTTTTTGAGTAACCGTCCTTCCAACATCCCACACACACACACACACACACACACACACACACACACACATACACACACACACACACACACACAGACATCATCGTAAAAATGTTAAAATCGGATTGTAGGGACCTTAAAACGTGCTTATTCAATAAAATCTGGATATGCGATTTTTAGCATGAATCCAATACCTCTCTTAGCGAGAGGTAAAAATGAATTATTTTCACACATCCAATCCCCTCCGAGCATAAATTATTGTAAAATAATTAAAAATTAATTTAAAAAGCAGAATGTCAGACAACTTAGAAAGACGAACACATAAATAAATAGCAAACGAAACGAGGGAAAAACTAACTTAACCTAGGAGCCCTGAGCTCTGAGTCCTGCCCTGAACTTTAAGAAAATTATTAATAATAAATTATATTACTCTTTCAAATTATTGCTGATTACATTTTAAACTTTTATAAAAATGCAGAGGATGAAATTAAAGTCTGTAATTAATAGCAATTCAATATTAATCATAATTAACTACGTCGAAGAGATTAATTAATAAAGAACAAAATTATATAATATTTACCCCAAGTTATTAGAAAGACTATTATTTATTAATTATAATTCTACCCCAATTAGGTAGCCACTGAAAATTTGAAATTACTCGTTATCTTTTCTAAATAATTTAAAGCATTCATTTATTTAAATTATGGGTCCATTACATACCTATACACCCAGAAAAAGGTTATAGAATTTAATCTAAAGAGCAAAAATATTATATTACTGTTTGTTAAATATGTAATTATTGTGTACATTATGTAAAGAGTAGACATAAATTTTCGTATCGCTCATTAAAATTTAAAAATTCCCAAGAGCCGTATCTATTTTTTTATATATTGTATATGGTAATTCTGACAGAGAATTTTTATGTAGAACACAAATTTTAAACGTGCATTTAATAGTGTATGTTATGGCTCACATAAGGCTCAAATGTTCCGCTTATTAACTACTAGTTTAAAAAAATCCCAGGCTCGTATTATTTTATTTAAAGCGCATTCTTATAGCTCATTAAAGGCTCAAACTTTCCATGTAACAAATTTCCAGAGCAGAATGTATTTACTTATTCAAAAATATATGTAGCGTACAAAATTTATAACTACCCCTGTTGTTTCTGTATGTGAAAGATTGGTATTTTTATTTTGTATAAATGGTAAATAGGGAAAATTATTTATGAATTCATTATTTAGAAAATACCTTTTTCTGTACTGGTAATGCAATTAAAATCCCTTTAGTTACTAAACCCCAATTTACTCCACTCTGAACTCGTTAATTTATTTATCCCCCTTACAAAGGCCGGAAGAAAATTAATAAACTATACGTATAATTAATATTTAATAAACGAGCAGTCCTGCTTATATGCCAATTTAAATTACTAATATTTTTATTAACTTTGTATTTAATAATATAATTAATAGCCTAATAATTGTTTTATTCTTAGAAACAAAACTTTCAAGATTTAAATAATCATGAGATTAATATTCAATTAATTGATTAATTAATTAATTGGACAAAATGTGAGACAGTTAGAAAGACGAACACAGAAATAAAAATATGAAACGGGAGGGGGAGCTATCTTAACTTAAAGTCCCTCTAAGCTGCCCTAGTCCTGTCCTGGATTTAACTCCATCAATTTTATTAATTTACGTTAATTATGAAATATATTAATTAATAATAGAAATCTTAGGAGGCCAATACATAAATAAACAACATAAACCCCTGAAATCCTTCATAGATTATCTATTATTATTAGTATTAACAGGAAAAAATATACATTAAAAAATAACAAAGTTACTCATTAAAAATATAATTCAAGGGCATGTTAATAATATTTATTAACCTTTAGTTGTCTAGTTTAATGTTATATTAATTTATTATAAAAATCCCTATTTAATACTATCCCGATTAATTTCATCCTCAAATATTTACTGTTAATTATGGATTAATCCAAATAAAAAATTGAATTATTTTAACACATCCAACCACGCCAGAGTATAATTAATTATTGTAAAGAAATTGTTATAAAACAATTAAAAAATAATTTAAAAGGCAGAATGTCAGGCAACTTAGAAAGACGAACATATAAATAAATAGCAAACGAAACGAAGGGAAAGCTAACTTAACCTAGAAGTCCCCCTAAATGCCTGAGTCCTGCTCTGAATTTTAAGAAAATTATTAATAATAAGTTTATTATTATTTCAAAATATTGCTGATTACATTTTAAATTTTTATAAAAATGCAGAGGATGAAATTAAAGTAATAGATATACTAATAGAACAATTATTTATTAATTATAATTCTATCCCAATTAGTTACCATTGAAACTCGTTATCTTTTCTAAATAATTTAAAGTATTCATTTATTTAAATTATGGGTCCACTGCATACCAGTATAACCAGAAAAAGGTTTTAAAATTCAATTTAAAGAGCAAAAATATATTACTATTTGTTAAATATGTAATTTTTGTGTAGATTATGTAAAGAGTAGACATAAATTTTTGTATCGCTAATTAAAGTTTAAAAAATCCCCAGAGCCGTAACAAAGAGGGTAGGCCAACTGATATGGGACGGGTCTTGTATACAAGTGTTATGTTGAACATAGTTAATAAGTATTTATATGTTACTTGAAATAATTTTTAAACGTAGTTAAATTATTTGAGACAAATAAACTTTGTTAAATTGATCATATATTTTTATAATTATTATCTATACTCGGTGAGGCAATCTATTATTATTGACATATATTAATAAGCTATAGAAGAATTATAAAATAAATTGAGATAAATGTTGGACCAACCTCGGCTACTATCAATCCAATTTGGCCAACAGAGGCATCGAAGATCTCAGCATCTCAGGAAATCATCTACCACTGCTACTAGGAACGTTTATTGGGACAAAATTTCAATTATCTCACTATTTAGTCCACTGAAAACCGTCACATATTAAAAATTCATATCACGAAAGTTAGGTTTACACTAAAAGAAACAAATATATACTATTTTAACTCCCCCAACAAAAGTTTTTCACGAAACTTGCACTTAATACGAGCAGAAGACATTCTCATTTGTAGGTAACAAATACACTGACAAAAGACAGCAATAATAAACAACAAACACCGGTCTTAATATTAGCTCGAACTTGTCTGTTAAGACCCGATCTGTATATTTTCACTGGTCGACGCGAAATTTAAATAAAAATCATAATGAATTATTTATTCACTTAACTAGTGTAGAATAACAAATAAATTATTGTTATTAAAAAAAGTAAAAAATCGTGTCAACCAGTGGCACTAAAAATATAAACTTTAAGAACCAAGTCTTTAGTTTTACGAATTTTTAAATATCATGCGGTATATGGCACTTAATTTTTTCCTAAAGGATTGGAACAACATGTATGTAAAGGGTTAAATAAATTCAAGTAATACTTATTTAAAGTCTTACAAAACACAATGGCTGGTAGCATGAACAAATGATTAATAGTGATTAGCGAGCAATTGTTTTATCTGTTAATCGTTTTGTTTTAATGAAAAATGTAATAATAATTAGTTTTACCAACAATTCAAGACCTGGTATTAAAGACAAAATAAATTAACATCTTTAATAAATTTAATCTATTTAATAAATTGTCATCGATTTTACATATTTTATGACAAATCAAACATAATTTTGTTTGTTGTTCATAATATTTGACAATATACAAATTTCTCTTTCACGTGACTTCAATTTTGTAAGTGTATCGTTTGCTTATTTAAACATTATTTATTATAAAGAATCTCCATAAATAATAAACTATTAAAATAAAATAAACGCTTTTTACCCATTACTGGGTGCAACACTTTGTCGGTAAGTGAACGTGAATACATCACTGTGACGTCAAGAAAGAAAGGAAGTAGTTTTATTTAAGAAATTTTAGCACGATCCTGTTTACATTTATAGGAAAAAAAACAGGATAATTAATATAAATTTACAAAATGTAACAATAAATTTTTTAAAAAAATGTATTTTTAAAAATTAAAAAATTGTCGAGAAATCTCGCAATAATTTTCGAGATTCGAGAATCTCAATATGTAAATCTCGTCTCGTCTCGAAATTTCTCATCTCGCCGAGACGAGATTCGAGAATGTCTCGTCTCGTCCGAAACACTAGTAACTTATTAAATATTTCAACAAAACATGGTTAAACATCAATTAATTCTTTAGATTTTATATGATTGACACCTGATAGGAGATATTTTTTTCTCGATTGATGAAGAGGACAAGCTGTAATTTTTGGACTTGAAGAATTATTTCATTATTATTTTTACCGTTCATATTTTGAACGGATAAACTTTTCCCACTACCGTATTAATTCATTTTGAAATTACTCATTATTATGTACGTAAATAATTTATTTATTATTCTCATTACTTTACAGCGTCTTCCCTATTTTTACCGTACGAGTGGCGCAGTAATTATTTTTACGGAGTATTTTTCATTACCATATACCTATTTATCTAGTATTTGTTCTTTCTAGTTATATCGAAAATGGGCGCATATTTCCCGAACCGCACACGCAAGACATAAGAAAACCGTGCCATTATTTTTATTTATTATTTCTCTTACTCTAGTGTGATTTGTAATGTGTACTTATCAACTATAGGTTTTATATTTTTTTTTATATTAGGAGCCGTTACATCGAAATTTGGCTCAGGTTTACAATGGGTACTTAAAAGCTAAAATAAAACGCAATTTTTGTTTATATTTAAATACAAACATAAGTATATATTTATGTGGATAATTTCTCACCTAAGTGGCCGTGAGGTTCAGCTGTGGAAAAAAATATTAGTTATTAATTTATTATTTTATTAATTATTATGCTACATACTTATTCTGATTTTTTCTAATTCTTTACTTTCCAAGTACCGGAGTGGTTCTAGAGTGGTTTTTCCATTTTGGAATGATGTTACCTAGTTTTAAATAAATATTTATTAGTTATTTAATATTTTTTATTGTTTATTATTTGACTTACTTTGAATTTCTCGATGTGTCGTAGATTTTCTGGGCGTCCGAGTGGTCTGAGGTCATTTTTCTTTGTTCTGTGATGTCTTGAGTTCTTACTTATAAACTAATGTGTGTGTGTGTGTGTATTTGTTTTACATTTTTTATTATATTTCATTACATTTATTTCATTATTTGTTATCTACTGCATTATTTATTTATTTATTCATCATCTTTATTTACAATATAATGGCACAATTTTCAAAGTCTATAGGTTACCTACGATTTGTAGGATTTAAGATTTGCTGAAACTTTAGTTCAGACTTTGGTACCTAGTATCCTAGGGTTTTAAGACGACATAGTACAAAACTATACACAGTGCAAAACTATACATGGGTCACTCCATAGAACTAGCGCTATGGATGACCAGACATAACAATACATTATACAATACATATTAGTGCTTCGGTCCCGTATCCGTGGCGCAATTAAAAGTACAGTAAAATTTAAGAATCAAGGTAATATATCTGAATTAATACATAAACTTACGTTACAGCGAAAGTATTATCAACAACGAACATCGTTTTAAAATGAAATGTCTTAACTTAGTCGAAACATGGATTTTTAGAGGCAAGCGTGTTATATCCATCTTTATCGCACACACTTAATTTTATGTATTCCACATACATTTCAGCAAGTTTTATTTCGTAATAAGCAAATAATCCAACAAAAACGTTTTTGGAGGTTATAAGACGAATTGGAGGAACTTCCACCTGATACCACAAGACAAAATCTTTTCTTATTCTCATACCAAACAGTTTTAAGCGATGCAAATAAGTAAATCTATATTTTAAACACCAAGGAATCCGATTTTGTGCACCAATTGACGATATTTTAACCCGTTGAGGAATTATGAGCAAGAGAAAATGATAATTCATTCGGGGGTGATTTTGCGGATTGTATACACATATATTTCATTAAATACTTACTGTTTTGTAAAAATACAGGCCTGGACTGAGGACCGAAGTCACTTCTGAAAATGTCGGGGCCGTAGAACAACATATTTAAGTTACAAGGACCTAGAGGCAAGGGTTTCAAAATCGCCTAATTCAAAACTTTTAAATTAAATGAAATAGTCATATGTGTGAATATTTTATTTGTTATGTATATGTATTTTGACCCACGGAATCTATTTTTGATAAAATTAGAACCGTACCTCCCGCCAATTAATGACGGGTTATTTGTTACCCAAAAATGGGTGGAGGTACACATTTATCGATAGCACCATTGGATTTTGCGTATTTTCTTATATAAATATCCCAAATTACAAAATATTTGCTCTACTGGTCTAATAGCTATGAATAAATTAGTGAAACTACATTTAAAGGTCAATGAACTTTCACCGCAAATCTCTGATATTTTTATGAGCAACTGATGCGTCGGTTGCCCACTAAAAATTCAACTAATGTACGGCAAACTAGATTATTTTAAAGAGCGATTTTATGCAAATTTAAATGTTAATCAGATAATTTTAATAAAAAAATAAAAGTTTTTCAGTTAATTTTATGTGTTTCCTGTAAATAAAAGATTTTATAAAGGGTTAAAATATATCATTTTTATATATTTAATACATGTTTACTATATACATTATTGTAATTCATTGTTCACATGTTGACAATATACACAGAAAAATATATAAATATTAAGTTATTAAATATATATAAATACAAAATAAGGGGGTAAATAAAAGGGGTTCATAACAAGAACACAAATACACAAGTTGTTCGTCCTTGACTCCTCACGGCCGCAGAAACGTCGGTTTTAAGGAATAAACAAATTATAAACTTCATTTCTTACCTTAAAAGTGTCAGATCTTGATGTCTAGCCCTCTGTCCATCTATTCAGCGTTCCCTCCCGGCTGTAGGGCCCCATTTTCACACGAAATTATGGTGCAATTGTCAATGTCCCAAACGACCTTCATTTTCTCTTACTCATAACTTCTTAACAGGTACAAATATCTTCATTTCGAGGGCAGAATCGCATTCCTTAGTCTTTAAACTATAAACCACAACATTTTCACCATTTAAAACTGTTTAAAATAAGTTTTAGAAGCGTTTTTACATTTTGACACGAGTTACACCTGAAGCTTCTAATGACATTTGTAATGGCTGACAATCAGTGTTGCCAATTGTCCGAACACACAAAATATTAGTTTAAAATGTGCTAACAGATGGCGCCATTAAAATAATCAGTGTTGCCAATTCCCCGAACACAAAATATTAATTTAAAATGTGCTATTTAAATTTAATAAAATCATATGACCTATGCTTATAAATATTGAATTACCAAATTTTAGACACGTATGTAGAAAATTACGTAGAATCCGAAAAAAAATATGTCAACTTTGTATCTCTACCCTATTTAAGGTGTAACGTCATTTCCGGCTTAACCATCAATTTTAGAAGAAAATTTTATAGACAAAAGTTGTAGAGAATCAAAAATTATATAAGATTCATCAAAAAAATATTTCCCATTTGACCTAGTTTTGGGTATGGAATTTTTCATTTTACAATAATTTATAAAATACAAAGAATTTTATAAATTATTGTACACAGGTGCATAAAATAAAAAAATATAAATGTTTGGAAATATTTTTATTTTTAACAATATACCCATATGTACCATCAACTTTTGAAAGAAATAAAATTATTTGAACGTGTCAAATAATTAATTTCTTTATAAATAAAAAGAAATAAGTTAATTTTAAATATATTAAAATTATTTGTAACAATTGTTAATTAAATTTACCGCAACCTCAAAAATGTCACTAAATGTGAAACTGAAGTGCGAATCGTTTTATTTTCTAGTAGTACCTACATAAAAACAACTCTACGGTGAAAATTCGACATGTTCGTATAATCGAATATTTCATCAATTTCTTCAAGCCAGCACCGGAAGTTAACAAAAATTTACATATTTCATAAAACTGATTGTCAAATATTAAGAGTGCTTAATAAGATTTTAGCAAAATTAGTAATTATTTTCAAATATTTTCCCAAAATTAATGATTCTCTCAAAAAGAAAATCTAAACTTCGTAGTCTACGAATTATAAAAAGCTGTTCTAATCTAATGAAAAAAAAAATGTGTATAATATCAAAATGTTATTTGAGCAGTCTAGGTACACAACCTGAAAAGAAAAAAACAATTTATTACATGTATTGTGTATTAATCTTCAAATAAACGTGTATTTTAGACTATTCTAAATCGATTTATAAGCTCGTTTCCGCTGCTTTTATAGATGTTCAAATAGTTCAAAATGGCGTCATACCAATGAAGCTTACATAGACTAACCAATGATGTAGCTTATATAGACTAAATTAAACTGTATTATCGACAGAGTCGAAATGTTGCTACATAGTTTAAGCATTTTGGCGCTGTAAACCAACCGAATGTTTTTGACACGTACATGATTTTTAACCACACTTTTCTACTGGCAAACAAATATTTTCAACAAAAAATAGACATTTTCGACAAATTTTAACTACAAATTCATGATTTTCAGTTAATTTTATGTGTTTCCTGTAAATTTCAGCTGAATTTATAACCAAATAAGTGTTTTGATGTTTTGGAAGGATTGCGAAAAAATTTCACTGGGCGTCATCTTACAAATATTAAAATTGAGCTTTACCCAAACGGCTTTAAGATTTAAAATTGAGCTAATTTATATTTTAAACCCCGTAGAACACGAATTTCGTGTTAATTTGAAGATATTTTAAAACCGTAGAAGAGTTGTGAACAAAATAAAATACATATTTTTGTATGTTTCTAATTGTAAATATATAAAAATTATAAGTTTATTATTTTCCGTATCAGGCTTATTTTAAAATGTTTAAAACGACCGCATCCCCTATTGTAAATAATCGGAAGGCAACAATTCTAACCAAATTTTGGGTAAAAAACAACCACGTTGTCGATTGCACCATTGGATTCTACGTACTTTTTTACATAAATTTCAAAATTCATATTTAACTGGTCCAATTTCTAAAAATAAATACGTAGAACAATATTTATCAGTATTTGCAAAGGTCAATGAACTTATGATTATCAAATAATTTTCAAAATATTTACTCTACTGGTCTAGTAGCTACGAATAAATTAATAAAATAATATTTTTGAAACCAAATGTCCATAATAATGCATATTTTTTTTAAAAAAATGATTTACATATGTAAAAATACCCTATTCAAAAATTAACACATGTTTCAAATATACCACAATATTTCTAGAAATCTGATTGGTCAATTTAAATGATCCAAGTATTGATTTTCGCCTATTTACACGATACATCAACGTACTTATTCACAAGATAACATTAAATAATAGTTCACAATTTTCACCATAGAGTACACTAGTAATATTGAATAGGTATTAGCAAATTTGAGAAAATCCATTTTCTAGCTAAAATAACAATATTTCGACTATATTTGTTATACAAAAAATATTTTATTAAAAACTATTATAAATTCAATGATTTTGAATATCTCAGGATACATAAAAATAATTTTAAATATTTTATAATATTTTCACGTATATAGTACACATTTGTTGACTACAGATGTCGCTACCAATACTAAATAGGGTCTTTTTTGGAAATTTTCCCCAATTTTTAAAAAGAAATTTCAAAATTTAACTTCAAAAAAGTTTATATTTATTAATATTATTGCTAAATATAAATTATCAGTATTTATAATCATCACATAAATGAAATACATATATTTGTTAATTAACTTGACATTTACATCAAAATGGCTGCGATTTGTGTTGTGTTTAAACATTTGCAAGTTGGGTAAATAGACTATAAGGACCTTTTAAGGACATTTTTAACAAAGGATAATAAATGTAAAGATGAAATAAGATTCTCAAACTTGTATGTAGTGTTTTAGTTTACTTGAAAATATAATATTAACTGTTTAATTCATATAAACAATAATGCTAAATGTTATTAGTGACAAGTATTGATGTTTATCAGTGTTACAAGTTTATTTAGACAAAATTTCGATTATGTTAGTGTTGTTTGAAGTGTGTTGAAAAAATCAGGGACGAAATATCAACGGCACCTTGGATTTTGGCCAAAATTTCGACAATACAAGGTAGGCTATGGAAATAAGTAGGTCACTTGATTTTTGGCAAACTGAAAGGGTTTAGGCAAAAAATTTATTAGAAAAAGTTGTTTATCTGTTAATGTGAAGTAGGGTTTGTTTGAAACTTTTTTTAAAATTTTGACAGTTTTTATTTTGACTACAGTATGTTTTTGACCATTTTGTGAATAAAATTTGGAAAAAATTTAACTACTGGTTAATATTAATTAATTTTTATGTGTTTTATACAGAAATCTACAAGGATTTCAAATTTTCAAACAGAATTAAAATATTTTAATTAGTTTTTGAGATATAGGACCGAAAATTCAAAATTTGTTATAATTTTTGAAATATGTTTAAAGATTTTGACCATTTTTAATTAATGCTTAGCAAAAATTTAACCACCGTAAAAATTAATTAATTTTAAAATGTCTTTCGCAGAAATCTTCAAGAATTTCAAATTTTCAAAGAAAATTAAATTATCTCAAATAGTTTTTGAGATATGTAATAATAAAATCAAAAATAATAATAATAAAAATATGTCGAATTCATATTTGAAAACGGATTAAAAATTTGATTAAAATGAAAAGAAAATAATATTATTATCACAAAATAGTTTCAAATTATTGTGGTTTAATGTAAAAAAAACCAATGTCAACATTTCATATTTTTTTGAATTAATAATTCAATAAATTTCTATGTAAATATATACTTTTAGTACCGTCTTGTGTTCATTTATGAATTAATTGCATGTTTATTTCATTCATAAAATTGTTGGAAAATAGTGCAAAATCTTGCTGTTTCGCGTAGTATTTTTTTTTACATATTAATTCAACATATTTTCTACGCTAAAACAAGTAGTTCTACATGTTTCAATTTCGAACAACAGTTAACAAACAACAATGTAAAAATAGAATTTTGGTTTGTGCAAGTCTGTTTTACTTGGAACGTCAACGCGCGCTGGAAAGCATAAATTCACGATTTTATTCATATATTATTTTATTGAATTTCTTTATAAAATTGTGAATTTGAACACGTAGGTGCTGCCACCAAGCAACAGAAAATTATACTACTAGGTTCATAGAATGTTTAAATACATACAATTTTGTATATATGTTTTTAAGGTAATTCGTGCAGTGTTTTCGCCACTATAGCTGTGAGTGCCTATGAGGTCACCCCTGATAAACCTCATACAATAATATACCAAACATATTTATATTTAACTATCTATAAATACAAATAACTCGTAGAATGTTTAAATATATAATTTTTTTTACATAAATGGTATAATTTAACTCGCCCCCTGTTCTAAATAAAGAGAAGGAAAAAATTCTTTTAATATTAATTTTTCTAATTGTAAATATATAAAAATAATAAGTCTATTATTTTCCATATCAGGGTTATTTTAAAATGTTTAAACGACCGCACCCCCTATTGTAAATAATGGGAAGGACACGATTCTATCTTTTAATATTAATTCATATCGTTATATATTAGATTTAAAAATGTATTACATGAATGACCAATAAACAGAACAAAAGGAATACAATATTTCAATTCAAAATCCCAATTATTCCATACCCAAAATTAAACTTTACAGGCAACCTGCAATTCACCTAAATACGAACTAGATCTAGAGCATCGATTTGCGAACTAGAAAAACCACAGCAGCTCGATTATATAATCACCGGTATACGGCGAGCGAACTATGGCAGCCAATTACGTAATCGCCGAATATACAGCGAGCAAATCCACGGCAGCTCGATTACATAATCAACAATATCCAGCCTACAGCAAGGCTTCTGGTCGATAAAAATCAAAAATCGTGTAAAATCGACGATTTAGAGCTGTAGCGGCTGAAAAGTAGCATTTTACGGCCGTTGCGAGCATTTTTGAGCTCTCAGACGGAATTTCAGCCGATACCCATCAAAATTCAAACTACCCATAAAGGTCTAATGAATTGCCAAATTTGGGCCCAATGACTTTTATATAATTGGAGTTATCGAAGGTCAAAAATTTAACTCAAAATTTTGTTTAATTTTAAACGACTATTCTGAAAAAACTAAAGGTCAAATAAATTTTTCGTTGCCGGATTCGTATTTGTCATGGTTGAAATATATTATTAGCATATATAAATAAATATAAATCGATACTTTTAATTTTTGACCAAAAAAATTTTTTTCTAAGGGGTACCCCTTAGGATTTTTACAAATTTTTTTTTTTGCATATTTCTGATTGTTATTTGTTATAAGTATAATACCCATAAAGGTCTAATGAATTGCCAAATTTGGGCCCAATGACTTTTATATAATTGGAGTTATTGAAGGTCAAAAATTTAACTCAAAATTTTGTTTAATTTTAAACGACTATTCTGAAAAAACTAAAGGTCAAATAAATTTTTCGTTGCCGGATTCGTATTTGTCATGGTTGAAATATATTATTAGCATATATAAATAAATATAAATCGATACTTTTAATTTTTGACCAAAAAAATTTTTTTCTAAGGGTTACCCCTTAGGATTTTTACAAAATTTTTTTTTTGCATATTTCTGATTGTTATTTGTTATAAGTATACTACCCATAAAGGTCTAATGAATTGCCAAATTTGGGCCCAATGACTTTTATATAATTGGAGTTATTGAAGGTCAAAAATTTAACTCAAAATTTTGTTTAATTTTAAACGACTATTCTGAAAAAACTAAAGGTCAAATAAATTTTTCGTTGCCGGATTCGTATTTGTCATGGTTGAAATATATTATTAGCATATATAAATAAATATAAATCGATACTTTTAATTTTTGACCAAAAAAATTTTTTTCTAAGGGGTACCCCTTAGGATTTTTACAAATTTTTTTTTTTGCATATTTCTGATTGTTATTTGTTATAAGTATAATACCCATAAAGGTCTAATGAATTGCCAAATTTGGGCCCAATGACTTTTATATAATTGGAGTTATTGAAGGTCAAAAATTTAACTCAAAATTTTGTTTAATTTTAAACGACTATTCTGAAAAAACTAAAGGTCAAATAAATTTTTCGTTGCCGGATTCGTATTTGTCATGGTTGAAATATATTATTAGCATATATAAATAAATATAAATCGATACTTTTAATTTTTGACCAAAAAAATTTTTGTCTAAGGGGTACCCCTTAGGATTTTTAGAAAAAATTTTTTTTGAATATTTCTGATTGTTATTTGTTATAAGTATACTACCCATAAAGGTCTAATGAATTGCCAAATTTGGGCCCAATGACTTTTATATAATTGGAGTTATCGAAGGTCAAAAATTTAACTCAAAATTTTGTTTAATTTTAAACGACTATTCTGAAAAAACTAAAGGTCAAATAAATTTTTCGTTGCCGGATTCGTATTTGTCATGGTTGAAATATATTATTAGCATATATAAATAAATATAAATCGATACTTTTAATTTTTGACCAAAAAAATTTTTTTCTAAGGGGTACCCCTTAGGATTTTTACAAATTTTTTTTTTTGCATATTTCTGATTGTTATTTGTTATAAGTATACTACCTATAAAGGTCTAATGAATTGCCAAATTTGGGCCCAATGACTTTTATATAATTGGAGTTATCGAAGGTCAAAAATTTAACTCAAAATTTTGTTTAATTTTAAACGACTATTCTGAAAAAACTAAAGGTCAAATAAATTTTTCGTTGCCGGATTCGTATTTGTCATGGTTGAAATATATTATTAGCATATATAAATAAATATAAATCGATACTTTTAATTTTTGACCAAAAAAATTTTTTTCTAAGGGGTACCCCTTAGGATTTTTACAAAATTTTTTTTTTGCATATTTCTGATTGTTATTTGTTATAAGTATACTACCCATAAAGGTCTAATGAATTGCCAAATTTGGGCCCAATGACTTTTATATAATTGGAGTTATTGAAGGTCAAAAATTTAACTCAAAATTTTGTTTAATTTTAAACGACTATTCTGAAAAAACTAAAGGTCAAATAAATTTTTCGTTGCCGGATTCGTATTTGTCATGGTTGAAATATATTATTAGCATATATAAATAAATATAAATCGATACTTTTAATTTTTGACCAAAAAAATTTTTTTCTAAGGGGTACCCCTTAGGATTTTTACAAAATTTTTTTTTTGCATATTTCTGATTGTTATTTGTTATAAGTATACTACCTATAAAGGTCTAATGAATTGCCAAATTTGGGCCCAATGACTTTTATATAATTGGAGTTATCGAAGGTCAAAAATTTAACTCAAAATTTTGTTTAATTTTAAACGACTATTCTGAAAAAACTAAAGGTCAAATAAATTTTTCGTTGCCGGATTCGTATTTGTCATGGTTGAAATATATTATTAGCATATATAAATAAGTATAAATCGATACTTTTAATTTTTGACCAAAAAAATTTTTTTCTAAGGGGTACCCCTTAGGATTTTTACAAAAATTTTTTTTTGAATATTTCTGATTGTTATTTGTTATAAGTATACTACCCATAAAGGTCTAATGAATTGCCAAATTTGGGCCCAATGACTTTTATATAATTGGAGTTATTGAAGGTCAAAAATTTAACTCAAAATTTTGTTTAATTTTAAACGACTATTCTGAAAAAACTAAAGGTCAAATAAATTTTTCGTTGCCGGATTCGTATTTGTCATGGTTGAAATATATTATTAGCATATATAAATAAATATAAATCGATACTTTTAATTTTTGACCAAAAAAATTTTTTTCTAAGGGGTACCCCTTAAGATTTTTACAAATTTTTTTTTTTGCATATTTCTGATTGTTATTTGTTATAAGTATACTACCCATAAAGGTCTAATGAATTGCCAAATTTGGGCCCAATGACTTTTATATAATTGGAGTTATCGAAGGTCAAAAATTTAACTCAAAATTTTGTTTAATTTTAAACGACTATTCTGAAAAAACTAAAGGTGAAATAAATTTTTCGTTGCCGGATTCGTATTTGTCATGGTTGAAATATATTATTAGCATATATAAATAAATATAAATCGATACTTTTAATTTTTGACCAAAAAAATTTTTTTCTAAGGGGTACCCCTTAGGATTTTTACAAAAATTTTTTTTTGCATATTTCTGATTGTTATTTGTTATAAGTATACTACCCATAAAGGTCTAATGAATTGCCAAATTTGGGCCCAATGACTTTTATATAATTGGAGTTATTGAAGGTCAAAAATTTAACTCAAAATTTTGTTTAATTTTAAACGACTATTCTGAAAAAACTAAAGGTCAAATAAATTTTTCGTTGCCGGATTCGTATTTGTCATGGTTGAAATATATTATTAGCATATATAAATAAATATAAATCGATACTTTTAATTTTTGACCAAAAAAATTTTTTTCTAAGGGTTACCCCTTAGGATTTTTACAAAATTTTTTTTTTGCATATTTCTGATTGTTATTTGTTATAAGTATACTACCCATAAAGGTCTAATGAATTGCCAAATTTGGGCCCAATGACTTTTATATAATTGGAGTTATTGAAGGTCAAAAATTTAACTCAAAATTTTGTTTAATTTTAAACGACTATTCTGAAAAAACTAAAGGTCAAATAAATTTTTCGTTGCCGGATTCGTATTTGTCATGGTTGAAATATATTATTAGCATATATAAATAAGTATAAATCGATACTTTTAATTTTTGACCAAAAAATTTTTTTTCTAAGGGGTACCCCTTAGGATTTTTACAAAAATTTTTTTTTGAATATTTCTGATTGTTATTTGTTATAAGTATACTACCCATAAAGGTCTAATGAATTGCCAAATTTGGGCCCAATGACTTTTATATAATTGGAGTTATTGAAGGTCAAAAATTTAACTCAAAATTTTGTTTAATTTTAAACGACTATTCTGAAAAAACTAAAGGTCAAATAAATTTTTCGTTGCCGGATTCGTATTTGTCATGGTTGAAATATATTATTAGCATATATAAATAAATATAAATCGATACTTTTAATTTTTGACCAAAAAAATTTTTTTCTAAGGGGTACCCCTTAAGATTTTTACAAATTTCTTTTTTTGCATATTTCTGATTGTTATTTGTTATAAGTATACTACCCATAAAGGTCTAATGAATTGCCAAATTTGGGCCCAATGACTTTTATATAATTGGAGTTATCGAAGGTCAAAAATTTAACTCAAAATTTTGTTTAATTTTAAACGACTATTCTGAAAAAACTAAAGGTCAAATAAATTTTTCGTTGCCGGATTCGTATTTGTCATGGTTGAAATATATTATTAGCATATATAAATAAATATAAATCGATACTTTTAATTTTTGACCAAAAATTTTTTTTTCTAAGGGGTACCCTTTAGGATTTTTACAAAAAATTTTTTTTGCATATTTCTGATTGTTATTTGTTATAAGTATACTACCCATAAAGGTCTAATGAATTGCCAAATTTGGGCCCAATGACTTTTATATAATTGGAGTTATCGAAGGTCAAAAATTTAACTCAAAATTTTGTTTAATTTTAAACGACTATTCTGAAAAAACTAAAGGTCAAATAAATTTTTCGTTGCCGGATTCGTATTTGTCATGGTTGAAATATATTATTAGCATATATAAATAAGTATAAATCGATACTTTTAATTTTTGACCAAAAAAAATTTTTTCTAAGGGGTACCCCTTAGGATTTTTACAAAAATTTTTTTTTTAATATTTCTGATTGTTATTTGTTATAAGTATACTACCCATAAAGGTCTAATGAATTGCCAAATTTGGGCCCAATGACTTTTATATAATTGGAGTTATTGAAGGTCAAAAATTTAACTCAAAATTTTGTTTAATTTTAAACGACTATTCTGAAAAAACTAAAGGTCAAATAAATTTTTCGTTGGCGGATTCGTATTTGTCATGGTTGAAATATATTATTAGCATATATAAATAAATATAAATCGATACTTTTAATTTTTGACCAAAAAAATTTTTTTCTAAGGGGTACCCCTTAGGATTTTTACAAAATTTTTTTTTTGCATATTTCTGATTGTTATTTGTTATAAGTATACTACCCATAAAGGTCTAATGAATTGCCAAATTTGGGCCCAATGACTTTTATATAATTGGAGTTATCGAAGGTCAAAAATTTAACTCAAAATTTTGTTTAATTTTAAACGACTATTCTGAAAAAACTAAAGGTCAAATAAATTTTTCGTTGCCGGATTCGTATTTGTCATGGTTGAAATATATTATTAGCATATATAAATAAATATAAATCGATACTTTTAATTTTTGACCAAAAAAATTTTTTTCTAAGGGGTACCCCTTAGGATTTTTTCAAATTTTTTTTTTTGCATATTTCTGATTGTTATTTGTTATAAGTATACTACCCATAAAGGTCTAATGAAATGCCAAATTTGGGCCCAATGACTTTTATATAATTGGAGTTATTGAAGGTCAAAAATTTAACTCAAAATTTTGTTTAATTTTAAACGACTATTCTGAAAAAACTAAAGGTCAAATAAATTTTTCGTTGCCGGATTCGTATTTGTCATGGTTGAAATATATTATTAGCATATATAAATAAATATAAATCGATACTTTTAATTTTTGACCAAAAAAATTTTTTTCTAAGGGGTACCCCTTAGGATTTTTACAAAATTTTTTTTTTGAATATTTCTGATTGTTATTTGTTATAAGTATACTACCCATAAAGGTCTAATGAATTGCCAAATTTGGGCCCAATGACTTTTATATAATTGGAGTTATCGAAGGTCAAAAATTTAACTCAAAATTTTGTTTAATTTTAAACGACTATTCTGAAAAAACTAAAGGTCAAATAAATTTTTCGTTGCCGGATTCGTATTTGTCATGGTTGAAATATATTATTAGCATATATAAATAAATATAAATCGATACTTTTAATTTTTGACCAAAAAAATTTTTTTCTAAGGGGTACCCCTTAGGATTTTTAAAAAATTTTTTTTTTGAATATTTCTGATTGTTATTTGTTATAAGTATACTACCCATAAAGGTCTAATGAATTGCCAAATTTGGGCCCAATGACTTTTATATAATTGGAGTTATTGAAGGTCAAAAATTTAACTCAAAATTTTGTTTAATTTTAAACGACTATTCTGAAAAAACTGAAGGTCAAATAAATTTTTCGTTGCCGGATTCGTATTTGTCATGGTTGAAATATATTATTAGCATATATAAATAAATATAAATCGATACTTTTAATTTTTGACCAAAAAAATTTTTTTCTAAGGGGTACCCCTTAGGATTTTTACAAAATTTTTTTTTTGCATATTTCTGATTGTTATTTGTTATAAGTATACTACCCATAAAGGTCTAATGAATTGCCAAATTTGGGCCCAATGACTTTTATATAATTGGAGTTATTGAAGGTCAAAAATTTAACTCAAAATTTTGTTTAATTTTAAACGACTATTCTGAAAAAACTAAAGGTCAAATAAATTTTTCGTTGCCGGATTCGTATTTGTCATGGTTGAAATATATTATTAGCATATATAAATAAATATAAATCGATACTTTTAATTTTTGACCAAAAAAATTTTTTTCTAAGGGGTACCCCTTAGGATTTTTACAAAATTTTTTTTTTGCATATTTCTGATTGTTATTTGTTATAAGTACACTACCCATAAAGGTCTAATGAATTGCCAAATTTGGGCCCAATGACTTTTATATAATTGGAGTTATCGAAGGTCAAAAATTTAACTCAAAATTTTGTTTAATTTTAAACGACTATTCTGAAAAAACTAAAGGTCAAATAAATTTTTCGTTGCCGGATTCGTATTTGTCATGGTTGAAATATATTATTAGCATATATAAATAAATATAAATCGATACTTTTAATTTTTGACCAAAAAAATTTTTTTCTAAGGGGTACCCCTTAGGATTTTTACAAAATTTTTTTTTTGAATATTTCTGATTGTTATTTGTTATAAGTATACTACCCATAAAGGTCTAATGAATTGCCAAATTTGGGCCCAATGACTTTTATATAATTGGAGTTATCGAAGGTCAAAAATTTAACTCAAAATTTTGTTTAATTTTAAACGACTATTCTGAAAAAACTAAAGGTCAAATAAATTTTTCGTTGCCGGATTCGTATTTGTCATGGTTGAAATATATTATTAGCATATATAAATAAATATAAATCGATACTTTTAATTTTTTACCAAAAAAATTTTTTTCTAAGGGGTACCCCTTAGGATTTTTACAAATTTTTTTTTTTGCATATTTCTGATTGTTATTTGTTATAAGTATACTACCCATAAAGGTCTAATGAATTGCCAAATTTGGGCCCAATGACTTTTATATAATTGGAGTTATTGAAGGTCAAAAATTTAACTCAAAATTTTGTTTAATTTTAAACGACTATTCTGAAAAAACTAAAGGTCAAATAAATTTTTCGTTGCCGGATTCGTATTTGTCATGGTTGAAATATATTATTAGCATATATAAATAAATATAAATCGATACTTTTAATTTTTGACCAAAAAAATTTTTTTCTAAGGGGTACCCCTTAGGATTTTTACAAAATTTTTTTTTTGCATATTTCTGATTGTTATTTGTTATAAGTATACTACCCATAAAGGTCTAATGAATTGCCAAATTTGGGCCCAATGACTTTTATATAATTGGAGTTATTGAAGGTCAAAAATTTAACTCAAAACTTTGTTTAATTTTAAACGACTATTCTGAAAAAACTAAAGGTCAAATAAATTTTTCGTTGCCGGATTCGTATTTGTCATGGTTGAAATATATTATTAGCATATATAAATAAATATAAATCGATACTTTTAATTTTTGACCAAAAAAATTTTTTTCTAAGGGGTACCCCTTAGGATTTTTACAAATTTTTTTTTTGCATATTTCTGATTGTTATTTGTTATAAGTATACTACCCATAAAGGTCTAATGAATTGCCAAATTTGGGCCCAATGACTTTTATATAATTGGAGTTATCGAAGGTCAAAAATTTAACTCAAAATTTTGTTTAATTTTAAACGACTATTCTGAAAAAACTAAAGGTCAAATAAATTTTTCGTTGCCGGATTCGTATTTGTCATGGTTGAAATATATTATTAGCATATATAAATAAATATAAATCGATACTTTTAATTTTTGACCAAAAAAATTTTTTTCTAAGGGGTACCCCTTAGGATTTTTACAAAAATTTTTTTTTGAATATTTCTGATTGTTATTTGTTATAAGTATACTACCCATAAAGGTCTAATGAATTGCCAAATTTGGGCCCAATGACTTTTATATAATTGGAGTTATCGAAGGTCAAAAATTTAACTCAAAATTTTGTTTAATTTTAAACGACTATTCTGAAAAAACTAAAGGTCAAATAAATTTTTCGTTGCCGGATTCGTATTTGTCATGGTTGAAATATATTATTAGCATATATAAATAAATATAAATCGATACTTTTAATTTTTGACCAAAAAAATTTTTTTCTAAGGGGTACCCCTTAGGATTTTTACAATTTTTTTTTTTGCATATTTCTGATTGTTATTTGTTATAAGTATAATACCCATAAAGGTCTAATGAATTGCCAAATTTGGGCCCAATGACTTTTATATAATTGGAGTTATTGAAGGTCAAAAATTTAACTCAAAATTTTGTTTAATTTTAAACGACTATTCTGAAAAAACTAAAGGTCAAATAAATTTTTCGTTGCCGGATTCGTATTTGTCATGGTTGAAATATATTATTAGCATATATAAATAAATATAAATCGATACTTTTAATTTTTGACCAAAAAAATTTTTTTCTAAGGGGTACCCCTTAGGATTTTTACAAATTTTTTTTTTGCATATTTCTGATTGTTATTTGTTATAAGTATACTACCCATAAAGGTCTAATGAATTGCCAAATTTGGGCCCAATGACTTATATAATTGGAGTTATTGAAGGTCAAAAATTTAACTCAAAATTTTGTTTAATTTTAAACGACTATTCTGAAAAAACTAAAGGTCAAATAAATTTTTCGTTGCCGGATTCGTATTTGTCATGGTTGAAATATATTATTAGCATATATAAATAAATATAAATCGATACTTTTAATTTTTGACCAAAAATTTTTTTTTCTAAGGGGTACCCCTTAGGATTTTTACAAAAAATTTTTTTTGCATATTTCTGATTGTTATTTGTTATAAGTATACTACCCATAAAGGTCTAATGAATTGCCAAATTTGGGCCCAATGACTTTTATATAATTGGAGTTATCGAAGGTCAAAAATTTAACTCAAAATTTTGTTTAATTTTAAACGACTATTCTGAAAAAACTAAAGGTCAAATAAATTTTTCGTTGCCGGATTCGTATTTGTAATGGTTGAAATATATTATTAGCATATATAAATAAATATAAATCGATACTTTTAATTTTTGACCAAAAAATTTTTTTCTAAGGGGTACCCCTTAGGATTTTTACAAAATTTTTTTTTTGCATATTTCTGATTGTTATTTGTTATAAGTATACTACCCATAAAGGTCTAATGAATTGCCAAATTTGGGCCCAATGATTTTTATATAATTGGAGTTATCGAAGGTCAAAAATTTAACTCAAAATTTTGTTTAATTTTAAACGACTATTCTGAAAAAACTAAAGGTCAAATAAATTTTTCGTTGCCGGATTCGTATTTGTAATGGTTGAAATATATTATTAGCATATATAAATAAATATAAATCGATACTTTTAATTTTTGACCAAAAAAATTTTTTTCTAAGGGGTACCCCTTAGGATTTTTACAAAATTTTTTTTTTGAATATTTCTGATTGTTATTTGTTATAAGTATACTACCCATAAAGGTCTAATGAATTGCCAAATTTGGGCCCAATGACTTTTATATAATTGGAGTTATCGAAGGTCAAAAATTTAACTCAAAATTTTGTTTAATTTTAAACGACTATTCTGAAAAAACTAAAGGTCAAATAAATTTTTCGTTGCCGGATTCGTATTTGTCATGGTTGAAATATATTATTAGCATATATAAATAAATATAAATCGATACTTTTAATTTTTGACCAAAAAAATTTTTTTCTAAGGGGTACCCCTTAGGATTTTTACAAAAATTTTTTTTTGCATATTTCTGATTGTTATTTGTTATAAGTATAATACCCATAAAGGTCTAATGAATTGCCAAATTTGGGCCCAATGACTTTTATATAATTGGAGTTATCGAAGGTCAAAAATTTAACTCAAAATTTTGTTTAATTTTAAACGACTATTCTGAAAAAACTAAAGGTCAAATAAATTTTTCGTGGCCGGATTCGTATTTGTCATGGTTGAAATATATTATTAGCATATATAAATAAATATAAATCGATACTTTTAATTTTTAACCAAAAAAATTTTTTTCTAAGGGGTACCCCTTAGGATTTTTACAATTTTTTTTTTTGCATATTTCTGATTGTTATTTGTTATAAGTATACTACCCATAAAGGTCTAATGAATTGCCAAATTTGGGCCCAATGACTTTTATATAATTGGAGTTATTGAAGGTCAAAAATTTAACTCAAAATTTTGTTTAATTTTAAACGACTATTCTGAAAAAACTAAAGGTCAAATAAATATTTCGTTGCCGGATTCGTATTTGTCATGGTTGAAATATATTATTAGCATATATAAATAAATATAAATCGATACTTTTAATTTTTGACCAAAAAAATTTTTTTCTAAGGGGTACCCCTTAAGATTTTTACAAATTTTTTTTTTGCATATTTCTGATTGTTATTTGTTATAAGTATACTACCCATAAAGGTCTAATGAATTGCCAAATTTGGGCCCAATGACTTTTATATAATTGGAGTTATCGAAGGTCAAAAATTTAACTCAAAATTTTGTTTAATTTTAAACGACTATTCTGAAAAAACTAAAGGTCAAATAAATTTTTCGTTGCCGGATTCGTATTTGTCATGGTTGAAATATATTATTAGCATATATAAATAAATATAAATCGATACTTTTAATTTTTGACCAAAAAAATTTTTTTCTAAGGGGTACCCCTTAGGATTTTTACAAAATTTTTTTTTTGCATATTTCTGATTGTTATTTGTTATAAGTATACTACCCATAAAGGTCTAATGAATTGCCAAATTTGGGCCCAATGACTTTTATATAATTGGAGTTATTGAAGGTCAAAAATTTAACTCAAAACTTTGTTTAATTTTAAACGACTATTCTGAAAAAACTAAAGGTCAAATAAATTTTTCGTTGCCGGATTCGTATTTGTCATGGTTGAAATATATTATTAGCATATATAAATAAATATAAATCGATACTTTTAATTTTTGACCAAAAAAATTTTTTTCTAAGGGTTACCCCTTAGGATTTTTACAAAATTTTTTTTTTGCATATTTCTGATTGTTATTTGTTATAAGTATACTACCCATAAAGGTCTAATGAATTGCCAAATTTGGGCCCAATGACTTTTATATAATTGGAGTTATTGAAGGTCAAAAATTTAACTCAAAATTTTGTTTAATTTTAAACGACTATTCTGAAAAAACTAAAGGTCAAATAAATTTTTCGTTGCCGGATTCGTATTTGTCATGGTTGAAATATATTATTAGCATATATAAATAAGTATAAATCGATACTTTTAATTTTTGACCAAAAAAATTTTTTTCTAAGGGGTACCCCTTAGGATTTTTACAAAAATTTTTTTTTGAATATTTCTGATTGTTATTTGTTATAAGTATACTACCCATAAAGGTCTAATGAATTGCCAAATTTGGGCCCAATGACTTTTATATAATTGGAGTTATTGAAGGTCAAAAATTTAACTCAAAATTTTGTTTAATTTTAAACGACTATTCTGAAAAAACTAAAGGTCAAATAAATTTTTCGTTGCCGGATTCGTATTTGTCATGGTTGAAATATATTATTAGCATATATAAATAAATATAAATCGATACTTTTAATTTTTGACCAAAAAAATTTTTTTCTAAGGGGTACCCCTTAGGATTTTTACAAAATTTTTTTTTTGCATATTTCTGATTGTTATTTGTTATAAGTATACTACCCATAAAGGTCTAATGAATTGCCAAATTTGGGCCCAATGACTTTTATATAATTGGAGTTATTGAAGGTCAAAAATTTAACTCAAAATTTTGTTTAATTTTAAACGACTATTCTGAAAAAACTAAAGGTCAAATAAATTTTTCGTTGCCGGATTCGTATTTGTCATGGTTGAAATATATTATTAGCATATATAAATAAATATAAATCGATACTTTTAATTTTTGACCAAAAAAATTTTTTTCTAAGGGGTACCCCTTAGGATTTTTACAAAATTTTTTTTTTGCATACTTCTGATTGTTATTTGTTATAAGTATACTACCTATAAAGGTCTAATGAATTGCCAAATTTGGGCCCAATGACTTTTATATAATTGGAGTTATCGAAGGTCAAAAATTTAACTCAAAATTTTGTTTAATTTTAAACGACTATTCTGAAAAAACTAAAGGTCAAATAAATTTTTCGTTGCCGGATTCGTATTTGTCATGGTTGAAATATATTATTAGCATATATAAATAAATATAAATCGATACTTTTAATTTTTGACCAAAAAAATTTTTTTCTAAGGGGTACCCCTTAGGATTTTTACAAAAAATTTTTTTTGCATATTTCTGATTGTTATTTGTTATAAGTATACTACCCATAAAGGTCTAATGAATTGCCAAATTTGGGCCCAATGACTTTTATATAATTGGAGTTATTGAAGGTCAAAAATTTAACTCAAAATTTTGTTTAATTTTAAACGACTATTCTGAAAAAACTAAAGGTCAAATAAATTTTTCGTTGCCGGATTCGTATTTGTCATGGTTGAAATATATTATTAGCATATATAAATAAATATAAATCGATACTTTTAATTTTTGACCAAAAAAATTTTTTTCTAAGGGGTACCCCTTAGGATTTTTACAAAATTTTTTTTTTGCATATTTCTGATTGTTATTTGTTATAAGTATACTACCCATAAAGGTCTAATGAATTGCCAAATTTGGGCCCAATGACTTTTATATAATTGGAGTTATCGAAGGTCAAAAATTTAACTCAAAATTTTGTTTAATTTTAAACGACTATTCTGAAAAAACTAAAGGTCAAATAAATTTTTCGTTGCCGGATTCGTATTTGTCATGGTTGAAATATATTATTAGCATATATAAATAAGTATAAATCGATACTTTTAATTTTTGACCAAAAAAATTTTTTTCTAAGGGGTACCCCTTAGGATTTTTACAAAATTTTTTTTTTGCATATTTCTGATTGTTATTTGTTATAAGTATACTACCCATAAAGGTCTAATGAATTGCCAAATTTGGGCCCAATGACTTTTATATAATTGGAGTTATCGAAGGTCAAAAATTTAACTCAAAATTTTGTTTAATTTTAAACGACTATTCTGAAAAAACTAAAGGTCAAATAAATTTTTCGTTGCCGGATTCGTATTTGTCATGGTTGAAATATATTATTAGCATATATAAATAAGTATAAATCGATACTTTTAATTTTTGACCAAAAAAATTTTTTTCTAAGGGGTACCCCTTAGGATTTTTACAAAATTTTTTTTTTGCATATTTCTGATTGTTATTTGTTATAAGTATACTACCCATAAAGGTCTAATGAATTGCCAAATTTGGGCCCAATGACTTTTATATAATTGGAGTTATCGAAGGTCAAAAATTTAACTCAAAATTTTGTTTAATTTTAAACGACTATTCTGAAAAAACTAAAGGTCAAATAAATTTTTCGTTGCCGGATTCGTATTTGTCATGGTTGAAATATATTATTAGCATATATAAATAAATATAAATCGATACTTTTAATTTTTGACCAAAAAAATTTTTTTCTAAGGGGTACCCCTTAGGATTTTTACAAAAATTTTTTTTTGCATATTTCTGATTGTTATTTGTTATAAGTATACTACCCATAAAGGTCTAATGAAATGCCAAATTTGGGCCCAATGACTTTTATATAATTGGAGTTATTGAAGGTCAAAAATTTAACTCAAAATTTTGTTTAATTTTAAACGACTATTCTGAAAAAACTAAAGGTCAAATAAATTTTTCGTTGCCGGATTCGTATTTGTCATGGTTGAAATATATTATTAGCATATATAAATAAATATAAATCGATACTTTTAATTTTTGACCAAAAAAATTTTTTTCTAAGGGGTACCCCTTAGGATTTTTACAAAATTTTTTTTTTGAATATTTCTGATTGTTATTTGTTATAAGTATACTACCCATAAAGGTCTAATGAATTGCCAAATTTGGGCCCAATGACTTTTATATAATTGGAGTTATCGAAGGTCAAAAATTTAACTCAAAATTTTGTTTAATTTTAAACGACTATTCTGAAAAAACTAAAGGTCAAATAAATTTTTCGTTGCCGGATTCGTATTTGTCATGGTTGAAATATATTATTAGCATATATAAATAAATATAAATCGATACTTTTAATTTTTGACCAAAAAAATTTTTTTCTAAGGGGTACCCCTTAGGATTTTTACAAAAATTTTTTTTTGTATATTTCTGATTGTTATTTGTTATAAGTATACTACCCATAAAGGTCTAATGAATTGCCAAATTTGGGCCCAATGACTTTTATATAATTGGAGTTATTGAAGGTCAAAAATTTAACTCAAAATTTTGTTTAATTTTAAACGACTATTCTGAAAAAACTAAAGGTCAAATAAATTTTTCGTTGCCGGATTCGTATTTGTCATGGTTGAAATATATTATTAGCATATATAAATAAATATAAATCGATACTTTTAATTTTTGACCAAAAAAATTTTTTTCTAAGGGGTACCCCTTAGGATTTTTACAAAAATTTTTTTTTGCATATTTCTGATTGTTATTTGTTATAAGTATACTACCCATAAAGGTCTAATGAATTGCCAAATTTGGGCCCAATGACTTTTATATAATTGGAGTTATTGAAGGTCAAAAATTTAACTCAAAATTTTGTTTAATTTTAAACGACTATTCTGAAAAAACTAAAGGTCAAATAAATTTTTCGTTGCCGGATTCGTATTTGTCATGGTTGAAATATATTATTAGCATATATAAATAAATATAAATCGATACTTTTAATTTTTGACCAAAAAAATTTTTTTCTAAGGGTACCCCTTAGGATTTTTACAAAATTTTTTTTTTGCATATTTCTGATTGTTATTTGTTATAAGTACACTACCCATAAAGGTCTAATGAATTGCCAAATTTGGGCCCAATGACTTTTATATAATTGGAGTTATCGAAGGTCAAAAATTTAACTCAAAATTTTGTTTAATTTTAAACGACTATTCTGAAAAAACTAAAGGTCAAATAAATTTTTCGTTGCCGGATTCGTATTTGTCATGGTTGAAATATATTATTAGCATATATAAATAAATATAAATCGATACTTTTAATTTTTGACCAAAAAAATTTTTTTCTAAGGGGTACCCCTTAGGATTTTTACAAAAATTTTTTTTTGAATATTTCTGATTGTTATTTGTTATAAGTATACTACCCATAAAGGTCTAATGAATTGCCAAATTTGGGCCCAATGACTTTTATATAATTGGAGTTATCGAAGGTCAAAAATTTAACTCAAAATTTTGTTTAATTTTAAACGACTATTCTGAAAAAACTAAAGGTCAAATAAATTTTTCGTTGCCGGATTCGTATTTGTCATGGTTGAAATATATTATTAGCATATATAAATAAATATAAATCGATACTTTTAATTTTTGACCAAAAAAATTTTTTTCTAAGGGGTACCCCTTAGGATTTTTACAAATTTTTTTTTTTGCATATTTCTGATTGTTATTTGTTATAAGTATACTACCCATAAAGGTCTAATGAATTGCTAAATTTGGGCCCAATGACTTTTATATAATTGGAGTTATCGAAGGTCAAAAATTTAACTCAAAATTTTGTTTAATTTTAAACGACTATTCTGAAAAAACTAAAGGTCAAATAAATTTTTCGTTGCCGGATTCGTATTTGTCATGGTTGAAATATATTATTAGCATATATAAATAAATATAAATCGATACTTTTAATTTTTGACCAAAAAAATTTTTTTCTAAGGGTACCCCTTAGGATTTTTACAAAATTTATTTTTTGAATATTTCTGATTGTTATTTGTTATAAGTATACTACCCATAAAGGTCTAATGAATTGCCAAATTTGGGCCCAATGACTTATATAATTGGAGTTATTGAAGGTCAAAAATTTAACTCAAAATTTTGTTTAATTTTAAACGACTATTCTGAAAAAACTAAAGGTCAAATAAATTTTTCGTTGCCGGATTCGTATTTGTCATGGTTGAAATATATTATTAGCATATATAAATAAATATAAATCGATACTTTTAATTTTTGACCAAAAAAATTTTTTTCTAAGGGGTACCCCTTAGGATTTTTACAAAATTTTTTTTTTGCATATTTCTGATTGTTATTTGTTATAAGTATACTACCCATAAAGGTCTAATGAATTGCCAAATTTGGGCCCAATGACTTTTATATAATTGGAGTTATCGAAGGTCAAAAATTTAACTCAAAATTTTGTTTAATTTTAAACGACTATTCTGAAAAAACTAAAGGTCAAATAAATTTTTCGTTGCCGGATTCGTATTTGTCATGGTTGAAATATATTATTAGCATATATAAATAAATATAAATCGATACTTTTAATTTTTGACCAAAAAAATTTTTTTCTAAGGGGTACCCCTTAGGATTTTTACAAAATTTTTTTTTTGCATATTTCTGATTGTTATTTGTTATAAGTATACTACCCATAAAGGTCTAATGAATTGCCAAATTTGGGCCCAATGACTTTTATATAATTGGAGTTATCGAAGGTCAAAAATTTAACTCAAAATTTTGTTTAATTTTAAACGACTATTCTGAAAAAACTAAAGGTCAAATAAATTTTTCGTTGCCGGATTCGTATTTGTCATGGTTGAAATATATTATTAGCATATATAAATAAATATAAATCGATACTTTTAATTTTTGACCAAAAAAATTTTTTTCTAAGGGGTACGTACCCCTTAGGATTTTTACAATTTTTTTTTTTTGCATATTTCTGATTGTTATTTGTTATAAGTATAATACCCATAAAGGTCTAATGAATTGCCAAATTTGGGCCCAATGACTTTTATATAATTGGAGTTATTGAAGGTCAAAAATTTAACTCAAAATTTTGTTTAATTTTAAACGACTATTCTGAAAAAACTAAAGGTCAAATAAATTTTTCGTTGCCGGATTCGTATTTGTCATGGTTGAAATATATTATTAGCATATATAAATAAATATAAATCGATACTTTTAATTTTTGACCAAAAAAATTTTTTTCTAAGGGGTACCCCTTAGGATTTTTACAAATTTTTTTTTTGCATATTTCTGATTGTTATTTGTTATAAGTATACTACCCATAAAGGTCTAATGAATTGCCAAATTTGGGCCCAATGACTTTTATATAATTGGAGTTATTGAAGGTCAAAAATTTAACTCAAAATTTTGTTTAATTTTAAACGACTATTCTGAAAAAACTAAAGGTCAAATAAATTTTTCGTTGCCGGATTCGTATTTGTCATGGTTGAAATATATTATTAGCATATATAAATAAATATAAATCGATACTTTTAATTTTTGACCAAAAAATTTTTTTTCTAAGGGGTACCCCTTAGGATTTTTACAAAATTTTTTTTTTGCATATTTCTGATTGTTATTTGTTATAAGTATACTACCCATAAAGGTCTAATGAATTGCCAAATTTGGGCCCAATGACTTTTATATAATTGGAGTTATCGAAGGTCAAAAATTTAACTCAAAATTTTGTTTAATTTTAAACGACTATTCTGAAAAAACTAAAGGTCAAATAAATTTTTCGTTGCCGGATTCGTATTTGTAATGGTTGAAATATATTATTAGCATATATAAATAAATATAAATCGATACTTTTAATTTTTGACCAAAAAAATTTTTTTCTAAGGGGTACCCCTTAGGATTTTTACAAAAATTTTTTTTTGAATATTTCTGATTGTTATTTGTTATAAGTATACTACCCATAAAGGTCCAATGAATTGCCAAATTTGGGCCCAATGACTTTTATATAATTGGAGTTATCGAAGGTCAAAAATTTAACTCAAAATTTTGTTTAATTTTAAACGACTATTCTGAAAAAACTAAAGGTCAAATAAATTTTTCGTTGCCGGATTCGTATTTGTCATGGTTGAAATATATTATTAGCATATATAAATAAATATAAATCGATACTTTTAATTTTTGACCAAAAAAATTTTTTTCTAAGGGGTACCCCTTAGGATTTTTACAAAAATTTTTTTTTGAATATTTCTGATTGTTATTTGTTATAAGTATACTACCCATAAAGGTCTAATGAATTGCCAAATTTGGGCCCAATGACTTTTATATAATTGGAGTTATCGAAGGTCAAAAATTTAACTCAAAATTTTGTTTAATTTTAAACGACTATTCTGAAAAAACTAAAGGTCAAATAAATTTTTCGTTGCCGGATTCGTATTTGTCATGGTTGAAATATATTATTAGCATATATAAATAAATATAAATCGATACTTTTAATTTTTGACCAAAAAAATTTTTTTCTAAGGGGTACCCCTTAGGATTTTTACAAATTTTTTTTTTTGCATATTTCTGATTGTTATTTGTTATAAGTATACTACCCATAAAGGTCTAATGAATTGCCAAATTTGGGCCCAATGACTTTTATATAATTGGAGTTATTGAAGGTCAAAAATTTAACTCAAAATTTTGTTTAATTTTAAACGACTATTCTGAAAAAACTAAAGGTCAAATAAATTTTTCGTTGCCGGATTCGTATTTGTCATGGTTGAAATATATTATTAGCATATATAAATAAATATAAATCGATACTTTTAATTTTTGACCAAAAAAATTTTTTTCTAAGGGGTACCCCTTAGGATTTTTACAAAATTTATTTTTTGAATATTTCTGATTGTTATTTGTTATAAGTATACTACCCATAAAGGTCTAATGAATTGCCAAATTTGGGCCCAATGACTTATATAATTGGAGTTATTGAAGGTCAAAAATTTAACTCAAAATTTTGTTTAATTTTAAACGACTATTCTGAAAAAACTAAAGGTCAAATAAATTTTTCGTTGCCGGATTCGTATTTGTCATGGTTGAAATATATTATTAGCATATATAAATAAATATAAATCGATACTTTTAATTTTTGACCAAAAAAATTTTTTTCTAAGGGGTACCCCTTAGGATTTTTACAAAATTTTTTTTTTGCATATTTCTGATTGTTATTTGTTATAAGTATACTACCCATAAAGGTCTAATGAATTGCCAAATTTGGGCCCAATGACTTTTATATAATTGGAGTTATCGAAGGTCAAAAATTTAACTCAAAATTTTGTTTAATTTTAAACGACTATTCTGAAAAAACTAAAGGTCAAATAAATTTTTCGTTGCCGGATTCGTATTTGTCATGGTTGAAATATATTATTAGCATATATAAATAAATATAAATCGATACTTTTAATTTTTGACCAAAAAAATTTTTTTCTAAGGGGTACCCCTTAGGATTTTTACAAAATTTTTTTTTTGCATATTTCTGATTGTTATTTGTTATAAGTATACTACCCATAAAGGTCTAATGAATTGCCAAATTTGGGCCCAATGACTTTTATATAATTGGAGTTATCGAAGGTCAAAAATTTAACTCAAAATTTTGTTTAATTTTAAACGACTATTCTGAAAAAACTAAAGGTCAAATAAATTTTTCGTTGCCGGATTCGTATTTGTCATGGTTGAAATATATTATTAGCATATATAAATAAATATAAATCGATACTTTTAATTTTTGACCAAAAAAATTTTTTTCTAAGGGGTACCCCTTAGGATTTTTACAAATTTTTTTTTTTGCATATTTCTGATTGTTATTTGTTATAAGTATACTACCCATAAAGGTCTAATGAATTGCCAAATTTGGGCCCAATGACTTTTATATAATTGGAGTTATTGAAGGTCAAAAATTTAACTCAAAATTTTGTTTAATTTTAAACGACTATTCTGAAAAAACTAAAGGTCAAATAAATTTTTCGTTGCCGGATTCGTATTTGTCATGGTTGAAATATATTATTAGCATATATAAATAAATATAAATCGATACTTTTAATTTTTGACCAAAAAAATTTTTTTCTAAGGGGTACCCCTTAGGAATTTTTACAAATTTTTTTTTTTGCATATTTCTGAATGTTATTTGTTATAAGTATACTACCCATAAAGGTCTAATGAATTGCCAAATTTGGGCCCAATGACTTTTATATAATTGGAGTTATCGAAGGTCAAAAATTTAACTCAAAATTTTGTTTAATTTTAAACGACTATTCTGAAAAAACTAAAGGTCAAATAAATTTTTCGTTGCCGGATTCGTATTTGTCATGGTTGAAATATATTATTAGCATATATAAATAAATATAAATCGATACTTTTAATTTTTGACCAAAAAAATTTTTTTCTAAGGGGTACCCCTTAGGATTTTTACAAAAATTTTTTTTTGAATATTTCTGATTGTTATTTGTTATAAGTATACTACCCATAAAGGTCTAATGAATTGCCAAATTTGGGCCCAATGACTTTTATATAATTGGAGTTATCGAAGGTCAAAAATTTAACTCAAAATTTTGTTTAATTTTAAACGACTATTCTGAAAAAACTAAAGGTCAAATAAATTTTTCGTTGCCGGATTCGTATTTGTCATGGTTGAAATATATTATTAGCATATATAAATAAATATAAATCGATACTTTTAATTTTTGACCAAAAAAATTTTTTTCTAAGGGGTACCCCTTAGGATTTTTACAAATTTTTTTTTGCATATTTCTGATTGTTATTTGTTATAAGTATACTACCCATAAAGGTCTAATGAATTGCCAAATTTGGGCCCAATGACTTTTATATAATTGGAGTTATCGAAGGTCAAAAATTTAACTCAAAATTTTGTTTAATTTTAAACGACTATTCTGAAAAAACTAAAGGTCAAATAAATTTTTCGTTGCCGGATTCGTATTTGTCATGGTTGAAATATATTATTAGTATATATAAATAAATATAAAGCAATGATTTTACATAGGTTTCATTTTGTCCGTAACCTTTTTGGATAACTCTGCTCCCATAATAGCCAGCCGTCACGAAAGAATATTTCAACGTTTTATTAGTTTTAGATACCTGTTCCCCTGAAATATTTAATGAAATGATATTTCTTGTATTGCTTATTAATCCAGCAATGATTTTACATAGGTTTCATTTTGTCCGTAATCTTTTTAGGATAACTCTGGGCCAATAATATCCAGCCGTCACGATAGAATATTTCAACGTTTTATTAGTTTTAGATACCTGTTCCCCTGAAATATTTAACGAAATGATATTTCTTGTATTGCTTATTAATCCAGCAATGATTATACATAGGTTTCATTTTGTCCGTAACCTTTTTAGGATAACTCTGCTCCAATAATAGCCACCCGTCACGATAGAATATTTCAACGTTTTATTAGTTTTAGATACCTGTTCCCCTGAAATATTTAACGAAATGATATTTCTTGTATTGCTTATTAATCCAGCAATGATTTTACATAGGTTTTATTTTGTCAGTAACCTTTTTAGGATAACTCTGGGTTAATAATAGCCAGCCGTCACGATAGAATATTTCAACGTTTTATTAGTTTTAGATACTTGTTCCCCTGAAATATTTAACGAAATGATATTTCTTGTATTGCTTATTAATCCAGCAATGATTTTACATAGGTTTCATTTTGTCAGTAACCTTTTTAGGATAACTCTGGGCCAATAATAGCCAGCCGTCACGATAGAATATTTCAACGTTTTATTAGTTTTAGATACCTGTTCCCTTGAAATATTTAACGATATGATATTTCTTGTATTGCTTATTAATCCAGCAATGATTTTACATAGGTTTCATTTTGTCAGTAACCTTTTTAGGATAACTCTGGGCCAATAATAGCCAGTCGTCACAATAGAATATTTCAACGTTTTATTAGTTTTAGATACCTGTTCCCCTGAAATATTTAACGAAATGATATTTCTTGTATTGCTTATTAATCCAGCAATGATTTTACATAGGTTTCATTTTGTCAGTAACCTTTTTAGGATAACTCTGGGCCAATAATAGCCAGCCGTCACGACAGAATATTTCAACGTTTTATTAGTTTTAGATAGCTGTTCCCCTGAAATATTTAACGAAATGATATTTCTTGTATTGCTTATTAATCCAGCAATGATTTTACGTAGGTTTCATTTTGTCCGTAACCTTTTTAGGATAACTCTGGGCCAATAATAGCCAGCCGTCACGATAGAATATTTCAACGTTTTATTAGTTTTAGATACCTGTTCCCCTGAAATATTTAACGAAATGATATTTCTTGTATTTCTTATTAATCCAGCAATGATTTTACATAGGTTTCATTTTGTCAGTAACCTTTTTAGGATAACTCTGGGCCAATAATAGCCAGCCGTCACGAAAGAATATTTCAACGTTTTATTAGTTTTAGATACCTGTTCCCCTGAAATATTTAACGAAATGATATTTCTTGTATTGCTTATTAATCCAGAAATGATTTTACATAGGTTTCATTTTGTCAGTAACCTTTTTAGGATAACTCTGGGCCAATAATAGCCAGCCGTCACGATAGAATATTTCAACGTTTTATTAGTTTTAGATACCTGTTCCCCTGAAATATTTAACGAAATGATATTTCTTGTATTGCTTATTAATCCAGCAATGATTTTACATAGGTTTCATTTTGTCAGTAACCTTTTTAGGATAACTCTGGGCCAATAATAGCCAGCCGTCACAATAGAATATTTCAACGTTTTATTAGTTTTAGATACCTGTTCCCCTGAAATATATAACGAAATGATATTTCTTGTATTGCTTATTAATCCAGCAATGATTTTACATAGGTTTCATTTTGTCAGTAACCTTTTTAGGATAACTCTGGGCCAATAATAGCCAGCCGTCACGATAGAATATTTCAACGTTTTATTAGTTTTAGATACCTGTTCCCCTGAAATATTTAACGAAATGATATTTCTTGTATTGCTTATTAATCCAGCAATGATTTTACATAGGTTTCATTTTGTCAGTAACCTTTTTAGGATAACTCTGGGCCAATAATAGCCAGCCGTCACGATAGAATATTTCAACGTTTTATTAGTTTTAGATACCTGTTCCCCTGAAATATTTAACGAAATGATATTTCTTGTATTGCTTATTAATCCAGCAATGATTTTACATAGGTTTCATTTTGTCAGTAACCTTTTTAGGATAACTCTGGGCCAATAATAGCCAGCCGTCACGATAGAATATTTCAACGTTTTATTAGTTTTAGATTCCTGTTCCCCTGAAATATTTAACGAAATGATATTTCTTGTATTGCTTATTAATCCAGCAATGATTTTACATCGGTTTCATTTTGTCAGTAACCTTTTTAGGATAACTCTGGGCCAATAATAGCCAGCCGTCACGATAGAATATTTCAACGTTTTATTAGTTTTAGATACCTGTTCCCCTGAAATATTTAACGAAATGATATTTCTTGTATTGCTTATTAATCCAGCAATGATTTTACATAGGTTTCATTTTGTCAGTAACCTTTTTAGGATAACTCTGGGCCAATAATAGCCAGCCGTCACGATAGAATATTTCAACGTTTTATTAGTTTTAGATACCTGTTCCCCTGAAATATTTAACGAAATGATATTTCTTGTATTGCTTATTAATCCAGCAATGATTTTACATAGGTTTCATTTTGTCAGTAACCTTTTTAGGATAACTCTGGGCCAATAATAGCCAGCCGTCACGATAGAATATTTCAACGTTTTATTAGTTTTAGATATCTGTTCCCCTGAAATATTTAACGAAATGATATTTCTTGTATTGCTTATTAATCCAGCAATGATTTTACATAGGTTTCATTTTGTCAGTAACCTTTTTAGGATAACTCTGGGCCAATAATAGCCAGCCGTCACGATAGAATATTTCAACGTTTTATTAGTTTTAGATACCTGTTCCCCTGAAATATTTAACAAATTATATTTCTTGTATTGCTTATTAATCCAGCAATGATTTTACATAGGTTTCATTTTGTCAGTAACCTTTTTAGGATAACTCTGGGCCAATAATAGCCAGCCGTCACGATAGAATATTTCAACGTTTTATTAGTTTTAGATACCTGTTCCCCTGAAATATTTAACGAAATGATATTTCTTGTATTGCTTATTAATCCAGCAATGATTTTACGTAGGTTTTATTTTGTCAGTAACCTTTTTAGGATAACTCTGGGCCAATAATAGCCAGCCGTCACAATAGAATATTTCAACGTTTTATTAGTTTTAGATACCTGTTCCCCTGAAATATTTAACGAAATGATATTTCTTGTATTGCTTATTAATCCAGCAATGATTTTACATAGGTTTCATTTTGTCAGTAACCTTTTTAGGATAACTCTGGGCCAATAATAGCCAGCCGTCACGATAGAATATTTCAACGTTTTATTAGTTTTAGATACCTGTTCCCCTGAAATATTTAACGAAATGATATTTCTTGTATTGCTTATTAATCCAGCAATGATTTTACATAGGTTTCATTTTGTCAGTAACCTTTTTAGGATAACTCTGGGCCAATAATAGCCAGCCGTCACGATAGAATATTTCAACGTTTTATTAGTTTTAGATACCTGTTCCCCTGAAATATTTAACGAAATGATATTTCTTGTATTGCTTATTAATACAGCAATGATTTTACATAGGTTTCATTTTGTCCGTAACCTTTTTAGGATAACTCTGGGCCAATAATAGCCAGCCGTCACGATAGAATATTTCAACGTTTTATTAGTTTTAGATACCTGTTCCCCTGAAATATTTAACGAAATGATATTTCTTGTATTGCTTATTAATTCAGCAATGATTTTACATAGGTTTCATTTTGTCAGTAACCTTTTTAGGATAACTCTGGGCCAATAATAGCCAGCCGTCACGATAGAATATTTCAACGTTTTATTAGTTTTAGATACCTGTTCCCCTGAAATATTTAACGAAATGATATTTCTTGTATTGCTTATTAATCCAGCAATGATTTTACATAGGTTTCATTTTGTCAGTAACCTTTTTAGGATAACTCTGGGCCAATAATAGCCAGCCGTCACGATAGAATATTTCAACGTTTTATTAGTTTTAGATACCTGTTCCCCTGAAATATTTAACGAAATGATATTTCTTGTATTGCTTATTAATCCAGCAATGATTTTACATAGGTTTCATTTTGTCAGTAACCTTTTTAGGATAACTCTGGGCCAATAATAGCCAGCCGTCACGATAGAATATTTCAACGTTTTATTAGTTTTAGATACCTGTTCCCCTGAAATATTTAACGAAATGATATTTCTTGTATTGCTTATTAATCCAGCAATGATTTTACATAGGTTTCATTTTGTCAGTAACCTTTTTAGGATAACTCTGGGCCAATAATAGCCAGCCGTCACGATAGAATATTTCAACGTTTTATTAGTTTTAGATACCTGTTCCCCTGAAATATTTAACGAAATGATATTTCTTGTATTGCTTATTAATCCAGCAATGATTTTACATAGGTTTCATTTTGTCAGTAACCTTTTTAGGATAACTCTGGGCCAATAATAGCCAGCCGTCACAATAGAATATTTCAACGTTTTATTAGTTTTAGATACCTGTTCCCCTGAAATATTTAACGAAATGATATTTCTTGTATTGCTTATTAATCCAGCAATGATTTTACATAGGTTTCATTTTGTCAGTAACCTTTTTAGGATAACTCTGGGCCAATAATAGCCAGGCGTCACGATAGAATATTTCAACGTTTTATTAGTTTTAGATACCTGTTCCCCTGAAATATTTAACGAAATGATATTTCTTGTATTGCTTATTAATCCAGCAATGATTTTACATAGGTTTCATTTTGTCAGTAACCTTTTTAGGATAACTCTGGGCCAATAATAGCCAGCCGTCACAATAGAATATTTCAACGTTTTATTAGTTTTAGATACCTGTTCCCCTGAAATATTTAACGAAATGATATTTCTTGTATTGCTTATTAATCCAGCAATGATTTTACATAGGTTTCATTTTGTCAGTAACCTTTTTAGGATAACTCTGGGCCAATAATAGCCAGCCGTCACGATAGAATATTTCAACGTTTTATTAGTTTTAGATACCTGTTCCCCTGAAATATTTAACGAAATGATATTTCTTGTATTGCTTATTAATCCAGCAATGATTTTACATAGGTTTCATTTTGTCAGTAACCTTTTTAGGATAACTCTGGGCCAATAATAGCCAGCCGTCACGATAGAATATTTCAACGTTTTATTAGTTTTAGATACCTGTTCCCCTGAAATATTTAACGAAATGATATTTCTTGTATTGCTTATTAATCCAGCAATGATTTTACATAGGTTTCATTTTGTCAGTAACCTTTTTAGGATAACTCTGGGCCAATAATAGCCAGCCGTCACGATAGAATATTTCAACGTTTTATTAGTTTTAGATACCTGTTCCCCTGAAATATTTAACGAAATGATATTTCTTGTATTGCTTATTAATCCAGCAATGATTTTACATAGGTTTCATTTTGTCAGTAACCTTTTTAGGATAACTCTGGGCCAATAATAGCCAGCCGTCACGATAGAATATTTCAACGTTTTATTAGTTTTAGATACCTGTTCCCCTGAAATATTTAACGAAATGATATTTCTTGTATTGCTTATTAATCCAGCAATGATTTTACATAGGTTTCATTTTGTCAGTAACCTTTTTAGGATAACTCTGGGCCAATAATAGCCAGCCGTCACGATAGAATATTTCAACGTTTTATTAGTTTTAGATACCTGTTCCCCTGAAATATTTAACGAAATGATATTTCTTGTATTGCTTATTAATCCAGCAATGATTTTACATAGGTTTCATTTTGTCAGTAACCTTTTTAGGATAACTCTGGGCCAATAATAGCCAGCCGTCACGATAGAATATTTCAACGTTTTATTAGTTTTAGATACCTGTTCCCCTGAAATATTTAACGAAATGATATTTCTTGTATTGCTTATTAATCCAGCAATGATTTTACATAGGTTTCATTTTGTCAGTAACCTTTTTAGGATAACTCTGGGCCAATAATAGCCAGCCGTCACGATAGAATATTTCAACGTTTTATTAGTTTTAGATACCTGTTCCCCTGAAATATTTAACGAAATGATATTTCTTGTATTGCTTATTAATCCAGCAATGATTTTACATAGGTTTCATTTTGTCAGTAACCTTTTTAGGATAACTCTGGGCCAATAATAGCCAGCCGTCACGATAGAATATTTCAACGTTTTATTAGTTTTAGATACCTGTTCCCCTGAAATATTTAACGAAATGATATTTCTTGTATTGCTTATTAATCCAGCAATGATTTTACATAGGTTTCATTTTGTCAGTAACCTTTTTAGGATAACT